>OU342673.1:21250000-22500000 GCA_910589285.2 Mythimna ferrago | reverse complement strand
TGAGTTAGTTGGGTTAACTCTAGGGTAGCTACTCGAGTTATAAAAGAACTACCCTGGGTTGCAACTCTACATTACTCTGGTTATTTGTGAACGCAGGGCATAATCTTAGGCCTTTTGTTAATTTTGATATGGTTAAATCTAAATCTTAAAGAAAAATGGAAACATCCCAATGTTTTATGTTTTACCTACCACATTATGGAATAAGTAAATAATCTCTCCCAATATAGCTATTGTTACTTTAAGGCATGCACCATGTTTGACGCGAATAAACTCTTCGTCTTTCTTCTACCATTCTTTTTTTTTAAAAAAAAAATAGACGTGTGGCACTCGGGGACTGCCGCGGTAAAGCTATTGCATAGCATTTTTATCAACTTATGCAATTATAATTATTTATTTATTTTATTTATGCAGTATTTTTTTTCCTTTGTTTTTTTTCTTTGATATTAATTAAAGTTACACTTTCACACATTGAATTGAATTTTGATTGATTGTTCACTCATTTGTATTCTTATCGGTCACTCACCATGCTCAAAAAACAAATGAGTGGGGGGGGGGGGTGTTAGGTTATTTTCGTTACGAAATTTCTGGATTCGGTCTCCACGCTCAAGGCCCGCGATAGAAGCTATGCAATAGCTTAAAAGCCATTTCACTTTTGTTTATTCAAATATGCAGCTAGATATACGAACGTGATACGTAACAGATTCATTTTTGTTCACTCAATGCAAATGATTGATTGCGTTCCTAAAGCGGTATGCTTTAGGAACGTTAAATAATGATATATGGCAAGTAATTGTGCATCTTTAGTTTTATAAAAGCTTTTGAAAGAGCATACAATTGACTTAATGCTTTATTGACTATTGCGATTGACGAACAAATGGATTACTGTCAGCAAAGAGGCTTCATGATGGCTTTATTAAATACTTACAAGAGCTATTGAATATGAGACAGGGCTTTCTTTTCTCACAGAGTAAACGCAGATTTACTCGATTAAATGAGAATTTGGCATAAACGTAGAGTTAACTAATTTAGACGTGGGCGAAGGCGCATTAACGAGGTCTTTTTTTTATCAATTAACGAGGTCTTTTTTTTATCAATTGACGAGGCCTTTTTTTCATCAATTCGAAAACGAGACAGCAACTGTCGCCCACTTCATCGTTTACCATCAGCTGAAATATTGGTCAAACGCGAGCCTATCAGTTTAAAAAAAAAGCCCTCGTTCTTAAAGAGCCTTCGCTTGCGCGAGGCCCTTTAGTGCACGTGGCAGTGGGCTAGGGGCCGTTTCGCCCACGTTTAGCTACGCTACTGGTATACTCGATCTGTTTAGGTAGTTAACTAAATGTAAACAACCTTAAGATGTCTTTTATCTAAAAAAAAATGTCTAAAAAATGTATCTACAAATATCTACAATTAGGTATTTACGTAAACCTATGTTAGGTAACTAACTAAATTTAAATAATCTTTGTATGTCTTTTATACGATTTATTTTAAATAAAAAGACATATCAAGATTGTTGACGTTTAGTTAACTAAACCGATGGAGTATACATATATGAGCAATAGCCCAGTGGTAACGGCCCCGAATTATGACTTATAGGTCGCGAGTTCAAAGTAAACTTTGTGTAATTTATTTCATCACCATTGCTCTCAAAACGGAGAAGGAAAACATCGTGAGGAAACCGGAATGTCCAAAAATTTGAAGACATGTGACATGGCCCGCTTGGTAAATTACGGCCCTTTCCTTCTTCTAGAGAGGAGGCCTGAGTCGCAGCAGCGGGAACATTATATGGCGGATTATACTTATTCTTATGTAGGTAGGTATAATATAATTAGGTTAGGGAATATGCATGACAAAAGAATTTGTTATCTAAACAGTTTATTAATTAATATACACAAAATAGAATACTGACTGAGAAAACAATATGTATCAAAATTGGTGAATAACAGAAAAGAATGATGTAACAATTTTACAGAATTAATATATGCTTAGGGTTTAAAAACGAATTTGTTATACCAGCTTATCAGTAAATATACAAAAATACTCGTAGAATGCTAGCAACTGAAACAATATCAAAATTGGTAGAATATCCAACGAGATATACTTACACAATATTTTAAACAAAATATATTTGTTTCTCACGTCAAGGCGAAAGTTTTTTATGGTGGTCTAGATTTGCCTTAAACTTTCCCCAAAAGGTTTTCCAAACCTCTCAAAGGCACCTAAACTTTTATAAAAAAAAACTTACCAAAAAAGGTATAAACCGTATACCCGTAAAAGAATAGTTATAAATCTTATAAATATTATTAACTGTTTGTTAAAAGGATGTCTTCTAACAAGGTACATAAAAGATGTGAAAGATAAATAACTACACATCGCACCTCCGCTCAAATAGTGGCACAACTCAAAAAAAAATGTTTGCTGATAAAATTTATTATGCTATTAATTTCAGAATTCATCATATTTTAATCTCAGATATTGTCATATTTGTAAATTCAATAATTTGCCCAAAAGTGACCCATTTTTATTTATTTACTAGCTTTTGCTTTGACTTTGACTTTGATTTTACTTTGACTTTGCCCGCGACTTCGTCCGCGTACATAAAATATAGCCTATGTCACTCAGGAATAAAGCAGCTTTCTATCGGTGGAAAAAATTTTAGCAATCAGACCAGTACTTCTAGAGATTACCTACAAACAAAAAAACAAACTTTACCCACCTCTTTATTATATTAGTATAGATTATTTATTATCTTCGTCGTGTGTGATAGTCCATTGAATTGTATGGCGAGCGATATCGAGATAAAATATTATAGTATCTTCTAACCGTGTCAGCACCCCTTAGTGAACTCCACTGCAGATGACGTAACCTACGACAAACTTATTATTTGCGGTTGGTACAGTAATCGGGTCTAGGGATCGAACCGCAAAATTAAGTTTGTTTTTTTATTGTATATACTTTTCCGAGATAAAAAATACCCAGTATGGTACCCAGGATATTAAAGAACAATTATACCAAGTTCCGTCGTAATCGAACCGGTAGTTTTTGCGTGATGCCTGAACAAACAGACAGACAAAAATTTTTTTAATCACATTTTTGGGTTCGGTGTCGGTCTAGCAACACCCCCTGCCATTTATTTTTTTGATATTTTCAATGTACAGAATTTTCACTTCCACAGATTTATTATAAGTATATAGAATAGATATAGATATTCAGCGTCACATCCCTGAATTATTACAATATAAAAGCCTTTTTCTAAATAATTTGATTTTTGAGTTGTGACTCTATTGGAGCGGAGGTGCGACATAATGAATAGCTTCTTGAATGTCATTACTCAAAGCACCGACTATTGTAAACATGCGTCAAAGATCATGAACCTACGCAGGTTCAATGACCTACCTGTGATACAATCATACTCAATCCAAATTGAGAAAAAATAATATAGGTACCTACATATATTTCTATGGACACAAATACTGTGCGAATACTTCAAGAACTTTTAAAACAAAAAATATTACATAACTTTTGATGGTCCGAACACAACCGACTGATGCTGGTGAGGGCCGCGGGAACCCGATGGATGCAAGACATAGGTACAGGCCCGGTCATTATGGCGACACTTGGGGAAGGCTTATGTCCAACAGTAGACGTCTTTTGGCTGAAATGATGATACACACAAACATTTAAAATTAAAAAAACAAATACAGATAGGGGAGCACGAAGGTGCTGATTATTTCAAATATTTGTATTTACCGGCTATTCTCTTTTCTTCCGCAGTGTCAACCACAGCAAGATGACGACCGCCAGTATGTTATTGACGGTGGCGACCACGTGGAATGTTTCCACGGACAAGATAGACAAAGAGGGATGTCTGGGCTTGGCCATAAAGCACGTCACTGCTGAAGCCGCCAAAGAAGTTCGGGAGAGCCCCTCGACAAAGGAACAGGCGCTCGCCATCATGAGGGAATGGATACAACAGAATATTGACATCAAAAATGTCCGGCAAGGTAAGTAATTATAAAATTCTGGTTTTACTATTTAGTGATGTCAAAAAGAGTCTCCTCGTTTTCCAACGAACTACACTAACACAAACATCAACAACAATTGAATAGAATGTCTTGTTCTCACAAGACATTCTAATCGGTTGTGTTTTTCTTTAAATTTTTAAATCAGTATTCCGTCATTTATGAATCGATTTGGAAAATTTTAATGCCATTAGAAAGGACAATGCTTACAGATTAGCCCGATCTTTATCAAAATCCATTTTTAATTAAGGGACGCTTGAAGCATTGCAAGCAGGGAGGGAGCTCCTCAAATATTAAACTTTTGATATTTCTCTCAATTTTTAATTCTACACTTAAAATCCATTCCGTCGATCTCCATGTTCTTTCCTATCGGACTCTGTCAGATTTGCCTGGTCGTGGGATTTGCTAAACCTTTACAAGTAGGTATAAATTATATATATATCCCCCAGTTTGCATCCTCTATACATCATCAAAATATCTCATGTTATATAAAACAAAAGAATATAATTTAGTTGGTTGATTGACCTTTATCTCGTTAAAATGTGACTGATCTGTCCATTAAAACCATGAACATCCGAATAGAAAGGATCTGTTGCATATCTCACATTGCAAGTCTATCCGATTATTATGAAAACGACTTCTACAGTATGCAATAGTGCATATTGAACAATCAATAACACTATTTCGACTGTAAATGTTAATAATATTTTTGACTTTTACAATAATATCACAAGGACAACAAAATAAAAATGTTAAAAACTCTGTCAAAAGCTTTTATTATTGAAATCACAAAAGATTAAAATATTGCTTTTTTTTAAATGGTTCCGGTTTCATCGAAATATTATATTTCGATGAAACCGGAACCTTTTTAACCGTCTTTCAATCCGGTTGTAATTTTTTTTTTATTTCTGACATGACGCACCAACCTAGTACATGAACATAAAATAGCTCTGGTACTATTATATTTATCGATAATAGATAGGTGTGTACAGGTATGTGCTAAAAACACCTGAAAAAAGTTCAAAAGATAGCATTCATGTCTTCTTGTCCTTCTGCTAATTTATGTGAGGTTAGAGTAGTCAACTTTTCGCCGTGGGTTTCTATTACTGCTTCACACTTAATTCTTTGCTTTTGTCGTCGATATTTTTTCTCAATCAGCACATCATTTTTTACTCTTCACGTGTTGCCATCATGACCTTGTAGTCGCTCATGCCTAATTGTTTTATTATGATACAATCATATACGAAATATCGTTGATATTAGAAAAAAAAACATTCTGCTGAGTCTGTTACTATTGCGACAATCTGTTTTGATCTTTCCTGGACAGCCAACGAGTTAAGGTTTACCGTCCAACTAACGGTAGGATCTGCTATACCTACACCTATATAGGTAAGGTCCTCCTGAATCCTACGCAGCTATATATTAACAGAACCATAACACAACTTGCGACATAAGGTAGATAATATAACAGCATTGTGGGCAGTAGTGGGCGCAACACTTAGGCAGGTACGTGAAACTTCCGGAATTCACATAACAATATTACAATAGGTACATTATCTCGCCTCACTAGCCTAGGCCTGACAGATTAATTGAACTAATAACGCTATCTATAGAACCAGTTTTGTAATGTAACTGTTGGAATATAACAAAAACAAATCCATCCTGCTTCAACACTATGGTCTTTCTCTTTCTAAGCAATAAATATTATATTTAATGGACAACGCCCCGTGACCACTTGACTGAAATCCCTAGTATGGTTATAGTTACTGTATTCCACTAGCCTTGCTTAGGAGCACACGTCTCACGTGATGTTGCTGAAACACACCTTCCCAATATAAAGAAAAGGATAATAAACAGTTATAATTGAAATCCTTAAAATGAAGTTTCTCTTTGGAGTCCTAATCCTAACAGGTTATGGGCCCAGAGCGCTAAACCAAAGTGCAAATAATATAAAGTGAAAATAAACGAACATTAAATAATAAAAAAAAAACGATTTGTGCATCAAATTAAACAAATGGTACATTAAACAATCTGATGGTGATAAATACAGTGTGTGGACATTTCGAATTCAAAAATTATCAAGTGAATTACCTACTGAACGTTGTCGAAATTGAAGTTCTGGAAGAAACAAGTACCGAGTGAGTAAACAACATTATGTGGCGACGAAGCTGTATTTTAGTAAAAGGTTGCTGAATTTGAAATTGGTTAGAAACACCACACTAACCAAATATTTTCAAGAATTTGATAAAATCGTCACTGAACCTATGGCTGCAGGTGCACAATTAGAATTCGATAAAGTGATCCATCAAACATGACTCTACCAAATGAGTCCGGAGCAACATTATCACCGCAATCGAGATACTGACTGAAGATAACATAACGTTAACTTTGAAAAACGAGATTGCGAGATCATGAAATCAAACTTACAAGATATGTATGAAATCTTAGTCTTAAAGTACTTCAGGCTGAAACTTACGAGACCACAAGTTACACCTTCAAACAATTCAAGAGAGCATCGACAAAAACAAAAGTCAATAAAGAACAATTTGGAACCCAGGAAATGTTATCTCTGGCAAAAAAGGGAGATTTGAAGAATTACAAAAGCGCTACCTAGTGAAAACAATGGAGCCAACAATAAAACGGTATAGTTGGTTACTTCAAAACCAAACTACTCAAATACATACTTCTGGATTTGCTTTTATGGCGGGCCGTGATATGATGGGCAAACGAATTAATTTTGTTTGGTAATCTGGAGCAAATCATTTGAAAATCAAGAAAAATTGAAACTAAACTTCAATGAGCGTGAGGAGCCAAGAAACGATTCAGTTGCTATATTGGTGCGGCTATACAAGCGACGAAGAAAGGGAATTACCAGGTGACCAGTAAAATGGACGTCGTCGGCGAAGAAAAAGCAGCAATCGGGAATGACTGTCGTTTTTGGTAAAAACGGCGGGGTCAATATGTTCAACGATGGTATGCCGATAATAAGGGTAAGTCTTTGAACAATCTTCTGAGCGGTCGCTGATTAGTGCTTAAAAATGCTTTAAATAGCAAATGCTCGTTATATAAAGTCACAAATAGTAATAATTATGAATTATTATGGAATGAAATAATCATAAATATCATGCATATCAGAATAAATTAAATGATTGAAACTATTGTCTGATAATTGTACAATTGATAATATTAGACCTAACGGTACATTGTGTGTCAAGTTTGTAGATGACAAAAAACTTGTCTGTTATTTGATAAATTGAAAACAAAAAGTTTGAAACGAGATGTCGTTTAATCTCAAGTGCACACAGATGTTTTGCGGTCCTAACAGTTTTTTTTTTTCTCGTCTATAGAAGTTTAAAACTATGTTATGATTTTGAGGATATATCAAAAGTTTTTGTTAAGTTTCGGGATTACGTTGCAAAATGTGAAGTTCATTTTGGTCTGAGAATTGTTAACTTTATGTTGTGATAATGAAAGGGAAATTATATCCAATTAAATGGAAAAGTTGAGCTCGGGAAGGTATTGCATGGTCATCCCTAAATAGTGCCGCATACACTGGTTGTAAATGGCCGAACGTATGATGTGTATGATGAACAATGTCGATGATAAAACGAGTCTAAATAAGACAAATCGTTCTGAAGTTGGATTGTTCTGGGAAGCACTGAGATTTTAAAAAATATACCTGATTAGTTATGGCATAATAATACGCCAAAACCGTATATTTTAAAGTTTTTGATTCTACTGTTTACTAAGTTAGTAAAAGTCAAAAAAACGAAATTTGGCAAAGAGGTTGTCAAAGGGAATTTCGTTGATGATGAATCAAATTTAATGGTTATAAAGTGTGGAATGTGGTAAACCGAAAATGTTTGTGGGAGTCAGAGATGTAAAATGGATGAGATTAAATTCTTATCAAATAGGCCAGTGAAACTTGAGCCTAAATGGGTTATGAGCTATAAATAGCATAACTTGGTAACTCTGACTTGGTACACCCGTTTGGAAAGAGGTGTGGATCTGATAAGAATCAATCAGTTTTTAAGCAAACAAACATATAATACAATACCTGGCGTAATTGCAAATAAATCTGTTTGGGAAACAGTGGAGAGCTCGAGATTGTCATATCACATGGAAATAAGTTAACTTTATTTTAAGATCGAGAAACATCACATAGTTAGAGACGAAGTGTAGGACGCAAAACTTATTTTTCCGTTTCGTTTAATGAATACGATGGCAACCGTATTTTTGATAATATGTTATTACTTATTGTGTGCTGAACCATAAAAAAAAAAATTAGAATTAAATGCTGGTATGATAAGCATTTAAATGAAGAATGTTTTCAATGAAATAATTGATTCAATTAAGTACAAATTGAAAATGATACCTGGAACTATAGTTCTAAATAGAGATAAAAGAAATATTAATTTGATTAAATCAAATTGATTGTAAATAAAGAAAAGTCATTGATTGTAAAAAAAAAAAAGTAAAGTTGAAAATAAGTTGTAAAACGAGTTTAGTGGGTCGTGGTTATAATCAGAAAAATGTTAATGAAAGAAATTTTAGTATATGAATATAGCTAAGGGTATTTTGGCTGACAAATAGTGGTTTATATATTAATGAAGTCATTATATGGATGTATGTAATCTGTATATTATTGGTTCCTAATGTTTAGGTGAGCTTATACAAAAAGGTATTTCTAATACTCATCAGTGGACCAGTGCATTTAAATTTTAATGCTGGTCATGAACGATGATTGGTTGTAGTTGCCTAGTTACTGGATTGTGGAGGTCTAGTAAGTCGCTCCATGTAAAATACTGGTATTCAGACGCATCTAGTCAGATCAGTGGCCAACCCCAAAACAGACTGAAAAGGCTAGGGAGATGATAATGCACGAAGTCTGGTGCCTGGTTGATGGCAATAGGTTTGCTCACTATTATAAGGTTTGTTATCTATTATATTGGTGTACAATAAAGTACATATAAATAAATAAATAAGGGAATTAAACATAACTGATGAAATGTGGGTGTACTATAGGTGCACCTATGCCTGATCCTTTGGGTAATAAAGGCGTGATGTTTATGTTATGTGATAAAGAAAAAGTTTATTTTAGTATAAGTCTGTGTTATTGCATTTTAACAACTATGTTATAATGTGTAACCTAGCAGATGAGTAAAACATACCCAATCAAAATTTTTTATTAAATCGTTGATATAAAATTTATAAAATGTTTTCTGTGAAAAATAAAATAGGTCAGAAAACAAAATTACTTTGGATTAGGAAATGTAAATAAATAACAGTTCTTGAAATGTTTAACTTGAGGAATGCTTTAGGGGCAATAAATCTGCCCATACACTCCTTGAAAGTTAAATATGTTGATAACAAAATGTTGAGCTCATGAGAAATTATAAGAGCCCCATGACGAAATCCTATGAGGTGCTTGATGCTGAATCATGCCATGCAATTGAGCCTAATCTTAGTTTACTGTTTACATCTCGAGTTGATATGCAAACTAAAAGACTTTTTGTAATGGTTACAAACACAAGGCATACCCTTTGTCTTAAAATATTTTAAAGGAACTATAAATCTCAAGTTTAATAAAATATATAGGTGGGTGTTTGTTGATTGTGACTGAAGTGGTAATGATGAATTAATATAAATTGTACTATTGGTTACTTGTTTAAATTATTTAAGCAATGTACAATTTGCTTTTAAACAAATTGGTAGCAAACAATAGCAAGATAGTACACAGTAGTAATGCAGAGTATGGTCACGTATGGTAAACCAGTAAAAACATTAAAATGTAAAGCAGTAAAAGATTCTGTGATTAAAGGCGTTGGTGACAAGTATTACATATTAAGTGTTATTTATAGGCATTATTATAGCAGATGCTGTTTTTATTTATGATGATAATAAAAATAATAGATGCAAAAGCATTGCGAATAATCCTACCAGCCACAAACAAACACATAGATATTAAGTAACCAGTTGAGAAATATGTATATATCTAAAATATTTTGTTTCTACAACTTAACCTGATAGCTGGTATCCTGTGAAATTTCCAACGGTGCGTTACACCTAGATAAGAATGAAATTCGTGGTGAAGTTGTAAATAGATGTAGTGTGCATAAGGATATGTTATTATATTATGCTAATAATAAGAGCTTGGTTATGATAAGTAGACGAATAAGGTTAATAGATTCAATAATGAAATGATTGATTGGTCTGATTAGGTTTTACTGGGTTTTCCCTAATCCTGCGCAACGAATGTTGGACCATGATGATATTGTATTCCCAGAAAGAAGGAAGGTGTGTGTTTTTATTATTGTATAAAGGTGTTTGATATAGTAGATATTGTGTAATAGATATTATATTGCGATTAAAGAAAAAGGGATTTATTTTGAGGGGGGCGTGTTGGAATATAACAAAAACAAATCCATCCTGCTTCAACACTATGGTCTTTCTCTTTCTAAGCAATAAATATTATATTTAATGGACAACGCCCCGTGACCACTTGACTGAAATCCCTAGTATGGTTATAGTTACTGTATTCCACTAGCCTTGCTTAGGAGCACACGTCTCACGTGATGTTGCTGAAACACACCTTCCCAATATAAAGAAAAGGATAATAAACAGTTATAATTGAAATCCTTAAAATGAAGTTTCTCTTTGGAGTCCTAATCCTAACAGTAACTACCACCATAATACTAGTATAAAAAAAAAACCAGTTCAAATATTCAGTACGCACATTATATTATTGCTAAATTTAATGTAGTAGGTCAATAGAGCAGAAAAATTTAACAATGAATGTCATACGTAGCATGACAAGTGCTGCCAGAATTTTGAAACACAGTAGGAAAAGAGGTTTTTCGCAAATCTTTTGCACTGTGGGCCTTGCGGATAGCGCTTACAAGGAAGTAACGGTGGTATTGTATAAGATATTGTTATATATTCACCTGTTACAGATGAATCGTTCCTACTTCGGTTTTTACGTCACAAGAAGTACAGTATACCGATGGCTCAACAAACACTGCTGAAGTACTTGAGTTTGAGAAGATATTATCCGGAACTGTTTAAGAACCTAGACTGTGACGATCCCAAACTAAAGGATATTCTCAACAACGGGTAATTATAATATTGTTTTTTATACAGCTATGCAGGTAATTATTCTAAATAAGTAATTGCTTTTTTACAATGTGTAACCGACCTATATTATTATTTGAGGTATCAGTATACCTGTGTTATGCATGAGAAGTGTACAAAACAATGTAATAGGCACACAAGTTAATATTGTACAGACAAGCCTAATCAAAATATGTAATAAAATTACTCTAAATTGTAGCAAAGCTAACCCACTAACAAACACGATTAAGATAATGCTAGACTTGTGTAACTTAGCCTCATTTTATTACATCCACATTTTTTTGGCTGCATCAGATGTGCAAGTAGAAAGTACCCACGAACTAGAGAGCCTTGAACTCTGTCTTCTGTCTAAGGTTCCCGCATTGCGAATACACCTCTTATGTAATTTTCGTTGATATAATTCCATCTTGGAATTTCATAACCATTTCCTAATTTCAAGGTACATAGTGGTTTCACCGGTTCGCGACAGCAAGGGTCGCCGGGTCATCGTTTACAATATGAGTAAGGAGATTTTTGTTAAGTATGTCGTAATAATAATATGCTAGCAAAGCAAATGCGAATATCATTTATTTATTATTTAATATGATTATGCGAATTATCTGGATTGCGAAATTGACATTGATCTTTTATCGATTCACGTTTTGATTATGAAATTAAATGCGTTAATGTTAATGTCAGCTGCAGTGAACTTAAACTTTGAAAGTGTTCGTTAGGTAAATTCAACGCTTACAAATACAACTGCTGGGACATGTGCCGGGCGCACATGCTGGTGTACGAGAGCCTGCTGGAGGACTCGCTGGACCAGATGTGCGGCTACGTCCACGTGGGCGACGGCAACGGGGTCACCGGAGCGCATATCACCACCTGGAACCCCACAGATTTCGCACGTCTCATGAAATGGGGAGAGGTAAAGTTCAACATAGCATCAGTATAGGCTTAGTCCTTAAAGAAGATCTGGATTGAGAGTTCCAGCAGTAGGAAGACTGTTGGACGCTCCTGCTCTCTTCGGCCTCTTCTTCATCAGATCAGTCGGTATTGCTGGCGTGCAAACAATGACGTCCAACAGACTCTTCAGATTAATAAAGGATAGATAGGTCGATGTATTTAGCGTTCGTTTGTTTATGAACCCTGTTATTAACATGTGAAGAAATTACTAAGGTAGGCATTATGGTTAGATAATACAGGTTAGCTAACCTTACAATTTCCGTGAAACAATTTTCAGTTGTACCTAGGCATTCGATGTTGAAATTGACCTACAAAACAAAGTAGTGTCTGTGTACTCGTCCTACTCTTACATAAGGTACCTATGTTGTTGAATAAGGGGAGCAAGGTCGTTTTCTCTGATGATGCAAAGTGGATAGAAACTTTCGTAAAAATGACATGTTGAGCTTAAGTAAATTATGTAGGGGTCTCGCAATATGGCGGGTACCTCAAGTATTAATGTCAAGCGTGTTCATAATCGGCCTAGCCTTCTCCATTTCCGATTGTTTACGTCACAATGCAGTTCGATTAATAACAGCAGTGTAGCCTAAGGGTTATTAGATCATAACTTCAGCACGCAAGCAGGTTGATCTTATTATCAAAAAAATAATGTAATTAGGTTACAGTTGGTTCAATGGTTGCATGTTCAGTCGAGTCACGTACTCAGGGCAAACAAACATGATCTATGTGCTCTTTGATATCCACTTACACTAATTATGGTGCATTATGTTGCAGCAATCGGTGCCCATGCGTCACAAGGAGTTCCACTTTGTCAACGTACCAAGTGCTCTCAAATATATCGTCGATTTCGCGGTTAGCAAAGTTACGCCGAAGATGGCTGAGAGACTCCACGTAAGTTTTTTTTTAGTTTTTGGGATATGTTCCTACTTCCAAAAGGCTTTCAGGTATAAAACCGAAAAGTTTAGTATTCTTCCCTCACTAGACCAATCCCAGAGGGCAACTGCACATAAAACCAGAACCTACATGGATGGACCTACTATTGTTGACCACTCCGGTTCCTCTGAAAAACTCACTCCAGAACCCTTCCTATGCATAGTCGGTTTTGGCTAGTGGCAGTCCTTAGGACAATGGTTCCCAACCTTGGGTTTGTGTTCCATACCTATGTTAGCAAAATAGGAACCCATATCACTTTGTTATCCGTGTATCAAGATCCTTCTTCGCAGGAATGCGTATACCTTGTGAGTATATAACATATGACCTAGAATCAGTCAACTTTATTAAACTGGGCTCCAATGTCAGTAACGATGATTCTTGGGAGAAGAAAGTTCGCAGGACAATTGGCACGACTAAAAGCACTATGTCTCAGCTTGACAAAGTCTGGAGAGATCGCAACATCTCAGTAAAGACCAAAACTAAACAGGCACGGACTCTAGTCTTCTAGACTTGAACGCTGAAAGCTGAAGATCGCAAACGCGTTGATGCCTTTAAGATGTGGTGCTGAAAAAAGATGCTCCGTATCCATTGGATAACATTTCGGACCAACGTATCGATTTTGAGAGAACTCAAAATCTCCTTGCATATGTCGTCCAAGTGTCTTCGCAAGATCCCACAATACTTCGGTCATATTGCAAGAAATGACGGTGGCAACCTCGAAAGGCTCATAGGGATCGGTAAAGTAGATAAGAAAAGGCCTCGTAGGCGTAGCCCAATACGTTGCTCCGACCAGATCAGTATCGCTCTAGACTGTACGGTATACAATGCTCCTCACTACGCCAGAGACAGAAATAGATGAATGAATATCGTACGAGTGAAAGCGATGAAGCAGGGAGTTCACGATCCTCAGAGGAATACGACGCAAGTAGGGGGAGGACCCTGAGAATTTGATATTGTCTGCTACATAGAACCTCCTTCTTTTTGAAGTCGGTTAAAAAGTAAAAAATTTACCCATTTTTTTAACGTTGGTATCTTTACTGTACGTTAAGCCTCACTACGTACCTTAATAAGTAATGCAGTCCACAAACGAGCAGCTTGAATTGTGAAAGACTTGAATATCAAAGAGCATTGTGCTGAGGTCAGCAATGGTTACTATATCGCTGGCAAATCGAAAGTGAGTGATGTACTCGATAATAATATTAATGCTTCTAGCCCTCTCCAGTCCAGAACCTGGAAAACATACTCCATTGCGAGTGTGAATAGTTTCAAAGAAATGACGCCTTCCTACCTCACATTACGCTGCAGGAGGATAGGTTTCAAAGTCTGGTTCAGAAATCGTACTGACATGGTTTGGCGTTTTCGTGCAAACACATCAGTACTTTGTTATACCGGTAGTCTGTATTTTTTAAGCAGGATATTGTCGCCCTTTTTAAAGAAGAGTACTACCATTATATCTCTGTTCCATTCCTGTGGCAATTCTCCCTTGAGTATGGCGGAATCAGGCAGCTTCAAAACGTTCGGTCGTTAACGGTCAGCTCGCCCCGACGAAGAAGTTAAAACCATGTATGAGGATACATCCAGAGCCTTTACTTCACCGCAGGCGACTTCATCGCGAAACTAGTCAAATGAAACGATGTCGAGCTGCGAGTTGCGAAAATTTTGATTTGGACTTTCCACTTTTAACTATTGAGAACACCTACTGGACGTTTACATGGAGAAGGTGGATCTACATGATGAACTTTTTCTTTACAAAGCGTGAGCATAGGTACAACTAAAACTGAGATTTCTTCATTATATCGACGAAGAAGCAAATGTTTAAAAGTGGTAAAAACTGGAAATGGTCACCACAGGCATAATATTAAATAACGATATTAAACTGGAAAAGTCTCGATTTATAGAAGTCTACGCTCCGTCCGGCATAGATCAAAGATCAAAAGGCATAGAGCTTTCCGCTTGAACTTCTCAATAGTTTCGAGTGTTTAGAAAGCTCCTTGAACGACTACAACGATTGCTTCGTGGATACTGAACATACGGTCAAGTCTAAGTTCTTCATAAACTGATCCTACTCTCGACTTCAAGAAGGAGAAGCTTGAGATGATTCTACAGCCTTATTTATATATTTATTAAGGACCTCAAACAAAGGATGTACACACAAGTAAATGTTTAATACATTTAAGTTTTAAATTTTTGCAGTCCTCCAATTAGGTCACAGCATGATTTTAAGTTAATACAAATTAAAAGTAAAATAACAAAAGGAAAAACACAAGGGTTAAAGAGGCGATTGAGTGGAATAAGGGCTCTAAGCAAACTTTCCAAATTAGCATAGGTAGTTAACACCAATGTTCTATAACGCGGACTATATTTTAGATATTGCGGATCACCAGTGGTGGCCTCAGGAGCCTTATCATGACGTGTTAAAATGTCAGGTGTCTGAGCGAGAAAGAGAGATGGAGCGGAGCTGTACACCCTATAAAACTCCATCTCGATAAAAATTCAGTTTAGGTCGTAAAATGGATTGCTCTTAAAGTACGTTGTAGGGTCTTAGATTGGGAACCAACACTGCTTTAAGAAGACTAAAAAGTACGTACTGGATTCATGTTGCGAACACATCTAACAATATTGTTTCTTCCAGATGCACACAAACATAAAACAACTCCATCAGCAAGTAAACATCGATTGTCTCCCCACAAGATACGGAGGTCCGTTGAAATTCGAAGATATGATTAAGTTCACAACGCAGCTAGTCAGCGATCAGAAGAAGAAAGTCCTCGGACTCGATACTATGGAGATCATCAGCACACGAGGGATTATCTCTTCTAGGAAACCCGCCGCCATTGTAGTCAACGGCGATGTCGCGGTACAAGGCAGCTTCAGAAAACTAGAGATAGATTAGATTAATCCATTATTAGTTAACTTTTTTTAAGGTCTGTAGTTTTTAGGTTGTGCTCGTTCTCGCCTTCGAGTGTAATCGACTATACAAAATATTTTAAGCACTGAAAATAGTAATGCTCTTATTAAATCTTATTACGTTATCTATTAGTTCATTAGGCTAATTAATATTTTTAATGAAACTCTTACTTTGTATGTGTAAAAACTATAGGGTGGATGGCAAATAAGAAAAAGTAAATAGGAGAAATTGCTCATCAGATTAATATTTAAGTGTGTGAAAGTAAACTGAAAAGGAAATTAATATACTGACGTACACTTGAAGAACAGTACCCTCTTTCAGGTGATGTCGGTTAAAACTAGACAGATGTTGCTGAACTGCTCATGGATTTGATTTTTACATTATTTGTTTAATATAAGCCTGTGATAAGTAAACTCTTCTTTAAGTACACTTCCTAATTACAAAACTATGAACCCCACGCGCCTACTATAAAGCTAGAACTACATTAGACCGACGCACACGTGTAACTCGCCTAATTTGTACGGAGAACCACAAAATAGATAGGTACAAAAGACAATCTTATATATGTATTTCACTTTTTATACCTACGCTCGGTGGACGCACACTAATGAGCGTTTGAGCCGGAACTGTTCGACGAGTGGTCCGAGACGCGACCGAGATATTGTGTCCGTGAGCGGTGTCTATGTGTGCGTTGCTCGAGCGCGCTTTGTCTGTAGATTGACTCCTGTACCTATATATTTTGTGGTAGAACGACGTAGTTTCCTTATAAAATGTATGGAGACCGACGCGCCCAGATCGGCCTCAGTGGCACACGTGTGCGCAAAGTAGTTCTACCTTGAGAAATGCTTTCTTGCCGTGTTTCTCTTCTGTGTTGCTTTAGATCCATAAAGTTGTAAAATTAAGGTCCATGACAAATTAAATTGTATGACTTGTACTATACGGTAAGGTATAGAAAAAAGAACATTAAAGGATTATTATATTTCTGTGTTTTTGTTTACCTTACAAGTATATTGTACTTGAATATCTGATTATCCTGTCCTTCCCATTTTAGTAGAAAATGCTTATTTGTCACGGTAATGGTTGAAAATATCTGCTTCAAAATTGAATTGTGAGATTTCATCCGAACAGTTACAAACATAGAGTGCAAGCCATAGATATCCGGAGATATGCCTTCATTGCGTAATAGTAAGAAGTCCTAGTGAGGCCGCTTATCTCTTACCAAAATAATTACAACATTCACAAATAGTGTATAATTCACGACACACATTTAAAATGTGCACACGCACACTATGACTAAAGCACCTATACTAAATCAATTTCTAATAGCACACATAAATAGAATGGGCGGAGCATGCACTTGTAAACACATATCATTCAATGCACACGCATGCAAATAGGGAGTCGAAAAAGAAGGTCGATAATTTTATCGATATTTAATTTTAGCATATTTTTGTAATATAATTAAGTACTTCGTTTTATTTTCTTTAAATGATTTCTTTTTTTATATACCTATGCGAAAATAGAGTTAACTTTTAATAAATAAAATAGGAATATATTTTTAGTATCGTATTGCCGGTTAAAAGGGCCGTTCTCTGTTAAATATCAAGCTGTATTATTATATTATATACTACTTAATCTTAAAAATAATATTTTAATTATAAATGTCTACCTACGATCAGGATTGGTTTAAACAGTTAGGTAAATTTTATACACACATTTAAACTCATAGCGTCAACACAATTCTTTATAGAATTAAAATAACGTCATCTAGAAAATTAGTTCTATTTTTTTTTTTTTTATTAGAGAGGGTTCCGTACAGACTTACCTATGGAAATAGTTCAATTTCCGAAGGGATTCTCAAAGATTTTTCCAAATAGCAATTTTTTTTCTATTGTTATTCTGTTCTCAGTTTTTAGGAATAAACCTGTGCTAAAAGATTTTGCTTTAAGTCAAATGAAATTTCTTTTACGTCGCTTCGTTCGTGAGAATGGAGCGGTTATAAAAGAGAATAGGCAAAGGGACCTAATAAAGGGTACTGCGATAGTAAAAATATGGGAATGTAAAATAAAAATCAAATAAAATTGGAGGTCAGAAACTTTATTTTAAATAGTCCAATAATAACAAGTAGTTTTGAATTGTCAAAATATCGGTCAGTCAAAAAAAAAGTGTAGCTAAGTAGCACATTCCAAATCGTAAATCTCTGTGGAGAAGGACGTGTAAGAAACTCCATGGGCGCTCTTTTAAATCATGTCATGAGTTACAAAAGTCTTGGTTAAAATGTTTTGTCCCTTCTGTTGTGATAGTTTACACTTGTGGTACTTCACATTTACAAAATTTCTTCTACATTATACAATGCAATTGTATTCAAAAATAAAAACCTAATATGATGAGATGACCCTCGAGACAGCAAAGTGGATGGACAAAAAAATTGCGGATATGTAGACATGGGCAGTGAAACATAATAATAATAATAAAAATCGTTTATTTGCTTAGAATGTAGGTACATAAGATAAGGTGTTTACAAAGGGTTCTGATCCTGATACAATCTACCTTAAATTAGGCATGCAAATATTGTCAAAGATTTGAATCGCGACAAAATAATAATAAGAGTAATGGAATTTATATTGATCATAATAAGGAAACACATAATGTCAAAACAAAATCTTAATAGTAGCGTCATTTGAAATAAAAATGAAGTTTATAGTATTCATAATAAGCAAATATCAAATACATAATGTCAACAACTAAATCTATATGTCATTTGAAATAATAATGAAAATTGTGAACCTAATAAGGAAATGTCAATACGTAATGTCAAAAATTACGTGTGTATTTGAATTGGCGTCGTTTGAAATGAATATACCTATTGGGTATCATAAATTTACAATGTCAACAATTATCATTTAATAGGGCTGTCAGTTTTTTTTTAAACTTTGGAATTGGTTCATTTTTTATAGTATCCGGTATTTTATATTATGACCCATGACAAAGACTTCTTAAGTAATGCTGTCTTGTAGCTACTATTTTGTAATAGATTCTTATATTGACTTCTAACAGGGCCCCTTCGAGTTTCTGATACTGTTAAGAAATAATTCTTATTTATCCTTACAAAAATGGCTATTTCCAAAATATATAATGCTGGAAATGTTAACAATTTTAGAGACTTAAACATAGGAACACAACTGTCGGTTATTTTTTAGCCACACATTGCCCTTATACAACGTTTCTGGGCCTTGAATACTTGTTCTCTCATGCTACAATTTCTCCAGAATATGATTCCGTAACGCAGTATCGATGCCACCAATCCATGGTAAGCCAATAATGTTGTGGCTGTACTGACCTTTTTCTTCAAATTAGGTAAATAGCACGTACGCAGAAGTGCTAAATTTTTTACATACCTCTTCGGCTTGGGGTTTCCATGTTAACTAACTGTCTATGAATATTCCCAAAAATTTAGCCACTGTTACTTTGTCAATTTCTTGCCCGTTGTATTCTATAGTCATTTGTTGTAATGGTAAACGTTGATAGAAATGCATTATATTGGTTTTTGATAAATTAATAATTAAATTGTCATTGTCAAGCCAGTTTACCATATCCGCAAGAGTATTATTTATTTCCTGTTCGTATGTATTTACGTCGCTACATTTCATCAATATAGTGCTATCATCAGCAAATAATACCATTGGGTGTTCAATGTAACGTGGCATGTCATTTATATAGACTAGGAATAGTGGTGGCCCAAGCACACTGCCTTGTGGCACACCATACTTGACAATTCTACATTCAGATAAATATTTATTTTCCCTTCTGGTCTTAACGCAAATCTTAGATATTTCCGTGTATTGCTTTCTGTCACTGAGGTACGATTTTATGAGGTTCAAGATGTTACCTCTGATACCATAAGCATTGAGTTTATTAAGTAATATTTCATAATGGACACAATCAAACGCTTTGGTCATATCAGTAAAAATTGCGCATGTATGTACTTTATTATCGACGTTTTTCATGACAGTGTTAAGTAATTTGTATACTGCCGCATTAATACCTAAATTTTTCCTAAAACCCATTTATTCGTCACATAAAATATTAAATTTCTCTAAAAAGACGTTTAAAGATTCTGAAATTATCTTTTCTATGACTTTAGAGAATACAGGAATTAAAGCTATCGGCCTGTAGTTGGCTAAATCTTGGTCACTGTTCTTCTTTTTAAAGATTGGTTTGACTACAACTGTCTTTAAGGCATTTGGAAAAACACCCGAGCAGACGCACAAATTTATAATGTGGCTCAAGTGTACAACAATGCAATCGGATACAAATTTTACAACTTTAGTTGATATGCCGTCGTACCCGACACTCTTTTTATTTTTTATGATTGAATTGCTCTCATCACATCTTGGAGTAATACTGGAGGCATAAACATAGAGTGACGATTGCTAATTAACCCAGAAGTTTCAGGAAAGATTTTAGTGTTAGTTTTTATTTGGTCAACAAAGTAATTATTGAAAGCATTAGCAATTTCATCTGGGTTTTTAATTATGTTGCCTTTTATACTGATTTTAGATATAGGCTCAGGAGAATGAGATTTATTGTTTATAATCTGCCATGATGCCTTTGATTTATTACTAGAGGTTTTAATGTAATAATTATTTTGTGCTTTCTGGGTCAATTTAACAATTTTCCGAAATCTCAATGAGTTACTTTTAAAGTTGTTTTTATTTTCGGTTGATGGACTATGTCTATATTTCCATAATAAATGTCGCTGTTTTCTACTGCATACTCGTATACCGCGTGAAACCCATTTAATTTTTTTATTTGCCTTTATTGTAATTAGTTTGTATGGGCAGCAGAGGTCGTATAATAAACGGAAGTATTCAATAAAGTAGTCATATGCAACGTTGGCATCTTCAGTATTGTATATATCGGAAAAGGACAGACTTTGAAGATACTTTTTGAACCGTATTAAATTATCCGCTGATAAATCTCGTTTTTTTATGCGCCAGGATCTGATTCTACAAGTTTTATTTACCTTGATTTCCAATATCTGCGCAGTGTGGTCAGATAGGGCTAAGTCAATCACTTCACATTTACATTTTATTTGAGAGCTACAGGCAAAGTTATCTAAGCAGCTACTACTACTTAACCGGGTTGGTTGGAATAGTTTTAAATTGAGATTGTAGCCTAACATCTGAAGATTGCAAGACCTTAGCCTCTAGGGCTTACTTATTTTTACTGAATGATAGCTTCGAATTACCGCTTGGTTATTTTGTGGTACATACATAGTTAAAACACAGAACCAAAAGTAAATTTATTTAAACTATCCGACATAGTACTGAACAAGGAGAAAATCGAATTCGTCGAGTCGTAGTTTCCTTGGTCACGCCATCACGCGTGAACCGCGTGGCTGGACCGACTTCGCTAATTCTTTTTTTGTTGTGTTCGTTATTGTGAGGAGAAGGTTATTATGAAAAAAAAAAATGAAAATTAGGTTAGTGTGGAGTAGAGTAGAGTAGGGTAGTGAAGGGTAGTGAAGTGCGAGTCAGACTCGCCCATGAAGGGTTCCGTAGCAGCAAGTAACATAATATAAAAGTTCTTGTAGTTCTTTGTAACTTTGATCGATGTTTTAACAATAGTGTATTTTTTTTAGTTTTATGACGTATATAATAAAACTACTTACTAGATCTCGTTCAAACCAATTTTCGTTGGCGGTTTGCATGGTAATGTACATCATATTTTATATTTTTTTTAGTTTTATCATTCTCTTAGAAGTTACAGGGTGGGGGTCACATTTTACCACTTTGGAAGTGTCTCTCGCGCAAACTATTCAGTTTAGAAAAAAATGATATTAGAAACCTCAATATCATTTTTGAAGACCTACCCAAAGATACCCCACACGTATGGGCTTGATGAAAAAAAAATTTTGAATTTCAGTCCTAAAAAGGACATCATTCAAGTCTCGAACATTTTGTACCCAAAAATGAAAGCGCCGGCCAGAAAAAATTAATACTACCTTCTTGAGCGAAATAATATCCTGAAGATTTTTTACTATTACAAGAATCCTCTACAATTAACCCCCAGGCTGCAATTTGATTTTGAAAATACAAAAAATAATTATTTTCTAAAATTAAATATAATTAATAAATGCCTATCACAGGTTAGTACAGTGGCGTAACTATAGGGTGGCAAGGCTGGCAAAATGCCACAGGCCCCTGCCCCGGTGGGGCCCTCGGTCCGAGAGACCTTGAGTTCAGAAGAAATAAATCTATAAGTTCAATTAAATTATTAAGATTTATTAAACGCATTCATAAGAAAAGGATCAATTTCTAATTCTGATTCTGATACGCCACTAGGAAGCCTACGTTCAGAGACGAAATATAAAATCCTTGTGTATTGGAGACTTACCGATTTATTAATAAGAAAGAATATTTTACGTCTGTACTTCAGTAATTTATCAAAATTAAATTACTAAGTTGACGCTTTTCCTGGGGCCCCATCTAATGATTTTGCCACGGGCCTCAGATGGTTTAGTTACGCCACTGTGTTAATAGATGACAATATTAAAGCGCAAATATTCTTAAATATAATTAACGAAAGATTAACTCTTACAAACAAATTGGCAGATATACTCATAAGATATTTAAATTATAATTGAAGGTGCGTACAATTTCGTTCACTATCAGCAGATGTGCCAGAATTAAATGACTTTCTGAGGCTAACGGAAGAAGACTTGGTGCTATTTAGTCTTGGTATATACCAGATAAAACAAGCGAGGAACTACTACGGCGAACATTCTTCTAAGCCATGTCTACAAGCTGTTTTCCAGAGTCATCACGAATTGTCTCGCGCTCAGGTTCGACGACTTCCAGCCTCCCGAACAAGCCGGAGTCCAAAAAGGCTTCAGCGCCGTAGACCACATACATATGCTACGACAAGTTATACAGAAGACCGAGGAGTATAATATGCCTCTCTGCCTGGCGTTTGTGGACTACGAGAAAGCCTTTGATTCGATTGAGACCTGGGGTGTGCAGGCTGCAGTCTCTCCAACGGTGCTAGATTGACTATCAGTACATCGAGGTGCTGAAGTGTTTGTACGAAAACGCCACTATGTCAGTCCAACTTCAGGACCAGATCTTAAAACCTATCCTCCTTCGGCGAGGTGTGAGGCAGGGCGACGTTATTTCTCCGAAACTGTTCACGGCCGCAATGGAGGATGTCTTCAAGGTTCTGGACTGGAGTGGACTAGGCGACAATAGCGAGTACATTACTCACCTTCAGTTTGCCGACGACTTAGTAGTTTTTTTTTTTTTTTTTATTAATTATAGGCTTGCGTTTGACCACTATCTCACCTGATGGTAAGCGATGATGTGGTCGACGATGAAGAACGCTTGCCTAGAAGAAACCTATTCACTCTCGACTTAACGACTCCTAAATTGTAGCTATCAGGAAACACAGATTCCGGCAGGGAATTCCACTCCTTGGCTGTACGCACAATAAATGTGTTCGCAAAACGTTTTGTGCGTATGGGTGGGATGTCTACCATGTATCGGTGGCGCAACGCTGTACGTCGTGTGGTCCGATGATGGAACGGACTTGGCGGAATTAGATTGTGCAATTCCAGTGCACACTCCCCGAAATGTAAACGATAGAAAACCGACAGACCAGCAACTCGGCGGCGATGCTCAAGGCTTTGGAGCTTCGACTCTACAAGTGCATCATTGCCGATGATTCTCTTGGCTCGCCTCTCAATCGACTCCAGCGCATCAAGCTGGCATTTGGCAGATCCATCCCAAAGATGAGAACAGTACTCCATACACGATCGAACTTGGGCTTGATAAAGATTGAGCAGCTGTTCCGGCGTGAAGTACCGTCTCACCTTTGCTAAGATCCCCAATTTTTTGGCAGCCAGTTGAGCCTTTGCATCGATGTAGGTATTAGCCGAAATTGAGAGTAGATGATAACGTAACTCCAAGAAGCTCAAGGTGGTCGGTTATCGGCACGGTCACACCCCGGAAAGATGTAGATGTAGTCATGACTGAGACTACGGAAGAGCTAAGTACAATGCTCAATGACCTCAGTAGAGCTTCCGAAAGAGTGGGTCTTAAAACGAGGTTCCCTATCCATTTGCATAAAATTTTAAGACCTAATATAATTTAGCATAATTTTGTTTGGCATAATTATATTTTCGCATAATATAATTACGCATAACAGCTTACGCATAATTTTTTTAAGCATAAAGTTCTAAAGCATAAATTTAAAAAAAAAAAAAAATTTTTTTTTAAAAAAAGCCATGTCTCCTGAGTCAGGTAATATATAACACTAGCTGTACCCGCGCGGCTTCGCTCCCGCTCTTCCCTACTTCAGCCTACTATACCCTACTATACCCTACTCTACCCTACTCTACCCTACCCTACTCTACCCTACTCTACCCTACTCTACCCTACCCTACTCTACTCTACCCTACTCTACCCTCCTCTACCTTACTCTACCCTACTCTACCCTACTCTACCCTACCCTACTCTACTCTACCCTACTCTACCCTCCTCTACCTTACTCTACCCTACACTACCCTACTCTACCCTACTCTACCCTACCCTACTCTACTCTACCCTCCTCTACCTTACTCTACCCTACTCTACCCTAATTTTCATTTTTTTTTTCCATAAGAACCTTCTCCTCATAATAACGAACACAACAAAAAAAAAATTAGCGAAATCGGTCCAGGCGTTGTTGAGTTATGCGCTTACCAACACATTTTGCGATTCATTTTTATATTATAGATATGAATATAATATAACGTACCTATTGAACAATTTTGTGGGTTCATTTTTCGCTGTAGGAAGCATGAAGCAAGCTAGCATACAGCATGCAAGCAAGCATACAGCATGCAAGCAAGCATGCAGCATGCAAGCAAGCATGCAGCATGCAAGCAAGCATGCAGCATGCAAGCAAGCATGCAGCATGCAGCATTCAAGCGAGCATGCAACATGCAGCAGGCAGGGTTTCTGTCACGGCTCCGGCACTGCGGGGCTCCGGCGGCCCCGCGCGTGCTAATCGTCGCAGACGGCTTTCGCTCACCACCGCAGCTTTGGCTTATTGGCCGGCTTCGGTTCTGTCACTAAATTTTGTTGCACAGCATATTAAATTTTTAACCAACAATATTATTTAATTGTTACAGAAACGTTGTGCTAATAGTCATTAGGCCTACTAACGTTATGCGAATCAAATTTATGCCAAAACAAATTAGTCTTTAAGATGATTATGCCAACATAAAATGTATGCCTAAAAAAATTATGCCGAAGTATTATTAGGTATGCCAAAACAAATTGTGCCAAAATCGTTATGCCGAAGTATATTAGGACAAAGAACATTATGCGAAAAGAAGGGATCCCTTAAAACGAATATGGACAAAACTAAAGTCATAATAATTAACAACCATGTAGTACCTACTCCTATCACGATCGTAGACTGATCTACGAGAATACTCGAAGTTATAGACGATTACGTCTACCTCGGACAGACAGTTCAGTTGGGTAGATTTAAAGTCAAATCCGACTCGGCTGGGCAGCGTTCGGGAAGCTACGCGGTATCTTCTCATCCAACATACCAGTGTCTCAAGACGAAAGTCTAAAATCAGTGCGTGTTGCCAGTGATGACATATCATCAGAAGCCTTAAAGTCACCTAAAGGGCAATGGAAAGGACTATGCTCGGAGTTTCCTTGAGTGATCGAATCAGAAATGAAGATATCCGCAGGAGAACTAAGGTTGCCGACATAGCACGAAGAATCACTAAACTTTAAGTGGCAATGGACAGGGCACGTTGCTCGCAGAACGGATGGCCGTTGGGGCTGAAAGGTTCTGGAATGGCGAACGCGTACCAGAAGACGCAGCGTTGGAAGACCTCCTTCAAGGTGGACCGATGACCTGGTGAAGGTTGCGATTGGGATGGATGCGGGACGCGCAGGATGTTCATTGTGTGTTGGCCACATTTGGGGGAGGCCTATGTCCAACAGTGGACGTCTGCTGGCTGATATGATATCTTTTTGTAGTTATTTTTTACTGCCTACCTACTATGATCATACGTAAGTATGACCTAACGCGCAATTCTACCTAGGTGTAGCAGGGGGGTAATTGTAGACGTTCGGTCATTTAAAAAAATCCTATAGACGTTATTTCCCGTAACGTTCCAGTATAGATTTTTTATAACGGCACTTGCACTTTAAACTCAAATAGCAGCCTGGGGGTTATTCCTAAATGTTCCTTGTAATAGTAAAAAGTCTTCAGGACATTATTTCCGATGAGAATCTATTATGTTTTTATTCTGGCCGTTCATTTCATTCATTTTTGGGTACGAAAAGAATGATCTCCATTATTGTTTTTTTTTCTATATTTGTGTGAAAATCTTAATGCGGTTTACAGAATACATCTACTTACTCAGTTTCATCAGTATAGCTCTTATAGTTTCGAAAAAAGTGGCTGTGACATACGGACGGACAGACAGACAGACATGACGAATCTATAAGGGTTCCGTTTTTTGCCATTTGGCTACGGAACCCTAAAAAATGAAAATTAGGGCAGTATAGAGTAGAGTAGGGTAGTGTAGGGTAGGGTAGTGTAGGGTAGGGTAGTGTAGGGTAGGGTAGTGTAGGGTAGGGTAGAGTAAGGTAAAGTAAGGTAGGGTAGAGTAGAGTAGAGTAGGGTAGAGTAGGTAGAGTAGGGTAGAGTAGGTAGAGTAGAGTAGAGAAGGGTAGAGTAGGGTACAATAGGATGGAGCAGGGAAAAGCGGGAGCGAAGCCGCGCGGGCAAAAGCTAGTACCTACCTAATAAATTTTATGTGACATTATCATAAACTACTGTTTTAAAAAGGTTTTTTATTTTTTTTCAATCTCTTCTAGGTAGGTAAGTAAGACAAAATAATGATGTTTACCAGTAAAACTCTCCTGTTGTATATCTTATAAAATTCTAATGATTCCACAATCATGGAGCTTTTTTGAGAATACATTAGGTACCTATGTGTTACAGTAAAAATAAAACGTAGTTATTTTGTAATAATTTAAAAAATTTATTAAAATAATAATTTTATAATAATATGAAGACACTAATCTAACGATATCACATCAATTATATATTAGGGTAATAATATTTAAAACAAACTTACCATTCATATATTTATATATAAAAACATTTCACTACTCTAATAACCCTCAGTTTTTCGGAAGAAAATTAATGTGAAAAATTATTAAACTCGCGTAAACTATTATAATTGGTCGAAAGAATAGTCAACGACCAATCACATCAGTTTACCCTTAACGGATAATATGTACTGGTTAAGCCCACCCATGGAAATTCGCAGTAATTATTATACTTGCTTGAAGCAAAAGACAAAGTAAAAATAAAACCATTAAACTAATTACACAATCCTAATGTGGACATTGTTAATACTTTATTCCATGACATTTAATCCAGTGATATTTATTTTTTTTCCATGATAATTAATTTATTGAAATTTTGATAATGTGGTCATGAATTTTTGTGGCGTGGTGACTCCATTTCTTTGAGCAAGCATAGTAATAATCATTTTCGTTCGAAAAACTGGGCCTAAGTGTTAGCACGCATTAGAAACTTTCAGTCAGCCGATAAAATGATACATATCGCTTACAGAGTTAAAAATATTTATTCATCGACTAATTTTGAAGCTGTAAGCATGTCAAATTGTGCGCTTTTATAAAGCTTACTAGGTGTGAACTTAAATACTTGGCCGCCGAAGTTTGTATGTATGTGTGCCGACACCCTATTTCTGGTAAGAACGTGTTAGACCTACTATCCACGTATGCGTAGCTTCAGAAACGGGTATTCGTCATTGTACGCCTGCGTGAAGCTTACATACAAATCTATGAAACTCTGTAGACGAAACGGCAACGTCCCTACGCTTCGTCGACGGAGAAGCTACGCGTCCGTGAACAATATGCCTTATATAAACTCACGTCGGCATTAGCTGATGAAAATTCATTCAACTTAGAGATCTTGCGAGCGCATACGAGAAACTTTCGTTTCTACAACTACAGGTTTCAAAAACATGGCATTGAGTCTTCTAAAAGCTTTATCTGAACTAGAGCACATATTACGTTTTCGGCACAGGTTATGCATTTGAATAAGTCCGTCATTAACTTGAAATATTTTATTTTATATGTCGACGAGTCCCAAGAACAAAATCGTAAATGAAAAATTATCGATTTACAGTATGAGGTTTTGAAGTTCTGTAAAAATAATGCGATAGTGTTAGATTGGTTATAGTTTATAGATAGGTCCAATAGTTTGTATTAAGATTCATTGACTGGCCCCGGATTACGAGGTTTTACTAATTTAACGCCTTATGGCTCTTCACTATTTCCTTGGTCACGCCATCACGCGTGAACGGCTGAACCGATTTGGATAATTGTTTTTTTGTTGTGTTCGTTATTGTGAGAAGGTTCTTATGGAAAAAAAAAATGAAAATTAGGTTAGTCTAGAGTAGAGTAGGGTAGTGTAGGGTAGAGAAGGGTAGAGTAGGTTAGAGTAGGGTAGAGTAGGTTAGAGTAGGGTAGAGTAGGGTTTAGTAGGGTACATTAGGGTGGAGCAGGGAAGAGCGAGAGCGAAGCCGCGCGGGCAAAAGCTATTTAAATAAAAATGAATCCCTATTTTCTTGGCCACGCCATTACGCGTGAACGGCTGGACCGATTTCGCTAATCCTTTTTTGTTGTGTTCGTCATTGTGAGGAGAAGGTCCTAATGGAAAAAAACCGGCCAAGTGCGAGTCAGACTCGCCCATGAAGGGTTCCGTAGCAGCAAGTCACATAATATAAAAGTTCTTGTAGTACTTTGTAACTTTGATCGATGTTTTAATAATAGTGTATTTTTTTTAGTTTTATGACGTATTAAAAAAAAACTTACTAGATCTCGTTCAAACCAATTTTCAAAATTAGAAGTTACAGGGGGGGGGGGCACATTTTACCACTTTGGAAGTCTCTCGCGCAAAATATTCAGGTCAGAAAAAAATGATATTAGAAACCTCAATCATCATCTCTCTCTCCTCAATCTCATCCATCATCATCATCATCCGAGCATAGCACTTTCCATTGCTCTTTGGGTGACTTTAAGCCTTCTGATGAGACCCATTGTGAGCGACCACGTTTCGGAGCCATATGTGATGGCAACACGCACTGGTCGTAGACTTTCGTCTTGAGACACTGTGGTATGTTGGACGAGAAGATACCGCGTAGCTTCCCGAACGCTGCCCAGCCGAGTTGGATTCGACGGTTGACCTCTTTCTAGAAGTTAGACCTACCCAACTGGACTGTCTGTCCGAGGTAGACGTAATCGTCCACAACTTCGAGTGTAGAGTCTCCGACCTTGATAGGAGTGGGCGCTACATGGTCGTTAATCATGATTTTGGTTTTATCCATGTTCATTTTTCTCATTGTGCTGAGCTCCTCCATAGTCTCAGCCATGACTACTATGTCGTCGGCAAACCGAAGCTGAGTGTTGTACTCGCCATTGACATTAATGCCTAGTCCACTCCAGTCCAGAACCTTGACGACATCCTCCATTGCGTCCGTGAACAGTTTCGGAGAGATGACGGCTCCCAGCCTCACACCTCGGCAGGAGGATAGGTTTTGAGGTCTGGTCCTGGAGTCGGACTGACATGGTAGCGTTTTCGTACAAACACTTCAACACTTCGATGTACCGATAGTCAATTTGGCATCTTTGGCGAGACTGCAGCACAGCCCAAGTCTCGATCAAATCAAAAGCTTTCTCGTATTCCACAAACGCTAAGCAGAGAGGCAGGTTATACTCCTCGGTTTTCTGTATAACCTGCCGTAGCGTAACGACAAAATTAAGTCTTATTTTTTCATAAGATTTTGTTCTTGGGACCCGTCGATATATAACATTACATGCAGCTCCATGTGCCATGGGATAGACATGACTTAGATAATTACAAATATAACCTATTTGTAATTATAAACTTAACCTAATAATAGCTTCCACAAGCATCATAAAATTTTGTATAAATAAAGAAATTCAGTAACAACACTGACTTGAAAACTGGAGAATGTGTTAGAAGTTTCTAATGTCTATAAAAGTTTTGATCATCGTTCGCAAACATTCAAATAATGCTGGTTTTCTAAGAAATCTTCAAAACAAATCTATTTATAGGTACTCTTTAAGTATGCGGAAAAATATAATTATTATATTTATGTTAATCTTGACTATATCTCCGAGAAAAATAAAACATTAAAAACAGGTTTAATAATAAAAATATCTTATTTAATAATCATAAAAAATATTGCAGATAATAATGATTTGCTGTGCAATCATCCTAAACTAATAATAAGCAGACTATTAAAATCACAAGTTCTATTTTTCAATTTTCGTTTAGTTCAATTGACTTCAATCTATCAATTTGTAAAGGCCTTTTCCCAACTGTGATCATTTCGGCTTTCTGTCAAACTGTTCTGTCAAATATTAGTATTTTGTGTCATGGAGCGACTGCCTTCCTGCCCACCAGAACTCAGTATCTGGAATCACGTCGAGGTCAATAGTTTAGAGGTTGGTTCTTCATCTCCTTTTTCTCGAATCGATGGTTTACTTTTCCCTCAAAGTTTTTGTGTCCAGTGCCAGTGCCACGTCAATTACAGCGGCGTCAGTGGCTTTTTTTTAATGCATGTGTAAGGACACTTTCAACATTCTAATAAGTGGGCCATCGTCTGGTCGGGAGCACCGCATTCGCACTGGGTGTCGGAGGGGTCTATATTACCTCACTTTGTCAGATCGTTTTGCAACGGCCTAGTTATTAGATGGGTGAAAAAAAGTGTAAAGTTCCTCGAACCTCTTTTGAAATGGGATGATGCCCCGACCAGAAGTATGGTCCGCAACTATCCGATATTTGATTTCGGACTGTTGTATATGTTTTAATCGCGCGGAGTACTCTGATATAGGATTTTGAAAGTTAGTTCCTCTGTAGCAAACTAGATGGCGGTACAAGAGAATCCTCTTCCCATCATCCCCTTTAGCAACACTGGTGTCAGATTTCCTGGCTTCTGGATTATCGTAACGACTGTAAAATATTCGATAAAAATAACAAAAATTATTTTACAGACTCGTTTAAAGAAGGATTAAGGACAAACCCATATTTAACACTTTTTACCCAAATATCGGAGTCGTACACTTTTTACCTTTGCCGTTATTCCGTCCTACAGTTTTTCTTTTGCTTAAAATAGCAAACGAAATCTCGCCTTAGCATTAACGAACCGTAAATTATCATTAGTGCACACACATGTGCTATTTTTTAATCCATTAATTTTAAGATTTATAGTTTTAAGTAACCTTTATATACATAAAACTTATTAAATAAAGGATTATAAATTATAACTTAAGCAAATAATAATAATGATTGCACATTTTATGTAATATGATTTGAATCGATTTGGTGAGATTACCTATGTAATAATAAATTATTATGCATAACAAAATGACTAATGTACTAGTACTAAATATAGTAAATTGTGATACGTGTGATGACATTTTAACATAAGTCTATATTACACGCGTATCCTTGGAAACAGTGGCGAAAATCGATATTTAACAGATCTTTTAACATTTAATAGGCTTACTTGTATAAAGAGAAGGCGTATATAATATTAGCTTACAGATAATTATTAGTTTTGATACATCTAACAATGAATATCTATTGCACAACATCCAGTTCTGTTGATTGTCATAATGTTATTGAAAGTCAAGCCTAATTTAAACATTACAAAACTTTATATAGTTAGAAAATTATCCTATAAGTAGATATATCGCTTTAGGGTGTTTTTATTATCGTGCGGTTTGATCACGCATGCGGGATTGCCCCGCACGCATACTCCCTTCAATTCTCCATTTCATACAAGTGTTTATTATCGTAGAATACGCGGGACGTTATCGTGGAATAAAATTTTCTGCATGTGGGGCAATCCCGCATGTGGGATGAAATCCGCACGATTTTCAAAACAAAGTGTGGCAATACCCGTCAGTGTTTTATCTCTTTGTTTAAGCTGGACAGTAAAACTGTGAGTATGTTTCGTTTAACGTTAAAAATGTGAAGGATCAAGATGGACGGCTTTCTGTCGATACTAGCGACACGTCGCGCTTCGCACAGATACCTTTACACACAAACCCACGTCTGTTGCTCATAATGACAGCCGTTTCATCCGTAGCGTGATTTAAAAGAAATAACCGGAGAATGATAGCGACTTTGTTTCATAGATTTCCGTTTTTAATCTAAGGTGTTTCACGCTACATGACGTTAACATTTTAGTACTTTAACTACAGTGCTAAAGTATAACGTTAACCTATAGTTAGAGAAGTTAGAGACAATAACAATCTGAATTTGGTGGATTTTGAATGTCCGATTTCCGCGAATATCATCCCCTTATCTTAATAATGCTCCAATTACAATATTATCAATATAAAATAAAAAAGTTCAGTTCAGCGCTATCTAGCGAGAACATGGATACACTTGGGCCCGTAGCTTTCACCTTAATTCAAATGGTTACTCAAAAACCACTTCAAAGCATATAAAGCTAAAGTCGATATTTCAGATGATAGTGATGCGATGGTTTGAAACTATCTCTTCAATCTTAATTATAAATTCATGTGTAAAGTGTAAACAATGACGTAGTTTTTTAAAATGTCCTAAAGACTACAATCTATTAATCTAAAAATCTTTATGTGAATTCATACCAAGACTTGTTTATCCTCTCTTTTGCCAGATACTACATCCATTGCCTACTTCAACAATCACATTCAACTACTTATTCAATATAAATAATCTACCTAAAATGACTGGAATTTTCGAGCCCACTTCAAATAGAGCTCCATCTTGCTATCACGATAACCATAGCCTAATATTTGGTTATAAAACTTCATTTTTTGTCTGAAAACTCATTGGTCCACTGAGGAAAGTTCTTGAGTTTCTCGCGCAGCAAGGGCGGTGTGTCGTTAATGTTTTTACCAAAAATACGGTAAGATGGGTGCAAATACTGTTGGCTTTCCGATGCAGCGAAGAAATTCTTAGCAGTATCCAACTGTCGACTTGTTGGTGGGATTTCAGTGAAGTTACCTGAAAGATAGAAAAGATAGATCGATATTTGAATAAAAAAGAGTGAATAGGTTACTTCTAGGCAATAATAATAAAAAAATCTGATAAAGTAATCTCGTGAGGAACGGAAAGAAGAAAGGGGTTCGCTCTGCAGTGGCACTGAACAGGTTAGAATATATAAGTTTGTAAGTTTGTAGGATATCTCTGGAATTGCTAAACCAATTTTGAAAATTCTTTCACCAGTAGAAAGCTACATTATTTCTGAGTGACGTAGCTGGTTATATTTAATTGTGATTAATAATATTTTGTAAGACAAAAAAATTTGACGCCCAACGAAGTGGGCATGGGTCAGTTCAGATGGTTAGTCTGTTTTTAAAATGATAATAATAACAACGTTCCTAACCAATTATATTCGATACAGGATAATACAGAGCTTATTATTTATATACGAGGAAAGTTAATTTGTGTATGTAGTTACATGGTCTTCCTCAATTATTCTGTGACTGTTTACAACTTCACTCAGGCGGTGATAAATGTGGCGCAAGCCCTGAGCTGAAAGTTTTGAAGCAACTGAGCTTTTTTATGTATTTTTTAATGACAATAAGTGTTAAGCATCTTCCTTGCCCTGTTTACGTGACACATATGGTTAGTTTTTAAATGAACTTGAATTGCGTAGGAACGTATGCCAGAGCTGATTTAAAAGTTAACCAGAAATGTTCCAGAGATAGTTTTTCTATGCTTTCATGTTGTAAATCTTTCATTCTTTATGACCTTTTTGATAGGTAGGTTTTTACGAGTACAGAAACAATTATGCCACATAGCGATAAGTTTAGATTATTGTGCATTACCTATGAATGCTAAGAGCAGGCCCGTCGGGGTAGTAGTTTTAGTCGACTGAGGTATACATTTCAGCCAACCGAGATCTTCATACGTTTGCCCATTCGACGATATCAAGAAATTATACCGCATCGTGATATTTGCGGCAGTAGCATTGCTCTGAAACAATAAAAGGCAGGTGTTAGCCATTTCCAAAATTACATTGTTTTACAAATACTTGAAACCGCAATGTTAATGAAGTTTATGATTGTAGCTTTTCTTAACCCTTTAAACGCCCGCGCCAGGTTAGTCCGGCGAGTGCTTTCGTGTTCTATTTGCCAGCGCAGCGTCGTGTTTCCGACTGGGTGCTCTACCTCTTTTAGGTCTTCAATCCCCATAGGTGTCAGAAGAACCGACAAGATGGAGTATTTGGTCGTTGAAGCGTGACCCTGGCATAATGAACGCGAGAGTGTTTGTTGGATATATCAGACGCAGGCCTTGCCTTGTCGATGTTGCCTAGAATTTACGAAAGAAAATGTTCATCACAGTTTTAGTGCTTCACACATCTTTAAACGTTATGGCTAGTCATAAATCTCAAAACCACACGTAAAATAAAATAAAATAAATCTATATGCTATAGTTATTATTTCACATATAACAACCGCATTATTAGCCGTTTCGACAGTTCGCATATTGATTTATTTATTAAATATTGCAAGAACAATAACAATGTCATTAATTCCATAATGGTGCATTTGATAAGACTGTAACTGTTATATTGGGACATTGACATTTTACTAATAATGATTATGTTATTTTTAGCGTAAAAATGATACAGCATGGAAGGATAATGTTTTTATCATTTTTTAATGTATTTCGGTTGCTCTTTCGGTTACAAATGTCATGGTTGTCTATTATATAAAAAAGAAACGGAATAACTGACCTATCAACACACAGGTGAAACAACTAGGGCTAGGACTTGACATTTCACACAAGGTTTTCTTTTATGACGTAGGCGAGCAAGACCAAGACAAGATTTTCCAAAGTTTATATGGAGAAGCCTAATTTCACGCGAGCGAAGTCGGCGGAAGCTCGTATTATGTACAAAGAAGTGGAATCTCCGACTTTTAGTTTATGAGCTCGGGAATTCAACACGGATTTTGACTTGATTATACACCTATTGTTTTTATTTTGTTGTTGTTGTATTTATGTTAAACTAAACTTATTATTATTATTTAAGGTTCCCCCGGGGTAAATAATAGAGCATTATTTGTTCAGATTTAATACAACTGACTGATAACGTTACTCCAGATTTAGTAGGAAAATGTATTATGGGGTTTTTTCCTTGTGGTTTTCCCATGAGGAATAAATTTTTGGAAGCTATTGGGAGTTTGCAATTTGCATCCGTTTAATTTTATTAGGTTCTTCAATTACATGACATTAAATACAAAAAAGTAAAGCCGTAGTCACACGTTATTAGTGTTACGGTTGGTACCTATACAACGTGTGACTACGGCTTTTCGTTTTGTTTAGTTCTTGTAGTTACCTAAAAGATATTAATAGTATGGCTTACATATTTGTTTTTAAATATTAAGGATTTATTGTTTTTTTTTTTTTAGCATCAGTCCTAAATGACCACTCTGCCTACCAGTAACAACCTTGACGTCTAAATTTTCAACGCGGTAAGTGTATCGTAACCGGTGCCTTGGGATAAGCTCATGATCATAATCAGCCCCAGCATTCCGATCCTGGACAAAGACCTCTCCAATAGCAGAGCATTCATCGTAGTCTAAGTACTCGTTCACGTTGACTCGCGGGCGCGGTGGAGGGCGCAGTCGCGAAATATCAAACATATGGCGTAATATCGAAGTGTTCACGTACGAAACGCACGTGCGGTCTAAGTAGCGGGCATGCTAGCTCGCAGCTCGCGCGGCGAGCTCACGGCTGTATCAAACGCTTGAAATGTTTGTGTGTGTTCACGTCGAACAAGCGGCGGAGCGCGCGATCCACCCGCGTCGTCAGTAAGTTCAAATGGTATAAACTTGTCGCCAGGCGGGTGTGACGCGCAAACGCCTGGCAGCCAATATGAACACGAACTCGCTATGTTTTAGCGACCACACCCGCCACCGCGCCCGCGCGTTTCAACGTGAACAAGTACTAAGTACTCGTTCACGTTGACTCGCGGGCGCGGTGGCGGGCGCGGTCGCGAAATATCAAACATATGGCGTAATATCGAAGTGTTCACGTACGAAACGCACGTGCGGTCTAAGTAGCGGGCATGCTAGCGAGCGGCTCGCGCGGCGAGCTCGCGGCTGTATCAAACGCTTGAAATATTTGTGTATTCACGTCGAACAAGCGGCGGAGCGCGCGATCCACCCGCGTCGTCAGTAAGTTCAAATGGTATAAACTTGTCGCCAGACGGATGTGACGCGCAAACGCCTGGCAGCCAATATGAACACGAACTCGTCAGGTTTTCGCGACCACACCCGCCACCGCGCCCGCGCGTTTCAACATGAACAAGTACTAAGATCAGCTCAATGTAAGCTATTAGCCTTTGCGAAGTCTTTGCAGGGATACTTATACAAAATAGTCGAGTAAGTGCATTTTTTATCAGATATCTTTTAGACGAGAAATAGAAAATATGTCAAACGGCCATATTTATTCTTTCAACATCATCATCATCATCATTTCAGCCGAAAGACGTCCACGGTCGTACATAGGCCTCCTCCGAGCGTCGCCATAACGACTGAACCTGTGCGTCTCGCATTCATCGGATTATCCGCGACTCTCATCAGGTCATATTTATTCTTTAGATAACATTTATTTGACCAGAAATCAGACCTTAGAATACAAAATATGTTAAACGGTTAGGTCATATTTATGCTTCTGTTAAAATTATGTCACTATTAGAATATGGATGTTAAACGGTTAAGTCATATTTATGCTTCTGTTAAAATTATGTCACTATTAGAATATGTATGTTAAACGGTTAGGTCATATTTATGCTTCTGTTAGAATTATGTCACTATTAGAATATGTATGTTAAACGGTTAGGTCATATTTATGCTTCTGTTAAAATTATGTCACTATTAGAATATGTATGTTAAACGGTTAGGTCATATTTATGCTTCTGTTAAAATTGTCACTATTAGAATAAGGATGTTAAACGGTTAAGTCATATTTATGCTTCTGTTAAAATTATGTCACTATTAGAATATGTATGTTAAACGGTTAGGTCATATTTATGCTTCTGTTAGAATTATGTCACTATTGAAAAATCTCGGTAATCAATAGGCTCGAGTGTCGATACTTAAGTGCCCACCTATAGTTATATCACTCCTTTACTTTTGCACTTCAAGTTTGACTTCTTGAAAGCTATTTTAGAAGATGGTTATGTAAGCGGGAATAAATATCGCTAATAAAACACTTCTAGCTGAGAGTGGTCGTCACATTTACGAGGTCTACATCCACAATTACACATATTGTTTGCTTGTAAACCAGCCACTAGACAGTTCAACTACCATAGATAACTCTTCAAGCAATTCTTTGGATGAAATTAATATGTACAGTATCTACTAGCATAGCACAAAGATCGTAGTCGCGTAGCTAGGCGTGGGTGCAGTGGGCCCCCGTCTACGGCCTCGCCCCCAAAGGGGCTTCGCGTGAGCGAGGGCTCTTTAATATCTAGGGGTTTAATAATTTATAGGCTCGCGTTTGAACACTATTTCACCTGATGGTAAGCGACGATATGGTGGAACACTGGGTAGCGACAATCGCTGTTACGTTTTCGAAGTTATAAAAGAAAAAGTTGTTAAAATATCAGGCGACCGAGCGAGAAAAAGAGATGGCGCTATACACCTTATAGTATAGCTCCATCCGTTTAACAGTTCGGTCTAGGTCGTAAAATGGATCGCGTTAAGAGCACGTGGTTGGATCCTCACGATGTGTTCTTTCACTGACGTCAGTCAAATGCCCATCATCATCATCATCATCATCATCATCATCATCATCATCAGCCTTTTTTAATGTTCCCACTGCTGGGACTCAGGCCTCCTCTCTAGGAGAGGGAATGGGCCGTAATCCACCACGCGGGCTCAGTGCGGGTTGGTGAATGTCACATGTCTTCGAATTTTTGGTTCTAGGAAATGCCGGTTTCCTCACGATGTTTTCCTTCACCGTTTTGAGAGCAGTGGTGATGAATTAAATTACACAAAGTAATGCGCCTGGCTGGGTTCGAACCCGCGACCTACAACTCGTAAGTCGAGGCCATTACCACTTAGCCACCACTGCTCTACCGCCCTCTGTCAAATGCCCACTGGTAGGTAATTACCCGGATTTGAACCCACGCGCTCAGCTCAAACATATTATGAGAGATAAGAACTTAAAAATCACGGAATAAGTAGACAAAACAAAGCCATCCTTATTCTATATTTATTCCATTAATAATTATATTTATATACAAGTAAGCTAGCTTTTGCCCGCGGCGACGCCCACGTGAATGTAGGTCTCCCCATACAAATTTTGAAACCTGGTTTCCTCTCCTTACGAGTTAAATTTTGGATAATCTTTTCTCATTCTTTGTGTTGTACGTACACCATATAAGGAAACTCTGTGCTAAATTTCAGCGTTCTAGGTCCAAGTGTTTGGGCTGCACGTTGATGTGTCGGTAAGTCACAAGTCTGCCTTTTATATACAATATTAGTTTTAGTATATACGAAATCCGAAACACGTGTCTAGTATTTTTATGTAAGGAATCTAAGTACAAAATTTTACAACTGTATCATGTAACATCACGAAGTTTTTTTTTTTTTTTTTTTTTATCTGTTATAAACTAGTACTTGACTGCGATCCCGCCTGATGGTAAGAAGTGATGCAAGTTATAAGCTTGTTATGATACCTGGTTTTAAATACATGGTCACCGGCCATCCGGGCGGCTGAGCGGTTGTTGCGCACCCAGCTGCGCGCCGGCGTCTAATACCCGCTATGACCTGCCATGACCTGTGCTGTACAGTGTCGGTGGTGTCCAACTTGTGACCTTTTTTAAATATTTTTGGGAAAAAATATAATATGGTGTAAAAATTATTGGAATCGATTCAGTTACTGATTCTGAACAAACTATATTCAGGTTTCGCATACACTAAAAATAATTATACAAAATTATTTTGTACAGATAAAAAAGGCAACCGCTACTGACTGATTTATCTATCAACTAACCATTGAACGGATTGCGTTTGGCGCGTAGATAGTTATGATATCTATAAGCATGAAATGATTTTTCAAAAGTAACGGGGATGAAATGAGGATCCAAATTTTATATGGAACCTAGTTTCACCAAGGCGAAGCCGCTAGCAGAAGTTAGTATATGTATATGATGCATATGTGTGCGCTAGCAAGAGTTAGTATATATGGTGTGTATATCTGTATTAAATATTATTGTTTTTCAGCCTTGATTGATAACCGACCACATTATTGTTACCGAGAGGTACAACGTAACTCGCAAACGCATTATAAACACATATGTGGACTGCAGTCTGTGAGTCATCGTGACCGATTTAAGATCTATTTGTGTAATAAATTAGGTTATCATTGATACCTATATGATTAATAGAACATATCTCAGGTATAAGTTACGGCTACTTAGTGACAAGTGACCTATGCAACAATCCGTAACAGAAATCAGAAACTAGCACTTTGCCCGCGACCTTGTCCGCCACTGCAGTAGCTACCAAGAGGCTAGGTGTGGAGTGCCCTAGGATCCACAACCTCGTGGGGCAAAACTGATTGAAAAACCTCTCCAAAAAATTTTCCTCCTTCTCTTAAATAAAACAGATTACATCCCTACTTGTATTATGGCAACTCGTTTTAGCCAAAAAATAAAAGTCTGATACTTCCCTCGCGCTCCACCCAAAGCTGAAGAAATTATTTGAGGATTTCCCAGATAAAAAAGGGCCACAGTTTTTTTTTTCCCTCAGGGCCAATGGTCACCTAGCAGCTGCGCCACTGTTCTTCGCAGTACTTTCCATGTCCTCAGAAAATTGCGAGAATCTTTATTCCTTAACTGCATCAAAAGGGAACCTCAGTGCAAAAAAACAACGGCGAGAAAATTGTTGATTAAATTATTAAGTATCTACTCGTACCTACATAACATACTTTGGGGGATGGACTGCTCGCGTCCGTAGGATTTACTTAGTTCTGACCACCCTACACGTGTCCCCTGGTTAGTGCTAAACGAGCAGTAAATGCGGTGGTAGGCCACAGCATCGGCTGCCGGCTTAAAATTACCACCCACCAGGCAAAGCCATGCCGCCACGCGATTCGTCGTGTTCCGGCGTGATGACTGGTGAAGCCGTATGGTGGAAGATGGAGTTGTGTTGCGTTGTAAAACGGGTGTGATGCGCCAGCTCTTGTTGTGTCGGACGTTTGATCGCGGAGGGTAGCGGGATCCAAAGCACGGTTCTCCGCTGGCCGACCGCAGATAGTTGGGGGCCCAAGTAGTGTGCCAGCCACACATGAAAGGCTGCCCCACCATCTGCGAAAAATCCCAAGGTGGCCCCATCGTGCCAGTTGGCGACCGGGCGAGAGGACCCGATGGCGATCCCTGGGGGGGTTCGGGCGTCCCCGCAGTCTCCGGATCAAACCTGCAATGGCGCAGCAACTCTGGTCGTGTTGCTGGTTTAGCATCGCATCACTTCGCTCAACTGCCATTTTCCACCTAGTCTATTCACTCATAAAACCAACATGAAAGGTACTAAAAAGAAAAGTAAGTGGTGTGTACAGCGGATGTACGTCATCCGAGGACTGCACTCCAATCTCAATGCGGTCCACCACCACCTTGAGATTGAGAGGCCCCACTTGCTTTTCTTGACGGAGACGCAGATCAGATGTCCGTTAGATGCGGCGTATCTCGACTACCCGGGATACTCCTTGGAGCATCATTTCCTGCAGCGTGCCGGGGTCTGTGTGTACGTTCGCAATGACATCTGCTGCCAGCGTCTCTGTCACCTTGAGGACCCTAATTTCTCAACGTTGTGGTTGCTGGTGGACACCGGTGTGGACAAAATTGTCTATACTTGTGTCTACCGATCGCACAGCGGTGACCAGGAGACGACTCAATTGTTTGACCACCTCAGTGAGGCCGCCGATAAGGCTCTACATCGGTACCCTGATGCGCAGTTTGTCGCTCTGGGGAATTTTAACGCCTGTCACCAAAAGTGGCTTTTCCCGCACTAGAAGACCGACCACGCTGGGAGAGAAGCGCGAACTTTGCGGTATCTATGGGCCTCTCCCAGATGGTAAAGCAAGCGACTAGGGTGCCTGATGTGGAGGGTCATACTGCCAATTGTCTGGACCTTCTTCTGACTACCGATCCGGACAGATGTATCGTAACAGTTTCCTCACCACTTGGAACTTCAGATCACTGTCTGGTGAAGTCTGTATCGTCCTTCTCCTCACCTGACTGCGACTCACGCGGTGAACGGCGAATGTGGCGTTACAAGTCAGCAGATTGGGATGTGATGCGGCATTTCTGTGCGTCTTATCCTTGGCAGCAGGTCTATTTCTCTTCCGAAAATCCGTCGAGTTGTGCAGACGCTATATCCGATGTGATACGTCAAGCTATGGACTATTTCATCCCTTATCGTGACGTACCCACCGGTGGCTCAGCCCGCCCATGGTTCAACGCCGATTGCGTTGAAGCTGAACAGCGTAAGCATTCGGCGTATCTTGCCTGGGTTGAGGCTCGTGACCGCAAAGCTCCGGATCTGAGCTCAAAGAAGAGAACCTTCAACCTTGCTGCTAAGTCCTACAAGAAGGCATTAAGGAAGGCTCGCTTCGACCGCATCACCCATATTGGCACAAAGCTCTCTGCACAGCCGTCCGGGAGCAGAGCATTCTGGTCCTTCGCCAAGTCGGTCGAAGCGAACTTCTGTCGGCCCTCACTGCTTCCACTAGCTAAACCTGATGGAACTCTGGCTCATACGGCGAGAGAGAAAGCAGATCTCTTTGCATCTCTCTTCGCCCATAATTCTCGTCTTGACACTGGCAGTGCTACTCCACCGACTCTACCAAACTGCGACACTTCGATGCCCGAGGTTCGCATAAGGAACAAAGAAGTTTTGAGAGCACTGTGTCGTCTAGACGTGAACAAAGCTAGTGGACCAGATGGTATACCAGCCATTGTTCTCAAGGCTTGTGCGCCTGAGTTGTCTCCTGTATTGACACGTTTGTATCGCCTCTCATTTAGGACTGGTATAGTGCCCAAGTCCTGGAAGCTTGCCAACGTGCAACCCGTGCCCAAAAAGGGTAGTCGTGCCGATCCTGCTAACTATCGGCCGATTTCAATAAGCGTGTATTGAACTTGCGCCTCATGGCATACCTGGAAGTTAACGATCTCCTCAGTGACCGACAGTACGGACGCAATCGGTCTACTGGGGACCTACTAGTGTATGACACCCACTTGTGGGGCGAGACCCTCGAGAGGAATGGGGAAGCGATTGCAGTTTCCTTAGACGTCTCGAAGGCCTTCGACAGGGTATGGCACGCTTGCCTTTTGAGTAAGCTTCCAGCGTACGGCATTTCTCCTGGTCTGATTAACTGGGTAAAAGACTTCCTGAGTGAACGGTCTCTCCGAGTAGTTGTCGATGGATGCTCATCAGAACCCATGACGACTAATGCCGGAGTTCCTCAGGGATCTGTTCTCTCTGCAATCCTATTCCTACTGCATATCAACGATCTACTGATGCTCGGTATCTATGGGTATGCAGATGATAGCACAGTTGTAGAGAGATACCTGCCTAGTGCTCGGGCTAGTAAGGAGCTAATCCGGTCCGAAAGAGAGACTATGGTAGAGCGTACAAATATCTCACTTCAGGCAGTCTCCAAGTGGGGTAAAGCCAATCTGGTGAGATTTAACGCCTCCAAAACACAAGCGTGTCTGTTCACCGCCAAAAGGAGCCCGTTCACCTTGACTCCTACTTTTCAGAATTTTCCCTGGAGTAAACCGACCGCCTTCAGCTCTTGGGGGTTGAAATTCCCTAAGACCTTAACTTTGGGCGGTTCATTGAGTGCAAAGCCAAGGTAGCTGCTAGGAAACTAGGCGTTCTTGCAAAGGTCCCGCGGTACTTCACACCGGGACAGCTTCTTATGCTATACAAAGCACAAGTCCGTTCGTGAATGGAGTACTGCAGCCACATATGGGCTGGTGCTGCAAAATGCTACCTGGCAGCTTTGGACTCTGTGGAAAGGCGTGCGAAGAGACTAATTGGCGATCTAGATCTGGTTGAGTCCAATCTACAGCGTCTTGAGCACAGGCGAACGGTAGCCAGCCTTTCGGTGTATTAAAGGATGCACTTTGGAGAGTGTGCGCAGGAATTACATGACTTGATTCCACCATCTCACTTCTACCATCGGACAAGCCGACGAAAGGCGAGTATCCAGCCTAATGTTGTTGAGACCTCTACGGTCCGGACCAAGCGTTTCGCCTCGTCGTTTATACCGCGTACATCGAGGGACTGGAACAATTTGCCTGCTGCGGTCTTCCCGTCTGATTATAATTTAGGTGTCTTTAAGGCAAGAGTGAATAGGCTCTTAATAAACTAGTGCGCCTCACCATCAACCATTGCATCACTGCTTACCATCAGGTAGGATCGCAGTCAAGCACTAGTTTATACCAATAAAAAAAAAAAAATAAGTTATCATGATAATACCAACGAAATAATTGACTTAGTTTTATCATAGCAAGATTATGGCCAGTCTAAGGACCGCAAAAGAATCGTCAAAGTTGGAAACTGAATTAACTAGATTTTATACGAAAATAAATAATCATGGCTTAGTTTTTTTTGTAGTTGGCTTGACTTCATGGCTTTTAGCTAAATTGAACTTTAAATGTTGCTAATAATATAAATCTTGGTCAAGTAACATAATTAATATATGCTTGGCTTTATTTATTGATAATAAATACTAAGGGTGACTTGCACCAATTAACTATAACGATAACCAAACCATAACCAGCCGTGAAACGGCCGCCTGTTGGTCAATTCGACGATTTGACAACTGTTAACGGCTTTGTTATCGTTATAGTTAAATGGTGCAATTCACCCTAAGGAAATACGTTTCAGAATTAGATAATTATTTAACATAAAATTAAAAATAACTGCTTGTGCTTAGAATATAATGGCTAAAATGACACAAAATGTCATTATCACTAAAATCAATACAATATTAGAATAAGACATTTCAACTTCCATCCAGCCTAATGACAAAGAGAACGAAAACAACATTTGACATGACAGTTGTCGTTCATTCAAAAATGTATTTTTTAAGATCACAGGAGGTACATAGGTATTATTGAAATAATATACGAGTACGCAATCTCATCAACAATAGTAATGTCTGAGACAAAATTGTATGGAAATTTAATCTAAGTAGGTACTTTTGTATATTTTTCATCAATAGACGCTAAATAAATATGCCAGCAAAACTTTGTTCGAGAATCTGCCATGACATGACGACGGTAAAATCCCTGACTCATTGACTCATCAACACCCACGATTGACTGCCCATGAGTCAGTACAAGGGGGATTTTTATTGCTTACCTGGCCAACTTCGTACCGCCTAACAGTCAATGAATGTTGTATATCTTTCGATACCGGTCAACCGATTGCGATGAAACCAAGCCTAAGTAATACATCAAGTTACACACAATTTTGATGTATTAAAAGTTATCTACATCGATTTCTTACATTATACGTGATGCGCACACAACTAAAAACTTCTACAGACTCATTAAATGTATAGATTTGTTTATAGTTGTTACCTAAATATCAATGATAAAAATATGTATGTTAGCGTAGCATAATCAGCCTTATAATGTTCCCACAGCTGGGACTCAGGCTTCCCCTCCAAGTGAGAGTACGCAGGCGCAGTCCGGTTTGGTGGATGTCGCATGTCTTCGAAATTTTGATACTAGGACATGCCAGTTTCCTCACGATTTTTTCCTTCAACGTTTTGAGAGCAATGGTGATGAAATAAATAAGATAAAGTAATACGTGGTTCGATTCGAACCCGCGATCTACAAGTGGGCCACCACTGCTTACTATTATAGTCTGTCTAGTAAGTTAAACGACTTGCATTTTTATTAAGGAAATTAAAAATCTAATGTTAGCAACCGGAATTTTAGTTATCACTCACTTGTTTTTTGAGATAATGATAGTTCTACAACAGATCTTGATCATAGTATGGCTAGTGATGATGAATCAGTAAGTGGAATAGAATATTTAGAATCAGATTTCTTGTACGATTCCAGATTTATTTTATTACTTATGACACTATTATGTCTTTGCAAATGTAACCTACTTTTGTAATAAGAATATCATTATAGAGACTGAAATAGGTATATTTTAAACGAAAATCTTTTGCATTTTTACATGTTAAAAAGTCCCCTAATAGTATTAAATCATTTAAAAAAATACTTAAATTGGATACTTTTTATAAGGTTCCATTATTAAACAATGTCCAAGATCTCATAATCAACCTTGATTTCTGAACCAGTGTTGACTACATCAGATTTTATTTTACCCTAAAAATTACCCAAGTCGTTAACTTATTAGACAGACTATACTATAATGTTTTTTTAAAAAGGTAAGCTCTATCTCCGATTACAAAAGTTCTTTGACTGATACAAAGTATAATTGTCATCGAGTGCCAAGGTTATTTTTTCCTGAAAATTATCTGAATGACCAATGGAGCGATGGCACGTCACAAAATTAATCATTTCTAATCATAAATAGTACCTATTACTGACACTCAAGGTCGTCCAACAATGTGCTTTCTTTTCTTTGCTGTTGGGGGTACCAAAGGTTTTTTTCAAAAACCTATTTCAGGCACCAGATTATAATAATAGTGGAATTTTAACTGTTAAAAAACCTATTGTGAAAAGTCATCATCATCATCATCGTTTCAGCCGATAGACGTCCATTGTTGGACATAGGCCTCCCCCAAGTGTCGCCACAATGAAACATCCTGTGGATCTCTCATCTATCGGACTCCCGCAAACAAAAGCGCTTCCAACGTTGTGTCTTCCGGTACGCGAAGAGAGAATAAATGAATTGAATTGAATCATTTCTAAACTCACTTATCCAAATCTAGCAATTGGGATCACGCGAATCGGGTTCCTCGCGGTGTAATCTAATCCCATCAGCTTAAATACGCATTGGTTAGTACTGTCACGGTAATAATATCATAGTACTGTTCTCTATATTTGGACACAAGATCCTTGTGTACTACATAAGGATTTTCCTACCAGGTACCTATTTAAATCTAGAGTGAATAGAGTTACTGGGTTACCCTTGAACAAGCGTTCTTCATCGTCTCTACCACATCATCGCTTGCCATTAGGTGAGATATTGGTGAAACGTGAGTCTATCAATGATAATAAAAAAGGTATAAGGAGACGGGACTTCACACCGCGCCGGTAGCGACTAGTGAGTGACGACCTCGTCAATACTATGTGGCCAAAATACCGCGTTTTTTTTGAAGTGGGACTCGCCTCGGACCACCTTGATACAATAGTTTTTTTACTAACAGTATGTGTTTTGTAAGAATCTACCTACATAATAACATGAAACGATAATAATAGAGAGGAGGCAAATAATAATGCGAATACGACGAGCGCAGTTTATGTAATCTCCAATGATAAACATAACACTGCATGAATACAAACATGTTGTTTGTATTCATGCAGTATTATGTTTATCTTAGCTATTATCCTGATGATACCTCAGCAAATGTTACACTACGCCAGAAGCCCTTCGCAACGATGAAATGAGACTTGTACCGATATTCCTTGTACATAACTTAATTAGCGACGTTAAATCTGCTAGACCACCAAGTTTTCATACTAAAATTACAGTATTTCATTGTATTTTATTTTAACTGTTGTAAATAATGTTGGACCTAGGTAGGTACCTACTATCAGTTTGTTAAATCGTAATCCTAAATTCTACCCAAAGATTAAAGATAAGTCCATATTTCTGCATACGACATTAATACAAAATGAAAAGTTTACACAATATTAATAAAAAAATACCTAAACATAATAATCACAGACATTGTTTCATATAAAGGAAAAAACTTTACCCTAAAATAAGAATTATATTAAATTACTTAACTGCTTTTATTTTTACAGGAATACATGTCTTATAGATTAATATCTAGATAGTTTAGAGGAACGAAAAATGTAAAAATGATACCAAACACGACGTATTTATCTTATTTTTTTAACACAAAACTTTTTGTCCACTAGAGGGCGCCACATTGAATTTTAATTATATTTTTGATAAGTACCAGTGAAACCCTTTCAAATGTTACAAAACACGGTGTATAATTTATCTTAACATTTTTTTAACACATTACTTTTTGTCCGCTAGAGGGCGCCTTATCGAGTTTTGTGACACGTCACGTAGCCTATGCGGCGATTAAGACGGTTCTAACGATACCTCATATATGTCGATTTCCGATAAGTAGATTAGGAACTATGAGGGAACAGATGAACATACTCACATACATACATAGCCTCGCAAAATCATAACCCTCCTTTGGCTTTGCCGTAGTCGGGTAAAAATAATAAGCTGTTTTTACAAAAACTACACAGCGCAGCGAAGACAAGATCAATTGAATACGTCCCTTATTAGTTCGATTTCTTACATAATGTAGGTACTTCTGGGATATCATAAGGTAGGTAATAAGTTTCTGTTCAAAGGTCAGTTATGTGACCTCTTTGCCACAATTAATTTCGGGTCAATAATGTGTCACAGTTTGACTCGGAGCTGTAATTTAGCCACACCTGTGGTCTAAACTATCAACGTGTTCTCTATTTCGATTACAGGCTACCCGTTTTTTTTTTACAAAATTTGTCTAAAAATAATAAGTTAAAATCACATACTTAATCATAAAAAGTTGTATCACAAAAGTTACTAAATACTCGTCCGAGTGGTCTCACAAACCACTCGCGATTTTTCATCTGATAACAATCAAAACATACCGAAATGGCATGCGCCAACTTTGCCATAAGAACCTGAACTACTTATTCTAAGGATAGAGAAAAACGCGGTGTGATACTACTACGCTAAAAATAGCAACGATATTCGAGCGCTCAAAGAGTCTGTTAGGGTTGCCCTACATCTGGCCGCAAAGAACCATAATCGCCTCCTCGATTCCCCCGCGTGCGATCGCACTTTGACTCTTTCACGCTCTAGTAAATGACAGTTCTAAATGACAGAAAAGGATAAAAGCGTGATTTGGAAAGTGCGATTTGGTGCGGCTAGATGTAGACAACATGTGGGTACATAAAGGATAACGCGTATATGCGGAAAACGCATATCGATTTGCAGCTCAAGGCATTCGCTGCAATATTTTACTTTGCCATCGCTACCAGACAATGAGAGTCGCCAAAGCTCGACGAAGCTTAAGGGCAGTCGCTAAATTGCCAATCGTCAATTACTGCTATATTATGTAGCATGATTAGTAGACTAGTAAGGCCCTAAATAGCTTACTATCACAAATATAAATATATTAAAAAATAAGTTAGAGGTTTTTTTATAATCCACATAGGCAGAAGAAAAAGGCGTCAAAAATAAAGCAACAGTATATACCTGCATTTCCAGCAGTAGTTTGGTACATGTTTCTGTACTGTTACATTGGTCCGTGCCAGTGTGAACTACTGTCACAGCTCTCAGTCGGTACGGAAATGATCTTAGGGCACTCTGGTCCTCATTACTGGGATCCCATTGGGATCTACTCACTAATTGCAAAGGATTTTCAACTGGAGGCAGTACATTTTCTGAAAAAAAAAATGTTAGTGAATTTTGTGATAAAAAGTAGCTTAATAACAATTGGAAATAAAAAAGAAACAACTAAATATCTTTTTCCTTTGTTTATTATCTGACTAATTTGTGACATGTTTAAAAAAAAAATTTAAGTGTGATTGATAACATTCAGTTAAGTACTGAGGTATGTAGTTTTTACATATTTTATCACAATCATCTAAATAAAATGATAAGATAATACATTTGTTTGATGCTTATAGCTTCGTTTTTCCACTATCTATTGTAGCATTAAGTCCATTGTTATAAAATATTTTTATGCATGTATGTTATATAATATACTCATTAAACACTCACCTGAATGGTTCTGTATAACAAGAAGATATATTCCAATAAAAACACCAGCAATCAATATTATCAGCAGTAAGCTAACAATAACCATGGTCAGTGTCGTCCTCTCAGACACAGCCTGGGGAAACCGGTGCAGCAGCGGCGTGTTCTCGTGCGGTGTCTCCACATCTTGTTCCTCAGCGCGGTTTGTGTTATGCCGAGTTTCATGCTCTGCAAAACACTTGTCTACATTAACACTATGCTCATGATCTAACTCCTTCAAATCCATATTAATTCATTAAACCCCAAGCGAACGCCGGCGTTCGCGCACCTATTGTCTTTCTAATGTGTCTGTAATTCTCACGATTGAAAGGTTAAATGGAGACTGAATAATATTCACTGCTGACAATAAAATGAACCGACTAAAACACTAACTGATAAGCCAGACTTCCCATTGTTCAGACTATCATCAACAAACACCAACAGGAAGCATAAATACTCTATAACAGAGATAAACAAAATATAAATCAATTACTGCTTAAACAATAAAGTGGTAACTCCACCATGATAAATATTATCTCTTTTGAAGAACTAGGTACTTAGATATCTACAATTAAGTAGTTTAATTACTATCCACTCTTGAGTAGTCATAAATAAACTACATAATGATCAACTTGAGCAAAATCTTCTATATTAATGTTCACACAGTTAGATTCACAATGAAATGGATATGATGTCTGGTTGTGATACATTTAAGCATATCTATTGATATCAAGTCCATAATGTGATATCATATCACACTAGTGTCATATTCGTTATGCATATTACATTTAATGTTTATCTAAAGAACTACTAGGAGATTGCATTTAAACATTAATGATTCATCAGATTTTCCATTTATATGGTTTGGCTTATTTTTTTTTTTTCGTTTTGTGCATTAGACACCGATCCCAATAGGTACGTATATATTATGTTCCTATTGGAGTCATATAAGGAGAGTAGTTTCCTGTTTAAATATTTGTGCTGACTATATAAAAAGCTACACAAAGAAATAAGTTGACTGTTAAAATGCAATAATGCACTTACCAACAGAATATAATGGCTGCATTTTAGAAACTGGAACTTATGACAGAATAACCATTACGACGTGACCAGCGATTTAAAATATCGATCAATAATGAGGAACATGAGGATGAGGAAAATGCAAAAGCTGTTTAGTTCAGGAAAAACAAAAATATTTTTATTTTATTTTAGCTGTCAAAGAGCGAATGTCAAATTGTCAATCAATGTCAATCAAATTGACATTTTTCATTATTTTTCAGTAGTGCGTTCAAAAATGACCAGAGTCGAGTAGAGTTGCCAACCAGGGTCGTTCCTAAATAACTCGACTAGTTGCTTTGAGCAGGGTAGGTTGGAGTAAGCGGCAATATGCTTGATATTGACAGTTGAACTCCGTTCGCCTTCAAAAATGCCAGGGTAGAGAGTAATTACCCAATGACGTCATTAGAGTAAACTCTAAACTCAAAGAACGTAGGTAGCCCAGCATAGCATGTAGATAGTTCCGAATTACGTCAAAAGCGATTATTTCGCGAATCCGACCAAATTTAATAGTCACAAAATATATGGACTTTTGAGTACTATTTGTGACGTTGCGCATTGGCCGGATTCGCGATATAATCGCTTTTGACGCGATTCGGAACACGGGGTCGATTAATTCGATATTCACGTAGTGTGCGAAAAATCTACTCTTTATGATATTAATTTAGTCATTTCAATTATGTATTCAATAATTTTGCCGGTGATTTCGATGCACAGGGTATTATTTTTATTTCCACTAAATTTTACTTCTATTTAGACACCGCGCGCGTTAAATAGGCCCGTGGCCAAATCAGAACTAATTATTTACATCATTTGCCACCATCTTGACGTTATAGCATGTCATCATGTGTGAAGCAAAGATTTTACAGACCCACCAACTTATCAGTCTGTGAACTGAGTGGTAGCGACACCGTCGCTTTAGTGTTGCAAATTAATAAAAGTTACCCATGATTGGGTATGTCAGATAAGAAACTAGGTAAACATATAAACATAATTTTATTATTTTAAACAATACCTAACATTGTTTTATAATAATAAAATGCTATTAGAAGTACTAAATAGTCTTCAAAAATAGGAAAATTAATATAGGTAGATACATACATTAGCTTTTTCTCTGGCATTCAATTGATATTATGTAGGTACCCCACTTACAAACTAAATGTTTAGCAAAGTAGGCAAATGAAATTTAATAACTTGCAAATAAACGTTATATTAAAAAAAAAACTAATTCTGCATTTTGCATAAGTACCTACTTAGATGGATTCAGCAGTTACAAGCTTGATACAAAAAACCCATAGTTTAATACTAGCTTCTCAAAAACTTCACAAAACTCAAATATATACACTCATGATGTGTCCTGTAGGACATGACCTAGTTAATAGATAGAATAAAACAAAAGTTTCATCATCATCATCAACTCATGTACGTCCCCACTGCTGGGGCACGGGTCTCCCTTAACGATGTGAGGGGTAAAAAAAAAAACAAAAGTTTGCTTAACAATAATTTATTAGAATCCCGGCTTACAATCATTATGATCTTTGATGAACTTGCACGCCCAACTTCATCCTGGCTGTGAGGCTATACGCCGCTTATATCCATGTCATCATTATCACTGTTACTTTCAGTTTCCGAATCACTTAACACTTCTATAATGAACGGTTTATCCAAATACACATCATGCTTCAAATATTCTGCTTGTAACTTGCGAACATGATTGCAATGCTAAGCCCACTCACTAACCGTTATACTTTCAAAAGCTTCTTGAACTAGGCGGGGAATCTCAGAATTTTTGTGGTCAGAATTTTTGTGGTCATATTAATTCGATGGGATTGAGATCACAATGATAGGGAGGTAAGTACAAGCATTTGTGTCCATTTTCTTCTTATATTTTTTCAATTTCATACACAGGTTCAGGCTTATTTCTCTTAATTATTTCTAACAGCTGAGGTTTCGTCAACTCCTCTCCGTAGTCAATTTTATTTTGTGTCAACCATAATTGCATATCTTTCTTTAAAGAATTAGTATTTGGTATTTTATTTACACAAATACGGTGTTAGGGGGCATTATCCATTACTATTATTGATGGCTCTTGTAAATTAGGCACAAGTTTTTCAATAACCCACTTTTTAATGTTAGTACTATTCATGTCGCCATGATAGTCACCACTTTTTGTGTTAGACTTAAAAACTAGAAGAGCATTTTGGACAAATCCGGTATCCCCTCCCGCATGAACAATATTATATCTTTGCCCTTTTTATACAGGCTCTAACACTCTATCTACACCTTCTCCTTGCCAGCATTTACCTGATGTATGCGATGAATGTATATAGGTTTCATCTAAATAAATTAGCGGCCGAGGCTGTGGAGATTTATAATTTTTAGGGTTCCGTAGTCAACTAGGAACCCTTATAGTTTCGCCATGTCTGTCTGTCCGTCTGTCTGTCCTCGCTTAATCTCTGTGACCGTTAGCACTATAAAGCTGAAATTTGGTACCAATATGTATATCAATCACGCCGACAAAGTGGTAAAATAAAAATTGGAAAAAAATGTTTTATTAGGGTAGCCACCCTATATGTAAAGTGGGAAGTGATTTTTTTTTAATTTCAAACCTAACGTGTGATATATTGTTGGATAGGTGTTTAAAAATGAATACGGTTTACTAAAACCATTTTTTGATAATGACAATAATTTCGGAAATAATCGCTCCAAAAGTAAAAAACAATGTGAGTCCCCCCTCTAACTTTTGAACCATAAGTTTAGAAAATATGAAAAAAATCTGAAAAGTAGAACTTTATAAGGACTTTCTAGGAAAATTATTTTGAACTTGATGGAAAGAACAGTTTTTGTACAAAAAAGACAAAAATGTTGTACAAAATAATTTCTGGACTTAATCGTGTATGCAAGCATTTTTTTAAACTCATTAGTGGGTACACTTATTGTGACGGACGGGAAACTACGGAACCCTACACTGAGCGTGGCCCGACACGCTCTTGGCCGGTTTTTTTTTCTACAGCATGCAAGTATTTTGCTCTCCAAGCTGATACTTCATTGCGCTCCATGAGCATATTACGATTAGACTGTGACTTTTTAAAACGAAAACCCATTTTGTGGAGCAGCTTTTGTAGACTTTCTCTTTGTCCTGTGTAATTTATTTCTGTTTTTAAGACATCTAGGAGCTTCTTAACAGTCATTCAAACAAAATAACAAAATTCATGTATTTTCTTCCGGATAGCTCCCATGTCAAAATCATCAACATGAATAAACCCACTTTGACGTTTCCTCTCCTTGCCTGGGGTCCAAATTTTTATACCAGCTTCTTCTGATGCTGCTTTAACTAATTTTGAAATTAGCCCTTGACTCACACCTGAAATATAAACAAAATTAATTAAGTATTTACATACTGTAGTCAAAATATTCAATGTAAGTATGAGTAACTATTTTTTATGCGGCTTGCGTACAAATCGCGTCACATAAGAAGAACGCTGGAAGGCAGTGGAGTGGAGAGAATTTACGCTAAGCCAAACGTACCTATGCGGGAGAGCCCCTCAGATTATTCCAGCGTTCTTTTTACGTGACGAGAACTATAGGTAGTTGAATCACTCAGCTTTATATTTTTTAAGTTACAGTTACGTTAAAAAGTAATCAATGAAAAAAATATCGGGTAATTTACAAAAAGAAAGTAGACAACACTAACCTGTAGCTGCCAAAATTCGTTTGTATACTTGATTAAATGGAATAATCGGAGCCTCCGCCCGAGCTTCTTCTTCAAAAAAGGCTTTGACCTTAAGAATGATGCTTCGCGCATCACTTTTAATCGCTTTCGGCATATTAAACGCTGAAAATGTAGAAATATCGCAACAGAAAACACAGAGCACCCGAATGTAGTAGACACTGACAATAGAATGACATTTCAACATGGCGGCCGTAGTTCCCACTTTCTCCATTTCGCAGATAAGTTGGTAAGACAGTATATATCTTACTCAAAGATTTTATATATCCTATGTGTTGTATGTATGTATCATTATATGTAACGAAAAATATTAAAAATACTGGCTGGGATATTAAAAAACATCTATAATTCGCGTCTTCACGTCAGTAATAAAAACTGGACAAGTGCGAGACAGATTCATGCACAGAGGGACGCCCTTCGCGGTCTTCCATAACTGCCCCCACTTAAAAAACAGTTGTAATCTTACCCGGTTCGCCACCCGCTATTGTCCTCTTGTGGTTGCGGAATCCCGTGATAGGTTTTTATTTCCTGGCTTAAACGGCCTTGTCTTTGTTGTCTTAGAAGTTTTATTTTTTCACTTCTGCTTGTAGTAGCTGGCAAGCATGTAAGTAATTGATATAGGTTCAGCTTCATACCTCCGCGTAATAATCTATATTTTGGCTAAACTGTACCATACTGGACTGGATGCCGAGTTTCGAGCTCATATTTTTTTGTTGAAGAGTTTTATGTCTAAAAAGTAATTATGCAAAGTCTCAATATTAGGAAACACATACTTTTTGAGAAAAAATAATAATTAAAATCATCGATATATATTACGTACTACGCACTAGATAAGGCGTGCTGAACACTCACTTCAATCGAATCCGTTGCACTGAATTGACTGAATTCAAGGCAAATTGAAATTGATGACTTTAGTGCAATTTTGACGTTCATACAGTGTGAGAACGGCGCTTATAAATTCAAAAGAAAGTGAATTTGGGACGTAAATAATAATTCAGTAGTCATGAAAGTAAAATAATTGATTATTCAAGCAATTTAATAGCTTCAAATATCGTAATAGTGTGTTAGAAATTATATTATTTTATTTAAAAGCTTTTCCATTTTACAATCATAGATAGAATCACTAAAACATGCAGGTGTGCATCCACATTCCCTCCCACAAAAACCGGGTTTTTACCTACAACTGCTTTAGTGAACACGAACTTTGCATGATGTTTTATTCCGTTGGTTTTATTTTAATATTTAATTTAATATTTTTTCTTTTTTGTATAAATACTAGGTGTTTTTGAGACTGTAAAAACTCAGCAAGAAATGCCAGCAAATCATTGAGTATCAGTTTTCATCGCTAAGTTTTGTGGTTAAGCATTCTGTCATTCGTAAGGACTGAGGTATTACGTACCTACCTAGATATTATGTATACATGGATTAGTATTCAAATACAAATTAGGTTAAATTGAATTATGTGTAATATAAGTGATACATCACTAAGTGGTCATTACCGGGGCCTAAGTCTGCTATTTTTGTAAATTCGTCATTCCAACACGATCCAATTGTCATTTTGCTAAAAGTTTGTAATCTGCTAATCCATAATGGTCGATCATTGATCGGTCAATGGTCTTATAATAGAATTGTGGTAGAATGATAATTTCGAGCATATTAAAACCAATAACTGCACAATAACGTTCTAATGGTAAAACACTGATCAAATAAACTGTCAAAGTTTTAGCAGATTACCGCAAACATCAAATATTAATTGGTCAATATGTACGAGATTACCATTCTATGTCACTTCTTTCAATGGAGTGTCAGTGGTTGACCATTGGAAAGTCATAATGACGCTATTATATTAGTAGATTACCAAACTTGTCAAAATCGACAATTATGACATCAATGATAGACCATTCTGACACTATTCTAATAGCAGACTTGAGGCCCCGTTATTGAGATTTCGTCCTTCATAAACTATAATTATATTTCAAGTTTGTTCACTCTGGTCAGACAAAAAGAGAAAAATTGATAAAATATCTTCAAGAGGATAAACGTGAAAACACGTGGCTTCCAACAAAATATCCTTTTAACTGCTCTGCACACTTTCAAACTGATGATACTAAAGCTGGAATTTTTTTTCTAATGAGTCGACTATTCCTTGCAGTAATGCTATTCCTTCAGAATGTGCCTTCAAACATTTTAGCTTTCTACTTCATTAAACCAAGTGCAAACTGACTTCGAATCAATTTTTGATTCGCCCTGAAGTTGAAAATAGATTTTAAAAAAGTTTTAGTTTTTTATGTAAATCAATTTATTATTAATTTCATCACCACTGCTCTCAAAACTGTGAAGGAAAACATCGTGAGGAAACCGGCATATTTCGAAGACATGTGTTAGTGGGTCCACTCCATCCCACTAACTGTGCAGAGCGTAGTCGGTGGAAAACACAGGAAATGCTAGTATTGGAATGAAACAATATACCTAAGTTTTGATAAAACTTAACGTGGTTTATTTTCTCATAAAACACCAGAAAAAAAACACAAGAAGATAATGACAGGTACATTCAAATAACAAGTAGAAAAATAAACTTATTTAGAAAAAAGATCATATCAAAAACTACAGACTCTTTTATTCTAACACTCCTCCTTAAGTTCATTTCTCTACTTCCATCCATCACCCAATCATACAACACCCATAGTTAGCGCACACCACTTGAACTTCCCTTTCAACAAAGGCTTCGTCAAAACATCTGCAACCATATGAGCTGTCTCTACATACTCAAGTAAAATATGTCCATGCTCGACGGTCTCCCTTATAAAATGGTGTCGCACATCTTTGTGCTTGGTACGTTGATGATGTACAGGGTTCTGCGCAATGGCTACAGCAGACTGGCTGTCACTGAAAATCTTCATTGGCACCTCTACTTGACCAGTGACCTCCGAATACAATCTTTTCAGGAAAATTGCCTCCCTTGCAGCTTCAGACAACGCTACATATTCAGCTTCCGCTGTGGATAGAGCAACTGTCCTTTGTTTTCTGCTTTCCCAAGAGATTGCAGCGCCCATGTGCAGAAAAACCATACCCGAGTATGACCTCCTATCATAACAAGTGGCATGACTTGCATCTGCGTAACCCTGCACTTTATCCATTCCTGTCCTCTTGTACTGTATCCCTAGGGATTTAGTACCCTTTAAATATCTTAACACACGTTTAGCAGCTATCCAGTGTTCTTCAGCATAGCAGGTGTTAAATTGGCTAAGAATGTGCAATATCTACATACAGATAAGTACATCAGTGAACCAATTAAGTTTTGGTATGGAATCGTCGGACCAGGTTTGTGTTCTGGTCCAGGTTTCTCTAACTTTTGACCAGGAACTGATGGCGTTGAAGCAACTTTGCTATCAACCATCCCAAAATCCAGAAATCCATCAAATCCCATAATCTGTAGTAAGTACCACGTAACTATTTTCTATGGCCAATCTCATAGGTTGGAACTCTGCCGTAAGACCTTGGAGTAGTAATGCTGCTAACAGTTCGTCATCAACCTCTTTTCCAGAGGTCACGTAATTCCTTACAGTTGGGAATTGTTCCAGCTTCATGCTTACTAGCTTTGAAAGTAAACGGCAACGGTTATTTAGACCTTTATCTTCAAACGCGTCTCTTAGCGCTTCCCAAGCACCTTTCGCTGTTTTAGATTGGCGTACGTGCACCAAGCAATAAGGTTGTAACATTAAACAAATCTTTGCTCTAGCTTTCTGGTCTTTTCTCATACCTTGTGAATCGGTTGGATCAGCCGTGACGCTTTTATACTCCCACAAGTCGTCATGTATCAGATGCATTTCCATAAGAAATTTCCGTGTGGTGTAGTTACTGCTGCCTTCTAATTTCTCCATAGATAGGGCACTACTACCTGAACCATTTACTTGTGCCATTGTCGAGTTCTGCTCTCTTTGCAAACTCCCGTTACCATACATTTTCCTGTAGGTGCGATTCCCATAACCTGTTAGTGGGTCAACTCCATCCCACTAACTGTGCAGACTGTAGTCGGTGGAATACACAGGAAAAGCTAGTATTGGAATGAAACAATATACCTAAGTTTTGATAAAAACTTAACGTGGTTAATTTTCTCATGACACATCAGAAAAACACAAGAAGATAACAAAGATAATGACAGGTAAATTCAAATAACAAGTAAAAAATAAACTTATTTAGAAAAAAAATCGTATCAAAAACTACAGACTCTTTTATTCTAACAATATGCGACATTCACCTACCGGCACTGGGCCAGCGTGGTGGTTTACGGCCCATTCCCTCTCCTAGAGAGAAGGCTTGAGTCCCAGCAGTGGGAACATTTAAAAGCTGATTATGCTATAGTTATAGTTGTTGTCTGTTTTGTTACTAAATATTAGCAACAAAGTTCTGAGCATCATTCATTAAAGATAGCTGTCCTTTAGAATGATGATTACAATAAATGGTTTCATTATTTTACACGATTTTGAATTCACTTATTTATTAAAGTAGTAGACGTACTTTTCTGAATTTACACTAACGTGGACTATTGGTTAAATTTTGAAATAGAGTTTTATTGTAATTAACTATTGTAGGCAAACAACTGTGTCATTTCTGCGATATAAAAATCTATATGGATATTACATGTCATTACACTATATTGAACTAAACGCGTAAGTACTACGAAATTCATGGCGCATGGCGTTTTGGTCGCAAAAAAGTATCCTCTAAAAGCTATCAGCGCTTTATATTTTAATAGTTCTGTTAGACGACATAATGCCAATGTAGCGCTGCAGCAGATTTTCGTTTTAACTTTTCAGTATTTTGACAAATAGTTTCCATGAAAGGGCTTTATCACTAGAATATAAGTCAATGATTAAAATCAACAATTTTTCGTAATTTTGACGCCATTTTGACAGATTTCATTCACTTTTTACCAAGCCCGCGATCCGAATTGTGTCAAAAGCAATTATATAAATATCGCTAATCCAACCAACGCGCAACGTCACAAGTAGTACCTACTTGTCTGTCTAATAAGTCAACCGACTTGGGAATTTTGTACAATATTTAATCATTACATGACTTAATTTCACCATCTCACTTCTACCATCGGACAAGCCGACGAACGGCGAGTATCCACCCTAATGTTGTTGAAACCTCTACGGTCGGACCAAGCGTTTCGCCTCGTCGTTTATACCACGTACCTACATCGAGGGACTGGAACAATTTGCCTGCTGCGGTCTTCCCGTCTGATTATAATTTAGGTGTCTTTAAGGCAAGAGTGAATAGGCTCTTAATAAACTAAAAAATCATTTAAAAAATACAAATATTCGGTACTTTTTATAAGGTTCTTCTGTTAGTAAACAATGATCTCTATCTCTTTATCAACCTTGATTATTGAACCCGTGTTGACTATATCAGGTTTCATTAAATCCTAATAATTACCCAAGTCGTTTAACTTATTAGACAGACTCTACTAATATAGTGTTTCTAAAAAGTCAACCGACTAGGGAATTTTGTATAATATTTTTAATCATTTAGCTTATAAAGAGTTAAGATCACACAGAACATGGATTGAAGGACTTCAAGGGTCAAAAAATGTTACACATAATAATAACTGAAATATTATGTATAGCAACGGCCTTCTACGAGAACCTGTACAACTCTCCAGACCAAGTGTTCCAACCACCCAACACACAAATACCAATAAATGGCGGTGAGATCAACACAATGAACGAAATGGAAGTTATCAGAGTAATCGATTCATTAAAGAAAAAGAAAAGCCCCGGCCCTGATGGGATCACAAACGAAGCTTTAAATTTAGGACGCACGCATCTAGTAACTCCACTAACACGACTGTTTAACATGGTACTAAATTCAGCTGAAACCCCCCAGCAATGGTCGGAGTCAAACATAATCCTGCTACTTATACAAAAAAGGCGACCCTAACAACATAAGCAACAAAAAGACCTATCAGCCTGCTACCATCAATATATAAATTATTTTTATCCCTAATTGAAAAAAGGATAAGAAAATCCATTGAAAACCACCAACCTATTGAACAAGCGGGTTTTCGTAGAGGCTTCTCTACTGTGGACCATATCCACACACTAGAAATGCTGATCGAGCAGTATCAAGAATTCCAAAGACCGTTATAAGTACATTGTCTTCATTGACTATCAGAAAGCATTTGACACGATTATTCAGCCATCCATATGGAAAGCTTTACCATCTCAGCAAATAGAGAAAGAGCACATAAGAGTTTTGAAAAACCTTTACGACAAAACCACGAGTAAAATAAAACTGGACGTCAGAAGACCAGCTATACACATAAAAAGAGGGGTCAGGCAAGGGGACCCTATATCTCCGACAATCTTTATAGCCGTGCTAGAGTCAATCATTAGCAAACTAGACTGGAGCAAATGCGGTATAAATAAATGGCAAGTATATAAACCAACTGAGATTCGCGAACGACATAGTTTTATTTTCTGAAAATACAAAACAACTTCAATATATGGTAAGCTCAATACATGAAGAAAGTAAAAAAGCGGGATTGGAAATAAACCTTAGCAAGACAAACATCATGACTAATCACATCGAAATACCTACCTATATATGTCGAAAACACACCATTGCTCTACGTCAATAGTTACATTTACCTTGGGAAACAGATCTCATTTGACAGACAGAATAACAAAATGTAAATCGATAGAAGATTAAAAAATACATGGAATAAGTTTAAACACTAAAAAGTGCCTACAAAAACCAAGAAGAGAGTTATGGACACCTGCCTGCTGCCCTCATTAACATATATGCTTGCCAGACATGGAAACTTACCCGTCGACTGAAAAATAAATTTAAATCATATTTTATCAAAGGAGCATGGAAAGAGTATCATGAAAATACGCAAAATTCAAAAGATTTCTCATTTTCTGATAAGACTTAAAACAAAGGTCACAGATGCTCTCAATTATGCGCTAAAACAAAAATGGCGATGGGCTGGACATATAGCGAGACTCAGTGACGGCCGCTGGACTACAAGAGTGACGTCATGGCCAGGTCCACCCGGCAAAATTATACATTTTTTTTTCTCTGACACATTGCTTTTGCAATATTTTCTTAAATTTGTTGGTAATTTATTTTGTTAACATTTTATTGATAGTTGTAATTATTATATTATTCCTGATTTCTTTTTTTTTTATATAGCCTCTTTTTGTAATGTGAATGTGAGAACACTGTATACTCCACGAACTCATAAACTACTTCCTATTACGACTTACTTTGTTTTTTACTAAGATAATTTTTATTGTGCTTTTGTGTACAATATTTGACTGGTCTACACTGTTCTTACAGTCATAATATCTATCAATATTGTAATACCAACCACTTTTTTTTAAAAAGAGTAACCATGGAGTTTCTTGCCGGTTCTTCTCCATAGGAAACGACAAATTTGGAACCGTGCACTAGCTTCTGACGTTTTATAAGTGCCCATGTAGGCCTATGTGAAATAAAATATTTTTGACTTAAACTTTGACTTTGAAAAGAAAAAAAGGATGGCCATTAACTCGATGGGTGGATGATATCGCTAAAGTCGCCTGCACTCACTGGATGGATACAGCCAAAGATAGAGACCGATGGTCATCTCTGGATGAGGTCTTCACCTTCTACCAAGAGGGGTTCTTGCTAATAAGACAAATATGCGTTTAACAATTAACAAGTAACATGTATAATTTGAATATTAAAATGAATGAAATAATTTTTAAATAAAAATATGATTACTAGCTTTTGCCCGCGCGGCTTCGCTCCCGCTCTTACCTACTCCACCCTACCATTCCCTACTCTAGTACCCTACCCTATCCTACTCTACCCTACTATACCCTACTCTACCCCACCAAACTTCACATAAACCATCTTCTAAATAGTCCGAACAAAGCCTAAATATTTGGATTGGATAGGTGAGCCCGATCTTGAGTTATAAAATTACAACGAAAAGTGGCATTGATTTATATATACAGGGTGTGACGTAAATAGTGGTCCAACGTTAAGGGGTCGATACACCATGTATTCAGCTATCTATGTAGGATAAAGATTAGTTTTATTCTGAGACCTATGGTAAAAAGTGGTTTTAAGTTTTGGTATGTAATAGCTGAATATATGGTACATTCAGTCAAAAAAGTATCGGGAATGGATGATTTGTTTATGGTTCCAAATTCAAATTTTAGATTTTTTTGTTGTTACCAGATTGGCACAACTGTTTTCCATTTTGGCGCGGAGTTTGAGTTGCATCTGTTATTTATATTAAATACAGTGCTGTTTTTAGTTATACCATATCTAGTGTGTATTGCGAATTTCATAATGGACAAAAACATCGAACAAAGAGTTTGTCTTAAATTTTGCATCGTCAATGGAATTTCGTGTTCGGAGTCACTGAAAATTTTACAGAAGGCTTACGGTGAATCGACTTTATCAAAAACACGTGCTTATGAGTGGTACAAAGCATTCAAAAGCGGTCGAGATGTAATGGAAGATTTGCCTCGCTCTGGTAGGCTATCAACCTCTGCAACTGAAGTTAACATCACAAAAGTGAAGGAAATAGTGACTGAAAATCCTCATTCAAGTTTGAGAGAGATAGCCGCCGAACTTTCTGTATCTCACGAGTCGATCCGTACCATTTTAACTAATCATTTGGGTATGAAACATGTGGCCGCTCGGCTAGTCCCAAAAGACCTGAATTTTCTCCAAAAACTCAATCGCATGAGAGTCGCTGAGGACATGCTAGAAAGAGTTAATCCCGACCCAACATTCATGAAACGCATTGTTACTGGTGACGAGACGTGGGTTTACGAGTTTGACATACAAACAACTCAACAAGCTTCGGAGTGGCGCCTTCCAACTGAACCAAAACCGAAAAAACCACGCCAAAGTCGATCAAAAGTCAAAGTCATGTTGACTGTGTTCTTTGACTATCGCGGTGTTGTGCACTCGGAATTCTTACCGGAAGTTCAAACGGTAAATAAAGAATATTATTTGAGCGTTATGCGGCATTTAAGAGAGCAAATTCGACGAAAAAGGCCAGATTTGTGGAAAGAAAATTCTTGGATTTTGCACCACGATAATGCGCCTTGGCACAAGGCCATCATTGTGAACGAATTTTTAACCAAACACTCAACAAATACCACCGAGCAGCCACCATATTCGCCAGATATGGCTCCAGTTGACTTCTATCTTTTTCCTAAACTCAAATTATCACATCGTGGCTCCCGTTTTCAATCTGTAGAAGACATAAAGGAGACTTCGCGGCGAGAACTGAACTCAATTTCGGAAACAGCGTTTAAAAATGTTTTGATGATTGGATTATTCGTTGGCGTAAGTGTATCGTTTCTGAAGGGGCATACTTTGAAGGTGATAATAGTAGTTTATGTGACTAGGGGATAAAGCAGTGTCTTTAAGTCGCGGGCGGTTTGTTGAATTCCGAACGAAACGAAGGTTGCTGATTTTAATCCCGAACGATAGTGAGGGATTAATAAAATTACCTCCCGAGCATTGCGAGGGAGTTAATAAAGAAACCTGAGTGAAGTGAGGAATTTAAGCCGCCCAAGACAAAGACAGCTTTATCCCCGTGTTGCATACTCTACTTTTTACACCATCTGTGAGATAATCAAAAGACAATTTGGTCGACCAAATCATATATTAGAGAAATATAAGTATTATATTTACAAGTTCATCAAACAAAGAAAATTCACTACTCCAAGATTCTATAGTTTCAATTTTCTATAATGCTCCCGTGTCGTCAGTACGCACGTTTTATTCTATTTTCTTTTTTTTGTTAGTGGCCAGTTTGAATCATAGTGATTACACACTCTTTGGTTTGAATTTCGAGTCAACTTGTTCGATGCGCCTACATTTTAATTCACAATGTTGACGATTCTTGATGCTCCAAATTCAAATCTCATTATTCCCTAGGGATCGGCCATACTGCATTATCTCCCTAGGCATATAATGACTTGCTTTAAGTGAGGTTTGTATGACGTGTAAAACAACATTATCGAGCAGGTGGTGTAAAAAATAAATTTTGTATGAATAACAAAAATTTTGTGTATTATTGATCTTTTCCCGGTACTTTCTTGACAGAGTAGTAAACTATTATTTGAAAGAAAAGAAAGAAAAAGTGTTTTTACACCACCTGCTCGATAATGTCGTTTTATACGTCATACAAACCTCACTTAAAGCAAGTCATTCTATCCCTAGGGTGATAATGCAGTATGGCCGATCCCTAAGGAATAATGAGATTTGAATTTGGAGCATCAAAAATCGTCAACATTGTGAATTAAAATGTAGGCGCATCGAACAACTTGATTCGAAATTCAAACCAAAGAGTATGTAATCACTATGATACAAACTGGCCACTTACAAAAAAAAAAGAAAATAGAATAAAACGTGCGTACTGACGGGAGCATTATAGAAAATTGAAACTATAGAATCTTGGAGTAGTGAATTTTGTTTGTTTGATGAACTTGTAAATACAATACTTATATTTCTCTAATATATGATTTGGTCAATCAAATTGTCTTTTAATTACCTCACAGATGGTGTAAAAAGTAGAGTATGCAACACGGGGATAAAGCTGTCTTTGTCTTGGGCGGCTTGAATTCCTCACTTCACTCAGGTTTCTTTATTAACTCCCTCGCAATGCTCGGGAGTTAATTTTATGAATCCCTCACTATCGTTCGGGATTAAAATCAGCAACCTTCGTTTCGTTCGTAATTCAACATGCCGCCCGCGACTTAAAGACACTGCTTTATCCCCTAGTCACATAAACTACTATTATTCACTTCAAACATGACGCATACCATAAAAAAATAAATAACAATATCGAACTAAAAGTAACACAGTAAGTAATTATTGTTATTATTTGGCAAGAAATAAAAGGCTTTTTATTTAATCATTTAAAAAATTCTATACTTTTTATAAGGTTCTTCTATTAGTAAACAATGAAGATTTCATAATCAACTTTGATTATTGATTCAGTGTTGACTACAACAGGTTTCATTATAGCCTAATAATTAACCAAGTTATTTAACTTTCTAGACAGACTCTAGTCCTTTTATTTTGTGACTATTAAATTTGGTCGGATTCGCGATATTTTAATAATAATTTAAGCAATTTTGGTGTAGATAACTTAAGATACGGGAGCGAGCGAAGCGAGCTCAGGACATGGGGGCACCCCAACTCGGACAGGTTCGGTTAGAAGGAGGTGGCGGGGTCGTAGTGAGCGAGCGAAGCGAGCGAACACAGACCCCGCCAACTCCTTCGTGGTTATTTTTTTTTAAACCACCCAGGTTTCAATCTTGAAAATCTCCAAAAGTATGAGATTCCTAGATTCGGGGGTTGGGGGGCTTCCCTCTCCCCCAGCCCAAAAAACCCATTATTTCGCCGTCCAGTTTTGTACAGTTTTACCTATATTTTTTGAGAAAAAGGTCTTGACAGGCGGACGACAAAGTGATCCTACAAGGGTTTCGTTTTTGCTGGCTGAAGTACGGAATACGAAACCCTAAAAAATCTCTGGTACCTTCCTAAGTACGTATTTCCATTTGTACCAAACATATTGTCATGCTTAATATAGAACATAAATTGGTGGCATCCCGACGACGGAGAGTGGGTCAATTTATTCAATTGAATGCACTGGCATTGCACTGCGTAAAATTCCACTCGCGTGAATATAACTAAAGTGAAGGTTTGGTCGAAAATAAGTTTTATAATTTATTTTAAGTGTAATAAGTTAATAACGTAAATATAAACAAATCAAGCGATACAAATATAAGAGTACTATTTTTATCAACGACATAAGTATTTACCTACTACTCAAACCCCAAGCGAACGGCGTTCGCGCGTGATTTCGAGCCAGCGAACACCACCGGCGACCGCATAGATTATAAAATAGCGTTTTTTTTATAATGAGTTTTTATCCAAGAACGTAAATAAGAAGTTCTTCATAAAGTACCTTGGTAGTTTCAAGTAGTTTGTAATATCGAAAATAAGCACAAAAATAAGCAAACCTTTCCGTTATTCACGTTTAATTATATTAAAATTATTTACAACATAACGCCTATAGAACAATATGAGATTGAAATACGCTTTGCTATTAATTTTTCTGAGGCGCTTATAATCGACATCTAATAAACGTTTTACGTAACCATAGCTAGCAAATCCAGTTGTATAAGAGTACAATTTTTATCAACCACTTCGCCGTCCCCGGAGAATAAAATGATAATTACAAAAACGCAACTTTTCAGGAAAAATAAAAAACATGTTTTCTTCGATTGCTCCTTAAATACTGGACGTAGAATGATGATTGTTAGGTTTGAAAAAAAGTTATTTTTTGTATGTTCGAAATGTTTTAGTGAAACATGCCTAATTATTAAATCATAGATATTATTTAAAAAATAAGAAGTTAGTCAAAATTAATCATCGTCTAAGTTCTATTATGTCGATTATCATTTTGTTCTCCGTACAGCCTGACCAGAATCAAATATTGCACTCTTTACTTATCATTTTATTCTACGAGTTGTTATGGAGCAAGTGTTGACGATAATACTTTCATATCGTCTTCTTCTTGTAAATATTGTATTATTTTTTTCTGTTAAGGACTTTGAATTTGGTTTCCCAATGAAACTATGATATGGTAATCAACATTAGTTTTATTCAATTGAAGTGTCCAAAAATTAACTTTGTAACAAAACGTCTTCCAAATCGTTGTTTAACAAAAAAAAAACTAGTTCTCACTCCTAAAAATTAAAACATAAAAAAACAATAGTAAAAAACAACAGTATTTTCATTAATTTGCTCTCTTTGGGCCTTCATTTGGTATTAATATAAAAGTGAGCCTGATCACATATAATCTGAATTATTATTTGTTATTACACGAAAGAAATTATTAATATAATCTATTACAAGTTACATAATTTTTTATCAATCTATCAGCCTCATAATCACATGAATGTATCACGTAAAATCAGTTTCTTATAATTTATAATGCTCATTAATTAAATAAAGATGGGTTATTAATCATAATGATCTTCCTCATTATCGTTATTGCTACCAGAACAGCTACTGTCATAAGTCAAGGACTCGTAAAAACCACGATAGTAACTTGGAATATCCCCTGCCTTACAGAGGCTCATAAGATCATCATATCATCATCAGCCTTGCTTATAGGAATAGGCTCAGTGTATAACGTTTGGAGTTCGGGCACATAGCCAGGACTTGGGCTTAGTAACTGGCTGGTACCCCGCCTGCTTCTTATTCTTCTGACAGACTCTGTATTTAATTGGGAAAATTCGGAATCAAAGTTGTATTTATATTTTAAAATTGATGGATTTGAATGTGAGTCATTTACTTCCATGATTTGAGTCCATGATATTTTTTGGCTCTCCTCATTTTTTAAACAGTTCTCATTGTCTATTAACTCCTTTATATTGTAGAACTCTGTTTGCGTCATCTCTTTAACTTGATATTTTTTTCCATGTACCTTCGCATTCATAATGATTGTGTACATCTGATCAGACGTGTATACAACTCTGTGTTTTAATTCTCGTTCAATGTTGGAATGCATGGAATCCCCCTCACTCTGGCCATGGCCTGTTTCAAAGAATCTATGTGTGATATTCAATTGAAGCTTTTGTGCAGCATAAATATATAGAGCGAATATAAATCTGTTTTTGTTTTGTCCGCAACAACCGTCGGAGTAAAATGATATGTTATGGATGTCTCTTTGTTTTTCATTAAGTAGAAATTGTCATAAGCAACTACCAATTTCATTTGCCCCCCTTTTAGCAATCTGACCATGCCAAACATAACAATAACCTTTACTCTGAGTAGCATCATATACAGTGAAATTATAAATGGGATACTTCCTAATAAGTTGCAAGACACTCCTAAAGCACATACAGAATGTATTTTTGATTTGAGGCTAACTTCACCACATGAAAGTAATGGACAATTGAGGTACAAAACCAAGCTGTCATCAAAAAGATGCCTAAATAAAATATTTCAAAACGATAATCAGCCGTCAACCTCTTATATTCGTAATTCTATTAATAATCGCGAAGGTGAAAAAGAAGGAGAACCAACACCGTCTCTTATTGATTTGGATGCAACATTACAACCTAAAAATATTTCTGATTCTGTATTGTCGGACAAAACGATTATTATTAATGAAAGCATAACAGTTAGTCCTCAAAACCTGACACAAACAGGACAAAACAGTAACGTAGCTGACTATCAGAGCCCTGATCATAATGAAAACCATGATAGAGAAGACCAAACCGAAATTCATTCATTTAGTACAGTTCAAGAATCGACACAGGGGAAAAAATACGAGAAAACGTAAACAAAATTTAAACGAAAGACAAGATGTTAAGAACAAAAAATTAAAAAATACAGGAGAAGCCTCTATAGGCTGCAGATCGAAGAAAATGTACGATGAAAAGTTTTAAAAGCTAGTTGTAAGTGCGCAAAGAAATGTGGTGAAAAGATAACTCATGAGCAAAGAGAGTACATAATGAAGCAATATTGTAAAATAGGAGATCACGAGAGACAGTGGCAATATATCGTAAATCATACATTAGTCAAAGATGTTAAGCGAGTCACTGTAGACCGAAAACGCAACCGAACTCAATCGATCGATTTCTTCTCCCCTGCTTGCGTTTGCGTAAAATTTAAGTGAGTAATATGTCTTACTGTTCAAAACCATAAACGTAGTTTTACTAACACATCTATATACGAAGCGTCTGATTGGTTTTGAACGGGAATAAAATGATAACTGCATTTATCATTTTCTAGTCAAATATTTTTCACGAGAACATAATTCTATGAATATTTATCATATTAACAAGTAGGAATACATTTCGATAATATTATTTTAACACTTTTTTCTCGTAATTTAAGGCCTGCCTTTAAATCTTTGAATACTATTGTAAAATTTTGTAACTTCGTAAAATAACTGTATAAAAATTTCGAAAAAATTAAGCTCATGTATTACCACCCACAGATCCCAAAAATGACATAACACTAACACTAAGATAATGGCAGTTATCATTTTATTCTCCGGGGACGGCGACTTGTTTACCTAATAGGGTGAATATACACATTATTCAAGCTTTTCAATTTTGGTGGCGCAACTTTTTCTTCGGTTTTCGTGATTATTAGGGACCCAGGACCCTAATTCTCGCAAAAACCGAGGAGAAGAAAATGAAGAGAAGAAAATTTTTCCTTGATTTTTGTAAAAATTGGGACCCAGGGCCTAATTTTTCACGAAAGCTGAAGTAACGGTTTCGCCATCAAAATTGAAAAAAATGATATTCACCCAATAAGTGTCTACGTAAAATTAATTCGAATTTTATTTGGGGTTGTTGGAGAGATGCTCTGCAGCAACTCCTAATTCAGTTGCTTGTACAGACCCACCAACTTATCTGTGAACTGAGTGGTAGCGACACCGTCGCTTTAGTGTTGCAAATTAATAAAAGTTACCCATGATTGGGTATGTCAGATAAGAAACTAGGTAAACATATAAACATAATTTTATTATTTTAAACAATACCTAACATTGTTTTATAATAATAAAATGCTAATATAAGTACTAATTAGTCTTCAAAAATAGGAAAATTAATGTAGGTAGATACATACATTAGCTTTTTATCTGGCATTCAATTGATATTATGTAGGTACCCCACTTACAAACTAAATTTAGCAAAGTAGACAAATGAAATTTAATAACTTGCAAATAAACGTTATATTAAAAAAAAAAAACTAATTCTGCATTTTGCATAAGTACCTACTTAGATGGATTCAGCAGTTACAAGCTTGATACAAAAAACCCATAGTTTAGTACTAGCTTCTCTATTTAAACAAAACTCAAATATCTAGACACTCAAGATGTGTCCTGTAGGACATGACCTAGTTAATAGATAGAATAAAACAAAAGTTTCATCATCATCATCAACTCATGTACGTCCCCACTACTGGGGCACGGGCCTCCCTTAACGATGTGAGGGGTAAAAAAAAACAAAAGTTTGCTTAACAATAATTTATTAGAATCCCGGTTTACAATAATTATGATATTTTGATGAACTTGCACGCCCAACTTCATCCTGGCTGTGAGGCCATACGCCACTTATATCCATGTCATCATTATCACTGTTACTTTCAGTTTCCGAATCACTTATCACTTCTATAATGAACGGTTTATCCAAATACACATCATGCTTCAAATATTCTGCTTGTAACTTGCGAACATGATTGCAATGCTGAGCCCACTCATTAACCGTTATACTTTCAAAAGCTTCTTGAACTAGGCGGGGAATCCCAGAATTTTTGTGGTCAATATTTACACCAGCAACTTTTCTTTTCATCAAGCTCTATATTAATTCGATGGGATTGAGATCACAATGATAGAGAGGTAAGTACAAGCATTTGTGTCCATTTTCTTCTTATATTTTTTCAATTTCATACACAGGTTCAGGCTTATTTCTCTTAATTATTTCTAACAGCTGAGGTTTGGTCAACTCCTCTCCGTAGTCAATTTTATTTTGTGTCAACCATAATTGCATTTATCTTTCTTTAAAGAATTAGTATTTGGTATTTTATTTACACAAATACGGTGATAAGGGGCATTATCCATTACTATTATTGATGGCTCTTGTAAATTAGGCACAAGTTTTTCAATAACCCACTTTTTAAAATTAGTACTATTCATGTCGTCATGATAGTCACCACTTTTTGTGTTAGACTTAAAAACTAGCCTGCTATCATGGGTTTGGAGGCAACAGTCCTTTGCACGCATGTGCATGATTTACACATGGAGATGCAACCCCGAGGCGACCTCGTGCCGAGCCCTCTTTCTGCGAAATAGTAATGCTAGCGAAGAAGGCGGTTGCATAGACGAGAGAATACATCGCCGTGCCCTTAGCAATCCGTTTTCGTTCTTGAAATAGAATTCACTGCACAACCAAATCGAAAATGAAAATAGCTTCGTGAGTTTTTAGGCTAAGAACTCACGAAGCAGTTTTGACCCGTACCCGCCGCGGTGAAGGAAAGAACTGTTTTATTTAGAAACTCACGAGACTGGAGTTTTGTGCAATTACGTAGCCGTTGCGGTTATATTATCACTTGCAAAGGACATCATTCAAGTCTCGAACATTTTGTACCCAAAAATGAAAGTGTCGGCCAGAAAAAAATAATACTAGATTCTTAAGCAAAATAATGTCCTGAAGATTTTTTACTATTACAAGAATCGTCTACAAATAACCCTCAGGCTGCTATTTGACTTTGAAAATACAAAAAATAATTTTCTCTTCTAAAATTAAATCTAATTAATAAATGCCTATCACAGGTTAATAGATGATAATATTCATGCGCAAACATTCTTAAATATATTTAACGAAAGATTGACTCTTACAAACATTGGCAGATATACCTAGTCATAAGATATAATAATAACAGAAGGCGAGTGCCATTTCGTTCACTATCAGCAGATGTGCGGAACGCTAACGGAAGAAGCTATTATTATTTGGTGCTATTTAGTCTTGGTATATACCAGATAAAACAAACGAGGAGCAACTACGGCGAACATTCTTCTGAGCAATGTCTACAAGCTGTTTTCCAGAGTCATCACGAATCGTCTCGCGCGCAGGTTCGACTTGCAGCCTCCCGAACAAGTCGGATTCCAAAAAGGCTTCAGTACCGTAGACCACATACATACGCTAGGTACGACAGGTTATATAGAAGACCGAGGAGTATAATATGCCTCTCTGCCTGGCGTTTGTGGACTACAAGAAAGCCTTTGATTCGATTGAGACTTGGGCTATGCTGCGGTCTCTTTAACACGGTGCCAGATAGACTATCAGTACATCGAGGTGCTGAAGTGTTTGTACGAAAACGCCACTATGTCAGTCCGACTTTAGGACCAGATTTTAAAACCTATCCTTCTTCAGCGAGGTGTGAGGCAGAGAGACGTCATTTTTCCGAAACTGTTCACGGCCGCAATGGAGGATGTCTTCAAGGTTCTGGACTGGAGTGGACTAGGCATTAATGTCAATGGCGAGTACATCGCTCACCTTTGGTTTGCCGAAGACATAGTAGTCATGGCTGAGACAACGGAAGAGCTCAGTACAATGCTCAATGATCTCAGTAGAGCTTCCGAAAGAGTGGGTCTTAAAATGAACATGGACAAAACTAAACTCAAGTGGCTAGTGTTAGTCAGAGGGTTACTGGAATGCTGCGGGCTCTGTTTCGATTGAAGAACTTTTTACCATCTAGCACGAAGACAATGCTTGTGCAGACTCTGATTTTTCCAATCATCGATTATGGCGATGTGTGCTACTATGACCTGAATGCAGATCTCCTCAATAAACTTGACCGCCTTCTAAATTACTGCATTCGATTTGTTTTCAATCTTCGGAAATATGATCATGTTTCAGCGCATCGGTCGCTTCTAAAGTGGATGCCCATACGTCAGCGCAGAGAGCAAAGGGCGCTCACCACCTTATTTTCGTTTCTTGATTCTCCTAATTGCCCCAGTTATTTAGCCCCTCACTTTCAATACATTTGCGCTAACCACAATAGAAATCTGCGCTCATCTCATAACCGCCTTCTCAATTGTCCCACTCATCGTACTGACTTTCTTCACTATTCCTTCTTTATTCAAGCTATTTCTTTGTGGAATGCGCTTCCCCAGGAGATCAGGATGGCAACAAGCAGATTTACATTCAAAATCAAAGTTCGCGAGTTGATTCGTAAAAAGTTGGCAGTAGTTTCATCACAGCGTTAATGTTTTTCTATTGTCGATTTGGACCAATTATTTGACTATTTTAGTGCATTTATGTAGTGTATTAATTTGAGTATATATTGTATATTTGTATATATTTATTCTATGGTTTATTAGTATATCTATTCTATGGTCTATTAGTATTTAAATTCTTGTATTTGCCTTTTTCTCACTCTTTTATTGCACCTACCACTACTTTTTCTCCGCATCACCCAAAGGTTGACTGGAAGAGAATGCCTAAGGCATTAAGTCCGCCTCTGTACCCATGTGCATAAAGTGTAAAATAAATAAATAAATAAATAAAAACTCATGATTAACAACCATGTAGCACCTACTTCTATCAAGATCGTAGACTCTATACTCGAAGTTGTGGACGATTACGTCTACCTTGGACAGACAGTCCTGTTGGGTAGATTTAATTTCGAGAAAGAGGTCAACCGTCGAATTCGACTCGACTGAGCAGCGTTCGGGAAGCTAGGTACGCGGTATCTTCTTATCCAACATACCACAGTGTCTCAAGACGAAACTCTAAGATCAGTGCGTGTTGCCAGTGATGACATATGGCTCCGAAACGTGGTCGCTCATAATGGGCCTCATCAGAAGGCTTAAAGTCACATAAAGAGTAATGGAAAGAACTATGCTCGGAGTTTCCTTGCGTGATCGAAACAGTAATGACGATATCCGCAGGAGAACCAAGGTTGCCAACATGGCACGAAGAATCGCCTAACTTGAGTGGCAATGGGCAGGGCACTTTGCTTGCAGAACGGATGGCCGTTGGGGCCGAAAGGTTTTGGAGTGGCGACCGCGTACCGGAAGAAGCAGCGTTGAAAGGCCTCCTACAAGGTGGACCGATGACCTGGTATAGGTTGCGGGAATCCGATGGATGCGGGACGCGCAGGATCGTTCATTACGGCGACACTTGGGGGAGGCTTATGTCCAACAGTGGAAGTCTGTCGGCTGATATGATACTCTTATCTTTTTGTAGTTATTTTTTAGATACCAAGAACTACCCGTGTATGTTTATAGTTCCTACAGTCGCACATACAATAGTTTTCGAGATACACGATTCTGCAAAACGTTACTCCAGCAGGAAATGCAATATCTCGAAAATCTGAAGACGCACCGATTATATTTTCGGGGCACGCACATCTTTGCACAAGCATAACCTATCTGCTCATATACAATTTTTTTCTCTCCGATTAGTTTTGAAAAATTTTCTTGCTGGAGTAACGTTACTCTAGCTGGAATCGTTTTTTCTATTTTTTCCAAAACGACAAGACGCACTAACTTTATATGCGGCGCACATTTACACCAGATGACGCACTAATTATACTATCCACTCATATCGCTCTACGTGCAACTTTCCAGCTGGGGTAATGTACACTCCTAGAGACGAGTACATTGCTTTGGTGCACTCCTTTATCGCAGATTCTGTGGGGCAGTGCTGGGCAAACGGTCATAATTAATCCACATACAAATGTTAAACATATATCTGTGGCCCTAGTGAAAAGGGGTATAAGTCCGATTTTGTCGAAAATGAGTTAAGTAGGGGGAGGGGGGGCACAATGATGCAAGGGGCACATAGATACACAAGCATTATCTAAAAATCGATTGAACGTATTCGAGTGATGACATCCCTAAAACGATCATAGAAATGCTTGAACGTATCCTATGCGTTCGCGCCTAGTCTGTCAGCCGTTGATGCTTTACAACTCGTAACGTGTTTTGCACAGAGCATCTAAACAGTGTTTTGAGTGCAGTCAACTAAAAAATGACGTGAAATGTAAGTGTTTCTCCGGTCTTTTATACCATCTTGTGAGAATATCTATACACCAAAGGTAGGTTACACCATCCAATATTACTTATTTAGTATTTTTTACGAAAGAAATCGGTTAGTTTCTTTAGTATATTTATCATTTTGAAAAAAATCTTTTGGGGCACTTAGATACGTCAAAACACAGGGCACATTGATGTGTATTAATTCCTCATATAATTTGTAAAATATATTGAATTAAAATTATAATCATATTTTTATATTGTCAACAGAAAATGATGCGAACATCCAAGAAGCAAAATTTATTGAGACTTACAGAAAATATAAAACCTAAAAAGAAAAGACTCTTGGTAATCAGTGTTGGTACAGAAAACATAAAACCTAAAAAGAAAAGACTCTTGGTAATCAGTGTTGGTAGTCCTGTTCTGGAGAATTAAGATGTTCCTAATTTTTAATTTGGTTAGGTTACAAGTTTTTTTAAACTGATTACAATATTTTCATAATAATAAAGTCCTATGGTATGAAATGTATGTATCCTCTTGGTATGAAAGTGCCCCAGGTGACGTATCTTAGTGCCCCGTTGGTGGGGCACAATGATTCAAAACCAATTTTTTACAAACCACGTGCTAATCTTTTTCTTTCACATATTAAACTATATTTATCCTTGACATCATAATATTTATACATTTAGCTAAGCGTCCACTTGAAAATTAATTAAAAATATGTAATTTTTTCACCTATAATTTGAGTTTAAATTTTCATGCATCGATCTACCCCACTTCTCCCTATAACAAAATGATCAGAAAAAAATGCTCTATCGTTTGGTGAATACGAATCTAAGCCATCTCTAAAAATAAGGAAGTTACTTTGTGTAAAAGGGTTCAACTGACACCAAAAAATCTAAAAAGTTGGTTTCAAGTCCTTTTTAATCCTTTTAAACGGAAAATTAAAAATTTTGATTTGTGTTTTTTAATCTAAATTAATATAAAATCACCCACATTTTAATATGGTTGGTGTTTATCCATACAACAACACTTAAGTCCTTAAAAATAGTTTAGTTATACCTTTTTTGCCCTATGATGAGTTCCCTGACAGTTCATTTTTTTCCGTGGCACGCATACTACTTTAGATTATTAAAAAATAAATTGGCAAAAAAAAATAAAAATGAAATGATAAAAAAAATATTGTCTTTCGTAAATTAATAAGTAAATTATTGTGGTTATAATTAACTGTTAATAAATTAAGTTAATAAAATAAAAAAGTATAGAACTTAAAAATGTGTAATGCGTTAAACGGAACTTCTGCCAATAGAGATTGACACTAGGTACTCGACGACACACTAATCTACAAAATCGGAGCGGCCATCTTGTAATCGCATGTAACGGCAGAAAATTGGAAAAAAAAGTAATAGAAAAAACTCAAAAAATTATAACAGAGGACTGGAATAAATATATCCGGATCGACCGAATTAGGGCCAATAATTAATCATCGCGGTTAATTGGAAAAGATTCCGATTCCGATATGGATACGAGTACAAATCAAGAGTCAAGTTCTGACAGTGAATAATAAATAAATAATTATTTTAAACAGACTGCATTTTATTTACCACTAGCCGTCCCCCGCGGTTCCGCCCGCGTTATTTCTGGTTTTTAGTTTTTGTCAGGTTTTTTGGTTTACTGTAAAATTTCTTTAAAATCCGTATAGAGTAAGATCCCAGGACCGCCAGACATCAAGTATTTTCTGACGAACGAAATGTGGACGATTGAGTACTGTTAGTATGTACTAAGAACGCATGCCTACCTGCTAGCTTGCTTAGACGGCCAATTTTCAGGTATCAGGTAATCAAGGTACATAAAATTATTACTTACCTCACGTAAATTCTCAAAGCTGATTTTTACGTATTATGTAGGCAATATCTTTAAAATCAAGTCGCCAATACTCCCAGACACATTCCGTCGGCCGTATTGTTTAACAGACGCTTTAAAGCTCCCAAAAAAATGATGTAACTTCACGTACGTCCACGTCCACATTTCATTCGTCAGAAAATACGTGACGTCTGGCGGCCTTAGGATCTTGGACTAGTAGACTAGTTCTTGCGTGAAAAAGTAACAAACATCCACACACACATACAAACTTTCACATTTATCATCTATAAATCTAAAATCGGTAATCCGATTCCATTTTCTTTGCCAACTGATTCGTTATTGTAAAAAATCGATTAAATTTCGTTAGGTCACATCACTATAATTGTCAGACAAGAACTGTCAGGGAACTCATCATAGGACAAAAAAGGTATAGTAATGATATTACTAGACTTAAATCCGTTTTCACCAAAATAAGGGAAAAAATGTTTCTTTGCAATAAACCTTTTTTGCCCTATGATGAGTTCCCTGACAGTTCATTTTTTTCCTTGGCACGCATACTACTTTAGATTACTAAAAAATAAACTGGCAAAAAAAATAAAAATGAAATGATAAAAAAAATAATGTCTTTCGTAAATTACTAAGTAAATTATTGTGGTTATAATTAACTGTTAATAAATTAAGTAAATAAAATGAAAAAGTATGGAACTTAAAATGTGTAATGCGTTAAACGAAACTTCTGCCAATAGAGATTGACACTACTCGACGACACACTAATCGACAAAATCGGAGCGGCCATCTTGTAATCGCATGTAACAGCAGAAAATTGGAAAAATGTAATAGAAAAAACTCAAAAAACTATGACAGACTGGAATAAATATATCTGGATCGACCGAATAAGGGGCCAACAATTAATCATCGTGGTTGGAGAAGATTCCGATTCCGATATGGATATGAGTTCAAATCTAGAGTAGAGTTCTGACAGTGAATAATAAATAAATTATTATTTTAAACAGACTGCATTTTATTTACCACTAGCCGTCCCCCGCGGTTTCGCCCGCGTTATTTCAGGTTTTTAGTTTTTGTCAGGTTTTTTGGTTTACCTACTGTAAAATTTCATCAAAATCCGTAGACTAGTTCTTGCGTGAAAGAGTAACAAACATCCACAGACACACATACCTACAAACTTTCACATTTATCATCTATAAATCTAAAATCAGTAATCCGATTCCATTTACTATAATAATAAAAATAACCCAATATAATAATAAAGAGCATAAATCGTTTACCCATAAAAAACATCACATGCGTTTCATTAGGGCCTGCGCACACCACGTTTTTTAAACGCGCCGTTGACGCGCGTTTTAGAAACGTGCGTCGACGGCGCGCTTTTATCCTATTAAAAGTCTACAGGCTGCGTCTGACTCGCGTGCGTATCGCGTCTGTAGCGCAACAAACGCGCGTCAGCTTCGCGTTTAAAAAAACGTGGTGTGCAAAGGCCCTTAGATCGCGGTTTAAATGTCACACGAAGTCAAACACAAAGACGCGTGCGGAGTGTTTTTTGCGTCTCCTGTAGTTGTATTTTTTGGACTTAGATCCTTTTTCACACTAGGGCCAGATTCTAGTAGGTATATTTCGAGTTACGCGAGTGTGGTATTGTCTCAGGGATTGAGTGTTCCAATGGCCCACTACTTTTTTCCCATCGATTTCACAATTATTTTATATTCACCATGAAGTTATCACAATTGTTTCGTAAATCTTTTCTTGATTTCGTTTAAATATAATGAACTTTTAAAAAAGAACACAATCCACACTTTAGAAACGAAGAATTCTTTAATTTTAAAAACTACCCTTTACCTACCCACTATACATTAGATTTGACAGCTATGGAGCCAAGTGGATCTTACTTGAAAAGCATTGTAAAAACTTGGCAGGCTAGCAAGGATTTCAAACATTAAAATAAAATTATTTCACACAGGTAAAAAGAAGTTTTATTTCTGAGAGTGTTTAGAACTAATGATTTCATTACAAATAAGACTTGTTAAAACATACATTATAAATTTATAATAAAATAATCATCATTCTTTTTAAAATACACAATCAATTGGGGCGTAGGAACCTGCATATCATTTCCTTTTTATAAACATTAAATTGCACATTTTTATTAAATCTTGGGTATCCAAATTGTATAAGTTATTAGTTTAAAAATACATTACACAATCATGTTGTAGGAACAACCAAAAAAATCATAAAACAATACATTATTTAGAATAATCAAAATATCACATTTTTGATCTATGATACTATGCAGTTCCAATAAAACCATCCCCTGAACATTACATTCCAATGAAGATGACAAAAGTGCAGGCTCTCTTAGATGGAATAACTTCTGCAACAACAATTAAAACAAAACACTCTTCAGTTGTACAGACAAGACAAAGTTGTGATGGATATGTGGCACAGCTAGAATTAACATGCACTACGTAAGGGTGTGCCACACAGTGCAGCTGCCGGGTGTTTAGGCCTGGCTCTCGTTAGTAGTGGTCTCGATGGTGGTACCAGCAGGCTTGGTAGTGGGTTTTGGCTTGGCCTGTTGCTGTTGCGTGGGTGACGCAGCGGTGGCTGGGGCCTCTGCCTCCTGACCATTCTGACGTGGAAGCACTACGTTAGGCTGTCCACCAGCTTGGGGTTGGCCCTGACCCTGTTGGAAGTTGCGTGGGCGCACGCGACGGTAACCGCCACGGTTCATGGGTCCTGGGCCACCACCACGGCGTCCACCACGGAAATTGCGGCGGAAGTAGCTGAAAATTTAAATAAATCAATATTTTTTCACATTTGAATTATCATTATCTTTCTGTACTCTCACATCAGTGACCCCTACCTGCGCTGAGGTGGTGCTCCGCCTCCCTCCTGACCTTCATCCCCCTGTGCACCCCCCTGGTTGGGCGGGGGCCCACGACGTCCCATTCCACCTCTACGTGGAGCGCCCTCCCCGCCACGTCCGCCACCTTGACGGGGATAATACCTGAAAGTTTATCCTAATTAAAATACAAGAACAAAGAAAAATTCAGGCTTTGAAGATTTTACCGAACATTCACTTACTGGCGATGGAAGCCGCGGCGTTTATCAGCTGCGTAGGGCGAGCCCTTTACTGGCTCACCGCCGGGACCAGTCACTCCGGCTGCTTCATAGCCTTTCTCCCCGGCAACCACGGCAAACTCCACCGCCTCCCCGTCGCCGACCGAGCGCACAGCCTTGCGAGGGTTGTTCCGGGCGATTGCAGTTTGATGCACAAACACATCCTCCTTGGTGTCATTCCTTTTTTCAGGGACAGAGATACAGTATTAGTTACACTATCATTAAGTTCGTATCATTATTACAATCATAAACAACACAGAGCTTACCGATTGATGAAACCATATCCACTCTTCACATTAAACCATTTGACGGTTCCCGAAACTTTCTCAGCTGAAAAAAAAAAGGGAAGTTATTAAAAAGATATTCCAATTTTTTATGACATTAGTTCATCTACACTAATATTATAAACAAGGAAAATTTGTATTTTTGTGTGCATGTTTGTAATTAATAAATTCAAAAACTACTGTGACGATTTGAAAAATTCTTTTACCATTGGAAAGCTACATTCATTCTGAGTAACATAGGCTATATTTATAGCCCGTACGAAGCCGGGACGGGCCACTAGTGCTAAATAAACGTGTCACCTTAGATATAAGGTAATTAAAATCTTGCCTCATGACATTGCAAATTAAAGTCCAAGCAAAAATCAAACACGAAGTTTGTTATATTTTTGTTCAAATTTTATCGTAAAGATGAAGACACCATAATATGAACTTATGACAATTTTGACTGAAATTAAAGACAAACAACTTTCATGCTACACTTAAAATGAGCTGATGTATCCTTCAGTTTAAGTTTTTCAGCACATTAACCTTTCAAATGCTTATATGATGGAAATAAGTACACCTACTATACAAATAAAATTTAAGACAACTTTTGTAAATGTTGGGGATATCAGAGCCAACAAGCCAGCAAAGGCCCATATAAGGTTCATGTCAGAAATAATTTATTTCCATTCCAGAGTAAAATTTTATTTTATGTGTATTAGCACAAAACTCAGTTGTATAATCAGTTGGTTATTATTGGTGCAATATTTTACGTACTGTAGCAAGTGGACAAGCATTAATTTATATTAACTTATATATTATCCTAGTTTGGGCGTCAGAAGGCACACGGTTAACTGAATGCACAATCACATAGAGCAAGCATTATATTGACATAATAACAATATATGTATATTTCACTTCATCTGTATTAGGTGTATGACTAAATTATCATTATTATTATTATTTCTTCCAAAATTCAAGTCAACAGGACCAGTTATGATAATCAATTCCTGAAATGTGCAGCTGTGACAGACTGATAAAATTTTTGTTATCTTTGAATGGAGCCTAAGCTATAATTATGTTAAAGTCCTAGTCTTTGGCTATATTTATGTTAAATTCTAATAAGAGGTAGAGCTTCTTAAAATGTGTAACAAAATACAGAGATAGGTATAACTATTTTTCTAGAAAAATATAATTTTGTCTCATACTAAAACACTAAAAATATATTAAAATTGGAAACCTACAAACAGACTTTTTAATTCACTCAAATACATAATTATGTTGGTACTTGGTAAATTTAATAAAATTTATATTGGGCTCATAGAAATATTATTTACTTTTCTATAAATCAATATTGACGGGCTTCCTCTATCAAAAATGAAAAAGGATTAAAATCATGAAATAATCAGTGGGTACTAATTTAAAAAAACTTGCAGGCCAGGTTGGCCTTGCCTTGCAAAAATGCAGAATGAGGTAAAAAAAAATGATGCTGAGATGCTGGTTGATTGAGAAACAAATTGGTGATTTGTACACAATTTGTTTCTTATTTTCCTAACAAAGGTTTAATTATTAGCATTCCGTTGGATACCTTTCACATACAGAATCCTAAAAAGACTATTTTTCTCACACAAGGTTTAAGTTCAATTAGTCTAGATTGAATTTTAGGTTTGATTTTTAATGACCATCCACCCCTAAGACGACCTACTGACCAACCTGTCTTTTCATGTATTACTATATAGTTGCAGAGCAACCCAAAATTTAACTGTTGATTTTTTAATACATCATCTCTAGTTTAGAAAGCCAAACCACTAGGCACTAGGCTTTGTTTTGCAGAAACTGCCCTAAAATATATGGCAGACTTAATTACAGTATGCACAGCTCAACTCATGTGTAGTCTAAAACAAAACGGCTTATAAAATGTGCGTTATGTTTAGGATACATGGCGTTCAACGCCGCCATTGATTAGTTGGGGGCTTTGTTTTGCAGAAACTGCCCTAAAATATATGGCAGACCTAAATTACAGTATGCACAGCTCAACTCATGTGTAGTCTATAACAAAACGGCTTATAAAATGTGCGTTATGTTTAGGATACATGGCGTTCAACGCCGCCATTGATTAGTTGGGAGTCATACGAAATTGGAAAATAATTACACCCACAGGCAAAAAAAATGGATAGAGACGATGTCAATATTATTTATAAAGTAAATTAGGGAAGAAATATCATAATCATAACGTGCATTCGCATATAGGACAATAAAAAAAACAGTGTGGCCAAGCAACAAATTAAAAAAACTACAACATTCCAATAGGAAAATGCGGTGACGAAAGTGATTTAACTCATACAAAATGGTTGAAGCCCAGTCCAGGACGCCACGCCATCCTCCATTCCGCCGGCGATATTATTGATTCGTTCGTTGTTACGCGTAGTTACGTAGTTCTACAGTGGGGTCAACACACGATCAATAACGCCGCCGACGAGTACGCCTACTTTTGAAACCCATGTTATTTTAATGGATTATTCATATTTTAACGCTTCGATCTAATATTATTATACATTGCATAAATAATATGGCAAAAAAATAAAAGATTCCTCAATATAGTGAACATGTGCTTTTGATAAATTTGATGCCGGGACATGCAAAAACTAAGATGGCGTAGCGGCACTTACCAATGACCTGCTTTTGTTTAGCCGCTTTAGCTTGTTGCGGTTGCTGTGGGGGTTGTTGCTCTTGTTGCTGCTGCTGTTGGGGCTGCGGCTGCGGCGCCTTTTCGGTATCAGCCATGGTGTAATTGGCGAACGGCGATGGTGGCTAGATGGTAAATTCCTCCACGACCTCTCCTCGATGTTCACCGGTCTTAGTCGTCGTTACAATTGACTATCTGTTGATACGGTGTTGCCAATTAGGTATCAGGATTTAAGGCTACATAAAATATAAAAAAGTGCTAAACTATTAAAGGTAAAAAAAATAACAGGTAAAGCTAGCACGTTACCATATCAGTAGATTTACTACTATTCTAGAATCATAATCATAATTTATTTACAATATCACCGAGATGTCAAAAAGATGCCAGAAAAGAGACTCATATTGTCGGTATGTGATTGTGTGTCAGAAAATTAGCCAAACAAACTGAAATCTTGTAAAAAGCAGCTTGCTCAAAGTGTATTTATTGGACTGTTTGCATATGGTTTTTTATATAAGTTGACGATATTGAAAAGGCACGCGTGTTTATCAACAAATATTTCTTGCCAACTCAAGTTGTAAGAATTATGCTAAATAAAATTAAAGTTTTTGACAAACTTTATAACTATGGTTCGTCCATGCTATGGTTTTATTAACAAAAACCTCTAACAGACGCATTACAATGCGATTCAAATAAGAATAAGAATATCAATGACCTCTACCTGCCAAATATTACTTGAAAAGTATAGTTAATAATGTTTTCATTGAATTTATGTTTTATTTGAGTGAAGAAAGGAGGTTATTGTTTAATTTAAATGAACTAAATTCATTATTCTTTATTTTCATTGTTGGCAACAATTCACCTTCTTCTTCCATTCGCCACTACTTAGCGTCTCAGACATTTCACACAGAGATGCAGAGATGAGCGGAATTGAAAAACTAGATTCATGATAAACTTTTTTAGTTCATAATTATAAAGCATTTAAAAAATATGCCTTGTTTTATTCCCCATATCTAACTGATTCTACTTCACAGCTTTGACGTCACAACATGGCGCTAAGTTGTTCTAATCTTTATTTGAATCATAATATTATTACACGCAACGTTTTTCAATCTAACATGCTAACTTGTAACACGGCGTGATACACGACACGGCTACAACATCCCTATTTTAAATTGCACATAAGTTTACACCACAAAATCAAACAAAACGTAATATTATAAGTTTGATGGAGTGTATTATCAGTTATTTAGTATCTATTTGTTCTTAACTCTATACCCCATAGTATTTTAACATATTCTGTACTTTATAATTGTGTGAGAACTTGTTATTGGCTGTCAGTCTAAAGGATCTATTAGACTACGCGTTATTCAGACTCGTTTTGTCTATGGTTCGACGTATCGTGCAGTGTAATAGGGGTTAGACTGTCTTTCTATGAATGAAAAATAGGTAGTACGAGTCGGAATATCGCACGCGATATTCAGCGCAGTGTAATAAATAGGTCCTTAACTTTCTGTTGTTTATCTATTTTATTAGCTGTAAGTCTTCCATATATTATTTAAATAAATAAAATATAATACGCCTAAACATTTATAGTTTAAATTTATTTAATAAAAATACTGCACGCGCTAAAAGACTGGATGCTAAATACAATTTTTTAGTGTTGCCAATTTTTGCAACTTTGTCGCTAAAACTTTAGCTAAGCCAAGGATTTTATACTCTACGGATATAAACTGGATTGATTACGAAGCATGGAAGCAATATATCAAACTCTAAAGTGTACATACTTTACTTGTATTGAAATTGAGTTTATTATGTTTCATTGACAAGTAAAAGGGGAAAAATGTACCGAAAAAGACAAAGACGAAGAGTTGATGTGCCCTTCCTTCGTACCTCAATTTTATTTTAACTAAGGTAGTCATCTATCATTAGGGTGCAAACATAAACATACAGGTTTTTCAGTCTGGATACGTCGATACCTACGGGTCGGTAAAACCACATAAAGAAACAGGTAAATCTGTGTGAGTAAAAGACTACACTGACCAATGCTTAAACCCGTACTCAGTACTCGGTACAGGCAGTCGGTACCTACCGTTAAGTATGAACCTGTTTCTTTATAAATGAGCGCATAGGAACACACGGGCGAATTATACCTGCACCGATCGGTACCGAACTACCGACCCGTACAGACTTGCCTGTACCGGTTTCTTTATTTTGCACCCTTACTTGTGAATTGTGATACAGTTCTTATATGATTTTGTTCGCTTCTGTTTTGCATAACAAATAGTTTATATTTTCACAAGTATTTTTCTTCGAGGGTAATCTGGAAACGAATATCACCTGAGTAGTAGTGTTGGGATTTTATCCGATTAAATACTCAAAATGAATAAATACTCAATAAATACTCGTTTTTAATCGAGTATTTATCCAATAAAAACGAGTATTTATTGAGTATTTATTCATTTTGAGTATTTAATCGGACAAAATCCCAACACTACACCTGAGTAGTTCTTTTTCATGGTGGTGGTACCTGGGAGTCGCGCATCTAGTGGTTGGATTTTATCTGAGAAAATACTCAAAATGGATAAATACTCAATAAATACTCGTTTTTACCCGAGTTTTTATCCAAATCATGGATAAATACTCTTTACTAAGTAAACCAAACTTGATTGTGTTATTTAGCTTAAATCTTGTTATTTTACCAACAAAAGGATTGAAATAATAAAAATACGGAAAATATAGATTTGTAACGTGCTTCATAAATCACATTTATAATAACACAAAGCCCACTATGTTTCATCATGAATATTTTCGTCAAGCATTGTCAAAGTTAGAATTAGTTTATTGATTTGTTACAATTTTTATTAACTTACAATAAAAGAATTACAACAAATTCTATACCGTATATTCGCATGACTTAAAATTTCTTCCCGGAGATATTAACTAGTGTGGCGATTCTGTTCTGTGTTTATACTCTCAAAAAAGAATGGTTCTGATTTTGAAACGATAAAATTAATAATACCTTCATTTTTAGGGTTCCGTACCTCAAAAGGAAAAAACAGAACTCTTAGAGGATCACTTTGTTGTCCATCCGTCCGTCCGTTTGTCTGTCTTTCAAGACTCTTTATCTCGAGAACGCGTCTAGATATCGAGTTGAAATTAAAACCGTAATGATATACTCAAGTCTGCGGTCCCTTCAAGCTGTGAAAAAATCAAACTACTAAGTTAAAGAATAATAAAGATACGGCCGATGATACGGCCAGTTTTTTTTACGACATAAAGTCGCAAAAAAAAAACGTATATTTTGATACTCTCAAAGATCGAAATTCATACGGAATTCTTCTCGTTGACCCAAAATCCTGAAATTTGGTACAAAGCAAGGCCTTATAGCCAAGGTATAGGAATGAATCTGAAAACAGTATGTTGCTGGCCACAAAAAAAAATTGCAATTCGGAAAAATCTTCGAGACTTCAGAGAGTTCAATTTGCACGGAACCCTCACTGCGTGAGTTCGACTCGCATTTGCCCAGTTTTTTTTATATTACTTCATCCGTCCAACTGAAGATGTAAATAGTTAACGCTAGAAAGTTCTTCGTTCATTTCTTTCTGCATTTTGTTGTAGATTTCATTTAAATATTTGGTTGATAAGGCTTTTCAGGACAGCAACTTAAACGATGGCTGAAGATGATCAAAAAATTCTATCCAAGTGGGATGTTTTATCAGTGACTGCGGGGCTCCTGTTATAATTACAGCTCTGGCAAGCTTTTCAACTAGAGCTGATTGATCAACTCAACTTGTAGAAGGCATATTTGAGCTCTGGATGCTCATATTTGAGAAATTACTATTTCTACTAGGTGTTTCGTCAAGAACACTACAAGATTGATGATTAAACGATGGCACGTTTTCTGAATTTGTTTGTAACGGCATTTGTTTCGAACACGAGTTATTTTTCTTTATTTCTGTTCGAACAATTTCGGGGCCCTTAAGCATTTTATTAAATGTGCGCACATCCGGTTTACGTTTCCGAGTTTATATTTCTTTTCGCAATAATTGCATTGTACAGATTTCGAATCAACAAAGCGATAGTGTTTCCAAACACGTTCATATTTTGGTTTTCCCATGATATCTAAAACAGCAAAACATTAAGTTAACACAGGAAACCGAGTTAATATGATATTGTATTCTATCTATGTTCAAAGTTACAAGTTTTCAGCTTGTTGGGACGCTACAGGTATGTTATGTAATTGGTAAAAGTTATTAAAAATGTTTAAAAAAAACGTTATGTAATAACGTTATGTAAAAACTAAGTAACCAATCACGTTAACATAGGTATGACCTTAATCTTTCAATCGTGGTAATTAGAAATACAATAGTAAGACAATAGGTGCGCGAAAGCCGGCGTTTGCTTGGGATTTAATTAATTAAGTACCCAAGTAACCATTTGGATTACACAAATTTAAGAATAGTAAACTTACCTTGAGACGTTATAAAACAACATCCAGAATAATAGCGCACTGTGCGCGTCTAACAGGGCACTAAACGGAATAGACAATATAGGGCGTACGGGTGGACGGTAAAATAAGCAAAACAAAAGAAACGGGACAAAAGGAAACTGGGGTAGCACGTATTAAGAATATCATTGACATCAGAGCTAATAAAATGAAGGTAATGTAGTGTTTTTGAAAGTTTCAATGACGTATTAACTGAGTAATCCTTTTTCGGAATCTCTAAAGATAAAAATAATAGTCATTAATACTTAAAATAACCATTCGATTTGCAAGAAAACAAACATCATTTCATTTTGAGTAAATATCCAATTAAAATGGTTAAAAATTAGTATTTACTCACTTTGGATAAATACTCGTGTATTTATCCTCTGAATATTTATCCGCCGTCCATCTCTTCGCGCATCGCATGTCATATCAGTGTGACCAGTAAAAAAACTTTCGAATAATTGAAAAATTCTGTCAGCGTTGGATTGGGTAGCCCAATAAGTTTCATTAATTAATTTAATTCCAGTGGCGGTAGCCCATGGCCCATTTATCGAGGAAGGCTACACATGCTGTATGACATCATGCTATGACCCACCACGGAAGCGGAGCAGTAAATAGACTCTGACCAACGAAAGATGGCAAAACAAAAAGGAGGCCGTATTTAAAAACTTGAAGCTGTTCACCCTAGCTGTACGTCACTTAAACGGAGTTGATACGTTTGATTATTCATTAAAATAATAAGTATGCGATATATATTTATATGATGCATGTTTATTTAACAAATAAATATGTGCTGCTTATTTAGCCACGATATTCAATGCCGCCAAAACTCAAGCATGTCCGTTCACTGCCAAAAGCAGCCTGATCACCTTGGCTCCTGCTTTTTAGAATGTATCCTTGGAGTGTATCGAGTTGAAATTTCTTTAAACTTTGGGCAGTTCATTGAGCACAAAGCTACGGTAGCTGCTAGGAAATTCGACATTCATGCAAAGCTTAGATGGCACTCAGTGGCGGATTAGCCATGTAGCAAGAGTAGCAAATGTTAGTACCCCCCATTTTGGGGCCCCGCGCGTTCAGGGATCTCGCAATTTTGAACATAAAAAAACTAGTCAAAATATTGGTACTGCGTGAAACCTAAATACAGCTGTCACTGAATCACTTTACTTCAGACTTTCCTGCAAGTAAACTACAGAATAGAAGATCTCTTAGAATTATCTAACTAAAGACGCGAGTGAAACCGCACACAAGGGACAGGTAGTATATTGAATTATATCATTGATTTACAAAGAACCCTTCTTTATAAGAACCGGTTCTTTCTAAATCAATGTGAAGTATCAAAAATGTGATCGTTCCGACGCGTTCCGAATCACGTAAAAAGTCAAGTTATTTTACAACAAATCGATTTTCGATTCGATTGAAATATAACAATTTAGAAACGATTTTCATTTTATTGGGTATTAAAAGATTGATTTTTGATTAATAGTGGCATTTTCAAATATGCTTAATTTAAACATAAAATTGATGATAACTTAGGGCCGGCGCTCACTTAAGACAAGACGTCTTAGACAAAACAGTTTTTTCTACGACTAGTGATGGGCGGTGGTCCATCGGGTATTTACCGGGTAAATACCCAAAAGCATGGGTATAAACCTTTAACACTGTTTGGAACGTTTTATTCAATAAAGTTTAGTTGAATTTTAGTTCGCTTAGATAGATTTAACACTTCTATGTTATAAGTTCGGCTACTTTCTTATGTTTTTACGTGTCAATGCCTGTTTCTTTTTTGTTAAATGAAGTTCAACTGTTACTTTTGCATAAATGTAAAATTTCTTCAACAGAGTTTCAAGTTTGTATAAAGTAAATAACATATTATATAGTATAATATTTATTTTTATTTTATCTCAAGTGTTTTACATGTGGTTTCTACATTGTGTGAATTTCTGTACGTATACAAAATAAAATATTTTTCTTTCTTTCTTTGTTCTTTTCTCTTAATTTGGAATCAGAATGTATTTCCTTTAACGCGAGGCGACAAGACAGCGTGCTTTTTAAATATCAAATTCAATCTTATATTGAAGTTAATATGGTGGATTTTTAGTTAATAACAAATATCTTCATTGTCACTAGTTTTGAGTTTAAACGCGAGTTTGCCAGTTGTGCCGTTTTGGTCACACACTCAAGAGTTTGTCACGTTTAATTAATGTAGTTTATCAATAATTATTTGTTATGAAATGCTGTGTTATTCCAATGGTCTTTTAATTAAAACTACTATAATCAAAGTAATATAAACCGCCAAATTATAATACTTAAAAATACGGACATGCAATTTTTACATGATTTGTTCGTAGAAAACTATTCTTTGCCATTCACACCATGTACATTTCATGCATAAAACATATTTGATAAACATTTTTTTATTGCTAAAAAAATGTATAACAAAAAAAAATCGAAAAAGTAAATACCCACCATTTGGGTATTTACCCGGTTAAAAATACTGCATTTGGGTATATACCGGGTAGGAACATCTCTATCTACGACACTGGGTGCTAGGACTGTTAATAAAATATTGATATATAGATATTTTTTTCGAATTTATTTTATCGGCTTTTTCTTAAAAAACAATCGTAACTCGGCTCAAAATATCGGCTCAAAATCGAGTCAATACTCGATTTATAATTTATGATATTTATTAAACAAATAAAATTATAATTGTATGAAAATGTAGCGTTCTTCAATTTTAATAAAGTATTTATGCGCACCAAACAGTACCAATATTTCTCAAGTGGTTTACAAATACATTAAACATGTTCAGCTGTTTGAGTACTGCAATAATATCGATACTTCGATAAATCAATATTTTATCAACAGCCCTAGCGCCCCGTGTCGCAGACAAAACAAATCTGTCTAAGACGTTTCAGACAGTCTAAAACGTCTTAGACAAAACTATTTTGTTTAAAACATCTCAGACTTGTCTGAGACATCTTGTCTCAAGCGTGCGCAGGCCCTTACCGTAAATACAAATAATTGAACAGATATATCATTAAACCCCAAGTGAACGCCGCCGGCCGGCGTTCGCACGAAAGCGGGCGTTTGCGCGTGATTTCGCGCCATTTGGTTGAACACTAATATTATTAAAAGTCCACGTAGATTATTAAAATTATGAGCGTTTATTTATTGGTTATGTATCTAACAATGTAAATAAGAAATTCTTCATAAAGTAGTCGGTAAGTTTCGAAACTAAGCACCCTTTTCTATTTATCCGTATTTATACCTATTTAAATGCTTGGGGTCTCAGGGGTTAAGAAACATGATACTGGTCTGTATATCGAATGGGTAAGAAATTGTGTGTAGTACCTAGTTTCATTTGTCACTATTTATATTTAGTGAGTAGTTTAGTTAGTCCCGTAGGGGTGAGCCTATTGCGAAACACGGGACACAAATCCAAACTCCGTGCTGGTACTGGCAATTTCAAAGAACAACATTGTTGATGAAATTATAAAGTAAGCATCTACATAAGTTACCATGATATCAATAAATATAATGGCCAGTCTAAGAATCGCAAAAAATCGTCATAATCGGAAACTGCAAAGAGTATGTAAGGCTGGGAAAGGTAGGAAATTGAATTAACTAGATTTTTTAATTCATTAAACCCCAAGCGAACGCCTGCGTTTCCGCTGTCATTGTATTATTGATTGTATTCTTTTGTGTCTCTATTGACGGTATTCGAAAAGTATAACCTTGACATTTTTTTACTGATTCCAGGGAAGTGCCTATTGAATGACCCACCGCCCACATGTGACTTCACAAATCATTGGACCTGTGCTTTGTGTAACATTCGATGCTGTCCTGGTGTGAAGCGCCGTCAGTGCCAGATTAAACCGGCGCGGGGTCTGTAGCAAATTCGACCAAGGGGCCCCCTTCATCATTTCAACCGATAGACGTCCACTGTTGGACATATGCCTCCTTCAAGTGTCGCCACAATGTTCGATCCTGTGCGTCCCGTATCCATCGGATACCCGTAACCGCGATGATATCCGCAGGAGAACCAAAGTTGCCGACATAGCACGAAGAATCGCCAAACTCAAGTGGCAATGGGCAGGGCACATTGCTCGCAGAAGGGGCCCCCTAGTACTAATTAATTAATTTAGTAGTAAGAGACTAATTAATTTAGTACTTTTGGAAAATCTAAATAATGATCTTTTTTGCATACCCCGAATGATTAGAATTTTGCTTAAGGCATTTTAGGTTTTCTTCTGACAACTAAAACAGAAATAGGGATTCTTTTCGAAGCCTTGGTAAATTTATACAGAAAAGCTGTACACTTATTTTTCTTTGGAGAGGTCAGATTTATCCGACCGCTATTCCAGAACCTTTCAGCCGCATCGATCATCTGTTCTGCGAGCAATATACCCAGTTTACTGCCACATAAGCTTATCTTCCTCTCGATTGCTCTTTGTGTAACTTAAAACCATCTGATGAGGCGCATTGTGAACGACTACGTTTCAGAGCCAAATTTCACTACGCACAGGCAATGTAATATTCACATAGACACACAAAATATGTAATTCCCTAAAAACCTTATTTAAGCTTATTCTTAGTAGGGTTATTAAGATTAAGCTTACCCGAGGCTACACATATTAAAATTAAGTAGTTTTAGCTAGCTGCTTCGCGCACAGGAAGCTGCTGGCTAAAGCTACCCTTTCTAAAAATAAGCTTAAACAAGGCTTTTATACACCAATAACTCCGTGGATTTGAAGATCAATTGCGTGGAAAGTACGATGATGGGGCGAATTCTAAGAGATCTTCTATTCTGTAGTTTGCTAACAGGAAAGTCTGAAGTAAAATGACAATCTCATCAAAGAAACATCCAAAGAAATCAGCTGTATTTAGATTTTGCGTAGTACAAATATTATGACTAGATTTCTTTATGTTCAAAAATGCGGGATACCTGAACGCGCGAGGCCCCCAAATGGGGGGGTCTGTAGCATTTGCTACTCTTGTTTCATGGCTAATCCGCCACTGACTGGCCGGTTGGTCTAGTGGTTAGCGGCCCTGACTGCTATGCCGTAGGTCGTGGGTTTGATTCCCACCCAGGACAAATGTTTATGTGATGATTATTTGTTCTGCGTCTGGGTGTAATTTATCTATATATAATATGTATGTATTTAGAAATATATAAGTATGTTTATCAGTTGTCTAGTACCCATAACACAAGCTCTGCTTAGCTTGGGACTAGACGGCGTTGTGTGATAGTTGTGGAATATTATTATATTTTATTATTATTGTGTGCCATCTAACCTTTGCATGAATGTCGAGTTTCCTTGCAGCTACCGTAGCTTTGTACTCAATAAACTGCCCAAAGTTTAAGGAAATTTCAACTCCCAAGAGACACTCCAAGGGTACCTACATTCTAAAAAACAGGAGCCAAGGTGATCAGGCTCCTTTTGGCAGTGAACGGACATGCTTGAGTTTTGGCGGCATTGAATATCGTGGCTAAATAAGCAGCATATGTTTAATTGTTAAATAAACATGCAATATATATATATCGCATACTTATTATTTTCATGAATAATCAAACGTATCAACTCCGTTTAAGTGACGTACAGCTAGGGCAGCTTAATTTTTTTAATACGGCTTCCTTTTTGTTGTACCATCTTTCGTTGGTCAGACTATAGCTTAGACTTCATTCGCAGAAAATCATTTCGCATACACTCATTTCTCATAAATTCAAAACTCATAATTTTCTTAGTCAGAATCATCTTTTGGCTTAATGTTCATATCCATAATAATTAAAAAGCACAACCATCATATAGCAGAAAATTCACAATCAGAAACGTCTTAATTACGAAACACTGTTGGTTTCTTATTTCTGGGTGGTTATGAAAAATAACCATGGTAGCTAGCAGGCATGCAAGCAGGCATGCAAGCAGGAATGCAACGTGCAGGCAGCCAAGCAACATGTAGTAAGCATTGTTTCTGTCACTGCTCCAGTGCTGCGGGGTTTGGGCGGCCCTACGCCCCTCCGCGCCTACGTGGAATTGAATTACACTCTAGGGGTAGGGCAGACAAGACTGCGTAAAGTAGGTTTCGCAGCGATTCGTTTCTGTCATTAAATTTTGTAGCACAACATAAGATTGACTTTTTTCAAGAAAATACATGTATTTTAATTTTTGTTGTTCAAATATGTACCCATACTCAATAATCGTATCTCTAAATAAACATTATGCTAAACTAAATTATGCGTAATATTAATTATGGCAAAGGTAATAATGCGAAACAAAGTTCTGCCATGATAAAAGTATGCCATTGTACATTCAGACACTGCTTGTGCTTGCTAAAAATGCTTTAAAAATATTCGATTAAATAAGATTATGCCAAGTGTGTTATGCCAAATAAAATTCGGAGTATCAAGATTCTACTAAATAGAAGGAACCCAACATAAGAATATGCTTTGTATTAATAATAAATACTTAGGAAATACATTTCTATTAAACAAAAAAATAGCTGTTTGTGCTTATAATATAGTGGCACATGACGTCGTAGTGCATTTCGAGTATAGCAACATACCTAGAAAAAAGCATGTCATTAAGAAATTTCAATTGCCATCCAAGATGACCAGCCGAGCTACTTTGTAATAATCAAATAATGATCTTATATCGTTTTGTGCCCAGAGTACATTTTATTTAAAGGTACCGAAAATTTTACATCCCCTGTGGTGATACCAAGTGACTTTATTAATCGGTTCGGATTTGTTTGGGGACACGTTCGTAGGTTATTATACATCCGATCCTTGAGCAACACCGGAATTCTACATCTATGAGCAACACAGATTGTTATATAGATATCGATAAGAATCGGTTAATGTCTCGGATTTTAAATTATTTTGATCAGATGATGTTTCGGAACGCGGCAGTTATGAGTTTTGACTTTTGAGTTTTCTATTTTCATTTTCATTGTATCACTCTTTCATCTGTGCATTGTATATTATTATGTTCATGCTTTTTGTGTGTTTACGTTTACTGTTTTTTGTAATGGTACATTATCACACACTGAACTCAAATATATTATACCAGACGAGAACGTATACCTATTATTTATAAAAAAGGTCGTTTTACAGTTAGATTGAATAAATAGGTAACGAAAAGGCTTTTAATTTAGGTACTACAAGGTTTCTGTTTGTTTAATTTGATTTCACCCAAATCTTCTTTAATTAGTTATGTCTTGAAATATTTTCGTTCTCAGATAAAAAAAGTGTTCCCAGGTATGATTATTGTCAAATTAATGTTAAAATAAGAGATGGATTATGTACCAATAAAATTGTAGTGCGTTAGATGAATATACAGTACAATTCACGAATGATGGCGGGCGTGAAGTTTGCGCAGAAGGCTGCGCAGTGACGTGTTTTAGGAACCAAATTGCGACGTGCGCGAGGCAGGGATATGCTAGGGATTGACTCTATTTAAACACAATCGTTCCTTTGTTCAATCAAAAATCATAATCGATTTTTATCGATTTGCAATTTATTGATTTTTGTTTATATAAGATACTGAACGAAATAGATTTAAAAACTTATTAAACATTGTCGTTAGTAAATGAGATTTCAAACTTTAATTAAAAAAGAAAAATAGTAACATATCATTTTCTTAGTTCAAAGACATAATTTAGTTAAATATCAGTTATTTATTAACTACTACTTCAATAACTACTGTTCGAGAGTAATTTAAACCAAGTATAAAATTGATTATAAATATATTTTTATAATTCAATTTTAATCGATTCGAAAAAAAATCGACTAAACAACATCCTCGGAAATGCATATTGAACATCCCTTTTTGTTGACATCGTATATCTTCGTGCATATTCGGCAACTCTCGGTACGCGATCATGTGTCTCAGTCATACGTTAGCATTGGTGTCGAGTTCGTGTTGTTATCTCTCTCTAGAGTACGGACAGTTACAAAAGTTTTCGATAATTTGTTGTTAATTATTTTGTCGAGAGATGAGTGAATCCTTAATTTATTACGTTATTTTTATAGCTTTCTGTCTCATAGCGTTTTGATATTACTTTTATTTGTACTTGGTTCCTGCATAAGGATTTTTTTATTCGTATTTCGGTTTAAAATAAAATGAATGACAATAACAGTTTTTTCTATGAGTGTACATGCGCGAAAGTTCGCAAAGGCTAACTTCAGGGCCGCCATCATTCGTGAATTGTACTATAAACGATGAATAGAAACAGAGGACATCTTAAAAATAATGTCATAAAATAATAACAATAAAGAAATAATCAATAAACGCATAGGTATACTAGTTATTATCACACTTACACTTGCATCCACTCTTACCCTTCTCACATGCACTCACACACCCACACCTACATCACTTCACTCACTACACCTACCGCACTACACTTCCTACACTACATTCACTACACTCTACCCAAACTTCTGTTTATATGTATAGGTTAGTTACCTAAAACTATTGTTGTACTGTACCTTCCTAATATGGATTGAGAGAGACTGGACTCCACAACACAGGGAATCCTAGTGTGGGGTTCAGGGCTTGATCTAAGATTGTAATGTACCTAAACGAGACAATAAATAATTTTTATTTATTTTATTTTATATAAACTTCGTTCTTATAATAATAGTTTTATTACCTACTTATATAATAGCTTTGTGCTCAGAATGGTAGATCTGTCACCAAATAAATCCATTATCGATTCCTGACTGCAACTCTTTTTTTATTTGTTAATTTGTCACCAATACAGTAGTTACATTTTATTTCGTTCAGCTATTAAAATAATAGTATTCGTTACCAATTTAATACATCAATTTATAATCTTAATGAAAATATGTTCAAAGAGGTGGAGACTAATTGAAAATGTATGGACTGATTTTGATGACTACAAAGTCCAATGGTTCAGCATAATGGAGAGTGGATCCACTGCATAATATTGATTGGAAGCATAATATTGATTGAAGCAAATGTAACTGCCCTGCGTTTTACAAAAATTATATGTGCAAACATTATCGGATTAGTCATACGCTTAACCTTTCGTATGCCGTAATTAGAGACACAATTAAAAAGTTATTGTGTCCCGCGTGGATCCGCGTTCCGGGCATACAACGGGTTAAAGCTGGCCAACCCCCCAGGGCCTTTGACCTTAACCTTTCAGATACCGTCAATTTGAGACAATAGTAAGACAATAGATGCGCGAATGCCGGCAGTTGCTTGGGGTTTAATAAATTAATTAAGTGTTTTATTTACATACTATTATGCTAGAAATTTTATTTAAATATATATATGTATTTTTTTTTATCCTTCTCTTATTCCCTGCGATCTGTCTATTCCTGACATTTATCTGGATGTTATGAATTTAATAATGTGGCTTGCGTGGTATGTATCTAGTGATACATTCAACTTTTTACTATCTACAGGAGATCTTGGGTTGCTTTTCTATTTAATCTTTGGAAGATAGGGCTGGCTTCCATAAGTCCTTGTGTCAAGATGTTGGGATGTTGAGATAGTCTCTTTTTGTACTTTTTAAGTGATTCCTTTATCTCTTGTTTTACTGTCAATATTTTTAAGTCTTTGTTTATGGCTTCATTGATGATGTACCAGGGTGCATTTACAATCATCCGCAGTGTTTTGGACTGAAATCTTTGCAATATTTCTAGATTTGAGTGTGCGGCAGTACCCCATAGTTGCAATTCATACGACCAAATTGGTTTAAGTATACTCTTGTACAGAAGTAGTTTATTTTCCGTTGTGAGTTGGGAGTCCCGCCCCAGAAGCCAGAACATTTTTCTTAATTGTAAGCCTTTCTCTTTGTAAATATGTGATTCTTCCATGTCAACCTTCTATCTAAGTAAATACCAAGGTTGCGGACGTGGTCTGACTGAGGTATTATTATGTACACCATTGAGTTTTACTGGGGGACATTCACCATGCCTGAGGCTAAATGTAACATTATTAATTTGGCTTCATTAGCTTTTATACGCCAGTCCCTCAGCCAGTCTGATATGTCATCGAGACCTTTCTGTAGCATATCTGAGGCCCTGCTAGGATCATGACTTGATGAAAGAATGGGTGTGTGTGTATAAATCAGGTAGAGAACTGGTCCCATGACGCTCCCCTGGGGCACTCCAGCTCTGATTTGGTGTAGTTCAGATTTATCTTCGCCTTGTTTTACGTAGAATTGTCTTTGAGTGAGATAGGATTTTATGAGTAAGTAGATATTTATGGCAAACAGTTCCTGACCTTGTACAGCAGTCCCTTGTGCCAGACTCGGTCAAACGCTTGTGAAATGACAAGAAAAGCTGCGGAACAATACATTTTCTTTTCAAAGCTGTCATGGATTTTATCTACTAGTCTGTGTACTTGGTCGGTGGTACTATGAGCAGCTCTAAACCTGAACTGATGGTCAGGTAGTAGCTTTGATTTTTCGATTTCACGCAACAGTCTTTTTAAGAAGATAATCTCGAAGACTTTGGATATCACAGGTGATAGGCTAATCGGACGATAAGATTTAACATCATCAGGGCTTTTTCCTGGCTTGATTATAAGGATGATCTCTGCAACTTTTATTTGCAATTGCATCTTGAATTGGTCTGGGATATCTGGTAGCCTTATTGTTGGTATTTTGAACAGGGGTAGCTTCCCAGGCAGATTGTTGAATGCAGTTATTAAAGTATTCCACAGCCTCCATGATATCGTCTTCTGTACTAAGGGGAATGTTGGTGTTAAGATGACTGTTCACAAGTTCTCTGAAATATTTCCAGTCAGTTTGTTTACTGTGCAATCGTTTAAATATATTCAAATTTAAATATATTTAAACTACTTACTTACCTATGGAAATTAGATCCTTGGGGGAGGCATATGTCCAGTTAAGTAGTTAGACTCTTTTGTGATTGAAACGATGATGATGACAACCGTAATTTTTTTTTGGAACTTGATAAAATTTTCTAGTGACATACCTAATATATGATTTATTGATGATCTCTTTAATAAATTAGTTTGCTTAAATACTTATTAGGACAAACCTATTATAACACATACAAAATCATTTATTTGGTACCCTATATCTCCATGATTTTAGGTGACTTATTGTGGAATTGGTTTTATATTGTTTGGTGACTAAATTTTGGTGATAAATCTACTATTTTGCGGGCAAACCTTATTTTTTAAGAAAAACAAAACTAATTAAATTGGCAATAGCTTAAATGCCATTTATAAACAGTAAGGCAGTTGATGTACACAGGCGAGCTTAACCCAAAATTGTATTTCTTACAGCAAACCTTAATATCTTTACTTACAAGAAATTTTATATAGATTAGGTACCTATATCAAACTTATGACTGAAATAAACCACTCAACTATGTGCATAGCACACACATAAACATACTACCTACCTATATACTAAATAAAACCTATACATGTTGAAGATATCGCTGCCCTAGTTCAACAGTAAGATATCTTTAAAAAAAACCAAATTGAGTTAAGTTTTGTTTCATGTGAAAAATTTGCTCTTCTGTCCGGTTCAAAAATCGGATATTTGTAAAACGCAACCAAATTGCCTAAATTTCAATGTCTCACTGAGACATTTAAGCATATTTTTACCGACCTTTAGTTCAAGATTCTGACATCTTAAGATATTTATAAAGTCAGGAAGATTTTTACTTTTATTTCTACACAGAGACTTCTTTATTTTAGCTGCTTTATAAGACTTACCTATTTGTGCCATTAAGATTCACATAAATAACATTATAGCACCGACTGATTATTATAATAGTTAAACTGACTTGTGCAATAATAATAATAAGATTTTAACTGATAATATGAGACTGATTTGTGCAATTATGATACTAGTTAATAATTAACACATTACAAGCAAACTAATTTCTCTGTTTTTAATTAATTTTCCTATCACTTTACCAAACATTTCCGCGGATTTAGTCGGACAACTTACATTTTCAAATATCAATGTGCTGTAATACAAAGATATCTTAAAATTATATCGATTTCTGTTGATTTTCCATAAATTTGGAAGCTTGGTTAGATAAATCTTTAGTATTTCTTAAACAAAACAAAAAACAATAACTCTATGAGTTACAATATAGCCTTAATTTTTAATTAAACCATTTTAAAGACAACATTAAAATCACAAAACATGTTTTATTTAGTCTGAGTTCAATATACGGTTATCTTACTATTAAAAGCCTTAAAAATATTATACAAAATATTTTATTCATATTGAAATATAAATAACTCCCTAACACATTAAACTAAGCTATAGTTTAAAAAAATCAACCACATTTCAATTAACAACGAGTGAATTAATGACACTAAAATCATAAAAGTATGAATAACTCAAAACATACTTTGTTCAACATATCTTACTGTTGAACTAGGGCAGCGATATGACGTTGATCTATAAGTTTTTGAATTACTGTATTATATGGTTAGTACCTACAATAATAAGATGGATGGAGAGGGAGAGGAAGGCCGAAAAAAAGATGGATGGATTGTGTGAGAAGTGATATGAAAGAAAAGGGAGTTAGTGATAGTTTGACGGGTGACAGGACAGAACGGAAGAAGAAAACGTGTTGCGCCGACCCCAAGTAATATGGGATAAGGGCAGGAAGAAGAAGAAGACCTACAATAATAATTAAAAACTTATTCAATCTGAGAACCGATTTGGATTATCAGAACCGATAGCTACTATAAAAATTAGATTAGACCGACAATGTTCAGCATAATAATTTGTTGACCTAATAGCCTTCAATTACGTACGACTTTACAATTGCCGTCACGGATCTTGAGCGCTGGCTTCAAGTTGCGCAGAAGTCAAATATTCGGTCTCTTTAGTGGTGCGAAGTGAGAGTGTCAGTGTTTGGCTCGCCGCGCCATCGCGTCATAGACGTCACTCCTGAATCGTTCCCTGCGTTGCTGTGTGTATCTAACAACGGAGACGATTGGCTCGCCAATGTATGGAATGCACAAAGCGATCCCCACTGACGCCGAGCGTTACAAACTTACAAACTTGTGGACCTATTTACAGAGATGAAGATGGCAAATCTGTAGGTTTAATCTGGTAATCAAATAACATTTGATCTGATTGGTCTGTGCTCATGCTATATTCTTTAGGTACCGATAAGTCCAAAAAAGTAACAAAATCACATCTACCTTACAGAATTGTCTCCTAAACAACGAGATATATAATAGTAGTTTATGTGACTAGGGGATAAAGCAGTGTCTTTAAGTCGCGGGCGGCATGTTAAATTCCGAACGAAACGAAGGTTGCTGATTTAATCCCGAACGATAGTGAGGGATTTATATAATTAACTCCCGAGCATTGCGAGGGAGTAAATAAAGAAACCTGAGTGAAGTGAGGAATTTAAGCCGCCCAAGACCAAGACAGCTTTATCCCCGTGTTGCATACTCTACTTTTTACACCATCTGTGAGATAATTAAAAGACAATTTGGTCGACCAAATCATATATTAGAGAAATATAAGTATTATATTTACAAGTTCATCAAACAAACAAAATTCACTACTCCAAGATTCTATAGTTTCAATTTTCTATAATGCTCCCGTGTCGTCAGTACGCACGTTTTATTCTATTTTCTTTTTTTTTGTTAGTGGCCAGTTTGAATCATAGTGATTACATACTCTTTGGTTTGAATTTCGAGTCAACTTGTTCGATGCGCTTACATTTTAATTCACAATGTTGACGATTCTTGATGCTCCAAATTCAAATCTCATTATTCCCTAGGGATCGGCCATACTGCATTATCTCCCTAGGCATATAATGACTTGCTTTAAGTGAGGTTTGTATGACGTGTAAAACGACATTATCGAGCAGGTGGTGTAAAAAGATACTTTTATCTGCAAAGAACAATGCACAAATATGTATGGACACAATTCCCACTCTTGTAGCACTCAAGAAAACTTGTTAATCGACGGGTTACAGTCATCTCATAATTTTATTCTATGACAGCAATGCTGAAATTTCCATCCAAAAAAAGTTATATGGACATGAAGAAACTATACTCAGCCACTCTTGATATTTTTTTTGATTACTTCCTTTTGGTGGCTCACTATAATTATTAGTGTAAGACTACTTAAGAGGCTGCTTTTCCACTCGCCTATAGTCAACATCGATCATGGTTTAAAAGCTTGTTACTTCATCTAGCGCAATCCAACGCGATGATTGACGAAAAGGCAACGCGAAAATAGAGAGATAACACCCGAAAACTCTGTTAGCATTCGGTAATTCCGTGATTTACTTGAATATTTTATAAAACTTGTTCCAAGAAATACGTGTTTTTTTAAATAAAACCCTTAAAAGTTTTTGAAAAACATTGTCATTATTTAGAATCTTGATAAAATTTGCTAGGCTTGTATTTTGCCTCTCGAATTGCAACCTTAGGTGCTCTATATGATATTTTATTTTTTTATTTTACCCACACTTTGAGGATTGATATTACGACGATAAGATATTTCTTTTTTTATTTGTTTTAAGCATTACTATCATTAAAAAGTTATTTTTACTATATTTTGAGATAGTTTTTTAAAAGTTTTGTGTATTTTTTTCAGGGCAAAATTCGAGGCCGCCATTAGAGTAACAGTTTTGACTTATCACCTTATTTTCGGCCGAGGCCAACTAAATGTAAATGCAATGTGTTTTATAAATTCCAATTGCACCAATTCCATTAGCATAAGAAGACGATTTGCAAAGCTTTTTTTTAATATTGATAGGCTCGCGTTTGACCACCATCTCACTTGAGGGTTACCGATGATGTGGTCGACGATGGAGCATGCTTGCCTAGAAGAAACCTATTAACTCTTGACTTAAAGACCTCCAAGTTGTAGAGCTAACAGGAAACACAGACTCTGGCAGGGAATTCCACTCCTTGACTGTACGCACAACGTGTTCCCAAAACGCTTTGTGCGTGTAGGTGGGATGTCTACCATGTACCGGTAGCACAACGCCGTACGTCTTGTGGTCCGATGATGAAACTGACTTGGCGGAATTAGATTGTGCAATTCCAGTGCACACTTCCCGAAACGTAAACGATAGAAAACCGACAGCCTAGCAACTCGGCGGCGATGCTCAAGGCTTTGGAGCTTTGACTCTAGAAGTGCATTAATTGTGATAGTATAGCGCATATCATCGGGAATTGACCCAGTAAGGCTACTCGAGAGTTCCGGACGTTCGTCATCGTCCAGAGATGGAGTATTTTTTTTAAACAGGTTTATATCCATACAGTTCCCACGAGAAGCTAGGGAAATAAACAGTCCACCTGGGCAGAGCCCCGCTTGCCCAGGTAAGGCGAAATTACTACTCCAGGATTGCCATCTCCCTGGAGAGACACCGATAGGAACCAAGCTCCCCCTTGGCCACGCATCCCTCGGCTCGGTACGTATGACACCTTGGATTGGGTTTTGCTGATTATTCGCCAACACTGTAAGTGATTCCCCTACCTATGCCATAAGTAATGACACACGTAAGAGAGCCACCTAAAGCGGCGCCCAGGATGCACCGCCCCCCATGTGAAGCTCATAACCACTTTCTTCAATTGCAGGAATTGAATCCAGGTGATTTTCTAACAAGTAGTGAATCGAAAAATAAATGTTATTCGTGATATCCTTCTACATCTAAGCATCAGAATGTCTATTAAGGGGATGCATCTCGACATACATTTTCACTGTTTTTCATACAACCGCTCTTACGCGATTATGACGTTATTACACATTTTTCATTAGATATTTTGGAAACACAGTATCTTGTAGATATTATCTAGGCTTCTATGAAAATCAAATTATTAATTTGTGTAAAACTAATCCAGTTAAGACCTCTGAAAATCTGCTATTTTGCATGAACTTTGACACTTCATTATTTACTCAAAAATTTAAAAAGTCACTAAGTACCTACGGTGGAAAGGCGTGCGAAGTGGCTGATTGGTGATTTAGATTTGGTCAAGTCCAATCTTCAAAGCCTTGAGCACAGGCGTAGGGTAGCCAGCCTTTCGGTGTTTTACAGATTGCATTTTGGAGAGTGTGCGCAGGAATTGCATGACTTGATTCCGCCATCTCATTTCTACCATCGAACAAATCGACGCACGGCGAGTATCCACTCTTACGTTGTTGAAACATCTACGGTTCGCACTAAGCGTTTCGCCTCGTCATTTATACCGCGTACATCGAAGGACTGGAACAGTTTGCCTGCTGCGGTCTTCCCGTCTGATTATAATTTAGGTGTCTTCAAGGCTAGAGTGAATAGGCTCTTAATAAACTAGTGCGCCTCACCTTCAACGATTGCATCACTGCTTACCATCAGGCGGGATCGCAGTCAAGTACCTACTAGTTTATAAGAGATAAAAAAAATACAATCATACAAGCCTAGCAAATTTTATCAAGTTTCTAAATAATGACAATGTTTTTCAAAAACTTTAAAGGGTTTAAAAAAAACACGTATTTCCTGGATCAAGTTTTATAAAATATTCATATATAATACCACAAGAGCTTCAAAATTATCGAATATTTCCCGATAGGTTCGTTGCAAACAAATGAAGGAGTCAAGTTTTTCAGGTTAAAAAATCACTCGCGCCGCTCGTGATTTTTTAACCTGAAAAACTTGACGATTTTATTTGTTTGCAGGGAACCTTGAGGGAAATATTCGCCAGATAATTTTGAAGCTCGTGTGGTATTCGGGGGATTATTTTTCCGTCCCAAATGTCGCAAAATCTCCAATTTTCACAATTGAATTCAACCTGTCAGTGATCATGTTTTGTTTTTTATATATGTCAAGGACCAGAGAAAATTTTCAAAAAATTATCAGTATAATACCATGTAGGTTGTACCACGTGACGTCGAATGGTGCAATTCTATTGGTCGATATTTGGGTCGGAAAAATAATCGAGTAAATCACGGAATTACCGAATGCTAACAGAGTTTTCAGGCGTTATCTCTTTTTTTTCGCGTTGCGTTTTCGTCAAAAATCGCGTTGGATTGCGTTAGATGAAGTAACAAGCTCGATGTTGCAATAGGCGAGTGGAAAAGCAGCCTCTTAAACGTCATGGCCTAGGTGAACGTGATAATAATATAACAATCTAAAGTGTTTTATTATTTTCTAGTTCCTCGGTTTCCAAAAGATTAGGTACTTACAAAGGTAAGTACCTAGTTTACTTTATTATCATCTTATGTTGTTCGAAGAAAAGAAATGAAAGAAATTTAAAATGGGCAAATTGATTGGATTGGATACCAATTACATTTTTTACGACACTGGCACCGGTTAATCACAATTTCACGCGTTGTTGTATCAGTCATATTGCAGACAGTATGCTTTGTAGGTAAATATTGGTAACGATTTTGGCATTAATATGCTTTTAAAAATCCTTCTTTTGTACTTGTCACTCATTACCCATATTATGCCTACACTGCCGACAAAATTTTTTGGTGGCCCAGACCATCACGTACCATGTAAGTATGTTAACATATAAAAAAGAAACGAGGTAATTTATATAACAGATTTAAAATCTAAAATAAGAGTAATGTTATTATTATTATTATTATAGCTTTATTTTTCCATACAATGTTTTTATTTTCATATTTCATGTACTTCTAATTATTAATTATTGTATGGCCCCTATAGGGTAGAAAGCCTCCTCCATCTTTTTCCATATCTCTTTATCTTGGGCAGTGTCCATCCAGTTTTTTCCAGCTGTTTTTATAATGTCATCCGCCCATCTCTTTCTTTGTCGTCCTTTTTTCCTTTTGCCAATGGGACCTGGCCATTTCGTAACAAGTAGTGTCCATCTTTTGTCCCGGTACCTGGCTAGATGGCCCGCCCATTTCCATTTCAGTGACATAGCATGTTGTAGAGCATCTTTGAGTTGGGTTTTATTACGTATCTCTGTATTTCTCGTTTTGTCTAGTCTTCTTAGTTTCAAGATGCTTCTCTCCATGGCATGTTGGCAAGACAGGATTTTGTTCTTTATCTTATTCGTGAATGTCCAGGTCTGCCTTGCGTAAGTTAGTGATGGTAAGATACAGGAGTCCATTATGATTTTCTTTAGCTTTAAGCCATAGTTCCCTTTGAGGATTTCTTTTTGTGCCCAGTACTTTTTCCAAGTTATATTTATTCTCCTATCGACTTCATTTTCGTTTCTGTTTGCGTCAAATGACATAAGTTTTCCCAGATATACATAATCATTTACATATTCTATCACCTTCCCTTCAACATTAATCGGGGTTTGGGTATGATTGGTCATTATTTTGGTTTTGCTGGTATTCATTTCAAGTCCCACTTATTTACTTTCCGTGGCAAGGTTTTGGAGCATTATTTCTAGTTCTGTAGCAGTTTCACTAAAAAGAGCTATGTCGTCTGCGAATCGTAGATGTGTTAGGCGTTTATTTTGTAACCAGACTCCTTTGTTTGCCCAGTCTATGTTTTCGAAGATGTGTTGCAGAACTGCTATGAACAGTTTTGGAGAGAGCGGATCACCCTGCTTTACACCTCTTTCTATGGGAAACTCTTCGCCTTTACTTTCTAGTTTTATTCGACTAACACTTTTGAAGTATAAATTTTTTATTGTATTTATGTATTTCTCATTTATGTTGTTGTTTTTTAGTGCCTCCCATATGGTTGTATGTGCGATGCTGTCAAAAGCTTTTGAATAATCAATGAATCCTATATAGAGTGGTTTGTTGAATTCTTGGTATTTTTCTAACAGTTGATCAACAGTGTGGATGTGGTCGATGGTTGAGTAGCTCGGTCGGAACCCCGCCTGTTCGGTTGGTTGGTTTATGTCGATTTTTGATGCTATTCTACTAAGTAGGATTGAAGAAAACAGTTTGTACATAGTGGATAGGAGACTAATGGGCCGATAGTTGGCTACTTCTTGTGGGTTTCCTTTTTTATATAGAAGTATTATATGTGAAAGGCCCCATTTTTCAGGTATTTGTTCAGTTTCTAATACCCTGTTGAAGAGTATTGTTAGGTATGGGACTAGTACCCGTGCTCCAACTTTTACTGCTTCGTTAGTTAAGTTGTCTAGTCCAGGGCTCTTTTCTGGTTTTAGTGTTTTTACATGTCTTAGTACTTCTATACCACTTATTGGCTCTATTGCATCTTGTGTTTGTCCTATCTCTCCTGTTTTGTTGTAGATGCTTTCCTCTGTGCCTGATTCTTCTGGCAGTTTTTTGTAGAGTTATCTGTAGAATTTGGTAGCACAGTTCAAAATATCTTCCCTGCTCTTTGTTTCTATTTGCCCTTGCTTTAGGTTTTGAATCCAGGTCTTATGTGTTGACAATTCTTTACTAGCCCGTTTTGAACTTCTAAATGTTGTTAGGTTTTTCTCGATAATTACTTTCCTGTACGTGTTGTAGTCTTCTCTGATTGCTTTCTTGGTTTTCTTAAATAGTTGTGTTAATTCTTCTTTCTCTTTTTTAGTTCTATTTTTTAGATGTAGTAGTTTTCCACGTCTGTTTATGAGGTCTAAAGTTTCATTAGTTAGTATTTTATGTTTGTGGATTTTTGGTTTATTTTCTAATTTGAGACTCTTTGTTATCATCTGTTCTAGTTCATTATTAATAGTTTCTACGTCGTTATCTATTTTTAGAAGTTCATCTAGTGTTTTTGAATGTTTCTCTAGGTTTTGAATATACGTTTCTCTTTCGTTTAGTGACTTGAGTAAACTTGTTGATTGTTTGTAGTGTTTTCGATTAGTTTTAGATGTTTTTATCGTTAGGGAGCATCTGAGCATTCTGTGGTCAGATGGAAAATTGATTGGGTTCAGTACCTCTACGTTTGTTACGGTCTTCGGAATGTTGGTCAGTATATAGTCGATTTCATTTCTTGTTCTCTGGTTGGGCGATGTCCATGTCCATCTGCGAGACTGTTTCTTTTTGAAAAAAGTGTTCATTATGGATAATTTATGCTCATTAGCGTGCTGTATGAGGCGTTCCCCCCTGTTGTTCCGTTTCCCGTATCCATATTTGCCCATTACCATATTTTCTTCAGGCTTTGGATGACCGATTTTTGCATTAATGTCGCCTATTATAAACTGCTGTTTGTCAGAAAGGTCTTGTGCTGTCTTGAGATCATTATAGAATGTGACAATTTCTTCTTCGCTTGAGCTTTCTGTAGGTGCATATGTTTGAATTAAGGTAATTGGAAAATGATCAAATTTTAGTTTTAAGATTGCAATTCTTCCGGATATTCCTTGAAAATGTATTATGTTATTTTTTAATGTGTTCTTTATTAGGAAGCCTACACCATGCAGGCCTGCAGTCTCGCCGATGTAACATAGAATATAATTCTCGTATTCTTCAATCTTCTGACCCTGTCTTCTGATTTCAGCCAGTTCTATTATGTCCCAATCTATATTTTCTATGCTTTTGTCTAGCTCTAATAATCTTTCACTGTTTGACAATGATCTGACATTGTACATGCATATTTTAAGTTGTGTGTTCTTCGTTATTTTCTTATTTTTCTTTCCGCAGTTGGGGAGGTTAGATGGAGGGTAGTGGTCGTTATCCCCACGGGGACCAGCCGGATTGGGGAATTGAGTTAGTAGTTTTGTTTTATTGAATTTTGTTGTTTTCGCTTTGTTCTTTGTTTCCGGTAACATGCTATTTTCGTTTGTGGCTGTGCATTCCGTGTATTTATTTATTAGTTTTTTGAAGTTTCAGAAGTCGAAGTAGATCTATCTCTTCCTAGATATTGGAGTATGTTTGGTTTCACTATTTCTTTTTGGCCCGTGGTGTTCGTCTTGTTTGATGTTGGATTGTTTGGACTTTTTTGGTTATAAGAGGTGTTTGCTTTTTTCTGTGAGGGTAAGTTAGGAGATACAGCCTTGTCCATCTTCCTTTTTTGATTCTGGTTATCTTTTGGTTTCTTTACTATTAGTTGGTCTCCTCTCAAGTATGCTAAATTCCCCTTTCTCCATTCTTCCTCCACTTTGGGCTGTAGTTGTTTACGAACTTCTAAAACCTCTTTGGGGAAGTCTTCTTTGATATAGACGCCTGTTGGTAGATTTGATTTCGATTTCATTATTAGATGTTTCTTCCACGTAGTAGAAAGAGTGATTATGACGGGGCGGTTTTTGTTGGTTTGTACTCCAATTCTACGTATGTTATTTATTTCGCGACTGTCCATGTGTACTCCCGTGTCCTCAATGATTTCTTTGATATGGTCCACGAGTTCTGCCTCCTTTTTGCCATTTTCCTCAACTCCAAAAAATATCAGAGTAATTTTACAGAGACTGATTAAATATCGATGAATACCTACATAATGATGATGATGATGATGATACATAATACTGCATTAATATTATTATTGTAGGTTTTGATTTTGACAAGTTTTGGTAATTCAATAAGTACTTCAATCACATTCTATGTCGAGCTCATCATGTTTTTTAACCCCCGACAGAAAAGAGGGGTGTTATAAGTTTGACGTGTCTGTGTGTCTGTCCGTGGCATCATAGCTCCTAAGCGAATGGATCGATTTTGATGCAGTTTTTTTTTATTTGAAATCTGACGTTGTCGAGATATCAATTTATGAAGATCTATTCAGGTGTTCGTGGCCATCAGCTCGTTTGTTGGCTGTGGCTGGAATCTAAAACACTTAATGCATATAACTTCACCAGTGGCGTAGCTGGTGACCAAGGGCCTTGGGGCGAAAACAAACTGGGGCCTCTAAATTGTTTAGGCTTTATCAATATATTTAAAAAATATTTATAAACATACACATTTTAAAAATCCTACTTATTTTCGGTTGGTAAGAATCGTCTAGATGACATACCCCCATGCGCTACCCATTGCCCGACGTCCGCTAGCCCGCGCCTGCGGTGGCCGGAAATCGGGATCGAAATCCCGGCGGCGGCTGGGGCATGAGTGCCGTTGCCTGATGCGGTCGGCCTCCTCCTTTGCTGACATTACTGCTTCGCAGAAGGAGGCCTCCTCGCTCCAGACCATGGCCTGTACCAGAGCTCGGCGCGAGAGATCGCCGCCGCCGATCGCCCACACAATTACACGGCGATGCTCTGCCCAAGCGGGACACACCTCTACTGTGCTCCACCGTGTCCTCCAAGCGTTCCACACAGTGGCGACACCTCTACACCAGTGGAATCCGGTGTAGGTACCTTCCGAACTTACCATGTCCGGTGAGGACCTGCGTCATGCGAAAAGTGAAGACGCCGTGAGGTCTTTCCAGCCACGCCTCAAAGAGGGAATTTACCGCTATAATTGTGGCGTGCCCAGCTCTGGGTTGCGATAGTCGCTGACGCCATTTCACCATGCAGCGCCCCGGGATAAAACGCTTTCGCGTTGCATCTCCACGCGCAGATCGTGCATCCGTGCAAGGACTGTTCCCTCCAGATCCCATGGTGGCAGGCCAGCAAGGAGGCTCGCTGCTTCGCGGGAAACTGTGCGGTATCCCCGCACCATCCGTATTGCCTTTACCGTCACGCATGCGTTCAGCTGGGCCTTCGGTAGCTGACGCAGCGACGTCGCCTTACGTGAAGTTATGTCATTATTTTGGGAGCTTTAAAGCGTCTGTAAAGCAATACGGCCCACGGAATGTGTCTGGGAGTATTGGCGACTTGATTTTAAAGATATTGCCTAAAATATACGTAAAAATCAGCTTGGAGAATTTACGCGAAGTAAGTACTGTTTTTATGTACCTTGATTACCTGATACCTGAAAATTGGCCGTCTAAGCAAGCTAGCAGATAGGCATGATGCGTTCTTAGTACATACTAACAGTACTCAATCTTCCACATTTCCTTCGTCAGAAAATACGTGACGTCTGGCGCCCCTGCGATCTTGGACTATTATTTCGAACGCGCGCTTGTGTGACACACTGAAGTTCGACATCACGCTTGATACAAGGCGATATGTCAAGATAGATCGACGGAATCCCCTTTTGCTTCGCTCCCGCAATAGGCTGACTTAACCTGTTCATGTCGGGGTCCCCTAGAAATATTAATTCTTCATGTCACTCTAGAGTAATATCGAGTTTGTGTGTCACACAAGCGTGCATTCGAACTACGGACATTATGACATTTGTACTTTTCAAGTTCTTGAAGTACATCCTAAGGTTGTCTAGTAGATATCGCTGTCTGTATAAGACCGCCATTGTACCCGTAGATTTAAGTTATTGTTAAAGTTTTGTTACTATTTTGGAGTATAATAAAAAGTTTATTCTTCTTCTTCTTTATGGTAAGTAGCAGTACCTACAGTTTACCGCACAAGCGTTAATTGCACATCCATTTGTCAAGCTCACTTTACTTCTATTTATAGTGGAAAAAGAAAATCTAGAATACCTATTCTTACCTGCAATATTCCAAATATGCTACCTTTCCTCGTATTGTAGGTACAACCTGCGTTGTTTCATTTACTCTTTATGCAATCAAGTATTATTTTCTTTCAGATCACTTAAGAAAAATAAATTACAACCTAGTTTGTAGACTGCAGCCAAACGGTTTTCCCTGCGATGAAAGCTACACAAGTGCGAAGTAAAGTATCAAATTGTTGACAATTATAAATTGGAGGTCAGCTGTACTACCGGGGCCTGCGTGTCTCATTGATCTTAGGGTTTCACCGGTTGCAAAGGCCAAGTGACTATGAGGTACAAGAAGGGGTTGTTTGTGATTGATCGACGGTAGACGATCGGTTTCTTCCCGAGCGTGTAATCCTTCGAGAAAGGAACTACGAAAAAATACGACTTTTCCTCTAGCCAGGTGCTCCGCCCGCATGAAAGTAGAAGATAAATAGCCTATGTTACTTAGTGAAGATGTAGGTTTCTATAATATTGGTGAAAGAATTTCTGAAGAAATCGTTCAAGTAGTTTTTGAGTCAAACCGTAACAAACATTAAATGAAATCTTTCCTCAGTATAATATTAGTATAGGCTTGGCTTGATTGTAGAGGAAGGATAACACAAAAAAAACTACCTTATTTTAAGGCATCTCTCCTGTTGAGTACTAGCACTCTCTACTCCTTGTTGGTTACTCCTTGGGTTGTTTCAAAGGCGGAAAAATTCCTAACGCATCTGGACTTTCTTTTCCTTCCCCCTCCCCTCCCGAAATAAGACCAGGATCCGCCTCTGTGGTGGTAGAACTTCTCTGAATGATCTCCTTCACAAAGAGTACTAAACTCTTCTACTAAAGTCAAGTAAGTAAACTCTTCTACTTCTACTAAAGTCACTTTTTTATGATTATTTTTAATGTGCTTTTGAGTACAATATAGACCGGTCTACACTGTTCTTAAATAATACCTATTAATACTGTATTAAGAAAATATTGTAAAAACGACCATTTTTGTAAAAGAGTAACCGCGGAGTTTCTTGCCGGTTCTTCTCCATAGGAAACGACGTATTTGGAACCGTGCAGTAGCTTCTGACGTTTTATAAGTGCCCATGTAGGCCTATGTGAAATAAAAAACTTTTGAATTTTAAATTTTAAATTTGAATTTTAAACGGAATCTGCAACTACAATATTTACTAATTTTTTTTTATAGATTTTACTACGACACAGCTATGGAAACCTGTATGACATTCTTTTACAAAGACTGTAAATCCTCTCATAATCAGTTTGATCAGCTTACTGAATGTAATTCACTATGCCATGGTAAGTTTACAGTACAATACATTGTTTTTTTGAATGCATGGTATCTTTTGTGTCAAACTGTCACCGACAATGTAACAGCCTTTACCTCTGTGCCAGGCGAAGAGCCAGAACATACATTTTGGCTTCCCTGCGCAGCTGCAGAATAACGAATGTGTGTTGATTTGTTGACGAAAACTCAAATATTTTACTTTTGTTTTACAGTTATGAAAATTGTACAGCTATCGCTGCAAAACTCAATGATAGAGTAGCAATAATGCAGTTGAGACCGTCTGTCCGGGGTCAGGACCATATCGGGAACAGTTGATAGGTGCTCATGGTTATTAGGTCCCCATGATGATTCTGCTACTCTGTCATTGAGTTATGCCATTGATAGAGTAGCAAAGACCCTTTGTCCGGAGACAGGACCATATCGCTAACAGTTGATAGGTGCTCATGGGTAGGTCCATGGTGATCCTGCTACTCTGTCATTGATTATGCCATTGATAGAGTAGCAAAGACCCTTTGTCCGGAGACAGGACCGTATCGCTAACAGTTGACAGGTGCTCATGGTTATTAGGTCCATGGTGATCCACGGACGCATTGCATAGAGGCGCTGTGCGCAGAGACCCTACCACTAGTACTTGGCGCGATCCATTTAATGACCTTAACTGAACTGTTAAAGAGGTGAGAAAGAGGGATGGATCTATATTCCGCAAATCCCCATATAGCTCCATCCCTCTTTCTCGTTAGGACGCTTGACATTTTAACACGTCATGGTAAGCAACGGCTTTACCATGACAAGTTAAAATGTCGGTTAGTCCCCTCTTTGAGGCGTGGCTGGAAAGACCTCACGGCGTCCTCACCTTCCGCATGACGCAGGTTCTCACCGGACATGGTAAGTTCGGGAGGTGCCTGCACCGGATTCGGAAACGCCCGTAGGACACGGTGGAGCACACAATGGATGTGTGCCTCGCTTAAATTTGGGCAGAGTATCGGCTTGCCCTCGTGGGGGTAATCGGCGGCGGCGATCTCTCGCGCCGGGCCTTGGTACAGGCCATGGTGCGGAGCGAAAAGGAGTGGCAGGCGGTCGCCTCCTAAGAAGTAGTATTGCTAGCAAAGGAGGAGGCCGACCGTACCAGGCAACGGCGCTCACAGCGCCCCAGCCGCCGCCGGGATTCCGATCCCGATTTCCGGCCACCGTAAGAGGTCTGGTTATGGAGTCAACCGAACAGAGTGGCGTTTTCGTACAAACACTTCAGCACTTCGATGTACCGATACTCATTTTGGCATCGTTAGAGAGACTGCAGCACAGCCCAAGTCTCGATCGAATCAAAGGCTTTCTCATAGTCCACAAACGCTAGGCAGAGAGGCAGATTATACCTACTTCTCGGTCTTCTGTATAACCTGCCGTAACGTATGTATGTGGTCTACGGTGCTGAAACCTTTTTGGAATCCGGCTTGTTCGGGAGGCTGTAAGTCTTTGAACCGTCGCGCGAGATAGTTCGTGATAACTCCGAAAAGCAGCTTGTAGACATGGCTCAGAAGTGAGATGGGCCTATAATTCTTAAGTAGAGCCTTGTTGCCTTTCTTAAAGAAGAGTACCACGACACCTCCGCTCCCTCGAGTATGACGGAATCAAAAACTTTCTGAGGTGCCTTAAGGATCGGTTTCCCATCCGCCTTCAGGAATTCGGCCGTAATACCGTCATCACCCCGCGCCTTGTAGTTATTAAGCTGCTTCAGAGCCATCGTAATCTCGTACAGGCTGACGTCCGGGATATCTTCTATTTAAGGTCTAGGCTTAATAGGCTTACTTATTACTTTTAACCAGGTATCATCCCCATTCCCTACTCAATGTTATTTACTCTATTATATATAATAAAAGGAAAAATTGACTGACTGACGTATCAACGCGTAGCCGAAATTAATGGGAGTAAGAGAGTTAAATTTTGCACAATGTTGCCTTTTATGGCAAAGCAATAAGAGAGGATTTTCCAAAATTCTCCCTCTAAGGGGATGAAACGGGGACCAAAGTTAGTATGGAGAAAATTACTCGGTGGGTGATGCTGGCGGTGAAGCTAATAATACTACTACTACATACTATATACTTAAGTAGTTGTCACATATTATGTGCAATTGTAAGTTTTAGTTGTCATTGTTTTATTATTAGATATATATAATTGTTTTCAGAGTCTATGCTAGATGATAAGATCCTACAAAACTTAACCACGGACATGATCTGTCGTTTGCAACCGGACTCTGGAACTTGTAATAAATACTTCCCAATGTGAGTTGGCGTACTGTCATATTTTTGGTTTCTGTTTTTCTCTCTTTTTATTAGATAGGTAGGTATTACAGAGTTTTTATTCTTAATTCTTTAAGTATAAACTAAATAAACATTAAATTATATGTATCTACAATGATAGATTATAATATAAATGTATAAAGAACATATAAATAGAAAAAGAAGGCGAATTATTCCTAACAATGAAAATAAGAAAGTAAAATTGTTTTTTTTTGAAGTGAAAACTTCTTTAGCGGCGTTGAGCACTTTTTCTGTAATGGGTATAAAATCTTAAACTCGCGTCAGGACACGTGACCTGATCGAAAAAGCGTAAGACGGATGGAGAGTAGACAGCTATCCCTTATCGCGCGTTGTGAAAGGGGGCTAGACGGAAAAAATTCTCACGAAAAATTGTACCGACACTTTTACTGTCAAAATATAAATCCAAGATGGCGGCTGCAAGAAATTATCAACTTTTGACGTGACAACGTCTTATAAATTGGTTTGCCGGGTGACACTTCAAGAAACTGCGTTACGCTCCGCTCACGTTATGCGCTCACAATGAGAGCGAGTGAGAGGCACGCGTGCATGGTTAGCCCGCCTAAGAGCGAGAGAGACAGACATTTTCATCCTTCTTCCTACTATACGAATGAATATTCACATTAAAATTATTTTACCACTCAAAGTCGTTGTCACGTAAAACTTTCGCCCGTATACCGACTTTACAGGCAACCAATTTTTTCGTCATGGGTGTCGTTTTCATGGTTTTCGAGGGTGTTGAAACCGATGGTACTGTCAAAATATAAATCCAAGATGGCGGCTGCAAGAAATTATCAAATTTTTCGTCATGGGTGTCGTTTTCATGGTTTTCGAGGGTGTTGAAACCGATAGTACTGTCAAAATGTAAATCCAAGATGGCGGCTGCAAGAAATTATCAAATTTTCCGTCATGGGTGTCGTTTTCATGGTTTTCGAGGGCGTGGAAACCGATGGTACTGTCAAAATGTAAATCCAAGACGGCGGCTGCAAGAAATTATCAACTTTTTCATCATGGGTGTCGTTTTCATGGTTTTCGAGGGTGTTGAAACCGATGGTACTGTCAAAATATAAATCCAAGATGGCGGCTGCAAGAAATTATCAACTTTTTCGTCATGGGTGTCTTTTTCATGGTTTTCGAGGGTGTTGAAACCGATGGTACTGTCAAAATGTAAATCCAAGATGGCGGCTGCAAGAAATTATCAACTTTTTCGTCATGGGTGTCGTTTTCATGGTTTTTGAGGGTGTTGAAACCGATGGTACTGTCAAAATATAAATCCAAGATGGCGGCTGCTAGAAATTATCAAATTTTTCGTCATGGGTGTCGTTTTCGTGGTTTTCGAGGGTGTTGAAACCGATAGTACTGTCAAAATGTAAATCCAAGATGGCGGCTGCAAGAAATTATCAACTTTTTCGCCATGGGTGTCGTTTTCGTGGTTTTCGAGGGTGTTGAAACCGATGGTACTGTCAAAATATAAATCCAAGATGGTGGCTGCAAGAAATTATCAAATTTTCCGTCATGGGTGTCGTTTTCATGGTTTTCGAGGGCGTGGAAACCGATGGTACTGTCAAAATGTAAATCCAAGATGGCGGCTGCAAGAAATTATCAAATTTTTCGTCATGGGTGTCGTTTTCATGGTTTTCGAGGGCGTGGAAATCGATGGTACTGTCAAAATGTAAATCCAAGATGGCGGCTGCAAGAAATTACCTATCAACTTTTTCGTCATGGGTGTCGTTTTCGTGGTTTTCGAGGGTGTTGAAACCGATAGTACAGTCAAAATGTAAATCCAAGGTGGCGGCTGCAAGAAATTGTTAACTTTTCCGTCATGGGTGTCGTTTTCATGGTTTTCGAGGTTGTTGAAACCGATAGTACTGTCAAAATATAAATTCAACATGGTGGCTGCAAGAAATTATCAAATTTTCCGTCATGGGTGTCGTTTTCATCGTTTTCGAGGGCGTGGAAACCGATGGTACTGTCAAAATGTAAATCCAAGATGGCGGCTGCAAGAAATTATCAACTTTTTCGCCATGGGTGTCGTTTTCGTGGTTTTCGAGGGTGTTGAAACCGATGGTACTGTCAAAATATAAATCCAAGATGGTGGCTGCAAGAAATTATCAAATTTTCCGTCATGGGTGTCGTTTTCATGGTTTTCGAGGGCGTGGAAACCGATGGTACTGTCAAAATGTAAATCCAAGATGGCGGCTGCAAGAAATTATCAACTTTTTCGTCATGGGTGTCGTTTTCGTGGTTTTCGAGGGTGTTGAAACCGATAGTACTGTCAAAATGTAAATCCAAGATGGCGGCTGCAAGAAATTGTTAACTTTTCCGTCATGGGTGTCGTTTTCATGGTTTTCGAGGGTGTTGAAACCGATAGTACTGTCAAAATATAAATCCAAGATGGCGGCTGCAAAAAATTATTAAATTTTTCGTCATGGGTGTCGTTTTCATGGTTTTCAAGGCTGTTGAAACCGATAGTATTGTCAAAATGTAAATCCAAGATGGCGGCTGCAAGAAATTATCAACTTTTTCCTCATGTGTGTCGTTTTCGTGGTTTTCGAGGGTGTTGAAACCGATAGTACTGTCAAAATTTAAATCTAAGATGGTGGCTGCAATAAATTATCAACTTTTTCGATATGGGTGTCTTTTTCATGGTTTTCGAGGTTGTTGAAGCCGATAGTACTGTCAAAATGTAAATCTAAGATGGCGGATGTCAGAAATTATCAACTTTTTCGTCATGAGTGTCGTTTTCACGGAATAAAGAAAAGTAGAGGAAGTGCCCCTCAGATATCGCGCGCGTGTCAACATTAGGTCGAGATGCGCAACATTTAGCTTATTCGCCGTCAGACACTTGTCGCGATTGGTTCTCTCAGAAATACGCGAAATATTACAAATTATGCCTGGTTTTTCGGTTTTGACCTGCAAAAACGAAAGCAGAAAAAAATATGTATCTTGTGGAGGTGTATTGTATCATCGTTAAGTACTAAACTTTGTTAATTTTTAATAAAATTTATTTTAAATGACAATACCACACTTTATGACTTTAATGCAAACTATAAACAACCTTACTGTCATTATTACAAAGTCTAAATACACTTGGCCGTCATCTACAAAATCATAACATAAATTCTAGTAACTTCGACGCTACTCAATTAGGGATGGGACACATTCGTAAAGTAGGTCGGTATCGATAATTTTTATTTATTTCCAACTATTTATTTCATGGCTGGCACCATCATTCAGAAAATTTGTTTCGGACTTTTCATGTGTATAATTTATAAATATTTAACTAAGATTGCACATAAATCACGAGGTTTTAACAACACGTAACCTGCATCCGTCCGAAATAGGTGCGGGTTGCTAATCACTTTCTTTACTTCTTCACGCTTGAAAGGCTGAATATTACATAATATTAACCGTAATACATTAACTTCACAAAACAAGTATAGATATTTGAACGATAAAGTAGAATACCTACTAAGAACATTTTAATTTAAAAAAAAAAAAAAAATATTTCAAAGTCAGTCCACAATTGACCGAGATATCGGTGAACAAAACATACATTAAGCCGAACATAGAATCTTCTCCTTTTCGAAGTCGGTTAAAAATAAGATTACCCCCCTACATACAAATACCTCTTTAACATTGATATTTTAAAGGTAATCAATCTTATCCATTATTAAGCATTTGTAAGATGTTAACAAATTATTACATTGCTTACCTGAATAAATTACGTAACATCAATATTAAAATATCGATATATGTCTACATCTCTAAAAGAGTAGCAAAAGTGATTACATGTGCAGGTGAATATGGCATCTATTTCAAAGGCGATAGCGTTCTGAATAGTCTGAATAGAATGAATTGGTTACAGCGCCATCTAGCGTGGAGTAGCTGAACTCGTTGTAAATTGGTTATAAGACGAAAAACATCTTTATTGTTTGTGTCATGTCAAATAATAACAACTTTCACTTGTTGTAATAAGACTTAATTTATGAAAGCAATAAGAAGATGATTAGTAAAAGTTGCGTTTTTAATTTGTAGCCAATCATATTACTGTTTTTTATGTGTGTAATGGACAATTTGATTTGCAAATGTGTGAGTTTGGCGACACTAGTTCCCGTACTTTGCCAGGATAGGGGCACTTCTACCTGTATTTTCTGTTCTGTGGTCGTTTTCATGGTTTCGAAGATGTTGAAATAGTGCTGTCAAAATGTACATAAAATAGGATAGTATTTTTTAGTTATATTGTATTGGCTAGACGGAAAAAATTCTCACGAAAAGTTGTAACGACACTTTTTATATAGTAAGCTATTGTAAGCCGTGCGGCGTGCGCATGTTTCTCTGTCTTTCTCTCTTTCTCTCTCTTATAGAAAGCAAGCCAGAACGGAACTTCGTTCCATCCGGGTGTCCCTTGACACCTCAGTAGTTTTTCGGAGAGATAAACTTTTTAATGTAACATAATTGTAATAGTTTTAAAGTGTTAAATTTTTAATGTAATATAAATTGTCATGTTTGTGTACGATAGCGCAATAAATGAATATTGTATTCTACCACATAAATGATAGTACTTTTATACTGATAAAGCAATTGGTGCAAAATTATTCCCTAACCATTCCAAAATATCAAACATGCTCAACGTTAATAATCAAGTTTTCACTTCTGCCGGCACTCCCGGAGTGCAACCCGTCTTTTTTTTTATTAATTATTTAGCTGATTTATATTAAACAATAACGTTTTTAATTCACATATATTTAACTAAGACTTAGAAATACAAAACAAGAAAAACCCTTAATTGATACGCAAATAAGTTTTCTTTGCAAACCGTACTTTTCACTCAACATTATTTTGATAGATCGAGGTTATTGGCTTTCCTATTCTTGTTTGGAACGCATTGTCCAAAGCAACGAATTCTTCGACGATTCCGACGCAATGGACGCTTAGCTTCAGGCGGTTTCTACGTAGTTCGCCGGGTCAGTTAGGAATTTAGGATCTAATAAAATTGAAAAGTTTGTTGCTACTTGATAAAAGTTTGTTGCTACTTGATATAGTTGATGACGGATATCTATGGTTGACGACATTAGTTACAATTTCGATGATTTAATATTGTCTTTATGTACTTTCCTTGTTTTTGCAGGTATTATTTCGATATTTCCACTCGTATCTGCAAAGGTTTCTCGTACAGTGGCTGCGGCGGCAATTTCAACAGATTTGAGACTGAACTCCAATGCAAAACCGTGTGTAATGAAGCTATCCCAAATCCTGACTTCGACATCCAATTAAAAAAATAATGAATTGCTTTTATTAGAGGACTAATCAGGCCATAGGCTGTCAATGAGGACATTATTTTAAGTTTACCTATTGTAGCGATACTAAAACTGTGATTAGTCTTTTGTATCAGCTCTAGTTTACGAAAAATAAATGATTTTTTTTGTTGCCACTGTCGCTCATTTGATTTGCTACAAATTGTGGATTGTTTATCTACTCGTGCTATAACTCTGAATCTGAAATATGAATTCCGGCATTCAAATTTTTTAAATAAAAAAAAAAAATCTTTAATTCGGGTTAGTGACATCCATATGGGTTAGTAAACAATTGAGAGAAAACTTATAACCTATGTTAGTAACCTTAATAATTATCTATTTTAAAACAAGGTGGTTGTTCCTAAAACATCGGTAAACAACATCACCTAACAAAGGAGAATCGTACCTGTCCGCTATGGTCTTCAGGATGGAGTTGGAGCTAGCCCGCACTCTGCAGAGCAGAGAGGCTGATTTCTGTCTAACGATGGCGTGGAAACCATCGACGTGCGCCTCTGCAAACATACCTGATGCACTGCAGAAGCGGGGCAGCCCCATCAACATCCTGAACCCGTTATTATATTGGACCCGCAAGGCGCTGATAGTCCGCTGAGTATAGTTAGTCCACAGGCTGCACGTGTAAAACACTTGACTTGAGGCTTTAAATTGTGTTATTTTAACTTGTCCACTACACCGCGCAAACCTGCCAGCCAACATATTACATCGGACTGCTTACGTTCCCTCTCAATATCCTCTTGGTCATTAAGGTCGTCGGTGACGTAATGCCACTTGCACTATATCCTTCCCATTAAGTTTAATAGGGGGAACATACTCAGGACATTTACCACCGACAGCCTTAAAGACCGTGAACTCGCTTTTTTTGACATTATAAATAAGGCCATGCTCCCGAGCATAACTTTCACAGCAACTTAACAACTCTCTTAGTGCCCTAACCGTTGGGCTCAGCAGCACCATATCGTCAGCATAACTGTTGTTATTGCGACACCCGATTTCTTGCTAATGAGCTCAACGATTAGATCGTTAATATACAGGTTAAACAACTTTGGTGATGTTATCCCCCCCTGTCTAACCCCGCACTCTAGTCCGTAAGACACAGACAGCCTATCGGCCCATCTCACACAATTTTTCTGGTTATAATACCAATACTGGAAGATACGCAACAGCTCCGCCGGCACTCCTCTCTCCCGTAGCTTTTCCCACATAACGTCGTAAGAAACAAGGTCAAAGGCACGGGAGAGATCTAAAAAGCAAGCATAAACTGGTGTCTGACGTTTCGCATAATATTGTACCGTATGTTTGAGGCCGAGAATCGCACTTTCAGCACCAAGGTCACGACGAAATCCAAACTTTGCGTCGTGTAATTTGAGCAAGCCATCCAACCGAGCATCCAGCTGGCTGTCGAGTACCCTCGCGATTATAGTAGCCAGGGAGATGGGCCGATAGTTACACTTATCAGCAACATCACCCGTTTTATTCTTTATAATAGGAACGACAATAGTTCGCATGAGATCACAAGGGAGGTACGAGTGACACATACACAACGAGTAAAACATAGCGAGCACTCTAGCTATGTGAGGACCAGCATGTTGCAAGTGCTCAATGCTTAAACCGTCGTGACCGGGGGACTTCCCTCTCGTCATTTTTTCAATCGTGCTCGACACTTGCTTGGCCGAAAACCGGACCAGATCCGAGTCACGACAGCTTCCGTCATCGAGCACTCGCAACGATGAGCCGAGCGGTGAATCCACTTTGAAGTGGTCCATAAACACGTTGGCGATGCTGTCGGGCTGATCAGCACCACCGACACTGACGGGGAGGCCAGGCCTAACATCTAGTTTTTTAGTGGCCTTCCAGAACTTTTGAAAATTGTTAGCCTTGCGGAGAGAAGTTAAAATATCAAGCTTAATTTGCTCTTGATGAGTCTGACACCACACCAACCTACTTTTAAATATCTTTCGTGTGAGACACATGTCATTGTAGACATCACCAGAAGTTGGTTTATTGTGCCACACCCAAAGCTGATATTTAAGCCTCGCCGTCGCGTGTGCGGCGCGTAAGTGCTTATTCCACCCGACAACACGACCAACATGCCTACGAGGCCGAGTTTCCACTTGGCTCTGTAACGCAGCTACTGACAAAGCAGTGACAATACTTTCATAATGTATGAAAGTATTGTCACTGCTTGTCATGAATGCATGCATGTCAAGAATTTGCCTATGTTTAGCATTGCTACAGTGTCCATTACTGCACAAACCAAATTCCTGAGGGTAATCAATTAATTTTAATTTACTATTACATAATTCATAGTATACGCTTATTTGATCGCTGTCCCGCTCTCCCCAAATAACTCTGTTATGTGATGGTTTATGATCGACTAACTTAGATTCAATCGATCGATTAACTTAGATTTTATTATTATTATTATTAATCCTATCCAACCTACACTTAACAAATATAGGGCAATGATCAGACCAAAAAATATCGTGCACCATACCTATCTCAGTAACCGTTAACCAAGCAGATTGTGTTACTATACAATGGTCAAGCCATCGCCTACAACCGTGCGCGTCACTGACAAAGGTAGGTATAGCTACTTGATCCTAAACCCAATTTTTCAATGTCCGCACACCTCCACTTTTGTTCATTACAGAATTGCAACAGTTCACAACAAAAAGACTCACCGGGGTGTGCGTTGAAATCGCCAAGTAAGTACACCGTTTCAACGTTATTAGCTTCGACATTTGCACTCACTTCACTTAAGCAGTCTGTGAACTCTGCCAGATTTTCACTCGAGTCAGTCGGCATATATACACTGAACACTACTATGCATCTGTCTCCGAGCGAAACTTTAACCGCCGTTAAACGCGCACTAACGCTGCTAAACACCGTCACTGATTCAAAGGCTCGCTTACGCCACAGGAACGCAACACCACCATACGGGCGCCCTCTCAGTATTCCTGCTGAGGTATCAACAGCTGACTTTCCTGTGTACTCGAAATCCTCATGAATTTGCCCAAGATAGGCTATATCATGCGGAAGGAGCCATGTTTCCTGCAGAGCCACTATGTCCGCTGATTGACACAGAAAATTAACTGCTTCAACCGATCGCTTAACCGATTTGCAGATATGATGATGATGATGATGATGATGAATTATTTTCTTCTGAACGCAAGCAATCTAACGTCTGTGGAATATTTCATAAATTGCTATTCCCGTTTTGAACTTCTAGCGAGCACATCGACCCCTAGAACTGCTCAGCCCTCCGCACTAGATTCATCAGATAGTGACGGTACAAATAATCAAAAAACTCTACAAAAGCAGCTTGATAAAGAATAGAAATGTAATAACCTGTAAGAATAAAAAGTCAAATTAGAAAAAGCTATGCATGATAACGGAGTAGACCCAGCTTAAGGCGTATAGTTCCTTGAACCATCTGGCCGAAATTATGTGAACGCAACTCTCGCACTCGCCTAGGCGGCAGTACGCAAATCTGTGCATTTATTTGCGGCCAGCAGCGCCCGGAAAGCGCTTTAAATCCATTTTCTCTGCGAGATATTGATTGATTTACATATGCAATATTCACTTTGAAGAATATTTAACCACCAATTTTTATGTGTAAAAATGTTTCTAAAGGTCCAAGCCGTTTCGAAGGAGTAGGGAAAAGTTGCGAAAAGTTGCGAAATACCTAAATATTTTTTTTTTGACAAAAGTATTAATTGCACGATAAAATCAAATGTTGATATAATTGTTCATGAATCTATAATAAACATATATTTTTTTCAAACCAATTGACTTAGCCGTTACGGAGGAGTAGACCTCAGAAAATCACTGTTTTATGGCACTTTTTGGGCGCTTGGCCCTTAAGTGTGTATCTGACAGACGCTTACATGTATTTATTCGTCCTACCCACGAGAGTCGATAGTAAGAGAGTATTTTCTTCTTTTATTACTTTTGTAACCGAATAAAAAGTTCACTATCTGATGTTAGACGCTTTATTTATAACACTTTGCCAAAAGGCTTTTTATACTGTAAAAGAGTATCTCGAGGACAAAACGGCTTGGGATTGACCTGTTCCAGTACCTACAAAGATTTGATAACCAAATATGAAATCAGAAACGTTTATTATTAATAGACCATTTTACAGGCACTTTAGAATTGTCAAAATGTCGGTCAGTCAAAAAAAAGTGAAGCTAAATTGCACGGTTTAAAGCGTAGATCTCTATAGAGAAGAACGTGCAAGAAACTCCATGGAGACTCGTTTAAATCATCACGGGAGCTACCTATTTCGGATTCGGTGGGAAGAAATACCCGCGTGTCATCATTGTGCGGATCGCCCGGAGGACAGACACGGTAGAAGTTTGCCACCATTGAGTGGGGCACCGCTGTATCCCCGTAGAGGCGGTCGGTAGCAGCGGCATCTCGCGTTCGGCCCAGGCCTTAGTACACAGCGACAGAGAATAGGAAGTAGAAGCAGGACGGACAACGCGAGGCGACGGTAAGCTCGCCCAGTCGTTCGGCCGCCCGGTAAGTATCAAGGCCAAACCGACTGCGCATTGTATTCCATGCGTGCCTCAAAGAAATGATAGCAAAATGGACGGTACCCACTAAGGCCGATGCTTGCTAGGGCTGCAAGACTAATTTAAGTATTCGAAGGAGTTACCATGGTTCTGGAATGCAATTGGCAACTGACTGACACCCTGTGGGATTTAGTCAGCAAAAGTTGACATTCTCTCTCCCTCCCCCCAGAGTGGAAGAAGTAATTTAATAATTAGCCAGGTCAGGTCTTTTTTTTTGTTTTTTTTTTTTTTGTGGTATTCCTATAATAATCTGACGGTTTTCATGGGGCGATACCTATAGTTAAAATCATCGAGAGTGTAAAATTTTCAACATTCCTAACAAAGTTATCTTAGCAAACAGTGATAAAATAATTACCTACTAGGTAGTTACAAAATATTAACAAGTACCTTACAATCCAACTTCATAACTCGCCCATTTGCTTATGCCACGCTCAAATTGTCAGATTATTGAAATACTACTCTGTCAAGAATGTACCGGGAAAAGATCAATAATACACAAAATTTTTGTTATTCATCCAAATTTATTTTATCACCTTCAAAGTATACCCCTTCAGAAACAATCATCAAAACATTTTTTAAACGCTGTTTCCGAAATTGAGTTCAATTCTCGCCGCGAATTCTCCTTTATGTCTTCTACAGATTGAAAACGGGTGCCACGAAGTGGTAATTTGAGTTTAGGAAAAAGATAGAAGTCGGCTGGAGCCATATCTGACGAATATGGTGGCTGCTCGATGGTATTTGTTGAGTGTTTGGTCAAAAATTCGTTCACAATTATGGCCTTGTGCGAAGGCGCATTATCGTGGTGCAAAATCCAAGATTTTTTTTCCACGAATCTGGCCTTTTTCGTCGAATTTGCTCTCTTAAATGCCGCATAACGCTCAAATAATATTCTTTATTTACCGTTTGACCTTCCGGTATGAATTCCGAGTGCACAACACCGCGATAGTCAAAGAAAACAGTTAACATGACTTTGACTTTTGATCGACTTTGGCGTGTTTTTTTCGGTTTTGGTTCGGTTGGAAGGCGCCACTCCGAAGCTTGTTGACTTGTTTGCATGTCAAACTCGTAAACCCACGTCTCGTCGCCAGTAACAATGCGTTTCATGAATGTTGGGTCGGAATTGACTCGTTTTAGCATGTCCTCAGCGACTCTCATGCGATTGAGTTTTTGGAGAAAATTCAGGTCTTTTGGGACTAGCCGAGCGGCAACATGTTTCATACCCGAATGATTAGTTAAAACGGTAAGGATCGACTCGTGAGATACAGAAAGTTCGGCGGCTATCTCTCTCAAACTTGAATGAGGATTTTCAGTCACTGTTTCCTTCACTTTTGCGATGTTCACTTCAGTTGCAGAGGTTTATGGCCTACCAGAGCGAGGCAAATCTTCCATCACATCTCGACCGCTTTTGAATGCTTTGTTGCAGTATGATGTGACGTCACAATCACAACGTGGCAATCGAGCCTCTTCTTATTTGGAACGCATTGTACAGGAACCAATAGTCCAAATCAGTCCAAATAGTCACCTGCTGCTGCCACCTGCAGTCTACGGAATCACACCTTTACGCAAGTATTTATTGTTATTTTGTCACGAGAGGTTGCTCTGTACCTAGATGGCTAGATGCCGCTATCTTGTTTGATAGATGAGTTAATTGCTTTGACCACCTAGGCTCTTTGCTTTGAAAACATCATGTACGTTAGAAAAAATCTACATCTTTTTAGCAAAAGAGGCCATAGACATCATTATGTTACAATAAATAGGGACCAATTAGTTCAACCAAGCTTCAGACTGGCTAAAGTGGCCTCTTCTTTCATGGGGTACCTACTGTTTAAAATGTTATAATAAAATTCCTCCCCAAATATTAGAACTCAACGAAACTAAATTTAAATCTTATATTAAACGCACACTATGCAGGCAAGCATATTATAAATTGGAGAGTGTGCGCAGGAATTGCATGACTTGATTCCGCCATCGCAATTCTACCATCGGACAACCCGACGTACGGCAACCCTTACGTTGTTGAAATCTCTACGGTCCGGACTAAGCGTTTCGCCTCGTCGTTTATACCTCGTACGTCGAAGGACTGGAACAGTCTGCCTGCTGCGGTCTTCCCGTCCGATTATAATTTGGGTGTCTTCAAGGCTAGAGTGAATAGGCTCTTAATAAACTAGTGCGCCTCACCATCAAACATTGCATCGCTACTTACCATCAGGTGGGATCGCAGTCAAGCACTAGTTTATCTCAACTAAAAAAAAAAAAAAAAATTGGAAGATTATATTCAGGACTAGCTTTTGCCCGCGGCTTTGCTCGCGTTAAATTCGGGGTAACACGGATCTCCTTTCTGTAGGGGGTTAGTGAACTCCCCTTAGTGAACTCCACTGCGGGTAACGTAACTTACGACAAACTTATTATTTGCGGTTGGTACAGCAATCGGGTCTAGGGATCGAACCGCAAAATTAAGTTTGCTTTTTTTTATTGTATATACTTTTCCGGTATAAAAAGTACCCAGTGTAGTGCCCAGGATATTAAAGAATAATTATACCAAGTGTCATCGTAATCGAACCGGTAGTTTTTGCGTGATGCCTGAACAAACAGACAGATTTTTGGGTTCGGTGTCGGTCTAGTAACACAATGTTCAATGTTCAATATCTTTATTGTGGATGATAGGTAGGTACATAATACAGGCCTTAAATAAATTAAATAGATCAGCTACGTCCCGCCCTTGGGCATACAATAGTCATTTAAGAATATAGTTAAGTACAGTATTTTTACAAATTATTAATATTTTACATAAAAATAAAAAAAGATACAATCAAACAAAACGAATTAAGGTAAGCAGGCACATAACAGTAGGCTACTGAACACATCATGACTGAGAGGGTGTATATTGGAGAAGTGATTTGTCCAATAAATAGTACATTGTTACACTAGGGGTGAAAGTAACTCATTTCGTCCCGAGAAGGAGTTGGCGGGCGAGCGTAGCGAGGTCGCTAATTCGAGGGGTTAAATGGGTTACTTTCACCCCGAGGTAAACACTGTGCTTTTCATTACGAATACGAGGAAACTAAAAATAAAATAAAAAGTTTGTAAAACCTGAGTCGTCGTACCTATGATTTTAAGTAGGTATCTTTCTTCTGTTTTAGGCGGTAAAAGGTATTCCACTACTGCTTTAGCCTCTTCTCTTATGAAATTAGGCGTTAAATCACTATTTTCATCTGATAAACATGACGTGTTAATACAAATCTCTGTTGTAAGTACGGAAATGTAAACAAAACTCGAAAAAACCAACTACCGATTGCCACTTTCCCGCCACTTTGTTTTTTTTTTTTCTGCAGCCGGCCAGCTATTCAGCCTCATTAATGAAAAATTAGAAATTAATTGTAATCTTTTAAAAATAAAGTATTTTAAAGAAATTGTTGAACAAATACATAAATCACTTAAAATGATAAATGATAAATGATAAATGATAAATGATCTTTATTTTGCAAGTAGGTTTTATAAAAACACTTTTACACGTCAATTTTTTTTTTTCGTCAATTAATGCTAGATGAGGCCGGTGTTTCCTAGCTGACTACCCTGAGAAGAAACACCGAAACAAACTCAGGGGTCAAAGTCTCTTTTAAAAGTCCATACAGCAAAACATGTAATGGTCAAATCATATGAGAACCATGTAGATTGAGCCTGAGATGGTCTTTTGAAGAAAGAACCACACAGTTCTAAGTGGACCTGTCCAGTCAGTGCAAGCATTTGTCAATATGCGTGTAGCTCAACTCAGGACTACTAAGGAGCTCAACGACTTGACGAACAATGCCAAAGAAAGGACATTTGGGTAGGCCACATCAAATACTCAAAACTGCCAGACATCATGTGAAAATAAAAGAAAAGGAAAGAGTAATCCACATAGTTCTCACATTCACAATAATAAAATTTACAGAAGTGTAAATATTACAAATTGTAAAAAAAAGTAAGTATATAAAAAAAAAAAAAAAAAATCAGTCAAATAGTAAAAATAAACATGTCATAATTGTTAAAAAAATAATAATAATATATCTATAATATAAAAATGAATCGCAAAATGTGTTGGTAAGCGCATAACTCAACAACGCCTGAACCGATTTCGCTAATTTTTTTTTTGTTGTGTTCGTTATTATGAGGAGAAGGTTCTTATGGAAAAAAAAATGAATATTAGGGTAGTGTAGGGTAGAGTAGGGTAGAGGAGGGTAGAGTAGGTTAGAGTAGAGTAGGGTAGGGTAGGGTAGAGTAGGGTAGAGTAGGGTAGAGTAGGGTAGCGTAGGGTAGAGTAGGGTAGAGTAGAGTAGGGTAGAGTAGAGTAGGGTAGGGTAGAGTAGGGTAGAGTAGGGTAGAGTAGGGTAGAGTAGGGTAGAGTAGGGTAGAGTAGGGTAGAGTAGGGTAGCGTAGGGTAGAGTAGGGTACAGTAGAGTAGGGTAGGGTAGAGTAGGGTATAGTAGGGTAGAGTAGGGTATAGTAGGCTGAAGTAGGGAAGAGCGGGAGCGAAGCCGCGCGGGTACAGCTAGTATATATATACAATATCATAATTGTAAAACAACAACAATCGTCAATAAAAAAAAAAGGCAGTTAAAACAAAAAACATTCAAATGATAATAATTATAGTGAGTAGGTACTGGAGCAGGTCAATCCCAAGCCGTTTTATCCTCGAGATACTCTTTTACAGTATAAAAAGCCTTTTGGCAAAGTTTTCGCTTTACAAATATTTTGAATTTATTAATGCTAAGTTCCTGAATAGGACTGGGAAGCTTATTATAAAAATGTATACTTTGGCATCTAAATGAGCGTCCTATTTTTTTGAGCCTGGTGGCAGGAACCACTAACTTGTGTTTGTTCCTAGTATTAACGTTGTGAATATCACTGTATTTTTTAAACATGTTTTTATTTTTATGAACATACAAAATATTTTCATAAATATACTGAGATGGCACAGTCAAAATATTAATATTTTTAAATTTATCTCTGAGGGAGTATCTGGGACTTAATTTATAAATTGAACGAATGGCCCTTTTCTGCAAAACAAAAATCGTTTGGATATCGGCGGCATTTCCCCATAATAGAATACCGTACGACATGACACTATGAAAATAACTGAAGTAAACTAAACGAGCTGTCTCTAAGTCAGTTAGATTTCGAATTTGTCTAACAGCGTATGCGGCAGAGCTAAGTTTTTTCGACAACTTATCTAAAAAAAATATACTTAACATTATTTAATTAATACTTGTCTTTTAGTTATTTCAATTTTATATCGCGCTGTGATTGACTGGCTGTATGAAAAATTGGAACATGGTTCAATAGAAATGTGAAGACAAAACTAGTTTTTTTTTAATAATTTGACAACTGTCAGTTGTAAAGTAAAACTCCCTAGGGATGAAAAGTATCACTTTCAGCCCGCTCCCCAGGCAACTTCAGACCTACTTTCAGAGTATGAGTAATGAAAAAGTCTTTTTCATTACTCATACTCTGAAAGTAGTATTAATATTAAATAATGTTATATTTTAAGTGATTTATTTGTTGAACTATTTCTTTAAAATACTTTATTTTTAAAAGATTACAATTAATTTCTAATTTTTCATTAATGAGGCTGAATAGCTGGCCGGCCGCAGAAAAAAAAAAAACAAAATGGTGGGAAAGTGGCAATCAGTCGTTGGTTTTTTCGAGTTTTGTTTACATTGCCGTACAACGAGATTTGTATTAACACGTTATGTTTATCAGATTAAAATAGTGATTTAACGCCTAATTTCATTAGAAAAGAGGCTAAAGCAGTAGTGGAATACCTTTTACCGCCTAAATCAGAAGAAAGATACCTACTTAAAATCATAGGTACGACGACTAAGGTTTTACAAACTTTATTTTTTATTTTTAGTTTCCTCGTATTCGTAATGAAAAGCACAGTGTTTACCTCGGGGTGAAAGTAACCCATTTAACCCCTCGAATTAGCGACCTCGGTTCGCTCGCCCGCCAACTCCTTCTCGGGACGAAATGAGTTACTTTCACCCCTAGTGTAACAATGTACTATTTCATTACTCAATTCGAGGGTAACAATGTACTATTTCATTACTCATACTCTGACAGTAGGTCTGAAGTTGCCTGAGGAGCGGGCTGAAAGTGATACTTTTCATCCCTAGGGAGTTTTACTTTACAACTGACAGCTGTCAAATTATTAAAAAAAACTAGTTCTATCTTCACATTTCTATTGAACCATGTTCCAATTTTCCATATAGCCAGTCAATCACAGCGCGATATAAAACTGAAATAACTTAAAGACAAATATTAATTAATTAATGTTGATATTCGGTTATAGACAATATTTATCTAGGTTCCTACGTCTTTCTTTTTAAAAAAAACAAAAAGAAATTTAAGCGAATTGTATTTCGCACTTTTTTACAGCGTAAATGGCAAAACATGCCATTTGGCTTCTCCTGTATTAAAAATAACAATATTTCTAATATTCTCGATGTAGGAACCTAGATAAATATTGTCTATAACCGAATATCATCATAATATGTTGGAAATATGCTCCAACTGCAAATGAGCGTGGTATTACGTTTGTATGGAAATTCATCCGTCGCCAGCCCTTTAAGTGATTTATTTGTTCAACTATTTCTTTAAAATACATATTTTTTTAAAGATTACAATTAATTTCTAATTTTTCATAAATGAGGCTGAATAGCTGGCCGGCCGCAGAAAAAAAAAAACAAAATGGCGGGAAAGTGGCAATCAGTCGTTGGTTTTTTCGAGTTTTGCTTACATTTCCGTACAACAGAGATTTATATTAACACGTTATGTTTATCAGATTTAAATAGTGATTTAACGCCTAATTTCATAAGAGAAGAGGCTAAAGCAGTAGTGGAATACCTTTTACCGCTTAAATCAGAAGAAAGATACCTACTTAAAATCATAGGTACGACGACTCAGGTTTTACAAACCTTTTATTTTATTTTTAGTTTCCTCGTATTCGTAATGAAAAGCACAGTGTTTACCTCGGGGTGAAAGTAACCCATTTAACCCCTCGAATTAGCGACCTCGCTACGCTCGCCCGCCAACTCCTTCTCGGGACGAAATGAGTTACTTTCACCCCTAGTGTAACAATGTACTATTATAGAGTAGTAGCACTTGTCTACTAACAGATCATTGAGACTCTTTTTATTTTTTTTCATTTCCGTAATTATTCTAATAGGCCCTGGAATGTTATTAAAGTTGCGTGTAGCCATACAAAAGATACTTTCATGCCTAATATGAGTCTTACCCGTTACTGTACGCAATTTTGTCTTTACGTCTTATACGCGTGTAGTAATTATACATGTCAATATTATATCTTACAAACACTGCGGCTTCAAATATGTAGACGCAAGGCAGTGTGAGTACGTTTGTCTTTTTCGGCTTACAGGAGTCAGTTTCGCATAAATTAAATATGGCTCTAATGCAGCGTTTTTAAATTGAGCAATAAAAGCGCGCTCTTTATCTGTACTGTTGCCCCAGAATATTACGCCATATCTTAAGATAGAGCTAACGTAACCATGGTAGGCTGTTAGTAAAGTAGCCTGATTTGCCATTTTCCCCAATCTGTGAAGTGCGTATGAAAACTGTCCCAGCTTTTTGCATACATGGTCAATATGAAGTTTCCAATTAAGTTTATTGTCAATATGTAACCCTAGAAATTTTGTTACTTCAGTTTCTTCAATGTCACTATCTAGGTAACTGATTTTAAAATTACCCGTGCGTTGAGTTCGTATTTTAAAATTCATTATTTTTGTTTTGTCAATGTTAAATTATTTATTTCAAGCCATTCTATTATTGATAATATTGTTCGGTTAATGTCAGATTCTAAGTCAATTGTGTTCTCATTAACAAATAAAACAGTGCTATCATCAGCAAATAGTGTAATGTCGTGATTTGTGACCGAAGGCATGTCATTTATATAAACAAGGAAGAATAAAGGACCCACAATGGTCCCTTGAGGAACGCCAAATTTAGAAGTTCCAGATTCAGAAGTATATATTTCTTCCATTTTAGTAATGGGATTTAACCTCCTTACTTCTGTGAATTGTTGTCTGTTGCTAAGGTATGATTCTATGAGTTTGTACACATTACCCCTCACACCATATGCATACATCTTTCTCAAGAGGATTTTGTGGTCGACACGGTCGAAAGCCTTCGACATGTCCATGTATAACGTGACGGCCGGCAGTCCTTTATCCAAGTTAGTCATTACCTTTTGCAAAAAGTTGTATATCGCCATATTTATGGATTTGCTTTTTCTGAAGCCATACTGACTAGACGTCAGAATATTATGCGTTTCAAAAAAAGTATAAAGACAGTTAAACATCACCTTTTCAAAAATTTTTGCTAGTTTTTTCTCCTTTTTTAAATACGGGCTTTATAACAGATATTTTTAGTTTGTCTGGGAAAATACCTTGCTCTTTACATAGATTAATAATGAAACTTAATGGTTCAGATATAATGTGGGCTACATCCTTAACAATGTTTGTCATAATGCTATCATAACCGGTACTGGTTGTATTTTTTAGAGCAATTATTATTTTATTAATGTCATCAGGGATAGCCGGTGTCATGAAAATTGAATTAACACCCCCTGCCATTTATTTTTTTGATATTTTAAATGAACAGAACTTTCACTTCTACAGAATTATTATAAGTATAGATAAAAATGCTTGGCTTAATGCTGGTCCAGCTCCACTACCACCAGGACGTACAAATTGATTAGTTTGGAAATTATTTTTATTATTTTTGTAATGGGCTAAAATTATAGTATTGTTAAATGTGGAAGCATTTTTGGAGACAATAGCATCATATAATGTAGAACCACTTTTTCAAATTTGTGAATGTGAAGCACCATGGAGCATTAAATTTTTATTAGGTTACAACTTTTTTTATTTACTTATTTTATTGACATTACGAGCAGGGCAGTTGAGAGTTTGTCATGCTCACTTAAATGTCTCGCTGTTGGTGGCACGCCTTATTGGGTCATTCAATTCCCTTCAAAATGGTTGAGCTGAATGTGGCTAATGCACGCGTCATGCTCGTGAACGGGTGCCGTCAGTTGAGACTGGTCATCTCTTAGTTGCCATTGCCAGTGGCTTAATTCAGTTTCTATCTTTTAATTATTTTTTATTTTTATTCTACTTTTTATTATCTACACAGGGAGTGTGCACTGGAATTGCACAATCTAATTCCGCCAAGTCCGTTCCATCATCGGACCACACGACGTACAGCGTTGCGCCACCGGTACATGGTAGACATCCCACCCATACGCACATAACGTTTTGCGAACACATTTATTGTGCGTAGAGCCAAGGAGTGGAATTCCCTGCCGGAATCTGTGTTTCCTGATAGCTACAACTTAGGAGTCTTTAAGTTGAGAGTGAATAGGTTTCTTCTAGGCAAGCGTGCTTCAACGTCGACCACATCATCGCTTACCATCAGGTGAGATAGTGGTCAAACGCAAGCCTATCACTAATAAAAAAAAAAAAAAAATCTACATTGTGCTCACATAATAGAAGCAACAAGAAATATGTAACCAAGATTAATGTAACTCAATATGATTTAAAAGAGTGTCCATGGAGTTTCTTGCATGTTCTTCTCCATAGAGATCTACGCTTTGGAACGTGCAATTAAGCTTCACTTTTTTGGACTGACCGACATTTGACTATTCAAAAGTGCCTGCAAATGGTCTATTTGGTTTTCATTTTCATTTTTGCTATCTGAATTTAGGGCACCACCATCAAGTGTACTTAATATCTCTTAGCAATAAATACTTATCCAAGTAGCCCAAACACGACATTGCTATCTTCTTTAGTTTAGGAGTTGCTGCGGCCATTTTTTTTTGATCTTTTAGACTTTTTTTCGTTTTAGAACCTAATCTTCACAATGCAATAGGTCCCCAAGGCGCGTTAGTAACTGTAAATTTAGCATCCGTCCCTCCCCTATTATATTTCGTGCCAATTATACTTGAAATGTAGAATAATATACATTCTCTGGTTATTGTTAACAGGTTTTATTACGACGTTTCGGGTGGCTAGTGCAAAGGTTTCTTATATAGAGCTGTAAAGGTAATCGAAACAGGTTCGCATCTGCTATCAGATGATTATAAATATCAAATTAAAAATATGTATGTGTAGGCTTTTGTATATTAATGTTTACATAGTCGCTTTCTGCGTTAGCGGCAGAGTTGGCAGATAGCTAACTCTGCTTCGCGCAACAGATTTTGATGCGGTTTTCATAACTACCTACAAAGTGTAGGACGCGAGGACGATTTGTGTGGTATAAGTATTTGCACCCGTGGAAAACAGGGCAGGTCAGTAGTAATCAATGAGTTTGATATTTTTGGTAGGTATCGGTTCGGGTTGCCACCTATTTTGTCTAAAACACAGTATTTTTCATAAGTAATTGCAAACAATACAGTGAGTACTTTAGGCAAATTTCACAAAAAAATAGGATATTAAGCCTTTAAGGTTAAATCATGGTGGACAAAAGTTGCCGTGATGTGTGTGACGCAAGCTTCAGCGCGTTTACATAATTTTTAAACTTTCATACAATGTAGAAGTCAAGTTGTAGACTTATCTAGAATTATGACAATTAGGGTGCAGCACCATGGCTTTTTTGGATGTTTTGCCACAGTAGGGTCTAAGCTTGACAACGTTGGATGGTGAGGGCAAAGTGAACGCACAGTAATTTTATAAATAGATTTTGAATTTTACTTATCGTTCGTCATCATGACTTAGGCTGGCTCCTAAAGAGACGGCCAGCGCCGTGTTTTATTTCATCCATGACTTGAATCGCCTGGGTTTATATTCTAAGGGTAAAGATTTATAGATCTAAGTATACCAACGTCAAGTTCCACAACATCAATGAGTTGGTACAAAGTGAATTTCGAAAAAACTAAATTAGATCGTGGATAACCATACTTTTATTAATCCACCGCCCGTATGACCACTGCACTGATTTCACAAATATCATGTTCTCTAAAATTAAAAATTCTCTTTTTAATTAAAATTAAAATTCTCTAAAATTCGAAGATCTCCGCCACTTATCAAAACATCAAAGACCAAAATTATAAAAAAGCATAACGCTTCTTTAGCAGTCGGGAAAAAGAAACCTTTAGACTATTTTATAATACATACTTGGTTTAACTAGCGATGGTAAGCAGTGATGCAATCGTTGATGGTGAGGCGCACTACTCGTAGTTTATTAAGAGCCTATTCACTCTAGCCTTGAAGACACCCAAACTATAATCGGACGGAAAGACCGCAGCAGGCAAATTGTTCCAGTCCTTCGATGTACGCGGTATACCTAAATTACTAGGGGAAGCGCTTAGTCCGGACCGTAGAGGTTTCAACAACGTAAGGATGGATACTCGCCGTACGTCGGGTTGTCCGATGGTAGAAATAAGATGGCGGAATCAAGTCATGCAATTCCTGCGCACTCTCCAAAATGCAACCTGTAAAATACTGAAACTTCTTTACTAGATTAGTTTTATGTTTATTAATTTATTTCTATAAAAGCCGGCCGAAATATCTAGTGAAAAATGTGTAATAACATCATAATCACATAAGAGCGGTTGTATGAAAATGTACCTCAAGAAGGACCTACCGGCACGGATCTTGAGCGCTGGCTTCAAGTTGCGCAGAAGTCAAATATTCGATCTCTTTAGTGGTGCGAAGTGAGACGCGGGGGCGGGGAGTGTCAGTGATTGGCTCGCCGCGCCATCGTGTCATAGACGTCACTCCTGATTCGTTTCCTGCGTTGCTGCATGTATCTAACAACGAAGACGATTGGCTTGCCAATGTATGGAATGCGCAAAGTGATCCCCACTCTGACGCCGAGCGCTCAAGATCTGTTCCGGTAATATTGTACCTGACGAAAACATAAAATTGCATCTCTCTGCCCAATATTGTCAAATCATGTTTAGCGACATCTAGTGGTAGTTACTGGAGTGATTTATTTAAATATTATTAAATAGATGGCAGTACTGAGTGAAATGAATTTTATCTTTTGTATGTATAAATACCTATGTGCAATAAAAAAATAACCGGTTCAATAAAACACAAAATTGTGTCGGTAGATGGCAATAGTTTGTAGTTTATTAATTGAACTAAACTGCATAAGTTAAAAGAAGATCTTGATCTTGACTTAAAAATTCCCGGGTTGTAGCTATCAGGAAACACAGACTTCGGCAGGGAATTCCACTCCTTAGCTGTACGCACAATGAATGTTTTCCCAAAACGTTTATTTGCGTTTAAGTGGGATGTCCACCATGTAGTTACCTACCGGTGGCGCATCGCCGTACGCAGGGCCGGTTTATGCATGTCGGGGCCCCTAGGCAATGCACGTCTCGGGGCCCCCCTACCCTTTTCTGACTTCTTATTATATTTTGTGTCTTACATAAATTTATTCATAATTACGTTGTTTTTAGGGTTCCATAGTCAACTACGAACCCTTATAGTTTCGTTTAAATCGACAAAAGTGGTTTATATTGGTATTAAACGGATGGGTTTAATTAGTTTTAAACCGGCCTTACATCTGTAATCAGGTGAATAAAATATGTAAAAAATAATAAAACTTACGTAGATATAATAATTGTAACTTCAGTTTATGAAACTTTAGTTTACAGTATTTTAATTTTCTCATCGTTTCATCGATTTTCTCGAAGCCCGAAGCACTTCTGCAGTCTTTAAAAATATATATCCAATACTAAGATCTAAAATCGTAAGTTTTCAAACACAAACTGTAAAACTCTCTTTTTTTTCACGGCCGTAAAACTCTCAAAGAAACTCGTCTAAGTGAAAATTCAACGATTAAATAGTCCGAAAATGTTGTCTGTGATACGTATTGAACAAATCAGGGAATGCCCCGGTCATGCGAACGAACTAGTACTGCCAATCTTATGAAAGTAGCGTGGCCATAGAATATGGTACCTTTAAAAATCCCGTAAAAAAATATATATTATTCTACAATATATTTAGCATCGTTTTATAAATTAAAAAAATATTTTAAAATATTGATTTAAAAAATATGCTGTGCTGTACACGGGCGTATATATTGAACTATGTTTCGTTTTTCCATGTAGTTGATTGATTCAATTTTATATTATGTAAATTAATATAAACAAAATTATCAACAAAAGCCAATGAATAGCTCTGCACTCACACGTTGCTAATGAAAGATTGTTTTATTAACTCCGTCTGTTGACAGCTTTTCCCATAATCCAATGCTAGGATTCCTCATCGAAATTTCAAATATTTTTTTTTTATTTTTATATAATGTAGTCTATTTTTTTCCTGAAGCGCGGGGCCCCTGAACCTGGCGGGGCCCCTAGGCAGTTGCCTAAAGTGCCTAATGGATAAAACGGCCCTGGCCGTACGCCTGGTGGTCTGATAGCTCTGGCGCTGATGGCTAGGCGGAATTAGGCTATGTAATTCTGACGCACATTCCCCGAAATGCAACCGGTAGAAAACCGGTTGCTTATTATTTGTTTAGCTCTCTTGCAATACTCGGGAGTTAATTATATAAATCCTTCACTAACGTTTGGGATTACACTTAACAACCTTCGTTTCGTTCGGAATTCAACATGCCGTCCGCGAGTTAGAAAGTGAGCATGCAGTGCATGAGCAGCAGCCGTACAATAAGTAAGTGGAACATTAAAATACTAAGGGTGAGTTGCACCATTTAACTATAACGATAACCAAACCATAACCCGCCGTGAAACGGCCGCCTATTGGTCAATTCGACGATTTGACAACTGTTAACGGCTTTGTTATCGTTATAGTTAAATGGTGCAACTCACCCTAAGAGTTTGTAGGGTAATCACGCGTAGAGGAAGGACGCGCCTTGTAGCAGCCAAATGTTCCTTGTCTTTACCGTTAAACTCTAAAACGACATGAATTGATCGATATTATAAAATAGTCTAAAGGTTTCTTTTTCCCGACTGCTAAAGAAAGGTTATGCTTTTTTATAATTTTTTATCTTTGGTCAACTAAATGTTTTGATAAGAGGCGGAGATCTTCGAATTTTAGAGAATTTTTAATTTTAGAGTCTTAACATGACATTTGTGAAATCAGTGCAGTGGTCATACGGCGGTGGATCAATGGAAGTATGGTTATCCACGATCTAATTTAGTTTTATAGGTATTTTTCGAAATTCACTTTGTATCAACTCATTGATGTTATGGAACTTGACTTAGGTATACATACTTAGATCTATATTCTTTACACTTAGAATATAAACCCAAGCGATTGAAGTCATAAAGCTCTGCAAAAACTTTCAAAACGACAGTATTTTCAAAGTAAAAATATTTGGTTTATTTGACGATTATATTTATAGTGCATACGAGTACACAAAAATAGTGTGCGGTTAATATAAAAATAATTTATTTAACAATTAGTCAATTACAGCTGTTACCGTGAGTAGAAATCAAATTCTGACCTGAAAATGTTTAGGTGCAGTTCTTATGTATAATACATTTACATAACGAGTTCATAAAGTTATTCGTGTTATGTTCTAATATCTGGTCACATATTGAGAAGCCATCGATGGCTACGTCCAATTCTCCATTCGACTGTTGAATAAAACGGGCAGGTATCTGCTTTTTTCCAAACGAAAAATAAAGGTTCCCGTGGATATTTACGATATCTGATGAAACAATTTTGTCAATGTTAGACTTCAGCAAATCAGGATTAGAGATTGCTTCGTTTGTTGACAAAACATGGTGATCTTGATTAGTTAAAACAAAATCGGAATTAGGTACTTGTTCGTAACCATCCACTACACTCACAACAGTGCCATTTGAAAGTTCTTTCGTTATAATTCGCGGTATTGTCATATCCTTTTCATTGAACAGTATACGATCAGTTTTACTTGTGATCCCTAGCTTTCCGTAATCTATCGGATCAGTAGCAGTTGCGAGATTTATTTTGTCATATAATGTTGAGTCCTCATACAAGGATGAATTCAAAGTAATATCATTATTATTCTCAACTGGTAGGTTATGACTCGAATGTTTTTTATGCAATTGTACGTTTTCGGTTTTTCTAACTGAATCAGCAGTTTCAGTTACATCAATGTTTTTATTACCATCCGTTGGATGATTCGATAGCCTGTCAGAATTCATATCACTGGCTTTAATATTTTCAATCTGATTTGTTGTAGCCTTTTCTGATCTTACATCTTTATAAGAATTTGTAGTGTGAACTGTGTCTTGCTCATCTTGATTTATCTCACTAGTTTGGTCCTCCTGTGATAGTAACTGTGTTATTTGATATATGCTTTGTTTTATGATACTAGCTGGCTGATCACACTTACTTTGAATCTCTGTAAGCTGTTGGAAATTCGATAAGTTATCGTGTTTAACTTCTCGACCCCAGTCCATATTTGTTTTGTTAATGTTATCAATATATTTTGAAAATATATAAATATGGAGATTCATGCATTCTGATAAGTTCTTTTCAGCGGTCTGAAAGTTCTTAAACATATTTTTTAGCTCTTCAAGTTGGTATTTACTATCGTTGTTTTGAAAAATGTCTATATCCAAATAAAGCTGAAGTGGAAGTTCTTTGCTTTCATCGATTAGCTTTTGAAAATATGTGTCACTTCTTTTGTAATGAGTATAAGACTTACTGAAATTGTCATCATAGTTATCATGTTCTGCAAAAGGTTTAACTGCAGTTATGAAATCATTTTTTGTGTTTTGTTTCGACTTGATACTTAACATGTGCAATGTTTGTTCCTCAAAAGATGTATTCTGGGATATAAATGGCTTCAATGGGTCATAATTAATTTCACTATCATTTATCTCTGCAAGCTTCGTGATGTGTTTTGACGTCGCTATCGGCATCCTCCCTACATTCTGATTAGAACAGTTGCACACCGGCGAGTTGGAAGAGTTGTCAGGTGGACTGTAATAAAACAATTTCCGAAATTATTTTAAAATACGACCATTACCTGCTGCCATGTTGAATTTACTTACAAGCTGTGCGTTACAAAACTTATTCAAATGGAAGTTTTTAAATTAAAACAAAAAGCTAAAGAGCGTACTTTAATGTAGGTACAGTTGCCATCACGGATCTTGAACACTTGCGCAGAAGTCGAATATTCGGTCTCTTTAGTGGTGCGAAGTGCGACGTGGTGGAGGGGAGTGTCAGTGATTGGCTGGCCGCGCCATCGCGTCATAGACGTCACTTCTTATTCGTTCACTGCGTTGCTGCATGTATCTAACAATGAAGACGATTGGCTCGCCAATGTATGGAATGCGCAAAGCGATCCCCACTCTGACGCCGAGCGTTCAAGATCCGTGATGGCACCTGTACCATATGACGCATATGATATTAAAAAGAAAATTGAAATAAAAAGGACATATTTCGCAGAAGCAACTTATTGAGTAATTTTGGTATACCTAGTTATAAAATATTTAATAGAATAAACTTTAAACTCGACTTACAAATTGCAGTAATGAAGGCAGCTTTTTGGTAATCCTTGAGTAGTCATCAGAGTAACTGTGATGATCAGGTACACTTGCACTGCGTGCATCATTAGAGGGGCAAAGTACTAGTATTACGCTCCACAAATTCATTAAGAGTGTTAGCCACAGCCGTTATCGAAGCGTGCCCGTGGCTGCGCGATCCGTCACATTAACACTCATTAGAACGACAATTTTAATTTACTGCATAAAGCGTGTCTCAGCCTTTTGTCGTCAGGTTTGTGTCGCAAGCCGTAACCGCTTTTCAATTAAATTCGAAGAACTCTGTGTTTGTAGCTCGTCTGCAATCGAAGACGCATTGTATTTTCATTTGATTGAATCGTGGGTACGTACTTTCTTATATTTTTAGAGTGCACAATGAATTGAGGGTAACGGACGGACTTCGGACGCAAGTGTTGCGAGAGCTGATGACGTAGACAAGTTACTCGAGTCGAACTAATAGGTTAATTACGCAGATACACGAAATGATGTTTTTTAAGTTTTCTAAACTAATAACATATAATATTTTATTACTAACCTAACCTACTCGAGTATAAGTAATCACTCTAAAAGTGGTTCTAATAAAACAGCTTTTAGGTTCGCAATTCAGTGTATCTATTATTTGACACGCGTGCATTTTGCTCTGGATTGTATGTTAAGGTCAGAGTGATAAAACGTTAAGTACCTACCTGTCTGTTAATACATAATAACCGTACTATTTAAAACTGATAATCAAAACAATATACGTTGGACCTGCTAGGGCTGCGAGAATGTTCGAAAGAGTTACCATGCCCCTAAAATTCAAAATTGTTACACAACAACACAGGTGGGTTTTAGTCAGTAAAAGTCTGTTACGCCATCTCACTCCGCTTCCCGGTTACCCACCTAAAAAAATAAAAAAATAACTAGGCAAGTGCGAGTAGGAATCACGCACTGAGGGTTCCGTGCAAACTACAATTCACGAATAGTCTCGGAAGATTTTTCTGAATTCCAAAAAAGTATTTTTTTTTTTGTGACGTGGGTAACCACAAATTTACTGTTTTCAGATTTATTCCTATACCTGTGCTATAAGACCTTGCCTTGTGCCAAATTTCAGGATTCTGGGTCAACGGAAAGTACCCTATGAATTTCGATCTTTGAGAGTATCAAAATATACGCTTTTTTGCGACATAAACGGCCGTATTTTTTTTATTCGTTAACTTAGAAGTTTGATTTTTTTCGCTGACCTAAGTATATAGGGATTTAATTTCAACTCGATACCTTTACGCGTTCTCGAGATAAAGGGTCTTGACAGACAGACGGACGGACGGACAACAAAGTAGGGTATGGACCCCTAAAAATAAACAAAATACAACTGTGTGCCTCACGGCTGTACCAATATACACAGCCTGCAGGTCCAATTCAGAAACAACAGTCGACAAACATACAGACATGCATACAAAATTTCCTGCCTTTTTAATATTAGTGTGATTGCATAATTAAAATGTACACGTAATAGTATATGTAGTTACAGACTAGTCCTAATGGGTACATGACCCTATTGGGGCACACACAACAAATTAACATATTACTGATAAGTGTTATACACAGACGGTGAACAGTTGAAGCCGGCTCCAGAACCTCCGCTCCGTGTATAGGATATGAATATATCTACCTGGTTCACGTATACAACATTATACTTAGTATTGGGAAATATTATGATACTCTCAAAAATCGAAATTCATAGGGTACTTCCCATTGACCTAGATCCTGAAATTGAGCATAAAGCAAGGCCTTTTAGCTTAGCTTAGATCATTTCCTGGAATAGCACATAGAGTCGAGTTACACGTCCTACGTTACAAAGTCCTACGTATCAATTATCTGTCTAGATAAGGTAGACCTCATTAAAAATGGAAAATATCAAAATACATTAATTGATATGAATACTATTCTAAATTCAAAGAAAATAAAAAACATTCTCGATAAAATCGGTAGGTACCTACAAGTGAAGTCGGTAAATATCGTCGGCGATGAGTAGGTAAAAATATGGAAATGTATGCTGTGCCACACAACAACAACCAACTCAACCTTATTGAAGGTCACTGCCAATTGAGTCTCGAAGATATTACATACGTATTATATATACATATTACATCCACATACTTCGGTAAGTGAGGTAACATCAGTGCGAATAAATAGATAAAGAATGACATTCATAACATTGGTAAATAAGTATATTTAATACCGTGTTATCAATCATTCGATTATTTAGTTATCGGATTATATTGTAGGTAGTTATCCTACTTTGTATTCAAACTCGCAGATTAATCAGAAAAAGAATAAGTATGTCGAAGTTTAAAGGTATGTTGACCAACGAAGCGAGAAATCGATAAAAGTAGACGGGGAGACAAAACAACATGTTCTGGAGTACGTTTACCTGGGTCATGTAGTTTCTTTCCAGGCGAGAAAAGGCAAAGAAATTGCAATACATAATAAAATCAGCCTTACAACGTTCCCATTGCTGGGATACATGCCTCTGAAGCTGAATTCTCTAAAAGAAGGAATGGACCGAAATCCACCACACGGCCCAGTGCGGCATGGTGGATGTCACATGTCACCTTGAGGTGCCGGTTTCCCCACGATGTTTTCCTTCACCTTTTTGAAAGCAATGGTGATGACATTAATTAAAAAAGTAAAGCGCCTATCTAGGTTTGAACCCACGACGTAACAATTCCTAAGTTGGGGCCGTTACTAGGCCGCTACTGCTCCTCCCGGTCGAAGAATTCGAATGACGACTTGAAAACGCCTGGAACTGGACCTGTTCAAAGGTGAGTAGCCCAATATGGCAGTAAAACAAAAGCTCATGAACATGTGTATTTTCCCCGTTTTGACCTATGGCACACAGCTTTAGTCTTTAATTAAAATTCAGTACATCAAACTCAAGGTTTCACAGCGAGCAATGGAAATTAATATACTAAGTGTAAAATTAACGGATCGACTTCGAAACACTATAGTGTGCTCCAAAATCAGGACAGCTGATGTGTTTCAAATAGCTGCTCAACTGAAGTGGAACTAGGCAGGACATATCTGTCGCATGCCTGAAAAAGTGTGGGACAAAGTAACACAAAATTGGTGCCCTGAGTCAGAGAGACGGGGTCGCGGCAGTCCACGAAGGAGATGGCGAGATGGAGCAGAAGAAGTATACAAAAAAAAACCGAAAAATATGATTTTGTCTGTGGAAAAAACCTAGTAATGATTTTGTTATTTTGTGTTGAAATATAGGTTCAATATAGTCTGAATAATAAGTCAACCGACTTGGGAATTTTGTATAATATTTAATCATTTAAAAAATACTTATATTCGATATTTTTTATAAGGTTCTTCTATTAGTAAACAATGATCTCTATCTCTTAATCAACCTTGATTATTGAACCCGTGTTGACTACATCAGATTTCATTAAATCCTAATAATTACCCAAGTCATTTAACTTATTAGACAGACTTTAATTGTTATTTGATTGTGGTATTTTTAATTAACATCAAGTGTGAAATATACAAATTATAACACACTCGTGTGAAATACACTGCATTATGAATCTAAAGGCAGTATTTTATTAATACTGCTAAATATTGGACAATTCCTTTTAGCTATCTCAAACTCAAGCGTCATCGACTCCACGTGGTATAAAAATACATGATGAAGTCTATTAAAAATCTTGTGCAATTTTATACACGGATTAAAGTTATGTGTTAAAATAGCCATTATCATGTAATCAGCCCATATAAAGATCGCAGTTCAATGGTTAAACTAATAAAAACTGAACTCATTAAGTTTTTGATATCATTGTCAATGTTAGGTTAAACATTTTTGGGTCTAAATAATAATAAATGTTATTATATACTCATTATAATGAATGTTAAACACAGTAATTAAGAGCTATCATTAAGATTAGGGTAATTAACGGTCAAATATCGATAAACAGTAATTATTTTTTAGTTCTTAATTTTTTGACAAATCTAGGAAATACATTCAGTCAAAAAAGTATCGGGAATGGATGATTTGTTTATGGTTCCAAATTCAAATTTTAGATTTTATTGTTGTTGCTGGATTGGCACAAATGTTTTCCATTTTGGCGCGGAGTTTGAGTTGCATCTGTTATTTTTATTAAATACAGTGCTGTTTTTAGTTATATCATGTCTAGTGTGTATTGCGAACTTCATAATGGACAAAAAATCGAACAAAGAGTTTGTCTTAAATTTTGCCTAGCCAATGGAATTTCATGTTCGGAGTCACTGAAAATGTTACAGAAGGCTTACGGTGAATCGACTTTATCAAAAACACGTGCTTATGAGTGGTACAAAGCATTCAAAAGCGGTCGAGATGAGATGGTAGATTTGCCTCGCTCTGGTAGGCTATCAACCTCTAAAACTGAAGTTAACATCGCAAAAGTGGAGGAAATAGTGACTGAAAATCCTCATTCAAGTTTGAGAGAGATAGCCGCCGAACTTTCTGTATGTCACGAGTCGATCCGTACCATTTTAACTAATCATTTTGGGTATGAAACATGTTGCCGCTCGGCTAGTCCCAAAAGACCTGAATTTTCTCCAAGAACTCAATCGCATGCGAGTCGCTGAGGACATGTTAGAACGAATCAATTCCGACCCAACATTCATGAAACGCATTGTTACTGGCGACGAGACGTGGGTTTACGAGTTTGACATGCAAACAAGTCAACAAGCTTCGGAGTGGCGCCTTCCAACTGAACCAAAACCGAAAAAACCACGCCAAAGTCGATCAAAAGTCAAAGTCATGTTGACTGTTTTCTTTGACTATCGCGGTGTTGTGCACTCGGAATTCTTACCGGAAATTCAAACGGTAAATAGAGAATATTATTTGAGCTTTATGCGGCATTTAAGAGAGCAAATTCGACGAAAAAGGCCAGATATGTGGAAAGAAAATTCTTGGATTTTGCACCACGATAATGCGCCTTCGCGCAAGGCCATGATTGTGAATGAATTTTTGACCAAACACTCAACAAATACCATCGAGCAGCCACCATATTCGCCAAACTCAAATTAACACTTCGTGGCACCCGTTTTCAATCTGTAGAAGACATAAAGGAGAATTCGCGGCGAGAACTGAACTCAATTTCGGAAACAGCGTTTAAAAAATGTTTTGATGATTGGATTATTCGTACGCCAGTAAGTGTATCGTTTCTGAAGGGGCATACTTTGAAGGTGATAAAGTAAATTTAGTTGAATAACAAAATTTTGCGTATTATTGATCTTCTTTTCCCGGTACTTTGTTGACAGAGTAGTAAATCGGATGTTTCATTAGCAACAGAATTTAATGTGTTAAAACAACAACTGCTTACTAAAATATGGCTTCAAAAAAACGGGAACGGGAACTTTTGGAAGATTTCCATGGCCTTGGTATACCGGCAACCGAAGAACAAAGGTGGGTTTTGGTCATTAAAAGTTTGATGAGCCCTCTCTCCCCATCGTAGAGTGGAAGAAGTCATTTCATGAATGCAAGAAGCTAGTGTGCCTAAATGACTGGTGGTACTGCCACGTCATATGGCAAATCTCTGCCCGAAAAAAAATCCACTCCAGTCACGCGCAGAGTCAACTAGGCGTTTGGATAAATCTTTAAAAGTATACAATAGGAAAGGAAATAAGACAAACGTTTTCATGAATTACTTTTCCATACATATATGTACGTAACTTTTTATTTTTTATTATATTTATTATATTGATAGGCTCGCGTAGTCGCGTTTGTCCACTATCTCACTTGGTGGTAAGCGATGATGGGGCCGACGATGGAGCACGCTTATAAATACACGTAAATAAATTTATTATTTATATATATCTAGGAGTAACTATGCAGAAATTATAAGACACCACTATAAGATCCTTACATTGGTATCTTTTAAGTATTACTTTAGTTTCGTCACACAGAATGAAAAGTTAATCATTGAACAGCTATGTAAGTACCTATATATCACAATGTACAGCTGTTTTTGGATAAATACAGTTTTAAATACATTAATATTCCGATAAATTGTATCGAGTTATGCGAAAATAAATTAACTGAACAGCTGTTCATTTAATTTATTTTCGATCAGCATGAATCAGCTGATTCATGACTGAGATGACGATTTTCGATCCCGAATAATTTTGGATAAAGCAAGGGCCACAAGGATGTAATCCAGCGTCCAAACAGAGGTTACCTTGCTATTGCAACTTGTGGATTGTAAACCAAACGGTTTTTCGGATCACTGGATTACATCTGCTGTCTACACGGATTGAAACAAGCAAGGTCGCCTCTTTTAGGACGCTGGATTGTATCCGTGTAGCCCATGCTTTAGCCTTTTGGATTTCATTGTTCTAGATGACGTGACGCCTCATGATCATCTGAAAATTAACACGACTATAATTATATCTGTTGTAGATAATTACCAAAACAATTTTTACGTAATTCCATTAAAGAATTTGGTTTGGAGAATTAATTACTAACATACCTTTATTTTATTTTTAGCTGTTAGATTATACTTAGATGATGATGATGACCTTTACCTATGTATAAATATATGAAGATACGTGAATAATAAACAGATTCTTTAGGGACTTTTGAAACAATACTGACCATTTGGTATTTACTTGAATTACCATGGTATAGTATTTTGCATAAGATAGCTCATACGTATTTTACAAAAACATCGGAAGAGTTTTTTGCCCATATAATTAGTCCTTTTCTGGATCTCGGTAAAAGAACAGCTTCTAGTTAATGCGCACAATTAATATTAATTTAATGATGTTTATTTTTTAAACAACAAACACATTGCAGTTTAACAGTCAACGCATACCAATGTTGTTTATGCAGCGATAGAGCGACAGATTTGCATGGATGTTACTGAAGCTGTGTGGGAAGCAAGTACTGTGACGTAGACTGCGACGTGTATCAATTTGAATATCAATGCGTCTTACTAACATATCCTGAAGGAAAACTTCATAAGAAATCAATTCTGTTAGTTAGCATGTATTATGTAGCTCCAAGTGTAATACGCAGCGTAACACCAAACCTGGCATCGAGCGTAGCACGAACTGTAGCGGATAATGTAGCATCAAGCGTACTTGATAACGTAATACTGAACTTAGCGTATAACGTAGCATAGTTCTACTGTGATAGAGCGCAGTTTATAACGTAGCACTGAGCGTAGCGGACAGCGTAGCGAATATCGTAACTTATAAGTTATAACGTAGCACGGAACATAGCGGACAGCGTAGCGAACGTCGCAGCTTATAACGTAGCACGGAGCGTAGCGGGTAACGTAGCACTGCGCGGCGCGCGAAGTTGACAGCGTAGCATAGAGCGTATACGTAGTGGATGTCGTATACCTTTTTTGTCCTATGATGAGTTCCCTGACAGTTCTTGTCTGACAATTATAGTGATGTGACCTAACGAAATTTAATCGATTTTTTACAATAACGAATCAGTTGGCAAAGAAAATGGAATCGGATTACCGATTTTAGATTTATAGATGATAAATGTGAAAGTTTGTATGTGTGGGTAGATGTTTGTTACTCTTTCACGCAAGAACTAGTCTACTAGTCCAAGATCCTAAGGCCGCCAGACGTCGTGTATTTTCTGACGAACGAAATGTGGACAATTGAGTACTATTAGTATGTACTAAGAACGCATGCCTACCTGCTAGCTTGCTTAGACGGCCAATTATCAGGTATCAGGTAATTAAGGTACATAAAATTATTACTTACCTCACGTAAATTCTCAAACCTGATTTTTACGTATTTTGTAGGCAATATCTTTAAAATCAAGTCGCCAATACTCCCAGACACATTCCGTCGGCCGTATTGTTTAACAGACGCTTTAAAGCTCCCAAAAAAATAATGTAACTTCACGTATTTTCTCAAGGCTGATTTTTAAGTCTGTTGTAGGCAATATCTTTAAAATCAAGTCACCAATACTCCCAGACACATTCCGTCGGCCGTATTGCTTAACAGACGCTTTAAAGCTCCCAAAAAAATGACATTACTTCACGTAAATTCTCATGCTTGATCATTAAAGCGTCTGTTAAGCAATATGGCCGACGGAATGTGTTTGGGAGTATTGGCGACTTGATTTTAAAGATATTGCTTACAAAATACGTAAAAATCAGCTTTGAGAAAATACGTGAAGTTACATCATTTTTTTTGGAGCTTTAAAGCGTCTGTTAAACAATACGGCCGACGGAATGTGTCTGGGAGTATTGGCGACTTGATTTTAAAGATATTGCCTACAAAATACGTAAAAAATCAGCTTTGAGAATTTACGTGAGGTAAGTAATAATTTTATGTACCTTGATTGCCTGATACCTGAAAATTGGCCGTCTAAGAAAGCTAGCAGGTAGGGCATGCGTTCTTAGTACATACTAACAGTACTCAATCGTCCACATTTCGTTCGTCAGAAAATACGTGATGTCTGGCGGTCCTGGGATCTTACTCTATACGGATTTTAAAGAAATTTTACAGTAAACCAAAAAACCTGACAAAAACTAAAAACCTGAAATAACGCGGGCGGAACCGCGGGGGACGGCTACTGGTAAATAAAATGCAGTCTGTATAAAATAATAATTTATTTATTATTCACTGTTAGAACTTGAATCTTGATTTGAACTCGTATCCATATCGGAATCGGAATCTTTTCCAACTAACCGCGATGATTAATTATTGGCCCTAATTCGGTCGATCCAGATATATTTATTCCAGTCCTCTGTTATAGTTTTTTGAGTTTTTTCTGTTACTTTTTTCCAATTTTCTGCCCTTACATGCGATTACAAGATGGCCGCTCCGATTTTGTCGATTAGTGTGTCGTCGAGTTGTGTCAATCTCTATTGGCAGAAGTTCCGTTTAACGCATTACACATTTTTAAGTTCTATATTTTTTTATTTTATTTACTTAATTTATTAACAGTTAATTATAACCACAATAATTTACTTATTAATTTACGAAAGACAATATTTTTTTTATCATTTAATTTTAATTTTTTTTGCCAGTTTATTTTTTAGTAATCTAAAGTAGTATGCGTGCCACGGAAAAAAATGAACTGTCAGGGAACTCATCATAGGACAAAAAAGGTATAGTAACGTAGCAACTACTGTAATGTAGCACCTGTAACATCTCACTGTAATGTAGCTTTGAGCGTTGCACGTTGTACCGTGCATAGAATTGAGCGTATTAGCATGAAGAACGACAAGTTATGTCAGAAATCACTTGGAATCTGATTTTATAACTTTAAAATGAGATTGCATCATCTTCCGGTGGATGGCCACTACATCCGATGGAAAATACAACAGTATTTACAATACGTGTTCGCCGAGTGAATTCATTTAATCAGTTACTTGGAGCTGCGATTTTATGTAGTTAACAGTACGTTAAAAACAAGTAAATCAAGTGGGTCATCATAGGATTGATATAATCCACTACCCTATTTAAATACAATGGGGCCACCAAAATAGAATTTGTATAAAACTGAGTTTGACCTGCAAACAATGCACCAACAGTCGTGATTCAAATTCATATAGATTATGAATTTAATTAAATACTTAATCAAGCATTTATACTATTCTCGTACTTGTACTTTACTAGTCGTTCTTAAACATACAGTGTCCATGATGAAGTGGAATTTTGCAAATAAGTATTAACAGACTAGTCGTGAACTACTAGTGTTTTAAGATGCCGCTGTCATTCGCAATAACGTAAATACGTATAACTGTTTTTTGACAACATTGAGGCTGCGTAAAAAATATATGTTATTCTTGAATATATTTTTAAATCAGGTTGTTTCAGAAACCAGTTCAAAAAACATCTTGATTGAATTTTGATTTATTTCTCTTGTATTAGTGGCAAACATAAGTCGTTAAAAGAATACAATAAGTCGAATCTTCAAACAAAACATGATTTACCTTAAATAATGTTCTCACTGCTGGGACTCAGGCCTCGACTCTTTATGAGGTAATGGTATGAGTTGACACATCTCTTCGAGTTTTTGATTCCAGGACATGCCGCTGGTTCATCGGTTATCAGAGCAGTGCCGGGTTGGAAACCACGATGTACCACTCGAAAGTTGAAACTCTTACCACTGGGCCATTACTGCACTCAATGTTATTTCTTGAGATTGAATCACTATTTTAACGATTATATCTACACTAATATTATAAAGAGGGAAATTTTTTATTTTTGTGTATGTTTGTAATGAATAAACTCAAAAACAACTGAGCTGATTTCAAAAATTCTTACACCATTGGAAAGCTACATTCACCCTGAGTAACATAAGCTATAAATTGCAAGATTTCAGCGACAAAATTCAACAACACAATGTTGTTATGAATCTCTTTTCTTTTCTATGACGTCAGACAGTGACCTCGCTTAAGGTCATTTATTAATAAGCACGAGTATATTGTTTGCATGGATTTTTTCTTACGTCTGTGAAATACAACATTCTCTACAAATAATGGGTTTAGAAAATTTAACATAACATTCTGAATATTTTGAAATAAGTCTTCCTCCCATTAGTGAGTATTTTCATCACTTTAAATCGAAACTGGTTAAAAAAAAGTGGCATTGTTTATTGTTTTAAAAAGTCTATTTAAGTACTAATTGATGATTCCAGATAAAATTTACATATGTACATAAAAAAAACTTAAGTAGTTAATATTTAAGTTTTACTATTTATACTAAAACCTAACTAAATACATAACGTACATAAATGGAATACAAAAACACAAAATACACTCAGGCGTCGAAGTACTCCTCCACATCGCTGTCATCCGGAAATGTGCCCAGAAAACTGGCAGCATTGCCACGTTGAATGGCAATGCTAATTATTTGAGCGAAGAACGAGCCAGCCCTCCGGTCACGCAAGGTGCCGATCAGTCAGCGAGAAATTCCCTTAGAAAGTATTTCAATTTGAAAGTACTTAGTTTCATTAATATAACTTTATCTTTCCATACAAAGGTTCATCCCAGAATGCTAAATAACGCTTAACGCTAGTAGAAAACTCAAATGTAAATTAACGCTTAGTCACGTGGTCAGAACAAAAGAATTGGGGGCGTGGCCAACTCGAGGCGTTCGACGCAAGAGAAACGGTTGTAATTTGGCTAGTGGAGCTAATTTGTACATAGAACGACGTCGCGTGGCGTGGATCAAGTGTAGCTGTACAAGTCTAGTTTCCATATAAAATGTATGGATCGGCGGTTGTGGCACACGTGTGCGCAGTGTAGTTCTACCTTAAACCTCGCAATACATATAATATACATGACGTTGACTTCCGAACAAAAACAAGTTCTCCAATGCTACCAAACTCTCAGTATTCGAGTCCGACTTGAACTTGACCTGTTTGTATATATTATTTAATTATAAATTGTCAAAAAAAAAAAAAAATTTCAAACACAAACCTTGAAATAGAATGGAATAAAATTTATAGTCCAAGATCGCAGGGCCGCCAGACGTCACGTATTTTGTGACGAAGGAAATGTGTACGATTGAGTACTGTTAGTATCACAGATGTTCTGTGGTTAGTATGTACTAAGAACGCATGGCTATCTGCTAGCTTGCTTAGATGGCCAATTTTTATTTATTTTTATTTATTTATTAAAAACACACACACACCATCTTTGACTTTTATTGACTACAACTAACCTGTGTTCCTTAGTTGCGCTCTATCGCCATCCATTTGACTGGATTGTTGGTCGTGGGTTCGATTCCCACCCAGAACAAATGTTTGTGTGAAGTGCACAATCGTTTGTTTTGTGTCTGGGTGTAATTTATCTATAATACGTATGTATTTAGAAATATACAAGTATGTTTATCAGTTGTCTAGTACTCATAACAAGAGCTCTGCTTAGCTTGGAACTAGACGGCGTTGTGTGTGGAATATTATTATTATTTTTATTTGCACCTCCGGGTTGAATTTCAAAGAATGCTTTCTTACACTCCTATGCATCAACCCTCCAAATGTCAAACCTGTAATAATCGCGTGTGAATATTTTGACCATTACAAAAGCTAATTAAACTATTATGTAATGTCGAACGGCGGACTTGGAACGGATGCTGTACAGTTTGCTTAACGGTTTAGCAAAGTCCGTCGCATACGATACACGACAAAATATAATGCTACGGTGTTGGACGATCAAAAACGAGCTAGTGACCATAGACATACGTTTCATATTTTTTAGCCTGAACGTTCCTAGCACGGTCATGTAATATTATGATCATGGTATCACACCATGGCGTATAAAAAACCGCTTTTAGTGCTAAGGCTCCCTATAGTCGCCCCTTCAAATTAGTTAAATTGTATATACAAATTAGAAAGTAGTACTTATCTACATGATATATCTAATTATATATCTATCCTTAGACTAATAAAGATTATATCGACGCATTTTTTTGAGCATAAATGTGTTGAAATATTAAATAAATACTTGCTAATGACTCAAATGTGACGTAACCATCGGCGATTCTAGAGTTATCTACGGTCAAAACTCGTTATTCTGGTTTGGCGTAAATGTAGGTTTATTATAAAGCCAACTTTAGCGCTCTTATGTCAAAATAGGACACATATTTTTTTTCAACAGTTTCGACTTTAGTTATTGCACTTTACTGTTATGCACTTGTGATAATGTATGAAACCTTTTTGATTAACCTCCGTTCTCAAAACAATTTTTTTAAATTTTAAATGATAAAAAATCACAAAAAATAAAATCTTTTTGTTTTGGAAATTACTTAAGTCATTTAATCCATGTCTTCGTATGAATAGTTAATTGATTTACCATTAGAATATGGATGTACACATTCTTATGGTTTTTTGTAGTATTTGGCAGCAAAAATATTATGTCTACCTTTTCGACAAACTTCGCTAAGATAATCAACACTAACCTACGATTAAATTCGCACCAGTTTCAATGATACCACATGTTGTCTAGTTATATAAAAGTGTCTAGTCTAGTAAATACAAAGCTACGCCGATTTTTGATCACATTATCTACTAAGAATCAATTTGTGAATAATTAAACACTGAACACTCAAAGAAACCCCGCAAAAAACTCAATTTCACGTTAGGTTAATATTGCGATCAATACGAAAAATTTGTATCTCACGTGCTTATTTCATGCAATTTCGATTTTAACTATACAATACATGTTTAATAAATAAATTGTTCATTTAAATAAAATCGTTTTTCTGTGTAGCTATGCAACCTCTTCATTTTTAGGGTTCCGTAGCCAAATGGCAAAAAACGGAACCCTTATAGATTCGTCATGTCTGTCTGTCTGTCTGTCTGTCTGTCTGTCTGTCTGTCTGTCTGTCCGTCTGTCCGTCCGTATGTCACAGCCACTTTTTTCCGAAACTATAAGAGCTATACTGTTGAAACTTTGTAAGTAGATGTATTCTGTGAACCGCATTAAGATTTTTACACAAAAATAGAAAAAAAGCAATAAATTTTGGGGGTCCCCATACTTAGAACTGAAACTCGAAAATTTTTTTTTCATCGAACCCATGTGTGTGGGGTATCTATGGATAGGTCTTCAAAAATGATACTGAGGTTTCTAATATAATTTTTTTCTAAACTGAATAGTTTGCGCGAGAGACACTTCCAAAGTGGTAAAATGTGTGTCCCCCCCCCTCTAACTTCTAAAATAAGAGAATGATAAAACTAAAAAAAATATATGATGTACATTACTATAAAAACTGCCAACGAAAATTGGTTTGAACGAAATCTAGTAAGTAGTTTTTTAATAATGCGTCATAAATCGAAAAAAATACACTATTATTAAAACATCGATCAAAGTTACAACACATTACAAGAGCTTTTATATTATGTTACTTGCTGCTACGGAACCCTTCATGGGCGAGTCCGACTCGCACTTGGCCGGTTTTTATTGTTTTAAAACAGTCTACTACTCTATGGCCGCTATTTTATGACGTGTGCGGTTTTTGGTGTGATTGTTTTCGAGTGAAGTTCATTGACTGTTTTAATTTATTCGCAAATTGATTCTCAGTGGCAAAATGAACCTGAGAATTTTTAGTATTGACTACCTCACGAAGCTTGCCGAGAAGGCTGTCTCGATACTTTTGTTGTCAAATGCGAAGACCTTAGCCTGCCCAAATGGATGATGATGAAAAAGAAAAAGTCACAAAAAAATCACTTTTACTAGTTTTGCTGTTGAATATATTGTTAATTGAATTACTTTTATTCACAAGTGCGTTGAAAAACGTCCTACACGTGAATGTTGGTGATTACCGTCCTCGGCTCTCTTGTGAAAAAAAGTTTTTGTGTATAAAACACTGGCCACTTGTAATTATTTTGAAAACTTTGGTTATTTAACAATTGTTCGAATTTTGAATTTCCATCCACATTTTTTCAAGAGCCAAATTAAATTATAGTGTCTCATTTAAAAATGGATCTGCATCGAGAACATTTTCGTGCGATGATTTTCTATGATTTTAAATGTGGCCTAAAACCTGATGAGTCATTTGATCGACTTCAAAATAATTGCTTTTATGGATGAAGGACCTTCAAAAGCAACCATCTACTGTTGGTATAGCGAGTTCAAGCGCAGTCGCCTTACTTTAGGATTGATGAACAAAGGAATGATCGTCCTACGACGGCTGTTACGGAAGAAAGTGTGAAGGCAGTAAAAAAAAATTCAAGAAAAAAGGCGAATTACATAATAAGAGATTTAGCTTACACTGCAGTTGGTTCAGGAAGCGTTAACAAGATTCTACACGAGCACATTCGCGTGAAGAGTACCTATAGTTTGCCGCTTGGTGCCGCACAACCTCACCTAAGCTCAGAAGTAAGCCCGTGTGGAGTTGTGCCGTGATATGATTCAAAAATTTGAAGAAGGATCGTCTCGGCGCTTTTACGACATTGTGATAGGTGACAAATCCTGAATTTATCACTATGATCCAGAAACAAAGCGTCAGTCGACAGTTTGGCTGTTTCAAAACGAACCAACGCCTACGAAAGTGAAGCGTTCGAGAAGCGCAGGGAAAATTTTGATTGCTAGTTTCTTCACTTTGACTGGGTATCTGATTTCAATACCATTACGAGATCAAAGCAGTATCAACGCCGAATGGTATACCACAAAATGCCTGCCAGAAGTTTTGTCTGCAATGAGCATCAAGCGACCGAACGGGGTACTGCTTCACCGTGACAACGTGCACGCGCACTCAGCGGTCAAAATAAGGGACTCCCTGGACACCACACCGGTCAGAGTCTTGGGGCACCCTCCTTACATTCCTGATCTGGTACTTACCGTATGATTTCTTTTTATTTCCTTAAATAATAAATCAGCTGCAAGGGATACAGTTTTCATCGCCAGAAGATGCGCTAGCAGCGTTTGAGAAGGCCGTGGAAGTGGAGTCTGCGGCGGACTGGAAAAAATGTTTCGAATATTAGTTCAGACGCATGAAACTTTGTAGAGAGGCTGTGGGAGAGTTCTTTGAAAAGATTTAATAAAAATATTTTATCCATAGAAGTTCGTTTTTTAGATTTTAAAACTTTCTGAGTGTCCCACGTTCTAATACCATAGTATAGTAAGTATAGTCTATCCTTTGAATTTTAATTGCAAAGATGTAAGAATGATATTAAGTAGGTATAGTTAATAGTTGTAAATGTTTTTGCACCACAGAGCTGGAACAAGCAAGGTCATCGTCTTATTCCACGAAAACACCCCAGATTTGAGTCAATATGTACTATCACATGTATTCTCTATCATACCTACCATTTTTGAGGCGAGCTGATTTGATTAAAAACTTCTCCTACCCTGGGTGGTGCGAGACGGCGTGTCTGATATTTACTGACTAAAACCCACCTGTGTTCACAATATTTACTTACATAACTACCTAAGTATAATATTTCGAAGATGATCTAGAAATCTAGATCGTTAACTAGGCAGGTACATGTCTTGCTTCTTCTTTGCAAATTTCAATTATCCAACCATCATGGTATTGGATTAAAACGGTAGTAAACAAGGAGTTAGCACGTCAGGAGGAGTTGTTAAAGGCGTAAGACATTTATGAAATAGGAACATTGCGCAACATTATGATATGTTCACGAGTCTTGTTATGAACCATTACCATACCTACCAATATTAAGGTCAGTGACTTTATTAGTAAAGTAGAACTGGTTTGTTCACCTAGCAACTCCTAAGTTGTTATGTATTTTTGTCTTGAGGACACACCTCTTAGATAGGTAGATACTTATTTACATTAAAATATGCTAGGGGTCATGGTGAAGTTAAATACTTATACGTACAAACATTTTTATTCAAATATGTGAGTAATTGTACGTCTATGTTGCTTTTAGGAAAAAGGTAAAAGAAATCCAAAAGTATTATCATTAAAAACATAAACTAATAAAAAGAATAGAACTGGAATTACTTGTATTTTTTAAACAAGTTTTGCGTTTTAAGATTTATATAAAGGCTACTATCGACAAAGACCATTTCACTATTTCTCAGACAGTTATTCTTAATGGGTATTTGGTGACTGGAATCTTACTTTTCGTTTATACAGGGACTAAGATGAAACCTGGTTTACCCAGTGGTGTAGCTACTAAGGGGCTAGGCGGGCCAGTGCCCCGGGGCCCTCAGGCTCGGGGATCCCAAAAACTTGATTAACAAACCGCTTATTAAATGAACGAAAAATATTTTTTTTAAATATTATTAACGTAAAAATACTCTACCCTACTTTACAATACACTACTCTACCCTGCTCTACTCTACTATACCCTACCAAACTTCACATAAACCATCTACTAAATAGTCCGAACAAAGCCTAAACATTTAGTTTGGATAGCTGAGCCCGTTCTTGAGTTATAAAATTACAACGAAAAGCGGTATTGATTTTTATATATATAGATAAAGTATCGTAGATATTGATAAAGCCTAAACCTATTTAAGGGCACCAGTTTGTTTTTTCCCCAGGGCCCTTGGTCATCTATCTACGCCACTGGGTTTACCTTGATCTTATAAAGATAAATAGAAGTTTGGTTCTGTCCAAGTAGTGTACGGTACCTATAACTTAAGCCGTCGTTATTTTATGAGGACTGCGGTGTTGAACGTTTAGAAGAAATTACTCGCAGGATACCTACAATATGTACGGCATGTACGCGTTGTATTGTTGCGTTCACTTTGCATGTTTATTAACAGAATTCAAAACAATACAACACCACAGTCGGGGGCACGAAAATGTCCCCTCGTATAATGAGCAGTCGGTACTTGACCACTTACCTACACTTGACATGTTATTTAACCTTGCAAATCGATCAGATTGCCCGACCACCATTAACCGCCTGAACGCTGGGCCCCTCCACAAATGAGAGTTAATTTACAAGAAATTCAAAAAGGTCATTGTAGGGATGAGGTCAATAAGAAGAAATTGACAACATAGTCAATCAATCATTGAAGAAATGATCGTTTTTTGATGGACAAAGTACATTATTTTCGATTGTTAGTAGTTTGTGCACGGAAAACTTCTTACAGAAGTACATATAACGATAGGTACTCTCCCCAAACCCCAAGCGAAATCCGGAGTTCGCGAATGAAAGTGTGAATGTCACGTGAACAAAGTCAAGGAAAAGTGCTTGTGCTGTTATATAGATATTATTGTGGGGAGTGACGGATGAGTTATTATCCAGTAAACGTCACGAATTGACCTAATAGTTGAATTAATATTAATAACACAGAAATTATTTAATACTAGCTTTTGCCCGCAGCTTCGCCCGCATACTTATAATACAAGGTGCAGTTTTAAAGGTGCAAAAAAATTCAGGAGGTAATTATGTTAGTGATTCTCGACCCGAATCAATAATAAAATGAGTAGGTATTTTTTTTCTTATATATGGAAATCGGTATGTGTGAACTACCTTTTTTATAAACTCTGCTAGTCTGATACCTCCCTTATAACCGCGCTTTCACACACACAAACGCACCATTATTTAAACCGCGCTTTCACACACATACACGCAACGTAAAGCACCAATAATCTCCCGCACGACACACCCTAGCCACGCCCCCGCGCCATCGATCAATCGATCATGTTCAGTGTAACTGACGCCGCCGACGTGTGCATACACGCGCTTGCAATATTCGCCCACAGCGCCTTCGGTTAACGGTTGCGGTATCTAGTGATGAAAGATGACAGACCAATACTCCAATGTAGAGTTGGTGGAGATAGTCCGCTTGTATGCTATCAGTGGAAACATCGTAACGTCCATCTCAAAGGGTAATACTGGCTGCTGCGCAAAGACTCCGCGAGTTTCGACGATTCGGCGTTCCCCGGCTTGCTGACGGTCGCGGCAACGAAGGCCTGCTTGTCGCCTTGCAGGAAAATATCCTGGAATACTTCAAGCGAGAGCCACGGGCCAGCACGCGGGATGCTGGTCTACGGTTTGGTTTCCTCACTACGGTCGGCAAGTACGTTACTTGAAAAGGTGATCACTAGTGATTAGTGCTTTCGACACTTTAAAACGAATGTGTTTGTGCTACGAAATTAAAAGAAAATCAGCAACGTCGTGCTAGACTGCTGTCTGTTTGAACAACACCTCCAGGTAACATAAGTACCTGCTTAGGTATTTATTTTATTTTATTAGTAAGTACATAAAAAGTCATTTGTAAATACGTTGTTAGCCGAATCAATTTGATTAGTGTAAATAAATTGATTTAAAAATTTTAACTACGGTAAAAATACCTACCTAACAGGCAAGATAAATCACTTAAAAACCTACCTATCTACGTAACTAGCACAAATTATCTTGAAATGTTTTTTGTCGGTCCTCAGCCCATTAAAAAGTACGAAGGGAAATTTCACATCCACCAATTTAATCTACAAATAAAAACGAAATTATTACGGAAAACTGACCTTGAGAATGACATTACCGACAGACTGCGTCTGGTAGATACGTTCATGTACCACTGCGTATCTAAATCTCGAGCGCGCGCGCTCGATGATACCTACGGACGGAGGCACGGACGCCTCATAAGGTTTATTGATCTCGGCCTAACATTTTATTCATCAGCTGATACGTAAGTACCTATCGACGCGACGTCAACGTGACTTTTAAAAGATTTTCACATTGTGATGATGCTTAAAAGCGAGTAATTAAATAGCGAAATTTAAGACATTAATGTACATTATGATCATCGAATTCGATCTACATCTAAGGTTAAATTATTCATTTCGTAAAATAAGTGGGCGGAGCCTCGTACAGGTTGATGCACTCACACACACAGTGACACGGCGTGCGATAAATCGCAACGGGTGATTCTGTATTTTTTTAAGAAGTTTATTTAGAGAGTTATTCTGAAAAACGGTTAAAATTAAAAAAAAAAATAACAAGTTTTACTGATTATTGACCAGGTATCGTATTTTTATATGATTATTTATGAGTTTTATTACAACCTCCTGAAATATTGTGCAGTTTTAAAACTGCACCTTGTATAGCCTATGTCACTAAGGAGTAAAGTAGCTTTCTATCGGTGAAAAAATTGTAGCAATCGGACCAGTACTTTCAGAGATTACCTCCTACAAACAAAAAATCATAAAAACAAAAAAAAACATTACCTACCTCTTTATTATTTTAGTGTAGATAGTGTAGATTTATTTTATGTTGATGTAAATTTGCCTAGACTTGTTATCAGTGAGATAACAGACGCCCAGTAAAACCTATACCCTACGATTATTGCGACATTATCGATTGCTTACATAAACATACATAATTAATTTGTAGGTAAGCGTCCTCCCCCATTTTTCTTGTCAACAGGCGAGTAAAAAAGTGGCACCATCCTTTCCTCGAAACAGTTTAGGCCAATTTCGACCCTCTCTAACTTCGTTGTGTATAAAACCAGAAGCCTGAATTTTCAATATCCAAGCAGGTATTGTATAAACACGGTGTGTTTCAAATTTCATCCAATTTGAACTGGTAGTTTAAGAATTATAACTGGTCAAAGGTTCATAATTTTGTCACTCACTGACTGACCGATCGTCAAAACTCTAAGGCACTTCCAGCAGACATAGACGCTACAAATTTTAAATAGAATTAGTGTTTATTAGAATAGTAAATCAATGAAAAACTAAATCATTTTTCAATTTAGGTACTGTTTTCTAGATACACCAACTGCATAAACAACTTTGTAATCCCATATAACTAACACCAACAGGATTACGACGTATCCGTGTGGATAAAAACCCCATAACAATAAAGACTTAAAAAAAAAATAACATTTGCAGTGAATGAATCAGTGTATCTGTATGTTAATAATATTATAAAGGAATCTACAAAAATAAATGAGATGCCACCAAAAACATAACTTGTAAAAAACCAAGGCTCGCAACTAGTTCTTCTACCATAAAAATATGTGAGATCCATGTAATACCAAGTCGGTTTATTCAGTCCCTACTTGAGGGACCTTTGCAACAAGTGCCACCAAGTGTAGTTCTATGTGTTCTAGCCTAGCCAGTCGCTGCTGGCCGCTGCCTTTCCGGTGTGACTCGGCCCTTATTGGGAAGAGGTTTTGTTAAAAATAACCAAGTAATGCCTATACCTATGTATACCTACCTATTCTATTTAAGTACATTATTATTTAAATGCCAACTGGTAACAATGCAATCAGAATATTTCAGATAGTACCTACCAAGATATTCTAATAAGTTAGGTGTCATTATCATTATCTATTAGTATACCGGCAGATAGCAAGTGGAAGTATTTTGTGTCAAAGTACTGAGTTTAGTTTAATTACAAGCATATATTTATACATGAAAGACCAAATACTGTAATGTAACTAGATATAAAAAGGTAATTGATTCCGATATCTTTGGTTGAATTGCGTTCAATTTCATAATATTTTTTCCATTGCAGTCTATCAGATTACCTACTCTCAAGTATATTAAGTACGTCGTTGTGTTCAAGTCACAACGTGTTATACCTACTTATCACAATAGTCACAATAGTAAAGCCACCTTTACACATTCGCGCGAGTGGCGAGTGTGTACGCATGTGTAAACAGCGCATTTGCTATTCCGTATTCGCTTCGCGCACTTTGTGTAGGTGAGCCGCACTTTGTGAGGCGAACGGCGACTGTGATGTGGCGAGTGGCAATGCGAATGGCGAGCACGAATATCGCGAATGTGTAAACACAGTATCATAAACCTTTAATTTTTATATCAAATAAAAGTGCTGAACTGATTTACACGACATGAAATGGGAGCGTCCTTTTAACATTATTATCACCTCTATGGGTAGCGGCTGTTTTGAGCCCAAACTCTTCCAAAGATTGAGTAATGAGTAGCATGATGTATGTATGTGTGTGTGCTTGATCACACAGTCACGTTAAACGAGTCACACATAATGTTCAACCATAGAATATATAGCAGGATACCTTTAATGTTATTATATCCACTTACATAATGATAGATTGACGTCAGTAATAAAATGAAACGAAATTAAACAAAATAATGATAACCCAGATAACACGAAGCAACCGTAGATACGTAATACTATAGTGAATTGGTCGAGATTAACTTGTTTACTTTTCTAATTGACATGCCATGTTGCCATCGTTGGCCTTGCTTGGCTATGTGGGTACCTACCAACTTCATGTGTCCACGGTTTAGGTATTCTACCGAGTTGCTTATGGTTTTCTCTGAAAGAAGTGCGAGGTAGCGAGGGGGTGGGAGGAAAAAATCCACCAAAGGTTCACTTTATTTTCCTAGTCATTCTTAGCACAGCAGGCTCTGATCAGCACAAAAACGAAAAATACCTGCGAAGAAAGTGGGTTAGGAATTTGTATAAGGGACGACTGTGTTCAAGAGACAGGTACGAAGGACTCGTGCGCCCGCGCTGTTTGTTTCTTTTACTATTTCCTGGCTTCCTCCCGAGACCCACCTATTCAATTTATAGAACTCGACACACTCGATAACAGGATCATTTTGTACTACCAGGTTTTGAATTAGTTAATTTCACACAAGTGGTTTTCTTCCTTTTCTTTCCAACCTTTCCAATAGTCAAAAGGGGATCGAGTTTTTTTTAAATACAAGCAAAGAGGCGCAACCCGTTTGAGGCCTTTTATTTTTGTAAATATTTAAAGTAGGCTAATAAAGTGAATATAATAAATAAATATAGTTACATAAAATTATTTACTTTTTCATTTAGTGATCAACAAATTATTATTCATTGGTGCTCTAAATACAAAAATTAGTCAGTTTTGTATATTTTTAATATATGGCCGTTTAGCCGCTTGTATCTTCTTTAAAATACGAGAACAACGCTTAAGAAAAAATTGAAGGAAGGTGGACGTCGAGCTACTACCGCTAGTTTTGTTTTCGTGAATGCGATTAAAAGAAACTCCAGTCTAGATTTCTATTGAACTGTTCCAGTACGACCCCTCGTGTTTAGTGCTCACTTCTACGGTTTATGACATCATATCTATAGGGGGCGCGGGAGGGTCACACATTTATTTTTTGTGTTGTTGCCGGTTAAATCTTCACAACGATAGAACTTTAATTTTTGTAACTTTGCACTAATTTTTGATTATGATGCTTTCAAAAGTAGACACACATATAAGTCTGTGAGTCATAGTTACGTATAACATGACATTTTTTTTCTAATGGCATTGTTACTTGTGAGTAAATGAATTCTACTTGTTCCAGAATTTGCATAACTTCTTGGCGAGGAAATAACCAGGAGGCAGTTCGAAATTGAAGAATTTGTTGCTGTCCAGCAGACTTTACCAATAATATAATGGCAAAATTGTAATTTGAAAATACCCCCGACGCATAAAATCTATAAAAAATAAAAGAACTTCTTCTTCTTATCGTATCGATGGCAAAATTAGTTAAATTCCTTGCCTGGCCCAGAATTCGGCCACGGCAATGCCGTCCGCTGATGCTGTCATTAGGTCCCTACGTGAGCAGGAAACAGGGCACGTGATGCAGGACGGAAGGTGGGACATACACGGTAAAAGAACTGATTAAGACGAGTCTAATGAGCCCAAACCCGACGTGTTTACTAGTAGACATTCCAGGGTTCCATTATCCACCTCCCAGTTATAATACTCGTACTAGGATCAGGTCCTAATTGTCATCATGAAGAATATTTAGAACTAGTTAAGACAAATCTAATAAGCCCAAACTCGATGTGTTTACTAGAAGGCATTCCAGGGTTCTATCAGCCACTTCCCAGTTCTAGCGTCAGGTCTTCGTCATCAGGTTATCATTGTCATAAGAAACGAACAGAACAATTTTTAAGATAAATCTAAATAAGCCGAAACTGGATGGGTTTATTAAATATGCATTCCAAGGTTACGTCTCTTACCTCCGACCTCCATCATCAGACCAGCTTGATAGCACCGGCATATAGGTACATGAGTATTTCAAACCGCCCACATGTATGTGTTTATTAGTAAAGTATACATCCGATCCCAGCTAAAGCCAACAAATGAGCTGATGACCCTGAACACCTGAACAGATCTTGATAAATTGTATCTAAGAACCATATCTGTAACGTCAGCTTAAAAAAAAAACGTATAAAAATCGGTGCATTCGCTGAGAAGCTACGACGCCACACGCCACAGACATCAGACACACAGACACCTCAAACTTAAAACACGCCTCTTTTCCGGCAGGGGTTAAAAAGGGCATCAATAAGCTATCATTACGTTGGCAAATGCATTGATTACATGGGGTTCGTTACTATTTGAAAATAAAAAAAAATATAGAGAAAAAAGGGCGTTAACTTATTTCATGAAAAAAGCGGCCAAGTGCGAGTTGGACTCGCCCATGAAAGGTTCCGTAGCAGCAAGTAACATAATATAAAAGTTCTTGTAGTTCGTTGTAACTTTGATCGATGTTTGAAAATAATTGTGTTTTTTTTTTTAGATTTATGATGTAAGTATTAAAAACAAAACTACTTAAGTACTCGATGTCGTTCAAACCAATTTTCGGTGGAGGTTTGCTTAGCAATGTGCATCATATATATTTTTTTTTAGTTTTATCATTCTCTTATTTTAGAAGTTACAGGGGGGGCACATTTTACCACTTTGGAAGTGTCTCTCGCGCAAACTATCAAGTTTCAACAGTATATCGTGGTATAGCTAATATAGTTTTGGAAAAAATTGGCTGTGACGTACGGACGGACAGACATGACGAATCCGTAAGGGTTCCGTTTTTTGCCATTTGGCTACGGAACCCTAAAAACGGCAATTTCATAGGCAAAGACCTAATATTACCTATAATGTGCAAGTGAATATCGGTACACTTTTTGTCCCTAATTTACTCGTATATTAGAAACTGGACTAACGTCTTTTACGTTTTTTCCATGGCACAGGGTACCACACTACCATCTTCCAAACTCCGGGCTGATACTGAGATATTCCGACTCTAATATAGGGTTCCACACTCGACAGTCGGACTTAGGATCACGAGGCAAAATTTTAAGAATCTACACAAGGCGATTGATAAACAATAATCGCATTGTGTAATATTTTTACTGATCAGAAAACAATTCATTGTCATGGCAATTATTGTGAGTCGAATCAAAGTCCAATCAAATCCGAATATCTACGGCATATTTTATACAGAGACTAGCCGTGTGGTAAGCCTGATAGATAAGATTTCCTATCGGCAAAAATAACAAGATTATCTACTTACAAACTTTCATCGCTTGGCCATTGAGGAACAAATCCTTTTTTTAAATATTCATATTTGTAAAGCGAGCATCAGTCCATGAATGAGGGTTATGGAGGAGAGGGGTATGATCGGAGTTTTCTTGCGTAATCCGATCTGAAATTAAAATATAATCCGCAGGAAAACAAAGGTTACCGATATTGACAGAAGAAAAGCCGGGCTAGGTACATTGCTCGCAGAACAGATGATCGAGCCCGAAAGGTTCTGGAGTTGTGACTGCGTATTGGGAGAACCAGCGTTAGAAGACCTCTCGCAAAATGGACCTGGACTTTGTGTGGGCTGCGGAAATCCGATGGATGTGGGAGGCACAGAAGCAGAAGTTATGGCCACACTTCTGGGAAAGTCCAGCAGTAAAACTCTTTTGGCAGAAATGATGAATAAATATAATAATAATAATATCTCTACGTTCACGTTATGGTGGGGCTTGTGCGCTTCAATAAACCCTAGGTCTGTATCGGTAGCGTTTGCTTTGCCGTACCGTACCTAGGGTGAGGGGCCAGACTAAGAGAAATACTATCCGCAGGGTAGTTTTGTGGCGATATTTTGGGCATTAGCAATCTCACGGCTTGCCTTTATTGGCCGGCCGTAGTGAAATTGACGAGGAACGGAGCTCCCGCCTCTCTCTTGCCTTTATTGGCTGGCTTGAGTGGAGATTCGCAAGAGCAACCGTGCTCGGAAGAAGGATGTATACGGGCAAGATCCCTACCGGCACCTTACTCCAGAAAGGTGCTGGTAGGGATCTTGCCCGTATTTAATTAAATTTTAGATTTTAGTTAGTGTAGTGGTAGTATGTATACACTTTAAATAATAATAAATAATTGTATCTAGATATTTAGTCATACATGAGGATATTTGTTTTTAAATGATCTATACTGGCGCTTGACTGCGATCCCATGTCTTGATCTCTAGTCTTGGAGACACCTAAATTATAATCGAACGGGAAGACCGCAGCAGGAAGTTCCAATCCTTCGGTGTGCGCGGTATAAATAACGAGGCGAAACACTTAGTCCGGACCGTAGAGGTTTTAGATAGATAGATAGATAGATTGATTCTTTATTGTACACCAAAAATAAAAATTACATGAGAAACTTAAAATTAATAGGGTGGTTTTACCAGTGTAAAGGTGGACACTCGCTGTACATCGGGTTGTCTGATGGTAGAAAGGTGATGACGGGCTCTAGTCATGTAAGTAATTCTCGCAAAAACTCTCCAAAATGCGTCTTGTACAAAACCGAAATGCTGGCATAGGGTAAAGCTTGTGCTATCCAAATCAGGATTACCCAATAGGCTTAAAAACCGAGTATTTAGTCTTAACATCAAAATATTAATTAGAGAACAATAAAAGGTTTTTGTATTTCACTAATCTTCACAAGAAACATCGTGTGTTCACGATAGTGCGGACGTGGTTATTAAATAAATAGCTGTCTCCGTGACTATGATGAAACGTTTTTAGTGTAGCTACCTATCATGCGCATGGGCACCAGGACCGTGCGAAATAATGTGCATTTTTATAATATTATTACTATAAATAAATGAAGTCACAGTCATTCAAATGTATGAACAGGTTTATTTCTATGTCATTGATTTTTTCTGGTTATCTGAAGAAGTAAAAAAAAACTAAATTTATATCAGTTGCTTATCTGCACGAGTAAATTCTTTACTGAGCTTAGATTACACGTAATTTGTGGTAGTTTGGCATGGCCGTGGCATTCATTCGATTATGGTTATCTTAATACATTTAAGTTTGTACTTACAAACGTTTAATTTCTAGGATATTTAGCTACCTCAGACTTAGGTTAGCTGTTGCAGGTATAATTTGCCTCACTTCTTTAAGTAATTCATTCCGCAAACCAGCGGCTTGTTTTTTTTTGTAAAAGACTTGTTAAAGAACGAAGTGGAATGCATACGAATACTAAGTTTTAAAATTTCCGATAACTCAAGGACTTAGAATCTGTTTAACCGAGGAATTGCAAGCGTTCGTTAATATAAAAAGTACCTAGTTAAAGGATTAAAGAGCACATTATGAAGAAACCTATGTGAGCATTCCAGTGATGGCGTCTTGGTTGGCCTTTTAATCATCAGCCCAAACTCAATGCTCCAGTCACCTATTTGAACCAAGTTTATATTAATAGTCTCAATGGCATCACTCTGCTCTCTGAGAGAAGATTGGATGTACCTGTATTTGAGATCATCAACATAGTGGTAGAAAAAAGATAATCACTCAACGATTATCTTTTTATAGACAAAAAGAGCGTAAAATAGAGGAGATAAATCGCTACCCTGTATCACACCGGCAAATGTGTTAAACAAAGAAGAAAAAGATTTCTCAATGCAAATATCTTGCCGGAGACTAAACAGGTAACTTTTAAACCAGTCATTGCTAAAGGAGATATATTAAAAGAGCAAAGGATACTAAACAGGTGAAGTCAACAGTATTAAAAACGTTGCTAAAGTCAAACAGAGCAAGAAGTACCTTTATTAACTTCCCCACCTCCTTGCCTGATATCATCTCTGATATGCATGAGTTCTGCGGTAGTCCGAAGGGATTTCTTAAGCAGATTGTGCTTGGATCATGCTAAGTTGTGTAACTTGTATAATAATTGATAAATTATATTCCAATTTACATTAAATCCTAACAAGCTGGTTTTTTAACTAAGGTGTCATTACCGTACAAATGCTGTGTCAAAAGTCCCCGTCGTCATCCCAAATTATGTTTAGCGCCAGACGAGTACCTACTTATCGTTAACTTCAAAACAATCACATAATTATTTATTTTGAAAAGCAACTGTCGTAATTTAAAGTAATTTTTAATAATAAAAAATATAAAAAGAGTAGGTATTTAAAATGAACGACTAAAAGTAGATTTACATACAATTATAAGTTGTATTCGCCACATGTGTAATTGTAAATTTAATTAGCAATATAATATAATCGCCTTTATCATGATAATTTTAGTTACAAGACGCCAAGCATCGTCATTTCAACCGGTTCTGTGACCTAAACAATGACTTTGAAACCCACGACAGAACAAAAACAAGCACCCTGATTGCTGCACTACGTAAGTCTGGCGCAGTTTTAGACTATGTCAGTAACCTTTTTTTATGGTGGGAAAAATCATCAATGACAACCCCCGCTCTTGAGCGGAGCGGGAGATAGTGTCAGACTCTTACTGACTAAAAAACCCACCCCGTTCCTTCAAGCCTTCATACCGGAGCTCGAGTTCCCTTTCGGATAAGCCTGGCCCCAGTAAGCTTCGACCCGGCTGAGCCCCTGCTGTTGTTGACAACTCCTTGAGGCGCGCGGGAACAGTGCGCGCCGTCGACGATGTTAGTAACCTTGGTTCTCTTGCCATCGAAGATGTCCATCTTTATTTTTGACACTATCACGCAAAGAAACTTTAAGTATATCCTTTCCGTTGTCTTTTGAGTGACTTTAAGGCACATGAGTGATTCCAATTTATTTATTAATTCATTTATTATTTTATTTATTATATACTTTATTGTAGTTACCTACATACAAACATAACAAAGAAAAACTTATATCTAAAACACGTACAATGGGCGGCCTTATCGCATTCCGCGATCTCTTCCAAGCAACCTAGAATTATACAGTATTATTGGTTTTAGGGTCGTCAAATGATTACAGAATCATTTTCTCAAGACAGAGTATAAATTCACGTTAAATCTTACAGAATCCTAAAGAGCCCTGAGTCTCAACAGTGGGAACATCATAAGACCGACTATGCTATGCTATGCATACAGAATCAAAGTGTAATTTGTCGTATTATTGCGTAATCGTAATTAGGATCACTTATCCTGGTGTGAGCCAGACATTCATTGAACCACCGCCATTAGGTACGTGCAATAGGTACCTATTGCAGAAGCGTCGGGTGTCAGTGAACTAGGCAAACAATAGTAGATTATGTGACTAGGGGATAAAGCCGTGTCTTTAAGTCGAGGGCGGCGTGTTGAATTCTGAACGAAACGAAGGTTGCTGATTTTAAGCCCGAACGTTAGTGAGGGATTTATATAATTAATTCCCAAGAATTGCGAGGGAGTTAATAAAGAAACCTGAATGAAGTGACGAACTCAAGCCGCCCAAGACAAATACAGCTTTATCCCCGTGTTGCATACTCTGCTTTTTACACCATCTGTGAGATTAACATAAGACAATTTGGTCGACCAAATCATATATTTTAGAGAAATATAAGTAAGTATTAATTATATTTACAAGTTTATCAAACAAACAAAATTCACTACTTCAAGATTCTATAGTTTCAATTTTATAACGTTCCCGTCAGCAAGCACGTTTTATTCTATTTTCTTTTTCTTTTTTTTTTGTTTGTGGCCAGCAGTAAGCAGTGGCAAATATCTACATTTTAATTCATAATGTTGACAATTTTTGATGTTTCAAATTTAAATCTCATTATTCCCTAGGGATCGGCCATACTGCATTATCTCCCTAGGTATTGAATGACGTGCTTTAAGTGAGGTTTGTATGACGTATAAAACGACATTATCGAGCAGGTGGTGTAAAAAAAATATTAAAAGAAGGAAACTTTTCCCGCTTTCTTTGAGTGGAGCGAGAAGGAGTGTTAAGAGTTTTTCTACACTTGAAGATCCAGATCACACAAATCAGTCTTCAATGATAAACCGGAGAAAAATAAATGACAAAATAGATGTTTATAGATAGACGGCTGATATTATTCGATAAACCTATTCTGATATTGGCAAAATTAGGGCTATTTATGGATACCTAGAAACGCATAAATGTTAAAATACATCATAAATTTGCTATAGGTCTCCCTTCTGGAGGTGGACGTTATATCTTGCGAACAATTTATAGGTAAAGTGTTTATATTCCATTGAAAGATTACCTATTATAGGTAGGTACATAAGTGGCGTAAAACCGACAACAATGAGAAAGTTTTAGTTGAACGGCATGATATTCAGATAAGGAGATTAAAAAGATATACCTTCCTACATACGTAAAAAAAAGGAAAATAGCGCTCCTAAGATCGGTCGATTATGACACGCCGCGGCGTCTTCACTTAACGCCTGTCGCAGGTCCTCACTGCACACCTATTTTACGTGAGGTTCCTGTTCGGATACGGTGGGAAGAAACGCCCGGGTGGTACGCGGCAATGGTGAGGATGACTTGGAGGACATGTTAGAGCATACCGTGGAAGTCTGCCCCACTTTAGTGCCGTGTCTTTGTGGGTGATCGGCAGCGGTGTCTCTTGCGTCCCGCATGGAAAGCAGTCACCTCGAGGCAGTAATACGAGCGAAGGAGGTGGCGGAAAGCATAGGTAAGGAGGAGACGCGAGATTGTTCGAAACAGTTACCGTACACAAAGTTGCCTTGGATCGTAAAGGGCTACTAAAGGAACAGGTGGGTCAGTAAAAGTCTGACATTCCCTTTCGTCCCACCTAGATCGACAGAAGTCGTTTGATGATAAGCCACTGAAAATAATCGGCTTACTACCTACCTACATCAAATGTAAAGGATTTGAAGTACCGCGGCTTGCTTCCTTACCTACCTGAGCTTGGATTTGGGTTTGTAATAGCACATTGATACCCGAATACCTGTGAATTTTGATCGCGAATATTCGTCAAAATTTTACATTCTTTACATCAGTTGTATTATCATTCTATATCCGTTCAATCAATACCAAATATTCGTATGTTTCTTGTGAATTCTGCGAATATTCGTGAAAGCGAATGCGAATGCGAATATTCGTTACATTACTATAATTTGACAGCTGTCAGTTGAAAGCGATTCTTCCTACAACTCCAGACTTACTTTCAGATTTTCTTTCTCGTAAGACTAAATAATACGAGTAATATATTTTATTTATAGTCTGTCTAAAAAGTCAAACGATTTGGGAATTTTGTCATTTAAAAAATACTTATATATTCAATACTTTTTATAAGGTTTTTCTATTAGTAAATAATGATCAAGATCTTTTAATCAACCATATTAATGAACCAGTGTTGACTACATCAGATAAAAATACATTTTTTTATATCATCGCAACAGGGAAAAATCTATATTTTAAAACAGTCAATGGGACTAGAAAGCTAGTACCTACCCTAAGAAAGCTCGTTATGAATTTTATTAATAAATAAAATATATTTTAGTAGGTATGAAGTTTTATTTAAAATTTAGTCTTTTAGTTTAGTTAATCAGTCAAAAATTTAGCAATGGGCCTTCTTCGGTGTATAGAAACTTAAAAAGATTTATTTATATACACTTGCGTGCAAAAAAATCGGCCCACCCCTAACGTTTTGGTTTAAAACACGATATTTAGATGAAAAACTAGACTCTGGCCAACGAAAGATAGTACAACAAAAAGGAGGCCGTATTAAAAAAAATTGAAGCTGTTCACCCTAGCTGTACGCCACTTAAACGGAGTTGATACGTTTGATATTCATGAAAATAATACTCATACAATTGCCATCACGGATCTTGAGCGCTCGGTGTTAGAGTGGGGATCGCTTTGCGCATTCCATACATTGGCGAGCCAATCGTCTTCGTTGTTAGATACATGCAGCAACGCAGGGAACGAATTAGGAGTGACGGCGAGCCAATCACTGACACTCCCCGCCCCCGCGTCTCACTTCGCACCACTAAAGAGACCGAATATTTGACTTCTGCGCAACCGCTCAAGATCCGTGATGGCAACTGTAATTATGCAATATTATACACAGGTCTTGTACCCAGTATAGACTCCAGCTCTCACAAAGGATAAACTGTTAAAAATATTTTGATTTATTGTCAACATTTGTACCTTTATGAGAGAAACAATAAATATTATTATTATTATTATTTAACAATTAAACATGCTGCTTATTTAGCCGTGATATTCAATGCCGCCAAAACTCAAGCATGTCCGTTCACTGCCAAAAGGAGCCTGATCACCTTGGCTCCTGCTTTTTAGAATGTATCCTTGGAGTAATATCCTTCTTAAACTTTGGGCAGTTTTGTGTACAAAGCTACGGTAGCTGCTAGGAAACTCGTCATTCACAACTCGGCTCTTGGGCGGAGCGGGAGATAGTGTCAGACTCTTACTGACTAAAAGACCCACCCCGTTCCTTCTAGCCTTCATACCGGGGCTCGAGCGCCCTTTCGGATAACCCTGGCCCCAGTAGGCTTCGACCCGGCTGGGTCCCTGCTGTTGCTGACAACTCCCTGAGGCGCGCGGGAACAGTGCGCGCCGTTGACGACTTGGGCTTGGTCCTGACAGTTACCGGACGGCCGGACAGTGAGCTACCCATTGCTTACTGTCCACAAGCCCGCGCCTACGGTGGCCGGAAATCGGGATCAGAATCCCGGTTGCGACGGCGGCGGCGATAACGCCGTTGCCTGATGCGTTCGGCCTCCTCCTTTGCGAGCATTACTGCTTCGCAGAAGTCGGCAACCACCTGCCACTCCTCCTCGCTCCGGACCATGGCCTCGACCAAGGCCCGGCGCGAGAGGTCTCCGCCGCCGATCGCCCCCACGAGGGCACGGCGATGCTCCGCCCAAGCAGGGCACACCTCGACTGTGTGCTCCACCGTGTCCTCCGGGCGTACCGCACAGTGGCGACACCCGGGCGTCACTTCCGCATGAATCCGGTGCAGGAAACTCTCGAACGAACCATGTCAGGTGAGGACCTGCGTCATGCGGAAGGTAAGGACGCCGTGAGGTCTTTCCAGCCACGCCTCAAAGAGGGGGCTTACCGCCATGATTGTGGCGTGCCCAGCACTGGGTTGCGATAGTCGTTGACGCCATTTCACCTTGAGATCCCGCCGGAGCTCTGTCCGCTAAGCCGCGACCTGTCGTGGCAGCGGACTTTCACCTCGGCGTTGCATCTCCACGCGCATATCGTGCATGTGTGCAAGGACTGTTGCCTCCAGATCCCACGGTGGTAGGCCAGCCAGAAAGCTCGCCGCTTCGCGGGAGACCGTGCAGTATCCCCGTACCATCCTTATTGCCATGACCCTCTGGCAGGCGTTCAGCACGGCCGCCAGTTGCTTTTTCAGCGACGGCGCCCACACCAGCGCCCCGTAGAGGGCCATGGACCGAACGATCCCCGCGTAAAGCCTCCGGCAGGAGGCATCTGGAGCCCCAAGGTTGGGCAGGAGCCGCTTGAGCGCAGCCCCAGCCCGGTTGATTTTGGGAGCCAGGCGTCGGAAGTGCTCTACGAAATTCCACCGGCTGTCGAGGACGAGTCCCAGGTACTTCATCGTCGACCCGACACCGATGTGAACTCCTCCTACCGTTAGTTGGGAACTCAATGGCGGCGCGTTCCGAGGGCGGCGACCGTAGAAAAGTGGCAAGTGCCTGTCAATGCGCCTCATCAGATGGTTTTAAGTTACACAAAGAGCAATGGAGAGGAAGATAAGCTTAAGTGGCAGTAAGCTGGGTACATTGCTCGCAGAACAGATGATTGATGGGGCCGAAAGGTTCTGAAATGGCGGTCGGATATCTGAAGACGCAGCGTTGAAAGGCCTCGTAACAAGGGTACCGATAACCTTTTTTTAGTAAGGTCTACGTGAATTCGATGGAGGCGTGATAAACAGAACCGAACGTTGTGGTGACATTTGGGAGAAACCTTTGTCTAACAATGGATGCCTTTCAGCAGAAATGATGATGACGATCGATGTTGGCATGTTGATAAAATCAATCTCTCAGAAAGATTATTCCAATTAAAGATTGGATAAATCTGATCTCTCCAAAGAAAAAGAAATGTTGCATCCTGTTAGTAAATCTTACCTGTACAGGCTTCACCATCATCATCGAAAAAACTCCCTATTTCTGAATTACTTGTCAGAAAAACCTGTAGGTAGTTTGTACGCAACGCCGACTATTACCTAAAGGTCATTGAACTCGCTCAGCTGACGTTTTCTTAAAGAAATTAATTTCGTACATACGTAAATTAATACGAGTTTTGAAAAAAAGGTACTTTATTTTTTAATTTTATCTTTACAAATCAATAGTGTTTCATGTACCTGATCGACCCTCCACGGGATTAAAACGATTAAAATTGAACAGTGTATAATAGAAATTAAGAAACTAATCTAAAAATGATATTATTGTATCCAACCGTCGCATTTTTTCTGCATGTTTCCAATTTAATTCACTTTTTGCGTTTTTAAATTTATCCATCATATTAAATAGTAGCCTCTCCATCGAACTATGTAGTGATTGTTTTCGGCATTATTTTAAGCAAAATGAGTATAATAAGATGCACGTATGTAAACATAAAATGAGTTATGTACGAAACGTCAAGAACACAATTATTTAATTGTGTTATTTAATTCTTAATTTTCTATAATGCTGCCATACACAACGTGTGATAAATAATTCGTTGTCATCTTTCGATGGCCAAACTCTAAAACCATTGTGCTGTGTCTGTACCGAATAAAAGTATTTCTATTCTATTCTAAAATCAATAAAATAAATTTTTCACAACAATTTATAGATAAGAAAGGAAAGTTTCATTGGACTTGGTTTAAAATTTATAGATTTTTTTAAAATTCATTTTACAGACTTATTAATAGCACGAGCAAATTGAAACCACACTTGGCGATGCGCAGGAGATAATTTCGGATCATTGGCAGGCTTGTTTGGATGTAAGTTCCTTTCTGCAAGTCTTCGTCGTAGATACAGTCCGCTCACTTACTGAGACACGACAGACATAGCGGAGTCTTTGCTGCACCTGAACTCCAGTGAGATGTCGATTACGCATAGACATTGATACCAGAGAGTGGTCATCGCGCTCTGATGTCGCCCGATTTCTGCCTGAAACCGATCGTCTATTGAAACTTCTAGTCTCCAACGAACCTTTGGCGCACTCATTTTACTATAGATCGACTTAAATGAAGACGTCTAGCCACGATGCGTTGACTCAAGCCAGCAAAATTAGTGCCACTACTTGAGTGGCCTCAGTTGGACTTGTATCCATTTTTACATTAAGAAAACACGTTTAAAATCAAGTTAGATGATCAAGAAACCAACGAAGTTAACCAAATTCCAAATAAATAAAGATTTGATTAAATTTAAATACGGAGCAATAGAGCAAAATCAGAAACATTATGTTTTAAAAAGTGTAAAATGAGGGCGTTCGACGATTTGAATCGATAATGTGATGTGAACAATGGTACTTTGACCAATATGAAGAGTACCTATGTGTAAAAAAAGTTTATAAAGCTATCTTCAACAATACCTAAAATATTTTTTTTTAATTAATCCATGTTTTGGTTAATTATTGGGTTCCAAAGCGCTGCCTATGGTATGGGTCGACTTTTATGCACGCAAGTGTATTTAATTGTACTTCGAGCTAATAATTCTATTTATTTATTTATTTAATCTTCATGCAACAAAAAGTACATAGGTGGACTTAATGCCTTAGGCATTCTCTACCAGTCAACCTAGGGTGGTGAAGAGACAATATGGTAGGCGCACAAAAAGAAAATTTTGGTATTAAAACAAGAGTAATAATATACATAATTATAGATAAAATACACATACATATATATTTAATATAATATATATACTACATAAATATATTTATATAAAGTAAGGACAGAAGTTTTGAGACGATTCTGCTATTGGTGTAGAAAATGATTCCCCAACTTCCGCTTAAATGCATACCGACTTTCGGCCGTCCTGATATCGAGAGGAAGCGCATTCCACAGAAGGATGGACTGTATATAGAAGGAAGAATGAACAAAATCAGAAGTATGAGAAGGACAGAGCAGAAGGAGATTGTTTGAAGAACGCAGATTCCTTGCGTGTGAAGAACAAAGAAATTGAAAGTGAGTTATGAGATAGGATGGAGGCGTGGGAGAGTTGAGCAAAGAGAAAAATGTAGTCAGTGCGCGCACATTTCTTCTCTGGCGAATTGGCATCCATTTAAGCTCAGATCTATAAGTAGAAATATGGTCATATTTTCTAAGATTAAATATGAACCGAATGCAGTTGTTGAGGAGCCTGTCCAGTTTATCCAGCAACACCGCGTTCAGGTCAAAGTAGCACACGTCACCATAGTCGATTATAGGAAAAATTAAAGTTTGCACAAGCATTGTCTTCGTCTTCGCGGGCAAAAAGTTCCTCAGACGATACAGATACCGCAAAGTCCCGTTGACTCTTTGGCAGACACTATAAACCTGACTTTGCCAGCCAAGCGTCGAGTCAAGATGTAAACTGAGATCCTTTACACTAGGACTGATGGGGATGATGGCACCATTAAACATAATAGGAGGAAGGGAGTTAACCACCATTTTACCCATCATGCGCGAGCTTCCGATAATAATAGCCTGACACTTCGTGGGGTTTACGGACACCCCAAATCTATCAGACCAATCCTTGATAGCTTCCAGAACCCGATTTACATCATCTATAGCGTTTGACAAACCTTCTACCCGCGCAGCCGTATATAACTGAAGATCATCGGCATAAAGATGATACGAACACCGAAGACAAAGAGTTATAAAATTTATGAAGATGGAGAATAGTAAGGGAGAAAGAATACCGCCTTGTGGAACACCAGAATCCAGATCACGCCAACTCGAGGAATTCTCGTCAACGCGAACCGACTGCTGACGTCCCCGAAGATAGGAAGAGAACCATTCCAGCGCCTCAGACGAAACCATAAGATGGGAAAGGATAGATAGGAGGATATCGTGACTGACAGCATTAAAGGCGTTTGAGAAATCTATTAAAACCAAAATAGTTACCTTGGTATCCTCCATAGCTTCTCTAATGTCACCAGTCACTTTAAGGAGAGCAGAGGTAGTACTATGACCCGGCCTGAATCCATCTATTCATCTATTACTACTATCTATCTATTTATCTATCTATTATATATATCTATTTATACACTTCTGGACACATCTATTGGCCCACCTTGTATTTTCAGTTTTGTTTGGTCCTAGCTAAAATTTTATTTTAGGTCGAGCAAAAAGTTTTTATGCAGTTTTGAACCTGGCACATTCACAATTTCATTCAATAGTCTTTTTTTGAATTTCGAACACAGAATTTAAAGAAACAAAAGACAATTTGGAGCCTGTTTGTTAATATCAAACAATCGAATACTAAGAAAACTTGGTTTTATTGGTTTACTTGGATTTAATTCTTGAAAAAGTGATTGATATCTTTGGTTTTGCAACAAACATTACTTATTCTTAACATTAAGGTGAGGTTCTATCAATAATCTATGGATACTTCACCTGAAGTCGCCGCCCAAGCTGTGGCACATAATCAGGCCGGACACAGCCAAAGAAACGTGAGTGCTCAACTTAATTTAAGTCGATCTGCGGTCTGAAATGTTTATCGGAGGTACCTAGAGACTGGCGGCTTTGTTCGTCGCCAAGGAAGGCCACGATCTCGAGTCACAACTGAAAGGCAGGATCGATTCATCGTGACGACCAGCTTGAGAAATCGTCACCTTACCTCCATTGAGATACAAAACCAACTTCGCGACTTCCACAGAGTATCTGTGAGCGCTCGAACTGTTCGGAGAAGGTTAAAAGAACGCGATATGGTACCACACAAGCCAGCTAATGGGCCCAAACTAACGCGAGCCCACCGAACAGCGCGCCTTCATTTCGCACGCAGTCATTTAAATTGGACACAGCAAGATTGGAGCCGTGTACTCTTTTCTGATGAGTCTAAAATTGTGTTACATGGCAATGATGGAAGGAAGAAGGTCTACCGACGTAAGGGAGAGCGTTTCGCACAATGCTGCTTTGAAGAGAGGGTTGCTTATGGCGGTGGCTCATGGACTGTCTGGGGCGGTATACCCGCGAGCGGCAAAACTCAACTTGAGGTTGTTGCAGGACCACGGCTGCCAACATTAAATGCTGAAAGGTACATTCGTGAGTGCTTAGAACCTCACGTGATACCATACGCGGACTATGTGGGCCCAAATTTCCTTTTTATGCATGATAATGCAAGAGCCCATGCGGCCGGCATCGTCAGGGAATATCTTCGGGATGTGAACATCACAGTTATGGACTGGCCAGCCAGAAGCCCAGACATGAACCCCATTGAGCACATGTGGGACGAGCTAAAAAGACGTGTTAGGGCTCGTCAGCCAGTTGCCCAGACGATGCAAGAGTTGAAAACTGCCATAGAAGAGGAATGGGAGATGATCCCTCAAAATTTCATAGAGCGGTTGATAAACTCTATGCCTAATCGTATGAGAGCTGTGGTAGATGCCCATGGAGGCAACACGCGTTTTTAAATTAAACCTTTATTTGATAAAACATGTTTTTTATTCAAAAATCAATTGCCTTTAACAAGGCGCATATCCGACTTGTTAGGCGTAGCTCCATGTCGTATGGTATTCTGAATTCAAATTTAAAACAATACGATCGAAAAAGATGGTAAAATGTATCAGGTTTAAAACTGCATCAACAGTTTTTGTTCAATCTAGCAATCATATTTCGGTAGGGGCCATCGAAACCTAAACTCTAAGGTGGGCCAATAGATGTGTCCAGAAGTGTACTATCATCGTTCTATTTTAACGTTAATATTTCTTAAGAAAACTTATGGATAATAATTATGTTAAAAACTAATCGAAACAATGTCAATGAAAAACAAACTTTTAATAGAAAAAATCAACGCTAAACTAATAGTGGCATAATTATATTTTTAGATTCCTTACCTTTGTTCGTGACTAAATAATACAAGCAATATCTTTTAACAGAACATACATTTTCAAATGTGGGCCATATAAGAAATACTGAAAACGATATTTTATTTTTTCTTTATATTCGACTGGAGAATGAGTGGCAGACTTTCATTGGAGAAAATTATTAGGTAGTGCGTTTGGAAAATTTATCAGGCACACGGTTTCCAGTTTGTCCTTGACTACGCTATGCAGCTGTGCTAATTGATTGTCGATTGACATGAGCTTAGGCTGTGTATGGGATTAGTCCTTACTTCTAAATGCTTCAGTTCAATTTATTTTATGACTTGTGCCATTAAAAAAAACTACAAAAAATGACAGCAACTGAATGTCATTTTGATAATCTGTCAAAACGTAATTTCTAATTACAATTATTTTATGTACATACTTAGATAATTAAGTTTTTATTCATTATATCGTTATAAAACATAAACATTCTTCTTACAATTAGTTAGCCGGTAGTGATAGGAAAGAGGAACATTTTAAAAGTTGTAATATTTTTAGAATTTGCAAACGGGAGATTGAAAAACAAATCTTGCTTATGAACAAAAACATTAAATATTATGAATAATATGTATCTGTAATAGGTACCTATATTTTTTAGCTTATACCTATACAGTGTATCGGTCACCAGTCGCACTTGTTTGGCATGATAGTCGTTTATCGCTGGAAATTCTATATATAAGAGGGACGAACGCAGCTTGAGCGGTATTTGTGCTCACGGTACGCGTCCAGTGCGCCGCTCCGTTCCATTGACAACAAACGCTTGCAATCAATCCAAAATGGCTTCAAGAGATCCTGCCACCGACCAGCTTGTTGATTTTAAGAAAAATCTAAAAGTAAGTTCTAGTTATACTGTTAAAGTGCTAATTTAGGCAGTGAACATTGTAATTTAGTGCTTCGTTAACGCGTACTGTGTTTACCCATAATAACTTGTGAGCTAATTCGACGAATGTACTTTAAACTTAAGAATATTAATTTTGACATTAGCTGTTTGCATTAACTTTTACTATGTAATGCTGAGCATTGTGTGTATATTAGTAAAACTCGTGCCCCACATACTCATTATTACATTGATCTTTGTCCCCTGAGTTGATTACCGAGAATTTAGTGTAAACATATTAAGTACATAATTACACTTTTTGATAATTATCTAATAATTTGTTTTTCACTTTGATAACTTTTTATGATTTTGGTGTTTAAAACATAACAGTTCTAAATATTAAATGAATTTGTGTCAGTGACTGTATCTAGAACATGTTCATTTTAACACATACACCTCTTGGTGTTCACCTTGTAATGCATTGCGAATTAACATATTACTTAATATTGTGAACACGTGTGGCACCTTGATCTCACCAAGATTTATTTGACAATTCATTTATTTAATAGGTGTGTGTTTCACTACATACCTGTATACATTTTATTTGACATTTCTTTTTTCTCACGTTTCAGGATTCTCCTGGCTACATCACTACTAAAACTGGAGCACCTGTTGGAGTGGTAACTGCTATACAAACTGTTGGAAAGAATGGACCAGCTCTGCTGCAAGATGTCAACTTCCTTGACCAGATCTCTTCTTTTGACCGGGAGCGTATTCCAGAGCGTGTTGTACACGCTAAAGGTGCCGGAGCATTCGGACACTTTGAAGTGACTCACGACATCACAAAATACTGCGCTGCCAAAGTCTTTGAAACAGTTGGAAAGGTTACCCCTATAGCTGTGAGATTCTCTACTGTTGGTGGTGAAAGTGGCTCTGCTGACACAGTCCGTGATCCTAGAGGTTTTGCTGTAAAGTTCTACACTGATGATGGCAACTGGGACCTTGTTGGTAACAACACACCTGTTTTCTTCATCAGGGATCCCACTTTGTTCCCTAGTTTTATTCATACTCAGAAGAGGAACCCTGCCACTCATCTTAAGGATCCTGACATGTTTTGGGACTTCATCACATTGAGGCCAGAGGTAACACATCAAGTAATATACTTATTTGGTGATCGTGGTATTCCTGATGGTTACAGGCATATGAATGGATATGGTTCTCACACCTTCAAGCTTATCAATGCCCAAGGAGTGGCACACTGGGTGAAATTCCATTACAAGACTAACCAAGGAATCAAGAACTTGGCTGTTGACAAGGCTGGTGAACTAGCATCTACAGACCCTGACTATTCTATTAGAGACCTTTACAATGCTATTTCCAAGGGTGAATACCCATCATGGACAATGTATATCCAAGTCATGACAATGGCTCAAGCAGAAAGCTGCAAATTCAATCCATTTGACTTGACCAAGATTTGGCCCCATGCGGACTACCCTCTGATTCAAGTTGGCAAACTTGTCTTAAATAGGAACCCCAAAAACTATTTTGCTGAAGTTGAACAACTTGCATTCAGTCCTGCTAATTTGGTGCCAGGTATTGAGCCATCTCCTGACAAGATGTTGCAGGGTCGTTTATTCTCCTACAGCGACACACACCGTCACCGCCTGGGAGCTAACTACTTGCAAATCCCAGTGAACTGCCCCTACCGTGTCACTGTGTCTAACTACCAACGTGATGGACCACAAACTATCCAGAACCAGGATGGATGCCCCAACTACTTCCCTAACTCATTCTCAGGCCCACAAGAGTGCCCACGAGCACAGCGCCTGCAGCCCAGGTACAATGTCAGCGGAGACGTTGACAGGTTCGACTCTGGCCAGACTGAGGACAACTTCACACAAGCTACAGATCTCTACAAGAAGGTGTTTGATGATGCTGCCAAACAGCGTCTTGTTGAGAACATTGTGGGTCACTTAAAGGATGCTGCTGGCTTCATTCAAGAAAGGGCAATCAAGATGTTCACTCAGGTACATCCTGATCTAGGCAGCAAGATTGCTGCTGGTTTGGCTCCATTCAAGAAGTATCATGCCAATTTGTAATTAAATGGAAGGAACTTATGGGTGCTATTTTTATATTAGATACTAAGCAACAAGATTATATTATCTTTTGGGTACACTTGGGTCTATATGAAATATGAACGGTACATGATTTACATAATTCAATTTTTTTAATTACTTGAAGGTGATTTAACCTGAAGATTGCATAATAAACCGACTGTTTAACTGATAATAGTGTTTAAAATATACTACTTTGTAAATACAATACCATTTTGTTTTATTGTATACCCAAATTCACATACTTATCTGTCATATAGCCCTCAATAGTTAATAATGACAATCTTATCACAAGCTTATCATTAATAATAATAAATTCATTGATAGGTACAAGAAACCTTAATAACAATAATATAAATACTTACATAAGTAGGAACATTTACCTAATTTGCCTCAAATTATTGAGAAATCCTAAACTAGGTGAAACATAAGTGTTTGAATGTAGAAACAAAAAAGATAGATAATATGTTCAGTAAATCTAATATATATATATATGTGTAAGTACCTATATAAAAATCGCGTGTCCGTGTTTGTTATCGGACTTCGGAAATTTTTTGATACAGACAGAATAAGGTCGCAGACTATTTTCTAGCCCTCCTATCTCCACCCGCCATTTTTCTTTAATAATTAAATGGTAGAACAACGTTACCCGGGTCAGCTAGTTACCTAGGTATTTATATCAAATCGTCCTAATTTTAATTTATTTAAACTTCATGTAGGTACAGTAGTGGTACATAGGCGGATTAATACCTACCTACTATATAACTATACTAAGTTACTACTATTTTTTCACAGATACAGTTAATTAGATTCCGATAAGACTAACCTAACTGTGATGGATTTTTTTTTTGTGTCGGGAAAATCATCTAATGACAACTCTGGCTCTTGGGCGGAGCGGGAAATAGTGTCAGACTCTTACTGACTAAAAACCCACCCCGTTCCTTCGTGCCTTCATACTGTGGCTCGAGCTAGCGAGCTACTCTTTCGAAACTAACCCTGGCCCCAGTAGGCTTTGACCCAGCTGGGCCCCTGCTGTTGCTGACAACTCCTTGAGGCGCGCGGGAACAGTGCGCGCCGTCGACGACTTGGGCTCGGTCCGGACCGCCTGCCACTCCTCGCTCCGGACTATGGCCTGAACCAAGGCTCGGCGCGAGAGGTCTGCGCCGCCGATCGCCCCAACGAGGGCACGGCGATGCTCCGCCCAAGCAGGGCACACCTCAACTGTGTGCTCCACCGTGTCCTCCGGGCGTTCCGCACAGGTGGCGACACCCGGGCATGAATCCGGTGAGGACCTGTGTCATGCGGAAGGTAAGGACGCCGTGAGGTCTTTCCAGCCACGCCTCAAAGAGGGGACTTACCGCCATAATTGTGGCGTGCCCAGCACTGGGTTGCGATAGTAGCTGACTCCATTTCACCATGAGATCCCGCCGGAGCTCTGTCCGTCATGCCATGACCTGTCGAGGAAACTGATGGATGGTCTTTTAATAGTAGATAACAGCGGCGGCGCCTGTTTCTCATGCATGAGGTGGGTCCAAAACCGAACAAGTAACAATAAAACATCGACTAGCACCTGAAATTGCCAATTTACACTGCTAAAGCATGAGTAGTAATTAGTGTACCTGCCTTCACTGTACGGGGAAATGCCTTTGCCCTACAGTGAAACATTTGCAGAAAACCTTAGAATGTAGTTGGACAAGAGATTAAAAAGAAAACTAGTTAGTCATAGGTGTTTGACCCGTAAGGCAGGGCGCAAACGTGTGTCTTGTGTCAGATACAAGCTACCGATGAATCTCCTGTTTCAGGATTCTCCTGGCTACATCACTACTAAAACTGGAGCACCTGTTGGAGTGGTAACTGCTATACAAACTGTTGGAAAGAATGGACCAGCTCTGCTGCAAGATGTCAACTTCCTTGACCAGATCTCTTCTTTTGACCGGGAGCGTATTCCAGAGCGTGTTGTACACGCTAAAGGTGCCGGAGCATTCGGACACTTTGAAGTGACTCACGACATCACAAAATACTGCGCTGCCAAAGTCTTTGAAACAGTTGGAAAGGTTACCCCTATAGCTGTGAGATTCTCTACTGTTGGTGGTGAAAGTGGCTCTGCTGACACAGTCCGTGATCCTAGAGGTTTTGCTGTAAAGTTCTACACTGATGATGGCAACTGGGACCTTGTTGGTAACAACACACCTGTTTTCTTCATCAGGGATCCCACTTTGTTCCCTAGTTTTATTCATACTCAGAAGAGGAACCCTGCCACTCATCTTAAGGATCCTGACATGTTTTGGGACTTCATCACATTGAGGCCAGAGGTAACACATCAAGTAATATACTTATTTGGTGATCGTGGTATTCCTGATGGTTACAGGCATATGAATGGATATGGTTCTCACACCTTCAAGCTTATCAATGCCCAAGGAGTGGCACACTGGGTGAAATTCCATTACAAGACTAACCAAGGAATCAAGAACTTGGCTGTTGACAAGGCTGGTGAACTAGCATCTACAGACCCTGACTATTCTATTAGAGACCTTTACAATGCTATTTCCAAGGGTGAATACCCATCATGGACAATGTATATCCAAGTCATGACAATGGCTCAAGCAGAAAGCTGCAAATTCAATCCATTTGACTTGACCAAGATTTGGCCCCATGCGGACTACCCTCTGATTCAAGTTGGCAAACTTGTCTTAAATAGGAACCCCAAAAACTATTTTGCTGAAGTTGAACAACTTGCATTCAGTCCTGCTAATTTGGTGCCAGGTATTGAGCCATCTCCTGACAAGATGTTGCAGGGTCGTTTATTCTCCTACAGCGACACACACCGTCACCGCCTGGGAGCTAACTACTTGCAAATCCCAGTGAACTGCCCCTACCGTGTCACTGTGTCTAACTACCAACGTGATGGACCACAAACTATCCAGAACCAGGATGGATGCCCCAACTACTTCCCTAACTCATTCTCAGGCCCACAAGAGTGCCCACGAGCACAGCGCCTGCAGCCCAGGTACAATGTCAGCGGAGACGTTGACAGGTTCGACTCTGGCCAGACTGAGGACAACTTCACACAAGCTACAGATCTCTACAAGAAGGTGTTTGATGATGCTGCCAAACAGCGTCTTGTTGAGAACATTGTGGGTCACTTAAAGGATGCTGCTGGCTTCATTCAAGAAAGGGCAATCAAGATGTTCACTCAGGTACATCCTGATCTAGGCAGCAAGATTGCTGCTGGTTTGGCTCCATTCAAGAAGTATCATGCCAATTTGTAATTAAATGGAAGGAACTTATGGGTGCTATTTTTATATTAGATACTAAGCAACAAGATTATATTATCTTTTGGGTACACTTGGGTCTATATGAAATATGAACGGTACATGATTTACATAATTCAATTTTTTTAATTACTTGAAGGTGATTTAACCTGAAGATTGCATAATAAACCGACTGTTTAACTGATAATAGTGTTTAAAATATACTACTTTGTAAATACAATACCATTTTGTTTTATTGTATACCCAAATTCACATACTTATCTGTCATATAGCCCTCAATAGTTAATAATGACAATCTTATCACAAGCTTATCATTAATAATAATAAATTCATTGATAGGTACAAGAAACCTTAATAACAATAATATAAATACTTACATAAGTAGGAACATTTACCTAATTTGCCTCAAATTATTGAGAAATCCTAAACTAGGTGAAACATAAGTGTTTGAATGTAGAAACAAAAAAGATAGATAATATGTTCAGTAAATCTAATATATATATATATGTGTAAGTACCTATATAAAAATCGCGTGTCCGTGTTTGTTATCGGACTTCGGAAATTTTTTGATACAGACAGAATAAGGTCGCAGACTATTTTCTAGCCCTCCTATCTCCACCCGCCATTTTTCTTTAATAATTAAATGGTAGAACAACGTTACCCGGGTCAGCTAGTTACCTAGGTATTTATATCAAATCGTCCTAATTTTAATTTATTTAAACTTCATGTAGGTACAGTAGTGGTACATAGGCGGATTAATACCTACCTACTATATAACTATACTAAGTTACTACTATTTTTTCACAGATACAGTTAATTAGATTCCGATAAGACTAACCTAACTGTGATGGATTTTTTTTTTGTGTCGGGAAAATCATCTAATGACAACTCTGGCTCTTGGGCGGAGCGGGAAATAGTGTCAGACTCTTACTGACTAAAAACCCACCCCGTTCCTTCGTGCCTTCATACTGTGGCTCGAGCTAGCGAGCTACTCTTTCGAAACTAACCCTGGCCCCAGTAGGCTTTGACCCAGCTGGGCCCCTGCTGTTGCTGACAACTCCTTGAGGCGCGCGGGAACAGTGCGCGCCGTCGACGACTTGGGCTCGGTCCGGACCGCCTGCCACTCCTCGCTCCGGACTATGGCCTGAACCAAGGCTCGGCGCGAGAGGTCTGCGCCGCCGATCGCCCCAACGAGGGCACGGCGATGCTCCGCCCAAGCAGGGCACACCTCAACTGTGTGCTCCACCGTGTCCTCCGGGCGTTCCGCACAGGTGGCGACACCCGGGCATGAATCCGGTGAGGACCTGTGTCATGCGGAAGGTAAGGACGCCGTGAGGTCTTTCCAGCCACGCCTCAAAGAGGGGACTTACCGCCATAATTGTGGCGTGCCCAGCACTGGGTTGCGATAGTAGCTGACTCCATTTCACCATGAGATCCCGCCGGAGCTCTGTCCGTCATGCCATGACCTGTCGAGGAAACTGATGGATGGTCTTTTAATAGTAGATAACAGCGGCGGCGCCTGTTTCTCATGCATGAGGTGGGTCCAAAACCGAACAAGTAACAATAAAACATCGACTAGCACCTGAAATTGCCAATTTACACTGCTAAAGTATGAGTAGTAATTAGTGTACCTGCCTTCACTGTACGGGGAAATGCCTTTGCCCTGCAGTGAAACATTTGCAGAAAACCTTAGAATGTAGTTGGACAAGAGATTAAAAAGAAAACTAGTTAGTCATAGGTGTTTGACCCGTAAGGCAGGGCGCAAACGTGTGTCTTGTGTCAGATACAAGCTACCGATGAATATTTGATTTCTACAGAACCAATATGAAATCACCCACTCACTGCGCGTACTTAAACGTCTTTTGTGTCCAGTTTCTTTCACTTAAACATACTCGTGACGATCAAAAGTGTTCGGTGTCGATAACTGAAAACTAAAAGTGTCTACATTTGCGCAGCGCCTTAGATGCCGTACCGCAGATCTACTCGAGCCACAGTGGCTTTTAATTGTTTGTCTAATTATGAAAGGCATGAACAGTAGAAAGTGAACACTCTGAGTAACCTTCGTTCACTCAGGGTGTTCCCGTTCGGAAAACTTAGCTGAAAACAACGAATGCTACTAGGTGAATAGTGAAATTGATAGGACACCTGGAACTTGGAAGGTCTGGGAAAATGGAGAGTTTAGACTATATCTAGGTATCCCAATTCTGTTAATAATAGAGATTTACCTAGGTAATTTAATTTATGTTCTAGCCTTAGTAATCCACATCCAGACTAGGTATTGAATATTTTTTCCCAGATTTGGAGTGATCTAGGTACATTGTAACTAACATTGTTTTTGGTCATAATTAGCACACTTTTTCAGGGTTTCGTAGAAAATTAAAGTTTCGCCAACTCCATTTGTATTGTTACGTACGTGGGTAATCAAATGCCGATTTACTGACGAGAGAACTTTATTTACCACAAACAATAACAAATTAGTCCAGTCAACAATAATCCGAATCGCAATTAACACTAGAGTACCGTTACACTATCGCTCAGGTCGTTAGATAAAATCACTTCACACTCTTAGGTAATTCGCTCTTGATCGCAGTCGAAATCACAACTGACTTGCTTCCGGCCGGGGGCTCGTATTTATATGCGGAGCCAAGAAAATTCTAGATACCGACATCCCCGGATCTATCCAGAATTCCAGAACAATTGAATCGCTTCTCGAAGTCATAAATAATTTTTATGGCTCGTGGTAATAAGAGTCACTTTCATGCGAATTTCGACTCTATTGTTAACGTCGGAGAGTACCATTTCCCTTATCGGTTAGATGAATACCTATTACTACTTGTAGGTATTTTGTGGATGTTTCGAGATTTTTCTAAGCCTGACTACGCACAACCATTCTAGACCTTTCGAACAGCAATGCGTTTTAATTATTACGTGCTACTCTTTATTTTCTCGGAGATATGGCGGGTTCACGTTTAATGGCGTAACAGTGCCCCCCTCTTAGTCATGGTCGTCCCGAGCATTATTAGATCCGTGATACGGCGCCAATCTATCCACATGGACAACCTTGGGTTTCCCTCTTAGCCCTTTCTTGATGCGGTAGGTCACGTCATTAATCCTTTTTAACACGGTGTAAGGTCCCTCCCATCGAGCTTGAAGTTTCGGCGACTTCCCTTTCCGTCGAAGCGGGTTGTGGAGCCAGACCAGTGTACCTTCCTCAAATCCCTTGGCATTGGCATTACGATCGTATCTAGTTTTCATTTTTACTTTTTTTAGTGTTCATGCTATTCTCACGAATTCGTTTATGCACTTCGTCCAATTGATCTTGAAGGTCACTTACGTAGTCCGTAACTGGCTTAAACTTGTCAGGTGGCACGCCAGTTATGGCATCGACTGGAAGTCTCATCTCCCTGCCGAAATTCACTCTTGCTGGGGTATGTCCCGTGCTATCATGCACTGCCGATCGGTAAGACATCAGAAATAGTGGAATATACCGGTCCCAGTCCTTCTGATGGTCATCGACAACCTTAGCCAGGTGATTCTCCAGGGTTTGGTTAAACCCTTCCACCATTCCGTCCGACTGAGGGTGCGCAGGTGTTGTGCGTGTCTTATAAATTCCCAGAAGAGTACACATTTCCTGGAACAGCGCAGATTCGAAGTTACGGCCTTGATCGGAATGGATTTCCAAAGGTGCGCCATACCGACATACTACTTCTTCACATGTCCCAACAACACTGTTTTTCTTCAGTTGGACCTCTTCTTTCCCAAGGTTCACAATCCTGACCTTGGATTTCCTTGTCGTCATAACTAATGTCCTCGCAGTGATGATCTCCGGGTGCCGGCCAGTATCCTCTACCAAAACACATCTTGTTTGCCTGATTTTCTTGGGAAACTTGACTTCGACTAAGGTTTCTGTTCTCGGAGCCAGTGTAGTATTCTTTAAACAGTAGAGGTTGCATGAGTTAATTCCTCGCAGGAAGACTTCTTGATCTGGGAATTTCAATACTCCCCTGTCGATATCTAAAATACATCGGTTATTCCGCAAGAAGTCGAGACCCAGTATGCAATCGTCGGTAATATTCGCAATTAACGCAGGATGGATATACACTTGATCACCGATTTTGAACTCAATTTCTGTATCACCGAGGACGGAGACTGGCTGGCCGGTTGCTGTCTGAAGTCGGCAGGATGGAGACTCTCTTTGCCATGAGATGGTTCGTTTCAGCAACTCCGGTCTTACAATGGTTCGCGACGCCCCGGTGTCAACGGTAAAATTGCAGGCACGATGATTCAGCGTTCCTTCGATGATCAAACTATTTCCGTTGTGAACTTGATTGATGGTGATGGTTGGGGCTGTGGCTCTGGCGACATTAAGTTTTATCGGCTCCTCGTTGACTTGAGTTCCGGAGTCCACACTTTCCCTCTTTTTCTTAGGACAATCGGTGCGAATGTGCCCTTTTTCTCTGCACCCGTAACACGTTGGAATATAGCGGGACTGTGCTGGAGAAAAAGCCACCACTTCTCGGTGACGTGGTTGCGCTGAAGGCGAGACCACCACTTCCCTAACTCTATGCGTACGTGAATCTTTTCGTACTGCTTCCACTTCCAAAGCGTGTGCCATCGCACTCTTTAAAGATTGGTGGTGTCCGAGTCGCACTGTAGCCCTGACTTCAGGATCCCGTAGACCGTCGATGAATGCTTGCACCAGATTCACTTCCACCATCTCTGGTGTCATCGACATGTATGCACGCCGGACCAGCCGTTCAACCTCGACTCCCCACTGCTGGAGGCTCTCGTTCGACCTCTGCGTTCTCTCGCGTAACTGCGCGCGGAAAACGTGCTCGAGGTGTTTGTCTCCATAACGAGTGTCCAGTCCCTCCATGAGACGCTCCAATGTCCTGCCGTCCGCAGGGAGGTTCTCTAGGACTAGCAGGGCGTCCCCTCGTAGAGCCAAAGTTAATGCCGCAAAAGACTGCTTATCATCCCAGCGGTTTGTTTCGACCAATGTCTCGAATTGGTACTTAAATGCCGTCCAGGAAGACGTGCCATCAAAACGCGGCACATCAAATTTTGCGGCAGATGCACAGGGGGTGTGCGATGATGAGCCGACAGCAACGGGTTCGCGTGCTTCGAGCTTGATAATTTTTTTGTTGATGTCCAGCAGGCTTGTTTCGAGGCTATCAGCTCGGGCGGAAACCTCCTTGACCTCTACGGTGAGATTCTTTACCTTCTCGCCCAACGTGACGAGGCCGTGATCGATCTTATCGAGGATTAGGTTCTGCTTAGCCTCCTGTTCGCGGCGAGCAGCTTCTTGATTAGCCGCGATGAGGTCCTGGAGCTTGCGCTGGTTGGCCTCCTGATCGCAGCGAGCGGCTTCCTGTTCGCGGCGAGCGGCTTCCTGTTCGCGGCGAGCGGCTTCCTGTTCGCGGCGAGCTTCTTCCTGGTTCGCTGCGATTAGGTCCTGAAGCTTACGCTGGTTGGCCTCTTGTTCGCGGCGAGCGGCTTCCTGGTCGCGGCGGACAGCTTCCATACTAGCTTGCATGGCGGCCAACACCGCAGCGAGGTTCAATTCCGAGGATGGTCCTGTTGGCGCCTCAGCAGCTTCTGTTGCTACCATACCAGCCTGATCTTCCTCCTCCATACGATGACGCGCAGCATCCATCTCCATTTGCCTTCTTGTTCGTGGTCGCTGTTCGTCGTCTCTCGGTGTTAATGGCATTTCACTTCTGACACCAGTTGTTACGTACGTGGGTAATCAAACGCCGATTTACTGACGAGAGAACTTTATTTACCACAAACAATAACAAATTAGTCCAGTCAACAATAATCCGAATCGCAATTAACACTAGAGTACCGTTACACTATCGCTCAGGTCGTTAGATAAAATCACTTCACACTCTTAGGTAATTCGCTCTTGATCGCAGTCGAAATCACAACTGACTCGCTTCCGGCCGGGGGCTCGTATTTATATGCGGAGCCAAGAAAATTCTAGATACCGACATCCCCGGATCTATCCAGAATTCCAGAACAATTGAATCGCTTCTCGAAGTCATAAATAATTTTTATGGCTCGTGGTAATAAGAGTCACTTTCATGCGAATTTCGACTCTATTGTTAACGTCGGAGAGTACCATTTCCCTTATCGGTTAGATGAATACCTATTACTACTTGTAGGTATTTTGTGGATGTTTCGAGATTTTTCTAAGCCTGACTACGCACAACCATTCTAGACCTTTCGAACAGCAATGCGTTTTAATTATTACGTGCTACTCTTTATTTTCTCGGAGATATGGCGGGTTCACGTTTAATGGCGTAACAGTATACTTGTGTCTTCATTTTTAACCGACTTCTAAAAAAGGAGGAGGTTCTCAATTCGGATGTTTGTATTTTTTTTTTATGTATGTTCGCGCATAACTTCGTCGCTTGCCAACCGATTTGAAAAATTCTTTTTTTGTTGGAAAGGGTATACTTTCCAAATGGTCCCGTAGTCACCAAGTCGGGATCTGATGATGAAATCTTGGCGAAATCGAGGGAACTCTTCAAATATTATAGGCAACTGTATAGTTCTTTTGGTATTTTCATCAAAGACTTAAGCATTTACAGTCAAAAAATGACATTTGGTGTAGTGGAACTGGTGAAGAAGACCAGAAATGGCCAACGGAAGTTCATACTCGCACAGATATGACGATGAACATAGTTATGCGACTACGATAATACAAATAAATGAATGGTTCTGAGTAGGTATGCTGAAAATGGTTTCATCGAAGTGACCTGATAATGATGATGGACGCGGAAGATAGGCACCGGAATTCCGTAATTAATCAATGTATCCTAGCCGTGTTTGGGCTTATTAGAATTGTCATGAGATGCACTTTGGCTATAAGGTACTATCGAACTGATCTGATGATGATGATGGAGCCGGAAGGTAGACACGGGAACTTCATAATAAAACAATGTATCCCAGCAGGGTTTGAATTAATTAGAATTGTCATGAGTAAAAGGTTCCCGCGCGCCTCAAGGAGTTGTCAGCAACAGCAGGGGCCCAGCCGGGTCGAAGCCTACTGGGGCCAGGGTTATCCGAAAGGGCGCTCGAGCCCCGGTATGAAGGCTTGAAGGAACGGGATGGGTTTTTTAGTCAGTAAGAGTCTGACACTATCTCCCGCTCCGCCCAAGAGCAAGGGTTGTCATAAGATGATTTTTTAAAAAAAAGAGTAAAAGGTACTCTAGCTGTAAGTGTATTGCAACTAAAAAGTGTGAAATAAAAACAGTGTGTAAAAAGATTTTTTACTCGTATTTTCTATCGTGTGGGTATTTTACGACTTAGGAACCCGTTTGCGAAATATAAAGTTATGAGTAGAGGTAATTTTTGTTTATTCATGAAATACTAGCTTTTGCCCGTGACTTCACTCCCGCTCTACCCTACTCCACCCTACTTTATCTTACTCTACCCTACTCCACCCTAGTATACCTTACTCTACCCTATACTACGTTGCTCTACCCTACCATACCCTATTCTACGCTACTCTAACCTACTCTACCCTACACTGCATAATTTTCATTTTTTTCATAAGAATCTTCTCACAATAACAAAAACAAAAAAAAAAAGAATTAGCGAAATCGGTTCAGCTGTTCTCGAGATTTGCGCTTAGCAACACATTTAGCGATTCATTTTTTCATATTATAGATTTATAGGTTTAATGTGTTACTATTGTCACTTTACGATTTCCTTTGTGGGGACGACAGAGAGGTTAATCGCAAATAGGTTGGTAGGTACACCTTTTTTTATGTTGGGAAAAAATCATCCAATGACAACCTAACATTTTTCGGTGGGAAAATCATCTAATGAATGACATCCCCCGCTCTTGAGCGGAGCGGGCGATACTGTCAGACTCTTACTGACTAAAAGACCCACCCCGTTCCTTCTAGCCTTCATACCATTCCATACCTACTTAAAATAGGCTTTAAACTGATTCAAAATCCATGACCGACCACTGATCACATTTTTCCTTGGCGGAGTTATTTCCATGGTTTCTGGGGTTGTTCATGGCAAAAATGGTTTTGAAATCAAACTGAAAGACGGCACAGATGAAAATTCGTTTTTTAGAGTTCCGTACCCAAAGGGTAAAACGTTTGCCGATGACATTGTGCTGGTTGCCGAGAGTGGCCTGGAGGTCCAGAACAGATTGGAGGTGTGGTGGCACAGACTGGAGAGTGTTGGCCTGAAATTGAGTAGAACCAAAACGGAGTACTTGTTCTGCGATTTCGGCGATGTCTCCAATCCAGTGCCTTTAGCTCTCGCCGGAACGCCCATACCGATCTGTTCCGACTTTTGGTACCTCGGGTCGCTCGTCCAAGGGGATGGTGAGGTGGACCGGGACGTAACACGTCGGATCAACGTAGGATGGATGAAATGGCGACAGGTCACGGGAACCACTTGTGACCCTCAAGTTGAAGGGTAAAATCTACATGTCCGTGATAAGGCCTGTCATACTGTATGGATCAGAATGTTGGGCTGTGAAAAAGACGGATGAAAAAAGATTGCATGTAGCGGAGATGAGAATGTTAAGATGGATGTGTGATGTGACGAGAATGGATAAAGTGAGAAATGAGTATATTAGGGGAAGTTTGAAAGTGGCGCCAGTGACTGAAAAGTTAAAGGGAATCGTTTGTCTTGGTATGGTCATGTGAAAAGGAGGGATGAAATGCATGTTGCTAAAAAATTTATGAGTTTACATGTGGATGGATGGAGGGGAAGAGGGAGGCCAAAGAAAAGATGGATGGATTGTGTGAGAAGCGTTATGAAAGAAAAGGGAGTTAGTGATAGCGTGACGAGTGACAGGACAGAATGAAAAAAAAAAACGTGTTGCGCCGACCCCAAATAAAACGGGACTAGGGCAGGAAGATGATGATGACCCAAAGGGTAAAACGGGCCACTTAAGAAACCACTGCTGTCTGTCCGTCTGTCTGTCTATCTGTGTGTCTGTGCATGTGTACGATATCTCAGAGCGTCTCGGACCACTTGTCGAACAGTTCCGGCTCAAACGCTCATTAGTGTGCGTCCACCGAGCGTAGGTATAAAAAGTGAAGTACATACATGAGATTGTCTTCTGTACCTATCTATTTTGTGCTTGCATTAACACGATAAGTTCATCAGATTAAAGTAGTGATTTAACGCCTAATTTCGAAAAGAGGCTAAAGCAGTAGTGGAAACTTTTACCGCCTAAATCAGAAGAAGGACACCTACCTAAAATCATAGGTACGACGACTCAGGGCCTCAAGTCTGCTATTTCACTAATATCAGAATGGTCACCGGAGTGACCTTTCTGATATTAGTGAAATAGACTAATGACTCTCAGACTGGTGAATCATTGATTTCATAATTGTTGATTTTGCCAAGTTTTGGTAATCTACTAATATAATGGCATCATTATGACTTTCCAATGGTCATCCACTGAAACTCCATTGAAAGAAATGGCATAGAATGGTAATCTTGTACACAATAATAAATGAATGTCTGACGTATGCGGTAGTCTGCTAAAATTTTGACAGTTCCTTTGATCAGTGTCCTACCATTAGAACGTCATTGTGCAGTCAGTGTTTTTAATAAGCTCGATATTGTCATTTTACCACGATTCTATTACGAGACCATTGCCTAATCAATGACCGGTAATTATGAATTAGCAGATTACGAACTTTTAGCAAAATGACAATGGGATCGTGTTAGAATGACAAATTTATAAAAACAGCAGACTTGGGCTCCAGGTTTTAGAAACTTTTTTTTTATCCTTGTATTCGTAATGAAAAGGACAGTGTTTACCTCGGGGTGAAAGTGGACTATTGCACTTTTAGTGTTTTTTTTTTTTAAATTGAAGTCGTTTGTATTTTTTTGTAAAAAGGGTTTTTTTAGACTCGCTTTAAATGATCTTTCTATATAAGAACAAGTACAGAAGTACCATCACAGTAAATAAATTAGATAGGTACATACACTTGAGCCCATAAAAGGTTTATTGTCGAAGATGATAGATAAGTCATTCAAATAAAAAAAAGAATAATTTCCGTCATAGTCCGTGCATATCGTGGCAGTACTTCGATCAAAATAAAATTGCATTACAGTATTATGTTATCAGTGCCGTATGTCACAGTATGGTACCTACAGTAAGTCAATAAAATACCTGATAGTGACATAAATTTAGTGTACCCAATGCTACTTTACTTCCATTTATTATTCAATATTCTCATGCAATGGGGCGGGAAGAGTCGGCAAGCAAACAGTGGCGGATTAGCCATGTAGCAAGTGTAGCAAAACCTACAGGCTCCGCGCATTCAGGGGCCCCGCGCGTTCGAGGATCCTGCACTTGAATTGAACGTAAAAAAAATCTAGTTAAAATATATAAGTATATTGAATTGAAATCCGAATGAATAAGTACAGTTGATTATTTTATTGAATATGATCGTCAATCTCTTAGAACTTAAACTACTGTTTTCGACACCAATATCAATCACAGTATTTGTAATACTGTGCCAATATCTCATTGGTACATATAATTATACTATAAAGATGATAACTTACAAAGTATGATGTTGGATTCAATTGACCTTCACTGGTAATTATTAAGTAAGAAAGTATTTTTGTTGCGTTTCGTTATCAGTATTATGTATCGATAAACCTAATTAAAGTGAGTGTCAAGCTTATTCTCTATCTATAGGTATCTACCTATACCTAGTACAATATACTAGCTTCTGCCCGCGCGGCTTCGCTCCCGCTCTTGCCTGCTCCATCCTACTCTACCCTACTCTACCTACTCTACTCTACCCTACTCTACCCTACTCTACCCTACTCTACCCTACTCTACCCTACTCTACCCTACTCTACCCTTCTCTACGCTACCCTATCCTACTCTACCCCACTCTACACTACTCTAAGTCTACACTACTCTACACTACTCTACCCTACTCTACCCTACTATACCCTTCTCTACCCTACAATACCCTACTCTACCCTACCAAACTTCACATAAACCATCTACTAAATAGTCCGAACAAAACCTAAACATTTGATTTGGATAGGTAAGCCCGTTCTTGAGTTATAAAATTACAACGAAAAGTGGCATTGATATTTATATAATTATATAAATATTGGCATCAACATAAAGATTTTTTTAAATATCTTCCAATTCTTCAAACAGCCCGAGTAAGTTTTTTTTTTTTTTTTTATCTGTTATAAACTAGTATTTGACTGCGATCCCGCCTGATGGTAAGCAGTGATGCAATCGTTGATGGTGAGGCGCACTAGTTTATTAAGAGCCTATTCACTCTAGCCTTCAAGACACCCAAATTATAATCAGACGGGAAGACCGCAGCAGGCAAACTGTTCCAGTCCTTTGATGTACGCGGTATAAATGACGAGGCGAAACGCTTAGTCCGAACCATAGGTGTTTCAACAACGTAAGGGTGGATACCTGCCGTGCGTCGGCTTGTCCGATGGTAGAATTGAGATGGCGGAATCAAGTCATGCAATTCCTGCGCACACTCTCCAAAATGCAATCTGTAAAACACCGAAAGGCTGGCTACCCTACGCCTGTGCTCAAGGCTTTGAAGATTGGACTTGACTAAATCTGGATCACCAATCAGCCTCTTCGCACGCCTTTCCATCGAGTCCAAAGCTGCCAGGTGGCACTTTGCAGCACCAGCCCATATGTGGCTGCAGTACTCCACACACGATCGGACCTGTGCTTTGTATAACACTAAAAGCTGTCCCGGTGTGAAGTACCGCCGGACTTTTGCAAGAACGCCTAGTTTCCTAGCAGCTACTTTGGCTTTGGACTCAATGAACCGCCCAAAATTGAGGTCGGAGGAAATTTCGACACCCAAGAGCTGAAGGCAATCTGCTGAAGACAAGCTGAAGACAATCCAATGATACATTCTGAAAAGTAGGAGCCGAGGTGAACGGGCTCCTTTTGGCGGTGAACAGACACGCCTGTGTTTTGGCGGCGTTGAATCCCACCAAATTGGTTTCGCCCCACTTGGAGACTGCCTGAAGTGAGATATTCGTACGCTCTACCATAGCCTCTCGTTCAGACCGGATTTGCTCTTTACTAGCCCGAGCACCTGGCAGGTATCTCTCCACAACTGTGCTATCATCTGCATACCCATAGATACCGGGCATCAGCAGATCATTAATATGCAACAGAAAAAGAGTTGCAGAGAGAACTGACCCCTGAGGAACTCTGGCATTAGTCGTCATGGGCTCTGATGAGCATCCATCGACAACAACTCGAAGAGACCGTTCTCTCAGGAAGTCTTTTACCCAGTTAATCAGACCAGGGGAGATGCCGTATGCTGGAAGCTTACTCAAGAGGCTAGCATGCCATACCCTGTCGAAGGCCTTCGAGACGTCTAAAGAGACTTCTCCGTTCTTCTCGAGGGCCTCGCCCCACAAGTGGGTGGCATACACTAGAAGGTCCCCAGTAGATCGATTTCGGCGAAACCCGTACTGTCGGTCACTGAGGAGATCGTTACCTTCTAGGTATGCCATGAGGCGCGAGTTCAATGCACGCTCCATAATCTTACAGAGTATGGAGGTTACCGAAATCGGCCGATAGTTGGTAGGATCGGCACGACTGCCCTTTTTGGGCACGGGTTGCACGTTGGCAAGCTTCCAGGACTTGGGCACTATTCCAGTCCTAAACGAGAGGCGATACAAGCGTGTCAATACAGGAGACAACTCGGGCGCACAAGCCTTGAGAACAATCGCTGGTATACCATCGAGTCCACTAGCTTTATTCACGTCTAGACGACACAGTGCATTTTTGAATATTGAATTACAAATGCGGCACAGCTGCAGGAGAGCACGGTGAGATTTTACGTCTCGACGACGACGACGTGTCGTGCAAAGTGGCACGTTGCGTTGTCGTAAAGTGATTATTTACGTTGCTCGAAGTGGAAGTCCACGTCACGTTGGCGTACCGTGGCACGTTGCGTCGTCGTAACGTGTTTATGAGCCTTCAGGGTCACTAACCATTAGACCAACAGGCGAGTCGATTATAGAGGAAGCAGGTAATGGTATAACCACACTGAGAGTATCGTGTTTTTGAAGTTTGGGTAAAAATGCGTCCACGTATTACGATCCCGTGGTTACACGTTACACTGTCTGTCTGTCGTCGCGCTCTTTATATGTCAAAGGTATCCTTTCTCCGGGCCAGTTGAGCCAAGTCCTCAACGCGACGGCGGCATTGAACGTTGTGCTTGCTGTCCGGCCAACCCAACTAAACGAACCCGCCGAAAGATAAATCCTTGAAGGATTTCTTTCGTGGAGAGACGTGCCCGCGTATTTGTGTGTTTCCACCGCTGCCGTGGTATGGTCATATTGGTCATCGTTTGTCCTTCGATATTGAGCGATCTCTTCTTATTTCTTTCTCAATCATATCTCTCCCCAAGATAAATGAGACGGGCAAGCCCAACCAAGAGGTCTGTTTGTTTCACTTAATTAAAATATGTAACCTAACCAGCCAACGTAACGTGTTACGACGACGGGTAGCCGCTCGGTCCGGATGATTACCCGACGCCTGGCCTGGAGACCTGCGGCCCTAGAATGCAAAGTACACAGATGTGGTTTTAGTCAGTAGGTAACAGTCTGACACGGCCTCGCACCCTACCCAGAGCGGGAGAAGTCATTGGATGATTTCTTACCTCAAAAAACCCAACGTTACGTAGGTACCTAGGTACAGATTTGTAATTTCGTAAAATGTCTATTTTGTCTCTAGGCTCCTATTATAAAATTTGTCTTATGTCACAATTTAAACAACAAATTAATGGTCAGACGACAATGAGGCTGCAACACAATCTCATAATAACTGGAATCGCACAGGAAGGTACAAAATGATGTCGTTGTGCTACCTATTACGATTTACTAACATCACCTAGAATTTTCAATCTACCTATTGGTCTAATGGTTGTTAATAACCATATATCTGTCTACGAGTAAGTACCTACATACCTTCTACCACATATGTCACAGAATATATAATAGTAGATATGAGATATCTAGTGCACAGTCAACTAATAATAATTTAAATTAAAAGAGTGTCCATGGAGTTTCTTGCACGTTCTTCTCCATAGAGATCTACGCTTTGGAACGTGCAATTTAGCTTCACTTGTTTGACTGACCGACCTTTTGTCAATTCTAATAATCCCAAACACGGTTAGATTACATTAATTTACCTTCTGGCTTCATCACCAGATCAGTCCGATACATCCCCTTCCCCTTTTCCTTCAGCCAGTCATCGACTACACGTTTAGACAAAGCAATTTTACTTGTTACGACAGTTCTGCTGTGATCCTATGAGGAGTTCTGTGCCATATCTTCGAAGTTCATGATCAGATTATAACAATATTTCAATGGGACCAACTAACTTGGAAGCATAACCTTTCAATCAAAAAAAGAATTTTCAAAATCGGTCCTCAATTTTTTTTTTATAATTAATAGGCTCGCGTTTGACCACTATCCCACCAAAAATAACATTGACCCCTCTTGTATGCTTAGCCAATGCTATGATGCTGCAAGTGTATTGACCGAGATATCGGTGAACATAAATAAATAAAAAATAAAAAACATACATTCAGCTGAACATGAACCTCCTCCTTTTCGAAGTCGGTTAAAAAGCGCCTGCACGGCCGTAGCTAGGGGGGGCATTGTGGGGCAATGCCCTACCTTAAAAATACCAACAACTAAGATAAATTATTATAATTAAAATGTTTGTTCATAGTTTGAGATAAAAAAATTGTAGCTATACTTAGGAACCTATACTTTTTTGTGGGTAAAAATCATCCAAATGACATCCCCCGCTCTTGGGCGGAGCGGGAGATAGCGTCAGACTCTTACTGACTAAAAAACCCACCCCGTTCCTTCTTGCCTTTTATACCAGGGCTAAGCTACCTTTCGGAGCTAACCCTGACCCCAGTAGGCTTCGACCCAGCTGGGCATCTGCTGTTGCTGACAACTCTTTGAGGCGCGCGGGAACAGCGCGTGCCGTCGACAACTTGGGCTAGGTCCGCGCTGTTACCAGACAGTCGGACAGCGAGCTACCCATTGCTCACCGTCCGCAAGCCCGTGCCTTCGGTGGTCGGAAATTGGGATCGGAATACTGGCGGCAGCTGGGGCGCTGTGAGCGCCGTTGCCTGATACGGTCGGCCTCCCCCTTTGCTGCTTCGTAGAAGGAGGCGACCGCCTGCCACTCCTCCTCGCTCCGGATCAAAGATATTAATGAATCTGACGTGAAATGGTTAACTATAATGGAAGATGGGACGAGAGATAAAAATAACCGTGAAAATATTGCATTACCAATACGTTACGTAAGGATAGTGTCGTCAATGAGTCGTTGCTGATGGTTACGACTACTAAAAACCTTGATGCAGCCACTTTCAGGGAAACGGAAAATAACATTGACCCCTCTTGTATGCTTAGTCAATGCTATAATGCCGCAAGTGTAATGAGCGGGAAAGTTTCAGGAGTTGCGACTAGAATAGAAAATAAATTGGGCCGAAAAATTCCTTATGTCCACTGCCATAATCATCGCTTGCACTTAATAGTCATAAGGACTATCTCAGAAATGACTTTCATTCGTTTATTTTTTGACCAATACATCATGTTACATGAATTCGTCCATCATGGCAAAATAGCTGCCATATATGGTGGAAAAAGGATTTTCCGACTCCTCGAACATCGCTGGTCTGGATATTTGGCAGTTACAAAAGTTGTATACGATAATTATATTCATCGATTTTTTTTAGATTCAATGGTGATGACGTCGCCAAGAGTACCGGTATTAAAAAAGTCATGCTTGAAGAATATATGTGTCTTGATCTGGAATTCCGAATGGTTGTGGTCAAAAAAATCTTATCCACGCTACAACCTGCAGACGCAGCTTTGCAAGCCCGAAGCGCAAGATTGAAAGACGCGATAACAATCATAAAGTGTATCGAAGATGAAATTATAGAATTAAGATCAAATGAAATGCATAATCAAATTCTGGAAGAAGCTAAGTATTTAACAAGCGAAGACTGCGGCGATACTGAAAATAGGACACAGACCTCGAAAAGGCAAGTAAAAAAGCCAATTCGGAAGGATGACTATTTGACGTAAAGCCCCGCCTGTTCCTCAGCCAGACTAAATATAGAAGAGAACGACGATAAATTATGATAAATTTTTTACTTCCGCCCTGCCTGTAACCAATGCTGCCGTATCTCAAATTCGACTCTAGCTACATCCGTGAGTGCCTGTAATTGGTCTATTTGAAATAAACGTTTCTGATTTCTGATTTTGACAGTTTATTCAGCACAAAGCAGCGCGTGCTTCGTACAGTTAGTAACAAAATTCTATTATCGTTTATACCAACAATTTGGGAATCATCAACATTCGGCTGAAAGACATTCTCTGATAACTGCTAAACACAAGCCTTCCTCAAGTAAACCAGTAGCAGAGCAAAAGCAAAGTTCTCATTTTGTATCTTTTATATTGCGATTTTCTACCAAAATTTTTTTCTGGACTAATAAAAGTATAATATAAATTTAAAAAATAAAATGTATTTTCCTTTAAAAATGAGTACACATATAAAATTACACGCCAAACTTAAGGGCAGGGCACATTGCATGCAGAACAGATGGTCGATGGGAACGAAAGGTTCTGGAGTGGCGACCACGTACCGGAAGACGCAGCGTTGCAAGGCTTCCAACAAGGTGGACCGATGACCTGGTCAGGGTTGCGGGAATCCGATGGATGCGTGACGCACAGGACCGGTCGTTGTGGCGACGCTTGGGGGAGGCCTATGTCCAACAGTGGACGTCTTTCGGCTGATATGATGATAAACTTACATATTCTGTTTATATGTTTATAGCTTTAGCCACGGCCCGACATAAATTTGTCCCGGACTCGGTAAGTTTAGATCTAACAACCCTGTTGTACCCCACATTGCTCGCAAAACCATTCGCCGACAGGAAATTCTGGGGCGCCACGAAACAGTCCACTTTTGTTGCCGACCGTACACCTACTTACTCTTTCTTATCTTATCTAGAAAGCAGTACCATTTGGTAGATTAGGCGACGTACCTACGTTTGTTGATATGATTAACTAAATGGGCAATTACTGTCTAGAGTAAATTGTAAGTTCTCAGTTCTTTTTGTCCAACCAACCAAATCGTTTTCAAAATTTAATTCTAAAGAGGTATATATTACCTATCTTACTACCTATTATTTACATTACATCAGCAATTAAATTGAATAAATTGTTAATCGTGCGTGATATTAATAATTTTGAAAACAACAGTGTAGCTTATTTTTTTTTTCATTACTTATACACTGAAAGTAGGTTTCAAGTTGCCTGAAGAGCAGGTTGGATATATAAAAACTTTGGTTGAAAGTAATACTTTTCATTCCTCTAGGCCTAGGGAGAATCGCTTTCAACTGACAGCACATTATTAAAAAAAAAACTTGTTCATATCATCAGACTTTTTAATGTTCCTGCTGCTGGGACTTAGGCCTCCTCTCTAGGAGAGGGAATGGGCCGTAATCCACCACGCGGGCCCAGTGCGGTATGGTGAATGTCGCATGTCTTCGAATTTTCGGTTCTAGGACATGCCGGTTTCCTCACGATGTTTTCCTTCACCGTTTTGAGAGTGGAGTGGTATTTGGAACTTACCTCTAATAGAGGTCAGTGTTAAAAAAATCTAGACAATTCAGTTTCTAATTATGACGATGTTTTTGCGCTATATAAACTGGTAGCGTGATTTGATAATACTTAGTAAATAATTTTGGGAGTATATATCACACTGATATAGACAATTTATATGTAGACACACCAATTTCTGCAAAAATTTCTTCGCCGTCGTTCTTTCTATTGTAAGATATTTGTATTAACACGGTTATTACCTTTTGTGTTTGGAAACAATAGCATTGTATAATGTAGAAGCACTTTTTTTTTAAATTTTTGTGTAGGTATATGAAGTACCTTGGAGCATTTTTATTAGGTTACAATTACAACTTGTTTGACATTACGAGCATGGCAGTTGAGAGTTTATCATGCTCACTTTAATGTCTCGCTGATGGTGGCACGTGTTATTCGGTCATTCAGTTCCCTTGAAAATGGTTGAGCTGACTGGGGCTGATGCACGCGTCATTCTCGTGAACGGGTGCCGTCAGTTGAGACTGGTCATCTTACTTATGAGATGGCTTAATTCAATATCTATTTTTTTATTCGTTTTATTATTATTTACCTATTTACATTGTGCTCACATATTAGAAGCGACAAGAAATATGTAACCAAGATTAATGTAGGTATATATTTGTAACCATAATATGATCTAAAAGAGTGTCCATTGAGTTTCTTGCACGTTCTTTTCCATAGAGATCTACGCTTTGGAACGTGCAATTTAGCTTTTTTTGTTGACTGACCGACATATTGACAATTCGAAAGTGCCTATAATTGGTCTATTTGAAATAAACGTTTCTATTTACTGAATAAGTTAAGTCCATTTAGATTCAGATATGGGTTTTACGCCTGATTCATAAGAAAAGAGGCTACATTAAAAAAAAGATACCTAAAGTCATACGACGACTCAGCTTTTTATTTTCAGTTACTTTCCTTGTATCGTTATGAAAAGCACAGTGTTTACCTCGGGTTATCGACTTATTTAGTCCCTCAAACTATTGGCGACCTGGCTACGCTCGTACACCAAACTCCTTCTCTTCTACTTTCAGCCCTGGGGTAACAATGTACTATTTTGTAGATAAACTGAAGTTGTGTTATCTTATGAGCGTCGAGTAAGAGACGGGCACGGGGACGCGCAACCTTGCTAAACCTACTAAGTAGCTGTTTTAATGTTAATCTGGTTCTGAAAAAAAATACAGTAGATAAATAGCTGCTTTAATACTGTAAATATAAGTAACTAACGGTTACCCGACGGTCAGACGGCGAGCTACCCATTGCTCGCCGTCCGCGAACCCGCACCTAAGGTGGCCGGAAATCGAGATCGGGATCCCGGCGGCTGGGGCATGAGAATAGAATAGAATAAACTTTATTGTACACCAAATTAGTAACATTTCACAAAAACTTAAATTTATGGGTACAATGGCGATCTTATCGCTGACAGCGATATCTGCCAGACAACCTTGGGATGGACTATAAGAACTTAAATTAAAAAAGGGCTAGTCGGCGGTGTACTGCAAGCAAATATTAATCAACAAAATTAACTAAGGCAAAATAATATATAAGTACATTTATATTTAATATATTTTATGACATAGACATCAGAATGTTGATCAGAATGTTGGGCTGTGAAAAATAAGGATGAAAAAAGATTGCATGGATCGGAGATGAAAATGTTGAGATGGATAAAATTGTTAACCTTACCTCAGTTGACGTAGAGGGTTCTTTTTCAATGAAAAATAATAATAAATATTGTATGTCAATTATCTTTGTTTTATTTGTCTTATCTATCTCTAAGGTTTTCATTATTATTTATTTGTAATGTTGTTTATTTTATTTATTTAAACTTCATGTACAGTAGTGGTACATAGGCGGACTTTCTCTCCCAGTCAACCTTTATTATCTCTGAAGATGATGAAGATCTATAATAATACCAACATTTCAAAGGAGGGAGGGAGGCCAAAGAAAAGATGGATGGATTGTGTGAGGAGTGATATGAAAGAAAAGGGAGTTAGTGATAGTTTGACGGGTGACAGGACAGAATGGAAGAAAAAAACGTGTTGCGCTGACCCCAAGTAATATAGGATAAGGGCAGGAAGAAGATATATTATGACTTACACAATTAAATAGAAGCGAAAAAGAAAAGAAAAGAATAAAGGTTAGTGATGGAAGAAATTGAATTAGGTAGCACCAAATTAATATTAGAGAGAAAGGTAATGTTCTTTGACGAGGTTTATACAAGAATCTAGCAACTGGGCATGCCTAACTAACATCGGCAGAGCGCAAAGCGTAAAGCTTAGACTGTAATCGATTTGTCACAGAATTTGGTAGAATGCGAGGGCATCAAAAGTTTCAAGTTCTCAAGGAACTTAATACGTTCTTTGAGATATGAGGCGGGTTGTGGGAACAAACCAGACACAGTAAAGTAACGATTAGATATGGGTATTCCGGCAAAGTCGGGTCGGCAGCCTCTTGGGCTTAATACGAAATTCAGAGACATGGTCATACTTGCGTAAACCAAATATGAACCTTGTACAAAAGTTTTGGAGTCGCTCAAGCTTATATAGCTGCACTCCAGTTAGATCTAGGTAACGGACATCGGCATAATCAAGGATTCGGAGAAGGAGGGAGTGGGCAAGGTGTGAGGGCCTCCTTTGCTATCATTACTGCTTCGCAAAAGGAGGCGATTGTTGCGGCAACAATGTTGCCGCCCTTCACCCCCACGACGACACGGCGGTGCTCTGCCCAAGCGAGGCGCATCTCTACCGTGTCCTCCGGGCGATCTACACAGTGGCATAGGTGAAATGATTGGACTAAAAAGACTACTAAATATTCATATATAATACCACAAGAGCTTCAAAATTATCGAATATTTCCCGATAGGTTCGTTGCAAACAAATGAAGGAGTCAAGTTTTTCAGGTTAAAAAATCACTCGCGCCGCTCGTGATTTTTTAACCTGAAAAACTTGACGATTTTATTTGTTTGCAGGGAACCTTGAGGGAAATATTCGCCAGATAATTTTGAAGCTCGTGTGGTATTCGGGGGATTATTTTTCCGTCCCAAATGTCGCAAAATCTCCAATTTTCACAATTGAATTCAACCTGTCAGTGATCATGTTTTGTTTTTTATATATGTCAAGGACCAGAGAAAATTTTCAAAAAATTATCAGTATAATACCATGTAGGTTGTACCACGTGACGTCGAATGGTGCAATTCTATTGGTCGATATTTGGGTCGGAAAAATAATCAGTATAATACCATGTAGGTTGTACCACGTGACGTCGAATGGTGCAATTCTATTGGTCGATATTTGGGTCGGAAAAATAATCTAGATAATTTTGTTTTTTGTAAACGCCTACTTAATTGTATGTAGCAATCACTGACTAGTCAATGTAATGCAATGCGCCTCAAATAGATACTCAAAACATAATTTGATACTGCAGAAACTACACGAGGTAATCTTTGAAAGTACTGGTCCGATTGCTAAACTTTTTTCACCGTTAGAAAGCTGATCTATTCCTGAGTGACATAGGCTATATTTTATGCATGCAGGTGAAGCCTTGGACAAAAGCTAGTTTGAAATAAAGTGCTTTGAATCTTTAATCTCGTGGGTCGTTTTGAAAAGGATAAGTCAGCTAGACGTCGTGGGGGTGATCGGCGGCGGCGATCTCTCGCGCCGGGCTTTGTTACAGGCCATGGTCCGGAGCGAGGAGGAGTGGCAGGCAGTCGCCTCCTTCTGCAAAACAGTAATGCTAGCAAAGGAGGAGGCCGACCGCATCAGGCAACGGCGCTCTCGCCTCCGCCGGGATTCCGATCCCGATTTCCGGCCACCGTAGGCGCGGGCTTGCGGACGGCGAGCTATGGATAGCTCGCTGTCCGACCGTCCTGTCCGGACCGAGTCCGAGTCGTCGACGACGCGCACTGTTCCCGCGCGCCTCAAGGAGTTGTCAGCAACAGCAGGGTCCCAGCTGGGTCGAATGAAAGCACGAAGGAACGGGGTGGGTTTTTAGTCAGTAAGAGTCTGATACTATCTCCCGCTCCGCCCAAGAGCGGGGGATGTCATTCATTAGATGGTTTTCCCACCGAAAAAAAAGCTAGACTCTATGTTTTTGCCCCAGTACCCATGTACAATAAAATTTGCGCATGCAACGCCGCCGCTGGGGCGAAACTGTGCTACCACGACAGGTCACGGCAAGGTGGATAGAGTTCCGGCGCGATCTCATGAAGATATGACGACAACGATTGTCGCAACCCAGCGCTGGGCACGCCGTAATCATGGCTGTAAGTCCCCTCTTTGAAGACTGACCGGAGGGCGTCATGGCGTCCTCAACTACCGCATGACGCAAGTCCTCACCGGACATGAAATGTAGGTATTATACTTCTATAATAATACTTGTCTCTACAGACAAGCTGGGAATTTCAAAGATTTGTAACACCCGTGCGAAAATATAAATAAATAAATGCCACCTGTTTTCAGGTCTTCAGAATTTTATCTATTTCTACCTAATAAAGTCTCATTTTTATCTATAGTTTCTCCTGCGAACCATTTAAAAATATATTATGTCATGTGACGTACAAACGTTTGAGAGATTTGCAATGTTTTGAAGTTTTTTATGTAGATTTTTTACTATTTTTTTAGTTTATTTTATAATGCTCTACAACTTGTGCTTATTCACAAATGGTTTTTATGTAGGTTTCGGCACAAGTAATGTTAAAGAAATCTGAACCAAATGTGATTTGTTTAAAAATTGTATTCAGTTATTCGCAAACCGAAGGTCTTCTGTATTGGATCCGTGGTTTCCAATAGGTTCACGGAAATTGAACAAAGGTATGATATCGTCATTACTTGTACTTTCACTAAATTTTATATTCAAACCATTATCTACCTTAGTTAGTTGTACCTGCATCTACCATAAATAAGATTACCTAACTGGTACAATTAACCTTTAGAACTTTTACAAAAACCCTACGTTTTAGGATTCAACCACACTATCAATACCTCCTGAAAACACGGCTGCTGCATGCAAGCTGAATCATTGTGAACAACGAATTCAATTCGTTATGATAATTCACAATGATTCCGCTTGAGGTTTGCAGACGGATAAGCGATCTAACTAAATCGAGATCTTAGTCCCAACAGTGGGAACATTACAAAGCAAATTGAAGCAAAGTTGGTGGTCGGACAGGGAAATGCTATAGTTTTCATACAAATGGGTTTAGGAATTTTCATATAGGTAACTTCACTTGTAGTACTCTATTAGAAGATAATATTTTTTTATATATAGTTGCAAAAAATTTTCATTTCAGGATGATTTGTAAACGGTGTCAACGGTCACTTCGAAGTGGTGAAGCTCAAAAATGTGGAATATGTGAGTCCTGTTTCCATATGAAATGTATTAACGATTCTGTGAAGGATCATCGTGATGGTGGAGACAAGGGCTATCAATGGAAATGTTCTCTATGTCAGAACTATGTCAGTACTCCTACTAGCGGATCAGACATAAATAAAGAAAAAGACAAGGAAAAAAATAGCCTGATGCAGGCCGTTAATGCAATAAGCGAAAAGTTTGAGCTCGTCAATAAAATTCAATTACCGAAATTGAATAGTGATTTGGCGCAAATAAAAACTGTGGCAGATCGTATTGTCCAACAAAATAACGATATATTACGGAAAATAGATGAAATTGAAGAAAAACGAAAGAACGACAAGCAATGCCCTAATTCAACCAGTAGGTATCGAAGAAGGAATCTAAGCTTTATCCCAAAATCAACGATGGCTTTTGAGAAAAAGGAAGAGCCACCTATAACTCTGAACGAAAAAAATTTAAGATACAGGTCACGAAGACGGTCATATCTTTTGAACAGAATATTTATTATTTTAAACAGAAAAATGAACAGAACTCAGTCTCCTAGAAGATGACAGCTGTAGTAAGAGTTCTAATAAAAACGATATCTTTCTTTAACTTTATGGCTATTTTTCTCTATACTATATCGATAATGAGAGACTGTATGTATATCTGTATGTGTATATCCCGCGGAAGTGTGGTGGCCGAGGCGTCTATGGTTTGGTTCGCATACTAATTGGACTCTCAGTAAGCGATACCCGCTGACTCAGTACAATTACCAATTGTACCAAAAATCAGAAACAAAGAAAAACATTAATCATTTTAGAGAACATATAATACGTCACATCTACGCAATACGTCCGAAAGGTCAGCATAAAGCTCTCCCATTGCGAAAATCATCCATTTACATCTCCCGCTCTTGGGCGGAGCGGGAGATAGTGTCAGACTTTAATGACTAAAAACCGCCTCCTGTTCCTTCGTTGCCTTTCATACTGGGGCCGAGCCTTCCTTTCAGAAGCAGACCCTTGGCCCCAGTAAGCTTTGACCCTGCTGGGCCCCTACGGTTGCTGACAATTCCTTGCAGTGCGCGGAAACAGTACGCGCCCTTGACGACTTGGGCTCGGTCCGGACGGTTATCGTACGGTCGGACAGCGAGCTAGCGAAGCCTGCGCCTACAGGTGGCCGGAAATTGGGATCGGAATCCCGGCGGCAGCTGGGGTGTCATCGCCGTTGCCTCAAGCGGTCGGCCTCCTTCGCTAGCATTACTACTCCGCAGAAGGAGGCGCCCGCCTTCCACTCCTCCTTGCTGCGGACCATGGCCTGTACCAAAGCACGGCGCGATAGATCCCCGCCGCCGATCGCCCCCAAAAGGACACGGCGATGCTCTGCCCAAGCGGGGCACACCTCTACTGTGTACTCCACCGTATCCTCCGAGCGTCACTTCCGCACGAATCCGGTGCAGGTACTTTCAGAACTTACTATGTTCGGTGAGAACTTGCATCATGCGGAAGGTGAGGACGCCGTGAGGTCTTTCCAGCCACTCCTCAAAGAGGGGGCTTACCGCCATGATTGTGGCGTGCCCAAGCTCTATAGTACCTCAAAATTACCTCATACGAAATCCTAAACTAATAATGTTATTAATGATTATATTCTGTTTTATTAATTTAACAAATCTTATGAGTGGATAAAAACGGATAAACCTTATACAAGGACCTAGACCATGACGTTTAAAGTAAGATTGTTTCAGTGTGGGTAAGAGACAGAGCTACACAAGTTGTCTAGCGCCATCTCTTACCCACACTGAAACAAGATCAAAACAATCTTACTTTGAACGTTATGGTAACCCCGCTGTTCCGTGCTTATTTATTAAACAAGTTTACTATTATGCCGTGCAAGATTCAAGTTGAAGTACTACAAATAAAGCCAGTGTATCCGTATGACAGTACATGCTGGACCCAAATTTTTGTGTGTAATATTCTAAAGATCCAAGCCGTTTCGAAGGAGTAGGGAAAAGTTTCAAAATGGCTAAATATTTTTTTTATAGAAAAGGCAAAAAAGACTAGTTAGTTGCAGGAAAAAAAACAACAGTTAATAATTTTTGTTCATGAATCTATAATAAACATTTTTTTTTTCAAACCTATTAACCTGGCCGTTACCGAGGAGTAGGCTTCAGAAAATCATGGTTTTATGGCAGTGGTCGGGCGTTTGGGCCTTAAACCTGAAGGAAGGCGAACGTAACGTAGCACAAACAATGTACTCTGTTGTCTACTACAGAAACATTTGCGTTGTTACACTATTGCTATTCAAAGCTTACAGGTTTTGGTTTCGACAATCCTAAGGTCGCGCAAGGTATTTTTAGAATTCTCCATCATGATAACTTAGCAGCGGCGTTTTTCGAAGTTCCGAACTTTAAATAATTTGTTCACCGGCAAATAATAAAATGCGACCATTTTTGTCGTTTTATATCTTGTGCAGTTATCACCAAAATGAATTGAGCTTTTTTTTTTATTAATATAAAACAGTACTTGACTGCGATCCCACCTGATCGTAAGCAGTGATGCAATCGTTGATGGTGAATCACACTAGTTTATTAAGAACCTATTCACTCTAGCCTTAAAGGTACCTAATTTAAAGCCGGTCGGGAAAAGCGCTGCAGGAAAATTGTACTAGTCCTTCGATGTACGCGGTAGAAACGACGAAGCGAAACGCTTAGTCCGGACCGTAGAAGTATCAACAACGTAAGGGTGGATACTCGTTGTACATCTGGTTGTACGATGGTAGAAAGGAGATGGCGGAATCAAGTCATGCGATTCTCACGCACACTCTTCAAAATGCATACTGTAAAATACTGAATGGCTGGCTACCCTACGCTGCCGGTGCTCAAGGCTTTGTAGATTGGACTTAACCAAACTTAAGCCAATCTATTGCAATCCAATACCATTTTTGCTGTCCCAGTTTCCCAAATATTAAGGAAACGCTCACGTTTCTACATATTTAATTTGTATAGCAATATTTTTAAAATTTTTACAAATAAGGTATTATGTCTGTAAGATAAAATACCTAAGATAACTAAATAAGTTTGGGAAGTTTGCATAATTCTTTTATGACGCATTTTAAAATTAACTTTTACGTAAACAGTTGATACGTTTTATGGCAGCTGCCGAAAAGGGAATAAACTGCTGTTGGACAAAATACAAGAGATCAAAACTTGAAAGATCTAAAAAGATTTAGAAAAGATTTAAAAACGAGCTTCGAACGTTTTACCTTCTGATAAAATTATTTTTCGAGAAATGCCTACTAAGGGTGGGTGCTTTGAGACCTAGAGCCCCAAGCTATCAGGTATAGTCTGTCTAATAAGTTAACCGACTTGGAAATTTTGTATAATACTCATATTTAATCATTTAAAAAATACTTATTTTCGATACTTTTCATAAGGTTCTTCTGTTAGTAATCAATGATCTCTATCTCTTAATCAATCTTGATTATTGAACCCGTGTTGACTACATCAGATTTCATTAAATCCTAATAATTACCTAAGTCGTTTAACTTATTAGACAGACTGTATGCGTATAATTATACTGACGAATATAAGATTTTGTTCTCTATCAAAGGAAAATGCACCACCGGTACATGGTAGAAATTATATCTAAACGCATTGTGCGTTCAGCTAAGGAATGGAATTTCCTGCCGTAGTCTGTTTCCTGATAACTACCTACGACCTAGGGATTTTGAAGTCAAAGCTGAGTAAGATACTTCTAGGCAAGCGCGCTCCATCGTCGATGACATCGTCGCTATCCATCAGGTGATAAAATGGTCAAACGTGAGCCTGTCAACATAAAAAAAAAAACTGGGCAAGTGCGAGTTGGACTCGCGCACTGAGGGTTCCGTACAAACGTACGTATGAAAACAGTTCAATTCCCGAATTGAGTTACGAAGATTTTCCGAATCGCAAATAATTAATTTTTTCGTGATATAACTATAAATTCACAGTTTTCAGATTTATTCCTATACTTGTCCATAAGACCTTGCTACATGCCAAATTTCAGAATTCTAGGTAAACGGGAAGTACCCTATGAATATTGATTCCCGTAGGAGTGTCGAAATACATGTTTTTTGCGACATAAACGGCCCTATCTTTTTCTTTCATTATTGCAGAAGTTTGATTTTTTCGCAGCTTCAAGGGACCGTAGATTTAAGTATAAGGTTTTAATTTCAACTCAATACATCCACGCGTTCCCGAGATAAAGAGTCTTGACAGACAGACAGATGGACGGTCAACAAAGCAATCCTATAAGGGTTCCGTTTTTTCCTTTAAAGTTACGGAACCCTAAAAAAAACAAAATCCACTAGAACGCAGTTACAGGCGCACCAATACATAATACTATAATTTTAATGTGCGTTTATATTATGATAATATGATGTAACGCCAGGGTAATAAAAATATTATTAATAGTATCCCAAAAGTTAATAACGCATTAATATTTAAAACATGTATAATGGCTTACGGCTTCTTAGATCCAACAGCTCAGCGCACACAATTGTTTTACATAACAGTACATAGGTACATACTTGTGTGGAATATCATTTAGTTTTATAGCTACCGTTTTGCCAGTCGAATTATTACCCGGCGAACTTTGTACCCCCTAGCAGTCAAGTCAATGAATGTAAGTAGTACTTATATCTTTCGATACAGTCAAACGTTTGCGATGAAACAAAGCCTGATATATATATATATAAAAGATATATATAAAACTGTGATATAGGTATTACTTATACCTATATCACAGTTTTAATGTATAAAAGTTATCTACATCGATTTTGTACATTTTATGTGATGAGCACACAACTAAAATCTTCTAAAGATTTATTAAATCGCATGCTTAATCAAAAGAGACGTACTCAAAAAAAGTTTATTTCAATATTGAACCTTATTTTTGAAAAATGTCTTCAGATTCAAATACCTTCTTTTTGAGTTAGGTCTCTTTATGATTAACCTTTTGAATGTCTTAAGTTACACAGTTCGACATAAGTAATTGTCTTTCTATTGTGTCTCTAATTACGGCATTCGATGAGTTAAGCATATGATAGGTATGTACTATGTATAGATTGGAAGACTCGGTTTTTTAGCTGGGTGTCTTGCTGCAGGATTGTTCGAAAATTACCACGACGCGGCATTGAAAAAGGCAAATGAAGGAACGTTGGTGGGTCTTAGTCAGTTAAAGTCTCACACTCCCACTCACTCTACACAGAATGGGAGAAGGCATTTCGTCTTCATATGATTGAAAAATAGGGATGTGGTTAAAGTGATACCAATGTTTGATCCATAGTCTTAAAAATGATCGTGCAAAGTTTCAGCTTTGTACGTCAATCAAGCTTAAAATGGTCTTGTGGGCGGGGTAGGCGTGTCACGAAGTAGGGCTATGCTCATAGTTCAACTACCAATAGCAAACTTGCGATATAAGTGTGCGTGTTCTGTTAGTTGCTTATTAATAGCTACGCTAAACATAAAAAATTAGACAGTTTTCCTGGATCTTTGTTAGCTAAATTTGGTGAGACCGTACTAGCAGAAACTGCAGAGCACATCTGATACCTACATGTATTATTGACCAGTGCTTAGCAAATCCATATTTAGATCGTGCAATTCGGTGCTAATAGGTTGGAATGTCTCTATATTGAAGCGAGCCACTTGCCATTCTATTTGCCAGCTAAAATTTGTGTTTTTTCTTGGAATTTATATCTAATGCGCCACCTTAAGGTGGAAAACTGAACAAAGTATATAGCTGAACCTTTGCACGATCATTTTTAAGACTATGGATCATACATTGGTACCTAAACTAGGAGATTTGAAATTTTGAAAATATTTTTCGCGAGTAGGTATCTCAAGATTCAGAGTAGACTGAATCTTGAGATATCTACTGCGTTTTTTAAGGATTGTGGCGAGAAAATAAAAGTTATTTCGATTCGATCCTTTACTATTGAATATTTAATTTAGCAAATTAATTAATTGCATATTTATTTGCTAAGTTAAATAACTTTTAATTTAGTTTGTGAGGGCTGAACGAGGGTTGAACGTGGGTTGAAACCCCAGAACGAACGGACTTTGACGGTGTTTTTCATTAACGGATCCCTCACAATTAAAACGTTCCGCAAACTGAGGTCCTACCACAAGCTCTAAACGCGATCCATTTGACATCCTAAGCTGAACTGTAAAAGGGATGGAGCTCTAAAAGATGTATAGCTCCGTCCCTCTTTCTCGATCGCTCGCCTGACTTTTTAACACGTCATGGTAAAGCAGTAAGGCCCCTGATCATAGACGAGCGACGCTAGATGGTTGTTTGTGCCGTGTTTGGAGTAAGAAACTCCGTCTAAATATTCAGCTCACGACTCTGAATAGGACGAATAGCTGTCGCTACGGGTTAAGTAGTCTGTGACCAAATCTTCTTCAAATGTTCTGTGACGCAGTTGTCCATGCCTAAGCGTGTGGGTACCCAAAAAAAAATAACTGGCTAAGTGGGAGTCGAGGGATTCTGTACTACAAAATTAAAATAAAGCGAAAACGACAAATAGGAACCTACTTTGATTTATAATTTTGTTTTAATTTTATTGTTTATTGTTGTAGTGACAACAGAAATACACATTGAGTAAAAAATTACTGTACCATATAAACCTCTTACGGTTTATGAGATATAGCCCGCTGACAGACGGACGGATAGATAGACAGACGGATGGATAAACGGACGGATATTAGAGGCTTAGAAACAGAGTCCCATAGGCAGCTGGGTACGAACCATAGAAACTGTTGGTAATTTTATTTTTGATTTAGCGCCCCACCTTCGCACGGGTGTTAGTATAGCTTCATCCCTTTAACAGTTCAGTGAGGGAATTCCTCAGATGGCTGTTAGGGCCGAAAGGTTCTGGAATAGCGACCACGTACGGAAAATGCTTTTGTAAAATTAAATCATTCCTGTACAAACAATTTTAAAGATTCCTTACCTTGCATACCTACTAATACTCATAGTAAACAAAGAGGTTGAGGCGCAGTGGTGTTGCTAGAAGTGGGCGTAGTGGGCGGCCCACGGCATCGCACAAGCGAGGGCTCTTTACTGGTAGGCTCTCGTTTAACCACTATTTCACATGACGGTAAGCGACGATGTGGTCGAACAGTGGGTTGCGGCAGTCGCTTTCAAATTTATGAAAGAACAACGCCTCGCCGATGCGCCTTCGCCCACGTTTAAATTCGTCCACGTTACGCCTCTGTTGAGGCGTAAGGAAACTAATAAAAACAAAGCCTATCGTGTTAATAATAATATGGGCATAAAATGAAACCGTAGTGTATTGTGCTCAATTGTGAGAACCGATACAACTCCGATAATAACGCTTACTTAATTTCATAGCATTGTTATGTGCACTGTTTACGAACTACGTAAGATGACTCGGTAATATTTAGCTCGCATGTAATTCTGTGTGATCGTTCAGCTAAAATTCAAATTCAGTTATTAACTAGCTTTTGCCCGCGAACACAAAATATAGCCTATGTCACTCAGGAATAAAGCAGTTTTCTATCGGTGAAATAATTTCAGAAATCGGATCATTACTTTCAGAGATTACCTCCTACAAACATAAAACAATCTTTAACCTCTTTATAATATTAGTGTTGTTAGAGAGTTATTTTTAAGGCTGGGTAAATCATCCAATGATTTCTCCTACGCTATGGCGGAGGTGGAAACAGATGAAATATTTTCAAGTAGATTTCCGTATAAAAACTGATGGCCGTTGGGGCCGAAAGGTTCTGGAGTAGCAATCGCGTACCGGAAGACGCAGCTTTGGAAGGCCTCCTACAAGGTGGACCGATGACCTGGTGAAGGTTGCGGGAATCCGATGGATACGGTACGCGCAGGATCGTTCATTATAGCGACATTTGGGGGAGGCCTATGTCCAACATCGGACGTCTATCGCCTGATATGATGATGATTTTGATGACTAATATTACAAAGATGAAAAACATTATTTTTTATTTGTTTGTATGTTCCAATTTAACTCAAAACAACAGGACTGATTTCCAAAGTTCTTTCACCAGTCGAAAGCTACTTCATGACTAAAGTAACAGGCCGATATTTTCAATTTTCACACGGGAAGAAGCCGCTAGCATAAGCTAGTCCAATATAAAGGTATTTTTGTGATTGTGTGTTTATTTTAAATTGGAATAGTTTAGACAATTGAATTGCGTTGATTCTTCAATCCAATTATTTGGGACAAAACCTTTTATTTATCTAAGCGCACGGCAGTGCGCAGGCCAAGTTCCAGCAACAGGCCGCGCGCATGCCGTGCACTATTTACATGAACCGTTTCGACCCACTTTTGACCCCCTGTAGCTCAGTGCCTATTGCAAGTACAGAGATAAAATTGTACCTACGTAATCATATTACTAAAACAGTATGCCAAAGCAATTTCATAGATATAGCTACAGTAGATCCTGAAATATGACCCTGTGAATATAGCTAATTTTGGCACTGACTGACTCACTGACCGGTAATGAAAACCTTTAGGCCACTTCCAATTGTTCTAGCGTTATGAAATTTGGCACACAGGTCGTGTATGAAGATTAACAAAAAATTAAGAAATTTAAGAAATCGGTCAAGAGTGAGTAGGTTCAATCTAATGTCGAATTTTTAATAAAAATGTTTATGAACCAGTGATATGAGAATACGAAGAGGAGGGGAGGGGGAGGAAAAGGGAGGGTGTATAAAATATGTCATAAGAAATTTAAGAAATCGGCCAAGCGTGAGTTGGCTTAATCGAATATCGAATTTTTAATAAAATATTTATGAACCAGTGATACAATGAGAATACGATGAGGAAGGGGGGGGGGGTATAAAATATTGTCATGTATACATAATCCCGACCGGGAGTGGGCTCTGTGGCCCAATTTAGCTCGAGCTCTTTCAGATGATTTGCCTACAAAAAAAAGGTTAACAATGGACGCGGGCGTGTGACAAAAAGAAAAAAATAGGTACGATTTCTTGAAAAAATCTATTGAAATCCCACCAAAAACATACCACCAGTGGATCAAGCTGTTAATGAAGTTGATTATGATCAATTTTAAAGTGCATCTTAACTTGGCATTGGATTGGATTTCAACCCTTTTTTAGTCGAACAATAATTTAGCCGATAGGAACTTGGCCCCCCTTTTAACAGGTATGTTTTTGGTGGGAAAAAGATGAGAACGAGTTTTGGCTGGTCTGTTCGCAAAAACTTAGGTCTTCCCAAATTAAAATCGATTTTCATAATATAAATGCGCATATTAAACATAAAATTGTACTCGTTATACCCAAATGGAGATTGACAAGTTGTCAAAGTCGGTCTTATTTAGCGATGTAAAGTTTTAGTTTTTGAACACATATTAACGTGCCCTTATCAAGAAAGCATACTACTATTACCAGAAAGACTACGTTGAAGACACGCGAGTTTGGCAATGACACGCGAATTTTTGCGTAGGTATTGGAAATATTGTGAACACATTCATTTTTGGAAGAGCTACCGTGTAGTTTCTTGCCTCTTCTTCTTCATAGGAAACAACCAATTGGAGCCAAATAATGGCATATAACGTTTTGTATGCCTAACTATGTGAAATAAAAAGTATATTGAATTGAATTGATTCGTCTTTTTGTATAACTAACCGGATACAGCAGAATATCACTAGGAATATGCAAATCAGCATCAGAATGTTTATTTGTGAAACATACCTTGGTCTTAGATTAATATTTTTTTCAATACACTTGCTCAGAAAGTGACTCTTATTGCACTGCACTTAGATTACCATTACGCACTAGTGCTATAATGTAGTTAAAAGTTTTTGTTCAACCTCTTTGTTCGCAAAACAAATTATGTGTACGAAAATCAATAGTATAAATAACTGTCTTATACTTACTTAAGATGCGCGCGATTTTTGGTGTGATTTTTTCGAGTGGCTGTATTATTTAAATTAAATTAAATATTAGAAAATGTTACATGTGTTTTCTATTGTCACTAAGAAAGTAAAAGCTTTTCACCCAAAAACTATAAACGTAAGACTAGGCAATATGATCAAAATACGTTAGCCTTCTCCTAGGGGTAAAAAAAAAAATACTAGTTTTACTGTTATTTTCTTCACAAGTGTATTGAAAAACGTCGTATGATACACGTGAGTAATTAATTATTACCGTTCTCGGCTCTCTTAAGACCCTCGCCACGGCTCGGGTCTAAATACCGCCTCGACAGTAATCTTTAACATTACACAATTGTCTCATAATGTACTAATGTGCGCTGTTTTCAGGCTTTACCCGTAGCGACCGCAAAAGATCTATGAAGGGCAGTAGGAAACAATAACTAAGCATACTTTTCGGACCGGACGGAGCTCTTTTATTGTTTGGTCAACGATCCACTAATTGACCCAGCTCACAGTTGCTTAATTTTATAGCATCAACCCTTGCGCCTCTTATAATTTAGTCACGAGTCCATCTATGACTAGAGGCCTTTTTTTATGGTGGGAAAAATCATCCAATGACAACCCCCGCTCTTGGGCGAAGCGGGATATAGTGTCAGACTCTTACTGACTAAAAGCCCACCCCGTTCCTTCTAGCGTTCATACCGAGGCTCGAGTTCCCTTTCGGAAAAACCCTGGTCCCAGCAGGCTTCAACCCGGCTGGGCCCCTGCTGTTGCTGACAACTCCTTGAGGCGCGCGGGAACAGTGCGTGCCGTCGACGACTTGGGCTTGGTCCGGACAGTTACCGGACGGCCGGACAGCGAGCTACCCATTGCTCACTGTCCGCAAGCCCGCCTACGGTGGCCGGAAATCGGGATCGGAATCCCGGCGGCGGCAGCGAGAGTGCCGTTGCCTGATGCGGTCGGCCTCCTCCTTTGCGAGCATTACTGCTTCGCAGAAGCCGGCGACCGTCTGCCACTCCTCCTCGCTCCGGACCATGGCCTCAACCAAGGCCCGGTGCGAGAGGTCTCCGCCGCCGATTGCCCCCACGAGGGCACGGCGATGCTCCGCCCAGTGACTAGAGGGCTGCTACTGAAAAATAAATCGAGGACGCAAATCGATTTATTTTTCCACGCACCTAATAATGATTGTATCTAAAATTCTTATCATTATCTGTAGAGGTACATTATGTAACGCGCGCCGAGTCTGCAAACCTGTGCTACTATCTGATAAGTATGATAGTGTACAAAAATAACATTGAAAACAAATGTCATATTTATAAAAACAACATTGTTTGTTACTATGTGAAAAACGTGTTCAAAGAATTTTGATTTATGGACGGTACTTTTAGTTAATTCATAAAACTAAATTTGTTTTTCGCACCTACCCGCGAAAAACAAATTTAGTATTTTAAGAAAATCAAATAAGGCTTAAGATGCAATGTGTGCACATCACAGAGCGATATATAACAATCCGATTAAAATAACATTCTGAAAGAAATAAAACCGCATTAAAATCAAATCATCTATTTAGAAGCTACGATTTCACAGTCAAACATACAACGGCTTCGCCGTCAAACTTATTGACTATAAAAACCTAAACTTCAGGGATTAAAATGGTCGTGACACAGTTCTTTTTACTTAATTTTGATAATGGCATCCAATCTCAGACCTATTGAAATGGAAGATATTGTTATAGCGCACAAGTGTAGTCACTGCACACAGGTGCAGTGTTACATACCAATGGGTTGGCAATCCGATAAGACCAGGGAGCTCTCTCTTAGGCTCCTCAAAACAGTCGCGACGCGGTCGCTAGCTGTTTGCCGTCGCCTACATCACGGCTCTCAGTCGCGCTACAAACGCGATACAGTCCCGTATACGCGACAGTATACGCGACAGCATACGCTAGCAAACAGGTAGCGACCGCGTCGCGATGCAAACGCGGTTCAGTAATGGCATAAAATGAAGATTTTTGTATGTAGAACGTTTCATTCACACTCCATCCTCCCTCAGTTCTCTGCCCGATATCGGCGGACACGATCGCGCGTTTGAATCGATACAGTCGCGACGCTTGGTATCGCTTCTGTAGCGTGTTGCAAATGTTACCTTAGTAGCGATATGACAGCATCGCTACAAATCATGCTTTCCATAGCTCAAGGATGTTACACCGTGAACTTCCAAACACCACTGAGAATTTCGTACTGGAGTACCCCCGCTCTGGTTGATCTAGGAATCAGGCCCAGGATATCTCTATACTCAGCAGTTTTGTTCGGCCCTGTCTTGTTCTTCGTTCGTTGTATTTGAAAAATTATTCCAACTGCTCTTTACATTAGTTGAGGATCTTCAAATTTGTGCTGAAACTACCAAATCTGCATGGACGAAGTCAGTCGAATTTATAAGCAGTGTTTCCAGATACTCAATTATTAGCTAATTTTTCCAGAACACGAGAAGGTCATAGCTCCTTCCCTATCTCACAATATAGAATGAACTCGAGGAAACTAACAACAAGTTCATACCTAAAACAATTATTTTGGATTTTTGAACTCATCAAATGATCTCACAAATAGTCTCAAAAGCGAATGTTCGACAAAGTTCCCTGTCATTAAGAACTCCGAAGGGGTTCGAGGGGACCGAGTCACCCGCGTCCGTAGGAGAATACCCGAAGCAAGTCCCTACACGTAGTCCCCGGGTGGTGCTAATCAGGTGACACTAACTGGTGGTAGGTTTCGACCGTTGGCTTGCGACCACCCACTGAGCAAAGACGTACCGCCAAACGGCCTGGCCGTGTTCCGGTATGATGCTCAGTGTAGCCAGTCTAGAGGAGTTGGGTCGAAATAGTTGTTCCAACGCAAGCAGACCAATCTGGCTCATGCTGATAGGGAGGAATCGGGAGGCTAGTCGCGGAGGGTAGCGGGATCCGAGGCACGGTTGCCGCTGGCCGACCGCAGGTAGTTGGGGGCCCAAGTAATGTGCTAGCCACACATGAAGGCTGCCCCGCCAACTGTCGAAAAATCCCGGAATGCGCCATCGTGCTGGTTGGCGACCAGACGAGAGGGCCCGATGGACATTCCCGGGGGGGCTCGGGCGTCCCCGCAGTCTCCAGACTAGTCCCCCAATGATTTCGTCCCTTCAGTGCGTGCCTGAGGGTTAGCTGCGTGGAACCTCATTTCACTTCCTTCTCCTCTCCTCCCGTTCACTCATATGAAAATGAAAAGGACAAAGAGACTCGTTAAACAGCGGCTGCACTCCCTCTCCCACAAAGTGCACCTCATTAACATAAGAGGTCTGCACTCCAATATCGTCGCAGTCCACCATCACCTGGAGACTGAAAAGCCAGCTCTCTTCTTCCTTTCGGAGACGCAGATCAGGTGTCCGTCCGACGTGTCGTACCTTTCCTACCCAGGGTTTACCTTGGAGCACAATTTTAAACCACGTGCGGGTGTATGTATGTACGCCCGGGACGACATCTGCTATCGGCGTCTCCGTAACCTTGAGGACTCCAGTTTCTACTACCGACCCATCTCTGTTACATCCGTCCTCTGTAAGAGTATGGAACGGGTGCTTAACAGGAAGCTTCTGGCATACCTAGAAACTAACGACATCCTCAGTGACCGACAATACGGTTTTCGCCGAAACCGGTCTACTGGGGATCTTCTAGCGTATGCCACTCATATCTGGAGCGAGGCCATCGAGAAACATGGGGAAGCGCTTGCCGTCTCCCTTGATATCTCGAAGGCTTTCGATAGGGTCTGGCACGAAAGCCTTATTGCTAAGCTTCCTTCCTTCGGTTTGCCCGCTGGTCTGTGTGATTGGATCGCTGACTTCTTGCGGGATCGATCCATCCGAGTGGTTATTGATGGCTGCTCGTCCGGTCAAATGGATATTAATGCCGGGGTCCCTCAGGGGTCAGTGCTCTCGGCGACGCTGTTTTTGCTGCAAATAAATGATCTACTTAAACCCGGTATCTTTGGGTATGCAGACGACAGTACTGTTGCTGAGAGATATGTATCTGACGCACGAGCTAGCGGGACACAGATCCAGTCATCCCGAGAGGCTATGGTTGAACGCTTGAACTCGTCCTTGAAGGCGGTCTCCGATTGGGGCGACGCCAATCTGGTCAAGTTCAATGCATCTAAAACCCAGGCGTGTCTTTTTTCCGCCAAACGGAGCCAATTCCACCCGGCTCCAACTTTCCGGGGTGTAACCGTGCCGATAACCGACCACCTTGAGCTTCTTGGAGTTACGTTATCATCTACTCTCAATTTCGGCTCATACATCGATGCAAAGGCTCAACTGGCTGCCAAAAAATTGGGGATCTTAGCAAAGGTGAGACGGTACTTCACGCCGGAACAGCTGCTCAATCTTTATCAAGCCCAAGTTCGATCGTGTATGGAGTACTGTTCTCATCTTTGGGATGGATCTGCCAAATACCAACTTGATGCGCTGGAGTCGATTGAGAGGCGAGCCAAGAGAATCATCGGCAATGATGCACTTGTAGAGTCGAAGCTCCAAAGCCTTGAGCATCGCCGCCGAGTTGCTAGTCTGTCGGTTTTCTATCGTTTACATTTCGGGGAGTGTGCACTGGAATTGCACAATCTAATTCCGCCAAGTCCGTTCCATCATCGGACCACACGACGTACAGCGTTGCGCCACCGGTACATGGTAGACATGCCACCCATACGCACAAAACGTTTTGCGAACACATTTATTGTGCGTACAGCCAAGGAGTGGAATTCCCTGCCGGAATCTGTGTTTCCTGATAGCTACAACTTAGGAGTCTTTAAGTCGAGAGTGAATAGGTTTCTTCTAGGCAAGCGTGCTTCATCGTCGACCACATCATCGCTTACCATCAGGTGAGATAGTGGTCAAACGCAAGCCTATCATTAATAAAAAAAAAAAAAAAAAAAAACTTCCTCATTCGAGAGGTGTCCAGAGACGCTATAAGTCAAATGTCAAGATTTTGTACAAAAAGCTAGCAGTCAAACTATCTACTAGAATCGAAACAGGTTAGGAACACCTCAAAGGTCCCCAAGATACTGCGGAATGAGATATAGATAGATACTCGAAAGAGTTACTATACAACCTAAGGATCTTTAAATCGACAGTAAATAGGGTACTTATAGGCAAGTGTGCTCCATCGTCGGCCACAACATTGCTTACCATCAGGTGAGATAGTGGTCAAAAGCGAGCCTATCAATAATAAAAAAAAACCGTAGCCTTGTAACGCAAAGGCAAGGGCAGTAGGAACACAGGTGGGTTTTATTCAATGAAAGTCGTTCTATACAGAGCGACAGGGGTAATTTGATTTGAAAAAATAGGCTCCCACTGAAATGACCTCTAGATACAACGGAAAAACAGGGCATAAGTTCATCGGCCATTAATACAAGTATGTTAATCGATGAGAAGTAGGTATCATTAGAAACAATTGTAGCTTCATATAGTTAATTTATTTCTTTCTTGAAACTGATGTTTCGTTTCGCTCCTTTTTTATTATGAAAAAAACGTTAAAAGTAAAGTGTACAGTGGATTTTATTTCGTTACACTATGATCTCAGAAAAAAGAACCGACAGAAGGAAGAGAATTAAGTGTTCCTGTTTTTTTCAGGATGTGGGAAATAATATAATTTGACTGACTTCTCCTGTTCTAGGGTGGAGTGGAAGGACATGTCAGACTTTAACTGACTATAACTCACCTTTGTTCCTTCAGTTGCTCTTTGCGTTGTAGGATTACGGGTTTTCTTCGGGTAACCTTCCTGCTTGTTACTTTATCCATCCAATTTGGCTACATCCGTTGTCATGACTGGTTTATCTATGCAGTTACAGAGTGATTTTTGAAATGAGGACGTCAAAGTGAATGGAGCAAAGGGTCTATGAGGTCGAGCTGTGAAGTTGTTTAAGAATAACCGTGACCCAGGACTGCAAAGGGAAATTGGAAGAACACGGGTTTTTATCAGTAAAAGTCTGACAATTCCTGTCTCCTCTCTGTCACCTCCAGAACACCTTACTATGAAAAGAGTTGTGCGAGAAAGATCACTTTGAGAAGTACCTTACGTATGGCTAAATGCCGTCGTGCTATATGTATAATAAGCAAAGAGGTGTATTTAATCGACGTCGACGTCGACGTGCTGTGGAAGCATTTTCAGGAATCTTTAAAGATGCCAATAATGGCGAGTGTTTTTATTTGCGATGATTAATTCAGACTGTACGGGGCCCAACGTCATTTGCGTTCTTGAGTATAGTATCCCACATTCCGTGCAGCTTCCGTAGCACGTCACCCTCACTGGGATGACAATCTGACGGAGACCAGCGTCAGCGATAGCCCCATTTGACTGTGACATTTGTTTGCCATTATTTTAGTATTTTGTGGAGTTGCCAACCCAGGTCAGTTGTGGGAAGACCATCGCTATCATCAGTCCGAAGATTTTCTACGAGCTTTGAGGTGTACTACTGATGGTGTCATTGATTAGAACGATGACCGCATTTTGATTAGTTGATTGGGTTCACCTCAAGACGTGGTCATTTCCACGGTGGCAATCCACTGGTCGAATATGGATTAGGTACTAGCCCTGCAATCATTGGCATATCAAGACAAAGGAAATTGGGAAAAGGCCGCTGAAACCACTACGATCCGGCAGCAATGAGTGGTGTCGTAAATAATCACTTCTCTAAGTTCACTTCATAGCAAAGGGACTTTTTTATCATCGTTCTGCAAAGCGTTGGGCTCAGCCAGGGTAAAATATTTTTCTTGAATGCTCCTGGTGGAACAGAAATAAGGAGACAAGACAAAATAACGATTGCGACTGCCTCTTTTAGAGTCGCTGCCATCCTGCTTCCAGGGGGCAAAACAGCGCACGCGAAATTTAAAATTCCCATCGATTTAGAGAGCAACGAAACGCCTGTGTCTCTCGCAACAGTGACAAAGGTGGAGTACTTAGGGTGGGATGAATGTTCTATGGCGAATAGGAAAGCTTTGGAGGCTGTAAACAGAACCCTGCCCTTCGTTCAAAAATAATCAGAGTAGTGTAGAGTCCATAGATATAAGATTTCTATTGTAGAGTCGCTACTCCAACCGTTCAAAAATGCTTGGAGTGCAACCCAGGGTCGTTCTTTTATAATTTGAGTAGCTACCCTAGAGGTATCTGCTAGGGTAAGTTGGTGTAAGCAGCCATAAATGGTATTTGCTTGACATTGACAGTTGAGCTCTACGTTCGCGTTCAAAAATGCTGGTGTAGATATCTACCCTGATGACATCATTAGAGTTAACTCTAACCTGAAATTTGAACGCAGGGCGGCAGGACATACTCAGGAATGAAGATGTGATGGAAGGTGTCACTGTTCTGTTTAGCGGTGATTTTCGGCAAACTGACTGTAGTGACGCGAGGAACTTGGGCTGACTAGGTAAATACTTCGTTGAAACAATCGCATCTATGGTCACAATTTCACAGACTGCGCTTACCTGCGAGCTCAGCTGGGCGGAAATATACGCTCTCAAGAATTTTCGGAGGTTTTTTTAAAAGTTGATGAAGGCATCTTACAAAGAAGTGGTAAAGTGCGCCTACCAGAGACTTGGCAAAGTTTTTCCCACTATTGAAGAACTGATTCGTCTGGTGTACGGGGATGTCAGTCCAATACCGCAACAAGAAAAATTCTTGGGTGTGTAAACGGGCCATTTTAACACCCAAAAATGATCAAGCTGCAGCAATTAACGAAACTATTCTCTCGAAAATTGATGGGAACGAGGTGGTACACACACACCTCTATAAATAATACTGTTGTAGAGCAAGATGACGCTACATATTATCCCGTAAACTTTTTAAATTCGCTTGCGGCAAGTGGACTACCGGCGCACATTATCCAGCTGAAGGTCGGTGTCCCGATCATGATGCTTCGGAATTTAGCTCCATCTAAGCTATGTAATGGGACCCGGCTCAAATTTCATCTCTCTACAGAGAAATATTATTGAGGTGGAAATTCTAACGAGTTGTGACGTCGGCGAAAATGTGTTTATACATACCACAAATCCCTCACCATTACCCCTTCCAATTCAGGCGTGTGCAGTTCCCTGTGAGCGTATGCTTCGCAATGACAGTTAATAAATCTCAGAGGCAGACACTGACGGCTACAGGTGTTGTTCTCAGGATCGGCTGCTTCTTAAATTCTTTATTGTACGCAAAAACATACAGAGCACACGGTGCTTCTCACACGGACAGCTGTACGTTGCTTGCTCCCGCGTTTTGGGTACTGAAATTTAGACTAGAAACGTGGTTTAGAGAGAAGTTTTCTATGAAATAACTATAATTTTTTGGCTTATGATTTATCCGCAAAAACAAATACTATTTGTCAGTGTTAGAAATTTTGTGTGTATTTATATTTCTTGGCAAACTACTCGTCCCCAAGAAAAATCGTTTTTAAATCACACAAAGTTATTTTTACATGTTGTCAACCAAAGTCAAACCTAACATAATTAATTACCTGATGTTTTGACCGATAAATAAGATTCAGATCAGATCTTTTCGGAATAAATCGCGAATATTATTATGAGGCTTTTGTGAAATTTTATGAGTTTGAGGCGGAAGAAATCGCGGGCAACAGCTAGTCTTCTTCTTCTTCTTCTTCTTCCTGCCCTTATCCCATATTACTTGGGGTCGGCGCAACACGTTTTCTTCTTCCATTCTGTCCTGTCACCCGTCAAACTATCACTAACTCCCTTTTCTTTCATATCACTTCTCACACAATCCATCCATCTCTTTCAGCCTTCCTCTCCCTCAACAGGCAACAGCTAGTCTATGCATAATAAAACTGTGGAAGTTTTTGGTTGTGTGCGCATCACGTAAAATGTACGAAATCGATGTAGACAACTTTTATACATTAAAATGTGTAATTTAATTTATTAATTAGGCTTTGCTACATCACAATCTGTTGACTACATCGAAAGGTATACCACATTCATTGACTATTAGGCGGTAAAAGTTCGCCGAGTCAGCTAGTTCTTAAATTAAGTACTAAAACTAAAATGTTCGCAGTAAAAGATTGTTAGCTGTCATAATTACAGGAAAACTATCCACGTGCGCTAATACCACCTAATGCCATCGTTAGCCATTGTAATTTATCGCTGTTCCGACCAGCTTACCTAGTTATTACGGAAATATCCCACATGACCACTCCATTAGTCCGAACGAGATGTTGAATTGAACACATTTTAACAAAGTGGTCTTGCATAATTAAAAGAAACAATTATGTTATGAAACCACAAAGATTAAGGTTTTCAAATGTGTTTACGAAGATTATTTAAAAGAACAGGAAAAAATACTCTTTATTTTTAAAACGCACTTTGTGTTCCTCGTTTTCCTTCCCAACAAAGTGAGTAAGAGAAAAGCCACAGGCCACAACGTAACGTGATACAACAGTGCAAGTACTTTAGCTACGGTTCGCTATATAATAAAAACTCAAGACACACCGGCGTTTGTTATCATTTCGTGTTTGCTTTCGAAGCGGTACGATCATCTTGCATGTGATCATGCCAAACAGGTTCCATTTATTTGACGGCTTAAGAAAAATGTCGAAGTCCACAGTGACGTTCGTAATTTTAAGTATAGTTTTAACGTTGTACGCTAGTGTTGGGAACGGGGAGGGACAGCCCGTGGTACAGACCCCGCTCGGGGAAGTAGCAGGTTACTACATTCAGACCAGAGGAGGACGCCAAGTAGCCGCATTCACCGCCATACCGTTCGCTGTCCCACCGCTTGGAGATCTAAGATTTAAGGTACTTACCTACTTTATATACCTATATAAATGTAATTCATTTACCGCACAGCGAAATTTGTGCTATCATGATAACCTGCTTCATTTATTTTTTAGTTTCTAATCGTATTTATCATATTAAATGTTACGTTAGGTAATTAACCGTTCCGTTGATAAACACCGGGTTTGATTTATTGTTTACTTATTCTAAATGCTCTTAAAGAAATATTTTTTAATTATAAAGAGTATAGTGTAAGTGTGTGAATTGAGTGTTTGATAAAAAGTTAAGATAATTATTTATTTGCTTTGTTTGTGCTGTGATTTTATGTTCTTATCATCAGTTAGTTTTTTTTTAAATCTTTTTAGTGTTTTTTTTTTTAGTTGCATTTTACAATCTCAATATCTTAATAGATTAAAATTTTTAACAAACAAATCCTTCCTTAAATTACGTTGTCCGATATCTAACAACGTTAGGTACGTGAGGTACCTACGTCCCTACACATACCTACAGCTAGCTTGTGTACTACCGGCACACAACTTTAATAACTGGTTTATTATTATAGAAAAACACAGAAGAACACACGTCACCAACGGTTTCGGGCATTATATTGATGTAGAGAACTTTGTTTTTCAATAATTACACACCGACCTATACCTCAGCAGATATGATCATCTTATCATCAAGATTCATATCTGCTTTATTGATGTTTTGCGAATCCAAACCAATCAATAATTTATGTTATACTAGCTGACCCGGCAAACGTTGTTTTGCCATTAAAGAAAAATGTTAAGGGTGGACAACCCTTATCACTAAGGGGTATGAAAAATAGATGTTGGCTGATTCTCAGACCTACTCAATATGCTCACAAAATTTCATGAGAATCGGTCAAGCCGTTACGGAGGAGTACGGGAACGAACATTGTGACACGAGAATTTTATATATAAGAAGATAATATATGCGAAAGTGTATGCCTATATATCTAGGATTATCTACACTAATATTATAACGAAGTAAAGTTAGTTTTTTTGTTATTGTATTTTTTGTTTGTACTGGACCGATTGTTAATTTTTTTTCACCGATAGAAAGCTGCTTTATTTCTGACTGACAAAGGCTATATTTTATGTACCTACGCGAGTGAAGCTAGTATTTTATATATATATGAATAGCTAACCATAAACCTCACTAACATAGGAGAAACTGGAGATAGTCCATACAAATAAGAAGATACCTCTAAAAACCCAGATGATAAATATACCTCAAGTGTTCTTAATGTAAAACAATATAATCCAAGTAGAATAAGTAATAGACATGCTACCTCTGTATACATATAAACTGTATTATTTTCAAGCGGGTTGACTCTAGTGGCATAGCAATTTTTTATTAGGCGTGTAATGAATGACTAACTGACTAAAACATATTTTGGCAGGGAGCTGTTTTGTACGTCAAATGCAACCTCGCCGTATCTACTTGATAAATAATTCATACAATATTACGCTACGCGTTTTTAAGTTCATAGTGTTATTCAAATAATATCAGATCTGACCAATGTTATTGAGGTGTAGGTATATTATATTAAAACAAGTTATATGTTTAACAGGCTCCTGTTCCAATAGGGCCATGGGAAGAAACATTAGATGCGACCACCGCCAGTCCTGTGTGTGTGCAGAAAAACCCATACATTCGTCAAAAAGACATCGTTGGCCAAGAAGACTGTTTGTACCTCAATGTTTACACACCAGTTACAAGTAATGTGCGTATTGAAATCGTTTAAACTGTTCTTTTATTTTAACAGGAAGGACAGAACCAACGAAGCCAAACGAACCGTAATTAAAAGGTCGGTTCAATTTTTTTAACACTGGCAGCACGGATTCTGGTTTTACGAGTTCAAAGTTGTATACTCATGAATTGAAGTACCTATAATCAACTAATCTAAGTTTTTAGTATAACCTAGCACCAGGTTCGAAAACATTTGCCACATTGAATGCTAAAAATAGTCTGTATTGTCACGTTTAAAACATCGTAAATTCGTCAAGTAGTATGTCATGAGAAACTAAAAAAACGAAAATAAAATTCAATGCACTCAATACTTCAAACGTCGTTCATCAGGTGCCATGCATGTTAATGCGCAGGGTTGAAAGCCTTCCTTCACAATATAATATTATGTCTGGAGGCTCTGCCACGAGCTCTTAGCGCGATCCATTTGACAACCTAAACTGAATTTTTAAAAAGATAGAGCTATATAGGATGTATAGCTCCATCCCTCTTCCTCACGCCGGACATTTTAACACGTCATGGAAAGGCCCATGATAATTTATTTGAAAATCCACAGGATGTTGAAAAACGCCTTTTACCAGTCATGGTGTTCTTGCATGGTGGTGGATGGATGTGTGGAGACGCCACCACCGAGATGTATGGGCCACAGTTTCTGCTGGATAGAGATGTCATACTAGTAACTACAAATTACAGATTAGGTGAGTAGCTAACGACTACGTACATATTTAAAACAACTATAAGTTTTCTTGACAATAGATGAGTTGACCTACCAAATTATTTCGCTCTATACTCTGTTCAAAATAACATTAGACATTTATGAAAACCTCTTAATACTGTCTGTTCAACCGATTTTGACTTTTATTACGTTGGTTGCATGACATGTGGCGGCTGCAGTAAATAGTTTGTATTGTAACCACTTTTCTGCTTTTAATGCCATCCTTATGCCTACGAAATAGAAGTTAAAATCGGTTGAACAGGCAGTAAAAAAGGTTCTTTTAAATGTCTAATCTTACCGCGAATAGGGTATAAGCTTAAATGATTTTGTACTACGCTTGATTAACACAACATTTTGTTAAAATTACAGGTCCATTAGGTTTTCTATCAACTCAAGATGAACACTGTCCTGGTAACAATGGATTGAAAGACCAACAAGAGGCTCTACGGTTTATACAGAAGAATATTGAGAGTTTTGGTGGCGACAAGAACTCCGTTACAATATTCGGAGAAAGCGCCGGTGGAGCCAGTGTGCACTATCACATGATATCAGAAACTAGTGCCGGTAACTATTTTGATTATTCTAATAGTTAACTAAGGAATACCACTGACAAAGGCTGCTAGCTACCTCTGAAACGAACGATTTATCTTGTTAGGTAATTTATATGTTACCGGATATTTGTAAACACCTCTAGTTTATGATAAATTAGCCTCTGATAAATTAGCATTCTATATTTGAAAGAATTTTTACAATCGGTCCAGTAGTTTTTGAGTTTATTCATTATAAACAAAAACACATAAACACAAATCTTTCCTCTTTATAATATTAGTATAGCTATAGTATAATTTTAAAGTCTTTATTTTCAATAAAACTCCGGTACATTGTAAATTAGATCAGATTTATTGCTTTAAAAATTATCTTTAAGTACTCGTAATATAACGAGATTTTACACTCTTGCAAGTCTTATTACATTTTATGGTATTTGCCATTGTCGGAGGACATAATACAAAGCAAGTAAATAATCTCTTAGGGCTAAATAAATAAATACCTGTGTTAGATGCGTAAGGAATCTCATCATTTTAACGTATTCTCTACAGAGATAAGATGCTCTGGCCTCCATAGTTGTGTAGATTTTGAGGCTGTGTTGATCATACACGATAGAGAATTTAATGAAAGGCGATGAATCTGCAGATATTTAGTCGTCGACTCACAAGATGACATAACTGAGGTCACTAGTACGAATTCATAAATGTTTAGGACCTGAACGAAGTAAACCTTACTGATACAATACAATATAATTGAATCGGCAATCAATTTTCTAAGATGTTTCTATTTTATTTTTAATAGCTTTAAGTTTCCTAATAGCCTAGCAACGGCTGGTCTGATTTATCATAAAAAGGTGCGCGCACACATTGGCGCTAAATATTGTGAGAGTTCAAAGAACTTTAAACTATTGTGTTGCGGTTGAGTGGGAAGTGTGAAAGTGTAAGCAATACAGAGGACAAAGTTTACTCTTGGATGCAATTGTAGTATCTTATGTACGTACGCTTACTACAACGAACTAAATTAAATTCGTGTCGAGATAGTGCCTGAGATTTAGTGCGTGTGATTAAAATTAAATCTTGAACATAAAACGTTATATAAGTCAATCACATGCGCTCTGTACAACACACGAGATTCGAATGACAAAGGAAACGTAGAGTAACCTGATTATTTCAGATACTACTGTACCACTTTTAGAAAAAAAATAGATTTTTCTAGACAATCTTTGGACTCCCGGATCCCGTTTCATCCTTTTAGGGAGAGAATTTTGGAAAATCCTTTCTTATTATTTGTATATATTCAAGGGTTTGGGCTGGGCGTTGATGAGTTTTAATGAGTGATACAGAAGTTGCGGATTTACATAAAATCCAAAATTTTTTCAGGACTATTTCACAAAGGAATATCAGAGTCCGGTACCGCCCTAGTGCCATGGGCCGAGGCGCCACCTGGTGAAGCTCTCCGCAACGCGTTTCGGCTGGCTAAGTATTTGGACTGCCCACAATCGCCTTCAGAAAAAATGATCAGCTGTCTTCGGACCAAGGACAGCTATGACATCATCAACACAGAATTTCGTTTTTATGTACGTTCCACTTTGTCTTTTTGTACCCACACACATATATTACGCAGTTATTATTCTTTCGCATCTGCGATTGTTTTATTCTTGAATAGCATTAAAATCACATTTGTCAAGTCACAATAAATATATTAACTATTATATGATAATTATAATTATGGTACATTTGTGACTTCTCATTCATCGCATAAGCTAATTTTGTAATATTGCGTTTTAAGGAGTGGGACTATGAGCCAATGACCCCATTTAAAGCGGTGGCGGAACCAGACCTCCCTGGAGCATTCTTGAAGAGGAGTCCTCGCGAAATACCTAAGGTGCCAGCAGTACCATGGATGACAGGTCTTACCACACATGAAGGGTGCTTGAAATCAGTTTGTAAGTTTCTTTGTTCCTAGTCTATAAAGCAAGCTGTTGTACATTAAGTATGTGTATTTGAACTATTTCGAGCCGAAATTGTAGAATAAGAGAAACGAAGGTTCCGTTCACCAATAAATGACTTATGTTTTTCTTAGTACCCGATGACAAAATTTTAAGTTACAGAAGGGGTAGATACTTAGGGAACGGATCAAGTCACAACTCGATATTAAACTCTATTTATTTATTTCGTACGTATTTATGTCATAATACATAGTTGGAAGTTTCATTACCTCTATGTTACAATAGATCTATAAGGTAATGGGGAAAACAACACATTTTTGAAATCGAATCACATAGCATGGTAAGGTTTTTAAATTTAGTGGTTTTAAATCCTACGTAAATGCCTTGAAAAGTTTTCAGGAGAGAGAGTTTGAGAAATATTCAACTTATTTGAAGTTGAATTAAATAGCTTAAATGAGAAATCAGGGGCACTAAATAAAATTTGTTTTGTTTTGTAGGGATAACAGCAAATAATTCCAGATATGAAGAGTTCATTTCGGCTTTTGATACCATCGCACCAGTGACATTCTACTATGAGAATTCACCGTACGTTGACGAGATTACTAAAAGCATACGTCAAAAATATCTGAAGGAAAATGACCTCGAGGCAACACACAACGGACTCCTTGATGTAAGTTACTAAACCTTTATCGAAAATATGATGAGACTTGATAGAAAGTTGATAAAAGATATTGGCTAATGGCCCATGTTAGCTTGGAGAACCAAGGTTACCGATATAGCTCGAAGAATCGCCACACTTACAATTGCCCAAACGGAACTTGAGCGCTCGGCGTCAGAGTGGGGATCGCTTTGCGCATTCCATACATTGGCGAGCCAATCGTCTTCGTTGTTAGATACATGCAGCAACGCAGGGAACGAATTAGGAGTGACGTCTATGACGCGATGGCGCGGCGAGCCAATCACTAACACTCCCCGCCCCCGCGTCTCACTTCGCACCACTAAAGAGACTGAATATTTGACTTCTGCGCAACCGCTCAAGATCCGTGATGGCAACTGTAAGTGGCAATGGGCAGGGCACATTGCACACAGAACAGATGGTCGATGGGGACGAAAGGTTCTTGAATGGAAGACGCAACGTCAGGGTTCAGGGTCGCGGGAATCCGATGGATGCGAGACGCACTGGAAGGGTCGTTGAGGAGACACTTGGGAGAGGCCCATGTCCAACAGTGGACGTCGTTCGGCTGAAATGATAATGATTGGCTACTGCGCATTCAACAGACAGAAGAAAGTGGCACATCGTTATCAATGTCTTTATTAATATAGAGTTACATTGTATGAATACTGATACTAATTGTATAGCACTTGCATTGTCCTTATTACTCCCTATCCACATTGATGTCAGTTATCTCTATCTCACTAGATTAACTATAGGGAGCGACTTCAAAATGTTTACATAAGATTTATAAGTATGTACATATTTAGCTTGCGCAAGTATCAGATTTTCATATTAACTTAACTGATTTCCAATACGTTTTCGCCGGAACTTACACATCTTGTTTCTGCTCTACAGTTCTGTTCAATCCTAAAACCCTCCTTATCTTTAAGAATTACGTACGTACCATACACATAGGTACTAGATATTCTAGGTCATTGAAAAACTTGAGGTTAGAGTTACCAATTTTTACGATATGTCGTTCGCAGTTCTAGCAGTGTGGCTATTGTGGAATGGTTGTCAGTGAAACAAGCACTAAGTGCTTATTCCATCTTTCATAAATACATCTAGTGTTTGAAGTGACCTTTTAGGCAAAAATTACCTGTGTTAGGACACATCGCTCTTCCAAAACTTAAAATTACGCGAAGTACCTGCTAACAATACAATACAAATCTTATAAGTGTTAGTTTTATAAAAATGTTAGCTTTTAAATTTACAAAAAGAAAAGTTATCCCAAACTGAAAATGACAAAAATGGACACAAGCAAAATTTTTACTATAAACTATAGCCAATAAAAATCTTTCCAGGTGGGATTGCAGTCAAGCCCTAGTTTATATCAGATAAAAAAAAATGGTCATGTATCACTACCTCTCCTCTGGAACGTAATTAAGTATAATAATAATAATAATCCTTTATTATATTATTTATCAGGCAACTAAGGCCCATAGAAAAAATACACAAATAATGTTACAAAATAATAAATTTAATATTTCTTTGCTTTCATAAATGTTTAAGTATATAAGTAAGTATACTTATTGTTTGTTTTTTATGTATTTTATTACTTATGTATTGTATTTGTCTGTAAATAGTAGGTACATCGCGTATCTTTTCTCCTTCTCTGTTAAATTCATCCAAGGATGGTCTACAAAAGAATAGCTTTTAGTGTTAAAATAGGTTCAAAGATTCAAGATTCAAAGCATTTTATTTCAAATAAACCATTTACAGGCACTTTTGAAATGTCAAAAAGTCAGTCAGTCAGAAAAATTATGCTAATTGCACATTCCAAAGGTTACATCTCTATGAAGAAGAATAGGCAAGAAACTCCATGGACACTCTTTTCAATCTTGTTATGTAGGTATTACAAATCTGTACCTCAGAGGTAAACAACAGTATGTGCCAAAAAGTAAATTTTACAGGAGAGGCAAAAACGCGCGGATAGTGAAATAAAGAAGAGAAATGTATTTTTAACATAATTGCTTTAAAGATATTGAAACAAACTCAATTGTATTTTTTATAATTATTAGATGGAATTATTATGTATTACACATAATTACAACAAGGTTTAGAACAACATTAAGTGCGCGTAAAGCTGGGGAGTAAACAATCTTATCATCATTTTAAGTCCTATACCCGATATGTTTTTGTCATATACGATTGGATATTTCAATACGTAGAACTGGTTCTGACGATTTTAACAGTGCAAAAAAAAAACATATTTTCAAAAAAGTGGAGTTACTATTGTTTACCTCTGAGGTACAGAAATATCTCTGTTACATGTACGGTTAGTTTTGGTGTTAGGTATTGTTAGGTATACTAAATTTTAAGCGGGAGTAGTTGTTTGATGATTTCCTAAATAAAAAAAAGGTGCCTGCGGGATTGTACGGGTGAGTTACCGTGGCTGTCGCAAAAGGCAACAGAAGGGACAGAGGTAGACAGACGTAGGCCGCCAAAATCTGAGACTGGAGGAATCGTTTAATGATATCCCTGGTAAAAAAGTTATAGGCATGTCGCAGACAGGGCTGTTTGCGTTATCTTGATCTTCGTGAGCTTGGAAAATTTTCATATCATTTGTTCTGTGTCTGGGTGTAATTTATCTATAATATGTATGTATTTAGAAATATATAAGTATGTTTATCGGTTGTATAGGACTTATAACACAAGCTCTGCTTAGCTTGGGACTAGACGGCGTTGTAGTTGTGGAATATTATTATTATTTTTAACCGACTTCAAAAAGGAGGAGGTTCTATGTTCGGCTGATTGTATGTTTTTTTTTATGTATGTTCACCGATATCTCGATCAATTGTGGACGGATTTTGAAAATTATTTTTTGATAGAATAGAATAGAATAGAATAGAATAGCATTTATTCGGCGCAAACAACACAATATACAACAACATAAAATAATAATAAAAACTAAAAAAGTACAGACATACAATACAAGTTGCAGTGACTGTGCCTGAACCGAAAGGGTCACCAACTCAGCAATTGCTGGGCGTCAAACACCCAGCGCTGATTTTCAGCTGGCACCCCGCAGTGACGACAGTGATGACAGTGATTGAAAGGTTATGTTTTCAAGTTGGTCCCATAGAAATATTGTTATGGTCTGATCATGAACTTCGAAGATATGGAACAGAACTCCTCATAGAATCACAGCAGAACTGTGGTTACAAGTAAAGTTACTTTTTTTATACGTGTGGTCGATGACTGACTGTCTGAAAGGGGGGGGGGGGATGTATCGAAAACCGTTTTTGGGATTATTAGAATCGTTATGAGATGCACTGTGACACTGTTATTTAAGTTTGTCTGAGGGGTACTTTTTTAGTGGTGGTACCATAACTAAAAAGTGTAAAATATAAAACTTTTTACAAAAAAAATATAACCGACTTCAATTTTAAAAAACACTGTAAAGTATAAAATAACGTTAATTTCGGAAGTCGGTGTTAAATAACGAAGAGACAAAACTATTATAGAAACACCGACTTCCGAAATTAAAGTTATTTTATACTTTTCAGTGTTTTTAACATTGAAGTCGGTTACCTATATTTTTTTTTGTAAAAAGTTTTTTATCATATAATAAATTTAGTTATCTCAGGACCCTGAGGTCCTGAACCTTTGGAAGGTATACGGGGAGCCGAAACTTAATGGAAGCCAGAACCTTACTGGATTATACATCCTTCTCCCGAGCACGTTTGCTCTTGGGAGTCTCCACACAAGCCAGCCAATAAAGGCAAGACAGAGGTGGGAGCTCTGTTCCTCGTCAGTATTCATTACGGCTGGTCAGCAAAGGCAAGCCGGAGATGAAGAACAAGAATTCTCCTGATCCAGAAGTGAAGATCAGGTCCACAGGGGTCGCTAATGCCCAACAGTTCGCCACAAAACTGCCCTGCGGATTGTATCTCTCTTAGTCTGGCCACTCACCCTAAGCATGTTACGGCAAAGCAAATTCTACCGACACAGACCTAGGGTATATTGGAGCACGCAAGCCCCACCACGACGTCAACGTAGAGATACGGCGATGGGATTCATATTAATTATTATTATCATATTTGAAATTACGCACACTTACGATTGCATCACTGCTTACCATCAGGTGGGATCGCAGCCAAGTACTAGTTCATCTCAGATAAAAAAAAAACTTATCTACGCGTCAAGTCCAAAACATTATTACTACTAGGCCTAGAGAGTTACCGAGAGTGAATCATGTTCTGTGGTGGCCACAATGTCTTTGCGGATCCATAATAATTATTGTTTTATTATTTGCAGATTTACACAGACTCGTACTTCGCATATCCAGCCATCGAGGCTGTTGAGCTGGTGTTCAATTATACGAAAAATCCAGTTTACTTGTATGAATTGGCTTATAGAGCCACAAACAGCTTTTCACAAATATTTGGTGATCCGGAAGGAAATTACGGTGAGTTAATTAGATTTAATATGTTTCTCTGCTATCAATAGGTGTTAGAACATGTATTAAATATATGACTGTATGCGATTGTGCACTCATCGATGACACTGGTTACCTATCGTATGCTGATTACAGATTTCATAGTACGTAGGTCGTCAATTAAATAAAAATAATTCCGATTACGCATAAAGTTTCTGCTAAGATCATTATCATCACGCAGACCCTTTCGTATCTAGTAAGCACTCAAGATTAATCTAAGAAGACTAAAAGACACTACTAACATCGTCTAAACTTTAATTATTAGTAAATTTTCAAAACAGAAGGTAAGTAGGAGCATAATCAGTACTATCTCACTGCTGGAGCTCAGGCCTCGTATCTGCACTAGCTTCTGACATTTTATAAGTGCCCATGTAGGCTTACGTGAAATAAAAAAAAAAAAACAAAATTTGATGTGCCTATTACTTATTTTCATGATAACTTAAACCTACCGTTGCCTTTCAAATGTTTTGATGGAATAAGTTAGGGTCTAAACAGATGGACTGCATTTCAACTGCAATCCAACTGCAAATTGCAGTTTGATTGCAGTTGACACGACTGCAATAGAACTGCAAACACGACTGCAATAGAATTGCAAACCAAACGTGCGGTCCGATTGCAGTCGTGTGAACTGCACACCGACTGCATCCGAACTGCATCATACCCACCCGCCCGCACGCTCCGCCCTCCCGCGCATGGTGCAGTTCGGATGAAGTCGGTGTGCAGTTCACACGACTGCAATCGGACCGCACGTCGACCACGACAAACAGACGGACTGCACTGTTTAGACCCTTAATCTTCACCAGTCAATCCTTGCTAGATTTACCGTGAAACTTGAAAGGAAAAATAATACTTTTTGCCTATTTCAGGAGTATGTCACGCCGATGACCTGATGCATCTATTCCCGATTGCGTTCCTCCAAAAACCAATTTCTTCTGAAGATATTAAGATGAGCGAAACTATTGTAACGCTGTTTACCAACTTTGCTACTTCTGGGTAAGTAATATTAAGGATCTCCTGCCATATTCCTATTTTCCGGGAACATTGATAAAATTAATTACTTTAATTATCAACGAAATCAACTATAAACTACATAGATCTCTAAATGCCCCACCCCTTTGTACACACATGAGTGATGAAAATTTCCATTTTACTCAGTACAACGCTAATTCCTTTGTGTATCATAACATTAAATTCTTCTTTAAATTGTCCTTGCTTCTCTTTCTCTAAATTTTGTTTTGTTGCGATAATCTACAATATATTCAGTGACTATTAGTTATTGCTACTTTTCAAAAATACTTACGTCTCTACTTACCTTCACATATTATACTCCAAAACGGGCAAAATAGCTATAACAGATGTCGGCAAAATAGCTAACAAAACAAATGGAATTGGGCGGGTTCCGTCAGCCGCATGCACGGTGCACAAGACTCTAAGCAGTGGGTGGAAAGCACCGTCTTGAGAGGAATTTAGTGGAGACCTTTGCCCAGCAGACAACAAATTCATTTCAGTTTCAGATCGAATGCATATTCCAATGATCCTAGAAATCATAACTTTAAAAGAAATTACAAGGACTGAAGTATATGTCTTTTTATTTATACTAGCTTTTGCCCGCGGCTTCGCCCGCGTGGCATTAGGTACTTAAGGAATCGGGACAAAAGGTAGCCTATGTTCTTTTCCATGTCCACACTTTCACATTTATAATATTAGTTAGGATCTCAGGACCTTGCTTTTGGAAGGCGTTCGAGGATCCGCAGCCAACTCGCAGAGACCTTTTAGATAATTTGAATAGAACGTGATACCTACCAATACTATCCTGTACTTACGCGCTATGCTAGTGTACCCAAGGGCAACCCCCGGTTGGTGGAAAACTATTGCAACGTATGGAAAACAAAGATAATTATTATTAATTATAACATTCATGACATTTTCAGAAACCCCAATAAACCCGTACCTGTGCCCCTAAAATGGGAGGCAGCGACATCGGGACGCAACATGGAGTACCTAGAAATAGCAAGTCAATCCACAATGAAGAAAGACCTCGCGTCGCGGTCTCGGTACTGGGGCACCTTGCCTCTCTGGCAGAATGTTCGCAACCGCAGGTTTACGGACGAGCTTTAAAACATGCAACTTGTAAATAAATCAAATGTTTTTTTTTAATATAAATAGTTTTATTTTCTCATATTTATCGTGATAAAAATTACTCTTAGTTGACACAATATACATCAATGTGGATAGGCTGATAGCTATCATACTCGTACAACAAGTCACACGGTAACATATTCAAGATAATTATATATGTTGGTACTCGAATGTTTCAACTATCAACATTAAGTATAGATATGGTAATTTAACAAATAAGTTTTATGATCGCACAGGCCAGATTGATTTTCTAAAGCTAGGTCTCAAAGACGATATCGCTGCCAATCATGTAATCAAGACGAAGTTTAAAAAATATGTAGAACACATTCCTATTAATAAAGTTGTTAACTACTTTTTGTTTCCACATAATCCGGGCGGGGTCCACCAAGAACTGAGGTTTTTATAAATGGTCTTTTTTGCCATTAAATCTTCATCATTCACCATGGCACAGAACCTGCAGTATTCATCAGTTATTGGGCTTTCATGCCTGCGGCGAAGTATATAGTACTTTCGCCATCTAAAAAATCTATAATAAATTTCACGATTTTCTAGAATATCGTATATTTCAGTGGCTAAATCTTTTGCTCCTAATTGGTAAGCATTTAGGTATGAACCAGGAGGCAAATATCTGAAATAAAAATATGAAATAAATTAAGTAGATACATATCCATTATCTGAACTTTTACAAAAGTGAAGTTACAATACCAAGTTATTTTATTCATACTTGCCTTGAATAATCAGCTCCACCGTAGACGACGGGCACGGTATAGTGATCTAGGGCATACAATATCTTCTCAGTAACATAGTCTTCGCTAATAGCATTTTCAAATGCAAAATAAAAATAGTAGCTTCTTTCCAACTCGTCGAGGCATCGAGGCATTATAGATTTCGGACATTGAAAAGTACCGCATGATCCGTACACGTCTATTTTTAAATCAAAATCCTTTAAGTATGCTTGAAGTTCATTAACAAATTCTTCTCTTTTACTCAATGTGTTGCAATTGGAAACGAACCAAGCTCCCGTTTTGGTTTTCGAAGACAGTTTTAGTTTCAAATTATTGTCAATAGGAGACATATCGTCCACGCTGATCCAATCCATATCAGTACTGGGTCCGATAACGTGATTACTTGAATTTAATATAGCGATATATCCCCAGATGGCATCAGAATCTAGTTTATATGTCCACGTCCAGTTAAAGAAGTTATCCCAGTTGTCTTTGCAAATGGGATAATTTGCTGCTGCTTCAACATTTGCGTACACATACTTTTGACGAAAAGTTCGCACTCTTGGAAGGTCGTCACTGCTGATAATTTCTACGAGTTGAGGTCCGTTAAACGCAATGACGTCATATTCAGTGTAGTCTCTTAAAAGTTGTCTGTTACTAGTAACATAACAATTGATATATTCACATTTTTTATTTTTGAAAACACTATTTCCTTCTCCGAAATAAACAAATGGGTAAGAGTTAGGGTTTGTCCACAGTAAGATATATTTGGTTTTAGTTCTCGGTCTAGTATAATATGCTATCTCTTCAGTTGTTGTTTTATGGAAAGGCCTGTTTGTGACAGGTGGAATTTCGACTTCCGTTTTTTTTAAATAACTGGTATTATTTAAATAAAATATCACGAAAACTAACGTCACAGTAACAAAACAGTATACTGATTTACTCTTTAAATTGACGTGCATCATTCGAGTCTGTGCAAACATTATGCGTGCCTTTCTCGTCTCCCGTTTACAAGTCGACTTTGTTTACAGACCACTTTGTGGTATCTGTTTTTCACCAGAATTGTTAAAGATTCAATATGCTACATTCTTTAGTATGAAATCATAATATCTTCATTGTGACTGGACTGAATTTTTCGACAAACTAGGTACTTACGAAGTTGCTAGTTGATTACAGAAGTCAAGCGATATTAGTGAGAGTAGAGTTAGGGACTTGTCTTAGCATATTGTCTTGAACGTGGGTGTGCATAGGTACCTACATACGGTATAGATACCTACGACACGTGAAAAAGTTAACAGTTTCTCACCTCAAATTCCGTAGTATTTAATGTTTGTGTTTAGACGATTGCGACTGGTAAAAATACAAATAATATTCTTTATTGATTGGCTTCGTATAATAACGAACGGTGAAGCACAACATCGTGGAAAGTGGAATAAACTAAGGCCCAAAAGGCACCAATAAACTTTATCACCTTATCTCCACCGGGAACCTAACCTAGACGTGTTAAAATGACAAGCATGTGAGCGTGTAAAAAGGGTTAGAGCCACGGAACAGTCTGTTTTTACTGTTCCGTGGTTAGAGCAATAATTCCTATAAAGCTCCTTCACTTTATCAGTTCAGTTAAGGAAGGTCGTCAAATGGATCGTGGTTGGGCCTCTGATCTCATTTTTGTTAAGCTTTTCATATTAAAGACGTAGAATCTGAATCGACACATGAATGAGGTCATGAGGGACAAAGGGCTGAGTAACGATTAGTATACCTACAGTTCAAATATTAGTATGTACCTACCTACAGTTCAAGACAATTCAGACTCCCTAACAGTGTGTTTGCAAATTAACTCACGTAAACCTTAATAGCCTTAATCTCACATTTTATTTCTACATCCCGCATAAAGACTTCTTTCTGGAAACAACGAACTACTAATAATAATATATTACTAATAGATATTTTTTATTGTGTAGGTACAATAAAGAGTTTATCTATCTATCTATCTATCTAAGTCATAATAAATTATAACCAGTAATTTTAAATAGGCAATATTAAAATAATAAACACCTTATTAAAAGCCGAAGCCAATTAGATACGAGATGACTGTTTTATAGCGTATCGTTAAAGTTATTGTAAGTGTCATGGTTCTAGCACAAAAACACTGTTTTCTAAGGTTTTAAAGTGTCCTAAAGTAATTGAATTAATGGTTGATTAATCGTGTCATATCCTCGTTTTATTTCCTCTATACTAATAAGTATACATTAGGACACACCTGTGCCAGATTATTCTTCGGATTTGTTTTGGTATTTGCAAGATGGTAAATAACATGGTTGATAAATTGCCTTGATAAATCCAGCAAACATCAAAAGGATGTGCTCATAAGAATATTAACAGAATTATACGACATGAATGTTTGTTTTCTCATCGCTAGATACATAAGAATCTGATACGAAAGCTACTTTGTAAGCGGTAAATATATGCATTAGTATCTGTGACTTGAACTGATCTCATTACAGTCTTTTGACTGAATAAACTAACTGAAATTATGCCAATGGGCTTGCTATTATTATTTTACTACGGTTAGGTAGTGTAGAGGCCACAGAACTGATGAAAGAGGTTAGAATGGCCTTCTGGGAGGTGCAGGCGTACCACAAAGTAGGGCAATGCTCATAGTTCAACTACCAATAGCAAACTTGCGATCTAAGTGTGCGTGGTTTGTTAGTTGCGTAATGCGCGTTCGTATTGGTTTATTGCCTGTAGTGGAGTTAAAGGGTGTGAGACAAGCGGTGACACTCGCTGTAGTACAAATCGGAAAGTATTTCCTGTTTAACCCCTTTCATCTTTTCTGTGGTAGATGCACTAACCATTGGGGTAGAGGTGTTCCAGAGTGAAGACAGAGAGTCGGTAATTATAAGGTGACACGTACTCTGGCAAGATGGAGCGACAATATTCACATGGTGGCTGCAGCAGCAATGCCGAGTTGCCGGGAATCGAGATATTTGGATTGGAAACTTGTACATAAGTACAGCTGTTCGGCTGCTGTCGGCTGACTATGGTGATGACAGTGGAAGGCTACATCGAGCTGCAAGTATTTGCTATAAGTAGAAGATAACAGGACGATCTCGACTCAACAAAGGGTATGCATGCATTAACATGAAACACCACTTTGTGGAAAATAACTTAGGAGTCTTTTATGTAGCCAACCAACCAACCTGTTACCAACCTCAATGTGCAAAGTTCGAGAATTATCGATAATTATAAAAATTTTGTGTGTCAGTCATTAAATGTCAGCAAAGATTAATAAGTTTAAAGAAACCTCAGTTTTTTTATGAATGAATACAGAATAAGATTTTGTCTTATTTTGCGAGTCGCCAAGGTCGTCATAACTAAGGCAGGGCGCAAACGTGTGTCTTGTGTCAGCTACCGAGAGACTGTCAGAACCGTCGATGAATATTTGATTTCTATAGAACCATTAGGAAATCATCCAGTCCCTGCGCAAACGTAAACGTTTTTTTTTGTCCAGTTTCATCCACTAACACATACTCCTAATGATCAAAAAGTGTTCGGTATCGGTAAATGAAAACTGAAAGTGTCTACATTTGCGCAGCGCCTAAGCACGTCAACTACTTTTAATATATTATCACGTATGACTGCCATGGTTAACTAGTTTCATTGGTTTTGGTCAGAATCGTGATGTAATCTGTTTGATCGTGACCTATGTTATTTTGGTGGGTTTATTACAAAAATACAAGTACCTACCTACGTCACTCTGAGTCTGAGTAAAAGGTCAATTATTTTAATAACTAGCGATCCGTCCCAGCTTCGCATGGATTCTAGAAATCCTTGAAATTCTCGACTTTTCTCTAGGTATTAAAATATGCATTTATTATAAACAGGGTGGTCTGAACAGTTTCCGACCTCACAAAGATACCAAAAATTTTTTCTTACGATTTATTTTTCTTTTTTTACATTGTCTCCTATACATCTCTAATCCATTCAAATATTAATTGGCGTTTTTCTCTGCAAAATAATTATTCACGAAATATTCCCCCGCGTTTGACGGAAATCTCTATCCTCCGAGCACAATTATTAGATGAGGGAACAAAAAGAAGTTGCTTCGGGTTAGATCTGGTGAGTAAGGTAAAATCAAGCAGTTCACACCGTAATTTACAGATTTTCGAAGTGGCAGCCGCTGAGGTGTGAGGGGGCGCATTGTCTTGGTGAAAAAGGATTTCTTCTCTTTGAAAGATCTTTTTCTGCATCTCATACCGACTCAAGTGATTGTCAAAAAACAATTCGCGTTGAAAATGTCTGAAACTTTGGTGAGTACAAAAAGATGCACAACTATATTCACCAGCTTTTATTGACGAGTGCTGCTATCTTCACATTGAGATTGGAAAATTTTCAGACCATCCACGTACACCTAAACCTTCTAAAATCGCAAAGCAGTTCAGTATTTTTTGAGTTTATCATGAAGACAGACTTGGTAGGGGTATTTATAAATAATTATGTAAGGATCATAGATTTGTATTCATCAAAGTTATATTCCATTTCGTGAAATTGCAGTACACTCATAGTACCTACACAACAGTTGAATACCCAGTATGTACGAGTACGTACCTAAAGGGCACACAAACACAATCCAAAGGTGTAAATTTTCTTCGCTGAAGGACTATGCTACTGATATGATAAATCTATATACAGCGCTAAATTTTAATCGTTTTAATCCCGTGGAGGGTCGATCCGGTACATGAAACACTATCGATTTGTAAAGATAAAATCAAAAAATAAACCACCTTTTTTCAAAACTCGTATTAATTTACGCATGTACGAAATTAATTTCTTTAAGAATAAGTCAGCTGAGCGAGTTTAATGACCTGTAGGTACTTTGTACGCAACGCCGACTATTAACTACAGGTCATTGAACTCGCTCAGCTGACGTTTTCTTAAAGATACTAATTTCGTACATGCGTGAATTAATACGAGTTTTGAAAAAGAGGTACTTTATTTTTTAATTTTATCTTTACAAATCGATAGTGTTTCATGTACCGGATCGACCCTCCACGGGATTAAAACGATTAAAATTTAGCGGTGTATAGGTATAAAAGAAGAAACTGACTGACTGACATATCAATGCACAGCCTAAACTAGTGGGACTAGGAGCGTAATTTTTTTTAACAAGGCTTCCTTTTTTGACGTAGCGAGCACTAAGAGAGGGTATACCTACCCAAAATTCTCTCTCTCTAAAGGGATGAAACGGGGGCCCAAAGTTTGGATGGAGAAATCTACTTTCATGCGAGCGAAACCGCTGGCAGAAGCTAGTCATAAATAAGATAAATATACTTCGTCTATTGTTATGACAGTTCTAGCCAGCTCTACCATTGAAGCGTGTGATCTGCTAAACAGGTGAAGATTAAATATTCGTTAAGTTTTCTGAAAATGTTCGATTAGCTACTTGCGCAAATTTCTTATTTTTTCTTGCTATTAGAACATTGCACAAATTTTGACAAAAACAAAAAACTCGGACTATCTCAAGGTATGGCGTGACCAATGGACACAACCAAACAAGGATTCATTTTTAGGGCTCCGTACCTCAAAAAGAAAAAAACGAAACCCGTATAGGTTCACTTTGTTGTCCGTCCATCCTTCTGTCTGTCTTGTCTGTCTGTCTTGTCTGTCTGTCTTGTCTGTCTGTCTTGTCTGTCTGTCTTGTCTGTCTGTCTGTCTTGTCTGTCTGTCTTGTCTGTCTGTCTTGTCTGTCTGTCTTGTCTGTCTGTCTTGTCTGTCTGTCTTGTCTGTCTGTCTTGTCTGTCTGTCTTGTCTGTCTGTCTTGTCTGTCTGTCTTGTCTGTCTGTCTTGTCTGTCTGTCTTGTCTGTCTGTCTTGTCTGTCTGTCTTGTCTGTCTGTCTTGTCTGTCTGTCTTGTCTGTCTGTCTTGTCTGTCTGTCTTGTCTGTCTGTCTTGTCTGTCTGTCTTGTCTGTCTGTCTTGTCTGTCTGTCTTGTCTGTCTGTCTTGTCTGTCTGTCTTGTCTGTCTGTCTTGTCTGTCTGTCTTGTCTGTCTGTCTTGTCTGTCTGTCTTGTCTGTCTGTCTTGTCTGTCTGTCTTGTCTGTCTGTCTTGTCTGTCTGTCTTGTCTGTCTGTCTTGTCTGTCTGTCTTGTCTGTCTGTCTTGTCTGTCTGTCTTGTCTGTCTGTCTTGTCTGTCTGTCTTGTCTGTCTGTCTTGTCTGTCTGTCTTGTCTGTCTGTCTTGTCTGTCTGTCTTGTCTGTCTGTCTTGTCTGTCTGTCTTGTCTGTCTGTCTTGTCTGTCTGTCTTGTCTGTCTGTCTTGTCTGTCTGTCTTGTCTGTCTGTCTTGTCTGTCTGTCTTGTCTGTCTGTCTTGTCTGTCTGTCTTGTCTGTCTGTCTTGTCTGTCTGTCTTGTCTGTCTGTCTTGTCTGTCTGTCTTGTCTGTCTGTCTTGTCTGTCTGTCTTGTCTGTCTGTCTTGTCTGTCTGTCTGTCTTGTCTGTCTGTCTCTTTATCTCAGGAACTCGTGGAGTTTTCGAATTGAAATTAAAACCATATACTCAGGTCTGCGGACTCTTGAAGCTGTAAAATCAAACTTGTAAGTTAACGAGAAAAAAATACATAAGTTAATGTGGCAAAAAACGTACATTTCGACACTTCCCGTTGACCCAGAATCATGAAATTAGGCTTAATGCAAGGTCTTATAGCACAAGTATAGGAATAAATCTGAAAACTGTAATTTGTGGTTACGTCATAAAATTTTCTGGAATTGAACTATATAAGTAAGTTTTTACGGAGCCCTCAGTCAGTCCGAGTCGCATTTACCCAGTTTTTTTATTTTTGTACTAGCGGTCACGACAGTTATTTTATTTTCAAACTGTACTCAAATACACACCCAGTCATTTTGTCCAAATCGGTCATGCCGTTTAGGAGGACTTAGGTGACAAACATACGTACAGAAGAATTATACATTTAAGAAGGTATACATGAGATGTCAATAAAAAATAATAATAATAATAAAGCTTTAATCAACAGGAAGTGACAGTATATTCAATGGGATATGAATGCTAAAAACCAGATGACATTATCACGAATACGATAAGTTTTGGCGTTGAAAGGGATTTCAGGTGGGGTTCTTCTAACCCCAGACCCGGACGCTGTTGTCCCAGGAGCAACTAGCCAATGCCACGCCATTCGGAGACATGGAGATGGAAGTCACACGATTCTCGTGACCATGAAGGGTACCTGAAATCAATAAACACATTTTTTATTGATTCAAACATGATAGATCTATACAGGTTTTTTTGTGGCTACTAGCGTTTGCTAGCGTATGTCAATTATTGCGGACGTGGATTCAAAGTCAAAGTTAGACAAAAAGTAGCCTGTGTCCTTCCTTGGGATTCAAGGTTACTCCGTACAAAATTTCATCAAAATCGGTTCTGTAGTTTAAGCGTGAAATTGTGATAGTCAGACAGTTACCTTCACATCCGTAATAGAACTGATAACTGTTTTTATGTACAAGAACAATTAGATATCAACAGAGTCAGTTTGGAGAGCAGTGGTGGCCGAGTGGTAACGGCCCCGACTTACGAGTTGTAGGTCGCGGGTTCGAACCCAGCCAGGCGCATTACTTTGTGTAATTTATTTCATCACCACTGCTCTCAAAACGGTGAAGGAAAACATCGTGAGGAAACCGGCATGTCCTAGAACCAAAAATTCGAAGACATGTGACCACGGATATCGCATGTGACATTCACCAACACGCACTGGGCCCGCGTGGTGGATTACGGCCTATTCCCTCTCCTAGAGAGGAGGCCTGAGTCCTAGCAGTGGGAACATTAAAAAGGCTGGTGATGATGTGATGAGAGTCAGTTTGGTATACAATATTATCTAGTCCTTCACAAAGAGGCCAAGCAGCACGCAAGCGTTTTGAAAATCAATAAACCAGCTTATTTGGATCTTAGAGTTATATTGCAGTGTTAAATTCAGCTTTTGGCCTCATAACGGTTATTTATTACGGTATTATACAGGTCCAGCTGTACAAAGGTATTTGCCTTAAACCAGATATTAAAACGCTATTAGACAACTAATATACCTAGGTATTTTGTGATACTGTAAGTCGGTTTTTGGTATTGAAGCTGTACAAAGCTCTAAGTGTTATTTTAGCATAACTTGATATTTTTTCTTCTTTTCGCGTCGATGATATTTACTAAAGTTTTTCTGACCAGTATTTGGCAACCTCTACGGGTACGGCTCTGATACTTATTGCTGTATAATGGTGTAAGCAAAATCTGTTCTAAATTTTATTCGTTTGGTATAATTGTACACTCTCGTTAGTACACTTAGTACCTACTTACAGTGGTGTTATAACCACTAACAACAACGCTGTTATGAATCAATAAGAATAATTGACCACTATAGTACAGTATTAGTCTGTATCAGGTTGCAGGCCCTGTAGCCAATCGGAATAGGTACACTGTTTTGCCTTCATGTCTATCAGACCCGGAGTTGACCCGGATGGCAAAAAATCTTAACAAATCAACTACTAAAACTGTATCGTGTAGTTCATTGGCCTGTATGTAGATTGCTTTGATTGTTTTCTTTATTCTCTTATCAGATTCAAGCTCACAGTCTTTAGTAAGTAATAACTATGAGCGTAAACCTATTGAGTCATTTATCTCAAATTCTCAACCTACATATTATTTCTGTGATTGTGGATCGTTTTGTAGTTGAATTAATTATTAATAGTATTTCTTTTAGGGAACTATTAAAAACAAACTGAGGTACCTGACACGAATGTATCTTTACCAAAGATGTAATGCCCTTCAGATAACGTTAGAAACGTTTAGACGTCCTACCTTCATGTCGGTTTAGAAATGACAACATTGTTATTTGTTGTAACGTACCGTCTAGTCAAGATATATCACTGATTAAACCACTATACATAATTATGCCAGATATCTGATTCGTTTGTACCGCGTAAAACCACAATTGAACGAACAATTCGGAACAATTTGCCTGCTGCGGTCTTCCCGTTCGACTATAAATAATTTAGGTGTCAAGGCTAGAGTGAAAGAAGCTAAACTAGTGCCCCTCACCATCAACGATTGCATCACTGCTACAATTATGTGGGATCACAGTCAAGCATTATTCGTTTATCAATAAAAAAATACTTACGTTTTAAGCCGTTTTTAATTTGGCATTAACCCTGGCTATCTACATAGAACTAGGCTCCTTTGATATAAAAAATAAAGTAAAAAAAACTAAAACCCGGCTACGACAAAAAAACGACGCAGAAAAAGATTGAAACAAGATTTTCAGGATGGTGAAAAACAAGAACAGAACAAAAAGAAAAGCCGCAGTCACACGTTATAGGTACCAACCGAAAAACTTTAATAACATATTTTGGAAATGTACAAGTTAAGTCCTTTCAAATGATACCAAACACGGCGTATTTATCTCCATTTTTATTTTTAACACATTAATTTTTGCCCGCTAGAGGGCGCCATATCGCGTTTTGTGACACATCATGTAGCCTTTGTTCAGCGGACGATTAAAACGGTTCTAACGATAGCTCCTATATCGAGTTACGATAAGTAGATTAAGAGCTATGAGGGAACAGATGAACATACTCACATACATACATACATAGCCAGTCAAAATCATAACCCTCCTTTGGCTTTGCCGTAGTCGGGTAAAAAGAAGTGGATCGTAGCGCTCGCTCCAAGCATACCCAGTGCGAGATGTCGCATGGATCGCATTTCTATTCAACTTCGGTTTCTTCAAAAAGTTCGCCGTCCGTGTTTTTTTTTATTGTTGATAGGTTCGCGCTTGACCGCTATCTCACCTGACGGAAAGTGACGATGCGATCGACGATGGAGCGCGCTTACCTAGATTAGAAGTAACCTCAATTTCAAATTCACTCTTAACTTAAAGATTCCCGAGTTGTAGCCATCAGGAAAAACAGATTCTTGCAAGGAATTCCACTCCTTAGCTGTACGCACAATGACTGTGTTCCCAAAACATTTTGTGCGTGTAGGCGGTATGTACAATTGCCGAAACGGATCTTGAGCGCTCGGCGTCAGAGTGGGGATCGCTTTGCGCATTCCATACATTGGCGAGTCAGTCGTCTTCGTTGTTAGATACATGCAGCAAGGCAGGGAACGAATCAGGAGTGACGTCTATGACGCGATGGCGCGGCGAGCCAATCACTGACACTCCTCGCCCCCGCGTCTCACTCCGCACCACTAAAGAGACCGAATATTTGACTTCTGCGCAACTTGAAGCCAGCGATCAAGATCCGTGAAGGCAATTGTACCGGTGGCGCATCGCCGCCGCACCGTACGCGCGCCGTGTTGGTTTGGAAGCACTTTATTGGATCTACTAAAACTAAAATCAATATAAACTAAATGTTTACCAGTGTGGCTGACTTTGAGGGTGTCCCAGGAATGTACGTCGTTGTCGTCTGATCCGGCAAGCAAGTATCTCCCACTTAGCGATAGTGCTAATAGAAACAAAAACATACTTTTAGAACACCTGTATGGTTTATATTTATATAGGTAGGTACCCACTGAAAAAAAGAAGTTGCTGTCCATGTCTCAATATGAATTTGCATTTAAAGAGCATGCATATGTCAAATGAGATGAAAAAATAAAGGTGTGGTAAAAAAATATATATTTTTTTTTTGGCATTTTTATTTTTACAATAATAAAATAAGTAGGTATAAATATCCATAGCTACTCTTTAAGTATGCAAGATTGATGTTTAATAAACTCTTATGTGATTTGTTTAAAGTCTAAACAAATAATAATAATAATATTCCACAACTACCACACAACGCCGTCTAGTCCCAAGCTAAGCAGAGCTTGTGTTATGAGTACTAGACAACTGATAAACATACTTATATATTTCTAAATACATACATATTATAGATAAATTACACCCAGACACAGAACAAATGATCATGCTCATCACATAAACATTTGTCCTGGGTGGGAATCGAACCCACGACCTCCGGCATAGCAGTCAGGGCCACTAACCACTAGACCAACAGGCCAGTCAAATCACATAGAGTTAGTCCCTACTGAATTTGACGCTCCTAATAGAGCGTCTTACTCTGTTTTCTAGGTACGCCTGCCCTCCTAGCCAAGTTACGATCGTTTGGTTTCGATTCTCTTGCGTCAAATGCCTCGAGTTTGCCACGCCTCCGATTCCTTTGTTCTGGCCACGTGACTGAGCGTTGAGATGACGCCAAAACAAAGGAATTGATGGCGTGGCCAACTCGAGGCGTTCGGCTCAAGAGAAACGAAACGGTCGTACTCGTAACTTGGCTAGGTCTGCAGATGTAAGTGGCAACATACCGCAGCTGGTAAATCCGCTGGCACCAGGCGGGGTGTAGTGACCCAACTGCTGGTCGCTGCGGATGTCGAACAGGCGAGCCGTCTTGTCTTCAGATGCTGTAGCGAATGCTTGACCACTGTTATGGTACTGCGAACATTTTAACATCATTTTAGATGACGTGTGCTTGTTGGTAAATGGTAATTAGTACCTATAACTATACCATCCATTCCTGTATGTACTTGTACATGATAGTGTAATACTAGCAGAACCAAAAACATAGCTTCTTCAGGTCGACTAGCAGTTTTTAAGCAAACAGTTTCTATAGAATCATTTAGTTTATGGCTGCTGCTTGCAAGTCAAAGAAACGTGATTTCGGGAAATTCGTCCGTATTGATGTCTATAGGGGAGAAGTAACTATCCCTTCACAATGGCAACGCTGACTCTTTCCTAGTGTTTTATCTCCATGTGGTTCGAACATAATGCAAGTGAATAAGTGCCATTTAATATTTTCTGAAGTTGCAGTAGCTGGCACAGTATAATACGCATTGCTGGAAAGATTATAATATGACGCAAGGGTCAAAAATAAAAATATTCGCAGGAGAACTAAGGTCGCCGACATAGCACGAAGAATTGCCAAACTTAAGTGGCAATGGACAGGGCACATTGCTCACAGAACAGATGGCCGTTGGGGCCAAAAGGTTCTGGAGTGGCGACTGCGTACCGGAAGATGCAGCGTTGGAAGGTCTCCTACAAAGTGGACCGATGACCTGGTGAAGGTTGCAGGAAACCGATGGATGCGAGACGTGTAGGATCGTTCATTGTGGCGACACTTGGGGGAGGCCTATGTCCAACAGAGGACGTATATCGGCTGAAATGATGATGATGATGAAGGGGATCCATGCATATATTTAGTGAGAGTCATAATGACGTGGTACTCACACAGACGCTGTTGACGTCAGCGTCATGGCCGAAGAAAGTTTGCTTCGCCTTCTCATCCCGAATGTCCCAAAGCTTGCAGGTCTTGTCCACCGATCCAGTCACGTACGTCTTCATGTCTGGTAAACATAATTTATGAAAATTTTAGAGACACCTTATGTAAATAGCCCAACGGCTGATATTGGACTAGACAATAATGTGTTTTCGTGTAATTGATAAATATGAGATCAGTGTTTCAGCTTACATCTTGCGTCAAGTGCCCTAAGGCCCTAGCACAAGCTCTTAACGCGATCCATTTTAAGCCCTAAACTGAATTGTTATAGGGATGGAGCTATATAAGGGGTATAGCTCCATCCCTCTCTCTCGATCGCACGCCTAATATTTTAACACGTCACGGTAAGGCCCCTGGTACTGGTTTCCCTGTTGTGATATATGCCCACGCTAGGGTGTACCTGCACGCTTAGCCAAGTTGTTATTCTGCAATCGTTAACGCTGTCGAAAAGTGATGAAACGTATGGGATTGACGTCATCTCAACGTAAACTCGCGAGGTCAGAAAAAACGAATAGACAATTCGTAGCCAAGTTCACATCGTTCAAAATCGTTTCTACAATGCTTAACGCTACATCCTTTTTTATACAAACGCTACATTGTAGAACGAGCGGCCGACTCAGACGCGTCAACATGGCTACCAACTTATCGTTTTCTACAATTGCTGTCACCGAGGCGTTACCGATTAGAGAACGGAATTCGATTGTAACTTGGCTAGGGGGGCTGGAACCATTTGCCTGCTGCGGTCTTCCCGTCTGATTATAATTTAGGTGTCTTTAATGCAAGAGTGAATAGGCTCTTAATAAACTAGTGCGCCTCACCATCAACGATTGCATCACTGCTTACCATCAGGTGGGATCGCAGTCAAGCATAGTTTATATCAATTAAAATAAAATACCTGACAGGTTTGCCTGTACAGGTTAACCGGAGCTTGTATTTTCCACACTTGTGCAGGTTTCCATACAAGGTCACCTGACAGGTATAAATGTGCAGGCAAACTGTCAGGTATACCTACCCTAGCGACGCGTGTATGGTTACCTTAATGACTTTGCCGAGAATCTATCTTTGCCAGCGACACTCTAAGGAGACGAATATGAGGTGCTGTCTTAAAGCATACCGTTTCCATCATTTTGTGAATATAATTTCCCATATCCTTAGTAACTTTCTAGTAAATAAATAGGTACTACTTACATTAGCAACTGTACCATAATAAATCACTACACGTTATACCTATTAATATATTCTATACGTTTTATAATCCCATAACTGTAGACTCCATGAAACAAAGCCCACAATTGATAACTTTATCGAATAAATACGCAAACATGAAATGTTTTGCAATGGGTACCCCGCCGTCAGGCCGTCCGGTATTTAACCGGACCGAGCTCAGTCGTCAACAACGCGTAGCACGCGCTCCTCAAAGAGATGTCAGCAAACCGCAGGGGTCCAGCAGGGCCGTTGCCCGCTAGCTAGGACCGCGGGGAATTTCTGAAAAGGAAACCCGTAGTCCTAAAACGCAAAGGGCAACTGAAGGACACAGGTGTGGTTTTAGTCAGTAAAAGTCTGACACGTCCTCTCTACATTTAATGTTCTGTTAATGTTAAATGGGTAAATATTCATTAATCGTTTAATGAGTGCCTGATAGAAGCGTAATGTAATTCGAATTCTGACATTTAATTGTAGATAATTACTAATCAGGGATATTTCGTAGGTACTTAAATGAACCAGAAGAAGTTACGATGTACCTACTGATCAATTCCATAGTAGGAACTGTAAACGTAGCCTAATTAAACACGTAAAACGATGTTAGTGTGTGCCCATGAATTCCTTCAATAACTGTAGAACTCATTAGATTTTTACGAAATCCTCTTATTTGCAGAGACTATATAGGGTTATTTGTAAAACAGTAACAACCTTGCAGGACTGTATTACTCACATCATAAACAACAACTTTTGTTCTATGACTTTTTACAAAACATAATTCATTTACCAAACACAAACCTTCAAGATTTCGTTGTTCTATCTAACACATCTCAACTCTACGAACACGTATTTTGCTAGGTCTACGGTACCTACCTACATCTGTATCGGTATGACGCGACGCAAACATATCAAGCACCCCCACCGCTCGATCCCCCTTCCCCTTCCTATTGTACTATTGCTTGCTTTGCATAGACTTAAATTCGTAATATTTAGAACGTTCAATTTCAAAAATGTTATTTTTGTATGAAAATGTGATGAACTAAAATATGATTTTTTTATAGTCAATCAGTAACCCTGTAGATGTATGAAAGGAACTGTTTACCTGCTCCCAGTGAAATAGTGACAACATCACCAGCGTGCGCATCAAACTCCATCTCCCTTTTGCCAACCTCCAAGTCCCAAACGCATCTGCGGCAAAAACTAGATTATAGCTTAAGGCGTATAGTCCCTTGAAAATCTGGTCGGAATTATTACTTTAGGTGCAAAATATTTACAAAAATCGTATAAAATCTCCAAAATGAAGTCGGTACCGACAAAGCTTTATTACTAAAAAGTTCTATACAAGTTATTTATAGTAAGTTTATGCAGGGGTTTTTCACTACTCTCAGATTTAACGCACCGTCTAATGCCAATTCAGTTCGGAACGGTGTTCGTGTACGTGCGAACAAAACGTGCATTACAGACTAGCGTCTAACTACTCGCTCATACTTGATAATTTATCGCTGTCGGACACATAAAAAAAGACAATCAGATGAGACATCGCACTTTTTGGCCTCAGCCATCAGCGAGTTGAAGCCCGCGACTAGTTCAGCCTTAATGGATAAATATCAAACTGCGTGACGAAGCATCATTTTTTTTCTAGAAATGTATGGTATCTGATGATACATTTTAGAATTATCATGGTTCTCGCTCACATCTTCATGTCTCCAGAACCTGTGAGGATATGGGTGTCGTCGAGGAAGCGGCAGCTGCTCAGGAAGCCCTCGTAGCCAGCCAGCTCGCGGACCATCTTAGCAGCACCGGTGGAGTCGCGGTTGTTCACATCATACACGGTACACATGTTGTCCATCCCGCCACACGCTTCAAACATAAAAAGTACCTACAAAGTCTTATATGTTATTAAATATTTTCACTGCGTCTCCAAATCATGTGAAAATAAATCACAACTAACGCTGGGTAGCAAAGTCGAAAGCCCGATCGACCTCCAGATCAAGCATGTAAGTACGTAAGTACGTAAGTGGAGATGGATTGGTCACATGCTTAGGAGGGATTCCGATCACATACCTAAACAGGCGTTGGATTGGAATCCCCAAGGGAAAATAAAGCGTGGCCGTCCTCGGCAAACCTGGCAACGTACCATGTTGGCAGAAGCGACGGCCATCGGATTGACATGGAGTGAGGTGAAGCCCAAGACCAATCGCGATAGGTGACTACTATCGACGCCCTCTGCTCTAGCTAGGGGACATAGGATCTTAAGTCAAGTCACTGGGAAGCCCACGCCTCCTCTGCGAACATATTCCTTTCCTATCGCGTCTGAGATTGAAATAAACATCTTCGACCTAATATTTATTTCACATTACTATTTCTGCGATAACAAATCCTAAATAGAAGCTTGGACAAAGGAGCAAAATAGATACAGGAATATATAGACTTTAGTACCGCTCCTACATGTATCTTTCCGTAGCTATTTCGTTGTTCGTAAGCTTTCAAGAAAAAATAAAATTCTAATAAGTTAAGAAGATTAGAATAATAATCCTGTGATATAAATACCGAATACCAACTACATATGCTCTAATAGAATCAATGTAACATAACAAAATAGAATACATGTACATACGAGTATATTATATACTTACGTAGGTAATAGACTAGTCACCTAATTATTTGAAGTTTTGCGGTCACTAGTTTTGATCATCGACATGACTTCTGTGCAAAATTGTGTTTGAGTGGCTTGTTGGTCTAGTGGTCCTGGCCTTGACTGCTATGCCGGAGGTAGTTTGTGTGATGGCCATAATTATGATCATTTATTATGTGTCTGGGTGTAACTTATCTATTACTAGCTTTTGCCCGTGTGGCTTCGCTCCCGCTCTTCCCTACTCCACCGTACTATACCCTACTCTACCCTACGGAGTTGTAATTGGATGATTTTTCCCATCGAAAATAAAAAAAACCCTACTCTACCCTACACTACCCTAATTTCATTTTTTTTTTTCCATAAGAACCTTCTCCTGACAAACAAACACATCAGTTTCATTTTATATAAATGTACTCGCAGATATACTCGTATCTATAACGTATTTAGAAATATCAAAGGATGTTTTTCAGTTGTATCGGATATCTATGAATGTATAGTACTCATACTCTGCTTAGTTTGGGACTAGACGACGTTATGTGAAAGTTGTGTAACAATTATTATTATTATATTATTAAAGTACATTTTCATGCCTTTAAAGGCTATGCGTCGTCATGGTCGTCAGTCTTTGCACGCCCCTATGAATACGTACCTATGTTTTCAAGATTTTTATTGTCTTACCAACAAAGTTCCCGGATGGCGCGAATGCGACGCTCATGACCCAGGCGGAGCGCAGCGGTATCACTTGCACCTTGTTGCCGCTCCAGGTGTCCCAGATGATCAGCTTCCCGTCCAGTGAGCCCGTGACGCAGTGCCTGCACGTGACACTGTTACTCAGTACCCACGCCAACTAAATGCTATGCAGTCGCTAGCTATAATATTTTTTTAGGGCTCCATATCCAAATGGGACTCTAAGACTACACTCCGTCTATCCGTCTATCACCAAACTGTATCTCATGAACTGTGTTAGTTGGACAGTGTAAATTTTCACAAATAATGTTTTTCTGTTGCCGCTATAACAGCAAATACTAAAAAACAGAATAAAATAAATATTTAAGGGATTTTATATTTTTTGCTACGGAAAGGTCTACCCTACCGTTCCGTAGCAAAAAAATAATGACACAACTTCACGTAAATTCTCATGCTTGATTTTGCTTGATATTGTTCTGGATGATCGTAGTGTAACAGAAATAAAAAAATTACGTCAGAAAATCCTTGAAAAGCGACGAGGAAAACAGGCGAAAAAGTTTTGTTCCACTAAGACAACGCGCCAGCGCACAAGTCTGCAGTTGCCATGGCAGCAATCCAAGATGCTGGCTTTGAGATCCTCGATCATCCACCGGACTTGGCCCCTAGTGATTCCTACCTATTTCCGCATTTGAAAGAACATTTGAGATGAACAAAATTTGAATATGACGAAGAAGTAACGAGGCCGCCGTAAACGATTTTTTAAGTACTCAAGATGAAGTTTTTTTAAAAAGGGAATTTTGGCTCTAGAAAAAAGATTTGCTAAATGTATTGACTTAAAAGGTAATTACGTCGAAAAATAAAATAATATTAATTCATTAAACCCCAAGCGAACGCCGCACCTATTGTCTTTCTATTGTGTCTGTAATTTCCACGATTGAATTGAAAGGTTAAATAAATTCATTTTCTAACATAGCTACTCTCATTATTTTTTGAACGCCCTAGCATCTGCCGTAGACAGATCATCATACACTTGCAGTAAACATTGCGTCAGTGGTTACAAAACCAGTATAAGTGAGCCTCTTATTCTATTGAAAGTCTGTACTACGGTAGGCTTGAGGTCGGTATTATCTACGTTTAACTACAATACAAAATATTATTAATATTAGAGGACAATGGTACCTACTGATAACTTATTAGAGCATCACGTCTACACCTAGTCGCCTACCCATCTATTCCTAAAATTTAGATGGACGTTTGGCACAATATTTGAGTGATCGGCTGCTGAATGTGTCTCTCGGGTTAAATTCGATCAAGGATCCCAGTGTGTAGGCTTATAGATAACATGTGTAAAATAAATAAAAAATTAAAACGATTTAGCAAGGAAATATTTTCCTCATTTACGGTAACACTCAACAAAATTACTTTCTTTAAACGCTACTAAATATAAAACCTAATAGTACTTCTGAAAGAACCTAGACACAAAATAGATACTCGTAGATACAGAAGACAATCTCATGTATGTACTTCATTTTTTATACCTACGCTCGGTGGACGCACACTAATGAGCGTTTGAGCCAGAACTGTTCGACGAGTGATCCGAGACGCGACCGAGACCTCGTGTCTGTGAGCGGTGTCTATGTGTGCGTTGCTCGAGCGCGCTTTGTATGTAGATTGACTTCTGTACCTATCTATTTTGTGACCTAGATGTAGATGTTTTTTGTATACCCCGTGTGAACAAAGATTAAAGGTAAAATTGCAACTACGGTAATGAGGGAATTCTAAAAATCTGAATTAAATTGACTATCACATCCAATGAAATCAGCTGTTTAGATTTCATATAGCACAGATACTTAGAAATTTTTAGGGTTCCGTACCTCAAAAAGAAAAAAACGGAACCCTTACAGGATAACTTTGTTGTCCGTCCGTCCGCCCGTCTGTCTGTCTGTCTGTCAAGACCCTTTATTTCTAGAACGCGTGAAAGTATCGAATTGAAATTAAACCATATACTTAGGTCTGCGGTCCCTATAAGCTGTGAAAAAATCAAACTTCTAAGTTAACTAATAAAAAAGCTACAGCCGTTTATGTCGCAAAAAAAAACGTATATTTTGATACTCTCAAAGATCAAAATTCATAGAGTACTTCCCGTTGACCAAGAATTCTGAAATTTAGCACATAGTAAGGTTTTATAGCATAGGTATAGGAATAAATCTGAAAACAGTAAATTTGTTGTTACCTACGTCACAAATAAAGATATTTTTTTGCAATTCGGAAAAATCTTCGAGACTCCATTCGGGAATTTTAGTTTGCACGGAACCCTCAGTGCGCGAGTCCGACTCGCACTTTCCCAGTTTAGTTTTTTTACGTACAAAAGCGGAGCCCCCGTATGTGCGGGGCCTGTAACATTTGCCACTCCTGCTACATGGCTAATCCGCCACTGCATATTAATCATTATAAGTCACGTACTTCACAGTTTTAATTTTCAGCTTCTGTATAGTAACGCTTCCAATACGACATCGTCCTAAAAGCAGCTGCAGTCGACTATCTCAACAAGAAATAAATAAGTATTTTTATCTTTTCAGCAATATCTTTTGTGGAGGATCGCATCTCCATCATAAAGATGTTGAAACCCTGTTTAAGACAGGTAGGCGAGTTAACATGCTAAGTGAATTTTAACTTTTCTACCTATCTATCTACTTAGTTTTATACCTACTTAATAAAACTGATGACCGAATCAGATTCGTAAAACCGCCTAATACCACTTGGACACAATTTCAAGAAGTAAGTATTTTTTTTGTGCGTAACCTTCTTTTCTTCTTTCTTCGTCTTTCTCTAAAATAAAAGTAGCCTAAGTTGAAATAACTTAGGCTACTTCATAATATCAGCTTTCTACCAGTCCCGTCAAAATAGGTCATTTTGCAGATTAGCCGGAACAAATAGACAGACTGACCGGCAGAATACGATGACTTTAGATTTGATTACTTTAGAATTTAGATGATTTACGATGAGCGTTTTAGTTATAGACAGAGTTTTTACATACACGGTGGGTTTATTGGATTCATGGCATACCTTTTTGTCGTGGAAAATCATCAAATGATTTCTCCCACTTGTGTAAAGCGGGAGGGAGTGCCAGGCGCTTTCTGACTATACCCCACTTGTGTTCCTTCAGTTACCCTTTCCTTCCCTTTCAATTCCGTAGCTCTGCAGTGCTACCACGAGCTCTTAACGCGATCCATTTTGCGACCTAAACTGAACTGTTAAAGGGAGGTATACAGGGTGTATAGGTCCATCCTATTTTCTCGTTCGCACGCTTGATATTTTAATAAGTCGTGGTAAGTCCCCTGGTCGTGGTTTGCGTAGGACTTTACACACTTTTACAGGAGTTACAGTTTAGTATAGGGTTGGATAAAGTACCTAAGATTTTAGCTACATGTGAAGTTATAGGTATAGTTTCCCAATTCCTTTACAAAGTTATTTTGGCGTGTAGTAGGTATTAAGTTTAATCTACGCTTTTTATTTTTGGATTATACATGTATATGTACGGGAAGAAAAATATTAGAATAAAGTGAATACTTATGCCTCAAATCCCTAAATTTATGCATTTTTTTATATATGACGCTTTCAGAAATGTAGCAGAAAAAAATTCTTCCTGCATTAATGACGAGGAGGAAGTGTATTTTTGTTAACTTCAGCTCAGTTAACGTAAAGAGATCTTTTTCAATGATAAATACAAATAACAATAATTGTAAGTGTGTTAATTTGTTTTTTTATTTGTCTAATCTATCTCCGAGGTTTTTATTATTATTTATTTGTAATATTGTTGACCACACGGGATTTTTCATGATCCCTATTAACAATAACATTTCGATGCAAAGTACATAAATAACGCTACCTAATTCCGATCTCTGGTAATTACAAACAAAATATAATCTAACTACGTCACGTAATTCATATCATAACTTAGTCTCTTCGCATGTGTTAGGGGAAATACTGTAGGTACGTATTGTAGTACGGTAGTGCTCCCACTAAGACAAGCAAAAAAGCTGTAACATTATTTTCTCGAAACAGTTCAAGCCTACATTATAGTACAATTAAAACAAAATGTGTAAAACATCAAGCTTAGCTTACTAAATGGTACAATCGCAATATAATTTACTTATTCATATCTTCGCTCAGCTCATGACCGAGACACGGTAATAATATCATATTATTGCCGTGACCGAGACGAATTTTTAGAAATATAGTGAAAGTTGTCTATTTTCTGTTTGTTCAAAACGTTAAAACGCGTCCAATCACGAAGCAATCGATAAAAGACCGCTGCGAAATGTTAAACGTCTGATAGTGACAGTATTTTCGTTACATTGAATCTAATTATGCTAAATTAAAGTCCTTAACATTATGTTTATGTAGGTACTTATTTCGTACTGAATGTCCTCACCTGGAGTCTCCGCTATAATGCACCGAGTTGACCTTATTGATGTGTCCCTTCAAAGTCTTCTTCGTCGTCAATCTTATCTTGGGCACGTCTCCTAGATCACCACATTTGTCAGCTAGTTTCGCATCAGCTAACTTTTCTTGATCGGCCTGTAGAAGGGCGTATTAGATACTATTATCGAAGACCTACTATCAGGTACATAATATTCTTCAGACATCACTCAATCATGAAGTATGCAGGTACATGGATAAAAACGACCTAATATATGCTTTATCTGAAGATGCCACATTATATATACCTTTACTTTAGCGATCAAGTCAGTCAGCTCTTTTTTAAGGGCCGTAGTCTCCGGGTCTTCTTTCGGCATGATTTCCGCTGTCCACTACCAAGGAATAGCTGTACGTTGTACTGCTACAACTGAAATGAGCCACTAACAGAACCGAGCCCCTGTCTTTAATCTCATTTGCGTAAATTGGATTTCAATTTACTGCTCAACCGAAGCTTTATATGTGCCAACTAATGTGCTGCTTACCACAATTTGTTATGTTACTGGTTGAAGTTATATGGTGAGCAAAATTATTCAAGAACTTGGTCATTATAAGCAGGAAGAAGAGCGGATGATCCAAGACAAGAACTGTGAAAAGTTGGTGGTCTCAGTCTCTTACAATCAGTTAATCATTTTCTTTGGATTTCTCATCGATCAGGGGCCTAAGTCTGATATTTTCTTAAATTCGTCATTCCAACACGATCACATTGTCATTTTGCTAAAAGTTCGTAATCTGCTAATTCATAATGACCGATCATTGATCGGTCAATGGTATCTTATTAGAGTTGTGGTAGAATGATAATATCGAGCATATTAAAACCAAAACTGCACAATAATGTTCTAATGGTAGAACACTGATCAAATAAACTGTCAAAGTTTTTGCAGATTACCGCATACGTCAAATATTCATTTGTCAATATGTACGAGATTACTATTTTATGCCACTTCTTTCAATGGAGTGTCAGTGGTTGACCATTGGAAAGTCATAATGACGCCATTATATTAGTAGATTACCAAACATGTCAAAATCGACGATTATGAAAACAATGATAGACGATTCTGACACTATTGTACTATCAGACTTGAGGCCGGTTGTAACATGACATGCAAAATAATTAACGCACATCCTGTTAATATCTAGTATTTTTAGAATCGACTAATGAATAAATATCATAAATTTTTACCCAAATGCCAAGTAGTACACCTACGTTTTGTCTGCCTGTCGGAACTCATTAAATAATCTACTGACTGACATATCAACGCACAGCCGAAACTACTGGGAGTATAAGCGTCAAAATTGATATTTTCCAAAATTCGGCCACTAAGGGGAGAAAACGGGGGTTCAAAGTATGTATAAAGGAACCTACAACGCGCGGGCGAAGCCGCTGGCAGGAGCTAGTCTGGACTAATAAATAATAAATAGTCGTTCTAACCAATATGTGTCCCGACTGTTTTCTGATTGACTGCAGTAAATGTAGATATCTCCACATTTTTCTGTTAAGTTAAAGGAAACCTTAGTTATAGGTACCTACTTACTTAACTAACTAACTTAGCAGGCCATAGAATGCATTCTTCTCATCGACGGTCATTGTATTGATGCATTTTGTCGACCCTTTTTTGTGGTAACGGTATCAGAACAATATCGTACCTACTACAACGCGCCGTAGTTTGCATTGCCGCAACTTGCATCTGTGCGTGCATGCGTACGACAGACGGGCGGAACGATAGTAAATGCAGTTTTTCGTCATTTTTCGGATGTATACATAAAAACTATATTTTCTTATTTGTTAGGTACAATTTTAAAATTATATCGACACCTTTAGGTTAATTTGGCGTATAAACCTACCCTACTTTACAGGAGAGCAAAAAAAACGTTTCTTTTTTTAAATAAAAATTCATAACTTTTTTGCTTTTGAACTTTCAAAAAAAACATTCAAGGTAAAATATTTTTATAATTTTAAGATGAAAAAGGCTGTAAAAGTTAGCCCGGATTTACGTCTTCCAAAATAATAGCTTGAGGTGATTACGACCATGAAAATTGACCTAAAAATAACTCTTACAATCGTGTATACCATTTTTGTTAAATTTAACGTTACAATTAATGTCGTAAAAACCGCGTCGTTTTCAGTTTCTTCATAAATCCGGTGCAACAACCATTTCTTTAATTTAAATTTGGCCTCCGAGTACTTACGCGTGATTGTAAATGTTTTACTAACAGCATTGAACACTCGACTCGTATGAGCAGATGTCTTTACTTTAGGAAGACAAATTCTATCGGGCAATTTCTTACCCCTATTACCGCAACTAGAGCGAGCTGCCCCGTCTTTAACTAGCTTCATTAGACAGCCTAGGACGAATAGCTGACGTACACGTAATACTCCAACCTCCTTGTACACTTGTACAGTTCGTCCGAGGAGAAACGCCGGGGTTTTCCCAAGGGCACCTTGAATACAGCGCGCTGAACCCGCTCCAGCTCCAGCAAGCACGTTTTGGCGGCGCCGCCCACACCTCAACGCAGTATTGCAGTATAGATTGGCACAAAGAGGTGTAAACCTGTGTGCAGATGTTCTTAGGAGCACTTGATCATAACAGTTTCGCGACATAAATAAATTTTCGAGTTTTTCTGCGAGTGTTCAGATGTATTCTTTGAAGGACAGGTTCTGATCAATTATGACGCCCAGGTATTAGGTGTACTATCTGCTCTGAAAGTGGCATTGCACTTACAATTGATGTCTGTACTTGGAGTTGCCGGCAAAACATCGCACTTGCTGTCGTGTATTCTATGTGTATCTAGGTACATTTGGTCTACCTTAGCGAGTGAGGTAAAAGGTCAAGAAGTTAGTTTTTTTAGTGTGCATCAGAACTGCTATTAACTATCTTTTCGAGGATCATATAAGACACTCAAAGTAAAGAAATAGGCCTGTAGTTATCAGGGGCATTCCTTGAGCCACCTTTGTTTAAAGGAGTGACAACAGCAGTTTTCCAGCAGGCCTGCCTGCTGGAAAACTGTTGTTGAGTGACTGACTGGTACGGTTCCCATCGTACCAGTTTCCATACTCAGATTGCAAAAGTGAGTTACAGGTACCAGGATGTACTTTTTAATTTGTTTTAGGAGCAGAGGCCGATACCCATCAAGTCCTAGGGCGCTGTCATCCTTAAGATCGCCTATGATGTTGCCAATTTCCTTATTGTTCGTAGGACGTAAGAACAGGGAGTTCTTAGGCGAGCTTATACCTGCAACACTGTACAGCTATATATGATAGTATTTTAATGCTATTTTTAAAATAACTAGATTTGACGTCATATAAAGTAGGGGTTCAAAAGTTATTAGACGATATATTTGTTATAATGTTAGCTTCCTACTGATTTTCCAATCTTATAGTATTCAGGCAACTTTACTATTAGTTTTTCACTAGGCGCTTGTTTTCATTTCTGAGGAAATGCCTTTCCAACCTGAGTTATAAACCCATTGAATCGATTGCAGTTGATGATGAGAATAAGAGGTAAATATCTAAATCGACGGGTCCCAAGAACCAAAATCGTACATGATTTTATCGATTTCGGTAGGTTTTGAAGTTCTGTATACCTACCTAAGTAATAAAATAGTGTTCGATTGGTTACTTCAGGTAAAAAGTAAAAGGATATTTAAAAAAAAAACCGGCCAAGAGCGTGTCGGGCCACGCTCAGTGTAGGGTTCCGTAGTTTCCCGTCCGTCACAATAAGTGTACCCACTTATGAGTTTAAAAAAATGCTTGCATGTACGATTATACTACAAACTTAGTCCAGAAATTATTTTGTACCTACAACCTTTTTGTCTTTTTTGTACAAAAACTGTTCTTTCCATCAAGTTCAAAATAATTTTCCTAGAAAGTCCTTATAAAGTTCTACTTTTCAGATTTTTTTCATATTTTCTAAACTTATGGTTCAAAAGTTAGAGGGGGGGGACACATTGTTTTTTACTTTTGGAGCGATTATTTCCGAAATTATTGACATTATCAAAAAATGTTTTTAGTAAACCCCTATTCATTTTTAAATACCTATCCAACGATATATCACACGTTAGGGTTGAAATTAAAAAAAAAATCACTTCCCACTTTACATATCGACAGTGGAAAGGTAAAATTGCTTAAACGCCACTTTGGTCGAAAACAAGTTATCAAACTTATTACACTTAAAATAAGGTACAAAACTTATTTCCGACCAAACTGGTGCTTAAGCAATTTTACCTTTCCACTGTCGATATAGGGGGGCTACCCTAATAAAACATTTTTTTCCATTTTTTATTTTACCACTTTGTCGGCGTAATTGATATACATATTGGTACCAAATTTCAGCTTTCTAGTGCTAACGGTCACAGAGATTAAGCGAGGACGGACAGACAGACAGACGGACAGACAGACATGGCGAAACTATAAGGGTTCCTAGTTGACCACGGAACCCTAAAAAGGACTGCCATATAGTTTTCATTATGTCCAATACGAATACATAATAATAGTAGATTATGTAACTAGTGGATAAAGCGCGGGCGGCGCGGCGGCGTGTTGAATTCCGAATGAATCGAAGGTTGCTAATTTTAATCCCGAAAGCCAGTGAGGGATTCAAATAATTAACTCGATGCTCGGGAGTTAATTATTTAAGAAAGTTAAGTGAGGAATTCAAGCCGTCCAAGACAAAGACAGCTTTATCCCCGTGTTGGATACTCTACTTTTTAAACCATCTGTGAGATAAGTAATTAAAAGACAATTTGCCAACATTGATATTAACGTATATTTGAGAATTATATTCATTTTAAATGATAACAAGTCTGCAAGTTTAGTTCTTAGTCCTCCTCTCGGATTTGTGCGATGTTGTTCTTAATAAAAAATTTATTCTTCTGATTAGCAGTCTGGAATGGGTGAATTTTATGACAACATCAATTAGTAGGTGGTAATTCAAGTATTTTATATTAATCGTTGCAACTATATGATACCAATATACATAGATTTATACAGACATCAGCTATTTCCTTATCATTACTGACACTACTCACAGTTCCCTTTTGGTAAGCATATTGGGAACAGCATGTCTATTTAATTAATGTATCAAAAATATCTATAACTACTATAAAGCAAAATTGTCCCGTGGTATGTAGCTAGTGTATGGACACACTAGTAGAACGAGACGACAGGACTCTTTGTAACTTTCCTTTTCGGGGCGCTTTTGAGATTGACGTAATCTAATCAATGCAGTTTGTATACAAGATTCTTGCACAAAACATACATAATACGATGATATAGACAGATTATACAGTTGTTCTTTGTGCTTTAGAGCTACAGTAGCTCTGTCGACAATCCTGGAAACGAAGACCAACTTATTAAGAAAACAGCTAAACAGATCGAATGAACGTAAAAAATTGCATTTTAGAAAATAGACGCAATCTTATAAAAAACTGGCTAAGTGCGAGCCAGACTCGCACACGAAAGGTTCCGTAGGCACTATAATGATAAAATCGAGTAATAAAAAAAAACGCCGACCAAATAACTTTTCTTGTAAAAGAACCCCTTTAATTTTCAACCTTAGTTTAAGTTAATATTTGTTGTTTTAGCGACAATAAGAATAATGAAAAGAATAATGTTTAATTGTTCATTGTTACAATAATAAAAAAAAAAAACTACTTACCCTAAAACTTAAAACTATTTCATAATCCTAATGATTATGAAATAGTTTTATATTGCACGGATATCGATATATTGTCTGTTACTATTTTAGGAATCAATATATTTTTTTGGATGGTGGTCCCCAAGCTAGGTAGAACCTGTATCTTGGGGACCTAAGTTGAGATAACTTTAATTTATAATATCATTGTATCGGGCGGACATGCAGAAATTCGTTTTTTTTTTTATATTTAGCAAAGAGGTAAACAATGAAACAACAATATATTATGAATAATAAAACGTAAAAATAGGCTAAAAAAGCTAACTTAGAGGTTTATGTAGTGTAGGTACGTGTGTAGTAAGTTTGTGTGTAGGTAACTAGGTACTTGTGTATGCCAAATACTATTGCCGTATTTTTGTTAATTGCTTGACTAGACTGCTTCTGTGTTGCTTTAAAATTACTTCTGTCTGTTCCAGCGGATAGACGGACAGACAGTCAGAGTCTCATTAGCTCGTTCTCGGTCCGTTCGAGTCCGGGACCCTAAAAATCATAGTTTATTCTTTGGCGTTTCAAGTGAAGCGCGACAACGGTGTTCCAGATACGATCACTTTCACTAAGTCGTTTTACTTCTTTTTGATCAATTTTAACTGTTAGCAACAGTCGTTGATGAAAAACGGAGACTTTGGCACTAATCGAACATATTATTTAGGTACTGTAAGTTAACTGTACCTACTGAGAGGCGAATTGGACTATACAACATTAGTTTGAGTAGCCGAAACACGTCTCTAGTATTTTTATTTAAAAAATCTATGTACAAAATGTTATAACTGTGTCATAAAAATGGTAATGTTATATAAGCTTGTTACATAACAAGCTCATGTCATGTATTTGTGTGGACAACTAGGTAAAATTACCTAGTTGTCCACACAAATACATGATCACCGGGCCATCCGGGCGATTGGGCGATTGAGGTGTTATTTTGCTCCCGCACCCAGATGTGCGCTGGCGCCGAATGCCGCTATGACCTACCGTGACCTGTACTTAGTGTTGCTGGTGTCCAACTTGTGACATTTTTCAAATATTATTGGGAAAAAATATAACTTGGTTACAGTTCCTGATTTTGAATAGACTTTATTCAAGTTTCACACAATAGGTATTAAAAATAATGTAGCATAAAAGCTACTGAAAGCATTCACGTTGAACAATTCTGTTAAGACGATAATTAAGCAGCTCATGGTGCAGGATGGTTATAGGTACCTGGTACCTATCAATAATTAAGCTACAGGATGGCTACATACAAGATAGTTTGAATAAGTGTGGTTTATTTTTTCATCACTTTTTTACGAAATTTAAATAAAACCACCGCGGTAAAAAATTTATTTGAAACCAAAAAATGTACGAAAAAACCAGACAAGTGTCAGTCGGACTCGTGCACCAAGGGTTCCGTACCTACACCTATGTAAATATGTCTATGTAAGTAGTTCGGATCCCGAATCGAGTCTAGATTTTGCAAGTCGTAAAAAGTTATTTTGTAATGTAACAATTAATTTATAGCTTTCGGTCTTTTTACTTTACATATGGGTATACTATGAAACCTAGCATTCAAGATCAACGGATAGCACTTTAGGTTTGAATTTCCTTGCGAGTACTTATCAAAATATGCGCCAAAAACGGAGCAGAAAACGACACCTTTAGATTGTGTTGACTTAAAAGTTTGATTTTTTTCTACTACTTTGTAATTACTACTAGATACTACGTATTTGATATTAATTTTATCTTAATACCTCCACGCATTCCTAAGATAAAGGGTCTTGACTGACGGACAACAAAGTGATCCTATACTTTCCGTTTCTGCCGACTGAGGTACGGAATCCTAAAAAAGACATAAATATTAGAATAGATAATTATACTCTATATAATTTAATACATATTAGATACAGAGTCGCCAACCGTAGTCTAGTAGAGTATTGTACCTACTCTAGGAACGCGATAGAGTACGCTAAAATACTCGTATTGACTATAATTGGAATCATAAAATTAGAATCATAATTTGAAGAATATTTACCTACTTACTTTTGGCTTGTTGATCATAAATGATTGTAAACTGGCGTAAAAGAAAATCACGACTTCAATAAAACTGTTTGGTTAGTATATTGGGCATAAATAAAATGTAGTAGCTTCGTAGATATACCTACATTTATTTTACAACAACGAAACGAAATTAAGAATCCCGTCCGAATTAAAAGTTCCGTTTTTTTTAAATACACATTTCATTTCTTTCTATTAAAATTGGTTTATAATTATATTTACCATTTATTTTTTCTGAAAAAAAAAGTATAACCCCAATTGAGAGCCTCCTCCTTTTTAGGGTTCCGATACCCGAATGAAAAAACGGTTTATAGAAGAACTCTTCTCTGTCTGTCACAAAACTCAAACTGCTTCTTAACTAATCGATCACTTTTGGTGCACAAGTCGGATAATTTATTTTACAGTGGTGTCCTTTTAGAACTATACGTGCATAACGATATCAATCGCTATCTACTAAGTCTTACTAATTCTTTAGATCTTATCAATTACCTAACAAAAAAACCTCCGTTTGAAACAATATTAAATTGATATGATTCAATCGAAACTATTTGCACGCGATTCAGACTTTCACTTGGTCGATGTTTCACTTCTTGTTTCTAAATCGTTTGTAAAATAAAAATAAATTTTATATGTTGTATTGTAAGGCATAGATTTTAATAAAGCAACTGACGCCTTAAAGTGCCCATGTAGACCTATGTGAAATAAAATATTGTGAACTTGGCGATGTCTAGAAATAATAGATTTGTGCTAAGTTTGAGCTACACGAATACTGACAAATGCTTGCATTGACTGGACAGGTCCACTCAAATCTGTGTGGTTCTTTCTTTACAAGATCATCTAAGACACTAATCTGCATGGTTCTCACATGATTTGACCATTACATCTTTACTGTATGGACTTTAAAAGAGACTTTGACCCCTGTGTTTGTTTCTTCTCAGGGTAGTCAGCTAGGAAACACCGGCCTCATCTAGTTTAAACTGACTGAAAAAAAAAAGACTTTTATAAGTGTTTTTTTTTAAACCTATTTGCAAGATAAATTATATCATTTACCAGGCTTCAACTGCGTTGGCTCAAACATATAAATCCCAATAAGGTAATCATATTAACTTTTATACTTACACAAGATACCCAGACGCGGCAAAATCATCTGTGGGCCATACAAATATTTGCTCCGTGTGGGAATCGAACCCGCTACACTGCGCCAAGCCAATCTTACCGTATTCATCGTTAATTCCGTGAATAAAAATGTAGTTTACCACGGGCCTTTCTACCTGCACATCTTTTGTTGATCGATACTATTCAAATCTGCGGCTATGTAAGCGATCTATATTACTGGTACAGTTACTTAACTTTTCTTTTTAACGTTTGTCGTCCGCCGCTTTCATTTCACGGTATAATAAGTTTTTCTGAAAGCAATAAAAATAGAGAACAACTCTCACCTTCCCGCTGTAATCAATTTGATAGGTTCCGTTGGCGGTGAGATTGCAGTCGCTCGTCGGGAGCTTTGAGGAAAACATGCTTCCTAAGCGTCGTAGTTTTCCTTTTAAATGTTGCTGGCTGGTAGCAATATTTATTGCGCTCAGACAAGGCACATTGTCTCAAGAATTCTGCGAGAAAGATGCCCAAGAGGACAGCTGCAAACAGCAATTCCTGTATTCCAAAGGTACTTACATTTTTTTTTTTTATTTGGGCTGCATCGCTATGCGAACTTCTAAATGTCAACGAATTTAGGTTAAGTGCCGGTTACAGATTAGGTGTGTGTAGTAATATTTACTGAACCTTATAGATTTATAATGATCCTAATTAAAAGTGTTATTAAAAAAATATACGGATGGTACACTTTAGGTACCTACTTAACAATTTATTTTAAATATTTTTGTAACGAAGTAACACGTGTGACACGTATATCAAATTCTCTTACGATGTACTCATTAGTGTCGTAGGCCTCGTGCAGAGACATCGAAAACATTACTATGTCTATCTACATAATATGTAGGTACCTATTTTGTAACCACAGAAATGCATGAGGTTTGGAAAGTTTAAACTTTAAAATATAAATTTTAGATACTGTACTGAACTGTAGAAAGTCTGCGAAATGTCCTCCAGTCCTATTTTACTGTTTGATTGAAGGAAGCCTTTAAGTATAATATATGTCATACTTACTTATATATATAATATATAAGTATGACAGCTAAATCACCCGCGAATGTTGCAATAAAAATCTGTGTAATCATCACAATCATTGGGTATCCACTATATTAGGTATTATTATTTATTTACACTACACTTGAAACCAACACACGCTGAGAGTCAATAATTACATTACATTATAGGTATTTAATTAGAATTTGGAATTATCCAATCAAAAACTATTCAATTTACAAAAATATATTACGATATTTCGGTTGTTATTAGTCTTATTTTAGGTTCTAATTTTCCTACATCTATCTTTACAGAATTTATTTCCCTATGCGATAAATCCTGTCCACACTATGATGTGTACAATAAAGTACCTATATAAATAATACAAAATGTGCTTACCATAACTTGCCTACCTATTTATTACTAACTAGCGGTCCGTCCCGGCTTCGCACGGGCAATATAAATAGCCTACGTTAGGTACTCAGGGTGAATGTAGCTTTGCAATGGTGAAAGAATTTTTTAAATCGGCACAGTCGTTTTTGAGTTTATTCATTACCTACAAACACAATTTATAAATAATGCATTCCTTGTGAATTTACCCCGGGTACAACAGAATAACTCCGTCTCTTATCTGCATTCACGGCTGAAGGTCCCTATGTAAGCAGATAATCTGTCGACTTGTATGTTTACTCTCAGTAATATGTTTACTCGCTAAGTCATTACTGGTATGACTCAGCGTGCAGTTAATCCCCTCGTACCGGCACTGTCCAAACAAAAATACCTATGTGTTTATAAATTATTGAACTTGGAATCGGTACTTTCCCCACCAATTTCTAAGTGACCCATGATGCCTTATACGTGAACCTGGTCAAAGAGTTACCAAACCAATAGTTACGTAAGTATCTAGAAAGGTACTGGAATTCATTAAAAATAAAATAAAATATAGGTAGGTACCTATTTTATTTACATTTTGTTATGTAATTTGTTATTTTTTCTACAGTCATCATAACTAAAAACTATTTTGAACTATATTATTCAATTCCTTTTCTTAGTGCTGTGGTCAGTGCTGGATTTAAGCATAGGCAACATAGGCAGTTGTCTATGGATCGCCACCACACCAAAAAAATAATTAAAATAATAGATAAAAGCTCAGCAGAAACAAAAAAAGACTGAGTTACAATGAAGCAGGACTTTTCGCGTTGAGAAAGCGAATGAGACGCGTTTAACAGTCAACACAAACGATTTGAACGCCTCCACCACATGCTGTGCCTGCCGCCGAAGTCTAAATCAGGCGTTGGCTGTGGTTACATTGGACGAATCCCGATAGTGTAATAACACGCGACATTTGTCGCGATAACACGAATATGTGGCCGAGTAGATCGAATCGCGAAGGATTCGGGCGAACACAAACGCTTGTCAAAGGCCACGGACACGAAGTCGGTGCGGTGCGGTCAGCTGCGTGGTAACGAAGACTCGGTCACGAAGCCAGCGGGCAGTGCCAGTTCGCGCGGTGCTATAGCGACGTAGTGTTTGTTGTTTATAGAGAGATATGTGTACTTCTTCGCGAACAAAATATCTGCACAGTGGTGACATCATCTTCCTGCCCTAGTCCTGTTTTATTTGGGGTCGGCGCAACACGATTTTTTCTTCCATTCTGTCCTGTCACTCGTCACGCTATCACTAACTTCCTTTTCTTTCATATCGCTTCTCACACAATCCGTCCATCTTTATTTTGGCCTCCCTCTTCCCCTCCATCCATCCACATGTAAACTCATAACTTTTTTAGCAACATGCGTTTCATCAATCCTTTTCACATGACCATACCAAGACAAACGATTCCCTTTCAACTTTTCAGTCGCTGGCGCCACTTTCAAACTTCCCCTAATATCATTATCATTTCTCACTTTATCCATTCTCGTCACACCACACATCCATCTTAACATTCTCATCTCCGCCACATGCAATCTTTTTTCATCCGTCTTTTTCACAGCCCAACATTCTGATCCATACAGTATGACAGGCCTTATTACGGACTTGTAGATTTTACCCTTCAACTTGAGGGGCATCCGTGGGTCACAAGTGGTTTCCGTGACCTGTCGCCATTTCATCCATCCTGCGTTGATCCGACGTGTTACGTCCCGGTCCACCTCACCATCCCCTTGGACGAGAGACCCGAGGTACTGAAAGTCGGAACAGATCGGTATGGGCGTTCCGGCGAGAGCTAAATGCATTGGATTGGAGACACCGCCGAAATCTGCACAGTGGTGACATCCCCGTGATATGAATTTCTTCGTAGTTTTAGATTGTGGGCAAAAGAAATTAATCCCTACAACCGGGCGAGGGAACAAAAAGGCGAGTTTCATTGGAAAAGCCGCACGCCGTCACCCGCCGCCGCTGCGCCCGGCGCGGGCGTGGCGCTCCGCCTGCCCGCTGACTTCACGTCCGTGACCGTGGCCCCATACAGCCATATAGAATGCGATTGACCGCTAATCTAGACAACAACATCCCGTACCCGAATAGGTACGATTTTTCGAGACAAGAATATTTTTTTTATTCATATAAACTGTTTTATTCATATTGACTGCAATCCCATCTGATGGCAAGTAGTGATGCAGTCGTTGATGGTGAGGCGCACTAATTTATTGAGAGCCTATTCATTCTAGCCTTGAAGACACCTATATTATAATCGTACGGGAAGACCGCAGCAGGCAAATTGTTACAGTCCCTTGATGTACGCGGTAAACGTCGTAAACGACGAACCAAAACGTAAGGGTGGATACTCTCCGTTCATCGTGTTGTCCGATGGTAGAAATGAGATGGTGGAATCTAGTCATGTAATTCCTTCGCACACTCTCCAACATGCATCCTGTAAAACACTGAAAGGCTGGCTACTACCCTACGCTTGTGCTCAAGGCTTTGTAGATTGGACTTAACCAGATTTGCCAGTTTTGCCAATTAACCTCTTTGCACGCCTTTCCACCGAGTTCAACGCTGCTAGGTGGCATTTTGCAGCACCAGCCCATATGTGGCTGCAGTACCTACTCCACACACGAACAATGCGAACGGACCTCTGGTTTGTATAACATAAAAATGCTGTCCTAGTGTGAAGTTCCGCCGCACCTTTGCAAGAGCGCCGAGTTTTCTAGCAGCTACCTTGGCTTTGGACTCAACAAACCGCCCAAAGTTAAAGTCTGAAGAAATTTCAACTCCCAAGAGCTGAAGGCGGTCGGTGTACTCCAGGAGTACATTCCGAAAAGCAGGAGTCAAGGTGAACGGGTTCCTTATAATATTCGCGCGGTAATGTAGCCACAGTATTATGGATTATAGCTGATGATACTTATGTACCTACTTACAATATCTAAAGGATATTCTTTGGTCCATCCAACTGCATATATGGACTGAATGTAGTTTATACACTGATTAAGTGATTAGGTACCTAACTAACCACTTAATCAGTGTAGGTATAATAATCATATGGGGTCCAATTCAATTAATTAGGTACACCGGGTGAAATATCACAACATAAGTAGGTACGATGCGATTCAAATTAGGATAGAATTGACTTTAGCTCTGTACTGTGACGTCATAGCTGCCAAATTGAACCAGCTAGATAGGATCACGGTAGGATGAGCAAAACGAGATATTTTTAAAATTCAATTTACTTACGAATCAGGAACGAAAAAGTTTCATCAGAATTTGGTCCTTCAATTCTGTTCATCAGTGCATCACAGTGTGAAGTGTCTGAGTAGTAGCGAATGGAAAAAGAGGCGACTTGTTGCCAACAAAGAAAATAGTAAAGAAAAGATTTTTTTTTTAACTATATTTTGCAAATCTAGATAACCCAATAACGTTTTTTTTTACTTAGATTTTACCAAGACCCGGTTAAAGAAAGTTATAAAAACCGTTATTGATAGGTAAATAAGTTTTCTTTGCAAACCATACTTTTCAAGTAACATTGTCAGAAAGAGGTCATTGACATTCCTATTCTTATTTGAAATAGCCGTTGACCCCGTAATCTGTTGAACAGGCCGAGTTAATTTTTTTGTAGAACAGCATCAAAATCGGTGGAAACAACAATTATTTACCTAGTATTTCAAATATTGATATGAGGAAGAGATGGAGTGTGGTGGGAATATCTGCTATCAAAGCTTTTTTTTTTTCTTTTTAGCTTAGCACGGCTTGTGCTTAGCCAATGTCATGTTTATATATACACGTAACCTGTTTTTTATATTTCTATGCACGTAAAGTTATGGTGGTGGCGTTGCACCCATAAGGTGCGTTTTCACTGAAGTGATACCTACTTACTGGGTGGATTGGAGAGGAGCGAACCGTGAATTAGCCAATTAGGTACTCGAAGTCTTCACTCCAAAAATATGTGTAAAGTATTACACTCCTGCCAAAAAAATCATATTAATAATATCCGTCAGTCTTAATTTAAAACACCCTATATCCGGCCGACATTAGGGAAAAACGCGGTTTTTCTTTTTTCGATGTAACTGAACCTTATTACTTTTTTCTTTTAGTAGAAATGGCGATCTTACACCTATTAACATGAAATAGATTTATCAAACTATCCAAAACCACATCAGAAGCTGATGGTGCTAGAGCGATCCGCAGTCAGAAAATCGGTAAGCGGGCCGACATTTAGCCTATTTACCCTATACCTACATATATTTTTACATTAGGTATTTACTTATTATTATTATACATTAAATACCTATTACTTTAGTCATAAATAAGAAGGTTCTTTATCAAAAAATCTTTCTTAGTTTCATTGTCGGGAACAATTCGGAAGTCAGATAGGTAGGTACAAACTTCTATGAGTGGAAATTCATTAAACCCCAAGCGAACGCTGGCGTTTGTCTTACTATTGTGTCTCAAATTGACGGTAGGTATCTGAAAGGTTAAAGAACAGAATTCTGATTATGTAAGCTTTTTTTGTTAATGATTCTGATCTAATTATAAAAACACTTTTTATAAATAAAATATAACCGACTTCAATGTTAAAAAACACTGAAAAGTATAAAATAACTTTAATTTCGGAAGTCGGTGTTTCTAAGATAAGGTACCACCACTAAAAAGTACCCGTCAGACAAATTTAAATAACTTATAGCCACAGCCCACAGTGCACCTCATAACGATTCTAATAATCCCAAACACGGTTAAATTACATTAATTTCTTTTTTTCCTTCTGGCTTCATCATCAGTTCAGGGCCTCAAGTCTGCTATTACGATAGCATCAGAATGGTCTATCATTGATGTCATAATTGTCGATTTTGACAAGTTTGGTAATCTACTAATATGTATAATGGCGTCATTAAGACTTTCCAATGGTCAACCACTGACACTCCATTGAAAGAAGTGGCATAGAATAGTAATCTCGTACATATTGACAAATGAATATTGGACGTAGGTATGCGGTAATCTGCTAAAACTTTGACAGTTTATTTGATCAGTGTTCTACCATTAGAACGTTATTGTGCAGTTATTGGTTTTAATATGCCCGATATTATCATTCTACCACAACTCTATTGCGATACCACTGACCGATCAATGATCGATCATTATGAATTAGCAGATTACAAACTTTTAGCAAAATGACAATGCGATCGTGTTGGAATGACGAATTTATAAAAATAGCAGACTTGGGCCCCAGTTCGATACATCCCCCGCCCCTTTTCTGATAGTCAGTCATCGACTACACGTATAAACAAAGCAACTTTACTTGTAACCACAGTTTCTGCTGTGATTCTATGAGGAGTTCTGTTCCATATCTTCTAAGTTCATGATCAAATCATAACAATATTTCTATGGGACCAACTTGGAAGCTTTTCAATCAAAAAAAGAATTTTCAAAATCGGTCCACAATTGACTGAGATATCGGTGAACCTCCTCCTTTTTGAAGTCGGTTAAAAATATCTTGTTTTGCACACCCTGACTCCTTTGAATTGACAACTATGACGTCACAATATGGCAGCCCCGGATCTACGATTTTTTCGAACCGGGGCAAAACCTTGATACTGGCGCCCCCTCCCTTCACTGTTTGAGAAAAATTGTTAATACTGCCAATTAGTAGCATTTTTGTGACCATTTGTTAAAATAATAATCCTTTAATAAATTTAAACTTTTTATTATCTAATAACAAATAACTTTCATTTGTGACATAAAACAAAAAACACAGAAAAAATATATAACCAGGAAAGACTACAACTTTACACGGCGTGCTTTCTTTTCTGCGAAAGAATCTATTAGCTCCTCAAAGTCCGTTGCATAGGCGGTTTTGTTTTCAATGGCTAGGATCGCGAGGCCAGATAGACGATCCTGACTCATTGTAGAACGTAGATAAGTTTTAATTATTTTCAGTTTGCTGAAGCTTCGCTCACAGCTTGCAGATGTTGTTCCCCTTTGATGATTCCCCTTGGCAGAAAGATCACGGACACTACGCACGCGTTCAAAAACTTACTTGATCTGTTAAGATGCGTTTATAAATCACTTAGTATGTGTTCAAAAACTAACTGGGCGTATGGAAATAGAAAAGTTTGTTTTTCAAACATATTATATTAAGATTCAATTACTTGATAAAAACCTATGAGATTGTAGGAAAAGAGGCTTCATTTGTTCGATATTTCGAAATCTCATCTCAAGGATTTAGCGCCCCCATGAAACTGCCGCCCGGGGCAAGTGCCCCGGTTTGCCCCCCCTTAGATCCGGGGCTGCAATATGGCGGAAAGTTGATCCTATTCTTATTTTAATGGCCTGGTAGGTACTCGCACAACTGCGTGTATAGAATAACGCATATAATGGACTAAAAGTAGGTACCTAGGTACAAGTAGGTACCTACCTTATCGTGTATCTAGGATAACGAACGAACAACCCAGGATATCGATCGATAGGTCGGATTAAACAAAAATACGACGAAGTCCCCGAAAAAAATAGGATTGACGTCAAACAGTCGTTAAAGAGTACCTATTTAAAGCTAACGCTTTGCGGACGTCACTAGGCGCAGCAACACACAACGAACTTTAGTGCACGTCACAGAGTTCTTTTGGTCCACGTTGAACTCTACCTTCGTGCGCTTCCCTTTTCCGAGCAACAAATGTACGCATGCCGTGTAGGTTCGAGTCCGTGGCAAGTTCTCTGCGGACATTTTATTCAAGAGTCAGAAATTTTTGCCCTCTGCACACATAAATTCCTCATCTGTCCAGGCATTTATCGAGTTTCTATGTACCTAAGTACCTATTAAAACTTCGCCCTACTAACTTAGATAGGTACCTTATAATAAGTACCTAATTTTTTTTCAGAATCTCGTTTAGTCCAAGATCGCAGAGCGATATGACATCACTTATTTTCACATGAATGAAACCTTTGGATCTCAGTAGCGTCGTTATTTGCTTTGAATACCTATCTGTGTGCTTGTGGAGCTCCTTCTTGGAGCACCGGGGCAGGTAGCAGGTGTGAAAGGGAACTAAAAATAATAGTAATATAAGTACCTACCTACTACTTAATTATATGTTTTGAAGAATATTATTAAAATTTAATATAATGCTAAAGTACGTACAAGTACCTAGTTTCTTAGGTGTCAGACGCTTTCCATGGACCAAAACTTTTGTCAGACGCTCTATAAGTCCACAAAAAATAAAAATAAAAACTTTACTTAAGTATTTTTACGTCTGATTTTAAATAGGTATATGGTAACTATTACAAAGTTATATTTCATTAGGTACTCAGACCAATTGTAGTGACTAAAGTACCAAACATTCCTTAAACAAAAATTATTCAGCCGAGAGTATGAACGCGAGAGCACACTCTAAGCGTTTCGGTTTCCTCACTTGCATCCATGTGAAAATCAGGTCGCTCTAGGATCTTAATATAGGTATTGATCCCTGTCATATAAAATTTACATTTTGTTTGTCTTTAGTTTACAATCTCACAAAATTTAATGAGATAGCTGATGTAATGAACTCTGACTACTTGCTATTATTATAAAGTTCATGAAGATTAGAAGAATTCATTCAGAGCTGCAATCTGTGCTCGTGTCTGTGTGCGTACAGAGTAGTGATGTATCGATGTCAAAGTAATCGATATTTGAATTGTCTATCTATATCGATTAATTATAATCTATATCGATTAATTGTAGCCAGGGTGTCGAATAACCGTTTAGCCAAAATAAATGTTGTATTTTTATGAACGCTAAATTATTTGAACTACATGTTATTTAATCATGTGATTTGAACGGTATCAATATATTTGCACAAGTGCCTACTATAAAAATAGTGTATAATTAAAAAAATAATTGTATTTGTACTAAAACTCAGACGCATTACGGTTTGTTTTTAATAATAGTAGATTCTGATAGAAAAAGATACAATTTTAAATTCTGTTCATATTGAGAACAGAATCGTAATGCGATATTTAATAAACTTGTTGGACAACAATATATCCATTACACCCTACCTATATTTACTTACACATGAAAGTAATAATAATTATTTTAATCGCCCCATCACCGTATTTCTACATTGACGTCGTCGTAGTAAGGCTTGCGCAGTCCAGGTCTGTACTGGTAGAGTTAGCAGTAGCATGCTTAGGGTAAGGGGTCAGACTAAGAGAGATACAATCCGCAGGGCAGTTTTGTGGCGAACTGATGGGCATTAGCAAACCCACGGACCCGATCTCCCGGGAGAAATCTAGTTCCTCATCTCCAGTTTGACTTTATTGGCCGGATGTAGTGAGTACTGACGAAGAACAGAGCTCTCGCCTCTCTCTTGCCTTTATTGACAATGATATCTGCAAGATCAAATGTTGTCGGGAGAAGAATGTATAATCCGGTAAAATACTTGTAGGAATATTGGCTGTACTTTCGGGATTATCCTGATAGCCGTGGTATACCTCTCCACTCCACATGCACCTCAGGATATGTTGCTCTCTTCTTGTTACGTCACTTTGTGTTACAGACCATTTTGGGAGCCCATTTATTGAGTGTTCAAGTCACCTCTTGCCTTTTTTATCAATGAATATAAATAATTCCTATACATCATCATCAGGGGTCATAACCCCTGCCTCAACATACCTAGGCTGGCTTTAGCGGCTATGTTAAGACTATGATCTTAATCACCACCAGTCTACTAAAACCTTCCAAAACCACAGCCTTTCTTTATTTTATATAAGTATTAAAGGTAGCAATAGTTTCCAACCAACTGAGGGTTTTCCCTGAGTGCTCTAGCGTAGCACGTACCTACTGGGCTGCGTTCAAATTTGAGTTTAGAGTTAACTCTAATGACGTCATTGGGTAATTACTCTACCCTGACATCTTTGAACACAAACGGAGTTCAACTGTCAATGTCTAGCATATTGCCGCTTACTCCAACCTACCCTGCTCAAAGTTAGGGTTAGTTGGGTTAACTCTAGGGTAGCTACTCGAGTTATTTATGAACGACCCTGGGTTGCAACTCTACTCGACTCTGTATTTTTGAACGCACTACAGGGATCATAAAATAATTGTCGGTTGGCATCATGTTCCATGGAAATTGTTTAAAGCGCCTCTGCGAGTTGGCTTCGGCCCTTCAAATGTCTTTCAAAGGTCCAAGACCTCAGGGTCCTGAGATAAATAAAATTATTGTAATCGAAATGATTATAAATCATTCGAAAAGCTAATAAACTAAAAATAACTTTACTCATATCCATGTTTAGAAATAGAAATTAAGGTGAGGTTTCAAAATGGATAAATTTATTATGTGCGAGATTTCATTATAGCAAACTATTGCTATAGGATCAATTCGCTTCTTCCTATAAGATCAAATAATTTACGTGTTGTAATCGAAAATACCGAATAGTGTAGTTTTATAGTAAAACGATTAGTAAAAAAACTGTTACGAACGAAGAATCGATAGTTTTATTACTCGAATCGAACTCGAACATCACTAGAGAGTACAGACTACAGATTAAAAAATCACACTGTCACAGACAGACCATCACAGAGACACAGATCGAGTTTGTATACATAGTGTGTCGGACGCAGTCGGACGCTTTCAGTAAATCGTATTATGTGGAATGTGTGTGTAATAGATCTAATATAATGATAGCATCGCTGAAATATAAAACCATATGCTTGTCTCGAATGATCTCACACGAAACCGCGGCGTCGTTGTGAACTGGAGTCAGCCCGACGCAGTGCATAATATTATCTCAGTTTCGCTGTAGTATTTGAATACCTACTGAAACTTATCGCTTCGGAAGTGGGAACTCGTATCTGGAACAAGAGTAACGCTATGCGAGTGTTTATTTAGCCGAGTTTTATTTAACGACTACTATTTAATGCGCTTGTCGACGGGAAGTCCAGTGAACCCAGTCGTCATGCTCCGAACTGGGAAGGTAGCGATGTTCTTACAAGCTTTATGTTGCCTTTTGCTGCTTGGTGGTCTGGTTGCGGCTAAAAGTGAGTAGTCAACTATTCATTCATAAAAAGCTAGCGTACAAAAGCTGAGCTGTTGTCATTTGTGCCCTTTGTATTACTTGAAGTGCTTTTCTCTAAATTGTTTCATAGGTTTACATGTTTTAGTCATTAAGCTCTGCGTTCACCATAGTCTGTTAAGCTAATAAAAAGTAGGTAGGTACTAAGGAGGATGCTGAATCACTAATGTTTATGTTAACATTTTTATTACATGGGTTAAATTCGTCCACTAACTTGTAGATCACTGTTATTTTTAGGTTTATGGATGGATCTGAAACATCATTTTCTTGTGTGTTTTGAAAATGTTATTGTATTTATTACCTAGCTTACTAGTATATCTGTGATATTATTTTAATATTATGAATGTTACTATTGCAAGTAAATAAATAACACTTTTATGGACGAAACTTAACAATTGGTTTGTTGCAGATGATGTAAAAGTATTAACCGTGGCAACTGAAGAAAATCATGGATTGGAGAGGTTTCTGAGATCAGCCAAAATTTATGGAATTGATGTTGAGGTGCTGGGTAAAGGAACAAAATGGACTGGGGGTGACATGAACCTCCCTGGAGGAGGGCAAAAGATTAATTTGCTGAAAGAGAAGTTAAATGAATTGATGAATTCCGGTGACAAGGAGAAAATTATATTATTTACTGATAGGTTTGTTCTCCATGGAAATATATAAAATTGTTCTCAAATATAGGATTGATCTGGTCAGAACATTCTTGACATCTTGTTTTTGTTTTAGCTATGACGTTTTGTTCTTGTCAAGTCTGGATGATATTGTGAAGAAGTTCCACTCATTCCCTGACACTCGGGTCTTATTTGCTGCAGAACAATTTTGTTGGCCAGATACCAAACTGGCTACACAGTATCCCAAGACAGAGGTTGCGAATCCATATCTGAACTCTGGTGGTTTTATAGGTAATTATGACTATGATAATGTTAACATATATAATTCATCTGTATGTGTGTTTGTCTCTCAATTCCAAAATGGCTTGACCAATTTGTATGAAATTTTGTGTGTATATTTGAGTGTCGTTTCTGGATAGTTTAAATACAATTGAAGCCTGTAGGTGGCACTGCAATCGGGTTCTCAATTGTTTTTTCTGGCTAAAAGCCAGTTTTCACACAGGAGTATTACAAAAGAATTTTAATTTTTAAATGTTTTTATATACTAGGTACTTTTTGTGGACATGATGTGAAGGAGTTGATGTATTAATCAATTTTCATAAGAGTGTATGTATATTATTATACTAGGTTTTGCCCGCGGCTTCACTCACTTACGAAAATATAGCCTATGTCACTCAGGAATAAGGCAGCTTTCTGTTGGTTGGACCAGTTCTTTCAGAGATTAGCTCCTACAAACAAAAAAAACAAACTTTACCTCTATTATATTAGTGTAGATGTAATGCATTTCCAAAACCTACCATACAAAAAAGTAATTTTATGTTTTTGCTCTAGATTGCAGTCATCATACAGTGCATTCCAAATGCGAATAGGATCGATCGCCATGTTGTGACATCACTATTTACTGTCAAATCGAGAAAAGAAATTTTTAAACATTGATTAATTTACGAAAAATTTAATTTATTTATGAACTGTAAACGACAAAAGTTTAATCAGAATCCAGTTCTTAAATTTTACTCATCTCTGAGTTCTTCAATTTTGCCGAAATTTCTTCGATTTGGTAGTACGACGAGACGTCAAAACATAGGAATCGGTCCTATTCTCATTTGGAACGTGTAGTACAATGATCACTGTATGATGAGTGCACACTAGAGCAACTGTTACATCACCTTATGATGACCTTATGATGTTACAAGGTTTCGTCCAACTCAATAACAAACATAGTGACTTAAACTTTGAGTATATGGACCACACATGTTGATTAGCAACAATCATTGTTTTGTAACTTCTTATGTCATGTGAATACCTAACACAATGCTCTTCTCATAATAATAGGTGATGTGTATAAATGACAATCAAAATATTTAGAGATATTAATTTATTATTAATTACCTCTGCAGGTTACTTGCCTGAGATATATGAAATAGTTAATTATAAACCAGTCAGCGACAAGGATGATGACCAGCTTTTTTACACCAAAATCTATTTAGAGAAGAAATTAAGAGAATCACTTAAAATTAGTTTGGACCACAATTCTGCTATATTCCAAAATCTTAATGGAGCATTATGTAAGTATGGTTTTACTGGAATATTAACCTCTCAGGACCAAGTCTACCGAATTCGGTGCACTTTGGTACCAGCTATCTTAAACCTTATTGTTACGCAATAAGGTTTAAGTTAGCTGGTATGAGGCATACAATATTTGGTACACTGGTGCCTGAGACGTATCTACATTTTATGCATGGTACAATTAAGTACTAACTTAATATGTTTTTCCCAGCTGATGTTCAATTGAAGTCCAACTCAAGTACAGAGACATGGCCATACATAGAGAATGTAGTAACTCAAGAACGACCTCTTATCGTTCATGGAAATGGGCCGTCTAAGATGACTTTAAACCACTTTGGCAACTATTTAGCTAAGGCATGGTCAGCATCTGAAGGCTGTGCTTTATGTGCAGAAAAGAGGATTAAACTCAAGGTAAATATGAATTGAATAATTGGGGAGAAATTTATCTATGTAACTCAATTTTCAATTTTGACTGGCCAGTTGGTCTAAATTACATCCAGCATATGCTTTATGCTGGGTGTAATTTATCCATAGTGTGTATGTATTTAGAAATATATTTAAAGTATGTTTATCAATTGTCTAGTGCCACAAGCTGTGGAATATTATTAATATTATTTAATCTGGTAAGTATCTGAAAATGCAATTTGGAATGTGTTTTAGGATGATAACCTGCCTACTGTAATGATGGCAGTGTTTATAGAACAAGCTACACCATTCCTTGAAGATTTCTTGGATCAAGTTCTAACAACGGACTACCCTAAAGAAAAGATTCATTTGTTGTTGAGAAATAACGTAGAGTACCATGAGACTGAGGTTGATGACTTTTTCCAAGAACATTCAAAGAAGTATGCTACTGCAAAGCGTATTAAACCTAGTGATTTTATCTCGGAATCTGAAGCCAGGAATATTGCCAAGTGAGTATAATTTTAATAAATTTCCTACCTACTTCCCTACTAACCTAATAATTTTATTAGAAATAATAAAAAAATATCTCATAAAACAGCGAATTCCTTGAAATGGCGTCTGCTCCAACTTAGAGCGGTGCCACATGGGCGTTGCCGGTGCGTTCTATCTTAGCACCACGCTGAGTGTCAGACAGGAACTATCGTTGAAACGCAGCTCTTATTTCGTCGTTTCAGAGCTATTTGTTGCCTCTATATAAAAATACTCTGCTGCTATCCCATTGTATCGTCGCTTCGCACCATCCCTATTGGCTTCGTCGGTCTTGCCCCTTGCCCGGTGCGTGCAGTTGCCGTCGTCGCCCTTTCAACGCGCCTTTTGGCATGTCTTCAGTCTATATAGAGCAACGCAGCGTGTCCACTTAGTCATCGTGTCACGTGTGGAATCGCTCTTAATTTTGAAGCAAAAAGCTGTAAGAAACCGGGAAACTGTCTGCCTTCCCTACAAAACGCAGTACTGGGTAACATGAGACTCCTTTCGAGACTGGTGCCAGGTTTTCTGGGCTACCCGTAACGACTGTTACTGCTAGAACTACACTACGCACACGTGTGCCACACACTCCAATCTGGGCGCGTCGGCCTCCATTCATTTTAGGAAGCTAGACTTGTACTAGGTACACTACGTACAAATCAGGCTTGTTACACGTGTGCGTCCTAGCTTATAGATATAACTTTGTAAGCCTGGACCAACGACTTAACATGCTTTTTGAAGCATAGATGAGTAAGAATATAGTGGATGTCTCTTCCATGTGGGTCGACTTCAGCAGGCGTTGTTGAAACAATCCCATACTCAAATCTACGATCTCTTTAAAATAGATTTAAAATTTCAATGACTGTTTCAGGTACTGTAATAAGTACCTATCAATTGTTTGTTTGTTAAATGATTGTTTTTGTTACAGGGATCGCTGCATAAACAGTGCTTGCGATTATCTATTTTCTATAGACAGCTTGTCCCGTCTTGAAGCGACCACATTACGTCATTTATTGTCTTCGGGTTATGACGTCATCGCTCCCATGCTGGTGCGCCCTGGCCACGCTTGGTCCAACTTTTGGGGAGCCATCAACACTGCCGGTTTTTACGCTAGATCTTCAGATTACATGGACATAGTCTACCAAAATGTCAAGTAAGTACCTATACTACATGTTATTTTAGACTTTCATGCGACGAATAAAATATTATTAATAATAAAAAGCGATAGCTAGCTTCTGCGATTGGCTCGCACAATTAAGGTTCAGTTAGGGTTTTTACAATATTACTTGTAAAACTAGAATACCAAAGGCGAATAAAAATTGTTAGCTTTTTGAAATTAATGTCTGAAAGTAAACCACTACTTTACATACAATAGATAAGTCAGTTTGAAAATTTTAGAATAAAACTTTGTAGATGAAGAAAATGTACTCCTATACTGTTTGATTCTCTTTTGACCTTAAAAATCATAAAAACATTAAGAATTATTGTGTCACAACACAAGCACAGTCGGGCTGTAATAATACACTAGCCAGCTATAAAGCAGATGTGACTGACCCTTCGAACAGGCAAGAAAAATAATCTCCGCAACTGATGTAATTTATTGCATAGAAATACAGATAAAAATGAATTTAATTAATTTCAATAGGTATATCCAATTAAATAACACGGATAGTAAAATTATTTACTTAATAGATAAATTCATAAACAGTAATTATTTAAAACAGTTATTTTCTTATTCATAAACTTATGTCTACTGGAGGACAATTTCGAAATTATTTACTTGTATCAGACAAAAGCTTGTCTGCACTGCATTAATAACAGGTTCATTTTCTTATACAAAGCAATAATTGACGTCACCATTAATAACAATCTCGTCAATCAAAGATGTAACATGTAACACGGCTGGCTCTCTCTCAGTAATCGTTTATATAAAACAATGATTCATCTATTAACACGTGGTTTATTTCGCTACTGCTAATTGACAATTGATAAAATGTTGATGTAGAGCTTTCGTTCAGTCGAAGGCAATGGAAAAGTCGGTCTTGAATGAGCGTCGATCAATGGAATACATGTTGTCTGCCGTGCACTCGTACACGCCGGCGTCCATCTGAGTCGCCGGGTCGATCTCGATCTTTGATTTCACACGGTCGTCGCCGATCGGCCACTCGTGGATCTATTATACAATATAAACGGACACTTGTTATTTCAGTGATACAAATTGGTGTCTAAGAACGCCGAGATCTTAAAATACGGCGCAAATGTTATTTTTGTTAGTAAAAAATGAATTTAAGGGAGGAAAAAGTTGCTTTTTAAATTCTTTGGGCAAGTTATTAATATAATTTTTAATTAAACATGTTTAATAAGCAAATTCAATGGTCCGCACGGCCTAGTTAGGTTAGGTTCATTTCTCACCTAAAGACAGAAATAGAAGTGCGAGCACTTATCCTACTTACGACACCCGTCGTCAGTACGTTGCCGCCTTGCCGGCTAAACTAAATCAATATTAATTTTACAGTTACCAAAATTTGAATCAATCTAATATTAATAATTGCTTTAGATATATTTAATTTCCCATGTTAAAACTGCCCATTATCATATTAATTGCTGATCAATTTAGCTATTTTTTGGGCTACAAAAGAGAGTTCAAATCACTATATTTGTTAAAGAATCTTTTGGAGCTGACCAATACCATAAAAATGGATGCTTCTTCGAAATTAGCTGCGCATAATAAAAGTGATCTCTGGGCGACCTATTCAACGAATCTAATAACGAATATATTCTCCAATTGAACATTTTCGCCTCGTGTCTCAGATAAATTTTAATGATGTAAATAGGACAGTGACCAGTTTATTAATGGATACAAAATACGTACCAATGGCTGCAGTGCACATGCTATAGGAATCATATCTGTAGTTATGAAAGGCCTCAATAAATTAGTCATGCGGAAAAAAACAAGTAAACCGTCACTGATAAAATTTTATCTACTTAAATAGGTACATTGCGCCTTTGGTTTCTTTTTTTGCTTTGTCGGTCACACAAATATTTATAGTTAATATTACGAATAAGTTTTGTTTGTTATATGGGGCATTAATTCAAGGGAAATCCTTTGGAGAGTAAAAGTCATGAATGTGAACAACTTTTGTTTTGAGATCAACAGAAATGGAATGAAAAAAACACAAGGTGAAGCGGAAAATTCCGACCATAAAAGTTCAAGTTACAAATGGTGTCATAGGTATTTGTTCTACAGTCAAAATTGAATGATTATGAAGATATATTTGTTCAATCGATCTTAAAATAGTCTCCTGCATTATCATATTTTCCGAGTTATGTCATCATTGTCGCATATGAACAATATGTCAAATCTTAATTAATCTTATCATTGTATTGAACATTGATAAAACATTTTGTAACTATGCCATGTAACTTTAAGTAGTTTTTTTTTTTCATTGCTATATCATCAAATTACTCCTCTCATTCAGGGAGGAGAAAGAGTGTCAGGGCTTTTACTGATTAAAACCCATCAGTTACCCTTTGCTTTTCAGGGCCGTAATAACTTTTTCGAAAGCTCGCAACCCTAAGACATGTTATTTTTGACCATTTGACCCTATTTATAAGTACTTATGACACTAAAAAGTTGAGTTAAGAGTCACTTTAGATATAGGCAAACACAAGGCAATAAGTACATGGTTGAGATGATAGTTATGAGATCAGTATTGTGGGTAGATATATTGTCTGTTTAGTTTTCTTTTAAAGCGACTTTGTTTGACTACATCGTTAGAAGAATGATTATGCTCATTGGCACTAGTGCCTTTAAGGGATGCGCGCTTGTTCGAAAGAGTTGTCACGAACCTGGAACGCATAGGATATCTGAAGGAAGACAGTTGGTTTTTAATCGGTTAAAGTCTAATACAGTACGTCCTCCGAAATATCTCGACCACTATTTGTTGCGCAGTCATTCTTTTTAAGAATCATCATAACGAATGCATATTGCGTGTTTTTTTGAGTATGCGCAATAGTTCGCAACGCTAACTTCAGAGTGAGCAGCATAATTATTTTTACCGTACTACCTGGAGCGTGAGGGGTTATTTGATGTGATACCATTAAAAAAAAGATAAATGATTAATTAACTTGTGAGTATTGGGGTTAGCCTATTTCACCCATTCAAATTAGTCTTCACGAATGTATGGTTTTGGCAGTTGACTGTAAGATTGCCATGCAGCTTAAGCTTAGCCTATAATTGTGGAGTACTTACATGCAGGTAATGATGAGCAAATATTTCAACTCCATCTTTAAACCATGTGATGTGCGGTCTTGGCGAACCTTTGGCGATACACAGAAAAGCAATCTTGTGTCCCAAAACGTACTCAAGGTCAAAATGCGAAGCGAGTAAGATTTTGGCTCCCTGAAAAACAAAAATTACCTTTGCACACTGTACACAACAGAAAAGTAAATCATAATATACGTTGTGTATTAAACTCACGTCATTATTGTTGTAATACTGATCAGATTCAGGGTCTCTGTATTTTCCGGTGATGGGTAATCCAATCTGTACCTGGAATTATCCATAAACTTTAATATTTATATAAGATTTATATTATAAATGTAAAGCATACTACTGAACTGATCTTAATGAAATTTGGTACGCAGCAAGCTTAAACCCCAAGAGAGGACATGGCTACTTTTATTTACGGACATTCACACGGACGATGTCACGGGCAAGAGTCTTTATAATAATAATGTTATAAAGACATATTCTTCATAAATATTTTTGCACATTCACAGAATAAATATAAGTATGAAGCAGATGGACGCAAGTTCAAAGTGCAAACAAAAAAATACAACTAAAGAACTGGACAGATTTAAGCACTTCTTGATTAAAAAATATTTCATCAGCATTTACACACTACAATTTATTGATCGAATAGCTAATGCAAAGCTGTGTGTGTTAACTCCAGTTTTATACCTACTTCAAAATATTACCTTGGATTTAGTCCTACTCCTGGTGCGCCCGCGTCTTGCGTCGGTTGAGTCAATGAAGATCGCGTACAGTAGAAGCAAACACAAAAAGGCGTTAGCTTTCATGGCCAACATTTGCGGGGCAAGCTGCTACCGTGTAAATGACACAGTTCTAGTAATCCAACACGAAAGGGCGACACGTGCGTGCTAGTACTATGCTGGTATGTTCTTGCGCGGTGCTCTGAGTGCAACTGGTAGTGTCGGCGATTCCTGTTGCGCCAATCTCTCAATTGGCTAATGACGAGGTGCTAGCAGGAGGGCCCTTGTCTCCCCTACGTGATGTACGGCACTCGTCATTTCCTTTCGCATTTCATACGACCGTACTTTAAAATGTTATATTAATAAATTTAAACTTGGGTCAATGGATCATGATAACAAGTGACCTCAAAATTTCATTTAAGTACAATATAAGTTTTCTGGTTACCAAAGATAAGTTAAAACTGTAGGTAATTATTTAAAATATTTGAGATAATGGGTTATCAAACCGAGTTCACGCCAAAACAAAATTATTTATAAATAAAAATTATACTTGTATTTTTTTATGTGTAAAGCGTCCAACTTTTAAAATGTTATCATATAACAATTACTTGTAATATTTTCAGAGGCGTGTGGAACGTGCCGTTCATCACGAACTGCTACCTAGCTAAGATGTCCGTGTTCAGGTCACCAGCTACCAAGTCGGTGACTTACACTAGAGAAGGCGTCGACGCCGATATGGCTTTCTGTGCTAGTCTTAGAGAAGTTGTAAGTAAAACAAACCAAAAATCTTTACGACTTTTCTGTTTTGTTCTTATAGCGATTTACCCAATGCTATGTTAATTTTTCAGGGTGTTTATATGTATGTCAGCAATGAAATGGACTTCGGACATTTGGTGAATCCAGAGACCTATGATATAAGTCGCACAAATCCCGATATGTATCAAATTTTTGAAAATAAAATGGAATGGACTACGCGTTATTTGCATGAAGAATATCATCGCAATTTCGATGAAGATAGAAAGCATTTGATGGTTTGTACTTTGTATAATCATATTTTCGTTTGATTTTACTTTATAGCAGAATCTTAAAAAGACGAATGAAATATATTAATACTTTATATTATACTTTCATTACAGCCGTGTCCCGATGTTTACTGGTTCCCGTTGATGTCTACAAGATTTTGTTCGGAATGGATTCAAATTATGGAGGCGTTTGGGCAATGGAGCGATGGGTCCAATAATGTAATTATACTAGTTATTTTTTAAATGGCGGTGTAATGTTAACACATTGATGAAAATTATCAATTTTCATGACATATTTTTTGATTATCACATATCAATACTGCTATCTATGAATAGCATGGGACGTTATTCTTTTTATTGACAATTGCTGGAAAATACGGTAGTTATTTAACCTGTTTAAACTTGCAACATTCTTAATTTTCTTTTTTTTTTTGTAAAATGCATATTATATTATTAAAGAGCTTTCTTCTTTTAACCACACTAATATTTAAAAGGCGAAAGCTTGTGAGTGAGTGTGTGTATGTGTGTTTTCACGCTAGAACAGCTAAACGAAATTCAATGAAACTTGGTACACGGGTAGACTGTGTCCTTTAATAGTACATAGCATACTTATATCCTTTTTGTCACAGGAGTATGTTCTCTTTGGATAAGTTTCTACTATCATGCGGGCGAAGCCGCAGGCAGTAGTTGGATAATATTTTTTTTATTTTTTTTATTTGCGTGACAGAGTGGACGAAAGACACCTCCGTCACACTTTGTACAGATCGATTGACAGTATAAAAGAACCTATTATAAACATAGTTATTACTCTAAATCTTGGCCCTATTTGATTCCGATTCTGGTTCTATCTATGCAGGATAAGCGTCTGGAGAGCGGATATGAAGCAGTCCCCACTCGCGACATTCACATGACTCAAGTTGGCTTGGACCGGCACTGGCTGCAAATACTCAAGGACTACGTTCGTCCATTACAAGAAATGGTCTTCACTGGTTACTATCACAATGTAAGATTTACTGTTATTTATTTGTGAATAACTAAGAACCGAAACATTCGATGGTGGAATTCTGACCACCTGTTTTATTTTATTAAAGTTTGAACAAATCTAACCCTGCGTGTTAGGCCTCTCGCTTACGATGACTTTTTGTAGCGATGCCGTCGCGCGTTTCGTAAGCTCGCGACAGCATCGCTACTAACGCGCGTTAGTCGCATTTGCAAGCGCTATAGAAAAAAATCCAACGCGCTACAATATCACGACTGTTTCGATGCGAACGCGCTACAGCATCGCTACAAAAAGTAGCCTTGGGCGAGAGACCTTAGATTTCAATGGGACTATTTTAGAAAAAAGGTCAAGGAGTTAATATAAGTTGCAATGATAAATTAATTACATCTTATTGTGTTTTTTGTGATATGCTTATTTTTGTTTTAAATTAGGCACGATGAGACGACTTGTTACAGAAATCAACAAAATTATATTATTAGTCTTTAATCTCATCTTTGTATCAATATTTGAAATAAATTAGACCGTCTCATTCGCTTTAATCTGAAAATAGTTCTGTCCAGTTTCGTCTTTTTATTTACGCACAAAAGTAGGGTTAGGCTGTTGTATCAATTTTCTCTTTGATCACACATACGGAGTAAAAGTGCCGACATTGCTCTTGGCCGAATACTCGGTCCGTATAAACAAAGCACCGAGTGCGCGGCCGAGCGCTTATCTCTACTACTCGCTTACATCACTGTCTCGGCCGAGCAACATTTTACTGTCTCGCCCTTTTACTCGCTACGTGTGATCAAGGCGTAACTTGGGTTGAAGTATCAAGGTGTCGATTTAAATTACATTTACAGAATCAACGTAAATACAATGAAATAATATATGTTAATACCAATTTTTCTTTTTTTTTTTTCTGCAGCCGCCGGTTTCGGTAATGAACTTTGTGGTACGCTACAGGCCCGATGAACAGCCGTCACTTCGTCCGCACCACGATTCTTCCACATACACCATCAATTTGGCACTCAACAGACCTAGTAAGTTCTATATTTTTAAATAACAAGCTGCTGCCAGCGGCTACGCTCGCGCGAAAATAGGACTTCCATACGAACTTCCAACTTCCCTTTTAATCCCCATACCCCTATGGGGATTAAAAGGGAAGTTACGAGTTTCGTAAAATCCGGAGAAACGGAGAAAAATTAACCAATAGGATTGCACAAAATCAGAGGAGCGGAGATTTTGTGCAACCCTATTGGTTAATATTTCTCCGTATCCCGGCTTCACAGCCTCGCTCCGCTCCTGTGGACAGGCAGCCTTATGGTTTTTATTTTACTCATTGCCAGCATTCTTCCATTTATTATAAATCATATTTTTTAGAAATGTCTCTAATACTTATTTTATAATTAGGGAAGAGAAAATCGCATAAGTACTTAGTGTCTTACAATGTTCTTTCTAAAAATGGTCGATATAATATTATTTTTCAATAGACTTATTCGAAAACCCGCTCTTATTCCACCGCTTTTAGGCACGCAATAGCCTGTTTTCCACAGAGTCCGCTAGTGGACAAAATTGTGCGTGCTCTCCCCCGCCACAATGTTATTACATGTATCGTATCAGGTTGGGTGAGCGGCGACCTCCACGAGGCGCCAGTCAAACCCCGTTTATTCATTTCTTCGTAAGTGTATTGAATAGTCTTTTGATACACGTGCAAATTTGTCACTGCAGCCCTCAGCTCCATAATATCCTCGCGTATGGCTCGTGTGAATCCCACCTCGGTTGCTATGACAAACTCAGACAAACATTCTGCACTTGTATCAAAATGTACTAACATGTAACATTAATAACGTGTTAAACTTGTAGATGTGGACTTTGAAGGCGGCGGGTGTCGCTTCATTCGGTACAACTGCTCCGTGCGCGACACCAAGCCTGGCTGGCTGCTGATGCATCCTGGCCGCCTGACGCACTTCCACGAGGGCTTGCTCGTCACCAAGGGCACAAGATACATCATGATCTCTTTTGTGGACCCGTGAACTACACTCTAATGTCCTTCTAGAAAACATTCAAAATAAGCAATCAACTATACATTTTAAAAGTGCAAAGAAGTAAAAGGATTTATGTTTAAGTTTAATAAGCAATATGAACAAAAATATACTTATGTTCTTTTTTAGTTTGTAAGCAACAGAATTATGTATTTTTTAATCTTTTGTACAAATATATTGCAGTAATAACTATGAAATACGTTAAAATAAACAGAATCTCATATTATATAGGCGCCAAATAGGCGAACTGTTCTCTTGTATCTAACACTCTCGACTATAGAAACCTAGATGGTGATCATTTAAATATTGTTAAAGTGATTATTATCAAATGTTGTTTAATCAATTTATGTTGTATTTGTTTGTGGAAAATTCCATCCGGTTGTAATATTATTAATTTAATAACAAATAATTTAAACCAAAGAATCATTGTGTTAGTGGAAATAAAAATGTAATACCATGAATGATAAAAAATGCAAGTAAAGTTATATCTCCATTTACTCGACTTTATTATACAATACACATGCATGATAATCCCTGAACAATATACTGTTTAATATAGAAACAAACTGGTAACCACGCATGCAACGGGTTAACGCTTACTTAAATTTAACCCTTTAATTGCTTACGTCGGATATATCCGACAAACACTCGCGTTTATTCCAGGGTCGCATATAAACAACCAAATATTCCATCTCGTCAGTTATCTCACTTTTTTTTTATTGTTGATAGGCTTGCGTTTACTTATGGGGATTGAAGATCTAAACGTAATGGAGTACCTACCTAGTCGCAAACACACGACCTTAGCGAATAGGACACGAAAACTGTCGCCGGACCAATCCGACGTTAGCGGTTAAAGGGTTAAAAATATTCTATAGTTTGACCACTAAGGGCCGACGCTGCGTTACGCGGTCACATACAAGGGTGCACCGTCGCGCCTCGCCGCGCGGGACTTCGCGCCCCACGCCCTGTTGCTACGTAATACCTAAATAGATTAAAGTTCTCCATCGATACGACTACATGCACCCTGTTAAAGTTGAAATAGCGACACTGCGCTGGTAATAATTGGTTTCCGCTACAGGGACCGCCGCACACGACACACGCGCGTTGTCACGCGACGGGTGCGCCCGCTTAACGCAGCGTTGGCCCTAAGCCAACCGAGATCGCGATGAATAGCTGTTGGTGTCGCCAAAAAATTGAATACTCTAGGTACCATCATAACAGATAAAACCAAGTAACAGTTATCTCCATTATATCGTTATCAGTCCAGTCAATATAAGTCCTAGGTACTAGGTAGTGCTAGGTACCTATCCCCTGACTTGAATTAGAAAAGTTGTTAGAGGCAACTGGTGAAGCCATTTACGTGGTAGCGAGGAGGAGTGGCAGGCGGTCGCCGACTTCTGCGAAGCAGTAATGCTCGCTAAGGAGGAGGCCGACCGCGCTCTCGCCGCCGCACTATGGGACCAAACAGTATTTTCCATCTCGAAAATGGTTTTGATGAAAGTCCTAAATCTATAGATTTATTTATGGTTTTATACTTTCAAAGGATGGAACTTACAAATGATTTACAAAAATAATTAAATAACTTAGGTTTAAGTTTATAAAATGAACCTCAAACATTGAGCATAAATAATTTCATGCCAATTAGGGAAGTTCAACACAAAATTATTCGGAAGTTATCCAAGGAAGTATGTTAGTGTTATATATCATTAGATAGCTTAGAGTGTACACTTTGCAACTACGTTCGGTTTTTGTGAAAAAATATTTTTATTTTATTTTTTATTTATTTTTTTAGTAATGTCATGAAAATTTCGTTTTTATTTATTTCAATTGGAGTTTTCATTGTTGCCGAAAGCTGCCGGTGTCAAGTTATTCACTCTATTAGATACCTTACCTATTCAGTAATATGAGGAATAAAAAAAAACTTGCGCGTTTTTTGCGCCAAAGGTGATTTCGAGGCAATATATCAATCGGGGGAAAATAAAAAAATACCCGAAAATTACCGTTCTTCTTTTTAATTACGAAATATTATATTTAATCATTACATTTTGATGTCTGTATTGTTTTGTTTTTTCATTTCTATGATAGAAGCATACATGACTACTACTAAATTTGAAAGAATCTTCCCATGACACTTTTATTTGCGGTGATCACCTTAACCACAAATATGATAAACTATATTGCTATGGAAGTTCTATTTATCTATTGTGGTAATTAATTACAATCAGTACCTACTGATTACACTATTTCGATGAGAACTGTCATAATCAATTGTCCCGAGGCACTAAAATATTGGTCCTTTAAATACCCGTGTTTTCAGCATACTATTCATCAAAGTATTCAGATACTTCTTTTCAGTAACAATTACGAGTAATAGACAAAAACATATTTTTAATAAAAATGAGTGAATTCGTTTGTATTCCACGCGATCTTTGTGATCAAATAATAAGAGGGAAAAGTACTTCAGACCTCAAACAACATTTGTTGGATAACTTGCAACTATCGGAAACTGACGTTAATACTATATTAGACAGTATTTAAAAAAATCTAACATCAAGTTGCAACCAGAAATGGACCAAAGCTCAAAGAAAGCCAGACAGGTTTGAGAGCCTATGCTCAAATTGGTTAAATGGTGAGTTTAAAGTACATAGCGTAAAGTATGTAAGCAAATATAACTGGTACCACATGCCATCTTCGGTCCATAAAATACTTATACATGGTGCTAAAATAATAGAGCATTATGCAGTTTTACCAATAGGACAATTATCCGAAGATGCCCCAGGAAGCCCGAAATAAAGATTACAAGAAATATAGGTTACATCACGCTAGGAAGTGTTCCAGATCAGCAACAAACGAAGACGTTCTGCATATTTTGTTATATGCACCTGATCCATATATATCTAGCTTAAATAAACCAAGTTTTCTAATATCTAAAGAATTGTTTGACGAAGCTAAAGAATTGTTGGAAATAGAAAGTGATGAATAGGATAAGCGCTATTTTTTTTTATCGCGTAAATGTTTGTTTAATAATAATAATTTAGATTTAAACTTATTTTAACTAAAAGTGTAACTTTTATTGCTACTTTAATATAACAAAATAATGTTTTGTATGGAATTTTATGAAACTTTATCTTTGTCATTTTTTTACGAAAAATACATAATTTTTAAAATTACATGAAAAAAAAATCAAGGAGAAAAATCACAAAACAACAGAGTTATCGATTTTTGAGATGGAAAGTACCGGTTGGTCCCATAGTGCGCCGCCGGGATTCTGATTCCGATTTCCAGCTACCGTAAACGCGGGCTTGCGGACAGTGAGCAATGGGTAGCTCGCTGTCCGGCCGTCTGGTAACTGTCCGGACCAAGCCCGCGCCAAAGTCGCGCGCCTCAAGGAGGTGTCAGCAACAGCAGGGGCCCAGCCAGGTCGAAGCCTACTGGGGCCAGGGTTATCCGAAAGGGCGCTCGAGCCCCGGAATGAAGGCTTGAAGGAACGGGATGGGTTTTTAGTCAGTAAGAGTCTGACACTATCTCCCGCTCCGCCCAAGAGCGGGGGTTGTCATTGGATGATTTTTCCCATCGAAAAAAAAGCCATTTACGTGGTACACTTGAAGCACACAAAGTTTGGTGAGAAGCCTATTTATTTAGTGACCAGACCTTTAGCAATTTTGTTGTAAGAAAAAATAAGTAACGTTATAAATGTGCAAAGGTAGGTAGGTACCTACTGCTGCGAAAGGAGAGATTTGAAGAAATGTAGACAATATCGTGTAGAAATAAAATAAAAAGAGTTTGTGAAATCTTAACACGTGACATTCACGGAAATTAAGAGCACAAGATCCAGTAGGAACGTGAGTAATAATACATATAACATATTGTTACGTACGTGAGTAATTAAATGCCGATTTACTAACACAGAACTTTATTCACCACAAACAATAACAAATTAGTCCAGTCAACATAATCCGAATCGCAATTAACACAAGAGTTCCGTTAGGCGCGGGCCAGACAGAAGAGACGTAAGACGCAGACGGGGCGCGGACATTTGTCTCTACCGCGTCTTTTTCATACAAAATGAATAGAAGCGTCGCGACGCGAAACATGCAGACTGAAGAGACGGGGCGCGGGCGCAGCGCCTTTACGTCTGCGCCCTTTGTTCAAAACACACAGGAGAGACGGGGCGCGGACGCGGCGGAGACGAGGACGGGATGCGGCGGGGGCGAAGACGGGGCGCGGGGTGGTATGCCAGCCGCGCCGCGTCGGGCGAGCGGATCTCACTCTCTCGTCTCACCCAATCAGACTGTTGAATGCTGACTGCGCGACTACGTCGCGTCTCCACCCCGTCTCTTCTATATAATTCAAAAAGTCGCGTCCGCGTCTCGTCTCCGCCCCGTCCGCACTTAGGTAGTTCGCTTTTGATCGCAGTCGAAATTACAACTGACTCACTTCCGGTCGGGGGCTCGTATTTATATTATGCGGAGCAAAGAAAAGATATCGACGTCTCAAGATCGATCCAGAACAATAAGATCGCGTCGCGGCGCCATAAATCATTTTTATTGCACAATGTACCAAGAGTCACTTTCATGCGAATTTCGACTCTATTGTGGAAGGGTGATCTGCCGATCTCCCTGAAGGAAGCGCAAGCTCATCGACATGTGTATCCTGCCCATCCTAACCTACGGAGCTCAGACCTGGTCTCTCACCGAACTACAAAAGTTTCGCCTTGGGGTTTGCCAGAGAGCTATGGAGCGAAGCATTCTGGGCGTAAAAAGAACAGACCGAATACGGAACGACACGTTGCGCTCCATAACGGGTATCATAGACGTGGGCAAAAAGGCTGCAAATAGGACTGGGCGGGTCATGTCAGCAGCATGCATAGGGACCGCTGGGCGAGCGTCGCCACACAGTGGGTCCCTACTGGAGGAAAGCGCCGACGAGGTCGTGTGCATCTGGATTGAGGGCCCATTTTTTAAATCCTTATGAAACAAAACAAGATTTACAGGGAATTTAGTTAAAAATTAGTAAAACTTAAAGCAATGAGCCATAAATTTCTTAAATGTAAAATAAAAAAGTTATGATTAAATAACGTGGGCCCTCAATCCAGACGCTTGCATAAAGAGGCATAGTCTAAATCTCGGAAAGTACGATGTCTGGGTAAATAATGATTATTTAGGAATTTAGTTAAGAATTTCTTAAATATTTTAAGGAATTCTCAAATCTGTAGAACATCACATTACAGATTTATTGCGGTTTACCTTGGGCCCTCAATTCAGTAATGTCATTTATAAAGAATCTGCAAAAACTGTATTTATTTGACAAAATACATACGTACGACTTTATTATATTCTAATTAGATAAGTACCTCTATGAATTAGTAAAAAAGAAATAATGAACCAAGAGCTAATCGTTTAAAAGTAAATGAGAGTTGAATTTTACTGAAACGTCTGAACTGAGGGCCCAAGATTTTCGGCTTTATTGACTAGACTAAACGTCATAGATTAACGCAAAGTAGATTAAAATTTCTTACTATTTATTAACTAAATTTTAACGTATCGTCCGTTCTTCTAGATGCTATAATTTAAGAAAAAATTGATTTTCAATTTTGTATAGGAGAACATTTTGTAGGGTGACCATAAAGTTTATCGTACCATAGGTACATTTTGTAAAGCACAGAGTAAAATTCATACACATTTGCAGATAAAAGCATTATAATACGTTTTAAAAAAAAACTACTTACTAGATCTCGTTCAAACCAATTTTCGTTGGCGGTTTGCATGGTAATGTAGGTACATCATATATTTTTTTTTAGTTTTATCATTCTCTTATTTTAGAAGTTAGAGGGGGCGGAACACACATTTTACCACTTTGGAAGTGTCTCTCGCGCAAACTCTTCAGTTTAGAAAAAAAAAAAAATATTAGAAAGCTCAATATCATTTTTGAAGACCTATCCTTATATTATACTCCACACGTATGGCTTTGATAAAAAAAAATTTGAGTTTCAGTTCTAAGTATGGGGAACCCCAATTTTTTTTTCTATTTTTGTGTGAATATCTTAAAATGCAAAATCAATCACAAATTTCGACTTTTCGGAATCGAACTTCCGTTACATGTCTGATTTATACCGTGGGCCTAGATGCCTAAAACAAATAAGTACATTTATTTAGCTTCAATATTTTAAAGATAAATTCAACTTAACTTACTTAAACCGTCATCGTTTGCCATGAACGACGAGAGAGAGAGAGAGTGAGTGATACGCAAAGCTTATGTTCAGGCTCGCCAAGATCCGTCGGCCGTACTGTAACTAGGTACCTAGTAAGTTTTAAATAGTCAAATCGTATCTGAAGCACCAGAGATGTCGCAATCCGTAAAACAATCAAATTAATTTCAATAAATAAAACACGATCGATGTAAATATAACAAAACTATTTACTTCATATAAAAATTTAACTTGAAAATCGAGGAAATAAGAAATTAATAGGACATTTTAAAGTAACACAGAAATTCTCCAATCAAGCGATAAACAACAATAATATAGCAATAGTATTTGGCATACTTATGTGCGCACATAAACTACATACAAAAATCTTTATTTTAAGTTAGCTTGTTTCTTATCCTATTTTAATTTAAATTTTTATAAAACCGGATTTCTACATGTCCGCCCGATACAATGATAATAACTTTATAAATTAAAGTTATCTCAACTCGGATCTCCCAGATACAGGTTCTACCAAGTTTTGGGACCAGCATCCAAATATATGTATGTATAATTCCTAATTAGTTACAAAATTAATGGTTATGTAATATTTTATAGTATTTTTTATTTATTGTAACAGTGTACATTAAACATTCAACCAACATTAAACATTCAACAACCAGCTCTTCTGCAGTAAGGGAAGACTATACTCATCCCTATTTTAATCAAAATCTTCAGAGCAAGCTTTGCCTGGGTATATATACCAGAGAAATGTACTATGGTTAAAGTCTGTTTTATCCCAAAGGCCGGTAAGAAGGAATACTCTCAACCAAAGTCCTTCAGACCAATAAGTCTTACCTCCTTCCTACTCAAGAGTATGGAAAAGGTTATTGACGAATGCATCAGGGATAACCCTCTGCATCCGAAGCAACATACTTACAAAAAAGGAAAATCTATAGAAACTGCTCTGTTAGAACCAACAGACAGGATCGAAAGGGCTTTGGAAGATAAACAGATGGCCTTGCTTTCCTTGATATTGAAGGAGCTTTCGACAACGTCACCATAGACACCCTTTCCAAGGGAATGAAGGCGAAAGGGATTGACGAAACAACTACTCGTTGGATCTATTAAACAACTACTATTTGGCATTAGCCCGAAATTCAGCAAAAGCTTGAATCTGGGTAAACATGCCACCATAAGCGGAGGTATACGCCATTTTAGAATGTGCAGAGGCCAACCGTCAACGAAAATACATAAATCAATTAATTCTGATTTACTCAGATAGCCAGGCAGCTCTTAACGCCTTGAACTCGAAAACCATAAATTTGAAACTAGTAAAAGACTGCGTAAACGAACTGAATAACCTGGGGCAACGGAATAAAGTTATTCTGAGATGGGTACCAGGTCATTCTGGAATCGATGGCAATGAAAAAGCCGATAAACTTGCAAGGACTGGGGCTCAAGGTCATCTGATAGGACCAGAATTTTTCTGTGGTGTCTCAAAGAACCAGGCCATTTGGCGATTCAAAAAAGCACTGGATGGTACAACCAGGACTGCTACACGCCAAATCTCATATAGAAGGCTACTCACAAAAACGAACTGCCGAGCTTCTTGAGCTTAGCAGGACGAACATCTGTGCGATAGCCTGCACCTTAACCGGCCACTGCAAACTAAACAGGCACCAATTTCACATGAAACTGAGTGACACTGATGTTTGCCGGTACTGTGATCAGGAGAGGGAGACGCCTAAGCACCTTTTGTGTGAATACGGGCCCCTTATCCACAAACGCAGTGTCCATCTGGGCCGACACATTATTCGCCCCTCCTCCGGGTGGGGGATTAATACTCTAAAAGCTAGGATTATTCTAAATTTCTTGGAAGCCACAATAAATCATTTAGGTCGCAGTGACTACATTCCCCTACACTAAAGGGGTCTGTAGTCGTTTGGGCCCGCTCGATGTTGGTCCCGCGGGCCCAAACGACCACACAATTTATTTTATGTATTTTTGGTGGTCGATTCGGCCCATATACAAATTTAAAAAAAAATCCATTGTTTAAAGCTACTGGTGCATACAGTCAAGTGCAAAAGTGGTAAGTCAAAATATAATAAAACGCAATTCAGTTAGATTTAAAAGTTTATTAAAGATATTAAAAAAGCAGGCCTATGATTGGATGACCCGAGCAGATAATCCGTAAAAGGCCCAAATGCTTGACCTTGAAATTAGTAGTGCTCGTACACTTAATTTAGGTATTATTACAGTAAAAAATATGTAGTTTTAATGTTTGTAGACAAGTGTGGCACGTAAGTGTAAGCACGTAATTGAATAAATCAGAAATATATATTCTCAGTAATATAAATAATATTAAGTATATACATATTTTAAGTCATAAAAATAAAACTAAAAGATTTGACTTTCTTTCATGACTGTACTTATAATAAAATTGGGCGGTGGGTCCAATCGACACCTTCAAAATGGGACTGTGTCGATTGATCCCGCGGACCCAAACCGAGCGGGCCCAAACGACTACAGACCCCACTAAAGGTGATGCAAAGTCCCTTATCTTCAAAATAATAATGGTTCAGCCAAACCATATGTCAAATTGTGTAAATAAATGAGTTCTTCTTCTCTACTATCGTAAAATTTAGACATTAAATCGTCGTAACAGATTACACGATCGTTTATAAAACCATGGTCCTTGTAGTGACCAAGGTCAGCTGGGTTTAATGAAGGGACATATTCAACGGCGCCTAATATTTTAAAATATTTCCCTTTTAGATTGATGGTATCGGGTAGTTCATTTAAAGTAACTTTGTCTGTCCCGTTCAAATCAAATGCAATTATGTTTGAGAGTTTGTAATTTGAACTAACTCGGCATTCACACAATGCACACGTACTTTTTTCACTCCCAATACAAATCGCGTCTTCTAGGCTAGAAAACCCAAACATTCTTATAATATCTATGTTAATCGGCAAAAAAGGAACCTCACGGAAAACTTTGTTTAAAGTATAAACTTTGTTTAGACACTGTTTTGTGAAAATTGCACTGCAAATCAGATTTAAAAATATTTTTTCATATATAAAAGTGGCATTGCAGGCACAATCAACACTTATAATTTTACCATCCTGCACTTTTTTAAAATGTTGAAGAGCTATTTGACACCTCATTTCACAAAGGTCTTGAGATTGTGAATTATTATCTGATAAATTTTGGATATATTTTGAAACCGAAATATTTTTGAAAATATCAATACTCTTTTTGATAGTTTGATTTGTATTGTATCCTAAAGACAAAATATACATTACGGAATCTAGGCCACATGTGTTCATTAACTTAATTTCATTTTCACCGACACTGAGAAAATTGCACAAATTGCCATTTTTAATAAATTTTACACAATTTTTTTCTGATATTGAATCAGCTACTTCTACATTTTTCCCTCTCCAATTCTCGCTAAACGAAGGTTTATCTGAAAATATTGAGTCTGTAGGAAATCTTTGACGACTTCTATATTTATGGATTTTTGCTGTTTTGATTTGTAAATGTTTGTTTTTTCTCTTCCTAGCAATTTTGGGTGGCGGATTTTTTTTGTTCGTGTTGTCTTGATCTAAATCACATATAGCAATTTTTAATTCTCCGTCTAAATTTTCTAAATGAATTTTTATAAATTGGTCAATTCTCTTTAAATTTTTAAAATGACTCTCTACGGCCGAAGAGGATGAAGCTTTATTTTGAGATTTGAAAAATGGACACAATAAATTTGACCATAGTGGCAGTTTATGTAATAGTCTCTTGAAAGTAGATAAAAAAGGTGGATAGTAGAATGAATTTTCATTTCTCCCTATTAAGCTTTTTTTTTAGATTCGACTAAGTGGTCGAACCATTTCATAAATACTGAATTTTCGATTACACTCAATTCTTCGTCCACATTTTCCTTTCCGAAAATTTCTTGTTTAATATCATCCTCCTTAGTTGTATCAATCACATCAGTAAATAAATTAAGGCGTGTTTTAGCTTCAACAGTAGCAGTTTTTGCAGATATATCACTATCGTTGTTTTGTCCTAAACATACTTCCACAATATCTTTAATTATCTGTTTTGCAATATCGTACTCTTCGCATTTCTTAATCATTAATATACAGCGTATATAAAAATATTTTATACGAATATCTTTGCTATCTTTGAAACACGGTAAATCATGTAGTGTTTTTGTGAAGTGGCTGGTATCAAGCCTTATGAAAGTGGCCGGTAAAATTCCTGTTTTTCCCTCCAAAACTGCAAATAGGTGGTGAATATAGTCTTTTGTACCATTATGTGATGTAAAAGTCTGAGTGATAGCGGATAGCAAAGCTGAAGAATCATCTGTGATTGCTTCATGAGGCACGCTAGTTACATCATTTACCCATTTTTTTAACCAATTTGAGATTGATGTAGCACTGTGAGAATCTGTTATCATTTGAAGAACAGGGACAGATTTTAATTTTTCATTAGCAGTTATAAGTCCAGCGTACAAAAACAGTGTTTTAGTAAGTCGTGTACCATCAGGTAGGTGCATAGTTTCGCAAAAGGAGCCTGTTGCATCAATTGTTATAGTAACTTTGCCAAATTTATTATAATACATATTATAGTATTCAACTTCTTTATCTGTCCAATAATAAACATGAAAATGTGGATAAATATAGATTTCACGGATAGTATTTACATAATTTGAAGTTTTAGCCATAATTATTAGTGATGTCAAAGGATTTGCATCAAACAACTCTCCAATTTTAGCTTCAGATTTAATTTGTCGTAAAGCAGAGATGGACGGCAAAACTGGCGGTTCAATATTCTTACGGTTTTCAGTAGAAATTAGTTTTGAAGCCATTTCATGGCGAAACAAAATAGCTGGTTTGTATTTCAAGTTTTTAGCTATTTGATGTCTTGTGTACGGTGTTAGTTTTGATTTTTTTATTACTTTATGTTTAATCAATTTCTGAATGTTCTGTATGCTACACAATAATTTCTGTATTTTATCAGTTTTTTTTAATGTCGATATTTCGATTTTCGAAAAACACTGACTACAATGACCTTTTAATTTAATGAAGTCATGCTGAATTTTACGTTTTTTCAAAACCCACGTACAATTCAATTTTGAATTTTGCCATATTTGCTTTTTAATCATGTCAGACCATCTATACTTTGGCAAAGTTTCATATGATCGAAATGAACCGTCTGTTCTTTTCTTGTACCCAATAAAAGGTGTATTTTTTTTAAAATCATATACATCTATGTCAAATGAAAAGATTTTACGGTGACCTTTACTTGGTATAAGGTTTTTATCACGAGAAACAGTAAAAGTTGGAGTAGAAGTTACGGAGCTGCAACTTGCACGCGATATATCCTCATCTTGTGTTTGGTCATGATTTTCTTCGACTGTATAAGCTGCTGGTATTTGGCAATATTTTTTAAATGACATATATAAAGCCACTGGTGTCATTTTGGTGCCTAGTTCTTCGGTCATAACTTTAAAGATGGGATTGTTATATTTTATGTGAGGATTTTGTAATTGTTCAGCATATTTTTTAAATAAATTATATTGAATTTTTCTTTGTACGAGTGGTTTTCTACCCCTCTTTTTCATGGCTTTGCTTTCTGTAAAGTAGGTAAAAATTTAAAATTATTATATATTGTCAAAAATCTTCAATTATAATGTCTAGCTGGAGATCGGGATCAGGATCCCGTGGTTGGAGCGTGAGGAAGTCTGATCCCTAACGCGTGCGGACGGTTATAATAAGTTATTCTTTTTTCTATAGAAAGACATCCTATTAAAAAAATATCATGATATTTTTATATTTTATTGTTTCTTTGCACGTAATACGTAAGACTCTCCAGGCTAAAGATTGTTCCGGTATTTTGAGGACATTTTTAGGCATTTGACGCTAGGTACATCTAGACATTATAATCAAAGGGTAAAGTTTATTTAACATTTAAAAGCATAGGTCACAGAAAACTCACCAATTTCGTAGGTAGGTACTTAATAAAAAAATGACTATTGGTCTACGTTTAAAAAAGACCAATACCTTTTTTCCAATTTTATCACGTTTAAATTATTTATTTAAAATTTATGTTTTCTAAATTCCTCACAGATCAATAAACAGCTGACAATAATTAACCTTTAAGTACCGACATGCCATTTTAGTTATATAAGTACCGACGTGAGGTCTGCTAGACTACTATAGCTTTAGTAAGGAAAACTTTCGTATTTCAAAATACTATTATTTTTTAACCTTTCAATCGTGGAAATTACAGACACAATAGAAAGACAATAGGTGATTGAATTAAATGTGTCTATGTATTAATAATATATTTAGATATTGTATAAATAAAACAAACTAACGAAGTTTAAATATTTATTACTTATTAATAACGCAAACTTTAAAGTCTCAATTTCTTTGGGAGAAAAAATTAACTCTGAAGGGGCCGGCGAATTTTACGTTTCTTCTTAGCGACAGGAACACTCTCATTTTCACAAGTGGTCTGTCAGACCACGCGCGAATTTATACAAGACATAACTCACCAAAAACGCAAGCGCCGACACAGCCATACTTCACGAACGTTGCCGGGTCACTGCTTGAGGGGTACACAAAAGCGCAGAGGGTTACGTCTCTGTTAACAAATGAAACCACCGTATCCGAACGCTTCAAGTGTCTGTCAGACCATACGTCGGTACTTAAAGGTTAAAACATTCTCTATGTGCGGCGGTGGTTTTTTTTTCTTTACAAAGAGGCGCAAGTTTTTTAAGGCCTTAGTATTTATTGGAAACAGTTCGGTTTACAAACTTGTCGTTTGTTATTTCTACTTTTTTCATTTATTGAACCGTGACTTTAATTCTGATTTGGACTTTAATTACAAGACTTTAATTTAAAAAAATATTATTTACCCATTTTATTGCTGATTCGGTACGAAAATCACTTTGCCTCCTGAAATTTTTTGTAGATTCAAAATCGCACCTTGTTATTATAAGCCTTCCTCGAAAACTGACTTTTATCGTACTATGACTAGGTTCAACATGCCATGTACAAGTATATGCCAAAAACAGGCTACCCTCGTGTTTTTAGGGTTCCGTAACCAAATGGCAAAAAACGGAACCCTTATAGATTCATCATGTCTGTCTATCTGTACGTCCGTATGTCACAGCCACTTTTTTCCGAAACTATAAGGGCTATACTGTTGAAACTTAGTAAGTAGATGTATTCTGTGAACTGCATTAAGGTTTTCACACAAAAATAGAAAAAAAAATTGGGGTTCCCCATACTTATCAACTGAAACTCAAAATTTTTTTCATCAAAGCCATACGTGTGGAGTGTATAAGGATAGGTTTTCAAAAATGATATTGAGCTTTCTAATATTTTTTTTTTTAAACTGAAGAGTTTGCGCGAGAGACACTTCCAAAGTGGTAAAATGTGTGTTCCGCCCCCTCTAACTTCTAAAATAAGAGAATGATAAAACTAAAAAAAATATATGATGTACCTACATTACCATGCAAACCGCCAACGAAAATTGGTTTGAACGAGATCTAGTAAGTAGTTTTTTTTTAAAACGTATTATAATGCTTTTATCTGCAAATGTGTATGAATTTTACTCTGTGCTACTGTACCTATGGTACGATAAACTTTATGGTCACCCTACAAAATGTTCTCCTATACAAAATTGAAAATCAATTTTCTCTTAAATTATAGCATCTAGAAGAACGGACGATACGTTAAAATTTAGTTAATAAATAGTAAGAAATTTTAATCTACTTTGCGTTAATCTATGACGTTTAGTCTAGTCAATAAAGCCGAAAATCTTGGGCCCTCAGTTCAGACGTTTCAGTAAAATTCAACTCTCATTTACTTTTAAACGATTAGCTCTTGGTTCATTATTTCTTTTTTACTAATTCATAGAGGTACTTATCTAATTAGAATATAATAAAGTCGTACGTATGTATTTTGTCAAATAAATTCAGTTTTTGCAGATTCTTTATAAATGACATTACTGAATTGAGGGCTCAAGGTAAACCGCAATAAATCTGTAATGTGATGTTCTACAGATTTGAGAATTTCTTAAAATATTTAAGAAATTCTTAACTAAATTCCTAAATAATCATTATTTACCCAGACATCGTACTTTCCGAGATTTAGACTATGCCTCTTTATGCAAGCGTCTGGATTGAGGGCCCACGTTATTTAATCATAACTTTTTCAGTAGGAACAATTAAATCAGTATCTTGCGTTAAAATGAGCAAGACGGAAGGTGACGGAATTAAGAGCTTCTTTTAAATTTTCTTGGGTAGGTATATCGAAACCTTTCGCATTTATTTTTATGGAAATTTATGGTGATATAAAGGTACAATAAAAGAAAAAATTATGTAACAATAAATATATCTTAAAAGGATGATTTCTAACTGAATATATTGTGTTCATTTAATGGTTACATTATCACGACGAAAGCTAATAATTGAACATGGTGAAAAATGTTAGTTCATTCAATGGATTTTATGAACCAATAAATGAACACACCTGTCCCAATACTGGCCTAAAGATCAGAAATAGATTGTTTATACGGCTCCCAAAATATGAACATTGTGGCATAAAAATAAATTACATATTTCAATAAAAATATGAAATTTGCATTTGTCCAGTGAATGAACGCCCGTTCATTCACTGGATTTCAAACGTTTTGTATTTCCAATGCTGGGACGTCGAATAATTTACATAAAACTGGCTAGAATGGCATTGTAATAGATTTCAGACATATATTAAAACTATCTATTATTTAAATAAATAAAAAACATAAAGTGCATATTTAAATTACGGCCACAATTTGATATCAAAAATTTTATGTCTACCCCGAGTCCTAAATTCTTGCCCGAACAAAAATATTTTTACACTACACTGCTAACTTTAAACGCTTGCCGTTTTGAAACGAACAGTAACATATGAAGTGAAGATTGTCATAATAATAGAAAATAGAGCTGTAATTATGAAAAAAAATACGTCATTGGGTAGAAATATTTCAATTTCTTATTTTTTTGAAAAAACTGTGTTTTGTTCATTTACTGGGGTGTGTTCATTCACTGGAGCACTTACCCTAATCATTATTTACCCAGACATCGTACTTTCCGAGATTTAGACTATGCCTCTTTATGCAAGCGTCTGGATTGAGGGCCCACGTTATTTAATCATAACTTTTTTATTTTACGTTTAAGAAATTTATGGCTCATTGCTTTAAGTTTTACTAATTTTTAACTAAATTCCCTGTAAATCTTGTTTCGTTACATAAGGATTTAAAAAATGGGCCCTCAATCCAGATGCACACGACGAGGTCGGCCTAGAAAGAGGTGGCGGGATGATCTGGACGCGTACCGCGAGGACTGGTTTGAGACGGCGCAGGAGAAGAAAGTTTGGAAGGACTTGGGGGAGGCCTTTTCCCAGCAGTGGGACAGTAACGGCTAGAAAAAAGAAATGTACCCATGGAGGATTATTCGAGATTTTGCTAGGTACCTCCATTCTTGATCTTTCAAACAGCAATGCGTTTTAATAGTTGGGTGCTATTCATTATTTTCTCGAAGATATGGCGTAACAATATAGTAAGATTTATGATGAAATGGAACTCTTTTATAAGTAACAGCAACTGATCCACAATTGCTGCGATCGTAGTCGTATGACGTCTATATTACGTTTCATTCTGCAATATACGAGTATTTAGGAGATGACCAATACTTTCAATATTGAACAGACTTATCATAACATTCATAACACTAATTACCTACCTTCGACGGCGCAGTGGTTCATCAATTGGCTGTTGTGCTGGAAGTCGCGGGTTCGATTCCCGCACGGAACAAATGTATGTATGGCCTAGGCGCATTTGTTCTAGGTCTAGGTGTGCTCATGATACAATAGTACCTACATTGTTACACTCAAAAGTCAAAGTCAAGTCAAGTCAACAATATTTTATTTCACATAGGCATACATGGGCACTTACAAAACGTCAGAAGCTAGTGCACTAGGGGTGAAAGTAACTCATTTCGTCCCGAGAAGGTTAATTCGAGGGGATAAATAGGTTACTTTCACCCCTTGTGAAAGGGGTGAAAGTGTGCTTTTCATTACGAATTAGAAAAGTTTGTAAAACCTGAGTCGTCGTAACTATGATTCTATGTAGGTATCTTTCTTCTGATTTAGGCGGTAAAAGGTTCCACTACTGCTTTAGCCTCTTCTCTTATGAAATTAGGCGTTAAATCACTACTTTAATCTGATGAACTTATTGTGTTAATACAAATCTCCGCTGTACGGAAATGTAAACAAAACTCGAAAAAGCACGCGACTGATTGCCACTTTCCCGCCATTTTTTTTTTTTCTGTGGCCGGCCAGCTATTCAGCCTCATTAATGAAAAATTAGAAATTAGTTGTAATCTTTTAAAAATAAAGTATTTTAAAGAAATAGTTGAACAAATAAGTCACTTAAAAATATAATATTATTTAATAAATAATTTTCTTTAAGTTATTTCAATATTATATCGCGCTGTGATTGACTGGCTGTATGGAAAATTGGAACATGGTTCAATAGAAATGTGAAGATAGAACGAGTTTTTTTTTTAATAATTTGACAGCTGTCAGTTGAAAGTAAGACTCCCTAAGTATGAAAAGTATCATAGTCAACCCGCTCGTCAGGCAACTTCAGACCTAGGTACTTTCAGAGTACGAGTAATGAAAAAGTCATTCCTAGTGTGGAGCTCTTCTTATTTAGATTTGTAGTTTCATTTTTGGGAATTTATTCTAAATACCTTTAGGATAAACTTTGAGAAAACTTTATATTTTAAATTATTATTCTCTAGCTTTTGCCCGCGGCTTGGCCCGCGTACATACATGGAGTCTACATCTACAATATCACTCAGGAATAAAACAGCACTTTAGAGAGAAACAAGTAGGTACTTTTTTTAGAGATTACCTCCTCCTACAGACAAAAAAACAAACTATAATATTAGTGTACTTAGATGTAACAAGACTATTAGGTAGGTACTCGTACCTACTAAGTTAAGAGCAAATGTGTCGCACATGGTAACAGCAAATAAAAAAGAAATCTATTCGTTTAGGTAAGTATAGGTACTTATTACAAAAATAAAATGGTATTCTATATTTGTTAATTTCCTATATTATAATAAAAGGACAATGTGTTTTAAGAAAATATATGAATACACGCTAATGAGGCCGTTGAAATTAAATAATCGAAAGCTCAGACACCTCATGCACGTTCTCTATCGTTTCAACAGTGAATTGCGATTTAAAGTTATTAAAAACTTTAGTCGGATAACGGTAATGTTTACCAAATGCCGGTTCAGCGTATTTTTTAAATCTTTTAAATTCCATTTCTTCTTTAGCCCACTCATCTTTTTTCACATAAAATATAACACGTTGTAACCAAGGTGGTATAAACTCATCCATATAGTAATATCGCCTTTTCCAAACTCTGGTAGTCTCACAGAAGTTACCACCACTTCCGCCAATCCAAAATGGAAGACTGCGGAACAAAAATAAAATAAATTGAATGTTAAAACAATACAATATTATACTAAAGCTATAGGTAGTCTCACTATACATCTCTATTTTTTAATTAATTCAATAAATGGGGCATTATCCGTAGGTACCCGTTACTAATCATATTTTTGTAGTCAAAAGTAAAAAAAACTAAATCCCAAAATTGTCCACAAAAATTTGTCATAATTGGTAGCGTGTGTGTGTGTTTGTCATAATTGGAGTGACATTAATTAGTAACAATTCTTATGAATCATGAATTGAATTTTCAATCGATGATTCATAAGAATTGCTACTACTAGAAAATACTACGCGCAGTGTTTTTCCATTTTTATCGTCATTTATTGATTCACCATCAATAAGCCTGTACAACGGTGAAGGAAAACATCATGAGGAAACCGTGTTGTGATTCCTGATCCGACCACGACATGGAACGGAGATTTTACTATGGCACAAAATGGTTATTTTAATTGAGTTCTAATGTGCCACTTATCCCAGGAATTTGTGCCTTGTACTTTTTGAGTAACAAGAGTACCTACGATTGTGGTCGGGCTGGGGATCACGGTTGCTGACCCGACCACAACCAGATCTAATAAAATATCAATAATAAGAAGTTACTGATTATGCCAAAAATATGTGTCAAATTGTGTCTATGGCACACGAAATTCTTTTATTATTCATATCACAGAATATATCTTGATCCGGATAAAACTGAATTCAAATAAGGCACTTACGAAAAATTTATACCAACTACTTACCCACATTTCAGCTTTAAAACTAAATATATATATATATATATGTATATATATATCGATAATTTTGGTAATTTTACACCCGTATGAAATTATCTTTACTTTTGTGACGTTGTTGCCAGTTTTCGATTAGTTTGCAAATACGTGTAAACAAATGACATTACATAGATATTTACGCGGTCATATTTCACGTAAGGGTGTTTTACATAAATAATCGTAAATTTATCGAATTGTATGTTTGGAGCAGTGGTGGCCGAGTGGTAATGGCCCCCACTTACGAGTTGTAGGTCGCGGGTTCGAACCCAGCCAGGCGCATTACTTTGTGTAATTTATTTCATCGCCACTGCTCTCAAAACGGTGAAGGGAAACATCGTGAGGAAATCGGCATGTCTTAGAACCAAAAATTTGAAGACATGTGACATTCACCAACGATTACGGCCCATTCCTTCTCCTAGAGAGGAGGCTTGAGTCCCAGCAGTGGGAACATTAAAAAGGCTGACTATGATGATGATGATGTTTGGAACATGACATGAGAACAAAAACAGAAGTTATTTGAAAATAATTCAGATGCCAGTTTTTTTTTTTGGTGGTTCAATCATCTAATTACAACCCCCGCTCTTGGGCGGAGCGGGAGATATTGTCAAATCCACCTCGTTCGTTCGTGCCTTCATACCGGGGCAAAGCTACTCTTTCGAAACTAAACCTGGCCCCAGTAAGCTTCGACCCAGCTGGGCCCCTGCTGTTGCTGACAACTCCTTGAGGCGCGCGGGAACAGTGCGCGCCGTCGAGGACTTGCGGGGTTACCATGATGTTCAAATTAAGATTGTTTTAATCTTGTTTTAGTGTGGGTAAGAGATGGTGCTAGACAACCTGTATAACTCTGTCTCTTACCCACACGGAAACAAGATTTAAAAAATCTTACTTTAAACGTGGTATAGGTCTAAGGCTCGGTCCGGACAGTTACCGGACGGTCGGACAGCTAGCTACCCATTGCTCGCCGCGTTCGCCTACGGTGGTGGCCGGAAATTGGGATCGGAATCGCGGCCGCGGCGAGAGCGCCGTTGCTTGATGTGGTCGGCCTCCTCCTTTGCTAGCATTACTGCTTCGCAGAAGAAGGCGACCGCGAGAACGACGAGCGTGCGAGGCTATGACCGATTTGGTTGAATGGCTGCAAGTTTCAAGACGAACTCTGTAGAAACTTGGGACTGACCGCCAGCGCGATCATTGTCTTATTGTTTACATACCTATTCTACGTTATTGTTTTGATAAAACTTACAGACTAATGTATCTTAGCGCCCATCTGTAGAAATTCGTGTAGAAAAAAGCTGACGTCGGATCGAAGTGTGGATAAGTTCTTGCATTGGCTATACCAGCAGCGATGGCTATGACAGCCACACCTGCTTTATATCCATCAATCAGGACACATGTACCTTCTTGAATGTTTTCTAAAGTACGCATGGCAATTCTCATTTGGATTTCTGTAAGTAAAACGAAAATAAAATGTTATTATAGCAAAAAGAAAAATAGCTACCGCCTGGAGTGCTAAATCGGAATCAAAACATCTCAATAGTGCTCAGTACTGCGATGGTTGTTTAGGCGATCGCAAACAGTCGCCTACAATTTTGTTATATCATTACTTTATCATTATTAGGAACGAAGTTTCTTACCGGTTGTAGGAATAGCTAAATCGAGACCCAAGCGGGGTTTCCAAAAGTATGTGCCTGGTATAGAACCCTGAAATCAATCAAGTTCATGTAAAGATAGGTATTTTTAATTAGAAAGCATAGCTTCCGACAAACCTGCACAATGTATTCCAAATAGGAGAAGGATCGATTATTACGCCACGTTGTGACGTCATGGATGTCAAATCAAAAAATTGGGTAGGGTGAGCAAAATAACAAAGACATTAAACATATTTAAATCTCTTTGCAAAACAAGAAAAGAGAATGCCCATACCCGTACCATATTGCTTCACAAGTATAATACTAAAAATAATGTTTTATTTATGTGTATAACGTACTGATTTTTTACTACTTTTTTTTAACCTAATTTAAAAAATATCCTTAAAATGATATTAAATGATTAACAATTCCTACTTTCGAAAAAAATAACGTTATTTCGGAAATCTTTACGTTCCGATAACAGTTGTCAGTTTTTTTTTTTGTAATCTGACCAAAGAGTATCTAAAGCTAACGCTTTTAATCCAACAATAATCATAAAACTACGGTTCGCCTAGTTAGTTTTATTATTTCCAGTCTAGGTAAATAAGATTTTTATTTTGTCAAATTTAATAACTTAGTTAAATTATAACAAAAATGAATTCTATTAAATAATTTTATTCTAGCTCACCATTTTATAAAGTAATTATTGCGTGTAATAAAAACTCATAACCTGACAATGTCAATTTGCTTATGACATTTAATTATTCTGTTGTTAATGGTTATTATATTGAAGTTTATATCGTTTAATGTTTTTCTACTACATTTGAGTAGATCTGGTAGCTTTATTAAATAATAATTAATTTAATACGTCTATATGTAATATCTGTTGACAGATTGAGATAGTAACTAATGTGTTGCATGTGGCATGGTTTGTAAAGTGGGAAAGCGCGACTGCGCGACGCATGTTCTGGGGTCCAAGTCTCTTATTTTTATAAATTCGTCATTCCAACTCGATCCCATTGTCATTTTTCTGAAAGTTCCTAATCTGCTAATTCATATTGATCAATCATTGATCGGTCAATGGTCTCGTAATAGAATTGTGGTAGAATGACAATATCGAGCTTATTAAAAGCCAAAGACATTAAACATATACTACCAATAGACAGGACATAGCGAACAAAAGTCCAAACCGATACTTGTTACTTGGTAGTAACAAGTCGCTCAGTCTAGTATGACACCCCTAAACGTCAAATCGTGTTTGTATCCGCTTTAGGCACTAAAAGAAAATCATTTTCTGAGAAAATGTGCTGAGTTGCGCATTACGCTATTGCAAATTTTGTTATGGTAAAATTATTGGACCTAACTTCGGTTTATTTTCGTAAATATTCTTGGTATTTACGCAGTAATTCATTAAAATTCAACAATTTCCACGAATAGTTCTAGAACATTTGCTGAATTTATGATAGCGCCATCTATTGCTGAAAAGTTTAACCTTACCTAGAACACACCAGTGGCGTAGCGTGGGTTTTCGCCGCTTGGGGTCGACCAGAAATACGCCGCCCTTTGTTGTTTATTATGTTTAAGAACACAAGTATTAAGATCGACTGCAGGTATCCCGTCGGGGCCACTAGCTTTATTCTTACGTACGTCTTTCTGATGGATACGAATATCTGACATACTCGTCACGTACCCATCAGGAGAAACAGGGGGCGGTGCGTCAACGGAATTCAGACGCAAAGATTCCGCAATATGAGAGGCAATTAAGTTTGCTTTCTCTCAGCGGTGTGAGCTAGGGACCCGTCGGGTTTCAGCCGTGGCGGAGGTGAGGGACGGCAGAAGTTCGATTCACTCGAGTTTGTCAGGGACCAAAACGCTTTACTACCAACGGGGTTTGTTCCCTATTCGGCCAATGTGGTCAAACTGAGACCTCCACAACACCTTAAGAGTCACGTCATGTGCCTTGCGCATACGAGTGTTGGCCCAAGGTCAGTATGCGCGTGTTTAATCGCGTCAGCGTGAACACACTCAGTGCCAAGTCATGGTTGAGCTTGGTCCGACATTGTTACGTCAGAGAATGAACTTGGATTAATAAAAAACAATATACCTGCTGCAGCGCGCAGGGTAGACTTAACATCGACATCAAAATTTGCAATTTCGTATATCTAAGTTTTTTTTTCCAAATAAATAAATTGGCGCTTTCTGCCGCCTCCTTTCGTATACCGCCTAGGGCCATGGCCCCCACCGCCCTTCCCTCCCCAAGCTACGCCACTGGCACACACTGAAGCTTCTACCACGAACTCATAACGTGATCTATTTTACGACCTAAACCGAACAGTTAGATCCTTTTTCGTTCGTACTACTGACATTTTAACCAATCGTGGTAAAGCTCCTGGCCACCTACCGAGCAATAGTTAAATTTATACAAACTTTGACAAATTTAATTCGCGTGATTGCTATTCAAAGCTAGATGGCGTCACTGAGAGATAGGATGACAGTTTTTCTAAGACATTTCTCCTGATAGCCGCTCTATTGTATCTCTTTAAATCTCTTTGTTAAAAGCACTAATTGCGCAATGACGTCGTAATGGTAGGTCACTGATCAAAGGAACTGTCAAAATTTTTGCAGATTACCGCATACATACGTAAGAGATTCATTTGTAAATATGTACGAGATTACCATTCTATCCCATTTCTTTCAATGGAGTGTCAGTGGTTGATAATTGGAAAGTCATAATGACGCCATTATATTAGTAGATTAGGTACCAAACTTACTGAAAATCAACATTTATGAAATCAATGATAGACCATTCTGACACTATTGTAATAGCAGACTTGGGGCCCTGGACGCGCAGGTCGCGCATGCAATTCCGTTTGCTTTCATACTGTATACCTGCAGGCGCAACGAAGTATCTACAATATGCGGGGTGTGAGTACGCGGTTTGGCGGTATAGCGCGATGATGGCACGGGAACGGCAGGTGAACTTAAACAGCATACACGCAGATCGCGAGCGGCTCGCTACCGGCAGCATTCGCTAGATGTGAACGCACCCAAACAGCTAGCAAATGCTCATACATTGAATATACCCAAAGAATATACATGTGGAGTAATGGAGAGGAAGATGGCCAAGGAAAAAACGGATAGATTGTGTGTGATAACGTGACGGTTGACATGATAGAATAGAAGAAAAAAAATTTGTGAGTCTACCCTAAGTAACATGGGCCGAGGCCAGGAAGATGATGATTTGATAATATATAAAATAGATAAACCTTCAAAATAAATGACTTTTTTTATCTGACTAACAATTACAAATTCTTATTATTTTTTTATTTCTATTACCTATGTTCACGCGAGGAAGTGATCATGCCAAAGCAACGGGGCGGTGACCGCTGTAAAGCCGATTTGACGTCACTATTGGTTATTTGTATATCAGTTGTTTTACACAAATGCATTAATATCTAATCATTAGATATTAATGAATACATGTATTTATGTCAATCTATTTACATTAGATTCCAATTCCAATTCAATATAAATAGAGTGACATAAATACTATGTAGCTACTTAATAAAGTCTATTTCTACGCTAGGAGCAACACTGTTTCATTACGACGAGACCAAGGACTCTTCTCACTACTACTACGCCTATAAATGGTTGCCGATAGCTCTGGCCTTACCCAGCCTTAGTTTACGGTGGAGGTGTGCCCCGCTTAAGCGGAATACCGCCGTACCCTCGTAGAGGCAATCGGTGGCAGGGACCTTTCGCGCTGGGCCCTAGTTCGGGCTATGGTCTGAAGCCAGGAGGAATGGCAGGCGATCGCCTCCTTCTGCGAAGCAGTAATGCTTGCGAAGGAGTAAGCCGCAGCGTGAGGGAAGGAACGTTCTCACGCCCCAGCCACCGAGATTCCGACCCCAACTACCAGCCACGGTAGACGCGGGCTGAACGCCGGCGTTCGCGCGAACGCCGGCGTTCTACTCATTATTTTCGTGCTACTCATTATTTTCTTGGAGATATAGCGTGTTCACGTTTAATGGCGTAACAATATTTTCACAGCTTCAAGCGACCGCAGACCTAAGTACCTATATGGTTTAAATTTCAACCCGATACCTCCCCGCGGTCTCTAGGTAAAGGGTCTTGACAGACAGACAGACGGACAACAAAGTGATCCTAAAGGGGATCCGTTTTCCCCTAAGACGACCCATTGACCTTCACCCACTAAGTAGATATATGAAACAGGTTACAGGTAACACTTGATTAATTGTATAATTAAATTTATTATTTATATAATTAAATTAACCTGCCAAGTTCAAATTTAGGAGTATTATAATTTTAGATATTTTTAACCAAGTACCTACGTATTTTCACAACTATATCATATTTTAAGTTGGGTGTATGGTAAAGTGAATTTCGGCCAGATGGACCATTGACGTGAATACGGTGGCGAGTACTGGCTGGATGCGGAAGGCGGAGGACTGGGTGTGGTGGCGAGTCTTGGGAATGGTAAATGTTAACCAGTGGATCAGGCTGTTGATGAAGATGATTATGATCGACTTTAAAGTGCATCTAAACTTGGCATTGGATTGGATTTCAACCCTTTTTAAGGCGAACCATTAGCCGATAGGAACTTGGCCCCCTTTTTAACAGGTATGTTTTTGGTGGGATTTCAATACTTTTTTTCAAGAAATCGTACCTATTTTTTTCTTTTTGTGCCACGCCCGCGGCCGTTGTTAACTTTAGAAGTCATATAGGATACAAAACACCCGCTGCCCTCAGTTCACAAGAGGATCCATACGTCGAATATTTCGCCATAGCAACGCGATATCCGTCTGAAGAAGTATACCTACACATCACTTTGCTCATTGCAAGTCCAGACACTGTAATCCGCCCAATTTTGCACAACGTAGTTAACGATATTTACCCGCACCTCGTTTGCGCGCAGTGAATCTATACAGACGTGTAATGCATAACTTATGGCATGAAACGTAGTACAGCTACCATCTAGTGGCATAGGAATTACCCTATGTGGTATATCTCTGCCAACCACCGAAAGATGTACACGTTCCATCGTTGGTATATGAGTATAGTCTGTCTAATAAGTTAAACGACTTGGGTAATTTTTAGGGTAAAATGAAATCTGATGTAGTCAACACTGGTTCAGAAATCAAGGTTGATTATGAGATCTTGGTCCTTGTTTAATAATGGAACCTTATAAAAAGTATCCAATTTAAGTATTTTTTAAATGATTTAATACTATTAGGGGACTTTTTAACATTAAAAAAAGCAAAATATTTTCGTTTAAAATATATCTATTTCAGTCTCATTAATGATATTCTTATTACAAAAGTAGGATACATTTGAAAAGACATAATATTGTCATAAGTAATAAAATAAATCTGGAATCGTACGAGAAATCTGATTCTAAATATTCTATTCCACTTATCTGTTTTTTCTGTGTGATCAAGATCTGTTGTAAAACTATCATCATCTCAAAAAACAAGTGAATGACAACTAAAATTCCGGTTGCCAACATTACATTTTTAATTTCCTTAAAAAATTCCAAGTCGTTTAACTTACTGGACAGACATTACGTCATGGCATATGCCAATAACAATTGTGACAGACTCACTCTTTCTTCTTTTCTGTCTAACATAAATTCAAACATTCGTCAATCTCTCAGACTGCCAGTACTCACGACACGATTACAACCTCTTCTGATATCGTAAATAAATAGTAGAATACAAATAGAGTGAATTTGTGCTAACAACACAAACAACCCATCAATAAGCAAAATGAAATAATCCTTTAGACATATTTTATACCCCCTCCCCTTTCCTGCCCCCCCTCCTCTTCTTATTCTCGTATCACTGGTTCATAAATATTTTTATTAAAAATTCGATATTAGATTGAGCCAACTCACATTTGACCGATTTCTTAAATTTCTTAATTTTTTGTTAATCTACATATCACACACGACCTGTGTGCCAAATTTCATAACGCTAGGACAATTGGAAGTGGCCTAAAGGTTGATTAACGGTCAGTGAGTCAGTGCCAAAATTAGCAGTATTCACAGGGTCATATTTTAGGATCTAACGAAGCTATAAAAAAAAAAAACTATGTCTCTGAAATTTGGCATTCTGCTTTAGTACTAGTATAAGATTAAGTAGGTACTAATTTTATCTCTGTACTTGCAATAGGCACTGAGATATGGGGGGGTCAAAAGTGGGTCGAAACGGTTCCTGTAAATAGTGCACGGCATGCACGCGGCCTGTTGCTGGAACTTGGCCTGCGCACGACCGTGCGCTTAGATAAGGTACAAGTACAATGGGGTTGATCTGTATTTCTCTGTTCTGTTAGGTTTACGTATTTGTGTGGATAAAAACTCCATAATAACAAAGAATAAAAAAAAAATAACTCGTATGTTTATTCAATTAAAAGTTATTCCGACAAAGCTGCTCAGTATGCGCCCACCTACAGTTCAGAACATGGAGGTACCGAAAATATCTGTATTATTCAAAGTTCACTTACCTTAACCATCGGAATAAAATATATGAACGTTACGAAAATCAACATGATTGTCATTTTATTAATCTTGAAACAAGAACAATACATCGTTACTTAACGAGTTTTCGCACGGTTCTGACTCTATTTGCGCTATGAAAATTGTTTCACCAAATGTTGTTATGATGACAATAAATTCCTACCAATTGATGGATGTTGCTTGAAAACACTAATCACTGTTGCTGTTTTGATGAAATGGAGTAATTCAAATGTCGATTATTCTGTATTTTGGGGTTCCATATAGGGTTGCCAACTGTACCTAATGTTAAAAAATCTTAAAAAAAGTCATGAATTGGACACCGCCGACACTAAGTACAACACAGGTCACGGCAGGGTATTTTTGATGTTCCAAATTCGAATCTCATTATTCCCTAGGGATCGCCCATGCTGCATTATCTCTCTAGGAAAATAATGACTTGCTTTAAGTGATGCTTGAATGACATTTAATAGTAGATTATGTGACTAGGGGATAAAGCAGTGTCTTTAAGTCGCGGGCGGAATGTTGAATTCTGAAAGAAACGAAGGTTGCTAAGTTTAATCCCGAACGACAGTCAGGGATTTAGGTATATAATAATAAAGTAACCTGAGTGAAGTGAGGAATTCAAGCCGCCCAAGACAAAGACAGCTTTATCCCCGTATTGGATACTCTACTTTTTCACCATCTGTGAGATAATTAAAAGACAATTTAGCAAAACAAATCATATTAAGTTAGAGAAATATTTACCTAAATATTATTTACAAGCAACATGTTTTGTGATTTGGAACAAAGAAAATTACCTAACCTAAGATATAGTTCCAATTTTCTTTATCGCTCCCACTTTTTCATGACTTTTTTTTAAAGTCAGTAGGCTACGTTTCATTCTATTTTTTTTTATTACAGGCCAGTTTGAATTTTGAATAAACTTGTTTGATGCACGTACATTTTGGTTCACATGTTGACGATTCTTGTCGTTCCAAATTGAAATCTCATTATTCCTTATACCCATACTGCATTATCTCCCGTGTGAAAGAATGACTTGCTTTAATAAGTGATGATTGTATGACATTTAGAAGGGCATCATCGAGCAGGTGGTGTAAAAAATGTGGTTACTGACAAGTCTCTAAAAAAAAGTAATGCATGACGCGGGAGCATTATAGAAAACAGTATTATACCTACTTGTTTTTACTACATTTTACTTTTTACTGTTAAAAAAAACACAGTATACCAAATACTGTTTTCAGCATCAAAATGCTTAACACTATAAAAATACTCGTAAGTGTACTCACACAATTGTTTTTATCAAATCACAATGTAAGAGTTTCAGAATAAATCTGTCCATGTCTAATATTCAATCATCAAGACGGTCACTCACTGACACAGATATTGCGAGTGAGTGCGTTTTCAAAACATAAAGGTTCTGATTTCGTATGAACATTTAATAAAAATGAGCTCCTCATTTATTTTAATTTATATTTTAATTGTAGTGAGGCGTATGAAAGAAAGAAAGAAAAACGTTTATTTGTGCCTCACACAATAATATAAACTAAAAATACACAATGAAAAGAAAAAGAAAAGGAAGCGTATGAAGGTTTTAAAAAAGACTGTAAATTAATAAGTTGTGTGAGAAGATCTAAAAAATAATTATTTAAATCATTCATCACTATCATTTCAGCCGAAAGACGTGCACTGTTGGACATAGGCCTATTTAAATCATTAAATAAATAAAATACCTATTTTTTAATATTGTTCTAAGAAAAAAAAAATATTATTGTCAAAAAAAGTTGGCAACCCTAGTTCCAAAGTGTTTGATTTGTAACTAGTATGGTATTTCGTACTTTTTAGGGTTTCGTACTCTGTTAACCGATGGAACACTTTTCTAAACACCCACTGTCCGTTTATCCAGTGGCGGTTTTAGCATTACCAGTGTCCTGGGAGAGATTTCCGCTCCATTTAGTGACCAATAAACATATTAGGTAGGTAGTTGGGGAAGTTCCTGCACTGGATTCGTGCGAAAGTAACGCCCAGATGTCACCACTGTGTGGATTGGCCGCAGGAAGCTTGGAGTGTTTGGTAGAGGTGTGCCCCGCTTCGGCAGAGCACCGTCGTGTCCTCGTCGGGGCGATCGGCGGCAACGATCTATCGTTGCTGGGCCTTGGTACAGGCCATGGTCCGAAGCGAGGATGAGTGGCAGGTGGTCGCCTCGTTCTGCGAAGCAGTAATGCTGGCATAGGTGGAGATTGCAAGTGCACGCGCGAGGGTTTGGCCGTCAATCCCCAGCTGCCGGAATCCCGATCCCGATTTCCGATCACCGTAGTCGCGGGCTCGAGGACGGCGAGCAATGGGTAGCTCGCCGTCCGACCACCGTTAACCGTCCGGACCAACCCCAAATCAACCCAAAAAAATTCAAAAAGAAAAACTCACAGCCTGATGTCCATATTCCAATAGATACGAGTATCTACGTCACTTGCCCTTTCGTCTAGAGTTAGTTGCACCGATCCTGTTGTTGCTCACCTGCGTCGACGCCCGAGTTTGCCGATGTCCTAGGTACTGCCGCCGTGGTCACCAGGTGTCCAGATTTTCGACGACAACCAGCTGCATATTGATCGGATGAGCCGCTTTGCAGCTCTGGTCCGACTTTTAGTTCAATTTCTGGCCAGAAGGATCATGTGATATTCCAAAAAAAATTTGCTGTGTGCTTTTATTGTATTCATACTTTGATACTAATACTATAAATGTAAAAGTAGCTCTGTCTCTCTGTTACGATTTCATGATTAAACTACTGAAAAGATTTTGACGAATTTTGTTAAGGAATAAGCTCGAAGGAGATAGGATGGATACTTTCTTCTGGCTTCGAATTCTACTTCGCGAACCTTTCACGTAGACGAAGCAGCTAGGAGTATTAATTAGTATTAATTTATACTACACTGTAATTGTATCATTATTGTAATAGGAAACCTTGTTACTGTTGCCCAATGTTCATATTTTTTGTAAATGTATTTTGAATAAATTTTTATTATTTTTTTTTATTATTTTTTTTTTTATTATATGTATAGCGGAAATCTAGTCACCAGATATCGTTATATGATATTTATTTTGCAAAATAGGTTTTTAGGGTTCCGTAGTCAATTACGAACCCTTATAGTATCGCCATGTCTGTCTGTCCGTCCTCGCTTAATCTCTGTGACCGTTAGCACTAGAAAGCTGAAATTTGGTACCAATATGTATATCAATCACGCCAACGAAGTGGTAAAATAAAAATTGGAAAAAAATGTTTTATTAGGGTAGCCCCCCTATATGTAAAGTGGGAAGTGATTTTTTTTTTTAATTTCTTCCCTAACGTGTGATATATTGTTGGATAGGTATTTGAAAATGAATAGGGGTTTACTAAAATCATTTTTTGATAATGTCAATAATTTCGGAAATAATCGCTCCAAAAGTAAAAAACAATGTGTGTCCCCCCTCTAACTTTTGAACCATAAGTTTAGAAAATATGAAAAAAATCTGAAAAGTAGAACTTTATAAAGACTTTCTAGGAAAATCATTATGAACTTGATGGAAAAAACAGTTTTTGTACAAAAAAGACATAAAGGTTGTACAAAATAATTTCTGGACTAAGTTTGTAGTATAATCGTGGCAAGTATTTTTTTAAACTTATGAGTTTAAAAAAGTTTTAGTTTTCACAATAAGTGTACCCAATTACGATATGACGGACGGGAAACTACGGAACCCTACACTGAGCGTGGCCTGACACGCTCTTGGCCGGTTTTTAAAAAAATACTTTTACACGTCAGTACTTTTGTCAGTTTAAACTAGATGAGCCCCCTGAGAAGAAACACCGAAACCTATTCAGGGGTCAAAGTCTCTATTAAAGTCCATACAGCAAACATATTATAGGTCAGATTATATGAGAACCATGCAGATTAGTGTCTGAAAGGGTCTTTTGAGGAAATAACCACACAGATTTGAGTGGACCTGTCCAGTTAGTGCAAGCATTTGTCAGTATTCGTATAGCTCAACTTAGGACTAAACGATTTGACGAACAATACCAAGGAAAGGATATTTAGGTAGGCCGCAGAAATATTTAAATTGCCAGACATATGTCAAAATACCTAACGGAAAAGAAAAAGAAATGATCCACATTGTCCTCATATTCACAAATATAAACGAATTTAATTCAATAATAAAAGTGTAGACAAAAATTACGTTGAAGCGCCATCTTGAGGCACTGGTAGTAACTATTTCCTGCGTTGCTTAACTTAGTATACCGAACTGTGAAGTCTAGTACTACTCGTCGTCCACACGTTTTATATAAGTACGATAAGACAGATGGCAGTGATGTTAACATTAGTACGAATTATAAATTAGGTAAGTACATACTTTTTCTCGCAATAGAATGTTTGGAATGATTTCAAAATATCCTGAAAGGCTCTTTCTATTGATATACTTAGATTGATCTAGTGCCATACTTCAAAGTCAAGTAGTAGAGTCATGCACAGCCTTTTATTATTTTGGATTTTAAGATTTCGACTAAATTCAATAAAGTAGATAGAATGAGCAGTGGTGGCCGAGTGGTAACGGCTCCGACTTACGAGTTGTAGGTCGCGGGTTCAAACCCAGCCAGGCGCATTACTTTGTTTAATTTATTTCATCACCACTACTCTCAAAACGGTGAGGGAAAACATCGTGAGGAATCCGGCATGTCCTAGGACCTGCACTGAGCCCGCGTGGTGGATTACGGCCCATTCCCTCTCCTAGAGAGGCCTGGGTCCCAGCAGTGGGAACATTAAAAAGGCTGATTATGCTTCTTGTGCTAGATAGAATGTCCGAATTTAGCAAATACTATGTCCTTGACTTAACTTTTCTAAGTTTATTTAGGACACATTGACACCCCGTGTCTTGGAAAGCGCATAAATCCGTTGGTCCCTGTTGTCATTCGTAGGTTTTTGACAGTCATTACAGGTAGTCGCCATAAAGTCTGTTCATCAGTCAGTCATCAGTTTGTGTGGCTTGTTGAGGTCTTAAAGGTGGCCAGATTGGAAGTTAACGAGTCCGGAATAATTTCACGTCGGGCCGCGGCTATAGCTAACTTAACTATTAATTACACTATTTATTAAACTAAATAAAATAAGACTTAAAAAAAAAACTTACTAACGAAATAAATTTCTCCTTGATAGACTTATACTTAACTGGCCTGTATTTTTTTTACTAACATTTTTATATGGATCCATTGTTGTCTGAAATAAATGTTATTTATTAATTATAACAGATTATTTCGCTATCCGGGACAATTTATCGAATTACTGGAGACGAACAAGATGTAAAATTCCGGGACAATCCCAAACAAAGGGCAACTTTATCCAAAAGGCAATCGCTACATGTAAAACACAGGTATTCAGCCGCATCCGGTTAGACTAGAAGCCGACTCTAATGACCCGATGAATTTCCTTGACTAAATAATAGAAAGAAAAAAATTACGAAGACGAAAGACAACTTATTTACGGGAGAGGACGCAATCTTAACACTAGCTTACAACTTTACAAGTTACGTACAAATATTGTTTTTTAACCCGTTCTGTGTCTAAACGTGGATCCACGCGAGACACAATGGCTTTTAAATTGTGTCTCTAATTACGGCACACGAGAGGTTAAGGGTAATCTAAGCGGTGATGTACCCGACGATGAAGCACGCTAGCCTAGAAGTAACCTATTCACTCTTGACTTACCTAAAGATTCCTAGGTTATAGCTATCACTTCAGGAAACAGACTCCAGCATGGAATTCCAATTCCGGTAACCGTCCAGACCGAACCCCAGACGTTGACGGTGCATAGAGTTCCACACGCACCTCAGGAGATGTCAGCAAAACTGTAGGAGTGGGCCCCTATAGTTTCAATGGGTTCGCTTCAGAAATGAAAACCCGGGGCCCTGGAAAGCAAGGAAAAGAAGGAACATAGGAGCAGATTTTAGTCAGTAACAGTCTGACATTTCCCACCTAAATATAGCTCTAAAGGGAAAATATGCGCCACGTCCCCGCAAAGTGGCTGAACGCTAAGCTTTACTAATGCCGTGGCTACATGCATAATGGTCCCATAACACAATAAAAACAGAATAAAATAAAAATGTTCGTTTTGCACTACGCTTGGGCCCGTAGCTTTCACCTTCAAATCTATTGTTAATGATTGATTTGCCTTGTAAGTTATACCTCTGAGGGATTACATTTTAAATCAGATATTCAGTGAGTGGAAGAGGATCCGAGGTTACGGATCTTCTGCGCTCTTTAAGATGCAAATGTAGGTAGGTACGTATTCTACGAGAACCTATTTGTCCCTCTTGATTTTGAAACTGTTTCCCTACAGAAGCATTCACTCTGTTGAGCTGGCTGAAATCTTATGACATTATTGATGCGTCCAGTTGCATGAAATCCTAGCAACATTAATGCGCTATATAGAATCTTATTTATTTATGTTTTTTTGACATCGATTTCCGAAATTGTTTAACAATTTTCAGATTTTTTGTAGATAACTATTTTTTGTTATGGTGTGTTAAACATGTAAAGAGGAAGGATGAAACGCATGTTACTAAAAAAGTTATGAGTATACATGTGGATGGGGGGTGAGGGAGGCCAAAGAAAAGATGGATGGATTGTTTGAAGAGTGATATGAAAGAAAAGGAAGTTAGTGATAGCATGACGGGTGACAGGACAGAATGGAAGAAAAAAAAAACGTGTTACGCCGACCCCAAATAACACAGGACGAGAGCAGGAAGATGATAGTGTGGTAAACAAAGTTCTCTGGTAAAGTGTGCACTTATAATAATGACAAACTACCCATAATTATTTAATTTACACATTACTTTGGGATAGGCATATCAAATAAAAATATAAAAAGATTTTCATGGGGGTCTAACATAACCCAAAATAAAAAGAATCATCAATCTAATCTGTTCATAAGGCCTAGCGCACGTTGCCTTGCGGTGGAATGCGGTGCATTTATTCTACCGTGCGGTAGAATAAACGCATTCACGGGGCCGCTCACTGCGGCGAAAAAAACGCACGTTTTGTCATTCGAACTACGGCTGTGATGCTTACATTTCGTCGTTACAGAATACCATACATAATTATATTTGTTATTACGTAAACAAAGGGTACCCAAACAGTATTGGGTACATCCCATGATGGCCTTATGGCCTGTGAAGGGCTTCTTTTTCGTAAGATATAACGATGTAGGTTCTTTTATAACCTGCAAATAAGTAGTTTTTCTGAGTCAGGGTCATGTTATCATATATTGATTCATACTCCAGAATGGGCATGGGCAGAATGAACTTCGTTGAAATTTGGTACAGGACTAGACCATATTCTGGAATTCGATATAAGTAGAATATTTTTTATCCCGTGTAGTAGGTACTTATGTTCTCCTAGAATGATTTCCCACTTACAAGCAGGCGAAGTCAATAGCAGAAACTAGTAAAGTTAAAGAAAGATAAAATGATAATACGTACTTAATATTTTAAATCTCTGTCAGTCTATTACGCATTCATGGCGAAACTACTGAACAGATTCTGATAAAATTTTACGTAAGTAGGGACATAGCATGGGCTACTGTTTATAGCTTCGACTTCGACTTAGCATTCGCATTATGGGGCCGTTCAAATATTACGTAAGCAAATTTTTTTGTAAGTATCAACTGTAAGTGTTAAAGACTGCGTTAACAAACTGAATGACCTGGGGCAAAGGAATAAAGTTATTCTGAGATGGGTACCAGGTCATTCTGGAATCAATGGCAACGAAAAAGCCGATGAACTTGCAAGGGCTGGGGTCAAGGTCATCAGATAGGACTAGAACCCTTCTGTGGTATCTCAAAGAACCAGGCCATGCAGACCCTTAAGGGCAACTTATTTGGCGATTCAAAAAAGCACTGGTTGTTACAACCAGGACTGCTACACGCCAAATCCGAACTGCCGAGCTTCTTGAGCTTAGCAGGACGAACATCTGTGCGATAGCCCGCGCCTTAACCGGCCACTGCAAACTAAACAGGCACCAATTTCAAATGAAACTGAGTGACACTGATGTTTGTCGGTACTGTAATCAGGAGAGGGAGACGCCTAAGCACCTTTTATATGAATGCGGGCCCCTTATATCAACAAACGCAGTGTCCATCTGGGCCGACACATTATTCGCCCGGAGGAGATTAAAACTCTAAAAGCTAGGAGTTTTATAAATTTCTTGGAAGCCTCCGGGCTAAAAGAGTTGCTCTAACAAGGTGGCGAGTCACAATAGATCTTTTTGGTCGCAGTGACTACATCCCCTACATTATGGGTGATGCATAGCCCCTTATCAACTCTCCTTACCCTTTTTCAGCAAAAGTAAGCAAAGCTGTCGCCGCCCATACTTACATAATAGACATTGGTACAAGCATTTGTCAATACGGTTTCATTATTATTACATAGGTGCGCTCCAATTATTAATAACAATATCATATACTTCTTCCCATATCTTTGTTTTCAATATTCTGTCCGAATATTCAGGTACACGATGCAATTGCATTAATTAAAAGTTCAATGTCTAAATCTGCGATCGACGTTCGCGCCTCCGTCACCGGAGACACGACAGGTAACGACATATTGTGTCGCTTCCCAACAGCAACTGAGTGCCTCAATGCTTTTTTTTATAGCAGTGCGCGGCGCTTCCTAGATCTCTATACGATACAAAAATATGTGCGGTAGATTAACCGCAAATTTGCAGCGAGACGCCAACGATGACTTTACCGCATGCGTTTATTTCACCGCAATGCACGCACTTCTATGGCACTCTATACTTCACAGATTATGCGTTAAAAAAACGCACGGCATAGCGCGCTAGGCCTAAACAAAAAAAATATGCGTGAACTGTTAACCCTAATGACATGGAATTTTATCATTGGTGAAATGAGGATATACGAGTGTGAATAGTACACATCTGCAGTTCCTACTTACCCCTTCTGAGTATACTGGCGTTTACAACAGACAGACATGCGATTGCAGCAATCTCGGAAGATTTGCTAACATATATATTGAGGTGTCCCAGGGGCAATGGTCCATCACCGAAGTTCTTTATCAGATCTTCACCAAATTTAAATGACAGAACTTACACAAACATTCTTCTAAACAAAAAAATCAAAACACCAGTCAGTCCAGTTATCAGTATCAAAATTGGTTCACATTTTGGAAGATGGCGCTGAAGAAGTTGCAAAAAAAACTTCTTCAAAACCTCCTCTTTTTATGGAAGTCAGTAAAAACAAAGTAACTTAATAAACGTAATGCCAACTCGTGAAACACAGTACGCGTGTGAATATGTAAATATTTCATATCGATTGGAAAACACAAAACCTTTCAACAGCATTGCCATTTATTATTCATATCAACATTACTCAGGTCGCTTTAGCTATGATTAGTTTACCTCAGCAGCCATGGTTTGAAGTCGTGACTAATTCAATCATGCATTCATGCTTTAAGGCTTTGAAGGGGTTTGTTAGTGTTCAATCTATAAGATTTGCTTCTTGTAACTTTGATTTTTAAGTAATCACATAAAGCGATAGAATTTTGAACACACCTTTTTTTATGAATAATAGGCTTGCGTTTGACCACCATCTCACCTGATGGTAAGCAGCGATGATGTGGTCGACGATGAAGCACGCTTGCCTAGAAGAAACCTATTCACTCTCGACTTAGTGAATAAATAGGTACACACATGACACCTGTTTAGTCTCTTCTCTAAATCAGCGTTGTCAATCGCTAAACAGGACCAAAAAACCACATGTCTCACGTAATATTCGTGAAATACACCTTCCAGTATCTATAAAAAGTAAAGGATAATAAACTTTTATAGTTATAATCCATAAAACGGTGTAACCTTTGGTATCCTAACCGTATTTTTACTCCTGGTTGACTCGATGAACGATAATAATTTTCAATTTAGCAACTAGCAGGTATATTAGGTACATCAAAAGTATAATTTAATTATACTCATGCATGATTAAAACACTTAAAGTAAAGTTAGAATGTCCCTGTTCTCATAAAGTAAATGAGTGTGTACAAAGTAGAAACATGTCTTTACATAATGAGGTAATAGGTAGTAGGTACCTTTAAGGATTGGTGTTACGAAAGGAGAATGTGCATATTATATTTAATCATAGGAATATCAATGACAGAAGCCATGACAGAAATTATGGTATAAAATCGCAGTGTCGAGTAACAGTCGATCTAAGAGTGGTATATTATAATCGGTATTATTATTTTGGGCTGGGACACACTAGCGCTGCGGTGGCGGCAGCTCGTACTACGAGCGGTCGGCGTGGTGGCGCATCGATCCGCCCCGCCCGGCCTCCTCTAGGGCGCACTTCACTCTATAGCTCCATACCTTGCTCACTTCACGACAACCACCTTATGTATGAAACGTAGTACCTATACGCTTTATTGTTTAGCCACCCCCATTAACAAAACCTGATATCTACGGCTTGGCGGCATAAAGGTCACTAGTCGAAGAGCGCAGGGGACGTTGGTTTAAGGCCATGGTATTCTTGACCACTGGTTGACGTTTTTCTTTTGATCCGAATTATTAAGCCTAGTGACGGGTCCAGTCTCAAGAAATGCGGTACGACATATTATGAGATTGTGAGAACTGTGGACGTTTGTTGTGATCGACTGGTTGGTTGCGGTAAATTTAAAATCGTACCAGTACTAATATTATTCACTTATTCCGACGTTGTTCCGACAATCTGCCGTTTATATTAATAGAGTGCGAACTCGTATTTTAGTGTAAAAAGTGTATGATGAAATGTATTAGTGCGAGACATATCAGAAAAATATAACACTATTGTAGTGACTTAAAGCTAAAACTTTCGTGTGTTGTTGTTACTTATTGAATACGAAGAAATAAAGCTTCACCACGTTTCGTCACAACAAATTACGTTATTCAAATCATTTTCCTTCGCGAGGTTCGCCATTAAATATACGAGGACAATCAGTAAAAGCGGCGTCATTGAGTCGAATCGAAGCTTCGCCGAGGCTGGCTGCAGGCCCGGAGTGTGTCCGCAGCGTGGGCGGCGCGGCCGGCGGCGCCGCCGCTGGCGTCCGCCCTGGGTACGGCTATGAGGCGCTCTCGGCGGCGAGCGACGGCAGTGACGGAGAGCCTGACGAAGCACCCGAGTACGCTGCTTTTGAAATGGAGCTCTCTGGAGGTGGTGAATCCGTAGAAGGGCCTTCTTCACGCGGCTCAACTAAAGTCAATTTCCCACCTGAGGTTGAGTTGGAGCGGCGGCCTACAGTCACCGCAGTGGCAACCGCAGCCTACCATAAAGGTCGTGGAAGATCCATGAGTGCCTGGAGCGACATTAGTCGGTCCAGTATACGCTTCGAAGAAAGGTCAGTGCTAACAATGCTTGTATGTCAAGAAATTTTATAATGTCACTTTAGAATAAGTATTACTTTACAGATTATCGTAATCGGCTATTCTATTAGAGTCTTAAATCAGCAGCAGTTGATCAGACCATTATCTAGGAGTACTTCATGCGGAGGAGGAAAGTGCGTAAATTCTCAAGTGCTCATACAGGAAAACAAATTCATGCTATAACAAATTTCAGTCTTCTGGAAAGAAGGTTTTTATCATAAAACCATCGGAACAGGGAACTCTACATCCACTCACCAATTTTAACATTAAAAACAAAATCAACGAGCACCCTTAGCATCATGCTTGACGCATTCTGGTTTCGGCTCATTTGGTCATGCGCGAAGCGGACCGAGCGACTAGCTGAGATTTCAGATTGAAAAAGGCTTTAGTGCAACGTGATTGGTTTTTGAATATGAAATCTAGTACGAAATAAAAATTATTACGTTATTTTATTGAAATATTGTTATTTTACTAATAACAAGAAATGCATTGAATTTAGATTTTTAGAGGACATATACCAACATACTAGCTGAAAAAAATGTTGAATAGTAATTTTATACGTAGTTGGTGATCTTTGATCTACGTTAGCTATGCTAGCTAACGTAAAGGTATATTTGTAAATTAAGTAAGGTATAGTTCATAAAATAATAAAAAAGATTCCTACTAAATATTGACATCGCAGTAACTCAGTAGACTTTGGTAAAGTTACTGCTATTATATATGTTTGATTATTTCGAGATTGCGGTAACTAAGTACAATATCTCGCTAAGTTCTCGGTGTGTAGCAGCGCCCGCTGATATAACTCGCATCTTTCACTTGTCCTTGTAGCAAAGGGTATCAATCAGTCTCTTGTAGCCGTGGGGCATGCAATTGACATACATTTTCCCTGTTTTTCATACAACTGTTCTTACGCGATTATGACGTTATTACACATTTTTCATTAGATATTTTGGAAATTTACATATATTGTGGATATTATCTAGGCTTCTATTGAAATCAATTTATCAATTTTTGTAAGACTAAACCAGTAAAAACGTTTGAAAATTTGCTATTTTGCATGAACTTTGACTCTTCATAATATAGACAAAAATTAAAAAAGAAAAAAAAATATAACAAAAAGACAATCTTTTTTCAAAAACTTTTTATTGTTAAAAAAAAAAACACGTATTTCGGGGGACAAGTTTTGTGAAATATTCGAGTAAATCACGGAATTACTGAATGCCCGGAATGCCAACAGAGTTTTCAGGCGTTACCTCACTTTTCCGCATTGCCTCTTCATCAAATATCGCGTTAAATTGCGTGAGATGAAGCAATAAGCTTATAAACCATGCTCGATGTTGACGATAGGCGAGTGGAAAAGGAGCCTCTTTAACAAGTTTTTAATGAAAATATTCTATACATAGCAAGCTTTTATAGCGCGATATATACCTATTTTACCTACTTATATATATAATAAATAGTCATCAAGACAATTTCAAAAAGCTCAAACACAATAGGGTTATCTTATTACCGAGTTCCTATGTCCATCTTCCAGCTCCATCATCAGGCCCTGGTACAGCACCAAAGTATCTACTCGTCAAGACGAATCATACGAGACCAAACTCTATGGGGTTATGTCGTTTAACTACCGAGTTTCTATGGCCATCTTCCGGTTCCAACATCATAATAATAATAGCTTTGTGTCATAATAACTTTGCATTGTCATCTGATTTACAGATGCATGCAAAAATTCAGCTCAATCGGTAACTGGAAATTGGATCGAATTTAATTTGCAAGATTTTATTACAGACCAACATCGTGACAGGTGAAACTAAATAAAAGCTTGTAAATATATGTCTCCTCGGCAAAATTTCTTAGAATAGAATCATCATCATCTCAGCCAAAAGACGTCCACTGTTGGACATAGGCCTCCCCCAAGTGTCCCCATAATGAGCGTCCTGTGCGTCTCGCATCCATCGGATTCCCGCGACCCTCACCAGGTCATCGGTCCATCTTGTGGGAGGCCTTCTAACACAGCGACAACGTGGTCGCCACTCCAGATCCTTTCGTCCCCATCGACCATCTGTTCTGCGTGCCTGCCCATTGCCACTTAGGTTAGGCGATTCTTTGGACTATGTCTGTAACCTTAGTTCTCCTGCGGATGTCTTCATTTCTAAAGTGATCACACAATGAAACATCATCATCTTCCTGCCCTTATCCCGTTTCATCCTTTATATATTATATTTTATCTACTTATATCACTTCTCACACAATCCATCCATCTTTTCTTTGGCCTCTCTCTCCACGCAAGGAAACGCAGATAGAATATCTCCGAATAAAAATAAAAACTAAAGTTCTCAGAAAAAACTAAGTGCAATGAAGTAAACTAAATGCAAACTTTCAAAGTTTGCATTTAGTTTAGTTTGCCTATTTCTTTGCTCTTGGGAAACTGCGGTTACCGGAAATATTGAATGTATTATGTATTGACCGAAAAATTGCAGACAAAAAAGGCATGTTACGACACAGACTTAGGGTTTATTGGAGCGCACAAGCCCCACCACGACGTCAACGTAGAGATACGGCGATGGGGTTATTATTATTATATTGTAGTCACTCTCACTCACTTCAATCACTCACTTCTATGAAGCTATTATTTAACTTGCAATGTTCGTAAAGTACGTTTGTTTAGGGCAAATTTTCCAAATGATTTTGAAACAGATATCCCTAACCGATTAACTTGTGGTATACCTAGGTAACTAGGATGAGAATGCATTAATATGGTACCATGGAGCTGGTCTGATGGTGGAGTCGGATAGTGACAAAGGGGACTACTGAGCCGTGATTGAGCCCCATGGGTCATCCGAAAGGAAACTCCTGGGTCCTGGGACGCAAGACAAAGAAAAAACATAGTAAGTAGTTGGTTTTAGTCAGTAAAAGTCTGTCACTCTAGTCTAGAGCGAGAGAAGTCTATGGATAATTTCCAACCATAAAAACATCGTGTTTGATCTCTTTGGATTACTTTTGATGAATACTATACCGGGCAATAAAATCTTGTTACAGTGCGAAGAAGAAGAATAAGCTTGTCATAATACTCGTAAAAGGTTTTCCATCGAAAACTTATTTATATTGTAGAAACTCTTATGAGAATCACGTTGGGACTAAGTGCATGAGCGAACAGAATGGGACCAAGGTTAGCGACGGCCATTCTCAGCGACATTTTTGGCGGATGAGCAATAAAACGCTCGTTTTGTTTAGGTACCTATTCTGTACGGAGATACAATCATAGCTACGGTTTCACGTATCTCGACTTATTTTTTGTCTCGAGTCTCGCAAATTCCCGACAAGAATTTTTTGGTTCATCGAATATTTTTTTTCTTTTGAAAAGAAGTCACAAATTTGTCGGTATGTAGTTGAAAAAGAAAATGAAAATGAAATTAAGTTTTTTAACATGTATACTTTATTAATCGATTATTTAGTCCTTCTTGGTATTATGTTAATCAAGTAGGTACCTTAGTTTTTATTTTTATCATGTTAATTTATCGTATCATAACTATAAACATATATATATATATATATATATTATGTTAGTCCTTTAGCTAAGTACATGCTTCAGCTAAGGAGGGTTTCCTGCCGGGGTATGTTTTCTGATAGCTCCAACCTAGGGGTTTTTAAGTCAAGATGATACTTCTAAGCAAGTGTGCTCCATCGTCGACCACATCGTCACCTATCATCAGGTGAGGTAGAGGTCAAGCAGAAGTCTACCAACAATAAAAAAGTATAATTTTTAGTCATAGAGTATTAAGAATAACATTTTAATTCATTAAACCCCAAGCAAACGCTTCGCTCTCTTATTGTCTTTCTATTGTGTCTTTTGTTACAGTATTCTAAAGGCTAGATAATAATTATGAATTAGCTTTTAATATCAGAATACCAATGTAAATACTTTATAATCTAGATCAAAATCAGTTTCCTTTTAAATGGTGATTGAACTTTTATTTAAGTACACACACATCATCACATCAAAAACCAAGAATAGACATTTCAATAATACAACTAAGTAAAAAACTTATTTTCATTAACTAAGTAGATTCTCACAAAGCAGACAACAAATAAACATTTGGAAAATAATCACTTATATAATTAGGAACCATTAATAAGTTTGGACTAATCAGACTCTTAATTAAGGTACGAGTAAGTGCCTACACTAAAGGCTTTGTAGATAGATAGCTCAATAAATTGTATTTATTTATTTAAGGACTACAAGTTCCTACTACAATGCCAATGTCACAATATATATTTAGTGTGTGTATTTGCCAATCAAGACGCGATATCTAAAGTCGTGAACAAATTTTTCTAATCTCTAAAAGGCCATTTTCCTCGAGGACTACCGCTTCGAGAAATTTCAATTTGATACGAAAAGAATCTCTGATAGATATATATAGTATAAATAGTCCTAACCAGGAAATGAGGTTATAAGGAAGGCTGATCTATGAGTGCCTAGACAATCGATAAGAGTACGCAACGCCTACAGACCTTATCGGATGCTCCGAAAAACCTACATAAAAGGGACAATGTCCCAAATACATACATTGTATATGGAGATTGTCTTCGATCTTCTTCTATAAAGATTCTTTGCATCACCTAGATTACCAACAATTTTCGGACAAACAATTCCGCAAATATTCGTATTTAATTTTGAGTTTTATTGTATTATTATTATATCTAGCCCACACTGTTCTACTGCTTGCACGGCAAAGGCCTCTCTCCATTCCTTCCAATGTTCCCGGTTTTGAGCCGCTTATTTCCATTTAATTTTGAGTTTTAAACTAAATATTTAGAACACATTCGAGGAAATCATACTTGAGTTTCGTGCCGGTTCTTCTCCATAGGAAACAACCAATCGGAACCGTGCGCTGGCTTCTGACGTTTTATAAGTGCTTATATACTTAAACGAATTAATCTAGACTAAAAGTAATTTTACAAAATCTTCATCTACGATCGGTCTTTTTAAGTCAGTGCCTGCTTTAGCAAATTCGTTTTTAATACATAAATTTGTTTTGTTAAAACTCTTTTTTTTATTTACCTACAGGTGCATTGGAAAGCAAGGCTATAGTTTTTTATTAGTCATGAAATTCTGCAAATGGCTTATCTGACTTAAATAAAATTAACATTGTGCTTGCCTGGGGATTCAACTGGATTTATATAATTATGAAATCATATTCGTAAAAAATAAAGCTTCAACATTTGTGCAGCATATAAATCTATCCAGGCTTGAATAGCAACTGGATTGGAATATCAGTAAATGCACACGTTTGTCGCCTGCAGCAGAGGGGTACTTAATGTACTGTGTATATACAGCTTATAGGTCTGTAGAATTTAAATGCTCTATTTTCTATGAGGCTCTAAATAAACGATATTTTTTTAGCGATTATCAAAAAGTTAAAATGTTAACTGATTTTCGCTACCGGAATTTCCCGACATTTTTTAATCACTCAGATGTTCTGCTTTGATTGGTTGGCAATCATTTTCGTTTTAAAATTAACATTTACACGTACTAATAGCAGTTGTATAGTGTTTTTAAAATGGAATAGTATGGGAAAATCCAAAAACAACTAAGTATACTTGTGGGAAAACGAAACCATTAACCTATTTTTCCATGAAAGCAATTACACAATTATTGTTCAATTTTGGGTTTTGTTTACAAAAAAAAAACGGAATAGCGGAATTTCGTTTGGAGACTTAAAGTGATAATACCTACGGGCTAGTTTACTGTTAAAAATATTGGCTTTAATTAAAAAAAAACGTTATTTGTCCAAACAGAAACAATGTCCCAGCAAGCATTGTCTTGACACAAGTTTTTTTTAGCTTATCCCGAAATTTTTGTGAAATCTTCAAGCACACAATGGAAACATAATTAGACTTAGTGCAACGTGACATTCACAATCAGGTATGCGGTGTGACCGTTTAGATCGAAAGTTGTTTTTGTGACAATAGACCTTAATTTATACCCATCTAATCACATTTTTACATGAGGGAAATGGAATGCGCAAACAGAGACACTTAAATGTTTAACGCAGGGAGTGGATAATTTCATACTGGTTCTATAGAAATCAAATATTCATCGGTAGCTTGTATATGACACAAGACACAAAAGTGTCCACGTTTGCGTCCTACCTAAACCCACATACCTGTAACTCTGGTGTTAAAGTTTCAGTCTAAGACAGTCGATTTCCCTCAATAAACTGAGTGTTTCTCCGTCCTCCTTCATCGAACTATACACCGTTAAATTTTAATCGTTTTAATCCCGTGGAGGATCGATCCGGTACATGAACCTTAAGGTAGTAATCGGCGTTGCGTACAAACTACCTACAGGTCATTGAACTCGCTCAGCTGACGTTTTCTTAAAGAAATTACACGCATGCGTGAATTAATACGAGTTTTGAAAAAAAGATACTTTAACTATTTTTAATTTTATCTTTACATATCGATAGTGTTTCATGTACCGGATCAACCCTCCACGGGATTAAAACGATTATTTAGCGGTGTATATAATGACGCAATATCTGGTGGTGTAGCTGAGAATGGATTGCAGCCTCCATGCAAAGTATCTGAAATGGTGTCTAGTTTCTAAACTTGGTGACGAGTATTATAAGTTTACCTTTATTAGTAAAGTTTCATGTTTCTTAGGAAAGTTACTCGGAAGAGATGAAGAAGATTGGCGCGAAAGATGGTGTAAAATCGAGACTGAAAGCTGATGAGCATAAGTTGTAGAAGGCTCTAGAAAGGCTGATAGTGTAAAAGAATTAAAACTTAATGAATTTTCCGACGTGTAACGTGCCACCCAACTTGAAATACATTTCCAAACAATCGCTCTTAAGTGAATATAATGTTGTTACACATCTTTCTCTAGATATTTTGGAAACAGACATCTTGTCGATATGATCAAGGTTTCTATCGAAATCAAAACATTTGTGTAATAAATCAGTAAAGGCCTCTGAAAATCTGCTATTTTACATGAACTTTGGCCCTTTGAAGATTATAGAAACCTTGTTCATTTAATCGAGATTCTGAATTTCGAATTTTATTTTCAAAGATTTTTACGGTTTTTAAAAAAAGGGTATGTCAGGCGTTGTTTCTCTTTTTTTGCGCTGCTCCTTTATCAAACACTGCGCAGGGTGACATGATGGCTCGCAGTCACACCGACAATCTTTGCTGATTTGTTGCACAAGGTCACGGTTAAAATCAAAGATACTCTCAGTGTATTATATCTAAGCCTCCTAGCTTAATTCGCCATTCAGTTAACAGCTTTACGGACAGACTTAGATAAATGATTTATCTGTTAGGTACCTGTCACGTCACTTGCCACGTGATTTCTCCGCAGGTAAAGTTATTTCAATACATTTTGTTCTTAGATTTTCACGGGAACACTAAAAAAAGAAAAGGAAGAAAAGTCATTTGTCTTAGCCTGCTACTAAACTAAACGGCAGCGTTCAACTAGCGGCCTGAATTTTATTCAGCCAATGCGTTTAAACATTTCATGCGCATGCCATTCTTGCAATAGAGTAATCATATGACGGAATAATCTCCTTCATGCATTGATATAATCAAAACACCTTCATGTTAAGTTCCTCTAAACTTGGCAGATAGAAATTATAGTTTCTCTTACTTACGACAATCGTCAGCACAATATCGGCTGAAAGCAAATGGAAATTAATTTTACGATTTGCCTCAGCCTTCTCAAATGTCAGGGTTAGGCAAGTAATTAAAAGTTATCGATCCAAGTCATTGCCTAGCCGTTTGAATTGAAAGGCGGAATATAATACGGCGGGTTAGTTCAAGGGCGTCGTTTAGTAAAACGGCTACCTAAGCTAACTCAATGGCAACATATGTTAGTTCGCTACGACGTTTAAGAAGTACGTGTCGTCAAGTGTCACAAATTTTAAACTGAATTGAATTTAGTCAAACCTAAAATTAATTCATGTTGTCGACGAACGCTACCACCTGCAATATGTCAGCACATAAATCAATAATCATCAGAAGATTCATTCTCATCATTTATCATTATTATTTCAGTCGCAAGACGTCCACTTTTGGACACACGCCTTCATGTGCCTTCTGGTGGTTGCCACAACGACCGGTCTTGTGCGTTCATCGGATTCCCGGATTTGGTTAAACTTAATACATTATTAATATTAACTATAAAGAGGAAAAGACTTTTTTTTTGTTTGTAGGAGGTAAACTCTGAAAGTACTGGTCCGATTGCTGAAATTATTTCACCGATAGGAAGCTGCTTTAATCTTGAGTGACATAGGCTATATTTTATGTACGCGTGTGAAGCCGCGGGTGAAAGCTCACGCACGTATAATAATGTTGCAAAATAAAAAGTACAAAATTACAAAACAAAAGTACAAAATACAAAATTATTTGCCCAGCAGTATTACATAATTCGGGACAGGTTAGGTTTGAAAGTAATTTTGGCGCTAGAGTGCAAAGTAAGTTTTTTTTAAACCCACGGTTCCTAACCTTGGGGTAATTACCCCTATAGGGGTATAACCGTATTCTGTGACCCAATCTTGCTCACTAGTGCATTTCATGCCCTAACAGTGTCCCTAATCAAGTAATAAGATGAAGCCTCACATTTAAACCAACCTACTATCTCATACCAATAATGTTACGTTTAGTAAAGACTATAAAGTTTACTTTATACCTACCTAATTGTAAAGAGGAAGTTAATGTGATTGTAAGAATTTACTCAATATTTTTGTGCAATTTTTATATAATATGTCTAAGTTGATTTGTATTTATATGACGTACTTACTATATTTTTATGTAGCATGAGGGAGAGAAGGGAGGAGGGGTCAATCAGTTTTCCCACCTAAATCATATTGGTGACAAGATCTAAAACTTGATTACAACCGTTACCAACCGTTACTTATGTACCCATTGTTTAGAATATCCAGGCATAGCATATAACACAGGTTGGCAACAAAATAAAAACAAAAGAATATAAATGTAGATCATAATGAATCACATTATCCTTGTCATCATTTCTGTAGTACATCTGCAATTTTCACATAATAAATAAACTGTAAGGCCAAACTAAAGACAATATTTTTTGATTCCTAAAACTACACGTCAACATGGCTGACCCAAGCAAAGATGGCGGGACGAACTCAGAATTTACAAGCAGGACTGGTTCACACTGACGTAGAAAAGGATGTTTGGATGGATTTCTTTTAGAAGAGGTTTTTTTCTTGCAGTGGGACCAAAATAAATATTATACCATCTTAATTAGATGGCCAAAGTACATAGTAGAATGTCCGTGTAAATCTTTTTTATTTTTACAAAAGCATTTCATAGTATATAGTATCTCAATACTAGTTATTTAAATAGCAATTTCACAAAAATTTCACATAATAGAATCTAGTGAGTTAGATAACGGTGAACAAGAATTTGTCAATAATTAGAGTCCAATGGCAGGATTGCCATGTGATTGTTATATTTATTTATTTTTTAATATATAATGCCGGCCATACACAATCCTACCTATCGTCCAATCGGTTTGACACTACTGGTTTGATAGTGTGTGGGAGTGAATTGGTATGAGTCATACCATAACACTCCCACACACGGAACTACAGATTGGATCAAACCTGTAGCGTCAAACCGATTGGACGATAGGTAGGATGGTTTTAAGGATTGATTGATTGATTATAAATAAATACTGATTTATACAGATAACTGATAAAAAAGGAAAAAATTCGATAACATCAAAATCGATTAGCTGCTCTATTAATAATATTGCTGTAGATATATATTTAATTGCTTATAATATTAATTTTAGGGCTACCCAGTATCACATTACTTTTATTAATTAACTTATTTTTTTCGATCACTACGAGTAGAAGCAGCCAATTCACTTTGATGATTGACGGTAGGTATATCTACAATTATGAACGGACTGAAACTTCTTTCATTAGCTGATCGATTAAATGATAGCCATAGGATATAATATACCTATGTATACAGGGTGTAAGGGCAGTCTCCACAAAGTTTAAGGGCTTGCTCAGTAGACGAAACAACCTTAACTTCCAGAAGATTATTTTTCAGGATTTAAAAAAAAAGTCAGCCTCTCCTTACAAACAGTTCAAGGGCTGGAGATGCCATTGGATGATTTCCAATCTAAAAAAAAGCTCTCAAATAGGTTTTTACGCGCCTTTAAGTAGAAAATGATAGCTCAGACGTCGAACTACTTATTAGAAGGGTTGCCAAATTTTGGTAAGTATATAATGTCGTTGTTAGTGTAGCAACATTTAAAGATCACCGCGCGATTCGAACAGCCCGAAATCACTTATCGGGCAGTTGCCCACCAGACATAACACCCGTCTGGTCGGAGGATCCTCCCTTTTCAACGGAGGTTTGCGGGACTTTACACTCTGTTCCGCATAACTCAGAACAGGTGTCTAACAAATAGGTATAAAATTTGTCGAAGGAGCATGTACGGTTTTAGGTTCCTCATGACCCGCTATAATTCTCCGGGCCTTGGTACAGGCCATGGTCCGAAGCGAGGAAGAGTGGCAGGCGGTCGCTTCCTTCTGCGAGCAATGGGTAGCTCGCTGTCCGACCGTCTGGTAACTGTCCGGACCAAGCCCAAGTCGTCGACGGCACGCACTGTTTCAGCGCGCCTCAAGAAGTGGTCAGTTGCAGGGGCCCAGCTGGGTCGAAGCCTACTGGGGCAAGGGTTTAGCTCCGAAAGGGAAGCTCGGCGCCGGTATGAAAGGCAAGAAGGAACGGGGTGGGTTTTTTAGTCAGTAAGAGTCTGACACTATCTCGCGCTCCGCCCGAGGGCGGGGAATGTCATTTGGATGATTTTTACCCACGAAAAAAAAACCCTTGTAATTCTCCGTTTTAGAGCGCGCCTGAGCCAGTAACTACACTTGAGCTTGGGCCACTCGATGTGGAAGTGAGGATGCCATCGACACTAGTCTCAACATCCGTGTCGAGGGTCACTGTTGTGTATCCCGAGCATAAGGGCCCTTGTCGACTTCATTCACGATACAATTACCAATTGAATATCTTCTTATTGTCAATGTTATAGGATAACAATCAGTTGCTAATTAAAAACGACGCTATTAACTACTCAATAAAATAGATTTATCTATATGTATAAATATTTAATAAATAGCTAGATTTTTTGCAAACATTACCCCCCCCCCCCCTCCTCGTCAGCAAAAGCATATCTCTCACCCCACCCCCCAAACTTGGGCGAAGAATAGCCGCCGGACGGTGGCGGATACCTCTCGCGCCGGGCCTTGATTCAGGCCATGGTCCGGAGCGAAGAGGAGTGGCAGGCGGTCGCCGACTTCTGCGAAGCAGTAATGCTCGCAAAGGAGGAGGCCGACCGAATCAGGCAACGGCGCTCTCGCCGCCGCCGGGATTCTGATCCCGATTTCCGGCCATCGTAGGCGCGGGCTTGCGGACAGTGAGCAATGGATAGCTTGCTGTCCGACCGTCCGTTAACTGTCCGGACCGAGCCCAAGTCGTCGACGGCGTACACTGTTCCCGCGCGCCTCAAGGAGTTGTCAGCAACAGTAACGGTCGAAGACTACCGGGGTCAGGGTTAGTTTCGAAAGGCAACTCGAGCCCCGGTATGAAGGCTTGAAGGAATAGGGTGGGTTTTTAGTCAGTAAGAGTCTGACACTATCTCCCGCTCCACTCACGAGCGGGGTTTGTCATTGATGATTTCATTTTTAATCTTTATTAATTATACGTCTTAATAAAAAACTTTTAACAAAAAAAAAATACAACCGACTTCAATGTTAAATAAACACTGAAAAGTACAAAATACGAGTAACTTTAATTTCGGAAGTCGGTGTTAAATAACGAAGAGACAAATTAACTATAACTATAAAAGGTGTAAGGGACAGCCCTCCACAAACTTTAAGGGCTTGCTCAGTAGACGAAACTGAACAACCTTCCACAAAATTTTTTTTCAGGAAACGAAAAAAAAAATCGGCCTCGCCATACAAATTGTCGAATCAAGTTTATAATTTTGTATGGTGAGGCTGATTTTTTTTTCGCTTCCTGAAAAAAAATTTTGTGGAAGGTTGTTCAGTTTCGTTTGTGGAGGGCTGTCCCTTACACCTTTTATAGTGTTAGTTAATTTGTCTCTTCGTTATTTAACACCGACTTCCGAAATTAAAGTTACTCGTATTTTGTACTTTTCAGTGTTTATTTAACATTGAAGTCGGTTGTTTTTTTTTTGTAAAAAGTTTTTTATTTTACACTTTTTAGTTATGGTACCTACCACCACTAAAAAGTACCTCTCAGCCAAACTTAAATACCTTATAGTCAGAGAGCATCTCATAACGATTCTAATAATCCCAAACACGGTTAGATTACATTAATTTACCTTCTGGCTTCGTCATCAGATCAGTCCGATACATCCCCTCCCCCTTTTCCTTCAGCCAGTCATCGACTACACGAATAAATAAAGCAATTTTACTTGTTACAACAGTTCTGCTGTGATCCTGTGAGGAGTTCTGTGCCATATCTCCGAAGTTCATGATCAGATCATAACAATATTTCAATGGGACCAACTTGAAAGCATAACCTTTCAATCAAAAAAAGAATTTTCAAAATCGGTCCACAATTGACCGAGATATCGGTGAACATACATAAAAAATAATAATCATACATTCAGCCGAACATAGAACCTCCTCCTTTTCGAAGTCGGTTAAAAACAAGACCTGTAATAAAAAATAGCTTTTTAGGAACAAGGGTTTAGGCTAGGCGTTGATGAGTCGGTGAGTCAGACCTTTTTTAGGGTTCCGTACCTCAAACAGAAAAAAAGCGGAACCCTTATAGGATCACTTTTTAACCGACTTCTAAAAAAGGAGGAGGTTCTCAATTCGGATGTTTGTATTTTTTTTTATGTATGTTCGCGCATAACTTTGTCGCTTGCCAACCGATTTGAAATAGTAGTTTATGTGACTAGGGGATAAAGCAGTGTCTTTAGGTCGCGGGCTGCATTTTGAATTCCGACCGAAACGAAGGTTGCTGATTTTAATCCCGAACGACAGTGAGGGATTTATAAAATTAACTCCCGAGCATTGCGAGGGAGTTAATAAAGAAACCTGAGTGAAGTGAGGAATTCAAGCCGCCCAAGAAAAAAACAGCTTTATCCCCGTGTTGCATACTCTACTTTTTACACCATCTCATCATCATAATTAAAAGACAATTTGGTCGACCAAATCATATATTAGACAAATATAAGTATTATATTTACAAGTTCATCAAACAAACAAAATTCACTACTCTAAGATTCTATAGTTTCAATTTTCTATAACGCTCCCGTCAGTAAGCACGTTTTATTCTATTTCCTTTTTTTTTTTGTTAGTGGCCAGTTTGAATTTCGAGTCAACTTGTTCGATGCACGTACATTTTAATTCACAATGTTGACGATTTTCGATGTTCCAAATTCAAATCTCATTATTCCCTAGGGATCGGCCATACTGCATTATCTCCCTAGGGATAGAATGACTTGCTTTAAGTGAGGTTTGTATGACGTCTAAAACGACATTATCGAGCAGGTGGTGTAAAAAATTATTTTTTTGTTGGAAAGGAAATACAAATCGGGATCTGATGATGGAATCTTGGTGAAATCGAGGGAGCTCCTCAATTATTATGGGCAACCATATAGTTCTTTTGGTATTTTCATCAAAGACTTAAGCATTTACAGTCAAAAAATGATATTTGATGAAGTGGAACTGGTGAAGAAGACCAGAAGTGGCCAACGGAAGTTCATACTCACACAGATATCACAATGAACATAGTTATGCGACTACGATTTAAATACAAATAAATGAATAGTTCTGAATAGGTATGTTGAAAATGGTATCATTGAAGTGACCTGATGATGATGATGGAGCTGGAAGATAGGCACCGGGACTCCGTAATTAATCAATGTATCCTACTCGTGTTTGGGCTTATTAGAATTGTCATGAGATGCACTTTGGCTATAAGGTACTATCGAACTAATCTGATGATGATGATAGAGTCGGAAGGTACACATGGGAACTTCATAATAAAACAATGTGGCCTAGCAGGGTTTGCGTTAATTGGAATTGTCATGAGAAAAAGGTACTCTGGCTGTAAGTGTATTGTAACTAAAAACTGTGAAATAATTTTTTTTTTACAAAAAAATTAATAACCGACTTCACTAAAAAAACACTAAAACCATCAAAATAATTTTAAATTCGGAAGTCGGTGTTAAATAAGGAACAAACGATATCGAGAAACACCGACTTTCGAAATTAAAATTATTTTGATGGTTTTAGTGGTTTTTTTTTTAGTGAAATCAGTTATTTTTTTTGTAAAAAGTTTTTTTGTTGGTTTATTCTCATCGGCCACCCCTGAGTTTGCCACAGGGGTGGTGGTTGGCACTCCTTCATTCCCATCTGCTACCCCTAAGCTAGCCACCGGGACAGTAGTTGGCACTAATAGGAGGCGTCTACCACCCCTGTGGTTGATGGTTACTATTTAGTTTCACCTGCTTCCTTATAGTTATAGTAATACAGGAGTTTATTCACATTTCGTATTGCGGCATTATACGTCAAATTTCTGATTAACGAAAAAAATATACGGCAGTTTATGTTGCAAAAAATATGTAAGTATTTCGACACTCTCAAGGGAATCAAAATTCATAGGGTACTTGCCGTCAGTGGCGTGCCCGCCATAGAAGCCAAAAAGCCCGGCTTGCCCTACCAAAACCTCACCTTCATAGAACACGACCAATCAATTAATTATCACAAAAATCTAAACTTTAAACTTCGCGCGCTTACGCGGTTACGCTAAGTTGCCACTGTGTTGTGCGGAATTCAAAAATCATTCATAAGACGATACCAGGGCGAAGCGAGGATGCCATTCTGAGCGAAATCTCTCCGATCTCACTCTAACACTTAACAAAAGAAAGAGATGAACACTAATGTGTTGTTGTCTTTTTCTGCCTCAAAGGCTTTTATGAGGCTTTATCTTCTATCTCTACTTTTGATATAAAAACGTCAAATTTTGAGTGTGTGTGGGTGTAATTTGTTATTGTGTGCAAATACTCGTCGAACATTTTGTTCTAAAAAAAAGCTGGGCTTTGGTAAATTTATGAATGGTTTTTTTGACATAAATTTTTACGCATATTATAATACGAGGCGCCCTCTATGACGCGTAAAGTTGTACGAACTAAAAAGTACTCAGTTCAAATTTGCTTTGATCGGTTATCGTGTTGTACCTACGTAATTATTGTTTTGATAGTTTTTTTTTGTTTTCCGTCATTTAACAGTTTATGAATTCGGAAACTATACTTGTGGTTGTGTGTGGATATTATTATGTGTGGAATTGATATTGGCCAGGTAGTGGCTGGAAAGACCTCACGACGTCCTTACCTTCCGCATGACACAGGTCCTCACCGGAAATGGCAAGTTCGGGAGGTTCCTGTTCCGAATTAAAGCGGAAGTGACGCCCGGGTGTCGCCACTGTGCGGAACGCCCGGAGGACACGGTGGAGCACACAATCGCGGTGTGCCCTGCTTGGGCGGAGCATCGCCGTGCCCTCGTGGGGGTGATCGGCGGCGGAGACCTCTCGCGCCGGGCCTTGGTCGAGGCCATGGTCCGGAGCGAGGAGGAGTGGCAGGCGGTCGCCGACTTCTGCGAAGCAGTAATGCTCGCTAAGGAGGAGGCCGACCGCATCAGGCAACGGCGCTCTCGCCGCCGCCGCCGGGATTCCGATCCCGATTTCCAGCCACCGTAGGCGCGGGCTTGCGGACAGTGAACAATGGGTAGCTCGCTGTCCGGCCGTCCGGTAACCGTCCGGACCAAGCCCAAGTCGTCGACGGCGCGCGCTGTTCCCGCGCGCCTCAAGGAGTTGTCAGCAACAGCAGGGGCCCGGCCGGGTCGAAGCCTACTGGGGCCAGGGTTATCCGAAAGGGCGCTCGAGCCCCGGTATGAAGGCTTGTAGGAACGGGATGGGTTTTTTAGTCAGTAAGAGTCTGACACTATCTCCCGCTCCGCCCAAGAGCGGGGGTTGTCATAAGATGATTTTTCCCATCGAAAAAAAAAAAAAAAAAAAAAATATTGGCCAGGTAGGGTTTGAGTTTTAAAGATAAATATAATCTTGTAACTTTACTATTTTGAATATTTCTCAGAAAAGTTAATAACAATGCTTGGAATACATCAGGTATGACTCAAATAACTTCGCGAGTGCCATGAAAATTCTCAAAAGTACTTGAACGCTGTTATTTCATTCTTTATTTTTGGTAAACCGCCAATAGAAAGTTGGTTCTCTTTCTCGACAGTTAGTGATAAGTGTGTTTTAAAAAAGCGAACAACGAAAAGCTACCGCTGTTTCAATTGTGAGTATTTGCCAATAATATTACATATTATTATAAAGAACAAGTGTATGAAGCTTTTGTTATCATTATTTATTACTTACTATTAACATTATATTTGTACCTTTCAATCGTGGAAATTACAGACACAGAAAGACAATAGGTGCGCGAACGCCGGCGTTCGCTTGGGGTTTAATGAATTAATAGTAGTGTAGCAATTCAGAAAAATCAGCATTACTGCACTGATGACACGTGGTAGCACGAGATTTTTTTTTAATAGGTAAGTAGTAGTTAGGTCAAGATTCCTTGGCTTGCCCCCTGTAAAGGCATCAGGCACGCCACTGCTTGCCGTTAACCTAGAATCTTGAAATTTGGTATGAGGCAAGGTCTCATAACATAAGTATAGGAGAATCTGAAAACTGTATTACGTCAAAAAAAAAAAAAAAATATTGCGAATCGAAAAAATCTGCGTAACTCAATTTCCCGAATTGAGTTACGAAGATTTTTCCGATCCAACTGTTTTTATAGGTACGTTAGTACGGAACCCTCAGTGCGTGAGTCCGACTCGCACTTGTTACCCGACTGCGTGACTTAAGGTAGGGTTATGTGTTTATCAGCCGTATGTTTGTTTATAGGCATTCCTTTGCGGTGGTCTAATGACCGAAAGCGTGGGCGTTTTGTTGATTCTTACGTTAATCGATTTGTTTTAGTCATGCAAGTGTCACTGAAGACTTGACCGTAATTTGGTATAATTCGATATAGCGACAAGCGGACGCTTTTTATGAAAAAGAAAAATTAATGAAGAAAATGACACGAAATTGGGAGAAACATTTCGCATAAAAAATGTGTATATCAGTTTGATGCAGACGGTGGCATCAAATCTGGCTAAAATAAATGCAGTCTACCAACTGCATTAGACTGCTTGAAAAGTGACTTTTGAATACTTTCATCTATATATTTTTTTAATAGCCTATACCGTCCCACTACAGGGCAAAGGCCTCTCCCAATTTCTTCCAGGTATCGAAATATATATTATACTAGCTGTGCCCGCGACTTCGTTCGTTAATAAATATACTACGTTATTACATCAGCTACCTGCCAAAAAAAGTACCGTCAAAATCGGTCCAGCCATTTCAGAGATTAGCCCGGACAAACAGACACACAGACAGACAGACAAAAATTGTGAAAAATGTTATTTTGGTGTATGTACTATGTACTATGAGCTCGCTCTCCGACCATCCAGTAACCGTCCGGACCGAGCCCAAGTCTTCGACGGTGCGTACTGTTCCCGCGTGCCTGAGCATCAGCAGGGGCCCACCTGGGTCGAAGCCTACTGGGGCTAGGGTTAACTCCGAAAGGTAGCTCGACCCCGGTATTAAAGGCAAGAAGGAACGGAATAGGTTTATCAGTCAGTTAGAGTCTGACACTATCTCCCGCTCCACCCAAGGGCGGGGGATGATTTTTACCCATCAAAAAAAAAACTTGTAGATGAAAATAACCTATAAAAATGAAAAGTATTACGATACTTTTCATTTTGTATGTATGTGATATTCCAGGAACATACTGTAATATCACATACGATACTTCTTATTTCGGGAGTGTTCCCTTGGACTTATTTTCGGCAAAGTTAGTGGCATGAGCTAGTGAATAATAAAATAAACCAAGAAAGTCTAAAAAATAAAGCCGCCTAAAGTCCGCCTGGACTGTCCTTGTATGTAACTTTTTAGTTAGTTTGGATTTATGCTTTACCGACTGTTTTTAACCGACTTCTAAAAAAGGAGTTCTCAATTCGGATGTTTGTATTTTATTTTTTAATATGAAGAAGCAAAGACACCCGGCCGTCACTATCTGTGTTTATAAAAGCTTCGTAGCTAAGTAACAGTCGTACGAGGCGATCGATCAAGGTTAAGTTATGGTTGTTGAGGATGGCTCCTAGATGGATGACCAAGTGAAGGACAAAGTTTTTAAAACATTTAAAAAATAGGGCAAGTGCGAGTCGGACTCGAGCTCTGAGGTTTCTTTACAAACTTACCTATGAAAACAGTTCGATTCCCGAATTGATTAACGTATTGTTTTTTGTGACGTAACTACAAATTTACAGTTTTCAGATTTTTTCCTGTAGGTACTTGAGTTATGAGAGATTTCAAGATTCTAGGTCAAAGGGAAGTACCCTATGAATTATGATTCCCTTGAGAGCGTCGAAATACACGTTTGCGACATACCGTATCTTTTTTATTCGTTAATTTAGAAATTTGATTTTGAGTAGTTACATGGTTTTAATTTCAGCACGATACCTCTACACATTCCCGAGATAAAGGGTATTGACAGACAGACAGACAGATAGAGGGACATCAAAGTGACCATATAAGGGTTCCATTTTTCCTTTTGAGGTACGGAACCTTAAAACGTAATACATTTTGATACAAGTGACGAATTTCCACGTGTATCAAACGACGTTTTTCAATATACGTACGAAGACATAAACAAACGTGGTTGGCGCGCGACTCGTGGACGTCGACGTGCTACTCGTGGCGGTCACATAGCGCCCAGCCTGATATGATATATGTAATAAAATTGAGGCGGGGGTGAGCACGAGAACCTTTCCACACTAGTGCGAAAAACAGTAAATTGCGTGCCTAAAAGCGGTAGGGATAAGAGTGAGTTTTCGAGTAAGTGTATTGAAATAGTACATTGTTACACTAGGGGTGAAAGTAACTCATTTCGTCCCGAGAAGGAGTTGGCGGGCAAGCGCAGCGAGGTCGCTAATTCGAGGGGTTAAATGGGTTACTTTCACCCCGAGGTAAACACTGTGCTTTTCATTACGAATACGAGGAAACTAAAAATAAAATAAAAAGTTTGTAAACCCTGAGTCGTCGTACCTATGATTTTAAGTAGGTATCTTTCTTCTGATTTAGGCGGTAAAAGGTATTTCACTACTGCTTTAGCCTCTTCTCTTATATAATTAGGCGTTAAATCACTATTTTAATCTGATAAACATAACGTGTTAATACAAATCTCTGTTGTACGGAAATGTAAACAAAACTCGAAAAAACCAACGACTGATTGCCACTTTCCCGCCATTTTGTTTTTTTTTTCTGCGGCCGGCCAGCTATTCAGCCTCATTAATGAAAAATTAGAAATTAATTGTAATATTTTAAAAATAAAGTAGAGAAAAGAAGTAGAGTTTTGTTTACATTTCCGTACAACAGAGATTTGTATTAATACGTTATGTTTATCAGATAAAAAATAGTGATTTAACGCCAAATTTCATAAGAGAAGAGGCTAAAGCAGTAGTGGAATACCTTTTACCACCTGAATCAGAAGAAAAATACCTACTTAAAATCATAGGTACGACGACTCAAGTTTTACAAACTTTTTATTTTACTTTTAGTTTCCTCGTATTTGTAATGAAAAGCACAGTGTTTACCTCGGGGTGAAAGTAACCCATTTAACCCCTCGAATTAGCGAGCTCGTTGCGCTCGGCCGCCAACTCCTTCTCGGGACGAAATGAGTTACTTTCACCCAACAATGTACTATTTCAATAGCGCTTTGTTTCTTATAATGTAATCACCCAATCGCTGACATGAGTTCATTTTTCACGAAAATCTATTTCACTGGAATCAGGCTCGGAGATTTTAAAAATTTTATGTTTTACAATACTCTTCTTGGTGTGTTTTTAGAGTTTCATGGCAAAAAAAAAAAACAATCTGTTCGGTTAAATTCAGATACTCTGCATGTTTGTGAATAAAATTTTCAAAGATGTATTTTTAGATACCAGTTTACCACACGTATAACACAAGTATCTAGTGAACACTATTGTACTGTGTAATACCTTTATAGAAATGAAAGGAAACAGCCTTTGTTGCTGGTCTTTGTACTTTATCTGTTTGTCCTTTTATCGTCTACGTCTATTTTGTGACCAATTGTTCCGATAAGAAAAGTATCAAGAAATTTTCTTGACATGAATTTTGTGATGCACTGTTTAGAAAAATATTGGTACTACATATGTTGATAAATTTATTTTCGAATTATTCATGCGTCTATAACAAAATACAAGATTCAAAGCATTCTATTTCGAACTACCTATCTTTTGCCCGTGGCTTAAAAGCATAAAATATAGCCTGTGTTATACTCAGAAATAAAGCAGCTTTCTACTGGTGAAAATTTTTAGCAATAAACCATTTACAGGCTTTTTTTAAAATGTCAAGAAATCAGTCAGAAAAATGATACTATTTCAAAGCGTAGATCTCTATGAAGAAGAATGTGCAAGAAACTCCGTGGTCACTCTTTTCAATCGTGTTGCGTATTACAAATCTCGGTTAGGTACTTGTTTCTTGTCGCTACTACGAGTATTATGTGAGAACAATGTAAATAAAGTAAAAAAAATCTAATTAAAGATATTAAAATAATACACTGGCAGCTAAGAGATGACCAGTTTCAACTGACAGCACCCGTTAACGGACATGACGCGCATATCAGCACTACTCAGCTCACAGAACAGAAGATACTACTGTATGATTCCTTTGTTCTGTTGAACCAATTTAACGACCACAACCAAGTATACGAGTTTTAGTCGAGAGACGATAGTAAAAATTCACACAAACTTTAATAATTCCAACTCTATTTGGAAGTTGGGAAGTTAACCCAAGTTAACAGGGTCAAAATTTAATTCGAGAATCTGATTACTAACTAATCTGGCCACTTAGAAGTTTGATCACTTTCATGGAAGAACCCAAATAGTATCTACAAAGTAGAAACGAGACATTTCAAAGAGTAAATTACACAAACATCCAATCATCGTGCATAGTGAATAATAATAATAATAATGGGAACGGTGGGACACTATTTTTTATATTTTTAAAGGTTTTTTTTTTTAAATTAATTTTTTAAGAAATATTTAAAAATGTGTTGAATAAGTTTTGATGAAAAATAAAGAAAATAATATTCCACAACTATCACACAACGCCAACACCGTTTAGTCTCAAGCTAAGCAGAGCTTGTGTTTTGAGTAGTACTTATACAGCTGATAAGCATACTTATATATTTCAAAATACATACATATTATAGATAAATTACACCCAGACACAGAACAAGATCATGCTCATCACATAAACATTTCACATAATCGAACCCACGACCTCTGGCATAGCAGTCACACGTGATGTTTGGATGTTTTCCGAAATACGAACCTAATTAGACTGGTCTTACAACAAAAGGAAATCAGCTGTATGAACCACTGTCAGACTCAGACAATCACAGCGACTTTGTTACTGGTGGTACTGTTCCTTGATTGTTGTTGTACAAGAGCGGATCAGATTGGATTTCCATGCAGCTTGCATCATCATTTTCACTGTTGGACATAGTACACCCCCAAGTGTCGCCATAATGACCAGCCCTGTGCGTCTCGCGTCCATCGGATTCCCGCGACCCTCACCAGGTCCACCAGGAAGGTTTGGGTATACAGGGTTATTTGTAAAACACCGGCAACTTCTCCGGACAATGTTACTAACATCATAAACAACAATTTTTATTCTATGACTTTTAAAATATTTTCATATTTTGGTTCATCAGAGTTTCATACAAAATAGAAATATTTAAATTGATTGTAAATAAATTTATTCTAAATATTACGAGGTCTATGCGAAGCAAGTGATAGTACATTAGCGGAAGGGAGTGGGGATCGGGTGGCAGGGGTGCCTGATGCGCTAGCGTCACATCATACAGACGTAGGTAGGTGTAGCAAAATACAGACTTGAAATATATTAGATAGAACAACGAAATCGTGAAGGTTTGTTTTTGGTAAATGTTTTGTGTTTTGTAAAAAGTCATAGAACAAAAGTTGTTGTTGTGAGACACACATTGTTAGTTGTCTCTTTTTTTATATAATTATAATAATTTATTAGTTTCTACACTTTCTACATGTTGTTACTACATTGTGTGTATCTACGAGTGTGTATGCCAAATAAAATAGTTTTCTTTCTTTCTTTTCTTTCTTTCTATGATAGTAATACAGTTCTTCAAGGTTGTTAGTGTTTTACAAATAACCCTGTATAACACATGCAAGTTCTCGTAGAGAAAAGCCGAGAATTTTAAAGATTTGTGACATCCATGCGAAGTTAGGGTGGGTCACTAGTTTATATAAGTACTTGTGACATCCGTGCGAAGTTAGGGTGGGTCACTAGTTTATATAAGTACTTGTGACATCCATGCGAAGTTAGGGTGGGTCACTAGTTTATATAAGTACTTGTGACATCTGTGCGAAGTTAGGGTGGATCACTAGTTTATATAAGTACTTGTGACATCCGTGCGAAGTTAGGGTGGGACACTAGTTTATATAAGTACTTGTGACATCCATGCGAAGTTAGGGTGGGTCACTAGTTTATATAAGTTCTTATACAACATTATTTTTAGTATATGCGAAACCTGACTATAGTTTGTTCAAAATCAGTAACTGAATCGATTCCAATAATCTTTACACCATGTTATATTTTTCCCAAAAATATTTGAAAATGGTCACAAGTTGGACACCACAGAGACTAAGTACAAAACAAGTCGCCGTAGTTCATAGCGGGCATTAGGCACCATCGCACAGCTGCGTGCAGAAGCAAAACAACCCGTTAGTCACCCCGGTGGCCCGGTGTATTTATGTCGCCAACCAGGTGCCGTAAGTGGCTTATAACTTAGTAATTTTTCATAATACAGTTTTGAAATTTTGTTCATAGATTTTATAGATAAAAATATAATAATAATAATATTCCACAACTATCACACAACGCCGTCTAGTCCCAAGCTAAGCAGAGCTTGTGTTATGTGTACTAGACAACTGATAAACATACTTATATATTTCTAAATACATACATATTATAGATAAATTACACCCAGACACAGAACAAGTGATTATGCTATGGTGGGAATCGAACCCACGACCTCCGGCATTGCAGTCAGGGTCACTAACCACTAGACTAACAGGCCAGTTAAATAATATGTTTATTTACCAAAAAAGTACAGATACTTAAAGAAACAAACAGTAGGTTGAAAAGCTATACAAATCTATAAATAGGCATGTTGTAATCTGTACTAAAATAGAATCTAGAACCCCGCTTCTCAAACTAGGTTATAACCTGTATTTTGAGAAACAGTGAACAGCCTCTAAACTCTTATACAATATATGTTACAACAATTGATAGACGATGTCGTCCTACCGCTGTATTTATGTGTTATGTTTTCATTGTGAAGTGTTTGGTGGTGTGTACGTGTAGTGAAAGGTGAGTAATATTTGTGACAGTATGCATGTATGATAAAGTGGGAATGTGTGGGGGGTGCTTGTGCGCGTGTTTGGGTGTGTGAATGTTAGCAAAATCGGGCTGCGCGAGAGATTAGGTGATGTATGTAAGTAGAGACTCCGTGTAAGCATAGTCCTTCTCTAAAAGCAACTCTGTAACTATAGTTTTAACAGCGTTGGCGTTCAGTTTTAGGATATTAGACAGGTGTTTCAGGTTTCGGATATACTAAATATAAGGTATATAACTGCTTCAATAAATCAACCTTGACGTAATGTATGTACGATGTCGAGGCCTTGTAAGGGCAGTGCGAGGACGAAGTATTTTTGCAGGCAGAAGTTCGCGCATCAATCTCGGGCGATCTGCTCCAATAGATTAGTGACCATGTAATGATCATGTACGACAAAATCTGCCGTAACAACGAAGATATTGACATGTTTTTTTTTTACTCTGTAACTTAGTTTAAATCGAAAGTCAAACAGACTGATCTGTAGTTTCACAGCTATCCTGTACCTACCCCTAGCCAAGTTGCTAAATCGTTAATGCTAGTAGAAAGCTTCAAATGTACGGGAATGACGTCATCTCAACGCTCAGTCACGTGGTCAGAACATAAGATTTATAAGATTTGGGGGTGTGGCCAACTCGAAACGTTTGACGCAAACGAAACGGTTGTAACTTGGCTAGGGGGGGGAGGGGGGGGGGGGTTTGTTCAAATTAACTCTTCTATGTTTGGTTTTATCTCTCTAATGATCTTTCAATTACTTTGCTATTATTGCATTCTCGGTATATTATTATTGTTACCTACTTAAACGAGACTTAATTTATCTTATCTTATCTTAACCATTGTAATTTGTAATTGAATTGATTTGAGTTTTACAGTAACTTCTAAAAGTATTAATCTTATATACCTTGAAGTCAAATTCAGTCAAATTAGAATGGGTTATTCCTATTACTGTCACTACTTTTTACTATCAGTTTTCATCAAGGCATTGGCGGTGATATAGTGATCTTTGGAAGCTCTCGCTTGGAGGTGTCAAGTATCAAGAATAATAAGTAGAGACGCGCCGAATAGTGGTTTCACCGAATAACCGAATACCGAATAATATTCGTTTAAGTTCCTACCCTGTTCCATAATTTTGCGTTCCATGTTTTCCGGTATGGTTATGAATATGGTTCCGGTACCAGTTGGTTTAATGCTCTAAAAGCACCAGTGACTGGGCTACCATCGATTGATGGGTTATCATCGGTTTCGATTGTGCAACAAACATTACAGAAATCATTTCTTACAAAGTGGGATATTAAAGACACGAAAACAAAACAATATAGCTGTCTAATAAGTATGATAGTTAGAATATGGGATTCCTTTAATTTATTTTGCTCTAAAGGCTAATTACTAAACCAAATATTTTCGGCATTTGAACCGAATGATTCGGCCGAATACAATTACCTCAAAATTCTGCCGAATAACCCGAATACCGGTTATAAAACGAATATTCGGCGCATCTCTAATAATAAGCCCAAGGATAAGACTTTTCACACAAATGAAATTGCTCCCTTTTAGTTTCTTCAAGATTATATTTCCAAAAACCCCTTTGTGCTCACGTGTATTATAAAAGGAAGCCTTTGCGTATTCTCAGTAGTTGATACGCAAGTTAGTCACCTTTTATGTATGTATAGGTACCATCAAAGACACTTCCACTAGACCACCGGTAAGTTTATTTTTGCTTGCATTCGAAACAAAAAGTTTAAACTGTTTGGTTTGACGCTACACCGCTGCCGCAGAACTGAAGCGAATTTGTTTTAAGTGATCAGGCAGAAATGCCCGCGATGGTACCTATATAAATAGATAGAAACAAATTTAAAGTCATATAAATTCAACAATAGAAAGTATACCTTTAAGTACAGAATAATAAATATGTTTATGAGAGCCATTGAAATATGAATGAAAATATCAAAATGTCCCTTGTCATAAGAAAAAATCAGCAACCGGCGTGCATGGAATTATTAAGTTCTAGCTACACACTGTCACACGTTACAGCATAGCTTAAATAGCATAGCTTAAAAATAGTCGGCCTTATAATGTTCCCACTGTTGGGACTCGGGCCTCCTCATGATGTCACATGTCTTCAAATTTTTGGTTCTAGGACATGACGGTTTCCTCACGATGTTTTCCTTCACCGTTTTGAGAGTAGTGTTGATGAAATAAATTACAGAAAGTAATGCGCCTGGCTGGGTTCGAGCCCGTGACCTATGACTCGTAAGTCGGAACCTTTATCAGTCAGTTTAGGTTAGAGAGTAGTAGTTTTTATACCGTGACCTAGTACGTCAATGCCCTTCAAAGTAACAGGCACCTGTTTGCAAGTATAATCAAAATAAATAAATAATCCATCAAGCGTTGAAAGTGTTGAGTTTATCGTTACTTTTTTATTCGTTGAAATATGTCACCGGAACATGAAATATAATCGTGATACTACTCAAAATAAAGTCGACAAGGTTTTGAATAAGCCGTTCAATCATAATAAATGGTACCTACTCGTATGAGCATAATAAAACGAATGAGTGATCGTCGTAAAGGTTGCATCTTGTCGGTTCATCGGCATTTTTACGGCAATGTTCTTTAATTTTTTTGATGGATCAGACAAACGTAACAAAAACATCCTACATCCTTAGTTTTGTGCCAGTGCTGGGCGTATACAAATTCTACCTCATCAATAAGGTTTTTGTGTGTTACGTACATCTGTTTGTGGGATTTAGGATATCACAAAGACCTAACTGGATCAAACACAGAAAAGATGAAAGAGGTTAGAAAGGACATACTTTCCGGTTTACAAAGAGTGTCGCCGCCTGTCTCAGACCCTTTAACTTCACTACAGGCAATGAACCAATACGAAGGCGCGTTACGTAACTAACAGACCACGCACACTTGATCGCAAGTTTGTCCGGACCGAGCTCGTGTCATCGACGGCGTTGCGTGTTAAACGCGCGCCTCAAACAGATGTTAGCAAACCATAGGGGTCCAGCTGGGTCGAAGCCTACTGGGACCATGGGTTATGCGAAAAAGAACCGCGGAGCCCTGGAACGAAGGTAAGAAAGAAACAGGAGTGGATTTTAATCGGTGAAAGTCTGACGAGCCCTCTCGCTCCGCCCGAGAGCGAGAGAAGTCATTGGATGATTTACCACCTAAAAAAAAGAAAGTATTTAACTAAAATGAAGGAAAGCCACCAACGTATACAATGTTTTCTACTTAATAAGTTATTATATAAATCTCATCAGTATGTGTGTATGTTTCTGCATAAGTGTAGAAAAATCTCGTGAGACACGGGCCCCAGACAAAGGTGCTAGGCGCATCATTTTCCACAAGATCCTCTCAAGAGGAACTGAGCTTGTAGGGCAATGGCCGTGGAGTGTGACGTGACGGAGTTACCTTGTACAAGCTATTTTAGTTATGTTAGGTTAGGAATAAATTCTATTACGGATATGTTTTTTTTTTTTGCATAACCGCTACTTCCAAAGAGTTTAATAGCGAGATTCGACTTTTATTTCTAGTCTAGACTATCATTTCTTTAGTTGGAAAAAACCACAAAAACCGGTCGTTCCCTGTTATTTAGAGTTCGCCTTTATCCAAAACCACCCGAAGCTTATATTGGTTCCGGTTACGGTTATGGAACTTCAAAACCACTCCACTTTAAAATCAAGAGTAAAAGGTTTTTGTTTTTTACGGTGTTTAAATATCATTCAGATGACATCCCCCGCCCTTAAAAGTACAAGGTGCCCAAATCTTCTATTGCCTTAAGATCGATATTCCGCAAACGTCCGGGAGTTGTGCAATTCAATATCGTGTGTAAATAAATACTTATTAAAATCATGGGTGACACAGTGACACTTCGCAATGGAGCTTCCAGCATTGGTTCGCTATACTTGCTGCCAAAAGTGATTGGTTACGCACTGCACGCCTTTGTACTCTTCTGGGAACTATATAACAAATCCTGTAAATATATAAATATCAGGACAGCCATAAGCATTCTTGCAAAGGTCGTAAACAAGCATGGTCTCTAGAATATTCGTCGACTAGCAGAGCTTAGAAGATTGTATTTTCTCAGTAAAGCAAGCCATAAGGCGTAGACGAATGAAATCATCTGTAATTCATGGAATTTCTTTTGTACCCTTTCTGAACACTCAGAATATTTAATATAGGAGGGGTTCCACACCTTGATTGCCTGCTCCAATTAAGATCTATAGTAAGTAGGTCTGGGGGAAAATGTATATAGCGGTTGACCGCATAACGAAACCTTAAATACGCCATGATATAACTTGAACCATGTGGCTGAGGATTTATTTTATTTATTCGGCTCCCAACAATTGACTACATATATACAAAGTATGAGATACACCCGCACAACCAGCATAACTTTATTGTTAGTTGAAGCCTACTTAAAACTAAATGTAGTCACCGAATATAATTACTGCTTATAACTAAATTATATGAAATTGAAACTATGCCAGCCTATACATTGTAATGATTTTAAATTATTTTATATATATCTAATACTTTTAAATGTATATCGATAGGATCATTGTCGCTGTTCAATAATTTAAATAGACGCGGGATGGGAGAATTAGCACCAAGGACGGTTCTACGAAGAGGAGAAAGTAAAGGGGTTATAGGAGTTCGTGGGCTTTTCGTAGAGATGGAGCTATATACACTATAAGCTCCAAACTTTAACAGTTCAGTTTAGGTCGTCAAATAGATCGCGTTAAGTGCTCATGGTAAGGTCCTGGAGTATACGATTCACGCGAGAAGCCGCTGTAAGGGTGTTTTTAATGTCGTAGGAATTTCATCACGCTTGCGGGTACTTATGCCCCGCATGTAGAAAATTTCATGCAGCGCGAGACACGCTTGCCTACGATCTAGTTTTCTGCGGGCTGCTGTGCGTTGTTGTAGTGTACAATGGACGATAAACGCGCGGGAGTCTCGCGCATATTCCATCTATTACAATAAATACATGTTTCAAAAGGACTAGAACAGACTAGACAAGAAGGAAAAAAGCTAGCAACACTTGAGTTGTTTATATGAGCGGCGTATTTATAATTTCGAATTAATTGCTATTATATAGTTTAGAAAGTAGTTTGTTGAAGTGTGTGAACCAAGATTAACAAGTGACATTGTTGGCGATAATCTAAAACTAGTGTAATAGTTAACACGAAAACTTAATGTAAACAGTAACACAACAGTGCGAATCTTTCTTTAGACAACATTATTCTGTGTTAGTGAAGGCAAAACAACACTTTTATACCAAAGATAATGGATTAACAATAACTTTGAGTGCAGTTATAACATTTTAATGCGTTACCCAAAAAAATAATTTCTACGATACCGTTTTTGCAAACAATTTTTAAATATTGGACTTTGGACTCAGCCTAATGTATGACAACTAGCGCCAATATGGTCTCTATTGGTGAGTGGACTAACTAAAAAATACCACTACTAGCTGCCAGTGGGCGTAGAAGTATCGGTCCGGTGTTGCCATATTACAACTTGGTAATTGGTAGAATTTACATATGATTCGTGAGTCGGATCCTTGATCAATTCGAAAGTGAGGCGTTTGCGGCGAATTTCCTAACCAATATAAACTTGCCAGATATCGTAGGTAGTCATTACATATCCTAGCTCTGCTCTGCCTTATTTGTCGAGCGACCTGCGACCAATACTTGCATCACCTAAACGTATTCTCAGCTTAGCGAAGCAGGCGGCAGCCGAGATGCCGCGAGTGCAAAGAACACCTCCTTCTGCTACGAAACGAAGCGTTTCCCCAAAAATTCTGGGATCGAAAACGGCAGAGATAACGTCTGATGCCGCTGGTGAAAGTAACGTTTCGTCCAGGCCGAAGCGAACGCGTGTTGCTGACTAGTCTGACAATTGTTCATCGAAAGAAACTTCGAGTACCGAAACAGCATACCTACGCCAAAAGTCAACTGCATCCCATTGATGAGCATCTTCTTGATCATCTTCTTTCAACAATGCGCTGTGAGATAGTATCAGTGATTGCCTCCCAGTTGCAGATAACACTAAGTGCCTACTTTAGGAAAAAAATTATCGAAATAAAGACCAGTCGTAAGTTGTTCACTGAGCTAAAGGAATCGGTCGATTTCATGAGTAGATCATTCGACGAAATGAGGAATGAATTTGAAAGCAACCAGTCCCCTAGCCAAGTTACAACCGTATCGTGTCGAATTCCGTTCTCCAATCGGTAACGCTTCGGTGTCAGCAATTGTAGAAAACGATATAAGTGGCTAGCCATGTTGACGCACCTGCGTCGGCCGCTCGTTCTACAATGTAGTGTTTGTTTATCAAAAGATGTAGCGTTAAACGTTGTAGAAATTCATTCTATCATTTTGAACGATGTTAACTTGGCTACGAATTTTCTATTCGTTTGTTCCAACCACGCGACTTTACATTGAGATGACGTCATTCCCATACATTTCATCACTTTTCGACAGCGTTAACGATTGCAGAATAACAACTTGGCTAAGCGTGCAACTGAGATCGGAAAATGACGATCTAAAGAAATGTGTGTCGGACCTGAATAAGTGCGTTAATATACTAGAGCAATACTCGAGGCAGAACAATATTGAGATAAGTGGTATTCCTGAAAACAAAAGTGAGAACCTGCTGCACACTGTTTACAACTAGGCAAGGTGGTATCACATGACATTCAAGAACAGGATATATTGTCATTTACACGTATCAGAAAATTGGATTCCCAAAGCAACCGTCTGCGCTCAGTTGTTGTTAAACTGAGAAGTACCAGAGCCCGAGATGAGTTCTTAGTGTCAGTTTCTAAATTCAACAAGGCGAACTCACAGGATAAGAACTGTCAGCAACAGCAGGGGCCCAGCTGGGTCGAAGCCTACTGGGGCCAGGGTTATCCGAAAGGGAGCTCGAGCCCCGATATGAAGGCTAGAAGGAACGGGGTGGGTTTTTAGTCAGTAAGAGTCTGACACTATCTTCCGCTCCGCCCAAGAGCGGGGGTTGTCATTGGATGATTTTCCTACTCTATATGATGAGCGATTGAGTGAGGCAAATCTTTCATTACATCTCGCCCGCTTTTTTTGGCATTCTACCACTCATTAGCATGTGTTTTTGATTAAGTCGATTCACAAAGAGCCTTCATTGTTCCATGTTTTTGTCCATTATGAAATTCGCAATATATCAGCTTATATAAAAATATAAGAAAAAATATCGTTATATCCATAACTATCTAATAATATTAGTCAACAAGGATCAAGATTATAACGTCTTACTTACTTAACTTAAAAATTCAGAAATCGTATAGAAACATTGTGGTTTTTCATTGAAAACACCTTTTTGTTTTTGTTTGAATTTATTAACCATAGTCTGCAGTTTCCCGCACCTTAATGTTTATTGTTTTTCCCATAATTAAGCAATTTTTCTTGAAAAATAAATCTGTTTTCAAAAACTGACAATTGCAATTGACAAACGCAAACGCTGTTTTTTTTGCGTTGATTGATTGCATTGTTTTTTTTTTTATTGACTTTGACGTGATTTTGGCGGCAAAATAATCTTGCAACTTTAATTTAAAAAAAAAAAACTCCAGGTTACGCTTTCAGTAGACACACTCTATTTTTCAATAATGAAAAATAAAGGCTGAAAAGCTAGCTGGCTAAAGAAAAAAAAAACTAAATGGCGGGAATGTCTACTCTACAACTCGAAAAAACCAATGATGGATGGCCATCCATCATTGGTTTTTTGGAGTTGTAGAGTTTTGTTTACATTTCTGTACAACAGACATTTGTATTAACACGATATGTTCATCAGATTAAAATAGTGATTTAATGCCTAATTTCATAAGAGCAGAGGTTAAAGCAGTGATGGAAAACCTTTTACCGTCTAAATCAGAAGAAAGATACCTACCTAAAATCATAGGTACGACGACTCAGGTTTTACAAACTTTTAATTTTTACTTTCCTTGTATTGTAATGAAAAGCACAGTGTTTATCTTCTTCTCAGGACGAAATAAGTTACTTTCACCCCTAGGGTAACAATGTAGTATTATATAATGGACAGTCAGACAAATCGGACGGCCTTGAATAAATTAGGATGGTCTGTTCGTCTCGCGACAAATCGAATCAAACAACATAGACTTTCGAACGAATGACACTATTCAAACTACGAAGTAAATAAAACTACTTGATACCACGATATCTATGCTTGATACATTTAAAGTATTTTCAAGTAGAATCTTTAGTTTGTACTTCAAATTAAATACTGAACTAACAGTCCAAAACCTATTGAACCAATTTCGAACAGAAAAAGCAACTGTCTTCAAACATCGGCGTGGATCCATTAAAAAATGGATATTGGTTTCTTAAACTTTACGTGAAGTGTACCTAGTACTTAGACACGTAAACAGAAAAAAAAATATAAAATGCTGGAAATGGGTTCTGTTTGTTATCCTTTATAATTCCTCCTTTTTTGTAAATATTTTCGATGAACAAAAACGATATTTTTTTTACAGATTTGATCTATAAAGATGAGCGCCTTCTTTTGGCTGAGGGTGCGTGATGAGCTGCGCAAGTACTCTATCGCTCCGACCAGGCGCACTAGAAAAACACTGAGTGGTTTCAGCCAGCAATATACTGTGGTGTGTGGAGACGCAAATGAAAGACTTCGTGTTCTATTTAACTATTATTATATTGTATGAAGCTCTTTAAACGTATTTTATTAACGTCTATACCTAGACTTTTTCTGACATCTCCAATCAATCTTGATCGAATATGTATCCCTAAGCTTTTTTAAAACATAATCCGTCCTTAAAAGTTTATCTTGCCAGTTTGCAAGTAGTAATAATCTGGCCTCCACGGTCGCCACAATACCTAAGAGTACCTAGGTATATTGCGAGCTGAAACCCCTAGAGTCTAATTTGGTCATATGAACAGAGGACATTCAAAAAGATTTCTTGAGATAAAAAGAACATTTGACTGCATTTTTTGCTTTGGTCACTGACACAGAAATTTTATTTCCTTGATGACAGATAATAATATAGGGTGATTGTGCTGGTTTACCGTCCAGATCCTCTATTCGTCCATTTGACTAAGCTGCTACAAACACATGCGTAAAACTTGAATACAAACCTACCTTCCCGCGCAATTTTAGAGTTTTTGTGATCAGTAATCTTAAGCGTCTAAGCAACAGTTCTACTAAGATGAAAATGTGATTAGACAATTAGCGAATTTAAAAAAAAATAACGTCAGTAGCCACTTCGCTTACGTGCCTCGAAGAAGCCATCGCGTTAGAAAAAAAAATGGCGACGAGAAAAGTTCATGGCAAGTTTAATTAGTGATAAAGCTAGTTTACGGAATATTTTTGGCACGTACGACTTATGAGCGTAACAAATACAATCTATAGTGTTTTTATAGACATCTTAGATTAATATAGTGGACTAATATTAGCATACCAATTTTGCAAAATATTTGGTTTTCGTCCACATGGACGGAAACACTATCAGCTAGGTGAATATTTGGAACGATCATTTTACTTCAACAGACTTATAAAATACAGAATATTTTCTCTCAATATGATCTTTATTGCTAGTAGATTGGATAATTTAGTTTCCGTCCACTCTTTTGTTAGTGCTTCGCAATTATAAAAAATATTTAAAAGACGTGGACGAAAATCTAAAATAGCTTAAAAAGTTGGTTTTAGTTTTCGTCCATAAACGAATACTGGGGTGGATGAAAATTAAGAAATAGTTATTCTTTTCAAATCTTAAAAGAATGAATTAAAGATAATGGAATACTGTCATAGCGACACATATTTGACAAAAAATTTTTTTTGTGCCTTTTTTAATCTGTACTGTAATATAATAAAGCGAGTCTTTAGTTTGTTTATACGTGCTAATCTCTGGAACTACAAGCTAGTATATGTGTTGTTGATTAAATAAAAGTATATATACTTGAATTTTTACTTAATAATTAGGCTACACTCCTTTTTCTACACTGTGGTCGAAAATTGGCTCACACTCGGACGAAAACTAATTTTATTGGACGAAAACTAGCGAAATCCCAACTTTTTCAAAAAAATGTTTTTTTATAAAAAAAAGCCGTGAAAGTGATGTATTGTCATGTGATGTTAAAATAAAGAAGACTATATAAGCAATAGAAACAAATAGTATACATTTATGTAAGTGTACTTCAGGATATTTATTTCGCATCACAAAGCTAGCAACTCCGTTAATTGGACGAAAACCGGGGCAATGACTACTTATAGATGTTTTGCCTTTGCTTTCACACTGAGACTCAATTTAATTTGTTTTTGTAATCGATTCCATTTATTCCTTTTGTAAGTAATGTACTCTGACTTGATTTATTTGTTATTAGTTGGCGACATAGTATAATTCGGCACGCCAATATGTAAAACGGCGTATTATACAATACGGCAGCGATATTTTTAAGAACTATAGTGGCGACCCGCCTTCAGTAATCATGGTAATTAGTGCTCGTACCTTCACTGTTTATGAAGAGGCCTCGGCTGTCGATTACAAGGTATTATTATGATTATTTACCAAATACAAATAAATTTCTGAAGAAAACAAAAAAAAAAAAATACAATCTGTCGAGCCGTTCTGAAGTCACAATCTTTCATACCTGTGGCATTTGATTTTTATTTCAAAAATTATATTCGATGATACTCGTAATGGCTTGCAGTTCTTTGTTCCCGATTTAAAGTTTATACATAAACCAATCTAACCTGATCTCATCCATAACATAATTCTCAAGCTGCTCCTGCGCAACCTATGGGGACCAGATACCCCCAGCCGGAGGCACTATGCAGGAATCGTTCGGTCCATGGCGCCGGTATGAGTGCCGTCGCTACGAAAGCGACCGGCGGCCAAGCTGAACGCATGCCAGAGGGTCATGGCCATTCGGATGGTGCGGGGATATCGCACCGCGTCCTTGTGGGGTCGCTCGGCGGCAACGATCTCTCGCGCTGGGCCTAGTTACAGGCCATGGTCCAGAGCGAGGAGAAGTAGCAGGCGGTCGCCTCCTTCTGCGTAGTAGCAAAGCATGCGGCCGCACGCGCGAGGCAATGGCTCTCGCGCCCCATCTGCCGGGATTTCAATCCCGATTTCCGACCACCGTAAGCGCGGGTTTGCGCCGGTGAGCAATGGGTAGCTCGTCCGAGCGTCCGGTAACCGTCCGGACCGAGCCCAAATCGTCGACGGCACGTAGTGCTCCACGCACGCCTCAAGAAGATGTCAGCAGCCGTAGGGGCCCAGCAGGGTCGAAGCCGTTGCAAAGAGAATCAGGCGAGGGCGAGGCGGGAGGGCGTGTGTCAGACCGAAGAAACAGTCCTTCTTTGCCTTCGTTCCAGGGTCCCGGGTCCCACTCCTGTGAGTGGGTTTTAGCCAGTAAAAGTCTGAAACGCCCTCCCGCCTCGCCTCAGAGCGGGAGATGTCATTGGATGATGTTCCACTTTAAAAAAAATCCATAACAATATAAAATATAAATAAAATAAAATAGCCTTTTATTCTACTATAGGTACACATTCTAAATTAAAACCACATTACGAACTAGTTCATGCATAACATTGAAATTATACGACTATTAATTTATTTATCTAATTATTACACAAATGTTGCTTCTACTTATTAATGTTTATATAAGAAAATATAATTTTAATATTATTAAATTCATTTTGGTCATTTTTAACATTGTATTTTATTTCTATGAATATCAATTTATTATTGCAATTATTTCATTTGATACTAATCCTTTATATCGTACAAAACAAATCACAAAATAATCCATATTAATAACAATCAACAATAATAACAATCCATAATAATAATAATCAACAATACCAATAATCCATAATAATCATAACACTAAATAATAATACTTTTAGATAGTAGTCGCCTCTTTGCCGTAAGCCTCCCCCAGTGTTTTCCACAGTTCCCTAACTCTAGCTTTTCTCATCCAATCCGGTCGAGCTTTTTGTGTAAATATGTCTCTCCATCTAGTTCTTTGTCGCTCTTTACTTCTTGTTTCCTCTCTTGGTAGCCATTCTGTTACTTTTTTTGTCCATGTATAGTTTTCCATTCTACACACATAACCAGCCCAGTTCCATTTCAGCAACCGAATCCTTTCTCTTAAATCTTGAATTTTCGTTATTGCTCTAATTTTCTTATTACTTATTTTATCCATCAGTTTAACACCTAACATGCTTCTTTCCATTTTTCTCTGGCAGACTGCTAATTTTTCTTCCTCTTTCTTTTTCAGAGACCAAGTTTGACGTCCATAGGTTATACTTGGAAGAATCACTACTTCATAAATCTTTTTCTTGGTACTAATATTTACATTCTTATTCTTCTTATTTTTTTTTAAACTCCAATACTTTTTCCATGCTATTGCGACCCTTCCATTTACTTCATTTTCAGTGCAGTTATTGAACGAAATCGAATGTCCTAAATAGACATATTCGTTGACGTACTCAATCTTGTAGGTATCCATCCACAACATCTATGGTTTCGCCATTTGTTAGGATGTTGGTTTTCGAGGCGTTCAAGGATAACCCTACCTTTCTGCTCTTCACTGATAGGCAATTAATCATGTGTCCCAGATCGGCTGCATTATCTGCAAAAAGCACTATATCGTCCGCAAATCTTAAGTGGTTTAAGAACTCTCCTCCTACTGTAAGACCAATATAGTAATTTAAAATATAGTAGATAATTAAAGCGCCAAAGTTTATCTCGCGATGAGATGACCTACCACCGATGTAGGAGCTGCTACATTACATACTTATTGTAGGAACGGAGTTAATATACTTCTACTACTACTAGCTTCTGCAAGCGGCGACGCCCGCGTGACAGTACCTTTCACGATACATCCTTTGGAGCTCAGTTTCTTAAGGAGTGAATTTTTCAAAATCCTTTCTTATTGTACTCACATATCATAAACGGAACCCATGTATTAAATTTCAGCGTTCTAGGTCAAAAGGTTTGTTGGGCTGGGCGTTGAAGAATCAAGGAGTGAGTCAGGAGTTTGTCCTTGATTTACAGGATAATTTGTAAAACACTAACAACTCTGCGGGACTGTATTACTAACATCATAAACAACAACTTTTGTTTTAAGACTTTTTACAAAACATAATCGATTTACCAATAACGAACCATCAAGATTTCGTTATTCAACACATACCTACTTGTAGTTTCTCAACCTTTTAAGAACTAAGTACTGCCTTCTTTACAAGAAAACCAAATTGCAACACGCCGTTTACTTATTAAGTAGTTAATTATATTAATTTTATATGATGGTCTATTTATTATCTACTAGCTTTTGCCCGCGTCTTCGCCCGAATACATTAAATGTCACTCAGGAATAAAACAGCTTTCTATCTGTGATTTTTTTTTTACAATCGGACCAGTACTTTTAGAGATTACCTCATACAAACAAAAAACATAAAAACAAACTTTACCTCTTTATAATATTACTGTAGATTAATAAAAAAACAAAATCACAAAAAGTAAATATCTCTCTGTAATCGTGAATGTTTTTCTCATATCCAGACAAAGATCATACAAAGTGTTAAGAACAAAATTATAACTGAACCAATAAATGCAAGAGAATGAAATACAAAACTGGAGCACCCCGCACTGGGGCACTGCACAAAGGCAAAAAGAAGAAGATTAATTAAAATGAGTACAAAACATACTATGTCAATGATATGGTTGAGGCTGGTGGAGTTTTAACAATTTGTTGATTTCGGGTTTCAATTTAGTTAACATCAGCCGCAAATCACCACTCTCTGTGATCTGCAGTCTATCTAAATTAGCTACTGCACTAAACCCACGCCGCGACCGCGCCCTTGACTGACATGATGCCCCCCATTTGCCCCGCTATCGCCCCCATGAAAGCTCCAGCGCCCACTGGGGGGCGATACCGCCGCCGTTGGGAATTTATGATCTAACATATTTCAACTCTGTATTTTGCTATACCTACCTACGTCTGTATGATGCGTCGCAAGCGCATCAAGCACCCCTGCCAACCGAACCCACGCCCTTCCGCTATTATATTATCGGTTACTTCGCAAAAACTTCGTAATATTTAGAACGATAATATTTTTATTTTTGTATGAAAATCTGATGAACACACTGATTTATTCCTGGAGTATGTTCCCTTCAAATAATTTTCTATTAGGTATCACGCGGGCGAAGTTTTTTAATAATTTGAACTTTACGACCAAAGTAAATAATCACACTATACTTATTAACGACTGAACGGATTTCAATGTTACTTAGTATTCGGTTAGACCGTATCCTAGCATAGCATAAAGGATACTTTATATCCCGAGAGTATGTTTCTTGGTATAATTTTCTAATAACACACAGGCGAAGTCGCTGGCACCACCTAGCTAAAGATATTTACTAAATCAGTCTAGCCGTTCTCAAGTGCTGTGCTTCTCAGCGAACAGCATCTCATTTTTATATTAAAATTATAGTTTTCAAGAAAATCGAGCCCGAGGAACTGCGAAAAATACGGAGAGAAAACGAGTCCTACTTTGAAACATTTACTCGTTATATGTGAAAAAAGCGGCCAAGTGCGAGTCGGACTCGCCCATCAAGGGCTCCGTAGCCGTAAACAGCAAGTAACATAATATAAAAGTTCTTGTAGTTCGTCGTAACTTTGATCGATGTTTTAATAATAGTGTATTTTTTTTAGATTTAATATTAAAAAAAAACTACTTACTAGATCTCGTTCGAACCAATTATTGGTGCAGGTTTGCATGATAATGTAAATCATACCTATGTTATTTGTAGTTTTATCATTCTCTTATTTTAGAAGTTACAGGGGGGTGGGGGGACACATTTTACCACTTTGGAAGTGTCTCTCGCGCAAACTATTCTGCACGCTTAGCCAAGTTGTTATTCTGCAATCGTTAACGCTGTCGAAAAGTGATGAAATGTATGGGAATGACGTCATCTCAACGTAAAGTCGCGTGGCCAGAACAAACGAATAGACAATTCTACAATATTTAACGCTACATCCTTTGTTATACAAACGCTACATTGTAGAACGAGTGGCCGACTCAGGCGCGTCAACATGGCTACCAACGTATCGTTTTTTATAATTGCTGTCACCGAGGCGTTACCGATCAGAGAACGGAATTCGATTGTAACTTGGCTAGGGGGGCAGTTTAGAAAACAAATGATATTAGAAACCTTAATATCATTTTTGAAGACCTATCCATAGATACCCCACATGTATGGGTTGGACGAAAAAAAGAATGTTGAGTTTCAGTTCTAAGTATTGGGAACCCCCAAAATTTATTGATTTTTTATTTTTTAATTTTTGTGTGAAAATCTTAATGCGGTTCATAGAATACATCTACTTACCAAGTTTCAACAGTATATTTCTTATCGATTCGGAAAAGTTTCTGTGACATACGGACAGACAGACAGACATGACGAATCCATAAGGGTTCCGTTTTTTGCCATTTGGCTACGGAACACTAAAACATTAATTTCAGACTTTTACAAACACTCGCTCGGTAAAGTCTCTCCTAAGTTTTACTTCAGAGATACGTGTCCCCAAAAACTAACCCCGGTAATGCCAGGCTTCCGGAGAAAGTCGGACACGTTCAGGCTTTTTAGTTTCGTGTCCGGCCAAATTAGGTGGAGACCGGCCCGTCCGGTTTTGTTAGGCTTTTTAAATTTGACCATTTTGTTTAGAATTGTCATTTGAGTTCTGCCTCACCTTGTCTCTAGCACAAGACATGTAATTAAATCACTTGATTTTATTGTTTTTTCAATAGAATTTAAAAAGATTTTATAATTTTTATTGTTATTATAAAGTCATGTTAGACTAAAATAAGAAATGTTGGTTTTTTGAACAAATGTCCGGCTAAATAGGATAGTCTGTCCGGCTTTTTGGTTTCAGGACCTGGCAACCCTTAATCCCGGGATCTATTATAAAGATTTTTACATAAGATTAACTAATTAGTTAATTTTTATGTGAATTACTAAGTTGGACAGGCCTAGCCAAGTTACGGCCGTTTCGTTTCGTATCTCTTGCGTGGAACGCCTCAAGTTAACCACGCTTGCGATTCCTTTGTTCTGGCGTCATCTCAACGCTGTCACGTGGTCAGAACAAAGGACACGGAGATGTGGCCTACTCGAGGCGATCGACGCAAGAGAAACGAAACGAAACGGTCGTTAATTGGCTAGGGGGGCCGGGTTGTCATTCGCAGATCTTTGATAGACGTTATACTAAGTAGTCAGACGCCAGAAAGTCTGATCATCAGTCTATCAAAGGAGTATAGTGTTGCTCAGTAACTGAGTTGTGATATGTCAGGACTGATAGGCAGTCGCTCCATGTATAACTAGGATATCAGCCCAATCCAGCTAGACAGGGAGACGACCCCCAGATAGTTGTGACAAGGCTAGGAAGATTTCATCATTACTTTCCTAGCCTTTTCACAACTAGTGCTAGAAAACGTTTTTTACCAGAAAGACTCAGTAAATCTTAGGACTTACCATAAACGAGTTTTTACAGTAACATATAGGTACACCACTATTTTTTTCTTGTACAAATACATAAACGGCTTATTAGAAAAGGTTTTCTTTATTATTTAAGTAAAGTCTCAATAAATAATATTCTTAAACAATAAAGTTATTAGAGTTTATAATCCAAAATGTCGCTCAATTTATGGAAGTATTGTACAGGTTTATGAATGAATAACACTGGAAAAACACTGCGCGTAGAATTTTCTAGTAGCAATTTATTGTTATGAATAATTGATTCAATTATGAATTTACCACTTCCGTGGACAATTTTGGGATTTTGTTTTTTTTTTTTTTTTTACTTTTGACTACACATAATATGTATGATCAGTAGGGTACGGCTATAGGCCTATTTTTTTTTTGTACTAATTAAAAAATAGGGTCAGCGCAGGGCGAACTGCAAAATGCTCGCGCATGGTCGACCAAACTTTTACTGCTCGAGCATGCAGAGGGCACGCTCGACCATGCGCGAGCCATCTCTGTATTATGGTCGCTCTGTTAAGTATGGCGCTCGCGCATGTATGCATACTTGAACAGTCGGCTTGCTCGAGCATGGTCGAGCATCTTTGGCGTGTATTCAATTTTGCGATGTATGACAATAATCATATTTATTTCAATAATCTGAGAAAATGCTCTACTCTGCTCTTGGTGTGTGCTGACCCATAGGGGTGTAGATAGTTGTATGTAAGATAGTCTAGAGTTATTCTTTGTCATTTTCCGTTACTTTCCATAAATATACTTCTTTTTTTTTTTGATGTAGGAAATCATCTAATGGCTTCTCCCGATCTAGAGTGGGACGAGAGGGTGTGTCACATATTTACTAACTGATACCCCTACGGTACCTGTATCCTTCAGTTGCCCTTAGCATTCTAGAGCCACGGACACTCTTTCAAACATTCCCGCAATGAATGAATATCCTTATATTCATTACATTATAATATAGTATATTATTTACTACGTATATAGCAAAGTCTCTTGTCTGCCTGTCTGTTCGCAATAAATCAAAAACTACTTGACAGATTTTCAGGCGGCTTTCGTCAGTTTACAGACTGATTCATTAGAAAATGCGGTGGTAGGCCATAACAGCTGCCGGCTTAAAAGTTACCACTCACCGGACAAAGCCATGCCGCCAAGTCGGACAGACCAACCAGTTTAACCGGACACTTGAGTAAAAAGGCCGACTTTGTTTTCAAAGTAAAGGCTCTTCTAATCTTTTTAAATTCTAATGAAATAACAATAACATTAATTGGTATACTCGTAAGTGCAAATCCACTCCGCTTGTGCTAGTGATACAAGAACACCTGACAAATCTAAAAAAAGCAGTCAAATTTAAAAAGCCTAACAAAAGCCGGACAGGTTGGTCTCTGCCTAATTTAGCCGGACACGCAATCAAAAGCCTGACCGTGTCCGGCTTTATCCGGACGCCTGGCAACGCTACACAGATACAGATTTCTACATTTTTAACTCTTAAAGGAGTACCTGGAGTATCAGTGCAGATGGGCTCGAACAAGAGGTGGATTAGCCATGTAGCAAGAGTAGCAAATGTAATAGATCCCGCGCATTCAGGGGCCCCGCGTGTTCGGGGATCCCGCACTTAATGCAAAAAAAATAGACAAAGTACTACATGAAATCCAAATTCAGATGATTTCTTTGAACGTGATAATCAGTTTACTTCAGCTTTCCTTCAGAATTTCCATTGTCAAATTCACATACATATATATAGTACCGTAGATATCCGTATAGTACATTTTGATACAATGAGGTATGCTGGAAGAGATTTCATTAGAAATAAGCATCACCTTTGTACTATTTTTCTGTTTTCTTCCTCTTTTCTTGTAATTCCATGTGTGTACATAAATAGTTAAATAAATATATTACAAGTGGAGAAAGTTTGACTTTGATTGCTTAAAAAAAACCCTTGCGATAAATAAATAAAAAAAACACGAGGGTGATAAGAATGGCATGTTGAAGTTGAACCTAATCGCAGTGTGATAAGAGCCAGTTTTCGGTTAAGTGTATTGAAAAAAATAATTTAGTTCGATTGGTACTCCAAGAGACTAGGGTCTCAATTTTTTTCTAATTTGCTACAGGCCCCGAGCTGGATTAAGCCGTCACTGGGTCGGACCTAAATTGGTCGGAGTCGTTGAGTCGCCACTCAACGACGCCGACCAATTTAGGTCCATGCTGGTGATAGTTACCTGCTATCTATGTGTATGCACCCATCCATACCTACTTGTGTATATTGAAAGAATAGCTTGTGCTATTCTTTCAAAAACTGAATAAATGGCTGAAATGGTAATTCACATAATAAATTTAATTGATTAAATAAATAAATAAAAATAAATAATTACATATATAATATAATTTAAATTATAAAAATTAAATTATTAAATCAATTTAATTAAATTTAAATTACTTATTATTTAAAATTTGTTAATTTTACATATAATTATTATTATTTAATTAATTATTAATAGTTTATTAGATATATATTATTAATTATTATTTAGTAATTTATTATTTCTTAGACTTTTTTTTTGTTTTTATGGTGTTGTTTGGGAAACTAGCCTTCGAGAAATACATTTGTGATGTTAAGCTTGTTTTACAACACAAGCATTGAAAGTTACTTTGCTGAAACTCAAAGGTTCAATTACTTTTTCTATTCCAGTATCCAATTTCCTCCTACTATAAAGATCACTATCGACTGCTCGGGATTGACGTAAAAGCCATTTGGTCTGTCTGTGGCGTTACAAATCGGTCACCCGAAATTGCCGTGTAAACTTCGTGGTCTCTAATTACAAGCTGTGCTTTGTTCGCTAATTAAAGAAATAAAATTTACGTCTCGTAACGTACAATTACTTTACTGTTTTCGTATCTAGAATTTGGTTATAATATATGCTGGTCATAAAATGCTTACTTACTTTACTTACAATGTTTACTTTCAATCTCTCGCTTGAAGTGATCTTTATAGCTAGATTACACAGGAAACATTGATATACTGCTGATAATATCTAGTGTGTGAAGGATTAAAGAGGAGTAAAGTACACACGTATAGGTAGGGTCGGGAAGGACGCGGGGGTGCGCGTAGAGCGCGGCGGGAGGCAGAGGGCGGCCGGTTGGCGGCGGGCAGTATCTCGCCCGCGACGCCGACTCAAATCACAAATAGTCTTACAGGCGGAGTGATACGCACGGCGCACACGTCCGGCCCGCGTGCTCGCGCCGTGCCGCGGTCGCATGTAAACACGGCGCGCGTGCCGCGTTACTTAATACCAAATGTGAATAGAAACAGTGATAAAAAAAGTTTTTCATTCATTAAACAAATCAACACTTCCAAAAAATAAATCCTAATTGTGTTTAGAAAAGCTCGTTTCATGTACTATTTGATTAATAAATTATCACCTCTAATCTATACCTTTTCTTCTTTGAAACATTTCACCGAAAAACTTCTCACTTACATTTACGCGCTAACTTGTTTTAATTAGTTGGATGGAGAGTAGCGGTTATGGAATTAGGAGATGATCTTTATTTCATGAATGGACGCAGTGGGTTTGTATTTTATATTTCGTCACGTAAATAGGCACGTAATGAAAATAGAGCAAAACGTAGAAATACAGTGGTTGCAATAAGCACATTCTAAGTACCTACCTACCTACGCTTATAAAGAACACAATATAACAAAAATATTTGTTTATCAATGATAATTGAGCCGAAAGAATTCGTAATCGGTTTTCTAACAACAAAATAAAACTGAATAATAACTTAGACTTAGTTTAAGAGTGTCTATCTACTTTTGAGGTCAACTAGAACGAAAAATAGTTCGCAGACGGCGAAAATAAACAATAGTGAAGCGAAACAGCACTCTAGACGCTAACTCTCATCTTCCCTTCCCTGCCACGTCTTGTCGCTCCGCAGTACAATATTCCTATCTGTACATACACTATATTGCGAATATCCACTAGTGTGCAATGTACATATATAAAGTTCGAGCACTGTAATGTAGATCCAATAGGTCCTGTACGTGTTTGAGTAGGTACGTATTGAGCAAATATCCTTTGTTGCGCTTATGTACTTAAATGTTAAAGTCTAATTTTACAGGACGCAAAGGGTTCACGATATTTGATTGTTCTGTTACGTAGTGAAGAGTCAACGAATGAAGAAATTATATTTTCGATATATTTTGCATACCTATACTAGGTAGTTAAAAAAAACTAGGACTGAATAAGGAAATCCATTCGTAATACGTTAAACTCATTAGCTCCTGTTTATGAAAAAAAATTAGCATATCCAATTATTCACGTGCACTTCCTTTCTCATTGACATAATATTATTACCTATATATTGATATATATATATATTATATTTATATACATATATATTTTAGACGTATTTATGTAGGTTTATTGTACACTGGATCCTACCCTCGAATGTGATCTCTCTCTGTCACTCAAAGGTTTGCTGGGAGAAAACTCATTGTTGAGTTAAGCTCGCCTTTGTAGGTACACAAATTTTCCAATCAATGTATTAAGGTTAAGTTTTTTGTGTGTACAATAAAGAATTATATTTAAGGGTGGCTAATGGTAGACATCCTTTTTAACGGACAGCTTATGAGGTCCCCATAAAAAGAAATTATGCCTGTTATCGACTTACTTTCATGTGGACAACAGCAGCTGCCAAATTGAATAAAGTCGCTCATATTTTCATTTCCATTCAAAAAATGCTTGATGTAATTATTGCTTTTTTTTGTTCCTGTCCCATTATATATTAACATTCATTGTTTTATCCTTTTTTACCCTAATTGCGCGACCCAAAGGAGGGTTATCTAACAATGTTTTCTTAATTTCATCTTACTAAGATCAGATATACTACCTTTTTTTCTTAAATTTGGCAAATTTAGCAACCCCAATACAAGTTTACAGTAAGGGATCAAAACTTATTAGGTACATATATAACTTAAAATCTTAAATACAAAAAAAAACAACTTACTAAATACTTACGTGACATACATGCATACTTACTTATGTGAATTTGTAAACTGTAAAAAATAAAATATTTGCTTAGTTAAAAGTTATACTTTAATAGAATAGAATAGAAGAATAGAAATACTTTTATTCGGTACAGACACAGCACAACGGTTACATACACAAAGTAAACAAGAGTAAAAGTACAAACAGCAGACTTAATCCACAAATAATTATAATAAATATTTAATAGGACATTATATTCATTAAAACCATTTCTCTCAAGTTAGAGAAGAGGTGATGGTTTTGATGAGTAGGTATTATCTAATAAAACTGTGTAAATAAATACATATACAGTACATGTCATTACCGAAAATATAATATTTGTTATCATACTATCCGATACTAAGCTGTAAATTGCAACGTACTATCAAAAAATTACAATTATGCGGGCTAACCCTGGAGCATTCTCCTGGAGCCAATTTTACAGTTCCCCAGATATTTATATAAGTAAGATTTTTTATTTCACTTTCTAAATTAAAGCGGTCTTGTTATGGCCTGTAACTGATGTGTTATAAAAATCATAGAAAAATAAAACAACATGCTATGTTTTCCACCCGAGTGTCCTTCTTAACCTTCGAAGGACAATCTGTCAGGCAGTAACTCTGTAGATCGTAAATTTAGATAATTCGATTTAAAAAGGGATAATCAGACTCTTTTCTCTGCGAAGCAATAAAAAATGAGCTGAGAATACTGCACCAGCATCTTCGAAGACTTCATAAAAATAGCTTTTAAAAGAAACGAATTTTGACTGCTGTTGAGGCCTGAGACCTTACCCTGAAGTGTCAAAATGTCAGTCGTGCGAGTGACAAAGAGTAATGGAGATGTACCTACACTCTATAATGCTCCATCCCTTTAACATTTCAGTTCAGGCTGTCAAATGGATCGGGTTAAGAGCTCTCGGTAGGGCCTCTGTCAGGGGCCCGAAATAGAATGACGGTCGTAGCATGCAATCCTCAAGAACAAGTTGAAAGTATCCAGAGACCACTGGAAGGGCCAGAGCATGCTAGGCATGACCAAATTGCACATCTTTCATTTCGTCACGAAGTCGTTAACTTAGAGTGGTCTGTTTTGTACATAGATTAAAATAGAGGTACTCTATAAGACGGTCATAAAAGACTATAAATAGCTAACAGAACATTTCTCTGGTTATATCTCATCAACCAGTTGATGGTCTGTTACAGTCAGAGAAGAAAGGGCAACATTTATTTCAAATAAGTAAATTAAAGGCACTTTTGAATTGGCAATTGAGCAGTAGTGGCCGAGTGGTAACAGCCCCGACTTATAAGTTGTAGGTCACGGGTTCAAAGCAGCCAGGCGCATTACTTTGTGTAATTTACTTCATCACCACTGCTCTCAAAACTGTAAAGGAAAATATCGTGAGGAAACCGGCATGTCCTAGAACCAAAAATTCGAAGACGATGTGGTAGATTACGGCCTTTTCTCTCTCCCAGAGAGGAGGCCTGAGTCCCAACAGTGGGAAAATTATAAAGCCGACGATGATGACGATATTGTCAAGAACATGAATCACAAAAATGGTGCTACTTGTACGTTTTAAAGCGTTGATCTCTATGAATAGGAAGTGCAAGAATCTCCTGGAACAGTCTTTTAAATCACGTTGTACTAATAAATTACAAAATATCTCGGTAACATAAATCTTGTCACTTCAAAAAATCAATTCAAAATATAGAAATTAAAACAAGCCAATAGCAGTTCAGGGATGACCAGTTTTAACTTTAACTGACAGCATCTGATAACGGATATGACGCGTGATGCATGGTATCTTCCTGATTAAGGCTTTCAGTCTCGATACATTTTCGAGTCCCGGGACTATAAAATCGAACTCAGCTCAGTCTCGGGATTCCCGGGAAAAACGAGACCATTGAGTTTAGTTCAAAATAACAAGATTTATATTCAAATGCTAGGGAGAACTTTATCAAAAACTGCATTTTAATCTTGTTTTTCTTACGACGTGGTTACAATCGACTGAAATAACAATAACGAGTTACCCTGCCACAATGGCTTAATAATTTGAAATCCATTTTACATTCTAGAAAACGTTCAACATGGTTTGTGAGTCATACATAAATGTAGAGGTTATTTTATCCTTTATTATTATTTCCTTACCTCTTTTTTACACGTCATATCCCTTACATAATTTTAATATTTTTTAAATAAATCTAACAAAAAGAAATATAAAAAATAGAAGCCCACCGACATCGGGATCACGGTCCAAGCCACCGGTGGCCAGGGCTCTTGAGAGAGGAGTCTCCTAACAATGCGCGCCGTGTCCAGGAGTACTGCTTTCTAGATCAGGCCCTTATGATCCAGTTGCCTAACGAGACCCTTCTCAGATGTTGTTCAAGGTTCTTAGATATTAAGCCAATGGTCGTTACAAATATCGGCACAATGATTGCTCTATCCACTTCCCACATGTCGACCACCTCGCGAGCCAAGTCGAGATACTTAGCTATATCAACAATCATTGTGAGACGCTCTAGTCAAGATCGACTGACATAGTGGTGATAGATATCACCACTATGTGGTCGGTAAAATTCTTGTCGCCAATGTTAAGTACGCGGATGCGCGAGAACGGGACACAAGTGAAACGCTCTGTAGCTCGTAACGCATTGCTTTATTTGAGAGTGAAAAAAAAAACCTTCAGGTACGCTATTGTCCCGTTATATTTTGGAGTAAGTACTCGTATATTTGCTGGATAGCTATCAGATGGCTATTCAATCAGTATTTAGTTTTTCGTATTATGCTTTTAAAAATAAGCGCAGATTATCATTTATTTGCCCAAACATGAGTAAATTGTCAGTATACAAGAGATGTTAAAATACAATATAGATCTGAGATATTTGCCCTGGACATTGGGATACAAATATTTTCTAGATTATATTATATTATTATATATTCTATATTATATTGGGGTTAATAATAAAACCATTCTTGCGTGTTATTTAGTCAAATAATTAAAAAAAAAACATGTAAAAATACAACATAATTTTAGTATTTGCGAAACACGTGTCCAGTATTTTTGAGTAAAGAATCGATGCACAAAATTACATAAGTGTATCATGAAAAATCACAAAGTTATAAGCATAACAAGCTTATAAGTTTGTGATTTTTAGTTAGCAAAAATACAAGGTCACCGAGCCATCCAGGCAACTGAGGGGTTGTTTTGCACTTGCACACAGCTATTTAATGGCACCTAATACCCGCTATGACTCTACCAAGTGTCGGTGGCGTCCAACTTATGACCTTTTTAAATATTTTTGGAAAAAAATATGACATGGTGTAAAAACTATTGGAATCCATTAGTAATCCAGTTATTGATTTTAAACCAACTATATTCAAGTTTGGCATAAACTAAAAATAATGTTTTTTACTGATATAAGTCAAAATAAAATTATACGTCTAGAATATTAAACTGAGTAGAATAAAGATAATGCAATTTGGTTATTATTAAAAGTTTTGCGTAGGATTGTGCAAATGTGGCAAAATATTTGCCTTAGTGAGCATATTTTCATGAATACAGTTACCTACAGAGCTTTTCTGGAAATCTAATTTTTAAGACAAATATTCAAAACGATATCTGCTGTTAAGTGTTGCATCGTATCGTGCAGTGTGAGTTTTTTAAATCTACGCAAGTCTCAAAAGTCTCGTTTAGTCCACAAGACCAAGTTAGTCTCGAGTCTCGAAAATGCGGAAAAGTCGTCGAGACTCTCGATATTTTCGAGACCAACACTACCGAGATGAAAGCCCTATTCCTGATTCTAGTTTTGGCCTTTAAATACTAAATAATCATGTTCCATTTTATGTCTCGCTATTTCGTTGCTATACTTACTATCTAAAGAGTTTACATGTGAAAGAGCCTTTTAGCATAGAGGCTGGTCGATCGATTAATACTTCTAATATAAATGGTCGTGCAAAATTTGGACTGCAAATATAGGATGTCAGTGTTGGATTTGATTTCAAAATAATTGAATTGTTGAAAGTCGAGTCAGCTTTATATAAACCATGAGTGCGAGTATCTCAATGACAATCATACTTTCGTGTATCAATTATTACTGTCCGGAATTTCAGGGTACTAACAACTCACAACCTCGTTTAGAAATAAGGTCAATAGGCTAGTTGCCGTAAAAAATGTATGTACATTTAGATTATTAAAAAATAAGGGCACGAATTTTTTTATTTGTAAATTAAACCAAAAATTACCCATTAAAGTTACGTGTGACGTCACGCCGTGCTGCATGTTTTCGCACGGGGTGGCGTCACATGTAACTTTAATGGGCTATATCTTTCTAATTTTTTGTTTAATCGAAAAAAGAAAAAAATACGTGTCCAATATTTTTTTATAATCTAAAATACGGACTAAATTAAATGTAATTATTTTGACACCGGAAACTACCCTATTATGCTTAAAAATAACGTATTTCGTATACGTTTGGTAAGGTTAAGTTAGTTGTTATTACCGCAATATGTAAAATCTTTGAACTGTTTTTAGTCTTGTTCCTATTTCTGTTTGTATTGTAAGGAACCTAGCCTCTCCGTGTTGCATGCCGAGATCGCGTCGCTCGCTCTTAGACTAATTAGTTTAGGAGTTGCCGGGGTCGAGTAGTCTGCCACTCAGTTTTTATATAATTTAACACAAGATGTTTTGCCTGATCCCCTCGAGGCATTCTGTAAATGCCTGGAAAAGTTAAATAATGGTAAAGTAAAGATAAAATATTTTATACACGGTCTTAACGAGCAAAAAAGCAATACAAGCTGGTAAATTTTGTTTTTTAATCGGATTGTTAAAACGATGACTATGACCAATTTATCGGTTATTAAAGTTCATACCAACAATATCCCGCAGGAGTCCAACAAATTTCGGCTTCCATCGACAGTTAAACATATTTACGTTTGTAACCTTAGAAATATTTGTTTTTCATCAACAGGGTTTTCAATACGCTTGTTTGAAGTTTGTGAAATCAAAAATGAATGAAATGAATGTAATTCCCTGTAGTACATTTCTTAAATTAAAAGAATATAATATATATTTCTCTCGATATACAACAGTTTACACTTTTTTAAACTTACCTACTCTCTCGGCGCTATTGTTGTTGATTTGATGTGCAGTATCAATTGATCTAGACATTTTGCGTATGGCGTTCTTTTTATCTACTTATTTTATAATGCCAAGGTATTTTACATATTGCCATCGACCTTACACATGAAAAGGGGCGTGTGTAAACGGACGACGCCGTATGTACAAAGACGAATAATTTAATATGCCGTCGACTTGACCACCGAGTTTGGACTCGATGGAAGCCACATTTATGGTGTGTCACATATTTGAAGATAATAATTTATTAAAACATTCGACACACGCGTTAAAAATGTCACCGCGGCCCTGGAGGGTAATGGACAACTGAGGAAACACAAGTGGACTTTGGTTAGTGAAATTAATTTGATATGGACAATATGAACCTGAATCTTAAATATTCCGCTACAAATCTGTAGTCATGAACACGTTTTCGCTTTGAAAGCGAATAAACATTCTAGGTGCCTCCGCGCCAGTAGTTTCATTTGGCGCACTAATCTGCGAACACTGAAAGGACTACACATACGTTGCCAAATAGACAGCGGTGTGCGTAAAACTTCTGTATGCTCCCCAATTCAAGCTCGCACATCAGTGGATGGCTTTCAACGAACTACTCTTCTACTTTACCGATACACATACAGTCCCAGTGATTTTCAGTGATCAGTGTGATACCTTCTTGCACACATAGACATAATATGTGCGTACAAAATTATACAATACACTCGGCGACCATAAAAACAGAGCTGTGTGGCTGGCATGTTCGATTTTTTATCTCCTATCGTAATAATCTGTACATCTGACACATCAATAGCAAGTATTAGCAAGTCATCAATATGACAGACTAACGCTTGAAAGCCAATAAAAATCGCTTTTATATTTCTGGAGGGTCTAAATCAGTTCTGTCTTAAATTCTTATGCAAGTCAATTTCGACACTAATCTCATTTGAAAATATTCGCTTAATGGTCCGTACTCACATTCGGTATTACTCGATAGATAACGTGTGGACCACAAAACTCACAACTCGAAGGATCACTTTGAGCTGGCTCGATGAAATAAAATATAACTAATTTTCTTCGCACCTACTCGAAGCGAACAGTTGAGCTTGACTCGAGCGTATGCACGTGTCCTAAGAATTGCGAGACATCCTAAATGTAGCTACCGTCTCCTTTGTTGAACAGTTATCTTTTGGCTCAAACGATTCGGTGAATACTGAACGACACGCAGCACTCGATAGGTGAATGTTGTATGTGTGTACGAAAGCCCATACCGTGGTTTTTACTCGACATATTTGCTCGATCGAGTAAAGCGATTATCACACTTGCACGCATCACGCTGCATGTTGCGTGTCAACACACCTACGCGCGTACGTGCCGGAGTGCAGATCTGCATCATCGTGCGGGTTTTTTGCGCAAACACGCGCGTAGTCGCGTTTTGCAAATTCACGCAGGTCAGCAGGTGCCACCCCGCACCCACGCGCGTGAGCGACTGTTTATTCTCATGTACTACGCGTGATCTGCATGAACGCGCGTGGATGCATTTTCGGTGTGTTGGACTGTGCGTGTTTTCTATACAAACGAAGATACAAGTAACGTTAAAAGACGCATTCACGCGCTACGCTGCGTGGTGCGTGGCAGTGTGAATATCGCCTCAAACCGTATGTGAGTACTTACTTAGCTTAATACGAGTAAGAGAAGTTACTTGTAACCTATTCTTTTTTTTTGTTTGTACAAAATTTGCTTTCATTACTACATTCATAAATTCTGCCAAACAGCAAGATAGTTTTTCGCACTTAATGTCATTTAATAAAAAGACGTCTGACCACCACTAAGTCCATTTTTGCTTGCACTCGAAACAAATACTTCAAAGCGTTTGATTTGGCGCCGCGCCGCAGGATTCAAGTGTTAGACAGAAATGACCTCAATGGTCCCTAGAATAACTTATGTTTTCAATACCCTTGCTCAGAAAGTGACTCTTGTTGCACTGCACTTAGGTACATAATGGCTCTTGTTACCAAACTGTGACATTTTGATTACCATTACGCACTAGTGCTATAATGTAGTTAAAACCTTATTGTTCAACTGCTCCCCCGGCATAATTTTAATACAGTATATCGTATCAGGATGGGCGCAGGTCGTCCCCCACGAGTCGCCGGTCAACCCCCGTTTATTCATTTCAGTGACTGTATTGAAAGGTAAATAAAAAAAACTATGGGCGCGCTTATGAAAACAGATTTTTACCGCCACAAAAGTTTACAGTTTTACAGTCATTTTCTTCACAAGTGTATTGAAAAACGTCGTATGATACACGTGAGTAATTAGTGATTACCGTTCTCGGCTCTCTTAAGACCCGAGCCATGGCGAGGGTCTTAATACCGCCTCGTCGGTAATCACTAACATTACACACTTAGGTATATCATAATGTACCTACTATTATGGGCCGTATTTATTGGATTGCAGATTATACTAGACAATTATTATTCTCACTGCGGCGATTCTAAAAATATTCCCCGATTACTGAAAAGCTTATTTGATTAAGATAAAACTCATTCTTAGTTTAAATCCCTAATAAGTGACAGCTTGAGTTTTGAATTGCATTGAATCGGCTTTATGAGACAAACATAATGAAGATTCTTTAAATCTCGAGCTTAACAGAACTTATAAGTTTTGATGAAAGACCAGCGCCGCGACTCAACTTCTATCTCACTTAATAAAGAAAGATAAGGATTGATGACATATCTTTTGGAAGTTTCTTATTCGGACCTAATAAATAGAGTATTTGAACTGGGATGAAGATGGAACAGAGTATTTAGTGTTATTGAGGAAGATGAAGCAGCTTTTCGTATTCGTGTTAGCCAACTTAATTAGAAATACGTAACAGTCTCCCATGAGGTCTAGGTACCTCAAAATTAACATTAGGTGATTAGGTGGTAGATATAATGTAAGAATCTGTATTACACTTGCAAGAATCCCTTACCAATAAACTACTATGACTATGACTACTATATTTAATAAAACTTCTTTTATTTTTTCTTCTTCTTTTTTTTATTGGTCGAATTCTGGACCAGGCAAGGAATTTAACTAGTTTTGCCATCGATACGCTAAGAATATTAAAACTTTACGCGTAAGAAATAATACAGAAAGGCGGACTTAATGCCTTAGGCGTTTTCTACCAGTCGACCTTAGCGTGGTGCGGAATTAATTCGAATAACGTAATTAAAGACACAATAGAAAGAAAATGAAAGAGCGAACGCGCGCGTTCGTTTGGGATTTAATAAATTAATAAACCAAGTTTATCATAACGGTATACAGCTAGAGCATTTCAAACTACTCTTACAGGTCGCGCGGTGAATCAAGATCGCTCGGCAAAAGTGGAAGGGGCATGCGCAGTATTCAATTCTAAGGTCTATTTGGCGACGTGCGGGCGGGTGTGTGCCGGCGGCGACACGTCATTGGTAGATAGAGTCGCTCTTCAATTCCCGCGTTGCGTTCTCGGGTCTCATTGCATACTGTTGTACTTGGGTAATGTTGCGTACCTACAGCTTGTGTTATCGTATTAGTAATACGCAGTCGTAAAAAAAAAATGGTTAAACATAAAGTTTTAAAACGGCAAGCCAGAAAAATGGTTTACGACGTGAATTGTTACGTTAAAAGCAAAAACTAGTGTAATTATAAGTTATTGTTACTAAGGTTCAAACATACGAAAATAAAAATAAAATCCTAACATACTAAGAATTTCTGTGCGCAATTGTACACATGCGCCGATTGCCCCCACTACTTTCACCAAGCGATCTTAATTCACCGCGCGACCTGTAATAGATAGATCCTCTGTCTGCAGCTGCTGCCTTTACATAAACCTCGCAAATCCCTCAGAAAGTGGCCGCGAATTTTCTTTAATACAAGAATCTTAAATTGGTACTCGATTAAAGTTGTATTTTGGTCCCTCCTCCAGTGTTGCCAACAGCTAGCTTTGCTAGATATTTTGCAAAATGTTTCTACGAGTAGATCGCTAGTTTTTTTTAACCCAAAAAGTTGCTACATGGTAGGTAGGTTATAATAAAACATAAGTAATTGAAAGTAAGACATGATAAAAATGACAACGGAACGCCTGACGTTCGTACTTACGTAGGTACTATAATTTTCAAATCTGAACCTCAAAATTTCTCTCTTCAATATATATAAGCTTGATATGGCGTAAGTTTAGTGACCCCGGTAGCGCCGCTGCGACACTCGTGCTCTCCACTGGGTGTTTTGCTCCATGGATTTGACAAAAAAATATCCAAAAATGTTTACCATTGGGTTTTTAAGTACCTAAACCGATGTTAGGTAATTAACTAAATTAAAATAATCTTTGGATGTCTTTTATACGATTTATGTTAAATAAAAAGACATAAATATCAAGATTGTTTACCTTTAGTTAGCTACCTATACCGATGGAGTATAGCTATAAAGTCGCTAAGTTGGCATCACTGCCCTCCTCTTTGCTGAGAACTCCTAGTTTTGTGTATATTTGCCATTCTGTTCACGTAGCCCGTTTCTATTTTACCCATGATGTTAACCGAGCGGATAGAAAATAAAAAAAGCTTTTAACAACGCGCCGAATTGGAAGGTTCCTCTCACAATATTAAATAAATACTAGGTACCTAGTTACCTACATACAGCCGAAGTCAAACATGAACTTTGCGTGTGTTGTTTGTTTGTCAGAGTTTTACAATATGCGTACCGGTCTATGTATTTAATATTCTAAAAGGTTAGTGTTTAAACATTTTTTGTGCCTATGTTTGATATAATGAATAGTGATGACTAGTGTTGCCAGGTCCATTTGGATAAAAATCGGGACAGATTGTAAAACAAATCGGGATTTAGAGTTTTAGATCGGGACATTTTTTTTTTAAGGTTTTTTTTCGGTAGGAAATCATCCAATGACTCCTCCGCTCTGGGGTGGAACGAAAGGGCGTTTAAAACTTTTACTAAGTAAAACCCAGACTTCTTCAGTCGCTCTTTGAGTTTCAGGGTATTTGATTTATCGGGACATTTAGCGTCCCGATCAGGTGCAAATCGAGACGCGTCCCCAGACCCCTAAAAATCGGGACATCCCGCGCAAATCGGGACGCCTGGTAACACTAGTGATGACCCAGTGGTAACGGCACCGACTTGAAAGCTGTAGGTTGCGGGTTCCTACCCAGCTAGGCCCGGTCTAATTTATTTCATCAACAATGCTCTCAAATCTATAAAGGGACACATCAGTGAAGAAACTCCTAGAACCAAAAATTCGAAGACATGTGACATCCAGTTATCCACACAGACCGCGTGATGGACTACGACCCATTCCCTCTACTAGAGTGGAGGCCTGAGTCCCAGCTGTGGGAACATTACTAAGTTATTATACAACCTTATTTTTAGTATATATGCGAAACCTAATTATTTTTATATAAAGAATCTGTATACAAAAGGGGATTGCCCATTTGAGGCCATGAGCGGACAATTGACTAGAGAAAAAATACTTTGTTCATTAATTTTGCCATAAAAAATATGTATTCCCTTAGTTCCAAATGAGTGCCACTGTAATAAATAATAAGTGGTAAATATAAAGGAACGTTATGGAAAAAACAATAGTTTTATCATTGATAGTAATATTTGATGTCCGTCTTTGGCCTGGAATACCATAGAGGCTGCGCAATCCCCTTTCAAAACTGTATTAAGAAAAATCGCAAAGTTATAAGCCCGTTATAGTACTTAGTTGGCAACATAAATACATGGTCACCGAGCCACCCGGGTGACTGAGGGATGGTTTTGCTCCTACACCTACCCAATACTATAATTATTATTAAACACTTTTGGGAAAAAATTATGACATGGTGTAAAAAATATTGGAATCGATTCAGTTACTGATTCTGAAAAAACTATATTCAAGTTTCGCATATCGCACTGCTAACACAAGACTGTATCAACTCCAAAAAAGACAAATTCGAGATAACTCATTCTTCTTATGTTAAATTTAATTCTCTACGCGTCAATAAAACCCTCACTGAAATAGCGCAAGAAACAATTACGAAATGGCGTTATAAGTCTCTTTTCATGATTTACCAACTGTTATAACCCCCCGCGCAACACTGCGTCATCTTTAGTTACGGTTAAAATTTGAGTGGTAAGGACGAGTCGCTTTGCGTAAAAGACCGCATTATTTTGAATTGCTGCGTTATTGCTAAATCAGGTATGTAAAAATTGATGTATTTTTAGGACTTAATACGTTATTGTTGATTAAAACCTAATTATGAAGTTGGTGTATTTCCAGTTTTTACATTATTGTTGGTTAACAAGGAATCCAATTGAAGTGATATTTTGAATAACGACATTCTTGTTAGTTTAGTTAGTAGTTTTAGACTTAATGCAGTTTTGATGAAAAATTTTTGTTTACTAAGTTTTTTGGGGTAAATTATTCATATTTCAATAATATAATTGCTGTTACTAATAGTATTTAAAACTGCACGTTCAATCAGTTATGTTAAAGTCAAAACAAAACATTTCTCTATAATTTACAAAATAATTTTGAGTTACAACATCCTAGGTGACGAAAAAATATTTTCGCTACGTAAATAGGTACATTAATTTTTGTTTATTTATTTATCAGGAACAATATACATTGTATTTGATATTTATATTTTATAGTATTATTTGTAGTATGAACCGTGGGCGTCTTCTGGTAGATATGGCGACCAAAACGACGTTCATCTATGAAACGGACAAGGAAAATAATATTAACGAACAAAACACTGCATCTGACCACAGAAAATACTACATTTCACCCCTGCACAGTGATCAGAGTGATTTTGACGATTCGGACTGCGACCCTCATTTTATTCCTGGGTCAACAGGTAATGTTTCCCGTTTACTTCAAGGTGAAGCCACGAGACCTCCAAGTAGTTCTTCCTCAAGTAGCTCTTCTGCAAGTAGTTCCAGTTCATCTTCATCAAGTAGCTCAGATGATGAAGCAGAAAATAATTCAGACCACATTGCTTCTACTAGTGGATTAGCAGGTCAAATAACTACAGAAGCAAATGCTTCAGAGGTACAGGTAATCGTACGAGGCAAGAAAAGGGTGAAGAAAAGGGTGAAATGAAAAGAATTGGAAAAGTAAAATTGCAAAAACACTTCGAAACACAGGTAAGGACTACACATCAAGTGATAAAAAACAAGTCTCAGCTAGGAAGATGGGTCCTATGTGTGGAGATAAATGCCGATTAAATTGTCGAGCAAAAATAGATGAGACCTCGAGACAAGATATTTTTAATGATTACTGGCGTTTGGGAGACTTGTAATAACAAAGACAATTTATAATAGCTCATACATTTTCATAACATAAGAATTTACAAAGATTAGTGATTATGTGTAAAATGACTGAACTAGAACTATTGCCTAAGAATTATAAATAAATAAGAAACTTTAATTAATCTAAAATACGTACTTCATAATGTTGATTTTTACTGTTGTAAGTGCCATAATTATGGTTTTTGTATTATTATTTTTTATGGTTTCTTTTGATAAATACAATATTTGACTTCTATCTTGCTTTATTTATGCCCTAACTATAGTATCTAAAATAACAGATCTAATGAAAAAGTATAATAAATCAAAATACCTTACCTAAAATCATTCAAATAAAATCAAAATAAAATGTAGGAAGTCAAAATTATATCACTTATAACTACGCAACTAAAAATAATTCTTTTTTTATTTTTTATTTCTCACACAATACTGTATTAACTCGAAATTTGGAAATAACTTGATAAACCGCAATCTCAGAAATTACTCATAATTATAGAAACCCCTTAATTTTATCCCTAATTTTAAAACAGTGTTCACTTTTTTACATTCGTTAACAGGAAACGAGTAATCAGTTTTCCATCATTTCTGAAAAAAGCTTCATTTTGAGTTGATACAGTCTTGTGTTAGCAGTGCGATATACTAAAAGATGTTGTAAAATAAAATATGGTGCACTAACTAGAAGAATCTAAATTAACATCCAACATGGGAACTTAGGCCAAGAGTATACAAAATATATTGTCCGGCCGTCCGGTAACTGTCCGGACCAAGCCCAAGTCGTCGACGGCGCGCACTGTTCCCGCGCGCCTCAAGGAGTTGTCAGCAACAGCAGGGACCCAGCCGGGTCGAAGCCTACTAGGGAAAGGGCGCTCGAGCCCCGGTATGAAGGCTAGAAGGAACGGGGTGGGTCTTTTAGTCAGTAAGAGTCTGACACTATCTCCCGCTCCGCCCAAGAGCGGGGGATGTCAATGCATGATTTTTTCCCACCATAAAAAAAAAGGCCAAGAGTATGCTTGATGAGTATTTACTTTTCCAAACGAATGACTTACAGTCTAGATAGAAGCAGACTGAATTATAAAATAGTTTAACATGTTACGAGCTTATACACACAAGCGGCTAGTTGTCAACGACAAAGGTAATTGCAGCCGGCGACACGGGTCGACGGTAGTCATCGACTTATATATTCTAGTGATAGACAAGTCCTTTCATGGAAAATATTTGTCAAAATACTGAAAAGTTAAAACAAAACTTCACTGCAGCGCTACATTGCTCCTATATCGTTTAACAAAACTATTAAAACATGTACCTACATCATACTTTTTTCGCGACCAAAGCGCCATTAATGTCGTGGCACTTACGCGTTTCGTTCAATATAGTGTAATGTTCAAAGTGTACAGTCGACATAACACCTGAGTTGACTAAAGTATTCACTTTCACTAGATTAGGCGTGCCGTACGAATGTAATCTAGTGCGTAGTACATATATGTCAATGACGACAGCCTATAATGAATGACACTTGACACACGACGACGGGGCTGCAGCTAATATTCAAAGTTGGAAGGTCGACGGCCCCCGTCGACGGGTCAGTATAAAAATCGTTAATTATAGGCATAATAGAATAGAATAAACTTTATGGTAAACGTTTTAGTAAAAAATAGTTTGTTTAAAAAGTCAAACGACTTGGTTAATTTATTAGGGTAAAATGAAATCTGATTTTCAACACTAGTTGAAGAGAAAGAGATCTTGAGCATTGTTTACTGATAGAACCTTATAAAAGTATCGAATATACTAAGTAATTTTTAAGTGATTTAATATTATTTTGGGACTTTTTAATAATAGAAAATACAAAAAGATTTTCTTTTAGAATATACCTATTTCAGTCTCTTTAATGATATTCATATTACAAAAGTAGGATAAATTTGCAAAGACATAAGTCTCATAAGTAAGTATAAAGTAATATCATAAATCTGGAATCGTAAGAGAAATCTGATTCTAAATATTATATTCCGCTTATTGATTCAACATCACTAGCCATATGACGATCAAGATCTGTTGTAGAACTATCATCATCTTAAAAAACAAGTGAATGACAATTAAAATTCAGATATTTTATATCGTTCAAAAATTTCCAATTCGTTTGACTTTTTAGACAGACTATGTGGTTTACCATGACGTTCAAAGTAAGATTGTTTTAATCTTGTTTCAGTGTGGGTAAGAGATGGCGCTAGATAACCTGTATAGCTCTGTCTCTTACCCACACTGGAATAAAATTGGGAATCAAACGAGCTTACCTGTTAAGCGAAGTCTTGATTCTAATTTTATGAGCACCGAGTCCGAAATGCAGTTTTATTGTTTTACATGTAGGTTATTCTTCCTTCTTGGGATAAATACGCGAAGTTTAGATGTTTAAAAAATATAAAGCTAAAAAACCCTTGTATCCAGACGCCATATGTTGAACTGTCACTTATTTTAGAGATTATCGGATAAGGAACAAGCTGTCTTTTGGGCAGACTTGTTCCTACATACTTACATTCACTGTTTTCCTGCAAGGATAACTGTGTGTTAGGTAAGGATAATTATTGCAGCTTTTGGGCTATTAAAACTAGTGGCGGGTGGGTAACTGCATTTCGGACTCGGCGCTCATAAAATTAGAATCAAGACTTCGCTTAACAGGTAAGCTCGTTTGATTCCCAATTTTACTTCGCGCCGAGTCCGAAATGCAGTTTTATTGTTTTACATGTAGGTAGATGTTTAGAGTTTGCTGCAATAATTAATTGTTACGCTATGGTATTATCAACTCAAATGCGGTTCTCTTTTATAGTAAGGCATGAGTTAATTTTGTTGCGTTGGGAGAGGCTCCTAAGATGTTGTCTAAACTATCCTTTTGTTTGTTAAGTTATTGTGTGGGAAGTGTCCTCGAGTTGTAAAAGTATATTTGGTTCATTGGTAACTGATTTATATGAGAACCATGTTATCTTTTACGAGGGCAGTTATAGTATCGCGATGTGAGACATGTATTGTAATTAATTGGATTATTCTTAATGTAAATAATCACTTATGAATTACCAGTTAGCTTTTAAGAATATTATTATAATTACTATTGGGTACTTTACTACTTGGTTATTTGTACAATCATCGTTATATCTGGCCGTTGATATCGGCTATATTACAAGATCTTTACTATTAAATTAAATCGGGTAAAGAGTTACTTGGTTTTATATTAGTGCTGTTCCGTTTTAGCACAACGACGATTTGTTGAGGTCTATTGAAATATAATAATCTTATTAGTTATTTTATCATGCCATAGTGATGTTTTACTATTTGAGTGTGCTGAGCTGTTTAGTTGTTAGGGTTGTTTTGTGGCAGTCAATTTGTTGTTAGTTTCCTCAAGTTTCTTCTATAATGTGAGACAGGAAAGAGGCTATGACTTTTTCATGTTCTGGAAAGAGAAAATACCCCTAATTGGGGAATGTTATAGTAGAATCGAATGTCACAGAAAGTGATTACATTACATTCGTCATACATTTAGCCTTGTCTTACATTAGGCAATGCAATTAGGTATCTACATGTATTATACATTGCAATTCATTCATCGTTTTCATTTAAAGATGAGGTGTCTATTCATGACTAAGTTATATTTGTGTTGACATTGTAGTGACTGGTATGAAAGTATAGCTTACCAGTTTTATTGTTACTATTATTTATTTTCTTAGTGTGCCTACATTCGCTTCGGCATGTATGGGTATATACTTGTATGTAAGCTTATACCTGTAGGTATGTGCTTATGGATCTATTATATGTACCTATAAAAATATTTAATAGCTGTGAAGGCAATTGTATGTCGTTTATTTATGCCTCCCAAAATGGAAGTCAATACGATTGTTTCCCCTTTGTTATTAGTGTTTTTATGACACAGTGTGGAGGAGTTTATGTGTGATAGAACTAACCTAGCCTTCTACTAGGTCCTAGGTACCTGGGGAAGTTGTAAGGTCACTGATCTTGCACGAGATCTTGATGAGTCTGATCTTGTTGTACTAGGTAGTCCCCAGGATGCATTTTCTCCCCCCTCCTCTTTTTGTTTCTTGGAAATGCCATTTTACTTGTGTATTGGTAAGTTTAGATTTGTTTTAGTAATTCGGATGTAATAATTCATTGCCTCAAGTACATTTTAACCATTCAGTCCCACACAGATGAGGGTAATGAGGAAATTAAATATGTTTGTTCTAGCTCAATAAACACAAAATAAATTAAAAGTAAGTATGAAACAAACAAAACTAGTTTTTTTTTTTTTTTTTTTTTTTTTTTTTTAAATAAAGACCATAATTTGAACATTATGTGATTTACATATAGGCATACAGGCATAATATCATACCATGTTTTGGTGAAACATTTTGTTTTCAAGTTGGTCAGTATTCCATTACATGCTTGGGAATGTCTGAATAATCCGACATGAAATGTGACATTTGATTAACTTAGTTGTGGATTGTTTATCTACTATCATGTTTAATTTTTATGTTCTGGAGTCTTGTGCACTGCAAAGTGGTATTCATATTATGTTTCTCTGTAATCTTGAAATTTTTTGTTAGGCTGAGTATTCATTTATAAAGTTTGTTTGATAGCCATAGAAGTGATTCATGGTGATTGAAGTAGTTTTGGTGTTTTAGGTAACAGAGTTCTTATATACAGAGTGCATCTGAAGTAATGTTTCTGTGACCGAGTTAGTTGTCTAGTCATATGAAGGTTGTTCATTGTTCTTAGATATTATTGATAATAGGATAATGTCTTCCTTAACCACAGAAGATATTGTAAATTTATGACAATTACTACTGAAGATATTATACAGGTGCAGATCAAATTGAATCTGAATTTTGTTATTTCTAATTCCTTGCAATAAGATTTTCCTTATTTATTTCAACGTTAAATGTTGATAGGGTATCTATTTATTTATTTATTAGGAGCACCAACCACATATTTACAAAAGATTTTGTGTTTAGGTAGTCAAATATATAGCAGTTTAATTGTTATTCATCTATAATGAGTTTTCACTTTAATGAGTGGTTTAAACATTAAGTTATTCATTTTGTTCTAACAACTATTTAAAAGTATATCAAGGTATTTCAATATTTAGTTGTTGTATTCCATTATGAGCTTGTCGCTGACTTACTCCCTTGTGTAATTATGTGTAAATGGAGCAGGTGGTTTTGTCCACCAATCTACCCACACTAATATACAGTTGGGGAGTATACACTTCTGTTTCCAACAGTAAGTGGTTCCTTCTTAAAATCAATGGTAGCTTCCTTAACCTTTCAGATACCATCAACCTGAGACACAATAGCAAGATAAAAGATGCGAGAACGCCGGCGTTTGCTTGGGGTTTAATGAATTAAACCGCTTAGCCCAATAGTCAACTAAACTAGTAGTAGTATTGGTGTCATACATCAAGTATTCTAAGGTGCTGGGGTGTTGAGTATTATTATAATATTGAAAATTTGGGAGCTTATAATTTTACTCAGGACTGCTGTTGGTGTCCACAGAGGACTTAACCCGCAATTTTCTAAGGTTTGGTACCTTAAGAGGTCAACTTACATGCTCTTTGAGCAAGTTTTTTATCATAAGGTTAATACTAAATGTGTGGAGTGATATGCTGTAACTATGGATTCAATTCATAATATAAGTTATATCATTTTCCATAGGTATTTTGCCTGGAGTAATGTGCCTGTCGCTTAATTATATTTATTATTGTAAAATGTTATTTGTTATTAGTAAGCATATCCTTTGTGAGTTGTTGGTGAAGTAATTAAGTTACTTAGTGCTTAAGTAGTATTATTGTCAGCATCACATTCTCTGCAGTCAGTGCATAACATAGCCGTAAAGAAAATATTATTTTCTATAGAATAGTTTATTAGTACTGTTTAATTGACTCAGTTTTGATAATTGATCTGATTCAGGTATATTTATTTGCTATCAGTGTGGTAAAGGCATGATATATGGGTGACAGGTTTCCGCTACACCACATGTAGCTTTTGTTCTCAGTCATATTCTTATATCATAGCTAATTTGACAATTAACTCATAACGGTGAGGGTTGGTACACTACAAGCATCTTGCACTTAACGTATTCACTCTGTGGCGGTGTTTTCCATCAGAGTTGCAGACATACTTGGTAAAGGTATCAATAATTCTGCCTTCTCTCAATGGTTTTGGGTTGGCTTCTAGTCCAACAACTGGATGCAGATAGGTGCCTGTCGGCAATCCAGCTAGGTACAGCGGAATAACTTATGATAATTTGAATATCTCGTATTCATTAGCATTTTATGCTTAGAAAAGTTTATGATTTAATTAACAGACAGTGTGCAGCTTACCACCTCATATTGGTTTGGAATATCTCGTATTCCCTAGGAGTTAAGTGTTTAGTAGCGATCTACACCTAGGTGGTGCACTGTTTTGTTGTCATACAGATGGGTAATTTAGAACTTAGCCTTCTCGAGGCCTTTAAAAGTACTGATAAAGTAGGAGTACGTCAACCTTAGTCTTTTTCCTATTTCCGTTCTTTGGATTATAATGGAATGGGACTCACCTGTTATGACAGATCCATACCAGAGTAGCAACATGAAAATTACGTCGCTAAGAGTATCGCGTACTGTCTGGTATGTTGTTGCAATCAGTTTAGCGCGTGAATGACGTCGCTAATGGTATCTCGTACCCTGATTGAGATTGAACAAGGTTTCGACTCGTAAGTCTTAAAGTAACTGCAGTATTCACTATGATCACCTAGTGCTTGGAACAGGCACAGTGAGGATCACGTCCTCAGTGACCAGTTTCAGGTGGCCTTTCTCACGCCTTGAGTCGTGGAAAGTCTCCAGGGGTACATCCAACTTGTCTGGGTGTCGGGTAAGATTCTATTCCTTTGATGTGTTTATCCTGGCGTTCTTCGTCCTGTGTGATTTTAGATTCAAGGCTTCGACAGGCTTGAAATCCGTTACTGTACAATACACTTTGTGATGTCACTTTGAATTTCGTTAATTTTGCTAAAAAAAGGTACTATTTCATGTATTTTTAGTGAATAATTAGATGGTATCACTTGGGGTTTTGTTAATTTGCAAAAAAAATACTATTTTATGAATTTTAAAAAAATAATTAGATAAGAGAAAAAGTTTTGCTCGCGTTCTTTTACCCGCGAAGAAAATAAGTGACAGTTCAACATATGGCGTCTGGATACAAGGGTTTTTTAGCTTTATATTTTTTAAACATCTAAACTTCGCGTATTTATCCCAAGAAGGAAGAATAACCTACATGTAAAACAATAAAACTGCATTTCGGACTCGGCGCGAAGTAAAATTATAACAATCTTACTTTGAACGCCATGGTAACCCAGCTGACCATAACTTTTACGCACAATAAATCTATGGGTGCAAGGGCGGTCTTTTCGATATTACAGCTTAGGTATATAGGTATTTATACATAATACAAATAAGAATATCGATTACACATTAACGAACAGTTGCCAAATTACTTACTGAAATAATTTCAAAGAAATCCTTAGTGCGGCTATCCAATGCGGCAGAGGCCTTGAACAAGAGCTATATCGAAATATCTCGCTCAAGGCTTTTGCCGCATTACATTCTTATTCCTACTCAAAGGAACTTGAAATACGAGGAGTCCAAGTTCATGCCAGTATTTTTATTTTGGGATATTTTTAACTGTGTATCAAAAACCTTATTCTTTACTAAAAATACTGATTGTATAGTCTGTCTAATAAGTCAACCGACTTGGGAATTTTGTACAATATTTAATCATTTAAAAAATACTTATATTCGATACTTTTCATACGGTTCTTCTGATAGTAAACAATGATCTCTATCTCTTAATCAACCTTATAGAACCCGTGTTGACTACATCAGATTTAATTAAATCTTAATAATTACCCAAGTCGTTTAAATTATTAGACAGACTCTACAGCAAATATTAGTGGACTTTTTACAATTATTATGGAACTTGAGGAACCCTAACTCGGACAGGTTAGGTTAGAAGGCCCCGACACCCCTTGTGTTTTGTAGTGCTTTTTTTTTTCACCCAGGTGAGCATACTTTAAGACAATTATTATTTTTGGTTCAGTAAAAGCATATATTGTAGTAGAAAACAGGACTAAATTGATACTACCCGTTTTATTAATAGCTTCAGAATAAATAGCGTTAGCCGGGACGGGTCGCTCGACAAGCACGTTCACTTTTCATTTCCAAAGATAAGACCGTCTCATCATAAAGAGCTCTAAGCGTACAATTACCGGAACGGATCTTGAGCGCTGGCTTCAAGTTGTGCAGAAGTCAAATATTCGGTCTCTTTAGTGGTGCGAAGTGAGACGGGGGGTGGGGAGTGTCAGTGATTGGCTTACCGCGCTATCGGGTCATAGACGTCACTCGTGATCCGCTCCCTGCGTCGCAGCATGTATCTGACAACGACGATGATTGGCTCGCCAATGTATGGAATGCGCAAAGCGATCCCCACTCTGACGCCGAGCGCTCAAGATCCGTGCCGGTCATTGTAGTCCACTGCAACATTGAATAATACTCGTATCACAAACTGATACTAAGCGTCTAGTATGCAAATCACATACAATACACGGGATCTATCATTAGCTATGTGTGTTATATCGTTGGATAGTTAATTTTGAGCTGAATAAAAGTTACTATGGTACCAAGTTCCGTTTAGAGTTATTCTTTGTTTAACATGATTGTTAGTTTTCCCAAGTACAAACTTAGTAGATGCTTAAATAACTAAGTATTATTGTATTTTTGTTTTAATTAATTTGGTCGATATATATTCAGTCACGAAAGACGTTTGAAACAATTGGTTAAACTAATAAAAAATATCAAATACTAATTGCTGCCAGAGGCTTCGCCCGCGTGATAGAAAATTATCTCAAAAACAGTAACAAACATCCTTAGTCCATACTTACAAACTTTCGCGTTAAATAATATTGGTAGGATTTAGGGCGCCTTGAAAGCCGCAAAGGCAGCACAAATGCAGCGATGCGGCCGCGTTTCTTTGTTATGCCATAGGTATACAAAAGACGCGCGGCTGCAGCGCTACACCCGCGCTGCAGCCGCGCGTCAGTTCAACAACATTGTCACGCTCGAACCTAGCTAGCGGCTACAGGGCAGCCGCCGCGCTGCAACCGTACGGCACTTTGTGGCTAATTTAAAGGTGCCCTACTTATTTATTTTTGACCAAGAAAGTGAGGAAACATACCCCCGAGATGTTTCCACCCCCTCCCTCCCTTTGTGTTACCCCCAATGTCCATCTGTATGTGATCCCACTGACCGTGAAGAAGTAATAAAGATACACACAATACACACAGGTGTACATACAAAGTTTTGCATTTATAATATTAGAATGACAACATACGATTACATTATTATAAAAGGATTTTCATAAAATAATTATACGAAACAAGATCTTTTTAATTAATTGAAAACCTGTTCGGAAATTCTTAATCAGTACTCGTTTAATAGAGTAAAATAGTTTCTATTAAAATTAATTATATTTTCATGCACATAATATTCCACAAACAAACGAAGCTATTATGCAGTACTTCCACGTTGGAATAACCTACAAAATATTAATTATAACCGTCATGAACAGAAGATTGCAACGTAACAAAAACATTATAAAAAACGGTACAAGTAATTTTTACCGAGCATCTCCTACGTATACTCTGGGAGAGTCAGCTGTGAGCTGTCAGGAAGGCAAGTGTAGAGGAAATTAAATTAAAATTAAAAGAGAGTCTCGCCTTCTTTATAATTTATCTCACTTTCAATATATATGTTCTTACTTTTTCTTCAAAAATAAAAGAGTTGTATCGAAAACCCCTTTCCATTATTATAGATAAATGACACAAATGTTATAAAGGAAAAACTTCGTAAGTATGTATGTGTGTGTATGTTTGTTACTCCTTGCTCAAGCAACTGAACGGAAAATTGGCTCACGCCTTTTTCACCCCGGGAGTTTATTGCCCTTAATTTCCTATTTTTGAAGTCGGTGGAAAAGGCTAGTATTACCTGTATTAAACAGGTATTTATTTATTTTTACACCACCTGCTCCTGCTCGATAATGCCCTTTCATATGTCATACAACCATGAACCATCACTTAAAGCAATTAATTCTGTCCCTAGGGAGATAATGCAGTATGGGCGATCTCTAGGGAATAATGAAATTTGAATTTGGAACGTCGAACACTTAGTTCACCTATTGTTGATTTGTCAACAATAGGTGAACTAAAATTTACGTGCATCAAACAAATTTATTCAAAATTCAAACTGACCATTTTTATATTAGAAAAAATAAAAACAGATTATTACGTGGCCGTGGTTTTGAGTTTAAAAAAAAGTAATGAAAATTGAAACTATAGAATCTTAGATAAGTGAATTTGGTTTGTTTCAAATCTCAAAACATGTTGAGTGATAGTTAAGAATAACTTGTAAATGATACCTATATTTCTCTAATATATGATTTGTTTTTACTAAATTGGCTTTTAATTAGGTATCTCACAGATGGTGTAAAAAGTAGAGTACCTATCCAACACGAGGATAAAGCTATCTTTGTGTCTTGGGCAGCTTGAATTCCTCACTTCACTCAGATTTCTTTATTATAACTCCATCGCAATGCTCGGAAGTAAATTATATAAGTCCAGAATTCAACATGCCGCCCGCGACTTAGAGACAGTGCTTTGTCCCCTAGTCACATAATCTCATCATACATCATCATTATATTTAACCAGAACGACAAAATAAATGTTTGAAAAACTGATTAAATTAGATATAATAGGTAAAACACATTAAAGAAAATATCACACAGATATACAAGGTTATTTGTGAAACACTGGCAACCTATCAGGACTATGTTCCTTACTAACATTATAAACAACGACGTTTGTTTTTAAAATTTTATCATATTTTAGTTCACCAGGTTTTCAAAAAAAAAAAAAAAATTTATATTGAACGTTCTAAATATTACAAAGTCTATGAGAACCAACCGATAGTAGAATAGCGGAAAGGAGCAGGGAACGAGCGGCGGGGGCACTTGATGCACTGGCACCTACAGCGAAATACAGAGCTGCAATGTGTTGACAGAACAAAGAAATATTGAAGGTTGGTTTTTGGTAAATGTAATAGAACCAAAGTTGTTGTTTATGATGTAAGTAATACAGTCCTGCAAGGTTGTTAGTGTGTAACAAATAACCCAGTATAACTGAATCTCTCACTTTCATTCTCGTAAAACAGCAGACATTCAGTCAGTATCTCTTTCCATTTATCAGTAAATAAATCTAGTCCTGGACTGGATTAAAGAAAGCATTGAGTGCGATTAACATTCGCGGAATGGGTGACATACGTCGCGCAACCGTACGGCAACTCTACAAATAATTTATGACGTCTTGCCCGGTAATATAAAGAAGAAGAAAAAATTACATAGCTCCACTAAAGTAGGCGTGTCGATGGTTCCGTGTATGATCTTGTAGGCAGTTGCTGAAGAAAGGCTCGTCTAACCTGGAGCGATCCTAGGGCCTAAGTCTGCTATTTTTATAAATTCGTCATTCCAACACGATCCCATTGTCATTTTGCTAAAATCGATCGGTCAATGGTCTTGTAATAGAATTGTGGTAGAATGACACATATCGAGCTTATTAAAAGCACTAATTGCGAAATGATGTTATACTCGTAATGGTAGGTCATTGATCAAAGGAACTGTCAAAATTGCAGAGTACCGCATACGTCAGATATTCATTTGTCACTATATACGAGATTAGAATGAATGGAGTGTCAGTGGTTGACCATCGGTAAGTCATAATGACGCCATTATGTTAGTAGATTACCAAAACTTGTTAAAATCAACAACTATGAAATCAATAATAGACCATTCTGACACTATTGTAATAGCAGACTTGAGGCCCTGGTATATCGAGTATGCAGGAATTTTGTATATTAAATAGTCATGGTGAATTTTAAATGCGATTGTGCGTGACTTGTATGATTGTTAGGGTTCCGTACCTCAAAAGGAAAAACGGTACCCTAGAATCACTTTGTTGTCCGTCCGTCCGTCTGCCTGTCTGCCAAGAACCTTTATGTCGGGAACGCGTAAATATTATTCCTTCCGAATCGATTTAAAATGTTCGGTTTGATAAGTGTGAACATTATTTTTTGTCAATTCAACCACTGACTTTTAAAAAAGTAAATATTTATTTATCTTTAAACACTACTAAATGGATCTACTGCAGTGCGGTGCCAAAAACTACGGTACATACAAACTGAAAATAGATTCAACATTATCGACGTTTTTATCTTATTTTTAGGATTCTGTACTCCAAAAGGAAAAAACGGAACCCCTATAGGATCACTTTGTTGTCCGTCCGTCTATCTGTCTGTTTGTCAAGACCCTTTATCTAGGGAACGCGTGGAGGAATCGAGTTGAAATTAAAACAATATACAATTTACTCAAGTTGGCGGATTCTTGAAGCTATAAAAAAATCAAACTTGTAAGTTAACGACAAAAAAAGATATGTCGGTTTAAGTGGCAAAAAACGTACATTTCGACACTCTCGAGGAAATCAATATTCATAGGATACTTCGTTGACCCAGAATCCTGAAATTTGGCATAAAGCAAGATCTTATAGCACAAGTATATATCATAATAGGCATAAATCTTAAAACTGTAAAGTTGTAGTGTCACATTTTTTTTTTGCGGTTCAGCAGTGATGCAATTGTTGATGGTGAATTGCACTAGTTTATAAATAAACGCGTACCGGAACACGCAGTGTTGGAAGCAGACCTTCCACAAGGTGAACCGATGACTTGGTCAGGATCGCGGGAATCCAATGGATATGACGCACAGGACCGGTCGTTGTGGTGACGCTTGGGGGAGGCCTATATCCAACAGCAGACGTCTTTCAGCAGAAATGATGATGATGATGATGAACTATAAACCATTAAAAAAACACTACAGTGCTAGATCAGAGTCCCTAGAGATAACGAAAAATTAATTTATATATGGTTATTTTTTAATCTACAAAAGAACGAAAGTCAATTTGTTGAGTCGGCTTATTTGTGTTGAAAATTAATCCGCAATTTTCGATTAAATATACACCGACTGGTGGCTGTCCAGATCTCGAGAGGAAGTGCCTTCCGGATGAAGAACGACGGAGCATGAATGGAAACGGGAACAAAATTAAAAGTATGAATAAATTAAGAGGAGATTGTGGAATCTAGCCCACCTGATGTATTACTAAGATAATAAGGATAGAAGCTTGAACTACAATCAATAAAGTAAAAATATGTTAATAAAAATTGTTTTACCTTACAATTAAAATAGAGTAGGCAATGAGAAATGCAAGATGTATGGTTTACGTTAACGCAATCGACACGTTTATGACGTTCGGGGCTCCGATTGGTCCGCTCCGAGCTCTTAACCAATCAGAGAGCCAAACGCGTTAAAAGTTTTAATCGCGTTAATTTAAAAACAACTCGAACTCAGCTCACTGATTGAAAGAGACCCAGCGAGTAGTGTGTTTACGTGTTGTGTTGTCAATCTTTTGTTGTGGTTTTAGTCAGTAAAAGTCTGACAAGTTCCTCGCTCCACCCTAGAAAGGGAGAAGTCATTGGCTGATTTAAAAAAAAAAAACTCAATCCTGTTTATATTTTAGATAGGTACTCTGATATATTTTATTTAATGTCGATCGTTCTCAGTCCATGAGATTGAAGTCATCAAGAAGTACAATAGCAACTTTCGAGTCGCCTTCTAGGCCTGTAGTCGCCCAACTTGCTATAAGGAAACTTGCTATATCCTTGAATTGAGGAGCATCCGGAAGGTTTACCACACTACTGCCTATTTGGAAAACGTGTGCGTCTGCGTAGTCCTGCCGCTACTCGCTCGGAGGTCGCAGATTGGTGCGCCAAATGAACTACTCGCACCTAAAGTAGGTATACGTAGATATTACCATGCTTTCATAGCGCACGATCTTGGTCGTGACTACAGATTTCAATATCGATGAGGATCATATTGAAATGTATCAGCTTGAAATGTTACATTTATTTTCTCTTCGTTCATCTGTATCCGTACATCTTTGTGTGTGTTCTGTTCGACGCAATCAGAGGCCTTAGAAGCGCGCCCAACGCTTCAAATTTATGGCATTCAATAAGGCGCCTCATTCGTTTTGTTGATAACTTCGCCCATTTGATTCGATGCGAATCGGTCTGAGAGCCCAAACCCCTTCCCGTTGTCTGTGGTGTTAAAGTGACATTAACTGAAATAAGTAATTTTTGAACTTCTTGTGGGCAAGCTAACTAGCTTAATATATGATTGATGTGCTTTCTTCTTTCTTTCTTTCTGGCGATTACTTCTGGTTTTCATTGCTTTAATCACAAAGACATCATTGCTTTTGATTGAATTGAATATTTACTTCTTTATCGATATGATGAAATCAGTCATTCTCTCATTAGTTGCGCCATCGGTGGTCTGCCAGGTCCACTTCCTGTGGTCACAAAATCACAAAAAGGAGTTCATCATCATAGAGAGACCATGCGTCTCCATCAAAACTTGTAGGTGTTGGAGTATCATCATCATCCTCATCATCAGCCTGCGTCAATCCACTGCTGGATGTCTGTCCAGCAGTAGATTGACGCAGTAGTCATTTTCAACTGAGACATGCCTGTGTCTCAGTTGACATATAGCTTACACCATAGCAGCAAGGTGTCTAATTAGCTTTAATTCGTTCGTAATATATCCGGCCTCAATGACATTTCACTTGTTCAAAAATTCTCAAACTGTTAACACCATAGCACTAGATTACGCATGCCGAACACTCACTTCAATCGACTCAGGTGTAATGTAGTCACACCTTGAACATTACACTATGTTGAACGAAACGGATAATTCCACGGAATTCATGGCCTTGATCGCGAAAAGTATCCTTTATAACCTATCTTAGCGTTGTATGTTTTAATAGAATCTGTTAGACGACATAATACCAATGTAGTGCTGCAGCGAAGTTTGTTTTAACTTTTCAGTATTTTTGACAAATAGTTTCCATGAACGTGCTAGAACGTAGGATATAAGTCGATGGTTAACACCTAATTACATTTCATCTAACTTGTATGGAGTATCCAGAGTTTAATTTCTTCCGGAATATCCCTTTTTTCTCGCACAGTAGGTGTCCCGATGGTTCCGACATTCAAATTCAAGTTGCCCGACAGGCAGCAGCTCGTCTAGATTGTCCAGTTTCGTGTTGAAGGCTTTAAACTGTGAAATGAGTTTTTAACCACACGTGGGTTTATACATATCTCATGCATGGTCTCTACTTCAGCGTTTGGGTGTGTCATAGTCGGGGCGTAAACCTGTATGACCTTCAACGAATATCTATATAAGTACATTATTATATTATATTCTTAGTAAAGGTTGGTACGCCCTAGTCGACACACTTTCGTTCTCCACCACATTGTTTACAAGTGCCTTATGAACGACAAAATCATCACCACTTCCGCGTTAAACATTTGATATTATCAAACAAAGAAACAGATTATATTATCGTGTTCCTCCCCTTTTTTCAGACTTCTATATTATAATAGTCCATCGTAATTCCTGCTCAGTTCTTTCTCGAATTCAGTGATCAGCTTATCGGTCCGGAGTGTACACTTATTATATCTATTGCGCCAGGTATAGCCGTGGAGTTTTGCAGAAATCGAATCTCATTCGGGGTCTCTTCGCACCCTTACCTCACCGTTATCTTTACCGCTACCGTGACTTTACAAACTTAATGTTTCTTGCCAGTCATTTTATTTCAATTGAGGTTTTTTGCGGATTGATTGAGTGAGATTGAAGTCGGTGCAGTTGGGCACTCGCATTGCGGTGGTTTTGTTTTTCCATTCTGTATTAACCACTTACTTATTCACTGTGAGAATATTACTCGTGAAATATTTCAATGCTATCAGAAGGGATTTGAATTACGTGTAAGGATCCGTTACATTGTTCCAACGAACAATATAAAATCATGCATTATTAATGATTTTGCTTATACCGTATGTATGGCTTGTTAGATGTGAAATAAGAGCCCCTATTAAACGTTTTAATTTCGTACAACCGATTGCAAGGAAACAAAGCCTAAGTAATATATCCAGTTACACACAATTTTAATGTATAAAAGTTATCAACATCGATTTCGTACATTTTACGTGATGCGCGCACAACTAAAAACTACAGATTTATTATATGTATAGATTTGTTACAAACAGTAGTAGGTATAGCTAAATCAGTGTTAACAAAGCTGTTCAATGTAGTTTCTCACGCAATCCCTCACTAATAGGAATTATGTAGTTACAGAAATACACATTTATCGGTATTATGATCAGAAGTATTTTAATATTCTTCGAACAACACAATGAATTTGTAATCGTTAAATCGAGATGTTTACATTTCTAGGATATTGAAAAATAACCTGATTTTACTGATATCCTTATTGAATTAATCAATGGGGTCATTTTTGCAATATCATTTTTTCCAATTTTGGTGGCGAAACCCTAATTTTCACGAAAACTGAGGAAAAAGTTCTCTGACTTGTATGGAAATAAGCCCGTTGCGTTAGTCAAATAACACAGTTCAGCAACCGTAGTGGTCCAGCAGAGTCGAAGCCTACTGGGGCCATGGGTAGGGCTTTCAAATACCGGATTTTTTCAATACCGGTATCAATACCGGTATTAGCATAGTTCAATACCGTGATCACGTGATCACGGTATTGAACTCAAGTTTTTTGATTTTTTTTTTAATTTTTAATCTAGTTCTTGACTGTAATCCCTTCTCATAGGAACTTTAATTAGGACATTAATAAAACCATTTAAAAACTGTTTTTTAGTTTTCGAATCAATCTTTATTCTCTCTGAACCTAGAACCTTAGGTGTAGAACCTTATTAGAACGGTTAAGAGAGAATGCAATAAGCATGGCGCTGCCGTACCTATTGTTTATCGGCGATTAGCAAATAAGGTGGGTTAAAACCATAGATCTGCGTAAAGTTATGCTTACTTGACGCTGTCACTTGTTTACGACAATTCTAATAAAGTTCAAACGCAGTTCTAATAAGGTTCAAGTAAGCATGGCGCTGCTGTATCTATTGTTTACTGGCTGATACATTCGATAAGTACCTATACTACCCTTAGAAGTCAGCAAGTGTCAAGACTCGTGTCTTTCTTATTATTATAAGAATATTTCCCATGTACTTGTTGTATTTTTATTACTTATCTTCATTGTGATCACCTAATAAAAGCAACAAGAAATATGTAACGAAGATTCATGTAACTCAATATGATTTAAAAGTGTGTCCATGGAGTTTCTTGCACGTTCTTCTCCATAGAGATCTACGCTTTGGAACGTGCAATTTAGCTTCAGTTGTTTGACTGACTGACATTTTCACAATTCAAAAGTGCCTGTAATTGGTATATTTGAAATAAACGTTTCTGATATCTGATTTCTATACCAAACTGCCAATTAAATGTATAATTTTGAACTGTTTCTTCGTACACGAAAGTAGTTAATAAGTACTAATTAGGCAAAATTAATAATAATTGAAGTTAGAAAACAAAGCCACATCCAAACCGCTCAAATTTTAAATTTTTACTATTTAATTATGGACCAAATGGATAACGTGATTCATTAAAGTAAAAATGACATTAATCAAAGAGGAAAATGCCACAATTTTAGATGCTTCAATCTGTTGTGAATTCGTGACACGTCATCAGATAGGACAAAAAAAAAATACGATCGCGTGATCCATTGAGAATTGAGACAATCCCCAGTAAATACAAGTATTAATATTATAGGTGTACCATGTTGCTCGTTAAGATCACAAACTTATCAAAAATACACAATGACCAAGTTCACATGCACATGTTACCCGGGCGCCTTTGCGATACTGACTAACAAAACAATAATGTCGTATAGGGCCTATTGCACTATGCGTTATTCAGACGGTTTTAGTCTATGGTTCGACGTATCTAGTCTATGGGTAACAAGGGTCAGACTGTCTTACTCGGAAAGAAAACAAAGACGAGTCTGAATATCGTGTGCTGAATAACGCGTAGTGTAATAGGCCCTTTAGGCTCGCTCGACTCAGAAACAGGCAAGGTGCGGGCGGGTGAGCTGGAGATAAGAGTTGGTGCTTAATACAAGTGTGAGAATAATATTACATCGTAATTTATATTATATCATACAACTTCCTGCTACTTATTACAACAAAACTCAATAAAAGATAATAAAAGATTGTAATACCGTAATCACGGTATTGGCTCGTCAATACCGAGCTTCCTTTCTCTTTGATATAGGTATATATTTTTTTCTTCTTCTCCTGGTTCTACTTATATTTGATATTTATTAGTATATTTTTTGTATTGTATGTTTGTATTTGTGTTAATATATCTTATTAGTATTATTTCTGATGTTTCTACACTGACAAAGTGACAACCCTATCTCATTTCTTTCAGTCCATCCAAAGGTTGTCTGTAAGAGATCGCCCTGTGCGATAAGGCCATTGTATACTTATTTAAAAAAATGTTTGTCCTGTATTAGTTTATGGTGTAACACCATAAAATCGCAGATTACGAGGGTGCTCTAAAAGTAATGATATCTAATATATTATAATAATAATTTGTACTTATATGAAAAGTGACGAAGTTCTTGTTGAACCACGCGCAGTACCTGAAAATGACGAATGAATCATGAGTATGATGAAAAAGTAAAAATAAATTCGTTGGCACCGACATAAATTTCGATTTTAGGCTACCTTCGGGGTATCCACGATAATGTTGCCTATGACGATAAATCATTTTGAATTTATTCCGAGCCTATCTTCGGTGTCATAGCGATCGATTTTCTATGCCTTTAAAGAAAAGTTGTAGTTAGTCCGTCGTAAGTGTCATCATTATCATCATCATCCAGACAGAGGCCTCCCCCAAGTGTCGCCACAATGAACGGTCCTGTGCGTTTGGCATCCATCGGATTCCCGCAATCTCTACCAGGTCATCGATCCACATTCACTGCTGGACATGGCGGTGTGCGTCTCGCATCCGCATCGCATCCATTATTCCCGCAACACTCACCAGTTCATCGGTCCACCTTGAAGGGAGGCCTTCCAGCGCTGCGTCTTCCAATGCCTGATCGCCACTTCAGAACCTTTCGGCGCTATCGACCGTCCACCGTTCTACGAGCAATGTGCCCTGCCCACTGTGTCGGCGACCTTGGTTCTCCTGTTTTTTTTTTAAGTGAGAAAGTCATCCACATATGCCGCTTTTGGGCGGAGCGGGAGGGTGTATCCGACTTTTACTGACTAAAAACCCACTCTTGTTCCTTCGTTGCCTTTCATACCCAGGCCGGGTATTCCTTTCAGAACCAACCCTTGGCTCCAGTAGGCTTCGACCCTGCTGGGACCCTACGGTTTGCTGACATCACCTTGAGGCGCGCGTGGAACAGTACGCGCCGTCGACGACTTGGGCGCGGTCCAGACATTTCATTGCTCGCCGTTCGCAAATCGGGATCGGGATTCCGACTACTAGGGCTAGAGGGCCGCTCCCTCGTGCGTGCACATTCGGCCTCCTCCTTTGCTCCGCCTCGCTTTGGACCATGGTCCTTGGTGCTTCTGCGGATATCTTCATTCGTGATACGATCATGCAAGGAAACTCCGAGCATATTGCCCTTTAGGTGACTCTAAGCCTTCCGGCTTCCGGTGAGGCACATTGTAAGCGACCACGTTTATTTGCCAAATGTCATCACTAGCAACACGCACTGTCATTTATGTACGTCACTGACACTTTCGTCTTTACAGTGCGTTTCACTTATGAAGTTCCTTCCACGTATGTTAGCTCCCTTGTCTGTCTACAGAAAATAAAGAAAAACAAAATTATAAGGCAATAGGCTAGTTGCCGTACAAAATATAATTAGTCCGTCTTTTAGATTATTCAAAAATAAGGGATACGTATTTTTTTATTTGTAAATTAAACCAAAACTGACAAAGATATAGCCCATTAAAGTTACGTGTAACGTCACGCCGTGCTGCATTTTTTCGCAAGGGGTGACGTCACACGTAAATTTAATGGGCTATATCTTTGTTATTTTTTGTTTAAACGAAAAAAGAAAAAATACGTGTCCAATATTTTTTTATAAGTAATCTAAAATACGGACTAAATGAGATGTAATTATTTTGACCCTGGAAACTACCCTATTGTTCAAAGTACCGAAATACTCGTATCCATTGACTTATATTCTAGTGATAGACAAGCCCTTTCATGGAAACTATTTGTCAAAATATTGAAAAGTTAAAACAAAAATCTGCTGCAGCGCTACATTGGCATTATGTTGTCTAACAGAACTATTAAAATATAAAGCGCTGATAGCTTAGAGGATACTTTTTTGCGACCAAAACGTCTTAAGCGCCATGAATTTCGTAGTACTTACGCGTTTAGTTCAACATAGTGTGTGACATGTTAACCATATAGATTTTTATACCGCAGAAGTGACACAGTTTTTTGCCTACAATACTTCATTACAATAAAACTCTATTTCAAAACTTTACCAATAGTCCACGTTAGTGTAAATTCAGAAAACTACGTCTACTACTTTAATAAATAAGTGAATTCAAAATCGTGTAAAATAATGAAACCATTTATTGTAATCATCATTCTAAAGGACAGCTATCTTTAGTGAATGATGGTCAGGACTGCGCTGCTAATATTTAGTAACAAAACAAACTATAACTATAGCATAATCAGCTTTTTAATGTTCCCACTGCTGGGACTCAAGCCTCCTTTGTAGGAGAGGGAATGGGCTGTAAACCACCACGCTGGCCCAGTGCGGGTTGGTGAATGTCGCGTGTCTTCGAAATATACCTCACGACTTTTTCCTTCACCGTTTTGAAAGCATTGGTGATGAAATAAATTACATAAAAACTAAAATTTTTTAAAATCTATTTTCAATTTAATTTTTCGGGGCGAATCAAAAATTGATTCGGAGTCAGAAATTTGCACTTGGTTTGATGATGTAGGGGAAAGCTATAAATGTTTGAAAGCACATTCTGAAGGAATAACATTACTGCAAGGAATAGCCGACTCATTAGAAAACGTTTTCCAGCTTTAGTATCATCAGTTTGAAAGTGTGCAGAGCAGATAAAAGGATATTTTGTAGGAAGCCACGTGTTTTCACGTCTATTCTCTTAAAGATATTTTATCAATTTTTCTCTTTTCGGCTGACCAGAGTGAACAAACTTGAAATAATTATAATTATAGTTTATGAAGGACGAAATCTCAATAACAGTAATGATCACTTAGTGATGTATCACTTATATTACACATATGGCTACAAATTCAACTGAACCTAATTTATATTTGAATACTAATCTATGTATATATAATATCTAGGTAGGTACGTAATACCTCAGTGCTTACGAATGACAGAATGCTTAACCACAAAACATAGCGATGAAAAGTGATACTCAATGATTTGCTGGCATTTCTTGCTGAGTTTTTATAGTATCGAAAAACAGACGTATTTACAATTATTGAATTTGACGGAATTCATTGGTACCTATTATTTATACAAATAAGAAAAATATTAAATAAAATATAAAAAAAAACAAACGGAATAAAACATCATGCAAAGTTCATGTCCACTAAAACAGTTGTAGGTAAAAACCCGGTTTTTGTGGGAGGGGAACATCTGCATATTTTAGTCTATGATTGTAAAATGGAAAAGCTTTTAAATAAAATAATATAATTTCTAACATACTATTACGATATTTGAAGCTATTAAATTGCTTGAATAATCAATTATTTTACTTTCATGACTACTGAATTATTAAATAATAATTCACTTTCTTTTGAATTTATAAGCGCCGCTCTCACACTGTATGAACGTCAAAATTGCACTAAAGTCATCAATGTCAATTTGCCTAGAATTCAGTGCAACGAATTCGATTGAAGTGAGTGTTCAGCACGCCTAATCTAGTGCGTAGTACATATATATCGATGCTCGTATCAGTTAATCTCCCTGATATTGAGTAATATCATTGCTAAAAATATAGCAACACACTATTTCCGTTTTGCCAACAATACGGCAAAGGAACTTCTTAAGTGAAACGCACTGTACTTGCATCGAAATGTTGATATTAAGTTTCATTGAAAAAGATCTCTACGTCAACTCAGGTGAGGTTAATAAAATAAACTTTCTACGCTTCATCATTAATGCAGGCAGAATTTTTTTCTGCTATATTTGTGATAATGTCATAAAAAATTATGCTCTTTAAAATGAATTTCGAGATTTAAGATTTAAATCTTTCGCTGTATGAAATCAATATAAATACATGAACAATTCTACCTAATTCCAATCTCTAATTCTAACGCATTCAATTTTAACCTCAAACGAAAACTATCAAATCGCCCTCAAAATTTTTTAATAGCTACCTAAGATTGTACTTGAACCAAAAATAGGTAAGAACGAGATCTAAAGAACAGGTACATAAAGGACGTTAAAGGACGAGATCTAAAGTACAGGTACATAAAGTCAATAAGAAAGAACCTAATATGCCAGATGCTTTCCAAAGCGTTATATCGAATAGCATTGACTGAACATTCCAGCTGCTAACGCGTGCAGTTCGAATGTAAGGAGCCTTTGAATACTGCCATAAGGGAATCCTTCTGTGAGTTTTGAGATAGTCTGATGGTTGCTGCCAGTGCCAACAGAACATCTTGAGCTTTCTTCTTTTTTTTCGTACGGAGAGGAATGAGATGGTTGACCTTCACTTACACTGTTCATATTTTATATGTTTTCGTATCCTATACTCTGTACATCATTGTGTATTTAATTATCTTCTTTTAGAAATCGCACAGTGCCTAGTGTATCGTATGAGTCAACGTGAACATTTCTTCATTTTTAGGGTTCCGTACCTCGAAAGGAAAAAACGGAACCCTTATTATATCACTCCGTTGTTCGTCCGTCTGTCTGTCTGTGTGTCAAGACCCTTTATCTCAGGAATGCATATAGGTATCAAGTTGAATTTAAACCATATTCTCAAGTCTGCGGTCCTTTGAATTGAAGCTGTGTAAAAATCAAACATCTAAGTTAACGAATAAAAAAGATATAGTCGTGGCATAAAACGTATATTTCGACACTCAGGGAATCAAAATTGATAGGGTACTTCCCGCTGACTCAGAATCCTGAAAAGCATAAAACAAGGTCTTATATAGCACAGATATGGGAATAAATCTGAAAACAGTGAATTTATGGTAACGTTAACAAAAAAAAATACTTTTTTTAAAAGCGATTCGGAAAATCTTGAAACTCCATTCGGGAATTCAACTATTTACATAGGTAAGTTTGTACGGAACCCTCAGTGTGCGAGTCCAACTCGCACTTGCCCAGTTTTTTTGTGTAAAGAGTGTAATTACTCTGATTGCTCACATTCAAATGTATTGAGATAAATTCATTTGAATGAATTACAGAAAAAAACCATTTACTTACATTGATTATTTCACTGTGAAAGGATGTGTGTTTAACATTTGTTTGACTTAGCAAAGATACTATAGATATAAGATATTTTTTTCTGCTGGATTTTGATTATAATTATCTTCGGATCACTCTTCGTACTAGGCGTATACTTAGATAAGAGGAATAAATGTAAGAGAAGATTGGTTACTCGGTAAATTCATTAACACTAAATAAAGTTTTATAACACAGTTACGGCTAAGTCTTCTAATACATGCATATAAAAAATAAACCGACTGTACCTGTACCTACACTGTGCAAAGTAAAATACATAAAAAGATGCAGAACGCGACGAGCCTTGACGCTAATGAGAGATAAGGTTGAGTGCTGTCTTCTACCGACTTGCTAAAGAATCTAGTCGCGCGGGCCTGTGACGAGCCAACTGTCTTATAATAGACTACCTCTATAATAAATGTCAACGATATTAACATGAGACTTACTTAACTGAACTCGAATTTAAACCTTACTGTTTCATCGCGAAAATTCTTTTATTTTTATTCGACACGAATTTCACTAGTTACACTAGCGAACTTCAAGTACTTTATTAGGTCTATCAGACAAACATACATTTTATGTTAAAGATTTAATTTCTAAACATAATTATTTTTGTTGACCTGAATATTTTTCTTGAGAAAATGCAATTATAAACTTGTTTTGATTTGTAGGTCGTCGGTGAAATAGTTCACCGAAATAGCTAAAAACTGCAAACTGACGGTTAGGTCTAATTTTTTTATATATTGTTTAGACTACTACCACTGATGTATTATTCAAGTTTGTAGCTTCGGAAAACCTCGTAACACTAGGCAAATTGTAAATATTTTCCTTTTTCCGGCTTTTTCACTATATTTGCTCTAAAACCAAGTAAGGGTAACAGTTACCAAAAAACAGCCTTCCAAAAATTTTAAGTGATATTTTAACATTTGTATTATTTTAATTTTTGAATCCGAACTCATTATATGTTAAAAAACATAACGCCTAATACGACATTGAGTGAGCTGTCGTATATAGTTAACTGTGGTGTAAACCTACATGGTGAAATCCATTAGTGCCATCGAAATTGTTGTTATCTAAACACATGCAATTAGTAACAAAGGACAGGTTGGCGTCTCAGAATAGATCAGGATCATAAATTATGTACCTGCAAGCTACCGCTCCCGAACGGAATGTAGGTCATGAACGCAGAAAAAGGTTCAACATCATACACTCACCGTATTAACAAATAGCTCAACGCATTTCTCAAATTAACGAAATTTTTTGCATTTGACTCATGCATATCTATTTTTATGTACTATATTTTTAACTTATTATTTTTTACTTCCCTAAGTTTTGGTTTTTCAATATCATTATCGCCACATTTTAATAAAAAACAAATTGGAAAACGACTGAGAAATGATCATTGTCAAACTACAATTTTTCGTCGTGAACGCAAAAACTTTTAACAAGCGCAAATTATATATTAACGAATTACATTAAATCAGTGTAAAAGTGTTTTTTTTTTATGTAAAGACAGCAGTGAGTTACACACATTACAGAGAGTGAGAGTAGAGCCACATGCACAAGTGCACCCAATTGAAATATAATGTCGATTTTCTTCTTCCGATTCCACAATCTACAACGCGCCGAGGAAATACGAAAGAAGAACCACAGAAACACCAATACTAGACGAAACATGAACTCAGACGTGCTTACAGCCCCGTCCCGACTGCTCGAGCGACCGCTCAGCGAACCGGTCGACAGCCTCGACGAAATCGCCCTACAGATACCCAGGTTTATTACAATTGTTATCATTTCGCTTTAGCTTTGTGTCATAACTGGGCCCTGCGCGCTTGCCTCTCTTTGTGCCAACTGCCCCAATTTCCAACGCTTGTTTTCCAATGAGCATCTTTTATGTATTTCAACTGTTTCTGATTTTAGTATTAGATCTACTTGTAAGTTTTAAGGAACAGCGAAAGTGCCTTCTTTCTAAACTTATCCCAAAAGAAAAATTTGAATACGGTTACTAACCTATGTTACTATCTAATATTATTTCGATTGTTTCAAGGATTCAATTTATTTCGTATCTAATTAATTGAGTTTTCAACAATCAGATAAGAATAAACGATCAATATTCAATATCGGTGTGGGTGCTGCCTTTGTGCGCAGTTACAGTATTGCAAAAGATTTTCGATTGAATATTACTTTTTCAAGGGAATTAGAATCTGGAATTGTTCTCTACTGGTTCATAGTCCTTTATTTACAACTGAATAACAATTTTATTACTGAGCTCTGCATAGTTTCTTGTTTTCTTTGTCGAATCCCCATAACTTCCTGTGTACATTAGATGTGTAGAATAGCCTGATTAGTCCAGCCAAAACTTCAGTGTAAAAAAAGCTTCACTTTATCTGTACTTCAATAATAATTTTTATTAATGCAGCACGTAGTAAAATAAGTGCATGTTGCACCTAGCAAGCGAATTTAGGTTACAAATCAATCAAATAACACATTTACTTGAAATATATTTTTACTTACCAAAACCAAAATGAAGGCGCTGTCATATTAGTTGAAAACAAATTGTTCCTTGTTTCTTGAGTAGTTAAATTTAGGGCAATGGATTCAAGTTCCAGACGACAAAACTAATCCAGTGTTTTGCTCACGTTAGTGACACCCAGGGACTTAAAAACACCTTCATAAAGGTTACAGAATTATAAGTGTTACATGTTGAATTGGTAACTGAATCTAATATGTAACACTTATAAGAGTGTTTCCAATGTGTTAACCCAAAACACTGATAAAAGTGTAACCGTAACATATCTGTAACAGATATAAAAGTGTTAACAGTATTAATAAGTTTTTTGCAAATAAATAAGTGTAACAGGTAAACGCAGCGTTACCAAATTTGCAATTTGCTTATTTAAGGTACTGTAAAATTACTTATACCTAAAGCTATACTAAAACTGATTATTTCAGTTACACTTATTAACACATATAAAAGGTTACAGTTTCATTTGGTAACATTATTGTATCTGTTACATTTAAAAGTGTTTTTCTGTCTTAAAACACTTTATTACGGTTACAGTTTGAGTCCCTGGTGACACCGACACTCCCCGGGGCACCTGAGTAAGTAGAATACTCCTTTATCTGCAAAACCTTCGTTCTATAAGTTTATAATAGCCCAACCCGAATAGAACAAATAATACTTTCTTAACCAATATGACTCTTTCCCTTCATGAAGCCTAGTATTTAGGCTAATATTTCGTCTTTACATTATTTTTTACACAATCGCTTTATTTTTATAAATAAATAGCTGAATGTATTTCTAAGTGGAAAACTTGAGAATAACTAAAATAAAACGTCCAGATCTTGACGAATGAACTTCTTTCAAACTATTTGTTGATTGAAGTGTAAAGTTTTCCTTCTTGCTTGCGTAGTTAAATAAAAAGCAATGGATTCAAGTTCCAGCCAACACAATTTAATCGAAGGTTCTTTATGACGAGAAAATTTGATAAATTGAACGGAAAATTACAAATACCAACAGATTTTTAATGTTTTTTATGATTCTACGTCAGCTATAAACTCTTTAAATATAATACTAACATTCATACTGCTGTCTCTAGCATCTTTCATATTTGTTCCACATGCAAATATAAAACAAGATTGCCTTAAATAAATAAGCATTTTTGTATCTAAAATACTCTAAGCATTAAAACGCGTCTTTAACAAAACTCTCTTCTTGAAAAAAAATGATTACTGATTAAGCGAGTTTGACAAGTAAATGTAGCTAATAATACACAGGTAGTCTGATAAGTTCCGACCTTTTTAACCGACTTCTAAAAAAGGAGGAGGTTCTCAATTCGGATGTTTGTATTTTTTTTTTTTTTTTTATGTATGTTCGCGCATAACTTCGTCACTTGCCAACCGATTTGAAAAATTATTTTTTTGTTAGAAAGGGTATACTTCCCAAATGGTCCCATAGTCACCAAGTCGGGATCTGATGATGGAATCTTGGCGAAATCGAGGGAACTCCTCAAATATTATAGGCAACCATATAGTTCTTTTGGTATTTTTATCAAAGACTTAAGCATTTATAGTCAAAACATGACATTTGATGAAGTGGAACTGGTGAAGACGACCAGAAATGGCCAACGGAAGTTCATAGTCACACCAATCTCTCAATGAACATAGTTACAAATAAATGAATAGTTCTGAATAGGTATGTTGAAAATGGTATCATCGATGTGACCTGATGATGATGACGGAGCTGGAAGATAGGTACCGGAACTCCGAAATTAATCAATGTATCCCAGCCGTGTTTGGGCTTATTACAATTGTCATGAGATGCACTTTGGCTATAAGGTACTATCGAACTGATCTGATGATGATGATGGAGCCGGAAGATAGGCACCGGAACTCCGTAATTAATCAATGTATCCTAGCCGTGTTTGGGCTTATTAGAATTGTCATGAGATGCATTTTGGCCATAAGGTACTATCGAATTGATCTGATGATGATGATGGAGCCGGAAGGTAGACACGGGAACTTCATAATAAAACAATGTATCCTAGCAGGGTTTGAGTTAATTGCAATTGTCATGAGAAAAAGGTACTCTGGCTGCAACTAAAAAGTGTGAAATAAAAAACTTTTTACAAAAAAAATAAAACCGACTTACTAAAAAAAACACTAAAACTATCAAAATAACTTTAATTTCGGAAGTCGGTGTTAAATAACGAAGAGGCAAAACTATTACAGAAACACCGACTTCCGAAATTAAAGTTATTTTGATAGTTTTAGTGTTTTTTTTAGTAAGTCGGTTTTATTTTTTTTGTTATATACAAGATATTTTTTCATACTATTTCTTTTTTGCCTCCGTGTAAACCTACACAGTTCACCCAGCGATGCTCCCATCTCTCTAATCCGTTCAAATAGTAGTTGGCGTTTTTCTCTGTTTAATAATTGTTCACGACGTTTGCCTCTGCATTTGACGAAAATCTCTATCCTCCGAGCGCAATTGTTAGATGAGGGAACAAAAAAATAATTGCTTTAAGCTAAATCTGGTTCCTCACCAGATGTAGCCCCAAGCAACTGTTTTCGGCTTTAGACGGCTAGTCAAGCAGTTCAAACCGTAATCCGTAAATTTTCGCCGTGACAACCACTGAGATGGAACAGGACGCGTTGTCTTGGTGCAAATGGATTTTCTTTTTTATGTGAGATGCAGTCTCATATCGTTTCACTCGAATGACTGTCAAATTACAATTGCGCGTCCAAAATGGCTGAAACTTAAGCAAGTAATAGTTAAAAGATGCACAAATAACATTCACAAGCTTTTATTGACGAGTGCTGCAATCTTCACATTGAGGTCGGAACCTTTTCGGGCCACCCACGTATTAATAAATAATAACGTATAACTAACGCATCACGTTCCATTAAAATTGTCTAAAGGGCCTCTGCGGGTTGGCTTCGGCCCCTCGTACACTTTTCAATGGTCCAGGACCTCAAGGTCCTGAGATGTATAATAAATACGTAAAAAATTATAATAAATATGAATTTTATTTCAGACCATCAGAGTCCATAAAACTAACAAGCTAGCTAGGCCTAACACACGTGACATTGCATATTAAACAGCCTGTTGTGTTAAAGTCCTGATAAAAGTTGTTTCACTAATGAGAGTGACTCATGTCATATTTATAACTGCTATTAAAAAAAGAACCGGTACATGAACTACGTAATGAGTCAGGTAGTTTGTGAAATCATTGTCAGTACCTGTGTTCTGAAACTGGATTGTGGGTATAGATTCATAAAATTAAATGGAATGCAATCGGTGTCAATTTTATTGTTAACAAAATTTTTTCACATCAATGTTGCCATTAACTATATAATAATTTTATTTTATTTAAACTAGTGCAAGGTCTTGTAGTAAAGAACTTTCCATTTCTCTTTCTATATAGGGTTATTTGTAAAACACTAAAAACCTTGCAGAACTGTATTAAGATCAAAAGTTGTTGTTTATGATGTTAGTTACCATGTATATACAAGGTGTGGCGTAAATAGTGGTCCAACGTTAACAGGTCGATATACCATATATTCAGCTATCACATACCACAATTTAAAACCACTTTTTACCATAGGTCTCAGAATAAAACCGATCTTTATATTTTTTTTGAAAAACAACACCTTGCAACACTAATTTGGCTCTAATTTCAACAAAAAACATTAGTTTCTTTTTTTTATGTTACTGCTGAATACATGTGCTATAATACGCAAATAACTGTTTTAATGTAAACTTAAAAATATTTAAGAAAAAAATTGTTTATTTCAAATTTTAACTATAGTCTTCAGATAATCACTAGACTTTGGGTACGAATGGTGTAAAAGACATGTACTACACTGTCGGTGCCCGTTATTGAAAAAATATGTCCATTAAATGCAGATTCTAATTTGGTATAAAAAAAACTGATACCATGATTTAAAAAAAAAGTTATTGAGATTTAACTTGAAAAGGAGCTGAATTTGAAAAAAAATACACTATTTATTTTAAGTACGTTATCGATTTTATGCGAAATGTTGTAAAAAAAAAACGCCATGATTGACACCTTTCAGTGCCAATCTAGGTACTTCAGGGCTATGTTTTGAAGCGTTAAATATTGACGCAGCGATGCAAGCTTATCGATGTTATGGCGGATGCACACCGGGGAGTGTACCTACGTGAAATTTCATAACTTTATTCCCCAAAGCCTATTTGTCATCGTGGGCAGTCGGACGCCGAAGCGCTGTTATATTGTGAAGCACTCCACTTATACACACGCAGTGTTTCGATAACACATAATAGGTTTTAGTAACTTACATCTATCTTTAAAAGGACTAGGCAAGCATTAAGATATACCTAACATTTTGTAAAAGTAAAAATTCCTGCACGCTGTGCTCATTTTCTATAAGCAAATTATAGGGCATTTTTATAATCGTCTACTAATAGTAGTTTATGTGACTAGGGGATAAAGCAGTGTCTTTAAGAAGAGGGCGGCATGTTGAATTCCAAACGAAACGAAGGTTGCTGTTTTTAATCCCGAACGACAGTGAGGGATTTATAAAATTAACTCCCGAGCATTGCGAGGGAGTTAATAAGGAAACCTGAGTGAAGTGAGGAATTCAAGCCGCCCAAGACAAAGACAGCTTTATCCCCTTGTTGCATACTCTACTTTTTACACCATCTGTGAGATAATTAAAAGACGATTTGGTCGACGAAATCATATATTAGAGAAATATAACTATTATATTTACAAGTTCATCAAACAAACCAAAATTCACTACTCCAAGATTCTATAGTTTAATTTTTCTATAATGCTCCCGTCAGTAAGCACGTTTTATTCTATTTTCTTTTTTTTTTGTTAGTGGCCAGTTTTGATTTCGAGTCAACTTGTTCGATGCACGTACATTTTAATTCATAATGTTGACGATTTTTGATGTTCCAAATTCAAATCTCATTATTCCCCAGGGATCGGCAAAGAGTATGTAATCACTATGATTCAAACTGGCCACTAACAAAAAAAAGAAAATAGAATAAAACGTGCGTACTGACGACACGAGAGCATTATAGAAAATTTAAACTATAGAATCTTGGAGTAGTGAATTTTGTTTGTTTGATGAACTTGTAAATATAATACTTATATTTCTCTAATATAATACTTATATTTCTCTAATATAATACTTATATTTCTCTAATATAATACTTATATTTCTCTAATATATGATTTGGTCGACCAAATTGTCTTTTGATTATCTCACAGATGGTGTAAAAAGTAGAGTATGCAAAACGGGGATAAAGCTGTCTTTGTCTTGGGCGGCTTAAATTCCTCACTTCACTCAGGTTTCTTTATTAACTCCCTCGCAATGCTCGGGAGTTAATTTTATAAATCCCTCACTGTCGTTCGGGATTAAAATCAGCAACCTTCGTTTCGTTCGAAATTCAACATGCCGCCCGCGACTTAAAGACACTGCTTTATCCCCTAGTCACTTAAACTACTATTTTGCTGTAATTTTTAACAGTTTATGGCTGACAAACTTCCTATGTCACTAAAGAATAGGTAATTAAGTTATTGTACGATTTTTGGAAATAAACTAAAATTTCATATACTGTTTAAACGTGCTAATTTTCTATGGGCACCAAATATAAACTTGAATATTGGTTCAGTCTAAAATTTATGCCTGTTTCCACACCACTTCCTACGGTTACAAGCGCGATATTACGAGAAGCAACCGTTTTATTATGCTCGAGCTACGGGAGCTTTGCACCCGAAAACGAGATAAACCTGTCAAAATTATAAGCCTTTCATCTGTATAACATAATCTCACACATCATAAAGCGAAAATACATGAGTGTGTATAATTGTATATGTTACTATAATGGCCGAACCATAGCATTAAAAGCTTCGTCAGTAATTTATCAAAAATGATGCCAAGGGAACATCTTCCAGGGATTAAAACTATCCTACTTACTATTCCAGGACATTTTCTACCCGTATGCTAAATTTCATCGCAATCTGTTCAGCTCTTTAAGCGTGAAGGAGTAACAAACCTACACACATAAGTTAAAACTTTCGTCTATATACCTACTATTAGTGTGATCTTAAGATGAAAGGCTAGAGATTGCATGTTACATACCTGTAGCCCGATTCACGTAATGAAAACCATAACGATATCGTAGCGATTTAGTCGTTTAGACCATTTCCGTATTCACATCCATCAATCGAATTTGAACGACACCGATTTTAAAGTCGTTTGAAACTCGTCGATTTAAAAAAAAAAAAACTGTAATACATTATCCTGGTAGAATACTTATTAATGTAACTGGAAATAAGTCGATAGATCGTGAATACCGCTTTTGGATAGGATTTCGATCGAACGACTATAAAACTTCAACGATATTTGGCTTGTTTGATTTTACGTGAATGAGGCTACAGATCTTTGTAATAAATGTTTTATAAGGAAAAAAAAAGTTTAATCATCATAATTTGGATAGATACAACAATACAACTCGACATACTAAGGACCTACTTACTACGTACGCGAAAAAACTAATTTTATCAAAAAGATTATTTCATCTTTTTGATAAAATTAGTTTTTTCGCGTTATAAAGGAAATACTCTCTGATTTATACTACGAGTGTCGCCGCTTGTCTTCCACCCTTTAACTCCACTACAGGCTATAATAAACCAATACGAACGCGCATTGCGCAATAACAGACCACGTACAATTAGATCGCAAGTTTGCTATTGGTTGTGTCAATTGGTGTTTTGTCATATCACTAGATACTTTCAGTAAGAAGATGTAATAAACAAGAATATTCGACATCTAACGGGATTTCGTGATATCCCTAGGGATTTCACGAAATCCCTGATATCCTCATTTCCCTGCGACATAATTATATAAAAGTGAAAGCGATAGAGTAGTAGTGAGTACCGAGTACAACTCATAAATCTGGAGTTATTTTACATCTCGTAAACTAATTGTTGTGAGTCTTTTGTAGGAGAAGAACAGTGGTGGCCGAGTGGTAACGGCGACTAACCAGTGGTAGGTCGCGGGTCCAAACCCAGCCAGGCGCATTACTTTGTGTAATTTATTTCATCACCACTGCTCTCAAAACGGTGAAGGAAAACATCATGAGGAAACCGGCATGTCCTAGAACCAAAAATTCAAAGACATGTGACATTCACCAACCCGCACTGGGCCCGTGTGGTGGATTATGGTCCATTCCCTCTCCTAGAGAAGAGGCCTGAGTCCCAGCAGTGGGAACATTACAAGGCTGATTAAGCTATAAAAGCGAAATACCACTCACTGGTTAAGAGGCTGCTTTTCCACTCGCCTATCGTCAACATCAAGCATTGCTTAAAAGCTTGTTAATTCATCTAACGCAAAACATCGCGATGTTTGACGAAAAGGCAACGCGAAAAAAGAGAGATAACGCCTGAACTCTGTTAGCATTCGGTAATTCGTCGAAAAGGAAATGCGTGTTTTTTTTTTAAACCCTTAAAAGTTTTTGAAAAACATTGTCATTATTTAGAATCTAGATAAAATTTGCTAGGCTTTTATGTTTGTACTTTTTTGACTTTTTAAATTTTTGAATTAATTATGAGGTGTCAAAGTTCATGTAAAATAGCAGATTTTCAGAGGTCTTAACTGGATTAGTTTTACACAAATTAATAAATTGATTTCCATAGAAGCCTAGATAATATCCACAAAATACTGTGTTTCCAAAATATCTAATGAAAAATGTGTAATAACGTCATAATCGCGTAAGAGCGGTTGTATGAAAAACAGTGAACATGTATCTCTAGATGCATCCCCTTAATTACAAAATCTCAGAAACTCTAACACTTACAAACTTAAAATTTGGCAGGTAGGTTCCTTATAGGATGTAGACATCCGCCATTTTCCGAAATTCACTCCCTATGGGGATGAAAGGGGGGTCCAAAGTTTGTATGGACAAACCGACTTTCACGCGAGCAAAGCCACTGGCAGAAGCTAGTGCTTAATAAATGTGAGGTGGGATATCATCCAATGCCATCTTCCGCTCTAGGGTGGATCAGGAAGATACAGGGTTAAATGATACCTACCTAGTTTAAGGAAAGTTTGTTATTTATTTATTATCACACATTTCACCACTATCTCACTTGATGGTAAGCGCTCAAGTGCTCGACGTCGGGGCCCGCCTGCCTAGAAGTAACTCATTAGTTCTTGATTTAGTTTGTAACTATCAGGAAACACACTCGGGCAGGAAATTCCACTCTTTGGTTATTCGCAAAACAAGATTAAATGTTTTCCCAATACATTCTGTATGTAAGGGTTGGATATCCAACATGTACCGGCTAACTCACTTAGTGAGTTAGTCTGTTACTTATGCTGTTATTGCATGAAATTATTTGGTATTTCTTGTATTTATTTATTCAGGACCCTGGGGCCCCTTGACCTTTGGATGACGTATGAGGGACTGAAGCCAGCTGGTGTGTGAGCGTGGGAGCAACGGCTCTTAAGAAAGAGGTTTTTTATAATTGACTAGCGGCCCTTTCCAGCTTTGCACGGGCAATAAATATAGCCTATGTTACTCCGGGTGAATGTAGCTTTCTAATGGTGAAAGAATTTTTGAAATCGGCACAGTAGTTTTTGAGTTTATTCATTACAAACACACACACACAAAAAGACAAATTATGAAAAAAAATCGGCCAAGTGCGAGTCGGACTCGCCCATGAAGGGTTCCGTAGCAGCAAGTAACATAATATAAAAGTTCTTGTAGTTCGTTGTAACTTAAATTTGATTGATGTTTTAATAATAGTGTATTTTTTAGATTTATGACGTATTAAAAAAACTACTTACTAGATCTCGTTCAAACCAATTTTTGTTGGCGGTTTGCATGGTAATGTACATCATATATTTTTATTAGTTTTATCATTCTCTTATTTTAGAAGTTACAGGGGGGGGGACACATTTTACCACTTTGGATGTGTCTCTCGCGCAAACTATTCAGTTTAGAATAAAAATATATTATAAACCTCAATATCATTTTTGAAGACCTATCCAATAGATACCCCACAGCCACACGTATGGGATTAATGAAAAATTTTTTTTTGAGTTTTAGTTCTATTTATGGGGCCCTCAAAATGTATTGTTTTTTTTCTATATTTGTATGAAAACCTTAATGCGGTTTATAGAATACATCTACTCACTAAGTTTCATTAGTATACCTCTTATAGTTTCAGAAAAAAGTTGCTGTGACGTACGGACAGACAGACAGACAGACAGACATGACGAATCTATAAGGGTTCCGTTTTTTGCCATTTGGCTACGGAACCCTAAAAAGGCCTCGTTGATGTACCTTCGCCCACGTCTAATTCAGCCTAAGCTACGCCTCTGGTACCCTGTACGTGGTATAGTACTATAGGTACTGCACCCGTGGGCAATACCCGGTAAGTGGGAAACTATTGCGACATATAGAAAACTATAGATAAAAAATTGGGTTAAGTTTTTGGGAAGCCTAAATGGTTACCGAGAACTATCTGAAGACTGCTATCTGAAGACGTCTCATCTAAACCGGTCCAGCCTTTTCGAAGATTAGCTGGAACAGAGTTAGTTAAAAAATATATCAATTTTGCTATAGGCGTATTTTATTGTAGGTATACTTTCATATGCAATATGTAAAAAAAAATATTTTGATATTAAAACAGTTCAGTACTTCAATTTTTATTCAGATATACTTGGTAAGAAAATAGATGTTCAATGTAGATACTGATGTACTTACTTAACTAATTCACTAAAATCTTATAATTTAAATCATGTGTAATCATTTATGAACACGAATTCATTCATGTATTCATTCTGATTCACTCATTCCATCTAGATCCAATTGATTGTAAATGTCAAGCGTATCAGAAAACTGAGTTGATTGAGCAAGAACAACTAACTAATGTGGAAGATAAATTGTGTACCGGATAATAGGTACACATAGGTAATATTGGACAGTATTCACTGAACTGTGACGGTTAATTAAATCACTATCTGCGTAAGATGGAACGTAAAATAGGTACTTACAACAAGACTTTAAGGCGCTGCGCAAACGGAGACACTTTTTGTTGCATTTACCGACACCGAACACTTTTTGATCTTTGTGAGTTAAGTGGAAACTACTGGAAACAAAAAATGTTAATGTATGCGCCGGGAAAGAATTCAATTCATTTATTCTCTCTTCACAATAGGATTTTTTGACGGTTAACAATGTGACTTGAAGACTATATCCCACTATCGTAAAAGTCTGGTGCCTGAAATAGGTTTTTGGGAAAAACCTGTGGTACAGGTAACCACCGCAAAAAAAAATATAAGTAGAAAATACATTGTTAGACGACCTTGAGTGTCAGTAATATTATTTATGGTTACAGAACATCAGACCATAAAATGGGGTAGTGAAGATAAACAAAAAAAAATTGATTAGAAAACCAAGGTGAAAATATACAAAAACTAAAAATCAAAAACAGAAATTACTGTACAAACAGAAATTACTGTACATACTGTACACACATTGATGATTGTTTCTGATGGTGAGCATGATTTGATACTGATTCTATAGGAATCAAATATTCATCGGTAGCTTGTATCTGACACGAGACACAATAGTTCCCGCGCGCCTCAAGGAGTTGTCCCGCGCGCCTCAAGGAGTGTCAGCAACAGCAGGGACCCAGCCGGGTCGAAGCCTACTGGGGCCAGGGTTATCCGAAAGGGCGCTCGAGCCCCGGTATGAAGGCTAGAAGGAACGGGGTGGGTCTTTTAGTCAGTAAGAGTCTGACACTATCTCCCGCTCCGCCCAAGGGCGGGGGATGTCAATGCATGATTTTTTCCCACCATAAAAAAAAAAAAAAAAAAAAAAAAAAGACAATAGTTTCCACGTTGGCGCCCTGCCTTATTTCAAGCTAAGGCAGGGAAGTATGTATTTTAATCATTTAGACAGGCCTGTTGGTCTAGTGGTTAGTGACCCTGACTGCTATGCTGGAGGTCGTGGGTTCGATTCCCACCCAGGACAAATGTTTGTGTGATGAGCACGATCATTTGTTCTGTGTCTGGGTGTAATTTATCTATAATATCTATGTATTTAGAAATATATAAGTATGTTTATCAGTTGTCTAGTACTCATAACACAAGCTCTGCTTAGCTTGAGATTAGATGGCGTTGTGTGATAGTAGTGGAATATAGTGGAATATATTTTCCGCTGCGGAATTATTCGAAAGAGTTACCGCACTGGAACGCAAACAGTAACTAAAACACAGCCCCCCTAGCCAAGTTACAACCACTTTGTGTCGAATTCCGTTCTCTAATCGGTAACGCCTCGGTGACAGCAATTGTAGAAAACGAAAGTTGGTAGCCATGTTGACGCGCCTGAGTCGGCCGCTCGTTCTACAATGTAGCGTTTGTATAACAAAGGATGTAGCGTTAAACATTGTAGAAACGATTTTGAACGATGTGAAGTTGGCTACGAATTGTCTATTCGTTTGTTCTGACCACGCGACTTTACGTTGAGATGACGTCATTCCCATACGTTTCATCACTTTTCGACAGCGTTTACGATTGCAGAATAACAACTTGGCTAAGCGTGCAGGTGGATTTTAGTCAGGAAACTCTCTCTCGCTATACTCAGGGCGGGAAGTTCAAATTGATGATTTCGCAAAAAAAATACTTAATTTTCCGGCCTCGTGTTAAAATAATGCCAATCAGTATATATGTCGTTGTCAAAAATTATTCACCGAAATAGGGTAAAAATATTATGAAATACATAGTTAATCGCCGCCTCAACGCTACCTGCAGATTTGTGGAGTAGGTGGATTATTCCTGTTGTTAGGAACTCGGGTAGCGGCCCTGACTCTAAGGCAGATTGAAACTGAGATAACAAGCGAGCGAGCGACTTTGTGAACCACTTAATCCAAAACTTATGCAGCTCGTCTGGTTCTGGAGATTTCCAGTTAGTCAACAGACGGATTTCACGAGCTACAACTTGAAGACCATTGTTAATTGCCCCGATTTCTCGGTTATTTGTAATAGTACATTGTAGTGATGTGCCGAGTACGGCTTGACTCGAGTCTGACTCGATTCCTGCTTTGGACTCGCAGTACCAATTTATTTTGACTCGAGTACGCCAGACTCGATTCCGTACTCGAGTCAAAAAGAAATCGAGTACGCATGACTCGATTCCAGGATTCGAGTACACAAGACTCGATTCCAAGACTCGAGTACGTAAGACTCGATTCCAGGACTCGAGTACGCATGACCCGATTCCAGGACACAAGTCAGGAAGACTCGATTCTGAACTCGCTGACTCAATTATAAAACGCGAGTCCAGCTGACTCGAATTTAGCACTCGAGTTCGAGTGAAGGTGACTCGCTCGTACTCGATCTGTGTTTACTTATGAAATGAAAAAAAAAGTTATATTGAATTAATGAAGTAACGCCTAGTAATAAAAGAAAAAACAGGGCAAGTGCAAATCGGACTCACGCATCTGGGTCCGTCCAAAATAACCTATGAAAACTGTTTTTTTTTTTGTGATTTTTCCAAATCGCAAAAAGTTTTTAGTTTTTCTTTTGACGTAACTAGAAAACAGTTTTTAGATTTATCCTTATATCTGTGCTATAAGACCTTGCTTTATTTTGTAACTTTCAGGACGCAAAATCCTGAAATTGAATTTTGATTCCTTTGCAAAATGTACGTTTTTTTTTTCGACTTATACGGCCGTATCTGTTTTTTTCGTAAACTTAGAAGTTTGATTTACGCACAGCTTCAAGAGACTTGAGTACCTATATGGTTTTAATTTCAACTCCATAACTCCACGCTTTCCTGGGATATAAAGGGTCTTGACAGACGAACGGACGGACGGACTTTTCCCTTTTTTTAGTAAGAAACCCTAAAACACACCGGAAGTAGCTTGAGAAAATGTTTGTACCAGAACCGGTGTCGTCAAACTCATACATTTACGGTTAAAGTGCGTTTCATCATTTGTAAATTCCCTTCTGCGTAATGTAGCCAACATTACGCAGAAACCTCTGAAAGTCTAAACGTCAAAGCAGGAAAATCGGGGAAATAGCGACACGCAATGTTTATTGAGATTTTCCTTTCTCAGGACTTCTTACCCCTAAAAAAGTTAAATTATGCCTGATATAATAAAAAATGGTGAACGAGAATTGGTGTTAAAAGTACAAAACACAGTATTTATCGTTGTATAATTATCCTAAACACAAATATGTACAACTAGCTGTGCCCGCGACTTCGTTCGCGTGGACTACAGGATTTTGAACTTATATTTTCTAAAATAAAAGTAACCTATTTTATTATTTAAAAAAAACTAGTTCTATCTTCACAATGACTATACAACCACTTGACCGCTCATACGGGCGACTCTGGCTCACGACACATACATGATTTTGCACTTATATTAGATGCCGATATGAGTGCATTTTTTAGTACTGACCAGTTGTTGGATCTGTGCACATTCCTTAATTTAGGTTAATTTTATCGATAACGATATATACTGTCTATTCTAGGTTGCCTGGAAGAGATCGCGGAATGCGATAAGGCCGCCCATTGTACGTGTTTTAGATATAAGTTTTTCTTTGTTATGTTTTGTATGCACAATAAAGTATATAATAAATAAATAAATAAATAAACATTTATTGCATAAAACTAAAGCAAAAATGAGTTCCTGTGCAATTAAATGGCGCGGGAAATCATCTAGAACATCTAGTTATAAAAAAGTTGACAAAAGTTTTCATCGGTAGGTAAAATATGATTATATTTATTTACATTATTGGTAATTAGAGAGCTCAAGCTAAAATGGTTGGTTACGAAAAAAGTGATACCGCGTTGATGTCTTTTGAAAAGTCCTTTACTTTCACTAGAATATTAGATAAGTCTATCCCTTTCTATCCCAAGTACTTTCTACTGAGTGCTGAAGTTATGTGACAACTCCAAAACATAGCTGTTAAATTATTTTATCGATTATTCTCAACGGTGAATAAAAAATTAAGTTACATTTTAATGTTAACATTTTAGATTTCCAAATGTTCCGGAAGTTAAAGAAAAGTGGATTAATCTCAAGATGTCTTAATTTAAAAAATATATTTTTTAATATTTTTTTTTAGAAATGTATTACTACATTTCTAAAAAATAAGAATAACAAATAAAGGATATATTTTTCGGTTTATCTTCATTTATTTTTCCTTACAAAGCAAAATTAAAAAAACAAGCAGAATTAATCGACGTCGATTTTATCGATAACGATATTATTGATGCAAAATTGACTTGTGCATCACTATGTTTGTTGACATTGTTGCATCTGCCAATCACAACCGCTGCATGTTCCCCTGTCCCCCGCCCCGCGTTAGTGAATCGTGTGCCTAGACGAAATCGCTCTATCAGCTCTCAAGTGGTTTAATTCTCTTTGTATCTTCACATTTCTGTTGAACCTTGTTCCAATTTTCCATACAGCCAGTCAATCACAGCGCGATATAAAATTGAAATAACTTAAAGACAAGTATTAATTAAATAATGTTATATTTTCTATTATTTCCTCGAATTAGCGACCTCGCTGCGCTCGCCCGCCAACTCCTTCTCGGGACGAAATGAGTTACTTTCACCCCTAGTGTAACAATGTACTATTGTAACACTGGCAACCTCTGAGGACTATGTTACTGACATCATAAACAACAACTTTTAATCTATGACTTTTAAAAATTTATCATAATTTAGTTCATCAAAGTGTCATACATAAATAAAACTATTTATACTGAACGTTCTAAATATTACGAAGTCTATGTGAAGTAAGCGATAGTTGGTACAATAGCGGAGGGGAGCGGAGATTGGGTGGCGGGGGTGCTCGATGCGCTTGCATCACGTCATACAGACGTAGGTAGGTATGGTAAAATATAAAATTGAAATGTGTTAGCACCCTCAAGATTTCGTTGTTCTATCTGTTATATGGAACAACGAAACGACGATAACGACGGGTTTGTTTTTGGTGAATGAATTATGTTTTAAAAAAAAGTCATAGAACAGAAGTGGTTTATGATGTTAGTAATTTTTTTTTTTTTTTTATCTGTTTTAAACTAGTACTTGACTGCGATCCCGCCTGATGGTAAGCAGTGATGCAATCGTTGATGGTGAGGCGCACTAGTTTATTAAGAGCCTATTCACTCTAGCCTTGAAGACACCCAAATTATAATCAGACGGAAAGACCGCAGCAGGCAAACTGTTCCAGTCCTTCGAAGTACGCGGTATAAATGACGAGGCGAAACGCTTAGTCCGGACCGTAGATGTTTTAACAACGTAAGGGTGGATACTCGCCGTGCGTCGGTTTGTCCGATGGTAGAAATGAGATGGCGGAATCAAGTCATGCAATTCCTGCGCACACTCTCCAAAATGCAATCTGTAAAACACCGAAGGGCTGGCTACCCTACGCCTGTGCTCAAGGCTTTGAAGATTGGTCTTAACCAAATCTGGATCACCAATCAGCCTCTTCGCACGCCTTTCCACTGAGTCCAAAGCTGCCAGGTGGCACTTCGCAGCACCAGCCCATATGTGGCTGCAGTACTCCACACACGATCGGACCTGTGCTTTGTATAACATTAAAAGCTGTCTCGGTGTGAAGTACCGTCGGACTTTTGCGAGAACGCCTAGTTTCCTAGCAGCTACTTTGGCTTTGGACTCAATGAACCGCCCAAAATTGAGGTCGGAGGAAATTTCGACACCCAAGAGCTGAAGGCGGTCGGTACAATCCAATGATACATTCTGAAAAGTAGGAGCCGAGGTGAACGGGCTCCTTTTGGCGGTGAACAGACACGCCTGTGTTTTGGCTGCGTTGAATCCCACCAGATTGGTTTCGCCCCACTTGGAGACTGCCTGAAGCGAGATATTCGTACGCTCTACCATAGCCTCTCGTTCGGACCGGATTTGCTCTTTACTAGCCCGAGCACCTGGCAGGTATCTCTCTACAACTGTGCTATCATCTGCATACCCATAGATACCGGGCATCAGCAGATCATTAATATGCAGCAGGAAAAGAGTTGCAGAGAGCACTGACCCCTGAGGAACTCCGGCATTAGTCGTCATGGGCTCTGATGAGCATCCATCGACAACAACTCGAAGAGACCGTTCTCTCAGGAAGTCTTTTACCCAGTTAATCAGACCAGGAGAAATGCCGTATGCTGGAAGCTTACTCAAGAGGCTAGCATAATATGCCATACCCTGTCGAAGGCCTTCGAGACGTCTAAGGAGACAGCAATTGCTTCCCCATTCTTCTCGAGGGCCTCGCCCACAAGTGGGTGGCATACACTAGTAGGTCCCCAGTAGATCGATTGCGGCGAAACCCGTACTGTCGGTCACTGAGGAGATCGTTACCTTCTAGGTATGCCATGAGGCGCGAGTTCAATACACGCTCCATAATCTTGCAGAGTATGGAGGTTACCGAAATCGGCCGATAGTTGGTAGGATCGGCACGACTGCCCTTTTTGGGCACGGGTTGCACGTTGGCAAGCTTCCAGGACCTGGGCACTATTCCAGTCCTAAACGAGAGGCGATACAAGCGTGTCAATACAGGAGACAACTCGGGCGCACAAGCCTTGAGAACAATCGCTGGTATACCATCGGGTCCACTAGCTTTATTCACGTCTAGACGACACAGTGCTCTCAGAACTTCTTTGTTCCTTATGCGAACCTCGGGCATCGAAGTGTCGCAGTGAGGTAGAGTCGGTGGAGTAGCACTGCCAGTATCAAGACGAGAATTATGGGCGAAGAGAGATGCAAAGAGTCCTGCTTTCTCTCTCGCCGAATGAGCCAGTGTTCCGTCAGGTTTAACCAGCGGAGGCAATGTGGGCCGACAGAAGTTCGCTTCGACCGATTTGGCAAGGGACCAGAAAGCTCTGCTACCGGATGGCTGTGCAGAAAGCTTTGTGCCAATATGAGCAATGCGGTCAAAGCGAGCCTTCTTTAGTGCCTTATTGTAGGACTTGGCAGCACGGTTAAAGGCTCTCTTTGCTGAGCTCAGATCCGGAGATTTGCGGTCACGAGCGTCAACCCAGGCTAGAAACGCCGAATGCTTACGCTCTTCAGCTTGAACGCAATCAGCGTTGAACCATGGGTGAGCTGAGCTTCCGATGGGTACGTCACTATAAGGAATGAAATACTCCATAGCTTGACGCACCACATCGGACACAGCATCCGCACACCTCGACGGATCTTTAAAAGAGAAGCAGACCCGCTGCCAAGGATAAAACGCAAAAAACTGACGCATCTCATCCCAATCTGCTGACTTGTATCGCCACATTCGCCGTTCACCACGAGAGTCGCAGTCAAGTGGGGAGAAGGACGACACAGACTTCACCAGACAGTGATCTGAAGTTCCAAGTGGTGAAGAAACTGTTACGATACATCTGTCTGGGTCGGTGGTCAGCAGAAGGTCCAGACAGTTGGCAGTATGACCAGCTACATCAGGCACCCTAGTCGCTTGCTTCACCAGCTGGGACAGGCCCATCGATACCGCAAAGTTTCGGGCTTCTCTCCCAGCATGGTCGGTCTTCTGGTACGGGTAAAGCCAGTCTTGGTGACAGGCATTAAAGTCCCCCAGAGCGACGAGCTGCGCATCAGGGTGCCGATGCAGAGCCTTATCGGCGGCCTCACTGAGGTGGTCAAACAGTAATACAGTTTTGCAAGGTTTTTAGTGTTTTACAAATAACCCTGTATACAATAAACACTATATTTAATACGTAGGCTGTTCAATAAGTCTTGTCGTGTGATCACACACATTTATATTTTTTCAAAATACTAATTTATCAAATAACGCTCAAACCACGAATTTATCCAACTCTCCCACTTTTCACACTTTTTCAAACCTACTAACTAACTGCTCTTCTGTTTGAAACTTGCGGCCTTTCATACAATTTTCACCTATAGAAATAACCCGAAGTCACAGAGCGCGAGATCGGGGCTGTAAGGTTGATGCTTAAGTAGGTACTTTGGTATCTGATGCTCTCAGAAATTGCGAGGTAGAACTAGCACTCAGAGCTGGTGCATTATCGTGGTGTAGGATCCATGAGCTAAGTTCCGAGGTTGGTCGTCGATTTTTATGTTAGGTTCGCAATAATTATGTGCAAGGAAGATATAATTAATGTTTAGAAGTTCTTCTAACTGACGATATATAATTCTGCAATTTTCTCTAATAGCTTTATTCACACGAGTAATTCCGGCACTAGAATTTCTGCAGGTCTATCCATCGTGAATCGTAATCTAGATAAAAATATCCACGCTAGAACTGTAGAAACCATCGTTACACGGTCCTTATAGACGAGGCTTTTCGATCAAATATAGAATACATCTCAAACCGCGCTTGAAGTTGATGACATGATTGTCTCGTTTGTTCAACGGCGTCATCCCGAAATCTTTGAAAATTCACTTCAACTACAATATTAATTATAGAAATATAAAATAAACATGTTTAATCTTGTAACCGATGACATTTAATAATAAATACAACAATTTTGCAAATAAGCATTTGCAAATACGTCAAGACTTCTTGAACACCCTACGTATTATTATTTCTCTCCTCAACAATGACCGTTCTAAAACATAAGGCAACGACCTTCCATTAGGTATGACAAATACGACATCAAACAAAAAGTTTAACGCACTTTTTACTCTACGGGTGGTCGGAAACAAAAGTTTCGTAAACCCTGACCTTTTGCAGCCGTATAATATACGTCTCTATGTTAAACGTGTAAGGGAACCAAGTTCTTGTAATTTAAATTATCTTAAAGTAATTTATATTACAAATTATTTAGGTACTAACGGACCTTACAGACGTCCTGAGCGATTTCAGCTCTACTGTATTCACAACAATTGCTACTACTACAGGTCGCGCGGTGCATTAAGATCGCTCGGTGAAAGTAGTGGGGGCAATCGGCGCATGTGTACAATTGCGCACAGAAATTCTTTGTAAGTATGTTAGGATTTTATTTTTAATTTCGTATGTTTAAAATAACTTATAATAACACTAGTTTTTGCTTGTAATTTATCTTGTAAGTAGGTAATATCAGGAAAAAAAAATTTAATTAAAATAAATATAATAATTTCGTTAGTTTCTTTCTTAACGTTTTAAAACTTTATTTTTAACCATTTTTTTTTACCACTACGTATTACTATTACGATAACACAAGCTGTACGCAACAGTACCCAAGTACAACAATATCCAATGAGACGCGTGAACGCAACGCGGGAATTGAAGAGCGACTGATCTACCAATGACGTGTCGCCGTCGGCGCACACCCGCCCGCACGTCGCCAAATAGACCTTAGAAAGTTAGAATTGAATACTGCGCATTTTGCCGAGCGATCTTAATTCACCACGCGACCTGTATCTATCTCGCGAGCTTGCGGACTGCGAGCAATGGGAAACTCGCTGTCCAACCGTCCGGTAACTATCCGGACAGAGCCCAAGTCGTCGACGGCACGCACTGTTCGTGCGCGCCTAAGTTGTCAACAACCGTAGGGGCCCAGCCAGGTCGAAGCCTCGAAGCCTACTGGGGCCAAGAGTAGTTCCGACAGGGACGCTCTGCCCCGGTATGAAAAGCAAGCAGAAATGGGGTAGGTATTTTAGTCAGTAAGAGTCTGACACTATCTCCCGCACCGCCCAAGGGCGGGGGATGTCATCTGGATGACAAATGACATAACAAGCTTATAACTTTGTGATTCTTTACGTAGAAATACTAGACGCGTGTTTCGGGTTTCGAATATACTATAACTAATGTTGTAGGTACCTATATTCGTTAAAATACTTTATTTTAACCGTCCTTCCTCCTCTCTCAACGCTTAAATAAGAATTTGAAATGATATACTTCGTTGACCTCGTTCAGGAAATTGTAGAAATGAGTTTCAAATTATTATATTATATTTAGACGGAATTTACCCGCTTTTATATAATTGAGCTTTAGGCATGGATTACCTTTACTTAATGTTGTTTTCTAAACGCTGGCCGTGCGCAGGCCAAGTTCCAGCAACAGGCCGCGCGTATGCCGTACACTATTTACACGAACCGTTTCGACCCACTTTTGACCCACCTGTAGCTCAGTGCCTATTGCAAGTACAGATATAAAATTGTACCTACGTTATTATACACTAATATTAGAGCAGAATGCCAAATTTCAAAGATATAGCTTCAGTAGATCCTGAAATATGACCCTTTGAATATAGCTAATTTTGGCACTGACTCACTGACCGGTAATCAAAACCTCTAGGCCACTTCCAAATGTCCTAGCGTTATGAAATTTGGCACACAGGTCGTGTGTTATTATGTAGATTAAGAAATTTAAGAAATCGGTCAAGCGTCAGTTGGCCCAATCTAATATTTATGAACCAGTGATATGAGAATACGAAGAGGAAGGGGGAAGGGGTATAAAATTTGTCATAAGAAATTTAAGAAATCGGTCAAGCGTGAGTTGGCTTAATCGAATATCAAATTTTTAGTAAAACATTTATGAACCAGTTGTACAATGAGAATACGATCTAAGGTTAAGGGCCAAGCGCCCGAAATAAGCCATAAAACAGTGATTTTCTGAGGCCTACTCCTCCGTAACGGCTAGGTCAATTGGTTTGAAAAAAATATATGTTTATTATAGATTCATGAACAATAATATCAACATTGATGATGATTTTTTCGTGCAATTAACACTTTTGTCAAAAAAAAATATTTAGCAATTTCGCAACTTTTCGCAACTTTTCCCTACTCCTTCGAAACGGCTTGGACCTTTAGAAACATTTTTACACATAAAAATTGGTGGTTAACTATACTTCAAAGTGAACATTGCATATGTAAATCAATCAATATCTCGCAGAGAAAATGGATTTAAAGCGCTTTCCGGGCGCTGCTGGCCGCAAATAAATGCACAGATTTGCGTACTGCCGCCTAGGCGAGTGCGAGAGTTGCGTTTACATAATTTCGGCCAGATGGTTCAAGGAACTATACGCCTTAACAATGGACGCGGGCGTGGCACAAAAAGAAAAAAATTGGTACGATTTCTTGAAAAAAGTATTGAAATCCCACTAAAAACATACCTGTTAAAAAGGGGGCCAAGTTCCTATCGGCTAATTGTTCGCCTAAAAAAGCATCAACAGCCTCATCGTTACATTTGAACTTGGCAGGTTAATTTAATTATATAAATAATAAACTTAATTATGCAATTAATCAAGTGTTACGTGTAGCATGAAAACCTACCAAGTTCAAATTTAACGATGATCAGGCTGTTGATGAAGATGATTATGATCGATTTTAAAGTGCATCTAAACTTGGCATTGGATTGCATTTCAACCCTTTTTTAGTCGAACAATTATCCGATAGGAACTTGGCCCCCTTTTTAATAGATATGTTTTTAGTTTTTACATTAAAATAGTGATATAACGCCGAATTTCATAAATAAAAGAGGGTAAAGCGGTAGTGGTAAACCTTTTTCGGTCTAAATCAGAAGAAAGATACCTACCTAAAATTATAGGTAGGTATGTCAACTCAGGTTCTTCAAACTTTTTATTTTATTTTTACTTTCTTTGTATTCGTAATGAAAAGCATAATGTTTACCTGGGGGTGAAACTAACTTATTTAGTTCCTCAAATTAGCCACCTCCCTACGCTCGCCCGTCCACTCCTTCTCGGGACGAAATAAGTTACTTTTGCCCCTAGGGTAACAATGTACTATTCACCTCGTGCTCTTTTGATTCTCTCGCTAACGCTCAGGATTCTAATTCTTTAATCATTCGCTTGCTCGGTAAAAAAGCAACTTTGCACTCTTGTCTAACAAATAACTAGATATTATTTCATATTATTCGAGAGTGATTTATTTTTTGCGCAATCTGGTTCGCATAACTGTCTTCCTTAACATAAATGAATGTTTCTAAAAAAAACTATTGATTCCATCAGATATTTATAATTATTTTTTCCTTTTGTCACATGTACAAGATTATAGACGATACAGTATGTCGAAACGCGTGACGTCATGATTTGATCATTCTTTTACCTAGAAATGACGTCACAAGGGGGTCTCCTGAACTTTGGTACTGAGTATTTTTTTTAAGATTTGATAAAACAAAAAAATACCGCAATTCTGGATAGTTTTTAAGAGTACCTATCTATATGAATAATATTCCAGTTAATGTAAGTGCTTTAAATGTGTTTTGTGTAACGTTTAAGTTCTGGTGATCTAAAGTGTTTTTTCTTACCGAATCCTGGTAAGAAAAAACACATGGGGAAGTTCAACCTTGGTTTATAGTATATACCCACTTCGACTTTGAGATTAGTTGAAGTGATGCTACTATTCTCCCTGTTACATGAGCTCTTTAAGAGCTTACATAACAGGTGCTACTCTTACAGTGACTGTTGACCAGTACCGTTTCTGATACGTGAATAAGATGCCAAATAACCGTGGAATAGAGTACATTGACTTTTTTCAAATATCTCTGCGTAGGTATCCGAAAAACAAACAATGAACTGCGTTTCATTACTAGATCATGTTAAGGATCACAATACCTACATGTTGATTCAAGACATCTTTATGTCTTAAACATGAATATCTGTGACCCAAACACGATAAAGAAAGAAAAATATAAAAGAATTTGAAGGGGTATAAAAAACAAAAATGGTTTCCAACTCGATTCGTGTCATGATTCGATCGGAAGTATAGTGCGAATCGCACTTGACCGGTGTTATTCTTCTATGCAGAACGGAAAACTGAAATTATGACGTGATTACTTTTTTGAAAACTGAAAGCATTACTTTTTTATATCTATGTATTTGTGATAATATTAGAATACTTGTATTATTATTTTTGGCACATAAACGGTGATTTGTTAGACGTTATTTTCAAAACAAAGATGCAAAGTCTGGGTTATTACCTAAAAATATGGAAATGTATTTGTCAATATTCGTAGATACGTCTAAACTATATCTTAGTTCATAGCTTACATTTGGTCATACGGTACTTAATAAAAAAAACAGTACAATATAAACGAAATATTTAGATTAATTCTTCCTTAGGAAATTCAGATATGTGGCTCGCCTAATATTTCATGTTCATGTGACCTCAGTGTATCTTATATAAGACTAGCTTTTGCCCGCGGCTTCTCTCCCGCTCTTCCCTACTCCACCCTACTGTACCCTACTCTACCCTAATCTACCCTACCCTATCCTACCCTACCCTATCCTACTCTACTCTACTCTACCCTACTCTACACTACTCTACTCTACTCTACCTTACTCTACACTACTCTACACTAGTCTACTCTACCCTACTCTACACTACTCTACACTAGTCTACTCTACCCTACTATACCCTACTCTACCCTACCCTAACCTACTATACCCTACTCACCCTAACAAACTTCACATAAACCATCTACTAAATAGTCCGAACAAACCCTAAACGAAAAGTGGCATTGGTTTTTATAAAGATAGATAACATAAAGTTCATGAATGATTTATGAACACATTTTTAACATTGATGACGTGTTCGGTGTTGAGTAATTTACAACGCATTAAATATGCTTTTCAGAGCATTTATTTTCCGAACGAATTTGACAATCGTATCAGTCGTTCATAGAGTAGCTAGCCGTCCGGCCGTCCGGCCGTCCGGTAAACATCCCAACCGAGCCCGAATCGTCAACGGCGCGTAATTGTTATACACTCACACACGCTTCAAAGAGATGTCAGCAAACCCAAGGGCCCAGTAGTCGACTTCTGAAAGGGAAACCCGTGGTCCTAGAACGGGGCTATTGAAGAAACATACCTGTGGTTCTAATCAATAAAAGTTTGAAACACCTTTTCGCTCCACCCTAGATCGGGAGAAGTCATTCGATAAATTTTCTAGCTTTAAAAAAACAGTCGTTTATTGTGAGAAAAATAATTCAGCAAAATCAGTTAATTCAAGAATATTTTTGAATAATTAATAGAAAATTATTTAAGTGTCAAAAATTAATACGCGAATATCACGTATTGATAAAAATGACGTGATTTAGGACAGCCCCTGGAATGCGTGAGTTGATTTAGAAGCTTATTATGCCAAGGTGCGTCTTACTTTGAAAATAATCGCAATATATTTTTACGTGAATAGCTATAAGTCAGCATTACATTGGTAAACAAGTACAGAACACAATACAAACCGTTGAAAACGCCGAGTCGTCGGTAGTGGAAGACACATACATTGAGAACCTGCGTGTGCTAACAACGGTCTGCGGTTGTTAACAAGACGACGACAACGCGAACGTGGCGACCACTTTGTGAAAATAGAGACATTTTATGACGTGGAAAATTTTCCAACAAATTTTTCGTGCTCTATATAGTCTAAGATCCGATTAAGAACGACCTTCACCGGTCTGTTTAATGGATGAAACTTATTTTATGATAAATTTAGTGTATTAAATAATATAACGCAAGTGGGTTGCCTAAGAAATTCCTGGCCAGACTATTATTAATTAAAAATTGAAAATTTACTTTTTTTATAGAAAAATGCACAACCGTTACTCATACCAGATTTTTTTGCAGACAACACTATAACATCGTATTCGTAATGAAACAGCGTTTATTTTGATATAGAATTTGTTGTATATCAAAATAAACACACCTGTTTATACATACCTGTTTATACCTGGCAACCCATAGTTATGCCAGGAAACAAATAGGCAACCCAACATTTTTATGTTCTAAAGGCTTCACTCTTTCGGTTAGTATTAAATTTATTCGTTAAACACACCGGTGCATTTTTCAAAAAAAAAAAAACTGTTTGGCCAGGAATTTCTCAGGCTACCCGCGTTATATTCTATAATATACTAAATTTATCATAAAATACGTTTCATCCAATAGACAAACCGGTGAAGGTCGTTCTTAACCGTATCCTCTACTAATAGTGGAGAGGAAAATCAAAATTTATAAAATTATAATGTAGAGTCTGTCTAAAAAGTCTAGACTAGGGTAATCTAATCAAATTCTTGAAATCTAATATAGTCAGCACTGGTTGAACAATCAAGGTTGCAAAGAGATGATCGTTGTTTACTATTAGAATCTTATAAAAAGTATTGTATGTAATATATATAACAGATGTTTTCATTCGTTTAAAAATTTCCATGTCGTTTGACTTTTTAAACAGACTATACCCTAGTTACTAACTAGCCCCTCGAGCGCCGATTGTAGATATATTATATACGTCTGTACAAATTGAAGTCCTTGAAAAACGCTTAACTTTCGTTTTATACACACGTCTGTACGAAACTTATTTGGCCGAAAATTTTGGTTACTATATTATATTATTCTATATTTATTATATTATTTGTTTTTCCTAGAATCCAAAAAAATAAATTTATTTATTTATTTTATTGGTGATTTACGTAAACACGGCAATTTTTCGAGTCATTAAACCCTGGCGCTCGAGGGGCTAGACTAACTGATATATTATGACAAAAATGACCCGACTTTTATCTGGATTAACCAAATATTATTAATAATGTCCTCATAAACCAAAACTGCTGACAAAAAATATTAAAATAATGTTTTATTTTTCGCATCGAATTATTTTATAATGATTCTCATCAACTAGTGTAAGTTCGTGAAAATAACGGTATCTTGACCAGTTAAAATAAACATAGATACTGTCAAAAACCAATAACCATTTTCTAGGACAATCGAGACAGCTGTTTAATCTCATAATTGCTTTATGAGAAATTATCTCTAAGTGACCTTTCGAATATCGTAATTAGAGACACAAGAGAAAGACAACGAGAGAACGACGGCGTTCACTTGGGGTTTAATGAATTAATGATTCAACAATGACAGTGAATAAAACGTAAGTGAGAGTGCAATTAAAGCTCCTAATATGACTTAAATTACCGTCTTTCTACTTAATAAGTGCGACCTGCTTTTAGTAACATCAGTAAGTAGGTATTAATTGCTCTAATGCATCCCATAGACGTGCGGTGCGGAAGATTTGATCCCTATGAGACCGCTAATATTTTAGGTTTATTTTGACTGAAACGCATTGATATTTACCAAAATTCCAGGATCAAACTAAAGAGATACAAGAATGAAACTACAAAAGGTAAATAGGTAAGCCAAAACACGACATATATGAAATCATTCTAAATCTAAATGAGGTGACGTGTCGAAGGGAAATAGCTTTATTTACAATTTATACCTTTTTTGCCCTATGATGAGTTCCCTGACAGTTCATTTTTTTCCGTGGCACGCATACTACTTTAGATTACTAAAAAATAAACTGGCAAAAAAAATAAAAATGAAATGATAAAAAAATATTGTCTTTCGTAAATTAATAAGTAAATTATTGTGGTTATAATTAACTGTTAATAAATTAAGTAAATAAAATAAAAAAAGTATAGAACTTAAAAATGTGTAATGCGTTAAACGGAACTTCTGCCAATAGAGATTGAAACTACTCGACGACACACTAATCGACAAAATCGGAGCGGCCATCTTGTAATCGCATGTAACGTTTGAAAATTGGAAAAAAGTAATAGAAAAAACTCAAAAAACTATAACAAAGGACTGGAATAAATATATTCGGATCGACCGAATTAGGGCAATAATTAATCATCGCGGTTAGTTGGAAAAGATTCCGACTCTGATATGGATACGAGTTCAAATCAAGAGTCAAGTTCTGACAGTGAATAATAAATAAATAATTATTTTAAACAGACTGCATTTTATTTACCACTAGCCGTCCCCCGCGGTTCCGCCCGCGTTATTTCAGGTTTTTAGTTTTTGTCAGGTTTTTTGGTTTACTGTAAAATTTCTTTAAAATCCGTATAGAGTAAGATCCCAGGACCGCCAGACAACACGTATTTTCTGACGAACGAAATGTGGACGATTGAGTACTGTTAGTATGTACTAAGAACGCATGCCTACCTGCTAGCTTGCTTAGACGGCCAATTTTCAGGTATCAGGTAATCAAGGTACATAAAATTATTACTTACCTCACGTAAATTCTCAAAGCTGATTTTTACGTATTTGTAGGCAATATCTTTAAAATCAAGTCGCCAATACTCCCAGACACATTCCGTCGGCCGTATTGTTTAACAGACGCTTTAAAGCTCCCAAAAAAATGATGCAACTTCACGTATTTTTTCAAAGCTGATTTTTACGTATTTTGTAAGCAATATCTTTAAAATCAAGTCGCCAATACTCCCAGACACATTCCGTCGGCCATATTGCTTAACAGACGCTTTAATGATCAAGCATGAGAATTTACGTGAAGTTATGTCATTTTTTTGGGAGCTTTAAAGCGTCTGTTAAGCAATACGGCCGACGGAATGTGTCTGGGAGTATTGGTGACTTGATTTTAAAGATATTGCCTACAAAATACGTAAAAATCAGCTTTGAGAATTTACGTGAGGTAAGTAATAATTTTATGTACCTTGATTACCTGATACCTGAAAATTGGCCGTCTAAGCAAGCTAGCAGGTAGGCATGCGTTCTTAGTACATACTAATAGTACTCAATCGTCCACATTTCGTTCGTCAGAAAATACGTGACGTCTGGCAGCCTTAAGATCTTGGACTAGTAGACTAGTTCTTGCGTGAAAGAGTAACAAACATCCACACACACGTACAAACTTTCACATTTATCATCTATAAATCTAAAATCGGTAATCCGATTCCATTTTCTTTGCCAACTGATTCGTTATTGTAAAAAATCGATTAAATTTCGTTAGGTCACATCACTATAATTGTCAGACAAGAACTGTCAGGGAACTCATCATAGGACAAAAAAGGTATAGTAACGGTACGCTGAGCTCCGAAATCCACGTGTCAAACAAATCTACGTCAACAAGCAAATGGAGAATGGGTTCCGGGGGACAATTCCGCTGTGCATATGCGGAAATCCGCGTTGAAGTCCGCCCGAGCTGAACCGTTCCGAGATAAAGCATGGACGTGGCAATTTTTATTTCTTCACCGTAGTTTGAAATACATACTATTAATCCAATTTACCTTTTATAAACTATCTGTAATAATACTGCAATATGTCTATTCAATGGTTTTATTTTTGGGGCGTAAAAATCATCCAGATGACATCCCCCGCCTTTGGGTGGAGCAGAAGATAATATCAGACTCTTACTGACTAAAAAACCCACCCTGTTCCTTAGTTGCCTTTCATACGGGGCCGAGCCTCTCTTGCGGAATCAGACCCTTGGCCCCAGATGTATTTAATGGTGGCAATTTCTAATCGCATATCGCGTTGTAATCTCCTGAAGACGTGAATCCGGTCTCTTCCACCAAACAGATCACAGCGAGATATGTCATTTATTTCTTCAGTAAATCTATGTCGTCGTCCTAATACGAAGTAAGTAATCATCACGGGAATACGCGCTCATGACGTTTCTTTGTAAAGAACATACACACGGAAGGTGCTTGTGTCGTTATAATTATGCATGATGGTTGCTTTTTGTAATGACGGCACCTAAAGGCGCCAACAACGCGTTCAAGTTTGACGATATTAAATCAGCGGTATTCTTCTGGCAATCGTTCTGGTTATAGAAAAGCTCATAAAGATCATAAAGAAAATAATTGTCGCGTTCATTTTTGTTCGACAAACTCCAGCGCATCGTCACACCATTATAGGGTGTTTTCCGGATTTGAACCAAATGAACGTGTCGATCTCATATTCTCGCGTCCGTCTGTCTGTCTGTCTTTCTGTATGTCTGTCTGTCAAGACCCTTTATCTCGAGAACGCGTCGAGGTATCGAAGTGAAATTAAAACCATATACTCAAATCTGCGGTCCCTTCATGCTGTGAAAAAATCAAACTTCTAAGTAAACGAATAAAAAAGATACGGCCGTTTATGTAGCAAAAAAAACGTATATTTTGAAACTCTCAAAGATCGAAATTCATAGGGTACTTCCCGTTGACCCAGAATCCTGAAATTTGGCACAAAGCAAGGTCTTATAGCACAGGTATAGGAATAAAGCTGAAAACCGTAAAGTTGTTGTTACCTTAGCCACAAAAAAAACGAAAAAAATTGCAGTTCAGAAAAATCTTCGAGACTCCATTCGGGAATTGTAGTTTGCACGAAACCCTCAGTGCGCGAGTCCGACTCGCACTTGCCCAGTTTTTTTATTTTTTAATCGATCACTTTGTGACAAATGTTGCTCAAGTGTTTCGAACGACAGCAGAAATCTTAACGAGCTAAATCCACAGTTGAATATAAGGAAACCCGTTCACTTTTCGAAACCCCCTAAATAAAAAAAAAAAAACAACCCTACAATATTGACTGGTCTACACTGTCCTTACATAATATTTAATAATACCATAATATGGAAATATTGTATAACAACATTTTTTTTTTAAAAGAATAGCTAGGTATATAGTTTCTTGCCGGTTCTTCTCCATAGGAAACTACCTATTTAGAACCGTGCACCAGCTTCTGTCGTTTTGTAAGTGCCCATGTATGCCTGTGTGAAATAAAAACATTTGAACTTTATATTCTGTGAAGTAATGAAAAAATCTTTTAAAACCAATCTTGCTAAGAATTATGCTTATATCGTATAGTTTTAACCTTACGAATACCTTAATTAGAGACACAAATACAATAGAAAGACAATGAGAGATCGAACGCCGAACGTTGGGGTTTAATGAATTAACCTCTCGAGTGCCGTAATTAGAGACACAATTAAAAAGCCATTGTGTCTCGCGTGGATCCACGTTTAGACACACAACGGGTTAAGGTAACCCTGTAATTCAAACCATTATAGTTGTTGGGATACCGCATGATCGTGTCGTTTTTGACATGAATTCGAGTAGACAGACACGTAGGTACGTATATCACGATATTGCACTTATGTTCTCTGTGTATGAAATACAAATAAACGAGGGACCAAAGCCGCCACCGGTCTGTTTGAGCGAATATACAACACACACCACGTTTGAAAGCAAATACCACGAGCTTTGAGTTCCCAAAATAAATACCTATGTATACTTACCTCAAGCGATGAACAAATAAATATGTAGGTATTGGTCGAACCAAAGTTCACAGCATGTGTGAATTTAGCTACAAGTGCCTCGGAAAGCACATTAAACCGTTAATCATGCGTCAGATCTCTCTTCAGTCATGTAGGATTACCGTTACCGTTCCATTGGATTATGAGAGTGATGGAAAACGGAGTGCAACTACAGTACTGTACCTGCACATTGTAATTCTCGCGTCTGTCACTTTGTCAGTTTTGATTTTAATTTTAATGTTACGTACGTGGGTAATCAAATGCCGATTTACTAAGAGACAACTTTATTCACCACTAACAATAACAAAATAGTCCAGTCAACAATAATCCGAATCGCAATTAACACTAGGGTACCGTTACACTATCGCTTAGGTCGTTAGATAAAATCACTTCAAGTACTAGGGTAGTTCGCTCTTGATCGCAGTCGAAATCACAACTGACTCGCTTCCGGCCGGGGGCTCGTATTTATATGCGGAGCCAAGAAAATTCTAGATACCGACTTCCCACGAACGATCCAGAATTCCAGAACAATTGAATCGCTTCTCGAAGTCATAAATCATTTTTATTACTCGTGGTAATAACAGTCACTTTCATGCGAATTTCGACTCTATTGTTAACGTCGGAGAGTACCATTTCCCATAAATACCTAACTACTACTTGTAAGTACTTTGTGGATGTTTCGAGATTTTTCTAAGGCTGGCTACGTACAACCATTCTAGACCTTTCGAACAGCAATGCGTTTTAATTATTACGAGCTACTCTTTATTTTCTCGGAGATATGGCGTGTTCACGTTTAATGGCGTAACATTAAGATGCTTCCTCACCGAGGGCATTCGCGTGTAATGTAACATTACAGATTTAAGCATTACATCATGTGAAGGATGAGAACCGAGCATTACAATGCACACCTTGTAATGATGCAATGTGTAAAATCTTAAACACGGTGCTGCTCGCCAGTTCTGTTCCTTGGCTTGACACGCTACCGCGTATCTAGATACATCTTGTAACATACAACTTATGGGTTGATTCTTTCTAAAATATCCAAATAATTCATGACACCAATATCGTTTCTTTTGTGTTTAAATTTACGTAAATAACATTTTTTTTCACAATGACCACTTAGTCTGACACTATGGAATCAACTAAAAGTTAAAGCTCAAAGTCGAATCCATAATGATACATTACACACGAACGCTCGTCTGTCTGGCAGGTAGTATTGAAATGTAATGCTCAAAGTCCAATCTATAATATTATATTACACGCGCGTGCTCCCGGTGAACCTGTATTATAAAGGTTTTATTCCTTCCAAACATCTTTACTCGTAGAAGAAGGAACTTTTTCCATGGTAAGCGATGATGTGGTCTATGATGGAGCTCGCTTACCAAGAAATACTTTTGACTTAACCTCTAGCTCTCAGGAAACGCATATTCCGGCAGGTGATTCCACTCCTCCTTAGCTGTACATACAATGAATGTATTCCCAAACTTTTGGTGCGTTTGGTTGGGATGTCCACTATATACCGATGGTGCATCGCCGTTTGTGTGGTGGTCCGATAATGGAACGGCCAATTGTGCAACTTAGGTGCACAGTGTGCACACTCCCCGAAATGTAAACGATAGAAAACCGAAGGATAGCAACTCGGCGTCAATGCGAGTACATAATCGCCGATGATCTTTTTGGTTCATTGTGTAAAATTATGTTGGAGAGAATCCCTCATACCTAATCTGTGTCGGATTCATCGTCGCTGACATGAATAATAAACTGATCCGTCAATCTGTCAATGACCTAAAAAATTAAGTGTGTCCATTAATCCTACTTATTTTTGTCATGATTGACATTTTTATGTTTTTTAGGAGGTATAAGAACGAAATCCTAATCTGTGCGTAATCTGAAATGCAACTGACCAATTTTGTGTTTTAAATATTAACGATTTGTAAACAATCTAAAACATATCGTAAAATGCCTCCACACCGTTCTCCATTGATAATGTCCCCAATAAGATCCAAGCTACGTCTTATTTGGGCCTATTTGTTGCAAATAGGTCACACTATCACGTCCTGCCGGAAATACCTCGAGTTACCAGCCACCCAGTATGCGTATGTAAAAGATTAAGACGTCTATTATGTCCAATTTTGAGTTTTTTTGGTTTTTCAAAAATCGACCTCTAACGGGAGTTAAGGAAGAACTATTTTATGTTTGTATGAGTCTTCCCATAAAAACATAAAAGAAAAAAACTAAGCTTTTTTTAAGGTTGGAAATCATACAATGACTTCTTCCGCCCGTGTCAGACTTTTACTGACTAAAACCAAACCTATGTCCTTTAGTTGCCCTTTGCGTTCTAGAACTACGGGTTTCCTTTTAAGAAATTCCCCGCGGTCCTATCTAGCGGGCATCGGCCCTGCTTGGGCCCTATGTTTTGACATCTCTTATGGAGCGCGTGGATCCACACGCGCTGTTGACGACTGGGCTCGTTCCGGACGGCGAGCTACCCATTGCTCGACGTCCGCAAGCCCGCATATATCGTGGCTGGGGCGTGAGGACCTTCGTTCCTTCACGCGTGCGACCTCCTCCTTCGCTAGCATTACTGCTTCGCAGAAAGAGGCGACCGTCTGCCATTCTTCCTCGATCTGGACCATGACCAGAACCAGGGCCCGGCGCGAAAGATCACAGCGGACACGGTGGTACTCTGCCCAAGCGAGGCACACATAGAAATATAAAATATCTATGGAGGCACACCTCTACCGTATGCTCCACCGTGTCCTCCAGGCAGTCCACACAGTGGTGACACCCGGGTGTTTCTTTCACTTGAATCCGATGCAGAAACCTGCCAAACTTGCCATGTCCGGTGAGGACCTGCGTCAAGCAAAAAGTGAGGACGCCGTGTTGCCGCTCCAGCCACTCTTCAAAGAGGGAACTTACCGCCACGATTACGGCGTGCCCAATGGGAAGACAAGCTGCTGCTAGTGGCTTCGCACTTATGATAGTGGAAAATTATCCCAAGGCAACTTACTCTCTGGATTAATAGTATTCTGTTTGCTATTCCTGGACATGTCTTATGCGTGGGCCAAATCTGTTCAGACGTCCGAGCGGAAAGTAGTAACAAACATACAGACAAAATCACACACTCTCCCAAACTATTTCCTTTCTAATATTAATGTGGTTCCACTGTACGTCTTGATCTCGAAAGTTGTAGAAGTAAAAGTCATATCAATAAATGGAAAAAATATATTAGTTTTTCAACTAGTTTGTCTTTGCCCATTGGGACCGCTTTGTACGTGGAATTTTGAAACCAAGCCCCAAGCGCTTATTATTGTTTATGCCACATACAATATAACGGACACCTAACCTACTTTTTTCTATTTGAATTTTAACAAATTCGTTACATTAAGAAGGAAACATTGCAAGTGTAACCGATTTTTTTTATTTGGGGAAATAATAGTCGATTATTTACAGAACAAACTGTTCTGGGGAGAACAGTTCGCAAAAAAGTCTCAGAAACAGAAACATTATCGTCATAAAATTTATTTTCTGTCCCAGTCTTTTAAAATTAGGTAGATAATATTATATAAATAATTTATACGTAATTAAGAAAACGTTAGTGTAATTTGGTTAAGAATTGTGGAGGCTGGCCTCCTCCAGCCTAAGCTAGCTTTGCGGTCTAAAAAAGAAGTCGACGTACCTATATACTATTAGTAATTAATGAAAAGGAAAGCGGGACCCTCTCCCAATTCCTTTGCTCAAATGATGACCCCGTCATTAGGCCGGCAAGCATTCGACGGAGAAAATCGATATGTCACATGAATCGGTGGAAAATTTATGAACTCTACTACTATATTTTAGTTTACTTTTTTTTAAACCGTAAGGACCAAGTTTCTGAGGCACGTGTTGTTTCAATTAATATTTGAAGCAAGTTGGTAAAGGTACCTTTTATCTTTTCGTATATAATAAAGTTGGTATCGAATTGCAGAACAACACTAAGACAGGAAAATAGTTTTGTTTATTAGTACCTAATCGGTTATGTTGAAGTGGAAGGCTTGTGGGTGCAGTGGTCGGGCGGGCGCGAGCATGAGAGCGAGCGCGGGCCGCGGCGGCACTCGCGCCGCCCGCCGCGCGCCGCGTCCGTCACGCCCGCCGCCCGCCGCGCGACGCGTCCGGCACGCGCGCCGCCCGCCGCGCGCCGCCCGCCGGCCGGCAGTCGGTCGAGCACGGTCGCGCGTGGCGGTGCCTCCCGCTACCCAGCGCAATACAACACACACATTTTCCTTACACAAACAGAAAGTTAACTTGCACGCATTTTACGCTCACATTAATCATCACCGATCTACATTAGATAAGAGCACACGTACAGCCAACATGCCGATGTATGTAGATATTAAAAAATAGGTACTCTGACACTTACGAACATTCGTACAAATTAACATATTACTTTATAACTAACAAAACTTTACGTCTAGTTTTTGCGGTGTGACATTTTAAGTGTTTTCTCGAAACGTATGAAATTTTAATCAACTAATAGTTATTATTTTGTAATTGTTAATGACTTAGATATTAAATACCTATGAATTAACCGCAGAAAAGATATTTGTTTGTAAATGTTTGTTTATTTTTTCCGAATAACGTGCTAAAACGGTAAAACAGCATTTTATTTTCGTTATATAGAACACAGTATTGAGTATGTAATAGCATTAAGTATGTCTTATTTATTTTACCTCGAGGTGTCGCACACATTGACTTTGAAGCTTTTAAGTAAATTAGCATCTAATTGAATATAACAAAATTACCACGTCGCGAAACATGCGATCCAATGTGGGTTAATTTCATAATTATTTTAATACACGTATCAACATATACACAATAATTAAGAAATAAAAGGATTCAGGAAATGTTAACTACATTTCCTGAATCCTTTTATTTCATAATTACTATTACTATAAAACATTGTGTGAATATTAACAATTTTGTGCTGGTGTGGTCAAAAAAGTAAAATAACATTATAAAAAAGTTAATTAAAGTGCCAAGGTTTACTTACTCGCGTCCATTGTTTTGGTTCAAGTCTATTAAGATAATTATCTGTATCACTACAAGTTCTATCATCTGTGCAGCACCTGCAGCTGGGACTGACAAGCCGTGTTGCTATGACAACCGCGGGCCATTAAACTGCTTTGTTTTTAAATTAGTGTTGTGAAGCGAACACAATAAACATTTTTACAAAATTGTGCGGACTTACACGATGGCAGCCGTCAGCAGATATAGTTCGTACAATTGTTTGACTGGCTGGGATAGCTATGACAAGATACCGAGGTAAATATTAAACATTCGTGGACACACTATAAAAAGCGTTAGATAACCGTGGAACAAAGTACATTGACTTTTCACTAATTTCTCTGCGTAGGTACCCGAAAAATAAAACAATGAACTGCTTTTCATTACTAGATCATGTAAATGATCACGATACGTCATGTCGATTCAATCAAGACAGCGTTATGTCTTTATTTCCGTTTTTTAAATTAAGAATTTCAACAAATGTAGAAGGGTCAATGACCGTTATTCCACGGTTATGTGGCACCTACCTTAGTATTTCATTTTAAGTGCGTCCTTTTCGAGGTACATTTACATACAACCGCTCTTACGTGATTATGATGTTACACATCGTTCTCTAGATATTTTTAATTGCACAGCTACTTTGTGGATATTATCTAATATATAGTAAAGACCTTTGAAAATCGGCTATTTTACATGAACTTTGAACTTTTTTATATTAAAAATATAAAATCAATAGAAGCCTTGCACATTTAATCGGGATTCTGAATGATGACATTTTTTTTTTGATAAACATTTTAAGTTTAAAAAAAAAACGTATTTCTCTTTTTTTGCTTTGCCTCTTCATCAAACATCGCGTTGGATTGCGTTAGATGAAGCAACAAGCTTTTAAACCATGCTCGTTGTTGACGATATTCGAGTGGAGAAGGAGAGAGTCCTTAAGATGCAATTATCAATTTATACAGCAATTAAGATGTAATGGGGTAATCCAAGTAGGTCAACAACACTTTACCAGTAATTATTGTGTATTTTACAGAAACTCGTAATGTGCGATATCTTATATGCTAATAATCATTCAACTGCGAGAACAAATGCTCATACAACATAAAAGTAAGAACAGAGAATAAATTTGTGACAATTCACCTGAAAAAAAATCATACTTGCCTTTTGAGTACGAAAATTTTAACATATTTATTGCGTTCAATAGTATAAATTTGTGCCTTACTTATTTCATGCAATTTTGTCCATTTTAACTTGTACAAAAAAAATCATTTAGAAAATAATTCGAACATTCAAATAAAATTTTGCTTTTTTGTAGTCTAGATATGGCCGCCATTTTAAGATACCCACGGTTTTTGGCGGTATTTTTTCGAGTGGAGTTCTGTAGCTGTATTAATTAAATTAAATGAAATACTACAAAATTATTAGAAGATGTTACATCCGTATTATATTGTCACTACTCACAAGACATTATTATAAAAAAATCTTACGTAAAAAAACATAAACATAAGACTAGGCAATATGATCCAAATACGTTAGCCCTCTCCTAGGGATATTTTTTTTTGTGTCATGGCGGTTAAATCACTTTTCTTATAAACAGATGTTTACCGCCATGACACAAAAAAAATTAACTAGTTTTATACTGTTGTTTTCTTCACAAGTGTATCGTAAAACGTCGTATGATACACGTGAGTAATTAGTACCGTTCTTGGCTTTCCTATAACCCTCGCCACGGCTCGGGTCTAAAAACCGCCTCGACGGTAATCACTAACATTACACACTTGTATCATAATGTACTATTTCCCATAGAATAATTAAATAACACAATTAGATTAATAGTTGGAACCATACATATTTTAGATAGAAGCATACGCATAAATGAAATAATAACTAAAAATATAGTAATTTCGAAACGGGTTGCACGCTGCAGCTCTAATTAACTTACAAACTGGCAAGACAATGATACTTATTTAAGGTTTATGCTTTTTATAGCACAGATAGGAAGAAAAGGAGATTGTTTAAGAATGTCCGTGAAGTCAGGTCGGCTGTCAAGCCGCCAGACGGAGAAAAAGTTTTTGAAATAGTGCTGTCTGTCTACAGAAAAAAAAAGAGTTGCCTACTCTACCAAAATTGTTGCAGGAAATGCGAAACGAAATCGACTTTAACAGTAGTCACACCACTTTATAGAGAATTATGAGGGGAATGGAATTTTATTAAAAAAAGCAAGTCTAAAAGGAAGTTGTTAATGGAGAGGTACGATATTGGGGGGTATTTTTCAGTATTTGAAAGAATTGCAGGACAATCGAAATGGAGTCCAGCGTCGTATACTTTATTTAAAAACAGTTTTCAAAATAAAAAGAAAAAAAAATTATAAGACAATTGTTAAAAGTTACGAAATATATAATCTCCCTAATATTAAGAAATTTCATTGCTAAAAATATAGCAACACTGTTTTTCCGTATTGCCAACATTACGGCGAAGGAAACTCTTATGTGAAACGCACGATACACTAGCGGCATGCGACCTCTTTCAAAGTCATATTTGCTGCGCTCATATGAGCTACTCCGTCAATGCTGATACCGGTGCCGACTTACTGACTGGGCATGAGCGATGTGGCTATGTAGCATAATATTGCAATATATGTCCGTAACAGGACACCGATCATATAAACAAATGCTACTTCTTCTTCTTCTTCCTGCCCTTATCCCATATTACTTAAGGTCGGCGCAACACGTTTTTTCTTTCATATCACTCCTCACACAATCCATCCATATTTTCTATGGCCTCCCTCTCCCTCTCCATCCATCTACATGTATACTCAAAACTTTTTTAGTGGCATGCGTTTCATCCGTCCTGTTTACATGACCATACCAAGACAAACGATTGCCTTTCAACTTTACAGTCAGTGGCGCCTCTTTCAAACTTCCTCTAATCTACTCATTTCTCACTTTATCCCTAAATAAATGATACTTATTGAGTCAAATAATCATAAATCACTGTGGTTTTGATAAGATTATAAAGTAGTGTATGAAACTGATCCTAGTTAGATATGAAAACATTCGCTTAATATAATTATTAACTTTGCCTGCGGTTCGGTTCACTAACTCAAACTCATATTTTATTATTAGGTATATATATATAGTATAGTATTTTTTCAGTTTTCATCCAGCAAGTGGAATAAAATTCTGAATAGTCGTAATTGATTAGCATTTGAAAACATTATTAGTCCCACTGAAGATTGTAGGACTACCTTTACATTATATAAATTCAATCTCTGGCTTTTTGGAACGCACTAGTACTCGTAGTAAACGGAATTGACTGGAAAAGGGACAATTTATACTAATTAGATTACATTTAGCTTTATATAATTTCATGGAATATCAGCCCATGAGTGAATACTAAAACAACGAGTTTCTGCGTAAAACTTGAATATGCTTTGACGCCATGTCTTTTTATCAGCGACACTTTGACATCCTCACTCCAGTTTCTCGTTAATGGTGGCGCATGTTTTATTTTGTTCGCATTACTTTGCAAATATATATTGATTTTTTAAAGATGGGCGTGAAGTTTCTTGCACGTTCTTCTACAGAGTCACCCACGCTTTGCCGTTACACCTTTTTGATTAACGGACCTTGTCCATTCAAAAGGGTTTAATTGAAATACCTAAATGCTTTGAGTACAAAGTTGTTTCAGGAAATGGTTTGTATAATATAACAAAGTATTTTAAGAGAGTTTTTGAGGACTACACGTTGAGCTCTTCAAGGTTTAAGCTTATACTAGTTTATTTTTTGGTGTTCTTTCCTAAATTACCTTGTAGTCGTTTAAGATTATTTTTGTAAAGTTAATGTGTAAGTGCAGGCGGCAAATGCGGCAGCCGCCGCCGTTTACGCGAACCCCTAGCAGTTTATTGATATTTCTACTTTAGTTAGTGTCTTCTCAAGAGATCTCAGCGACTCATGTCACTGCCTATTCTCCACATCACCCATTTTATGTTTTGTTGGAATTTTGAGATCACTAAAGAGATCTTTACATTAATATGTTTTGGTCAAAATCCTCTTTAAAGGCACACAGCTCTAGCTTGCTCACAGAGGCCCGCATGGCCGCCGCGCCGTAAAGAACCTACACAAATTCATGCCGCAGGAAATAATCTCTACGCGTGCGTAATTTCTACTTATACCCCCCTATTTTTTAATTAGTACCTACAAAAGAAATAGGGCTCTATCCGTACCCATTACTGATCACATTTGTGTAGTTAAAAGTAAATAAAAAACTGGGCAAGTTCTAGTCGGACTCGCGCACTGAGGATTCCGTGCAAACTACAATTCCTGAATGGAGGTCTCAAAGATTTTTCCGAATTGCAAAATGTTTTTTTTTTTTGTGACGTAGGTAACAACAAATTTACTGTTTTCAGATTTATTCCTATACCTGTCCTATAAGACCTTGCTTTGTGCCAAATTCCAGGATTCTGGGTCAACGGGAAGTGCCCTATGAATTTCGATATTTGAGTTGCGACTTTTTTTGCGACATAAACGGCCGTATCTTTTTTATTCGTTAACTTAAAAGTTTGATTTTTTCACAGCTTGAAGGGACCGCAAACATGAGTATATAGTTTTAATTTCTTCAAAAATCGTCGTCTTAAAAATACTAATTGTACACTAAATGTTATTGAACTTATTACAATTTGTGAATTGGAGCACACCGAAGTTATTTTTTTAAACCACCCAGAGGAGCATATTTTAATGTAAAATTATTATTTTTGGTGGAACAGAGGTATATTTTGTAGTAGAAAATAATTGAGGAACATTTAAAATATTACTATTTCATAAATACGAGTAGTATAACTACGCTGTTGCTTACAATTTATTTCAGGAGTGTAGTGGTGCTATAGAACGATTAGTCATAAACACTTCTGTTATTAGTATGGTCGCCAGTACCTACGATTACTCACTCCAAATACCTGAATAACAAGCTTAGCATCAATTTATATGTCTAGGGTCTTCATAATTGACAAAGTAATGACATTTTTATGTAAATGCGCTGTTCAGATAATCTCGAGCCTCGGATAACCTTATATTGTTAAATATTACATGGCTTTTCATGTTCGCCAAGTTTATAAATAAAACGGTTGGTCCTCTTTGTGATTCAATAATTTTTTAGTCCATTAAAATTGGGTTTTATCTCGGAACGCAGCTATAATGAAAGGATTTTAATGTTATAATTTTTTTTGATAACCTTTTTAGGGTTCCGTAGCCAAATGGCAAAAAACGGAACCCTTATAGATTCGTCATGTCTGTCTGTCTGTCTGTCTGTCTGTCTGTCTGTCTGTCTGTCTGTCTGTCTGTCTGTCTGTCTGTCCGTCCGTATGTCACAGCCACTTTTTTCCGAAACTATAAAAGCTATACTGTTGAAACTTACTAAGTAGATGTATTCTGTGAACCGCTTTAAGATTTTCACACAAAAATAGAAAAAGAGCAATAAATTTTGGGGGTCCCCATACTTAGAACTGAAACTCAAAAATTTTTTTTTCATCAAACCCATACGTGTAGGGTATTTATGGACAGGTCTTCAAAAATGACATTGAGGTTTCTTATTTTTTTTCTAAATTGAATAGTTTACGCGAGAGACACTTCCAAAGTGGTAAAATGTGTGTGTCCCCCCCTGTAACTTCTAAAATAAGGGAATGATAAAACTAAAAAAAATATTATGATGTACATTACCATGTAAACTACCAACGAAAATTGGTTTGAATGAGATCTAGTAAGTAGTTTTTTTTAATACGTCATAAATCTAAAAAAATACACTATTATTAAAACATCGATCAAAGTTACAACGAACTACAAGAACTTTTATATTATGTTACTTGCTGCTACGGAACCCTCCATGGGCGAGTCCGACTCGCACTTGGCCGGTTTTTTACACTACGAATGACTCCTACATCGTGGGTGTGTTCACAAACGTGTTAATTCACTAGATATTACCATAATTACTTATACCATAAAACAAAGTTTATACTTTGCAATATTCTTTTTACAAAGCGTTATTCATTAGTTTTTGTGCCTGGTTACAAATTAGGTTTCCATTTATCAAACACAATGCAATAATATGGTTATTATAACCATATATTATGGTTATGGTTAACTATTAAAGTGATTATAGAATCCCTACAGTGTACACTTTAATGACGACGAGTTAGATAGTTTAGAACTCATGGCACATATTAAATAAAAGAAGTAAACACAAAGTCGAGATTTATAATAAATAATATTGTCAGATAGCTTTTAGGACGGCTGACAGGCCGAAAGGCGCGAGAGTTTTCCTCATTCATCAATCTTTCAAAATAGTCCTCCCACATCTCTTTGATTTTTTCATCTTCTGATGGAATCCTTCCACTTTAATCCCGTATACATCTTAACTGACACATCTCTCGCATTTCTTTCTCTTGCTCTAGCAAGACGGTATAGATCTTTTTGACCTGCCAGACTCTCTAGTGTGTCGTATTTAAGTATTTACCTATTTAGTATTTTTATTTCGTTTATTCACAAATATTCCATATAAATTACATTTTTAAATATTTCAATAATAATAAAACATTTCAAAATATAAAAAATAGTTGTAGTTATTTTTATTATTATTACCTATTATTAAACCTGTTTACAAAATAAATATAAATTATCATTTCTGTATTATTTAGTACTTTAATAGCTTGTCGTAAAAAGACTTCAATTATATTTCACTTCTGCGGGGTCTGTCGTGAAACTAGAACTCCTTCGAAATGAAATTGTAACTTCATGTTATCGATGTAATGAAGTCTAAATTGAGTTGTATATTGAATTTGTTATTTTACCCGATCGGTGAACCGGAAAGGTAGGGTTAATATTTTAGTAGACTACTATGTATACCTTTATACATACTTATGTTCTACCATAGCGGTTAAACTACTGAACCGATCTTGATGAATGAGGTGTCAATCAATTTGTTAATGTGTTCTACGTGATATATGATTATTTAAATATATATTTATATATATATATATATATATATGAATAAAATTAAAATGGTGGATGTTATATCCATAAAGTGGGGGACTAAATTTAGACTAAAAATAAAACATTTCACGATTGAACTCATTGTTGAGTTAAACTCGCCTTGTTACATGAATTGTCGAATCATTTGTTTACAATAAAGAATTAAGAATCGATTGCGGTATTAAACCTTAAATTAACCGATTTTGAGATGAAAGAATAATTTATAAATATTGTTAAATACATGTTAAATATAGCAAGCGACAGAAAAACATATAAACACAGGTATAACGCCGTCTCTTAAACAGTATCTGCATTAAATAAAGTCCATGATTTATTATTCTTACATACGTAAAACCGATACTTTCTCGTATCTATATAAACATTACGTATTATACTTAATGCAAATAATATCAATAATATATCTCAGGGGTATTTTGTTAACATGTTGTTCAGTAATCTCTAGCTATTTATCAGCTAGTGATATTTATATCAATTTGTACGCGCGCTTTGTGGGTACTATATTCGGAAGAATGAAAATAACTATTAACTAATATAAATTGCCTCAGTTGTTTATATTATTGTAATAAATTGAATGTTATTAATTGATTAAATTTAAAATAAATATGCGTAAACCTTAACTGTATACTGCACACAAAATTTAAATAAAAAATAAGTAAAACCCGTCTTCGAAAATAACGCGCTCTGAAAAGTTTAAAACGAAAAATAACCCTTCTTATTTTTATCTACAAACAAACTATACTATACTTACTCGTATATTATCGGTTAATAAATAAATAATAATTAAGCTTATTTGTCCCACTGCTGATACTTAGCAGTAGGACAAATAAGCTAAATTATTAAATAGTTATACACAAATAAGATAATTGTTATATAGGTCTCCCTGCCCCTCCGAAAGACAACGGCGACAACTTATATAATATATTTTTATTTAATATATTTCCTTTCACAAATTAGCCAGTTTATCCAATGGTACACAATAATAACAATAGACATCATAATAGTAAGAAGCTATCCATAGTTTACCCTACGGCTCGCTGCCTATTATGCGATCATGGTTGGGCAGCACTTTGACCTCGTAAAGCACTGAAGAAATAAAATTTTATGTTTTTTTTAGTTACAAAAAGCCAAAAAGTAGCTTTTAGTTTCTTAAACGTTACGGGGTCTAATAATAGCCTCTATTCCGTCATAACGAGGTCTTAACCGCCCCGTACTCTAGGAATGGAAATAATACATCAATGAGTAGCGTTATCAACCTGTTAAGTTTTATAGAGTCTGTCTAAAAAGTCAAACGATTTGAGTAATTATTAGGGCAAAATGAAATCTGATGTGGTCAACACCGGTTCAATATATAGGTGGATTAAGAGTTCTTGATCATTGTTTACTAATAGAAGAACCTTATAAAAAGTAATATAAGTATTTTTTAAATGATTCAATATTATGCAAAATTCTCAGTCGTTTGACTTTTTAGACAGACTATAACATTGTATAAAAACTTATCGATTATTCGTACAACATTATTTAAACATTTGATTGGCCTGTGGCAGGCATATTCACTCACAGTTTAGACGACACATATCTTTTTTAACCATGTCAAGGAAACTGAAAGTAATCGATGCAGGCATCGCTCATAGAATATGCTGTTACCTGCTTTGTACCTGGAGCAGTGGACTCGCATGCAAGCTTAGTCATATTTTTGGGGTGCGATCGAGTCATTTAACTTATTTGACTTCGTTAGCATGCTGCGCAATTTTTTTTAAGCTATTGCATAGCTTCTATCGCGGGCCTTGAGCGTGGAGACCGAATCCAGAAATTCCGTAACGAAAATAACCTAACGCCCCCCACTCATTTGTTTTTTGAGCGTGGTGACCGATAAGAAAACAAATGAGTGAAAGCAGCTGTCGGCGTTTTGGATGGGTGGGGTTAAGCAGCTGTTAGCGAGGTCTGGTTTTTGATGGAAGAGGTTAAACAGCTGTTAACGAGGTCTGGTTTTGGATGGGTGGGGTTAAGCAGCTGTTGGCGAGGTCTGGTTTTAGATGGATGGGGTTAAGCAGCTGTTGGTGAGGTCTGGTTTTGGATGGGTGGGGTTAAGCAGCTGTTGGCGAGGTCTGGTTTTAGATGGGTGGGGTTAAGCAGCTGTTGGTGAGGTCTGTGTTTGGATGGATGGGGTTAAGCAGCTGTCGGCGTTTTGGATGGGTGGGGTTAAACAGCTGTTAGCGAGGTCTAGTTTTTGATGGAAGAGGTTAAGCAGCTGTTAGCGAGGTCTGGTTTTGGATGGGTGGGGTTAAGCAGCTGTTGGCGAGGTCTGGTTTTAGATGGATGGGGTTAAGCAGCTGTTGGTGAGGTCTGGTTTTGGATGGGTGGGGTTAAGCAGCTGTTAGCGAGGTCTGGTTTTAGATGGATAGGGTTAAGCAGCTGTTGGTGAGGTCTGGTTTTGGATGGGTGGGGTTAATCAGCTGTTGGCGAGGTCTGGTTTTAGATGGGTGGAGTTAAGCAGCTGTTGGTGAGGTCTGTGTTTGGTTGGGTGGGGTTAAGCAGCTGTTGGCGAGGTCTGGTATTTGATGGGTGGGGATAAGCAGCTGTTGGCAAGGTCTCATTTTGGATGGGTGGGGTTAAGCAGCTATTAGCGAGGTCTGGTTTTGGATGGGTGGGGTTAAGCAGCTGTTGGCGAGGTCTAGTTTTGGATGGGTGGGGTTAAGCAGCTGTTGGCGAGGTCTGGTTTTGGATGGGTGGGGTTAAGCAGCTGTTGGCGAGGTCTAGTTTTGGATGGGTGGGGTTAAGCAGCTGTTGGCGAGGTCTGGTTTTGGATGGGTGGGGTTAAGCAGCTGTTGGCGAGGTCTATTGCATAAGTTGATAAAAAATGCTATGCAATAGCTTTACCGCGGCAGTCCCCGAGTGCCACACGTCTTTTTTTTTAATTACATGATCTAATGCTGGACTGCTACCCCAAATGATGGTAAACAGTGATACAATCGTTGATGGTGAGGCACACTAGTTAATTAGCAGTCTATTCACTCTAGCCTTGATGAACTTGCAAGCATGCTGGTTGTTGGTGGATCGCACAACGCTCTTCTTAAATCAAATCCTGGATTAGGTACGCGTGTTCGCTGATGAATGGAAGGAGATACTGTCTGAAAGTCTGGTGATTTGCGAGAACATCCTTAAATGTATTTTACATAATTTGGGTCCAATCAGTATAATTGAGCTTTTATCGCTCGAATTAAAATAAAAAAAGAAACGTCCTATTCTGTTATTTGAAATATACTGTATATAATAACTGAAATATGCGTAGAATTTTCTTTATTCGAGACGTTTCCTCAAACAAGAGAGGTGGAATTTATTACATTAAGTACTTATGTATATAAGTAAATAATATATGTATGCTTGAATTTTAGATTCACCAACCCGCACTAGACCCGCGTGGTGGATTACGGCACATTAACTCTCCTAGAGAGGGAAAGAAGAAGTCTGATTATGCGATACGGACTGCTTACTGCTTCAAAAATCACACGAGTAGATAAGTCAGAAGTACAGTGGCCACGCTTTAACAAATAAATCAGGATAAAATTCTTTAAATTTGCAGCAGGCATGTTCTAGAAATGACACGACTGATAAATCGAATATATTGGGTCTAAAATAATGTTACTATGTTACTATGTTATTATACAAACACTTTTATTCTAGAAAATAAATAAAGGCGAAAGAAACTTTTTCCTTATATAGCAGGCATAATTATTTTTTTCTGCAAAGTAAAGCGCGGGAAAAAAGCCTATTCAATTTTTTATTTTTTATTTGTTATATTTTGTAAAAAAAAATGTGGAATTTAAGATTTGAAGAGAATTCTTTAGATGGTGCCGGAGCCGTCAGATATTGTGATTAACTTAAAAATACTCGCGATAGCTTGCTGCCATCTAAATCAAAACTAAAATGTATGGCGACTTTGGAAAATTTTCTTCACTACAAAATGAACAAAAATTTTAATTTTCAGAGAAAGTATTTCTTCGTAAGTGTATTGAAAAACGTCGTTTGATACACGTGGAGATTTGTCACTGCAGCACTCGGCTCCATAACACAATTTCGCCTCGGTTGCAATGGCAAACTTTCCCCACTTGTATCAAAATGTATCTACTACTTTGATCAGATGTTATTTTTCTTAAACAAAAATACTCCTAGTCTGATATTTTAAGTTTCCCATTGTTAAACATACTACATGGTTTCTCCAATGAGTTATTTTGCGCCCCTCGCTTCCGCATATACCCAGGTGTAGTAAGGGGCGTCTAGTGTGCAAAGAACTCGCGTCCTCAAGTCGTCTTAATTATATAAATATTAGAAAAATAGGTAACACCCGACAAGAAAGTACTAGCAATGCTTATTATATAGGTATTTTCGTTCGGTTATGGTTCAAAGACCTGGTTCTTTTTGATATTAATTCCTCGTATTGGCATCTAACTTATAACTTAGTTTAAGTACATTTCTGACGAAAAACAAAAAAGTAAGTGATGCCAATATTTTGCACTGGCTTTTCATTTCAATTTCATTATATTTGAGGCACGGTTACTTTCGGGACAAAATCGTAATATAGGTAATATGTTACCTGATGACATTGCTGTTAAATGGTCAAACCGTTAGTTGTAACGCGTGTTTTTCATTATTTTAAAAATATCAGGGTCAGTTATCTGTAGTACAGACTCTATGTACAGATTCTGTACATAGAGACAAATACACACACTACACAAAAAGTGTTTTGGAAAAGGTTAAAAAAAAAAAAACTTACTCATGTTACAGATTTTTATAGTTTTGACTCGGATATACGACTTTAATAGGTCACTATTTAAATATGAGCAAGCGCGATCTATGATTTTTCTATTTCAGTAACTTTAAATGAAATTTCTAAGCTGATTAAAAAGCGGTCAAAGCTCCCAACAATTGTTTTTTTTTGTTTACTGCACGTATATTGAGCATGTTTTTCTTTCATATCGTAAAATTTGTGAACTCAATTCAATTGCATAACTCATTTGACTAAATAAAAGTCAAATATTTTGCAGAATTTAGCTAACTAATTTAGTTAACGGACGCTCTAAAAGCGAGAAAAGTATATTCTGAACGCTTAGATTAATGATATAATTTTGAGTAATGCGGCGCGGGAGAAGAACGTCTGGAAGGAGTTGGAACTCGGAAGAGGCCTTTGCCCAGCAGTAGGACAGTAATAAATAAAGTGAATTCGTAAAAAAATACCATATATCAGAAAATGTATTGCTTTATTTAAATAAAACGACAGATGCAAAATATTCACAGCACACAATATTTTTATTTAATATATTATTGATAGGCTCGCGTTTGACCACCATCTCAACTGATGGTAAGCTGTGATGTGGTCGACGATGGAGCACGCTTGCCTAGAAGTAACCTATCCACAATTCCACATAAAATAATAACATAATGGGATAAAACTAACATACAATTTTATTAAAGATATTGAAATCTTCGACGAAAATGTGGTTTTTATTTTAAGGTACATAACCTATTAATTTAATGAGTCACAGTAACACGAAATTATACTAACAACTAGCTTTTGTCTGCAGCTTCGCTCGCGTACAAAAAATATAGTCTATGTCGCACAGCAGTTTTAAATAAAGCAGTTTTCCATTGTTGAAAAAATTTTAGCAATCGGACCAGTACTTTTTTACCTACTTCAAACAAAAAAAAACAAACGTTATCTATTAATGATATTATATTACTCGTATATATATAATATATATATATTTGTATATTTTCACAAGCGGAGAATGACCGAAGTCATTCCACCTAGAGGTATCCCCTCGTTGAATTTCCGCTGTGGCGTAGAGTAGTTCAGGTCGGGAAATTCAGCCTGCATTCGTTTCCGCTTCAACAAGTCACCACCGCTTACATGATCTACGAATTAATAGGTCATGTAAATATTATTCCTTTAGAATCGATTTGAAGTGTTCGGTTTGATGAGTGTGAACATTATTTTTTATCAATTCAACCACTGACTTTTAAATAAATATTTACTTATCTTTGAACACATATGGATCTACTGCAGTGCGGTGCCAAAAATAGCGGAACTTACAAACTGAAAATAGATTCAATATTATCGACGTTTTTATCTTATTTTTAGGGTTTCGAATCTCAAAAGGAAAAACGCAACACTTATAGAACATCTTTATTGTCTGTCTATCTGTCTAGACTGTCTACATAATAATAATAATAATAAGGCTGGTTTATATTGAAATATTTAAAAATGTAATTTATATGTAATATTTATGAATAAATGAAAATAATAATAAAAAATTGAAATGTACATGTCAAAACCTTTTATTTCACGAACGCGTGGAGGCATCGAAATGAAATTAAATCATTTACTCAGGTCTGCGGACACTTGAAGCTGTAAAAAATTAAACTTGTAAGTTAACGAGAAAAAAAAGATACTTCGGTTTCATTTCTACACTCTTGAGGAAATCAATATTCATAGGGTACCTACTTCTCGTTGACCCAGAATTGAGAAATTTGGCATAATGCAAGATCTTATAGCACCAATATAGAAATAAATCCGAAAACAGTAAAGTTGTTGTTACACGTCACAATTTTTTTTTCGATTTAGAAAAATCTTTCAATCGGAATTGAACTATTTACATTGGTAAGTTTGTACGTAATAGAGATGAAACGAATAGTGGTTTGGCCGAATACCGGATACCGAATATTCGGCAAGCTACAAGGCCGGAGCGCCGGATATCCGGCTACCGTATATTCAGCTCTTTATCACATTTCATAACGCGATTATTTTCAACGTAAGGGTTTTTTTTAGAAGCTTAGGCCAGGTTTACGAAGCTAAGTGGAGTCGCCTCTTACCAAAAAATGCGAAAAATTTGTATTAATTCACCACAATTTGCCAATTGATAATTTTGATTACTAATTAATAAAACAAACATTTTTGAACTATTGTGAAGATTTGCCCGGTGTAAATATATATAATAAAGTATATAATAAAGTGATTTGCCGGATAGTAAAATTCAAATAATTTTCCTTATTTTAATAAGGAAAATTATTTGAATTTTACTATCCGGTATCCGGCTGGATACTGAATTACTATCCGGTATCCGGCTGGATAATCAAAACAAGGCTGAGTAGGCCGGATATCGGATAGTTACCGGATATCCGTTTCATCTCTATTACGGAACTCTCAGGGCTCGAGTCCGACTCGCACTTACCCAGTTTTTATTTATCAACTACATTTAAAGTTTTCCTAATGATATTTACATTATTAGATATAGGTACGAGTACATATATTTTGATACACCAATAAATATCGAGTTATTCTGGTATTTTTCATTACCTACTCATGCTCTGAAAGTAGGTCTGAAGTAGCTTTTTTTTGTATTTTTATGACGGTCTGAAGTTGCCTGAGGAGCAGATTGAGTAGTGAAGTAATATTTTTACTTTCAACTGACAGCTGTCAAATTATTAAAAAAAAAAACTAGTTCTATCTTCACATTTCTATTGAACCATGTTCCAACATTCTACACAGCCAGTCAATTACATCGTGATAAAAAATTGAAATAAGTTAAAGATTAGTTAAAGATTAATTAATATTATATTTTTAAGTGACTCATTTCTTCAACTATTTCTTTAAAATATTTTTTTTAATTACAAATAATTTCAAATTTTTCAATAATGAAAAATAAAGGCTGAATAGCTGGCCGGCTACAGAAAAAAAAATGGCGGAAAAGCGGCAATCCGACATTGGTTTTTTCGAGTTGTAGAGTTTTTTTACATTTCTATACAGCAGAGTTTTGTATATTAACACAATAAGTTCATCTGTTTAAAGTATTGATTAAATGCCGAATTTCATATGAGAAGAGGCTGAAGTCGTATTGGAAAACCTATTACCGCCTAAATCAGAAGAAAGATACCTAAGTACCAAAAATCATAGGTACGACGACTCAGGTTTTACAAACTTTTTATTTTATTTTTCTTGCATTCGTAATGAAAAGCACAGTGTTAACCTCCTGGTGTAAGTAACTGATTTAGTCCCTCGAATTGCTCCTTCTCGGGACGCAATGAGTTTCTTTCACCCCTAGGGTAACAATGTGCTATTGTTATTCACATTCTTAGGTTAGCGTGAGCTACAACGATAATAATATTGTTATCTTGTATTACAACAGTTATTAGCTTTACTGTGGTAGTCGTAATAGTCATCTACCTATTTTGTAGCAGTGTCTAAATATTTTTCAACAATAAATCAGTTGGCAGCATTGCAAAAATATTATTAAACGGTACAAGTGAATACAAACGTTTTTTTTTTTTTTATGAGCGTAACATTAAAAATCTGCGTTCAATTGAAAAAAACACTGATTGTATTTTTTATGATAAAATATTATGTTTTTAACAGACTTCAATAAACGAGAACGTTCTCAATACGGTATTTTTAGCACAGAGCTCCGTATTGTATATTAAAAGCCTGTCCCACCTGTGGTCATTCCCCTTCAAATCGGAGAAACCAGGTCAAATTTGGTCTAAAAGTACACATCGATCCCAGCAAATAATTAAATATTCGTCGTATGCGGACTATGTATTTGGACCTGCGCAAACTTTGAGTGAAGGCCATAGCAGAAATGAAACTTTCAGGTGATTTGATTGGCGATCGGTGATTAAATAACTGCACTAAAATTCAGCATTTAGTTTTAGCACCTTTAGGCAAAATAAAAACATATAACATGACTATCAAACTATTTTGCATATCCCGTGCATCACCATATTAAAAGGATCGAAGATAACCTCAAGATACAAGGTCGGGTACGGACTGTTGTAACGTAACATGTCATGTAACACGCAATGAAAGAATTTCCATCCACATTGTCGCAATGTAACAGAATTCCCATAGTGCGGGTAACTGCGCGGTATCTTCTCGTCCAACATACCACAGTGTCCCAAGACGAAAGTCTATGACCAGTGCGTGTTGCTAGTGATGACATATGGCATATGGCACTGAAACGTGGTCGCTTACAATGAGCGTCATCTGAAGGCTAACCGGCACTCAATAGGCAATGGAATGGGCTATGCTGGGAGTTTTCTTGCGTGATCGCATCAGGAAAAAAGATATCCGCAGAAAAACCAAGGTCGCCGACATAGCCCGAAGCATCGCTAAACTAAAGTGGCAGTAGGCAGGGCACATTGCTCGTAGAACGGATGGTCGTTGGAGACGAAAGGTTCTATAGTGGCGCCCGCGCACCGGAAAACACAGCTTTGGAAGGCATCCCACAAGGTGGCCCGAGGACCTGGCGAGAGTCGCGGGAAAACGGTGGATGCGAGACGCACAGGATCGGTCGTTGTGGTGACGCTTGGGGGAGGCCTATGTACAACAGTGGACGTGGTAATGATGATGGACGCCTTGCACGCACTGCGTCCACACAATGAAACGCTCCTATCATGTTACCTTGCATGTTACGTTACAGCAGTTTGTACCCGGCTCAGCGACACAACGCATTGCAACGCGAACGCAGTCGCGAAGCGAAGCGGCGCGATTGAAACAAACTGTGGGTACTCTATTGCGGTGGCTTTAATGACCATTCACTTGTTATTGTGGTATGATAACGAGCGAAGCTAGCTTGTTTTAAATAAATCGGCGACTTCGCACGCACGTAGGACAGAATCGCCGGCGTCGCGTTGAATACGCGTGAACTGCGTCAAAGGTCCTATCACGACCTCTTAACGCGATTAGGGAGAGGGATGGAAAGGAGGGAGCTATACCTACACCACTATTTTTTAATCACTACAAATATTTAAAGGGTTTATTAAAAAAGGCTATAATTGATTATGAATGAATAAATGGCGATCGAAATGGAAAAACAATTACGCGTTGTATTTTCTAGAAACAATTGTTATTAATGATTGATTCAATCATGAATTTACCAACTAAAACCGGTTTTTGTGGAAATTTTTGGGACTTCGTTTTTTTTTCTTTTGACTACAATAATATGACACTGCGACGCAGTGTCTTATGTCGGCAAAACCATCTTTCTTTTTTTTGGCCTTTTTTTTTCGATGGGAAAAATCATCTTATGACAACCCCCGCTCTTGGGCGGAGCGGGAGATAGTGTCAGACTCTTACTGACTAAAAAACCCATCCCGTTCCTTCAAGCCTTCATACCGGGGCTCGAGCGCCCTTTCGGATAACCCTGGCCCCAGTAGGCTTCGGCCCGGCTGGGCCCCTGCTGTTGCTGACAACTCCTTGAGGCGCGCGGGAACAGCGCGCGCCGTCGACGACTTGGGCTTGGTCCGGATAGTTACCGGACGGCCGGACAGCGAGCTACCCATTGCTCACTGTCCGCAAGCCCGCGCCTACGGTGGCTGGAAATCGGGATCGGGATCCCGGCGGCGGCGAGAGCGCCGTTGCCTGATGCGGTCGGCCTCCTCCTTAGCGAGCATTACTGCTTCGCAGAAGTCGGCGACCGCCTGCCACTCCTCGCTCCGGACCATGGCCTCGACCAAGGCCCGGCGCGAGAGGTCTCCGCCGCCGATCACCCCCACGAGGGCACGGTGATGCTCCGACCAAGCAGGGCACACCGCGATTGTGTGCTCCACCGTGTCCTCTGGGCGTTCCGCACAGTGGCGACACCCGGCCGTCACTTCCGCTTTAATTCGGAACAGGAACCTCCCAAACTTGATTCTTTTCTTTGGCCTCCCTCTCCCTCTCCATCCGTCCGCATGTACACTCATTACTTTTCTAGTAACATACGTTTCATCCCTCTTCCTTATATGACCATACCAAGAAAACAATTCTCTTGCAACTTTTCAGTCACTGGTGTCAAACTTCCTCTAATATATTAATTTCTCCCAAAATCTTACAATTGCGGATATTATTAATCTTGGGCATTTGCAAAAAGAAATGAAAATGTTTAAATCACGCTTCGTCAACATCCTTCAGGTATAAATGTCAAACCTATTACGTACTTATCACCTATTAACGATCAAAGCATCGCAAGCCATTGCCAATAATGATGAGAAATATACCTCAAGAAACACTGACCCAATTGCTTCTAATTTGCCAAGTTCCATGAACGGGCGACATACGATCATAAAGTAGATGATGATAGCACTTGTAACACCAGGATTAGATTGTCTGTGAGTGGAAAAATTACCATAAGTGCCTTTAGATTTATTTAAGTACAGGCACAGTTACTCAATACGTAGAATACTTGTGTTCTATGTGATTTATGAACAATCTACACTATTATTATATAGGGGTAAAGTTTCTTATTATGTTCGTTTTATTTCTCTGAAATTACTGGTCCGATGCTAACATTTTTTCACCGATAGAAAACTGCTTTATTCCTGAGTGACCTAAGCTATATTTTATATACGCGGGTGAAGTCGGACGAAAGCTATTATAAAATAAAAAACCTCTGATTCATTTATTTTCGTTCACTACGCTACTACTTCTTATACAGGTTTTATATGAAAAATTCGTAAATTTGTTTTTACCATGTTTTTGGCGAACGTTATTTTAGGATATAAATACACTAAGTACGTACACTAATAAAAATGTGACCCTGCAGCGCACGGTGTTTACAACATGATAGATTACTTCAAAATATTAAAAATAAAAACCAATATTAAAATTATGCCTAGTACCCTTCAAAAATAAATTCTCTGAAACGTGGAGAAGACGGTTTCTAAATCTATTGTGAAATAACCACAGACACACACGAAAAGCGACTTTATTTCTTTCATAGCCTACTTCTAAAAGTCGGAAAATATCCCAAGTGAACCTACACTAGGGATAGATAAAATCACTCTCCAAGATGAATTTATTTCTAAACCAAAATACATCAAATTTGGTTCGGTGTTGAAGTGTAACAAACAGACTGGCAGACAGTTACTTTCACATTTATAATATTAACATTGATAGGAAGGTAATGAAATGGTATTTTTTTAATTTATTTGGTAAGTACAAAACTATAATTACGGTCATCAGTCAGACAGAGAGTAGCGATGGTTAAGTGGTATCTAACGGCACCAACTTTTTTTTAGGTGGAAAAATCATCCAATGACAAACTTTTACTGACTGAAAACCCACTCGTGTTCCTTCATTGCCTTTCGTACCGGGACCGAATCTTCCTTTTAGAAACAGATCCTTGGCCCCGATAGGCTTCGACCCTGCTGGGCTCCTACGGTTTCAGGCAACTCCTAGAGGCGCGCATGGAACAACACGCGCCGTCGACTATTTGGCCTCGGGTTACAGGACAATAGGTCGGAAAGCTACCTATTACTCACCGACCGCAAGCCTGCGCCTACGGTGGCTGGAAATTGGGATCAGAAGCCGGGGCGCGACGGAACGGCCCTGACTTACGAGTTGTAGATCGTGGGTCTCAGCCAAGCGCATTACTTTTTGTAATTTATTTCATCACCATTGCTCTCAAAACGGAAAAAAGGAAAACATCGTGAGGAACTGGCATGTTCTAGAACCAAAATTTCAAAGACATGTGATATCCTCCAACCCGCACTGGGCTGTCTACTATCTATCTGTATTCCAAGAGGATACAGCCTATTCCCTCTCCTAGGATGAGGCCTGAGTCCCAGCAGTGTGAAAATTGTAAAGCTGATAAATGCACTCAGACAATATATGCTGTTAAAAGGTGTCCGTCAATTCGCTAAAGTAAAAACTCTATTGTAAGTCTTACAGCTTTTTACCCTGCCTGCAGCCTGCAGCCTGCAGACATTGAGTCTTTATAGGGTGACTGGTAATTAGTGTACGATAATTAAACACGTGATTGTGCGCATGATAACCAACAACATTTACTATGGGAACAAACCTGAAATCGCGAAAAAAAATCAGCTGTTCAGTACATTTATGTTTGCCTAATGTACAGAACAGCTGATATTTTTTTCGCGATTTCGGCTTTGCTCCCATAATAATAATTGCTTGTTATCATGAGCACAATCACGTGTTTAAGTATCGTAAACTAATTGCCAGTCACCCTATATAATAAATTAGATAAACTTAACCATCTTTCAATAAATGTAGAATGAGGGGGGGCCCCATTGTAGCCTTGCGTAGAGATAATAGTTGTGGTTTTTTTTTCGATGGGAAAAATCATCCATTGACAACCCCTACTCTTGGGCGGAGCGGGATATAGTGTCAGACTCTTACTGACTAAAAAACCCATCCCGTTCCTTCAAGCCTTCATACCGGGGCTCGAGCGCCCTTTCGTATAACCCTGGCCCCAGTAGGCTTCGACCTGGCTGGACCCCTGCTGTTGCTGACAACTCCTTGAGGCGCGCTGGAATAGCGCGCGCCGTCGACGACTTGGGCTTGGTTCGGACAGTTACCGGACGGCCGGATAGCGAGCTACCTATTGCTCACTGTCCGCAAGCCCGTGCCTACGGTGGCTGGAAATCGGGATCGGAATCCCGGCGGCGGCGAGAGCGCCGTTGTATTCAAAATGTTTCTATATTTATGAACTGGGCGAGCTGGTTCACTCTGTGTAAGTTTCATATTCGAAAAACTTATTATTATTGTGATCTATTTGTAACAATTAAGCACCCGTAGAAGCTTAGATGAAAACTCATAATTTAAACAAAAACTTCATTTTTCATCTAGAAAAACGAAAATTTTAAATGTATTATTTCAAATTTTCTTATTTGTCACTGAGTATAATTTAATGCTCTTCAAAAAGGCCATTTGAGAAGATAACTGTGTAGTAAATTAAGAAGATTAACAAACTCTCCAAAGGACCGAAATCGTCTTTAAAGGATAACGGCCAATTCACCAGCTAACGTGATGGATGCTAACAATCACCAACATCATAAAATACACTTCGCTTCTTTTTTTAACTAAAGATGCAAAATTACTAACATTATAACTTTCAAGATTTATTTCTTCTTGATGATAAAAATGCATGATGAAAGTTTGCTATCAAAAAAACTCTCTTGTAGAGGTCCAACGAGACGCTGAAGTTTGTGTCAAGTCGCAACGACGACGCCCAGTCCTGCAGAAAGTTCCTATTATTCTAAGTGCATTACATTTATTATAAGTTCATAAACTCTTACAACGTGTTGTAAAAAATATTTACTTCTATTTAGATGAACTTCTATTTAATTACTTATCCAATCCTACGTTTATTTGTGTCCTTTGCATCGTCTTCCTGTCCATGTCCCATACCACTTGGGGTCGTCGCAACACGTTTTTTCTTCCTGTCGTCACAATATTACCTACCTACCGACGCCTTTTTCTTTAATATCACTTCTCATACGATCTATTCGTCTTTTATTTGGCCTTCATTTCCCTCTCCGTCCTTAACCTTTCCGATTACTGAAATTGTTTCTTGTTAACTCTTTTTGCAGCAAAATGCCACGTAATCATGCAGGTGTTGTTATATCACAGAACACATCGTAATTAGTTCAAATGCCACATACACATTAAAAAAAGATAGAACGTCGGGGTTGGTTTTTCTTGCCATATAATCGAAGTGATTTAATACTACAATTCTACCATTCGAAACCATGACATAAACCAATATTATTAGCACGTACACTTGATGTATTGCCAATTAATTGATCAATACGGTTAATATTGATAAATATCACGGCATTGTGTTGATTTTAACGACAAATGAGGATATAATTTTAACAATGTTCTGCAATATTCTATGGTTCCAAAGCTGCGTGAACATCTGTCAACTTTTTTAAAGTCATAATTTCCATTCATGAATTCGTACATTAATGGTATTTCCTCAAAACTTTTATTTAAGTTTTTTAATTGTTGTTTTCATGACTTTAACTTCTAACTGTAATGTTAAGTAGTAATACATTACGAGTTTTAAGTAACTAAATAGGTATGAGTATTGCATGAGTCGTAGATTATTTCAAAACAAAATCCGTGTCAATCCCACAAAACTAATATTCTGATTAGAAAAATTTTGTAAGATCTTTCTTTTTTTTGTTTCAGGGTCCGTGTGGAGTATTACGTAAACGAGAACACTTTCAAAGAAAGACTGCAACTATATTTTATAAAAAATCAACGATCGAGTAAGTATGTCAAGGCATAGAAATTACTCGTAACTACAAGGTATCCACAGGTGCCCGGGCTCGTCAGCATGCATAAGTACATATTACGCACCGCTTTATTCTAATTAAACCGTGCGTAATGTGAACGAATTCTTAATGTAATACAGACTTGTGCCGCACACACGCGAGCATGCGTAGCTTTTTTGGGCACAATATTAAACTCGAAAATGCTACATGGACTTAGGCCCCTCGCCCACGACAACTTTTTGTAGAGATGCTGTCGCGCGTTTTGCAAGCTCGCGACAGCATCGCTACTAACGCGCGTTAGTCGCATTTGCAAGCGCTATAGAAAAAATTCCAACGCGCTACAATATCACGACTGTTTCGATGCGAACGCGCTACAGCATCGCTACTAACGCGCGTTTGTCGCATTTGCAAGCGCTATAGAAAACATGCCAGCGCGCTACAGCATCGTTACAAAAAGACACCGTAGGCGGGGGGGGAGGGGGGGCTTACCAGCGAAGATCTTGATATGTAATGTCCTATTGCAACAAATATTTATTTTTTACAGAGTAAACCAATTCTGATGATTGTTTACTGGATAGAGTATAATGCGAAGTTTTGTTTTTATTATTGTCTATTGATAGGTTCGCGTTTGACCATTATCTCTCCCGATTGGAAACAATGACGTGGTCGACGAAGGAGATTGCTTAGAAGTAATATATTTATGACTTAAAGACCTCTAGATGTTAGCTATCGCCTATCAGGAAAGCTAAGCAAAGTAGCTGTACACAAGATGAAAGTGTTCCCAAAAGGTTTTGTGCCTATGAGTGGGATGTTGACCATGTGTTGTTAAGGATAATGGGCGTCGTACTATGCGAATTTTCCCAAAAACCAAAAGCTATAAGCTATAATGGCATGAATTTTTACATGAGAACCAACAAAATATTTGCTACACGACTCGTGATTGTTTCTGTCTTCAAAGTTAAGAATTTTTGGCGCCTAAGTGCGATAAGATATACACTAATTCAAAGAGCTTTTCGAGAACAGCCATTACTTCTTGCTCGGTTTTTGTCAAATTTAAGTCCATTTGGATTTATAACTTAAATTGGTAAATAATAATAGGATACCGAAGTAGACACTAATGGTTTGCATCTAAGACACCAATAAGTAAGAATTCGCATCTCCCATGGCTTTTAACAAATATTTGTCCATTTAGAGTTAATCATTTGAAAAGAGTGTTAAATAAACGCACGTAAGTAACGTAGTTATGAATATTTTGTCGTCCGATGGCCGTAAGAAACACACTAGTGGAAAGAGCTTTTCATGAAGAACCGATGCTTCTAGAAACGCGATTATAGCAAATTAATCCGTTTGAAGTAACTAAAACTGGTAATTATTGATGTTTGTCAGATGAAAAATATAAAGAATAGTGTAAGGATCAAAGTATTGTAATATTTTCTGCACTAAATAGCTGTATAGGCCAGTTATAAAACATCGCAAAGTCGCAAAAAATTGCACTCAGCTGCATTGTTAGAATGTTGTTTAGAAAACATTAATAAAGTTAATTGAAGTTTGCAGCTTCAAAGAAAATTAATTTTAAGCTATTCGTATAAGCTAATATAACATGTGTAATCTGTTTACGGTAACTGGTCAAATAAAACATAGCGTTGGATAGAGAGATATAAACCAATACCAATATGTACACGGATAAAATCAACTGACCTATATATATATGAATATATTGATTTTAGGGTAACTGAGCTAGATGTAGTGAACAACCGATTTCCTTCCGCGATATAATAGTTAAACCCGTAGTAAAAGTTGTTCCTGATAATGAGATTGCCACTGTTTTATTTATTGTTACATATCGTCGTCTCTACATTGTAAAACATAATAATATAATATACAACAGTTACCACACAACGCCGTCTAGTCCCAAGCTAAGCAGAGTTATGAATACTAGACAACTGATAAACATACTTATATATTTCTAAATACATACATACTATAGATAAATTACACCCAGATACAGAACAAATAATCATGATCATCACACAAACATTTGTCCTGGCTGGGATACTTAGTAACGAACCCACGACCTCCGACATAGCAGTCAGGGCCATTGACCACTAGACCAACAGGCCAGTCAATCTACAACACACAATCTACTAATATTGTCTAAAAGAAATGCTCCACATTCAATCAACTGGCTTAACATTACGTTCAATTTATATTCAGGATGACATTAATTGGCAATCCATCAGGGGGTGAAAGTATTCTTCATTATGAACAACTTTCTCTTTAGAAGAATTATAAAGTTCGGTTCGATTAGTTTGAAACTTGCTGTTTATGATCTTGGCGACAAAGGAACTACGTATTTCTAGATTTATCGAAAACCAACCCGTGACTGGGTGGAAAGGGATAATCAGGTTTGTTGGGTAGATTTAATGCTTGCTTCGATTAACACAAAAAATTGAGTCAAATGGAACGATAGAAAACGAATTTTTTAAAATTAACCTCTTCAGCTAGGTGTGAAAAGGAGACAGTACAGTTTACATTTTTACTTAGCACAAATACTTTAGAATCATATTTTTATCTACACTGATATTATAAAGAGGTAAAGTTTTTTTTTTGTTTGTTTGTAGAAGGATATCTCTAAAAGTATTGGTCCGATTGCTAACATTTTTTCACCAATAGTAAGCTGCTTTATTCTTAAATGACAAAGGCTATATTTTATGTGCGCAGGTGAAGCCGCGGGCAAAAGCTAGTAATAAATATAAAAAGTAAAGTCAGGTTACTTTGTGCCAAGCAACAGGGCACTGCGTTTCTATTGGTTAACGAGGTTGGGCCAAAGTTATACCTTAGGGCCAAAGTAACCCGTAAAGTTTACGGTTATTAATAATTTCTATACCCTAGCGATGGAGGTGTTAAAGTTCGAAGGAGAATGTACGAATTTCACGAGAGCGTAGTTGCGTTAATTTAATACGCTTCTCTTTGTTTCAGGTTTACGCATTAGAATAGCTAACTTATTTTTCAAACTTTTGACCTGTGTGTTGTATATATGCCGAGTTTGCGCTGATGGAGATCCCATTACCGCTTCCTGGTAAGTTATACAAATAAAGTAACGATTTATTTATTTCTTTCCGCGTTTTTTTTTCTTTCGTATATATTGTTTTGATTTAAATGTGTTGCTTTAAAAAATAAAATAGTTCGGTTCCGTTAGTTTAGCGGATTCCAACAGTGTTTGGTCTACCTATAAACAATCTGGTCGATGGAAGCATAGAGTTCAAATTCCCACCGCTGATATTTCTATACATTCCAAAGTGAACTTTATGTTTTTATCTCTTCAAATCAGTACTTTCAAAGAAACTAATTTTTATCTGATTTATTTTTTAGGGTTCTGAAGCCCAATCATCTGTTTTTGTATTCTTTTCACCTATTACTGATTTTATTCAACATTAGTTTTAGCACATGCGAAACTCGAAAACACATGTCTAGTCATCATCAGCCTTTTTTAATGTTCCCACTGCTGGGACTCAGGCCTCTTCTCTAGGAGAGTGAATGGGCCATAATCCACCACGCGGGCCCAGTGCGGATTGGTGAATATCACATGTCTTTGAATCACATGTCTAGTATTTTTATGTAAACGATCCATGTACAAAATTTCATAACTGTATCATATAAAATCAAAAAGTTATAAGCTTGTTATATTACCTGGTTGACTGCGCAGATACATTTACATAGTCACCGGGCTATCCTGGCAACTGAGGGGTTGTTTTGCATTTGAACCCAGCTGGGCGCTGGCACCATGCCGCTATGACATGTCGTGACCTGTGCTGTACTTAGTGTCGGTGGTGTACAACTTGTGACCTTTTTTTAAATATTTTAAAAAATATATCATGGTGTAAAAATTATTGGAATAGATTCAGTTACTGATTTGGAACAAACTGTATTCAGGTTTCGCAAATACTAAAAATAATTTTGTATATGTTGTGGTAATGTATATTGTATGATTGTAATGTATATGTACATTTTAATCATGCAGGACTTTTTGTCTAAAGCTTCACTAGGAATAATCTATTACATAAAAATCTTATATCACAGCGTTTATATCGAACTCTTCCAAAACGGCTTGACCAATTTTTATGTATATTTGGTAGGTCTGAAAATAATTCATAGGCTATTTTTACTCTCCCACCCCAATTTTTTCTTTGATAAATTCTGTGGTAGAAATATGTTTGCTGATTCAGCTAATTAAGTTGGTAATTGGTCGGTGACTAAATCCAGAAGGACTACATCGTGCATTGTGAAGTCCATTGAATATGTTTATAAAATACTTAATGCCTCAGTGCTACATGTTTGGACTGCAGGATTATTTGAAAAAGATAGGCAACAGAAGGAACAAAGGTTAGTCAGTAAAAAAACAAGTCTGACACTCCGTTTCAAGGGAAAGGCCACACCTCACATACTCCTCTCGCTCTTGGTGAAAGCATCTAGAACGGGAGGAGTATTTCAGTTGTTATTATGTGCAGTAATAGTGATATTATATATGTAGCCTTTAATTATTAGTCATTTTTGAACTCGTAATCATTGACATACGATGTAATAGTGAAAACTCCGAGGCCATACCACGAGCTCTTAACACGATTCATTTGACGACCTAAACTGAACTGTTAAAGGGATGGAGCTATATAGGGTGAATCCCTCTTTCTCGCTCGCACGCGAAAGCACGCTTAGAGAAAAACAGTATACACTGTTTTTTTTTATAAAATGTACAATAAAAAAGAATATATAGGGTGACTGGTAATTAGTGACCGATAGTTATACACGTGAAACAACTCTCCCAAAGAAACTTTTTTTTAAGAAAGGAGGATATATGTTGAGTATTAATTAATTTATCGGAACACGGTGTCTCCAGTGTCCATCCACTACCACACACCTTGCCACTTCTCCTGTTTTTTTATATTTCTATGCCAGTCACCCTATATAAATAGGTGTTTTCTCAAACAAAAATCAATGACCGATTATCCCAAAATCCCGCGATATACAGGTAGGTACGTCGGGTAATATGTGCATACAAAATATAATACTATCTGTACGTGAAAATGATAATACTTTCCCCTTTTATTACTAGTATAGAATAGAAGGATCAAAAAGCTGTAACTCTCGACTCGGGTAAGATACCACCATAATTCCCTAACTGAAATACCTTGTCTTAAAATTCAATTATCTGCATCCTAGCCAAGGAGAGCTTTCCTGTCCATTCATTTCATTATCTACATAGTAACACAAAGTCGCTATTCATATCTTTGTGTGGCTGTTTACTTATTATTACTTCTCCTAAACTATAATATAGATTTTGAACTAGGTTGCAGAGAATTTCAGTCAAAAATATTAGTTTATACCTATACTAATACTAGTGACAAACCTCGGTTTCGCACGGGTGCAATGCTGATACTAAATATGCTACAGAATGTCATTATTTACAACGTTCACAGCTTTTTTATCATTAGACAATACAAACATGTTTACTTTAGAAGATACTTTTGAAAGGGCGACGTATAATTGATTTAGGCGCATGTGAAAAACACTCAACGCTCAAATCTGAGCCCGTTGCACGTTTGACTCTGAGATTTATTGATGGTCATTGCATAAGATATATTTACCGGGAATTGTAGGCGTTTAATTTGGAACGGTAAATCCGATGGTATCAGAGGCATTCGGGGAATAAATACTCAATACATCTTCTGCGGTACCACATCATGTGAGTATTGTGCACTCTATTATCCCTTTACACCCGGGATGAAACGAGCGTGCGTTTAACTTTTAAAAAATTCTGGCGCCAAACCGTTTACTTTTTGCGAACGCAACCGGCATCGATCTATCGTGAGGATGTCTCGCTCACGCTAATAAAATCGCGAGGCCTGTGCGGGCGGCCAGTGTCCTGCAACCCTTGGTGGAAGATGGCGGCGTTTTTTGATCCCCACAGCGTCACGGGTAAGTACTTGTTACGCGTACTATTTGTTTAGTAATGTATTATGTTTTTAAGTAAATTCAAAGTTAAATAAACACTTATTAATTAAGTTATTTTAGTTTGCATCCAAATTACAACGAAATTAATCAATTTCGCCGTAAAATTTGACTGCTACGATCGTATGGCTTCGGTTGTACGTACAAGAAATAATTCAAAACTTGGAAACCGGTTTTTATTAATTGTCTTGAATTAAATTTAAAAAATGTATGTATTTTCTTGTTTTTAGGACGAGACTTGAATGACGATCAAGTTTTGCAAATCTTGGGTGACGGAAACCTTTCCGAAATTGAGGATTTTGATGAAGATGATGACAATTTTCAACCTAGTGTCCTGGAAGATCTCAATTTCGAGGAAACATTCTCTGGCATGGAAACCGAAGAAGAACCTGAGTTGGATCCTGCACCAAACCCTCACCCTGTCACTCCTGTACCTTCATCGGCTGTACCTTCCACAATGGATTAATTCATGCAGATGCAGACATGCAGGGCATTGCGGATAGTTAAAAATTGATCACGAGCCATTTGCTTCGTAATAACCTCTAATCTTAATCCTGTTCTCCAGTACATTGGGATTCGAGGGTAATGAATACATCCAATTATAATGTGAATCGATAATACTTTGGCTATATGAATTGCAGTAGTTTTAAGTTCGTGACCTGTTTGTCTGAGATGATACAAGTTTGTGCACCTATTTATTTCTTCAAAAAAATCTTTATCAAAACAGTCTGAAAAATATTCCATCGGTGTCCTTACAGGAGATACTGGCAGCGAAGGATAATCATGAGAAGAATCTCGAAAAGGTACCTGTTTCCAGACCCGATTCCAAGGAGCTGGTTGCGTAGGTCTACGGCGGCGCTCAGCCAGATTGTTTTAAGTCTTATCACCAAAAACCATAATTTTGATAGTTCCTTGTTGTGTTTAAAAATAATATTAATTAGTTAAGTTTTAGAAGCTTTCTTGTTTTTTTTACAAAATTTTAAGAATTATTATGACTTTTGTTACCAATGCTGTTTTTTCTTAAGAATTAAGGATTAGATAGTAAGTTTAATAATGTTGACTGATTCTAGAATGACTGATCAAAGTAATAAGCTCCCAAACATTTATATATTAGTTTCATTTTCCATCCAACTATCAAGATAAACGTTCTATTTAAATTACCCTCACGATCGTGAGTAGGCAAGTTGTACCTAAAACTCACGAACGTGAGGGTTAACTCCTGGGTTAACTATAAACCTGAGATTTTTTTTAGTATTTTTTCTTAGCCTCTAAGGCTGTACCAAATGCTATAAAAACCATGGCATAGACGATTTCGAAATAAAAATCCATCGGGTGTAAAGGGTTATGAAAGTTTTTAGTGATTTTACCAGCAAACGCGTGCCATTGAAAAGTTTAGGTGGATTCTGGTGTCTTAATAAGATAACAGGACAACCTACTTTCACAATCATTTTATGAGGAGATAGTTCAGACAGGTTCAAAAAAAACCTGTAGGAAAATGAACAGCTTCTTCCAAATCGAGAACAGTATCGACCGAGTAGTATGTTTACGACGGCGCATCTTTGAAAGAATCAAGTTATTTACCTTATATACTTGTTCGTTAGGTGGTGACAGAATCGCTCTTTCTTTAAAACAAGATATAGTATCTTACAACTTATTTTTAGTTAGTTATCAATTTCGGTATAGACATTGTTGACCAACTCTTGGATGTTGTCTATTAGAACCCAAACGTGGTACCATCGCAACCGCTGTGTCCCTGCATTTTAAATCTGTAATATCATCGAACATATTTATTTATGTTACATGCTGTCAGAGCGATATTGATTTATATTAAACGCAAAACGTATTTAAGGTACTTAATTGCATAAGGATTATTGATGTATTGCGTAAAATCGCTTTGTAAAGCCATTATTTCTGGTAATAAGTAAAGGATAAAAATGTTTACTGTGGGTTCTCCCTAAGAGATAGACATATACCATTGGGGACTTTTTTGTAAACCTCTTTATGGTGTTCAGTATATTATTTTGATCTATGTCGTAGGAACCAGAGTGACTCAAGAGGAAGGTTATGTATAAACATAATCTTCTTAAAAGTATACATAAGCGGCTTTGTTCTGTAGGTACCTACTATGTAGTGTTAGTGAAGTATTACAAAGAAGTAAAGTTTGTATGTGGGTGTAATCTCTGAAACTAATAAATCGATTCTGAAATTTCTTTCGCTAAGCTGCTCTTTCTGAGTGCTATAGGATCTTTTGCTACAATCACGTGGCTGAAGCTGCTCGGAAAGGCTTATAGTATTTGATAAAATACTATACAAAAAGACGGAACCCTTGATTTTTTATCAGATAAAGTGTGTTCATATTTGACTTTATAACATTTGGGTGCGTATGTAAAAGACAACTGCAAATTATATAAAGAACTGAGACCCTACCACGAGCTCTTAACGCGACTCGTTTGACGACCTACACTGAACTGTTAAAGGCATGGAGCTGTATATGGTGTACAGCTCCATCCCTCTCTGTCGCTCGCACGCCTGACATTATAATACGTCATGGTAAAGCTAAAGGGGAACATGGGGATGTTAAACGATTGGATTGCTTTCAGGTAAGGGTTTAATGTTATAATATTTTTTATGAATCTATTAAAACATACGTTTTGATTATGTTTTTTAATCATTATCAATTAATACGGTTTGATGAATGATCGTATGACAAAGTGATGCATTACAATGATTTTCTAGTGATGCGCACCGAATAAAGTTTTAATGGAATAAAAATGTCTAAAAGTTGCCAGGAAAATTGGAAATACCTGAAAGAGCTTCTTCGAGATTAAAAATTGGACAGGACAACATCTGCCGGGTTAGCTAGTGAAATATATATAAATAACTTGAAAATGCTGTTAGTAGTTACCAACTATAATTTTACGTACTTTGTCTAAACCTAATCTTAGAGTGCTCTGTTTCAAATTTGTATTATTCTACAACATGTACATAAATAGGAATACAACTTTAAAAATATAATAAGTGTTACTATATTACAAGGTTAGTAGATAAAGCAAAAGAACGATAAGACATTATTATATTTATGAAAATTCAAGTAACGCAACTAAAACCAAGCAATTTAATAAAAGTCCTTAAGACTAAGAGACAAGTGAAAGCATAATAAAAGTCCTTAAGAGTATGAGACAAGCACATAACGTGAATAAAAAAAGGGTTCAGTCGTTTTTAAACTGTTTTTTTTTTCTGATCTAGTTAGGTTTAACGAGTTTTTCGTGCTTTGTGCAATTTGGCTTCACTTTTTTGACTGACCGACATTTTTACAGTTAATAAGTGCCCTTAGGCGCTGCGCAAATGTAGACACTTTTAGTGTTCAGTTACCGACACCGAACACTTTTTGATCGTCATGAGTAAGTATTAAATGGAAGGAATTTAACACAAAAAATGTTTACGTATGCGCGACGATTTCGTACTGGTTCTTTATAAATCATCGGTAGCTTGCATCTGACATAAGACACACGTTTGCGCCCTGCCTTAGACGGCCTATTTGAAAGAGACGTTTGTGAAATAAGAAACGTTTCTTTCCTTATGATGCCATTTCTGCTTTCTTACACGAGTGCCCCAAATGTATGTGTATGTATGTACTTATGTGAGTTCTTTATTCCACCATAACTTCTAAATGACTGAACCGATTTACATGTATGGGGTATCGTTGGAATCCTTGCATCGCCCCGAGAAACATAGGCTAATCAGAATTAGTCACTCTCTGACTAAACCCGATCTTGAAAACCACTTCATCTACAAAACAAAATTTTTCATCGCAGTCGGGGGACTTTTTATGTAAGAAAATATTTTACCTACAGACTGGCCCCTGTGTGTGCCCGACACTTAACATCCCCATGTTCCCGTTTAGCTTTACCATGACGTGTTAAAATGTCAGGCGTGCGACCGAGAGAGAGGGATGGAGCTATACACCCTATATAGCTCCATGCCTTTAACAGTTCAGTGTAGGTCGTCAAACGAGTCGCGTTAAGAGCTCGTGGTAGGGTCTCAGTTCTTTAAATAATTTGTAATTGTCTTTTCCATACGCACCTAAATGTTACAAAGTCAAATATGAACAAACTTAATCTGTTTAAAAGTCAAGGCTTCCGTCTTTTTTTATAGTATTTTATCAAATATTTAGCTTCTACGAGCGGCTTCAGCCACGTGAAAGTAGCACATTTAGATCCTATAGCACCCAGGGATAGAGCAGCTATAAGTATATCTATTAGCAAAAGAAATTTCAGTATCGATTTATTACATACAAACTTAACTTCTATATATGTAATAATACTTCACTATCACTACATAGTATAGAACTATGTCACTTCCCGTCGTTCTGTCCCTATGAATGCTTAGATCTTTAAAACTACGCAACGGATTCTGATGCGGATTTTAAATTAGATAGAGTGGTTCAAGAAGAAGCTTTATATGTATAATACATGCAAAATGTAGTTGAGAAACACTGATAATTTTAGAGATTTCTGATGAGATGTCGTAAATAAACACTTTTTTTGCGCTCACATTGCAAACGCTGGCTGAACCTTACGAGATAGATCAAAATAATGTACTTCAGTATTGTACACATTAAAAGGTCTACAAAAAAGTCCGCAATAGTATATGTCTATCTCTTAGGGAGAACCCACAGTAACCATTTTTATCCTTTACTTTTTACAAGAAATAATGGCTTATTTACGAGGCAATTTTAAGCAATACAGCATTAATATTTATCCAATTAAGTACCTTAAATAAGTTTTGCATTTAATATAGACCAATATCGCCCTTAAAAAAATTGTTTTGTAGATCAAGTAGTTTTCGAGATCGTGTTTAGTCAGTGAGTGAATGAGTGATTACTTTCATTTTTATTTATACAGTTTAACTAACATCTTTTTTTTAGCTTTTTTGTTCATTTTTTTGATATGGCAGTTGTTTTTTTTTTCTATTATCTCAATCCGCTTGTTCTTAAATCTTTTAAGAAATAAATCTAACGAACGTTTGTTCCTTTCCAGCTACGGCTGCAGGCCGGGGAATAAGACTGAATTCGAATATTCGGCTAACTTGACGGAGGAGGAATTCCAGGAGCACCCGATTATTAATTGGGACGGAATAATATGGGTCAACAGGCCCCTATATTTGTGGGTTGTGCAAGTCATATTAGCTATGATATCTTTTACCGAAGCCATACTACTCGCTTATTTAGGCTACAAGGTAAATTAATTATGTCATCAACTAAATTGAAAATACCGTAAGGGACCATCTATTAATTACGTCACACTGTTGCTGTCTTTAACAGGGTGACACTAGGTTGTGGATGGCACACTTATGAAAACAATAAAATATAAATATTTTGCCTTCTTTTTAGACTAAAAATGTTAAGATTTTCTGAGCGGGATTAATTTTTATAATGATATCAAATACGTATTGTTAATGAAGGCACCCACCGGTAACTCGATGACATGAAATCCACCAACTCCAACTTTAACGTTTTGTACGTATACAATTTTATTTTGGCCTTCCATTCGATTTTCAGTCAAATCTTGTAATCGTTTTTCAAGCATTTAGATATATTTTAAAGTGCTCCAAATATTTTGCACTGCCTTCACTTAATAAAGTATCTCCTAAATCTATTTCGTAATCCTAAAGTCCGTAAGCGGATGCGATATATTCCATTACGATTACAGAGGAAGAATCACTTTCGGGGCAAGAGCAACCTTTGTTGACCCTCGTAAAATCCCTGAGTCCGCTTCGACTGATTAATTAGGTGGAGTAATTGCACTATCATTCTTTATATAGCCCACACGTGCTGCTGTTACTGTGACTGGTGGGTGCTAGTGTGTGTAATTCATGGTTTTGTCTTCATAAAATAAATGAGTTGAGCCTAGGAAACTTATGGCTCCAATAAACCATGCAACTCCATACACAAGTGGAAGTTTAAGCGGAAGGTTTTTAGACAATACATCGTAAGCGTGAAACTGTATGGATCAGAATGTTGGGCTGTGAAAAAGATGGAAGAAGAAAGTTTGCATGTAGGGGAGATGAGAATGTTGACATGTATGTGTGGTGTGACGAGAAAGGATAAAGTGACAAATGAGTATATTAAAGGAAGTGGCACCAGTGACTGAAAAGTTGAAAGGAAATCGTTTGTCTTGGTATGGTCATGTGAAGAGGGATGAAACACAAGTTACTAAAAGAGTTCTGAGTATACATGTAGATGGATGAATTGTGTGAGGAGTGATATGAAAGAAAAGGAAGTTACTGATAGTGTGACAGGTGACAGGATAGAATGAAAGAAAAAAAACATGTTGCGCTGACCACAAGTAATATGGGATAAAGGCAGGAAGAAAAAGAAGAATATCGCAAGCGTGAAACTATTAAGGATTGGCCCTGGGTTCTCTTACATTCTTGAACATATAATCATATCATCAACCTTTTAGGCATCCTATCTAAAAGATCCCAATGAACCGTATTCCAGTGCGAGTTGGTGGATGTAACATGTTATCGAATTTTTGGTATTTGTCATCTGTTTTGAGAGCAGTGGTGATGCAATAAATTACACAAAATAAAGCGCCTGAGTTAGACCCCACGACCTTCAACTGGTAAGTCGGTGCCGTTACTACTGGGCCACCACTGCCCTCATTCTTGAACACATAGTAATGAATAATTTGTTTAATGATGATACTTAATAGTTTTTATAGTAAACATGACTAACAGTCACTCATTTTAGTTCAAAAACGAAGGTTTGTCAAGTCTTATTATGCATAAAATGCTACGATAATCTAATCTAGAAATTATCGTTTGACAAAAAAAAAACATAATTAAAAGTGGTTTTACTATCTGGCCACCGTATACAACCCGCTCAGAAAAATTAATACATAATAACATGTACATAGCTATGTCTACATTTGTGTAGCAAGATCAGTCAATGCGTAATTATTAATGTAACGATAAAGTAATAATCTGATGGATGCGAGACGCACAGGACCTGTCGTAGTGGCGACGCTTGGGGGAGGCCTATGCCCAACAGTGGGCATCTTTCGGCAGAAATGATGATGATGCTAATGAAAGTAATAATTAAATTTTTCAGGGTAATATATGGCAGCAAGTTTTATCGTTTCACTTCATCTTGGAAATGGTGAATACCATACCTTTTGCATTGACGGTAAGTTTTTGATTCTTTATTGTACACCAAGACATAACATAACATTATGGAGAGACACATTTTATATATTTTTTATATATAATATGTACCTTTATACTTAGTGATTTAAAAAAATTAATAATAACAACACGTTTATTCAATTTGACATGTATTCCTGCCGTGACATGTATTGTACTTAGTGTCGGAGAACTTGCGGCCCAACTTGCGAGCTTTTAATATTTTTGAGGAAAAATCTAACATGGTGTAAAAAATATTGGAACCGATTCAGTTACTGATTCTAAACAAACTATATTCAAGATGCACATGTACCTACTTATTAGAAATAATGTTGTATTTTTGTGAAACTACAAAATTACTCTTATATTGTATGACTGTTCCATTTCTCATTGTATTTAAGCATTAGCGTTGAATGTCTTTATCATAATGCAAGCCTGGTACGGAAAATTGTCCACACATTACGTCAAATGTTGGTTACCTACGTTACAATTATTTAAAATCACAAAAAGAATAATCATAATAGTGATTGTTAATGATTACTGATTTTTACAAGTTTAACTTCACTTATAATTATCTTTCACAAAAATTCTGTGTTTTAAAGCCTTTTTCTAATAAGGTAGATGTTTAAGATAAACACAATCTGATTTCAGCTGCCGTTCCCGCCCCTCAGAAACCTTTTCATACCAGTGTTTCTGAACTGTTGGCTGGCAAAGAGGTCCTTAGAAAACATGTTTGTAAGTACCTGATTTTAATTCCTACTTAAACTTCACATACGAACATTTAAAGAGTGTAAAAAGACGTTTAACGAAATAGAACATTTTGACAGTGGAAAGGTAAAATCGCTTTATAACTTAAAAGTTGTATAACTTATTTTCGACTAAAGTGGCGGGTCTTTATCCCCTAGTCACATAATATACTATTATCAAACGGGTTGTATCTACCCATATATGTACACATACTAAAATCAATTGCTGTTTCTTAGTCTTGCTAAAACTGAAAAACGTTACTTTCAATACACTCCCTCGAAAACTGACTCTTATCTCACTACGATTAGGTTCAACATCCCATTTATCACCCTCCTGTTTTTTTTTTAATTTATGACAACAAAGGTTCTTTCTGATTTCGTCACAGGTAACAATATACAACGTTGATATTTTTTTTCAAAGCCCATTGGCGCATATTTTTAATGCCTTAATATTTAATGAAAATTTAAATTGTGTTTATTTCCAGAATCTCATAAATAAACATGATTATTTACATATTAATTTGCTATTACCAACAAATTAACGTTTATCTATGTTCTAAATTCATATATATTGGTTTTTTTTTTTTAAATATTAGGATGTATAGCGATTTCATACCTTTGCTTCTCTTTCAACCTGCAAAGAAGCGGGAAAAAAGGAAAACTAAATCTTATTACCTAAGTTATTTATTTGCGTTAATTGCGAAAAAATAAATAAAATTTAAGTTCTAAAGAGAATCGCTAGAGACAGGAAATGCTTGCGATAGCCAGTTGCTATCTAAATCAAAACTAAAATGTAAAGGAACTTTGGAAAATTTTCTTTAGTGGAAAATGAACAAAAATGCATCGTAATTTTCAAAGAGTCTTATCTTGTGTATTTTAAACTTCGTTTAATACACATAGAAATTCGTCACTACAGCACTCGCATCCATAACACATTCGCCTGAGGCTCAGGCAAATTTAAAAATGCACCACCCACGATGCCACGGGGAAAATACAAGATGAACGACTGTCGAGTATCGCTGCCTAGAAAAGTACGCTCCAAAGGAATAGAAATTAATTGGTACCCTTCAGCTCAGTTTTCCCTTACAAAGCAGTAATTGAGATCAATTGAATGAATTTTAACAACGTTCTGAGCTAGTTGAGACTGATTAATTTTCCTTTGCCACTCGCCTATCGTCAACATTGAGCATGGTTCAAAAGATTGTTACGTCATCTAATGCAATCCAACGCGATGTTTGACTAAGAAGCAATTTAAATAATACTCCTCTTTTCCTTCGCGGGTTAAAAAAAAGAGATAACGCCTGAAAATCCCGTGATTTACTCGAATATTTCACAAAACTTGTTCCAGGAATTACGTGCTTTTTTTAAAACATAAAAGTTTTTTGAAAAAAAAATTGTTATCATTCAGAATCTTGATTAAATTTGTAAGGCTTCTATTGTTATATTTTTTGACTTTTTTATTTTTTGAGTAATTTATGAAGTGTCAAAGTTCATGCAAAATAGCAGATTTTCAGAAATCTTTACTGGATTAGTTTTACAATTTATAAATTGATTTCAATAGAAACAGATAATATTCAAAAGATACTGTGTTTTCAAAATATCTAATGAAAAATGTGTAATAACGTCATAATAGCGTAAGCGCGGTTGTATGAAAAACAGTGAAAATGTACCTATGTCGAGTTGCATGTCCATAAAACTGTGGTTTTATGACTTTTGACACTGACACTCAAACTTAAGGTGAAAGCTTCGGGCGATTATCTCGCTAGATGGCGCTGTAGGCAAAAAATTTAGTTTATTTTGTTTTTAGTGTATGAGAACATTATTAAGCCAAGAAAATGGTACTTATTTACTAAAATCGGGCGTTATTAAACTTGGTCAAATTATAATTTGAGCAATAATTATTGTTCCAAAATATACCTAATTCAGGCAGTTCATGTATTACAGCTATTGTCTTTTATCGCTGTAATACTCCCGACTGAATTTCGATCACGGTAGCCAATCCCAACAGAGAAAAGCCAAGTAGGTACGCAGGAGATATAGTGCACAAGTGTGTTCGTAAACCAAAGAGAATTAACCACTAAGTGGTTGTATAGTCATTGGTGTAATCACAGATGCACTCTGTGTTCCTTTACTATCCCCGCACACCACACGAGCCTCAAAAAAACGCCGCCACAAAAAAATCGCTAGAAGCAGCCACAAAAAACAGCTGAAGCGCGCGACACATCTTGTGTCGGGTGAAGCTTGAAGCCGCTTCAAGCGTTTTTTTGTGGCGGCACCGCCGCACACGAGCCACAAAAAAGGCCGCCTCAAAATGAAGCTTGAAGCGGCGTTTTTTTGAAGCCCGTGTGCGGGGACAGTTACTCTCATAGTCCGATGGGACGGCAATCCACCGCGAATAGAGAGGGATTAACGTCTTTACATTCTTTCTTTAATTCCTAATGAAAAAACCCAATAGCGCTTTTTGCCCGACCCGGGTCGAGCCCAAGACTTCATGCTATGCAAGTAATATGGTTAGAGTCACGCTCGGGCCCTGGTAGCCCGCGAAATTTAATATTACTAAAGCTTTTGACCAGCTCAGAATTTCATTATTCAATGTTTTGTTGTCAGTTGATATGGAGCCGAGGCCCAGGCCAGTGACAAATTTGCACGTGTATCAAACGACTTGTTTACAAGCTTTTATTTATAATAGTTTCACCTGTCCCGATGTTTGTCTGTCATCAAATCTTGTAAATTAAATTTGAACCACTTCCCGGTAACCAATTGAGCTGAAATTTTGCATACATATGTAAATCAGATGACAATACAAAATTATTATGACATGGAGCTGATGTGATGATGGAACCGGAAGGTGGCCGTAGGAACTCGGTAGTTAAATGACACAACCCCATCGAGTTTAGGCTCGTATGATTCTTGTGCTATAATAGCCAGTTTTCGACTAAGTGTATTAAAAAATATAATTATGCGAGATTATCAAGCGTGTAATCAGCATAAGCCTTTAAGTTAGAATTACCCGTCAATGTACCTACCTAATGAAAATAACATTTGAAACCAATCATAATTTAGAAAGTTATTTTAATAAAAGTTATTATAATGGTGTAAATATATGTATATTAATCTCGCCTATAACATTTCGGTTTACCCTGGAGCGTTCACGTAAGGGCCTATGCACACCACGTTTTTTAAAGGCCTGTTAACGCGCGTTTTTAAAACGTGCTTCGACGGCGCGCTTTTATCCTATTGACGGTCTACAGGCTACGTCTGACTCGCATGCGTATCGCTACAAACGCGCGTCAACGGCGCGTTTAAAAAACTGTGTGCAGAGCCCCGTATAGCGTTAATAAATTATTACTTTCCCCGACTGAACATACTCGTTCCACTTTGGCAAACACAACATTTAAATTTGATATTTGGTTGATTTCAGAACGACCTTCACAGGGCTATGCAGAAGTCCCAATCAGCACTATCGCAACAGTTAATGATATTATGCGTCACTCTTCTCTGTCTGGTCTTTACAAGGTAAATATAACTTTTATTGATCTGCCTAATTTTTTTTAACACAGTGTGATTTATTGTTTTATTTATAGTAGATATATGTCAGAAATTGAATGGTTACATCATCATTTACATCCAAATTTATAGAAACTTTGCAAAACTGCACTTAGGTATATTATTTATTTGATTTTTGTGCAGATGCATGACACAACATAACAGGTTAGAAACCTAAGGCGTTATACAGAGCAAATTCAAAAACTTAATCATATCTTATTTTTATAAATTTTAATGTAACATTAGCCATGAAGCACTTTGGCCTATATTCCACCGGAACGCCCTGGTGGCGCGACCAATTGCGCGGCCATGGTGTCCCGGTGAAATATAACCCTAAGCTACCAAACTAGACATCATACAGACTGGTGTCCGAGCTGGTCGCGGCACCAAATTGGTTGCGCAACCAAACGGACACCAGGTGAGTAACTCTCTATTGAGCTGTAAACATTTTGGTGGTAGCGGCGACTGGTCGCACCGCCATGGTGTCTCGGTGAAATATAGCCCATACTCTTTAGTTCGTATGAATTGAAACGCAGCAGCTCAAGCAAAAATTTGGTTGGGAACTAACCTAAGATATTTTTGTAAACAATCCAAACCCGAACTCAAAAACAATAATCAACTAAGAGCCAGAAATCAAACCGGCAGAATTCAGAAAATAACATTTGCATTGATCCTTATTAGCAAATAAGGATCAATGACAAGATGCAGATGGAGGTGATGGCATATGACAAGGATTCGTTTTCTGATTAGGAATATTGATTTTTGATGGCTTTTCGAACTTTTTCAACAAGTATAGCGTAAGTCATTCAACTTGATTCACGGGCACGGTGGCGGGTGTGGTTACGAAATATCAAACATAATATGGCGTAATATCGAAGTGTTCACGTACGAAAAGCACGTGCGATCTAAGTAGCGGGGAAGCTAGCGACGGACGCGCGCAGCGCTCTCGCGGCTAAATCAAACGCTTGAGATGTTTGTGTGTGTTGACGTCGAACTAGCGACGGAGCGCGCGATCCACCCGCAACGTCAGTAACACAGAGTACTTTGTAACATACTGAAAGTCAGTAAGTTCAAACCGTATGAACTTGTCGCTAGAAACAGTCAATACAGTCACACCCGCGCAAATGCGTGGCGGCCAATATGAACACGAACTCGCCACTTCTCGCGACCTCACCCGCCACCGTGCCCGCGCGTTCCAACGTGAACAAGTACTAAGTACTCTCAGAAGGATTCCAAATAACTGCAGTTAGGAGTAAGCTAGAATTAGCTGATACCTGTTTACTCCTGACCAAGGCACTATTAACTAGTTTAATGGCCTGTGGGTGGTTTAACTCGCGCATAGTTAGTGTAACAAATCCTAAACTCCGATATGTTTCGTGTCGACCAAACTCCGAGATTCTTTACAGAATTAACACGAGTTATAAATTCATAAAGCTTAAAAAGTATTGTTCATGCGAGGATTATGTTTATGACTTAGTAATGATTAAAAAAAAGTTGCTAAAAATGGTTCCATAGAAAGACAGCATGCATGTTTGAAGATCTTAGCAAGGTATAAATAATAAAGGTCCCAAAATTGAGCCTTGAGTTACTCTAAACCGTGGGATAAGCTACGGACATATAGCAACCATGTCGAGTATTCTACTGACGATCCTCCCTTTAAGTAACTTGCGAAAAAAATTAATACGTAATTTGGAGAAAAAGTCTAGATTATTAAGTTTTGTAAGCAACACGTCCTTATCCACACAATCAAATGCTTTTTCAAAGTCAAAATAAAGAAGATTATCCTGTACACCTTTGCCTAAGTGCTGCGAGATAAGATCCACTAACGTTAGTATTAGTTGATAGTAACAGAGGGATTAGATTGGAAGATCAGTACCGACAAACAATCAATCACTAACGTACCAGTTTATCGCATCTTGCCACTTAACCGTCCTTTGATAGCCCAAACACGAACATTAAGACAATAATCAATTAAGAGCGAGGAATCAATCTGGTAGAATTCAGAACAGATTATTTGCAGCCATTATGAATCATTGACTAGGTGTAGATGGAAGTGATGGAAGCAATGGCATACGACAAGGATTCGTTTCCTGATTAGAAATAATGTTTTTAGGGTTTCGTAGCCAAATGACAAAAAACGGAACCCTTATAGATTTGTCATGTCTGTCTGTCTGTCTGTCCGTATGTCACAGTCACTTTTTTCCGAAACTATAAGAGCTATACTGATGAAACTTAGTGAGTAGATGTATTCTGTAAACCGCATTAAGATTTTCACACAAAAATAGAAAAAAAAAAACAATAAATTTTGGGGGTTCCCATACATAGAATTGAAACTCAAAATTTTTTTTCATCAAACCAGTACTTGTGGGGTATTATGTATAAGGTCTTCAAAAATGATATTGAGGTTTCTAATATATTTTTTTTCTAAACTGAATGTTTTGCGCGAGAGACACTTCCAAAGTGGTAAAACGTGTGTCCCCCCCCCGCCCTGTAACTTCTAAAATAAGAGAATGATAAAACTAAAAAAAATATATGATGTCATTATCATGCAAACCGCCAATGAAAATTGGTTAGATCTAGTAAGTAATTTTTTTTAATACGTCATAAATCTAAAAAAAAAAACACTACCTATTATTAAAACTTCGATCTTAAGTTACAACGAACCACAAGAACTTTTATATTATGTTACTTGCTGCTACGGAACCCTTCATGGGCGAGTACGACTCGCACTTGGCCGGTTTTTTTTTATTTAACGATGTAACTAGTGTTATTTTTTCCAAGACTCCTTTTCAGTGTTTTTCGCTTTTAGGACTAGACGTCCGCGCCAACTTGAACAATTCACCCAATATATGTATAGTATTTTTATAATCATTCATATTCTAACAGTGAAGATCTGAGGAACTTTATACACAACTTCTTCGTGGTGTCGGTGATTCAAATATTATAAAGATTGTGTTTATTTTTCAAAATTATTACAGCATATGAAATTATTTACATAGATACTTAAAAATACTTAACTAATTATAATAATATGTACTTACACAATTAAACTAATGAACAAATAATAGATATATGTATGTACAATCTGAAAATAATAGTAATTATGCAGAAACGCAACAGTTTTGATTGTTTTGACTTAATCATTTATTTCAATGTCTTTGTATACGGTCCTTGACAGCACGTACTGGAATTTAGCATCGTTAGGAATGTAGGTCAACAGTCGCACTAGTTTTCTAATACATATATCTACAACCAAATCACTTCAAACTGAATAACTGTACGACGAAACCAAGCGACTACAAATTACGTAAAGTCTCTTATTCCGCCTAATTTCGAAATCCGAATGTTTGCAATAGTACATCACATTTTCTCTGAGTGAAATCAGGTTACAAAGTTACAATAATAAGAAGATCTGATGGACAGACAGACAGGTGAAATCCCACCATAAGGGTTTATTATTTGCTATTTTATTATCTTCTCCGTACTGTTTATTTTGACGAGTTTTATTATTTATTGTCATATTCTCATTGCTCTTTGTTAAAATGGTTTGTGATATTGTATTTCCGTTCTCTTTGGTTTTCCATTTTAGTTGATCCATTCTATTGATAATGTCTGTTCTCGGATAAATTTATGGCGGAATACAAAAAAACCTCCGCGGTTTTATTTTACGGTAGTTTGTTATTTTATTTATTAAGTAATGTAGGACCTCATTAAAATTTTCGATTAAATCAGCTCTCATTTTACGAGAGCCGATTCAAAAAGTATCTAAGTCTGAAATTGAATGTTAACTGAACATGAGTTTTTAATTTCTGCTGGTTATTTCACTTATTCTCAAATGATCTACATAGGTCAAACGAATGTGGCATGACAACAAAAACAATAAATTAATTTTTGTATTTAATTTGTGAACTGCACTGCCTCATTTATTTTGGTTGAATATTGACTTTTTGATCTTTCCCGATGCTGGACTCCGACTGTGATCATTACTGCTCTTTGTCAATTCAGTTAGGTAGAGTCTGTGCGGAAAGTAAACCATCGTGGGATTTGAGGGCGCTGCTGTAGATAAATATCGTTTTTGTTATGTAAGCAACATTGTGACGTCATTATAGTGCGACTGTTAAATCTTGATATTTTGAAACTATGTTAGACTAGCTTCTTCCAGCGGCTTCACCCTATAATAAAAATTATCCGATTGGCTGAATTTGCTCACCTAATGAAACTGCAAAGTTATAGCTTATGTGCTATATTATTGCAATGTTTATGATTAAGGGCCAAGCGCCCGAAAAGTGCCATAAAACAGTGATTTTCTGAGGCCTACTCCCCCGTAACGGCTAGGTCAATTGGTTTGAAAAAAATGTATGTTTATTATAGATTCATGAACATCAACATTTGATTTTCTCGTGCAATTAATACTTTTGTCAAAAAAAAATATTTAGCAATTTCGCAACTTTTCGAAACTTTTCCCTACTCCTTCGAATCGGCTTGGACCTTTAGAAACATTTTTACACATAAAAATTGGTGGTTAAATATTCTTCAAAGTGAACATTGCATATGTAAATCAATCAATATCTCGCAGAGAAAATGGATTTAAAGCGCTTTCCGGGCACTGCTGGCCGCAAATAAATGCACAGATTTGCGTACTGCCGCCTAGGCGAGTGCGAGAGTTGCGTTCACATAATTTCGGTCAGATGGTTCAAGGGACTATACGCCTTAAGTTCATCTGTCTAGTAGTTTTTGCGCGACACATCCATACATACGACTACCTCCATCCATCTTCACAAACTTTCGCATTTATAATATTAGTAGCCTATTTATTGAACTTGCTCACGTGATGAAATTTAGCAAAAATATAGGTTATAAGCTATATTATTGCAACGTTTATCATTAAATTCATCCGTTTATAAGTTTTTGCGTAATGAGTAACAAACCGTTAATTGTGGCGACACCTGGGGGAGGCCTATGTCAAACAGTGGACGTCTTTCGATTGTAATGATGATGAACATTTAAATGCAAACACGAACCGGTAAAGGAAAATAGCGTGAAGAAACTGCTGTACTGCCTATCTAGGTAGATTCCACCAGCGACCACTTACCCAGTGCCAATGAAAATGGTTCTATCACTTTGACTGGGATCGGTCTATTATCACTGACTGGAATATTGTAGCTAACAGCAAGTTTATGTTTACCCTAGTTAAATATAAAGGTAAAAATGGAACACACTACCACTTTCTCGTTGTCTTCCTCAGTACATTTTTCCCTTTTGCTAATCTATGAAAAATATGAACTGAATGACTATGAAAATAAAGTACACTTCAGAATTTGTAATGTTGCTTCGTAAAAAATCTATTTAGCCTGTAAGGGACCATCTCGTATATAAGATCTTTGGGATCACTTGGTTGTCCGTCTGTTTATCTGTTAAGACCTTTTAACGCTTGGCGGTATCGAGTTAAAATTAAAACCATACGCTCAAGTCTGCGGTCTTTTGAAGTTGTGAAAAAATCAGACTTCTGAGTTAACGAAAAAAAAAGATACGGCCGTTTATGACGCAAAAAAACGTATATTTCTATAATCAAGCGAATCAAAGTTCATAGGGTGAATCCCGTTGACCTTAAATCTTGAAATTTGGCTTAAATCAAGGTCTCATAGAACAAGTACAGGGAAAAATCTGAAAATAGTAAATTTGTAGATACGCCATAAAAAAAAATATTTGTAATTCGGAAAAATCTTCGTAACTCAATTCGGGAATTGATTTCATAGGTACATTTGTACACAATCCTCAGTGCGCGAGTCCGACTCGCACTTGCTCTTTTTTATTTTAGTTACTGTATCCGTACTCAAGCCTGAAAAGAATTATTCTAAGTTAGTCGAAACGCATTATAAATTTAAAGTATCAATACTCTTTATAAGCCATAGAAAATATTGACCAAAACAAAATAAATAAAGATCGTCATGTTTAAATGAATTTCCGTTTAATTTATATATATTTGTTGATAACAGGGACAGGAGTTTATCTAGGAAGTCTAAAAACATTAAAATAAAAGTGTTACGTACCAAAAAAACAGCATACCAATGCTTCCCAAATTCGTGACTTTGTTTTGATCAATAATGGTGTGATTTGCCATTTGTTATATTTGGAAAAACTGTAATATATTAAATATTATTTCCCTTGCAGCTCAGTGAAATTTTTTATCACATTTCTGAAGATTTCAATTAAAAATCACAATAAAATAACATAATAAACAAACCGGTGCCAATATTATATGACGTTTGGCATTTGACGGATGGCTGGGTTGGGTTGCTACTTAAAATCTTTAATGTTGTTTTCACTTTACGCCACGACGGTTCTTTTATCGCACAGACAATACTTGATGAATCTTTATTTATGGGTAGAACAAGAAAAATAAAAACATTTAGAGTCCGTCTAATGAAAGCGTGACCTGAGAAAAGGAGGTTACAACCAAAAATTTCGAATGTGGTATTATTGAAATAGTAGGAGAAAAAAGTTTTGATACTAGAGTATTTTTTGTATTTATGACAATTTTAGAATAGTTGTACAAGAACTTAAATCCTAGTCAAAAACATGTGTGTTAATTATTTAGTGGGTGTATGGTAAATGTCAATAACACACAAAATGTTAGATAGTATTCCAAATTATTTTATTTTATCTGATCTCTCAAATGTCGCTATATAATATTTAAATAATATTCTTTATTTTCCATTTGGCGTTCTGGCAAGAATACCAAGTGCACAACACCGTGATAGTCAAATAAAATGGGAAATAATAATGGTTCCGAAAAACAATTTAATCTCCAGCGATCTGTGGCCGACTATTATTCTAATTTACTAGCGTTATAATGAATTACCGACAAAAAACCCAAAACATAAACGAAAAAAAATATCCAATTTAACAATAAATCAGAGCATGTTCAAATTACATTTTCTCCTAAAAAAAAATGGATCTTCGAATAAAAAAACTAAACTTCCGAATAGAATACTGAACCTCCGACAAAATTACTAAGTTACCGACAACAGAGGTTTGGTCAAAATAATCATATTTTTACAACTTGCATGAACTGTTTTAATTTTTATTGTTGGTTATCAAATTTATTTTTTAGCTCTCAATAATGATGAAAATACCTCAACTGTTCGGCCCGTGCGATGGAGTTCGGATCTACTAAGTACATTTTCATAATAAACTGAGTTTTGTTTTATTTTTATCTTTGTTCTTGCTGACATTATAAAAGTTAGGAAATTTGTCGATTAATAATACAGTATAATATTCTAGGAAACCAAAGTCTACTTCGTTTTCGATTAAGGCATGAATAGGGGTACGTATCAAAATCCCGAAAGTTCATTATACCTATGGCTGAAATACCGACGTGCAAAACACCGAAATTCAAAATACCGAAAGGTTTAAATGCCGATAGTCGTTATATCGAAACACAAAATACCGATGTTCAAATGCCCGAAAGGACGAAATCCCGAATAGACGAAACAACTTGGACGTAGCGGTTGGTCACAGTTCTAACGTTACCTAACCTATTTCACCCAGTTCAAAGTGCAATCAAAATACAATCTACCTGTGACTAGACTATTAGACAATGGTAAATACATTTTTACGAGAGACTGTGGCTGAAATAGGTTAGGTTAGGTTAGAATTGTGACCAAAAGCGCGCGAGCCGAGCGAGCGTAGCGAGCGGCGCCGCGGCAGCGGCCGGCGAGTGCTACTTCTCAAAATAAAACAAATCGGAACCTTAGGGCACCCCGACACGGATGAGTCGGGATTTTGAACTTCGGGATTTTAAACATTCGAACAAATGAACTTTCGGGATTTTAAACTTTCAACCATACGACCATTTGGCGTTTCAATTTTCGGGATTTCGTCCAACGGTATTTTAAATTCCGGATTTTTATACGTACCCATGAATACGACTGTTTTAACTTTTTAACGCCTGAAATAGGTAGGTACCGATATCGAAGCATACCCGTGGTAAGTAAAATTCATGATTTATGATGCAATTAAAAGTTATTGTTACAAGTACATTTTTATATTTTTTATAAGTTTCTGTATAGCCACTCAGAATAATATTTTCAGTATAATGTGACAGTTAAAATAGCACCACAATCTATGAAATATGAAAGGTAATTTATGAATTAATAATAGGCAAGTAAAGATAAAAATTACAAAGCAAAGTTTTCAGTAGAACGTAATTTATGCTGGTAGAAAAGTATTATAGCAAAAGACAGTCATGTTTATTTTTCGAAAATTTCAGTATCTCATTCGGTCGTTTCGTCATTTTTATTCGGACAAAAGTAGTCGGAAAGTTAGTATTTTAGGCAGTAGATTTAATATTTTGAGTAAGGACAATTCTTCTTTTTTTGTCGGAGCTTTTATTACTACCCAAATAAAATAGTCAACATGATTTCAACTTCATCACGTCTCACCAACACTATTAATGTGTTTCAAGATTGTTGGGTTGGAATCGATTTAGCATATAGAAAATTCGGATCTTTTGGGATTAGTCAAGTGGGAACATGTTTTATACTCCAGTGATTGTTTCAAATGATACGGATCGACTCGTGAGACACAAAAAGTTCAACAGCTGCTGCAGCAGCATCTCTCTCAAACTTGAACTAGGATTTTCGCGATTTTAACTTCAGTTGCAGACTTTCATGCACTACCAGACAGAGTGAGGCAAATCTGTCATTAAATCTCAACTGCTTTTGAACGCATTCTACCACTCACTAGCATGTGTTTTTGATTAAGTCGATTCACCAAAAGCCTTCTTTGTTCGATGTTTTCGTCCATTATGAAATTCGCAATAAGTATGTCAGATTATCTAAAAATATAAGAAAAAAAAAAATCATTACATCCTTAATATAACTATCTAATAATATTAGTCGACAAGGATCAAGATTATAACGTCATACTAACTTAAAAATCAGAAATCGTATGTAAACAATGTTGGTTTTCATTGAAAACACCTTCTTTCTCTTCTTGTTTTTGTTTGAACTTATTAACCATAGTGTGTGGCAGTTTTTGCACGTTACTGTTTATTGTTTTTCCCACAATAAGCAATTATTCTTGAAAAATAAACATTAGTTTCCAAAAACTGACAATTGGAACCATAGACTTTGACGTGATTTTTTTCGGCAAAACAATGTTGCCAATTTAATTTAAAAAAAAAACTCCAGGTTACGCTTTCAGTAGACGCACTCTAACTAATTAAAACTAGATATAAACCTTATTAAAACTATCTTACAAAATGAAAATAAAAGCCGTAAAGAACTAAAAAAAAAAACAATCTAAAGTACGGCGTGGAAAAATCGCTGTCAACTAGTTACGTACCTAAAAGAATGGCGGCATTGCCACGCTGAATGGCAATGCATAACCTTTGTCCGCAGTAAATGTCCCAGTCCTTGTGTCACGCGAAGTGTTTTGTGAGCAAAGCATTTTAATATTTTTTTCTCTTTCTATCTATAGTTACATAACTTAAATATATGTATATTATTTATTTATAAGTATATATATATACATATTTAGGTGAAAACTACGGGTTCGACCGTAATCATGTTCTTGTTTCATCATTAGGACTATAATTGTACAAAACACACTGTTGAACTCGCAGTTATGCTAGTGCGGTATCTAGCGTAACTCACAAAAAAAATCACAAAAAGTCTGATATAATGTATAAGATAACTTAAAAACAAATGTTACTTTCCAGTGTCTGTGGCATCCAGCACTTTCAACGAGCAGGACACCGCCACCTGAACTTGTTCCAAGCTACCTACTTCGTGGTGGTGACCTTCTCAACTGTGGGCTACGGCGACTTTGTACCCGATATTTGGCCTTCACAACTCTTTATGGTCATCATGATCGGGGTGGCACTGGTGGTCTTACCTACGCAGGTAAATCAAATATTAAAATCAATTTAGAAACATACGGTGTACTGCTGTCAGATATGATTTCATCAAGATACGTAATTTTCGTATTAACTAAATAGACACACCAAAAAACCGTTACAATATTCACACAGGGAAAACTCCAAACATTTGTTCTTGAGATCGGCAAGATTTGATTACACATCTTAACACATGTCTGTTACTTTAATATTGAATGATACATTAATGTATAAATCGGTCTATAGCATTTCTTCAGTAGACTGACGAACCTATGTAGCGTTCGGAATGATATATACTAAATGTTTCTTTTACTTCTAGATCACCAAACAAATGGGGATGAAACTTGTTTTAACCTTTATGTGTGTACATGGAACAAACAACTGCGCTTACACCAAGGACTTGCAAGGCTACTTACTTTTAACTTAGATAATATCTAGGTGTAAAACGTTAAAAAAGAAAATTTAGTCTTTAACCAATGGCTTGATCCCAAAAAACTGGTCATTTTCCACATGCAGAAAACGTTTCAAGTTAGAATCATTTGTTATGAAAATCACTTGGTTTCGACTTCATCTATTGCAACAGAACAGCTTCATCATCATCATCATTTCAGCCGATAGACGTCCACTGTTGGACATAGGCCTCCCCCAAGCGCCGCCACAACGAACGATCATGTGTGTCCCGCATCCATCGGATTCCCGCTACCTTCACCAGGTCGTCAGTCCACCTTGTAGGAGGCCTTCCAACGCTGCGTTTTCCGGTACGCGGTCGCCACTCCAGAACCTTTCGGCCCCAACGGCCATCTGTTTTGCGAGCAATGTGCCCTGCCCATTGCCACTTAAGTTTGGCGATTCTTTGTGCTATGTCGGCAACCTTGAACAGCTTCACATTCACATAATTATTATGTAAACATGTCGACTTATACTATTTTCTAAGGGTTACTCTGTCGGGTCACACCAACAATACACCACAGCGACGAAACATTAGCTTGTCAGTGGTGATGTAAACTGTAAGGTACAGCTGCCGTGTAGTTGCGTTTGGTCAGCAACAAAACCGACTTCATAGCCTAATAAAATAAAGACAAATATTTTTGAAAGCCTTTAGAAAATTTTCCGTCATGTTGGATTTATTTAGACGTATTTTCTTTTCGTATTTTTTCAACAAACCCTTTTAAATCATACCCTATAATATCTTGGTGGTGCATAAAAACATAACTAGTCTGCCACCTTCAGGAATCTGCCATATTGGATTTAGAATGACGTCACTTAACTGACCATGCATTATCATTTAACTAAACATGTTTGAAAAATTACAGCTCGGTTACGAGTACTAATTGATTTAAAATTCATTTGCAATATTTGACCTGAACAATAGTATTATGTCTACGTCTAGATAGTTGCGCGGGAGTGCCACTATGTGGGTATTTATTATACACAGACTTCACATATAACTGCAAATGCAAATTGTACGTGTGAGAGGGAATACCTGATTTCATAAAATTATGTTACCAACGTAACCAATGACACTTTCACCGCTGCGCACTGTGCACTAATCGGAAAGGACCCTGAAGTGGTTGTAACATTTTCAATTTAATATTTACAATACTGACATAAGTATCTATCACAATTATTTTTCTTGAAATTGTTCGTAGTGGAGTTTCTATTTTATAATTACGAAAATTACGTATCTTTATTTCTTAGTTATAATATCAATTTAATGACAACATTTGTAGCTTTATATGCGCTGACAAAACTGGTTAGTAGGGAAGTCTGCGATTCCCAAATTGTTTAACTGGTTGGCTGGTTAAATATATTATGTTTTGTAATATATTCGCATAGTTTTAATATAATTTCTTTGACATGTTACTAAAAATTAACTGTAATACAAGGTCTGAAAGGAGACAATGAATTGCTCCATGAAACTATTGTTGACTGGACTTAAATCTTGTTCTTTGGCTTTTAGACAATGATGTTTTGTCAGACCAAAGCCCATAATGTTGAAAGTCATATTCAATTTATCTATGTCGATTAACAGAAAACCAAATACGGTCGAGGGCAAGAAATCCGATCCAGTTACATAGTACGTAACATCTCGAAAATCTATGGGAAAATATTACCCAATTTTGTCTTAAAATGTTTGTATCGGTACAGCTTATCTTATCGCAAGACATCTGTAGGTACCCACTGACAGCGTACCCGGAAGTAATACAGTGCACTGCTACAGCAGATGGTAATCTTAATTTATGCTTTAAGTAATCATTGACGATTTTTGAGATATAATCCATAAACTATAGGTTGAGATCCTTCAGGCAAATGTAATCTATAAACTGTAGCTTGATATTCTTAAAAAATAGTTTGCTCGTTAAAGTTAAAGACGTAATGAATCCTGGTACATATAATGACAAATTTAAGTGATTGTGCTTTTGGGTTTGATCTGGGTCTTTTATAAACGTCAATGTCCAGTCAAAACATAAATTGATGATTACCATATTTTTGGCTACGAATACATAATTTACTCACTTTTTGGTATAATGTATTACTGAACAATATGTTCGCCGCCTAAGGGAGAATTCCCTTAGGGTGAACACCCACGACCACTTTTTACGTCGGTTCAACGCAACGCGTTCCAGTAACGCGCCGCTGTATTTTGCCGATTGTCGCATTAACAACGTGCAATTGCGTCGATGCAAACGTACAACTATGTTGATGCTATATCGCAACTAACGCGCGACTGCGTTGATGCAAACACATGACGGCATGACTGTGTTGACGCGGGGGGAACACTCCCCCCCGCCCATGGCTCCGCCTCCACCACCAGCGGTGTCTGACGCGGACCTCAACAGCGACGACGACGACGATGCTCCAGAGGTGACCGAGGGAGAGGCGTGCGAAGGCTGAGTGCCAAAAACACCGCCCCAGGACCCGACGGCTTGCCTGGAAAGGCCTGGGTCCTGGCCATGGAGGCTCTCGGGCCTCGACTGAGAGGGCTCTTCAGCGCATGCCTGGAGAGGGGCCAGTTCCCACTTTGCTGGAAGACGGGGAAACTGGTCCTCATAGCGAAGCCAGGGCGCCCTGCGGACTCTCCGTCCGCGTACCGGCCCATTGTGCTGCTCGACGAGGTGGGCAAGCTCTTTGAGAGAGTCATTGCAAGCCGCCTCGTCGGACGCCTAACACGGGTGGGGCCGGACCTTTCGGACGGACAGTTCGGCTTTCGCAGGATGCGCTCTACGGTGGACGCCATCATGCGCGTGCGAGCTCTCACGACGGGGGATGCGGTGTCCCGGGGCAGGTGTGTCGTGGCAGTGTCCTTTGACATTGCCAACGCGTTCAATTCCCTGCCCTGGAGTACGATCCGGAGGGCACTCCGGTACCACCGGGTGCCCGAATACCTCTGTCGAGTGGTCGAGGCCTATCTGTCAGAGAGATTAGAGATTTATAGTCTACCCAGGTCACCAGGGAGACTGGAAACGTCGAGAGATGTCGTGCGGTGTTCGGCAGGGGTCGGTACTAGGGCCACCCTTGTGGAACATCGGGTACGACTACGTGCTGCGCGGCTACTTCCCTGACGGGGTCAGCGTGGTTTGCTACGCAGACGACACGCTGGTTCTAGCGCAGGGAGAGTCGTACCAGGCGGCGGTCGCTCTAGCGACACGCGGGGTTGCGATGGTCGTTGATAGGTTCCAGGAGTTGGGACTCGAGGTGGCGCTTCACAAATCCGAGGCGATGTGTTTTCACGGTCGCCGCTCTCGGAAAGCGCCGTCATTGAGTTCCCAACTAACGGTAGGAGGAGTTCACATCGGTGTCAGGTCGACGATGAAGTACCTGGGACTCGACCTCGACAGCCGGTGGAATTTCGTGGAGCATTTCCGACGTCTGGTTCCCAAACTCAACCGGGCTGGGGCTGCGCTCAAGCGGCTCCTGCCCAACCTTGGGGGTCCAGATGCCTCCTGCCGGAGGCTCTACGCGGGGATCGTTCGGTCCATGGCCTTCTACGGGGCGCCGGTGTGGGCGCCGTCGCTGAAAAAGCAACCGGCGGCCATACTGAACGCCTGCCAGAGGGTCATGGCAATAAGGATGGTGCGGGGATACTGCACGGTCTCCCGCGAAGCGGCGAGCCTTCTGGCTGGCCTACCACCGTGGGATCTGGAGGCAACAGTCCTTGCACACATGCACGATATGCGCGTGGAGTTGCAACGCCGGGGTAAAAGTCCGCTGCCGCGACAGGTCACGGCATGGCGGTCAGAGCTCCGGCGGGATCTCATGGTGAAATGGCGTCAACGACTATCGCAACCCAGTGCTGGGCACGCCACAATCATGGCGGTAAGTCCCCTCTTTGAGGCGTGGCTGGAAAGACCTCACGGCGTCCTTACCTTCCGCATGATGCAGGTACTCACCGGACATGGTTCGTTCGGGAGTTTCCTGCACTGGATTCATGCGGAAGTGACGCCTGGGTGTCGCCACTGTGCGGAACGCCCGGAGGACACGGTGGAGCACACAGTCGAGGTGTGCCCTGCTTGGGCGGAGCATCGCCGTGCCCTCGTGGGGGCGATCGGCGGCGGAGACCACTCGCGCCGGGCCTTGGTTGAGGCCATGGTCCGGAGCGAGGAGGAGTGGCAGGCGGTCGCCGACTTCTGCGAAGCAGTAATGCTCGCAAAGGAGGAGGCCGAACGCATCAGGCAACGGCGTTATCGCCGCCGCCGCCGCCGGGATTCTGATCCCGATTTACGGCCACCGTAGGCGTGGGCTTGCGGACAGTGAGCAATGGGTAGCTCACTGTCCGGCCGTCCGGTAACTTTCCGGACCAAGCCCAAGTCGTCGACGGCGCGCACTGTTCCCGCGCGCCTCAAGGAGTTGTCAGCAACAGCAGGGATCCAGCCGGGTCGAAGCCAACTGGGGCCAGGGTTATCCGAAAGGGCGCTCAAGCCCCGGTATGAAGGCTAGAAGGAACGGGGTGGGTCTTTTAGTCAGTAAGAGTCTGCCACTATCTCCCGCTCCGCCCAAGAGCGAGGGATGTCAATGCATGATTTTTTCCCAACATAAAAAAAAAAAAATGACTGTGTTGAGACTCCAACGTTATTCACGCACGACTGTGTATTCTTGTGTATTCATATTGTAAATAATTATAAATACTTCAATAAAAAATCGTAATACAATACTTATTATTGGAATTAACTATCATTCTTAGCTTACGAGATATTATGACTTATTTAATTGTGTAATAAAATATATTATTTATTTCGTAACAGTACATATTGTCATAGTATTAACGCTGATGGGAAATCTAAGTAAATTAGAAAATTATAGATAAAATATAAATTTTAAGTATTTAACTTACAGCTCGTATCTTAGGAATCTTCTTAAATCCTCTACTCAAACTTTCAATTTCTATTCGTACTCCTTCTTCTATCTTCTAAGTGGTGGTAGCACTCGCAACCAGGGCCGGTTTATGCATGTCGGGGCCCCTAGGCAATGCACGTCTCGGGGCCCCCCTACCCTTTTCTGACTTCTAATTATATTTTTTGTCTTACACAAATTTATTCATAATTACGTTGTTTTTAGAGTTCCGTAGTCAACTACGAACCCTTATAGTTTCTTTTAAATCGACAAGAATGGTTTATATTGGTATGGAACGGATGGGTGTAATTAGCTTTAAACCGGCCTTACATCTGTAATCAGGTGAATAAAATATGTTAAAAATATTAAAACTTACGAAGATATAATAATTGTAACTTCAGTTTATGAAACTGTTTACACTATTTTAATTTTCTCATCATTCCATCGATTTTCTTGAAGCCCAAAGCACTTCTGCAGTCTTTACAAATAAATATCCAATACTAAGATCTAAAATCGTAAGTTTTCAAACACAAACTATAAAACTCTTTTTTTTTCACGGCCGTAAAACTCTTAAACAAATTCGCCGAAGTGAAAATTCAACGATTAAATAGTACGAAAATGTTGTCTGTGATACGTATTGAACAAATCGTGGAATGCCACGGTCATGCAAACGAATTAGTACTGCCAATCTTATGAAAGTAGCGTGGTCATAGAATATGGTATCTTTAAAAATCCCGTAAAAATATATATTATTCTACAATATATTTAGCAGATCTTCGTTTTATAAATTAAAAAAATATTTTAAAATATTGATTTAAAAAATATGCAGTGCTGTACACGGGCGTATAGTAATATATCGAACTACGTTTCGTTTTTCGATGTAGTAGATTGATTCAATTTTATATTATGTAAATTGATATCAACAAAAGCCAATGAATATGCTCTGCACTCACACGTTGCTAATGAGAGATTGTGTTTTATTAACTCCGTCTGTTGACAGCTTTTCGCATAATCAAATGCTAGGATTGCTCATCGAAATTTCATTTTTTTTGAAAATTGTTTATAAAATATAGTCTATTTTTTTCCTGAAGCGCGGGGCCCCTGAACCTGGCGGGGCCCCTAGGCAGTTGCCTATAATGCCTAATGGATAAAACGGCCCTGCTCGCAACCACCTGACATTATATGAATATATCATATAATATTATTTAGTACATATTATTGTGATATTTATTTTATCATTATGTATGTATATTTTATATTTCATTTTTTTTCTACTACTCTTCTACTCTCACACAGTGGTCTATATGTCTTTTTTTCTAACTCTCCATTCGCAAGTATGCTGGAAGAGACATTTCTTCAGAAATAAGCATCACTTCTGTTCCTATTTTTTATTTCCTTGTTCTTTTCTTTTAACCATAATTATGTGTATTTATAGATTATTTTTAAATAAATTAACAAACGAATTTTAACTTTTCAGTTCGAGCAGCTTGCATTTACGTGGATGGAGAGGCAGAAACTTGGAGGTTCATACTCGTCGCACCGTGCGCAGTCCGAGAAGCACGTGGTGGTGTGCTCAACGACTCTACACGCTGACACTATAATGGACTTTCTAAATGAATTCTACGCCCATCCTCTGTTACAAGACTACTATGTAGTGTTGCTATCTCCTATGGAACTAGACACCACTATGAGAATGATATTACAGGTGATTTTTATACAATAGTTTATCTAAAAGGGTAATATTTAAACGAGTGGCTGTAAATTAAAGTTTTAGGTGACAAAAATAATTAATTTAGATTAAAGAATTAGTAAGTGAGCGACTGACCGCGAGTGACGAGAAATCAACCGAACAGCGACAAATGATTTATTTATGCTGAGTGGTATTTTGTCTTAAATTAAGTGTTTTGAATGTCCTAAATATCGAAGTACACAGTATCAAATGTCTTAAATATCGACATTTATGTATTATGTATGTCACAATTTGATAATTTGGCTATTGCGAGAACCCGGATAATATTAGAAAATGGTGAAATAAAATCTGCGATCAACTTGGAAGTAGCTTTTGCCGGCCGCTGCCGCGGCACCGCTCGCTCGACTCATGCGCGGTATGTCACAGTTCTAACCTAACCTAACCTTTTTCACCTAGTTCAAAATGATTAATCTACCTGCGACTAGATAATAATTAGACAATGTTGAAAACATTTGTTAAAGTTAACTTTTTAGTAGTTCTTTATGTAAAACCACAATTTTATTTCTAGTCGCTCACTTACTAAAACGGATTAATCACAACCCACTTTTAATATGCTGGTTCTGTATTTTATTATTAACTAGCTTTTGCCCGCGCGGCTTCGCTCCCGCTCTTCCCTACTTCAGCCTACTATACCCTACTCTACACTACTATACCCTACTCTACCCTACTCTACCCTACTCTACCCTACCCTACTCTACTCTACTCTACCCTGCTCTACCCTACTCTACCCTACTCTACCCTACTCTACCCTACTCTACCCTACTCTACCCTACTCTACCCTACCCTACTCTACTCTACCCTACTCTACCCTACTCTACCCTATTCTACCCTACTCTACCCTACTCTACCCTACCCTACTCTACTCTACCCTACTCTACCCTCCTCTACCTTACTCTACCCTACACTACCCTAATTTTCATTTATCCATAAGAACCTTCTCCTCATAATAACGAACACAACAAAAAAAAAAATTAGCGAAATCGGTCCAGGCGTTGTTGAGTTATGCGCTTACCAACACATTTTGCGATTCATTTTTATATTATAGATAAATATTTGTCGTTAGTTTATTTAATACCTATGTCGCGTAATCAAATTCATACCGCTCATGTTTTTAAAAGAGTATCTCATCATCAGACGCTAAGTTGTTTTTATTCGCTCGTTTTATAATTCCCCTAAATAAAACAATACCTAAATAATAAACGGCTTTAAAAAGATATTAATGCAAGTGAACAGAATTTGCCATTGTAACCAAGGTGTTGACACACACCCGAGTCGTCGGCGATATCGTTTTGCAGACAAAAAACTGCGCACGTGCAACTATTAAAGGTTTTTAACATAGGTACTTACTCGAAAATATAAAGTAAAACTCTGTACATAAAAACTAACAAATTATTGTGAGAAATGGCTCACGATTTTTCTCGTGTAGCTTGGTGGGGGCTTGACCAAAAGGGGTTTATTACCATAGAGACCAGGTGTAACACACGTGTAACACGCCTCTTTTGTATTACGTATTTTGTATCAAGTGTAGTTCTACAAGTCTAGTTTCTATATAAAATGTATGGAGACCGACGTCTTCTAGCTTAATCCTAGTAAAGTATGGATTAATAATATTGGGCTCATAGGCGACAAACCTACAAAGACCAAACACTGTGTACGTGTGTAAGAGAAAAAGCTCTGCAAGTCAAGCCATTATTATTATTGGAAAAACAAAAAAAAACATTTTGTTGGCTCATAGTTTCTACTCGTATGCTCCACTGATTTCTGGCCTTTTGATGACGACTAATACTCTATAAAAATAAACCAATTGAAAAACATTACGTTCTTGTCCAATCTGGGTTTTTTGTCCATACGATTTGGGACACATCCTTTAAATAAATATAGATCCACGAAGTAATTAAATGTTCCTGCTAAGAGCTCTCATTGAGATTTATTTCGCCTGGTTTATTTTTGTGTTTTGAGCCATGCTCTGTCTCGATTTCTTATTATTGTGTCTCACAGTTTTCTCGAGATTTATTAACAAACGTAGAGGTATTTCAGTCTTTTGCATGTATATTTTTTTCATATTTCAGGTTCCCATTTGGGCCCAAAGAGTGATATATATACAAGGATCTTGCTTAAAAGATACCGATCTAATAAGAGCACGGATGAACGAAGCTGAAGCGTGTTTTATTCTAGCTGCCAGGAACTACGCAGACAAGACAGCAGCGGATGAACATACAATTTTAAGGTAAAAAGCTTTTTTATTTGGTATAATATTTTAATCAATCATAAAAATGTTATAATATTATTATAATAGTATTATATCTAGCTAATATTGTTCCACTGCTGGGCATAGAACTTCCTTACATTTCTTCTATTATTCCCGGCTCTGAACCACTACTTTCGATTCTTAAAGAAGACGTCTAAGGGAGAGAACTCACGAAGCGGTTTTCTCCCGCGGCCACCACGGTTGCGGGCCCGCAGCTTCTGTAGAATGCAAATATATATATGTAAAAAATTTAAGCAATTTTCACGACACGGTGAGCGCGGTTGTTCGCGGCTCCCGCTGCACCGGCACCGCGGCGGTTTGCGCCCGCACGAAATTGAAAGAAATCACAGCGGCGCGGCGGCGAATCTACCGTCTCTTGAGTTTTGAAATAAAATAGCCGCGGCCGCAACGGCAGAGGAAACCGCTTAGAGAATTCAGTGCCTCAGTCGTCCCGTTATCTCCTTGTTGGTCTGCCGTGTTTTGTCATGAGAAATTTTGTGTTTTACCGGTCCCCCGCTCTCTCCGCATGCGGAAAATATGTCTTTGGACAGCTTCTAAGCCAAGTCAATCATAGTTTTGGTGCGAAGTATCGTGTTTCGAACGCGATCCGTTAGTTTAGCTCCGTAGCACGTTGGCAAACTAAGTTTAGACTGTTGGATGGTAGTCAAAGACCAGGTAGGCCAGAATGTGGAGAATACGCATGCCCATTGGATTACATACATACGTGACATTTTCAAGGTTCCTTTAACCTCTCAGGCACAAGTGTACCGAATTCGGTACACCTCGGTACCAACTAAATTAAACCTTATTTTTACGCAATAAGGTGTATTCGGTACACTGGTGTCTGAGACGTTAAATACTCTTCCAGTAGGCCAAGTAAAGATATTCTTGAAAAATATACGACATAAATATTTGTAGAGAGTAATCACATATATTTTTACAGTAATCTACGAGCGTATTCTCAATAATCTTGATTATCAGTATTACTAACATTTTCCTTAACAAATTCATTCATCGTGTTAAGGTGTGAGAAGAGGTCGTTGCCATGACGGGTTGCCATTTATTGTGGGCGTGTTTTTCTTATTCGGTAGAAAACGTGGACGTGACCCAAAAGTAAAATGTAGGTATAAAATGTAGGTATAAAATCATGGGAAGATTCCCGTGGTCCTAGAACGCAAAGAGTAACTGAAAGAACGGTATAGGTTTTTTTTATGGTGAGAAAATCATCTAATGACAACCCCCGCTCTTGGGCGGAGCGGGAGATAGTTTCAGACTCTTACTGACTAAAAACCCACCCCGTTCCTTCAAACCTTCATACCGAGGCTCGAGCTATCTTTCGAAACTAACCCTGGCCCCGGTAGGCTTTTTTTTTGGTGGGGAAAATCATCCTATGACAACCCCCGCTCTTGGGCGGAGCGGGAGATAGTGTCAGACTCTTACTGAATAAAAAACCCACCCCGTTCCTTCAAGCCTTCATGCCGGGGCTCGAGTTCCCTTTCGGATAACCCTGGCCCCAGTAGGATTCGACCCGGCTGGGCCCCTGCTGTTGCTGACAACTCCTTGAGGCGCGCGGGAACTGTGCGCGCCGTCGACGACTTGGGCTTGGTCCAGACAGTTACTGGACGGCCGGACAGCAAGCTACCCATTGCTCACTGTCCGTAAGCCTGCGCCTACGGTGGCTGGAAATCGGGATCGGAATCCTGGAGGCGGCGAGAGCGCCGTTGCCTGATGCGGTCGGCCTCCTACTTTGCGAGCATTACTGCTTCGCAGAAGTCGGCGCCCGCCTGCCACTCCTCCTTGCTCTGGTCCATGGCCTCAACCAAGGCCCGCGAGAGGTCTCCGCCGCCGATCACCCCCCACGAGGGCACGGCGATGCTCCGCCCAAGCAGGGCACACCTCGACTGTGTGCTCTACCGTGTCCTCCAGGCGTTCCACACAGTGGCAACACCCGGGCGTCACTTCCGCTTTAATCCGGAATAGGAACCTCCCGAACTTGCCATGTCCGGTGAGGACCTGTGTCATGCGGAAGGTAAGGACGCCATGAGGTCTTTCCAGCCACGCCTCAAAAAGGGGACTTACCGCCATAATTGTAGCGCCATTTCTCCATGAAATCCCGCCGGAGCTCTGTCCGCCATGCCATGACTTGTCGCGGCAGAGGACCTTCACGCCGGCGATGCATTTCCACGAGCATATCGTGCATGTGTGCAAGGACTGTTGCCTCCAGATCCCACGGTGGTAGGCCAGCCAGAAGGCTCGCCGCTTTGCGGGAAATCGTGCGGTGTCCCCGCACCATCCGTATTGCCATGACCCTCTGGCAGGCATTCAGAATGGCCGCAGGTCGCTTTTGCAGTGACGGCGCCCACACCGGCGCCCCGTAGAGCGCTTGAGAGCGGCCCCAGTCCGGTTCAGTTTGGGAGCCAGACATCGGAAATGCTCCTCGAAATTCCACCGGCTGTCGAGGATGACCTAACGCCGATGCGAACTCCTCCTACCGTTAATTGGGAACCCGATGGCGGCGCGTTCCGAGGGCAGCGACTGTGAAAACACATGGCCTCGAATTTGCGCAGCGCCACCTCGAGTCCCAACTCCAGTCCTGGATCCTACCAACGACTATCCGGTCCGACTATAACCCGGTACGACTCTCCCTGCACTAGAACCAGCGTGTCATCACGCCACGCTGACCCTGTCAGAGAAGTCGCCTCGCAGCACGTAGTCGTACCCGATGTTCCACAAGGGTGGCCTTAGTACCGACCCCTGCGGAACACCGCACGACATCTCTCGACGTTTCCAGTCTCCCTGGTGACCGGGGTAACAATACACCTGTCCGACAGGTAGGCCTCGACTACTCGACAGATTCGGGCACCCGGTGGTACCGGAGTGCCCTCCGGATCGTACTCCAGAGCAGGGAATTGAAAGCGTTGGCAATGTCCAAGGACACTGCCACGACACACCTACCCTGGGACACCGCAACCCCCGTCGTGAGGGCTCGCACGCGCATGATGGCGTCCACCATAGAGCGCATCCTGCGAAAGCCGAACTGCGCCGTCCGAAAGGCGCGCGACGAGGCGGCTCGCAATAACTCTTTCAAAGAGCTTGCCCACCTCGTCGAGCAGCACAATGTGCCAGTACGCTGACGGAGAGTCCGCAGGGCGCCCTGGGTTCGCGATGAGGACCAGTTTCCCCTGGAGGCCAGGGAACTGGCCTCTCTCCAAGCATGCGCTGAAGAGGCCTCTTAGTCGAGGCCCGAGAGCCTCCATGGCCAGGACCCAGGCTTTCCCAGGCAAGCCATCGGGTCCTCGGGCGGCGTTCTTGGCACTCAGCCTTTGCACCGCCACTCTCATCTCTACCTCGGTCACCTCTAGAGCATTGTCATCGTCGTCGCTATTGCGGTCCGCGTCAGACGCCGCTGGCGGAGGCGGAGCCATGGGTGGGGGGGAGTGTTCCCCTCACGCAGGGAACAAAGCGCTCACCACACCCTCCACGAGCTGGGGCCGTAGACTCTGAGTCAGCGGGGGAGCCCAGGGGCGGAGTTTTTCCCGTGCCATTTTGTACGGGCGCCCCCACGGGTCCACGTTTAGAGACCCCAGCCACACGTCGCGAGCCTCAAGTTTGGCCCGCTTTATCTCCGCTCGGAGGGTGCGTTTTGCCTCTCTGTAACCCTCGTACAGCTCCGCCTCTCTGGCCTCTGCATCCGGCAGGCGGATGCGGCGCCTACAGTGTCTGGCGTACCGGCGTCACGCGTGACTGCACGCGTTGCGCAGTGCAGCGATCTCCGGAGACCACCAGTACACCTGGCGCTTAGCACGTCCTGGACGGACTCGGGGCATTGCCGCATCGCCAATTTGCGACATGGCCTCCCGGAACCACTCCGCCTCGACGTTGATATCGATAGGCCAGTCCGGTGCTTGCACCCAGGCCTGTACCATCGCGGCTTCCTGGAGGAGCTCCCGGTTCATCTGTTTATGCGCCCACCGCTGACCGCAAGGGCTCTGTCGGACCGGCCGAGGTTTCGGCGGAGACGTCAAACCGGATGTACCGGTGGCCGGAGTACGTCTCCACCTCCTCCATAACGCGCCAGTCGACGACACGTGGCGACAGAGCGAGGCTGGTGAACGAAATGGCCACCACTGATTCACCCCGCCTCCGCACCAACGTGGGGACAGAACCCCGGTTCAGGAAGACCAGACCCAGCTTCAAAGCCCAGTCCTCTACCATCCGAACCCGCTGGTTCATGTGCCAGGAACCCCAAGCCATGTTCCAGGCGTTGAAGTCCCCGCAAACGACCACGGGGAGGGTATCAAACCCAGCGACGACGGCATTTAGCTCCATAAGGGAGACATGGAGTTCGTCGAGAGATCTGGTCGGGGACAGGCAGACGCCTACCACTGCAATGTCTCCGACCCGTGCTGCCACGCAACCCCGTCCCCTCGTGACGGCCTCGAGGGGCGGGGTACCGGTGGCGGCCGACGAAATTAACGTCACCGAGCCGTCAAGGGCCTGAATCCAGCGGAGTTAGACGTAGTACGGCTCGGGGACGACGGCGATATTGATCGACCACTGCGCCATGCTCTGGAGCAACAGATCCTGAGTGGGGACGCAGTGGTTGATGTTCGCTTGGAGGAAACTTAATGGTGTCTTTATTGACATTCCATTACAGTCTCCTCCTGAGCCCCCTGTGAGGGCACTGCCGCGACGGAAGCGGCGGCGACAGTGGCGGCAGCCAAGGTGGTGGCTGCGGCGATGAGGACGTCGGGGTGGATGGGCCTGACCTTACCCTTGGCCTTGGCGGAGGGGGGTCATAAGACTGCCCTCAGCCGCTGGTCGGCCGGCTTGCCTGCATGGCATTCGACGGCCTTGTGACCAGGCTGTCCGCCTCTGCGGCGCAGTGGACCCCCACATGGTGCCCCACGTGGCAGCGGTAGCACCGCAGAAGTTTGGGTTCCAGCATCTTGAATTGGGCCGAAACCCAACCCACCAACAGCCTTTGGCCCTCGGCCGTGATGGACACGGGACAGCTCACCATGATGACTCGCATGCCCGTGCTGTCAGCGCGGATGGTGCCCGCCCGGACCTGATCGGTCGTGGACCCTCCCGCTCTGACGATGGCGGCCACCACTTCCTCCACCCTGACGAATTCGTCCAGACCCATTATGCGCATGTCTATGCACTTGGTGGGTCTGGACACTCGGGCCTCCTCGACGTCCAGGGACGCCCTGATCTTTTCAGCCAGAGCGTCGGCGAGTTCTCCGCTATCTGCCCCAGGGACCTCCAAAATTCCGGCCCCGGTCGCGGTACGCCTCATTTGGAAGCCTCCGGAGGCTCCGAACTCCTCGAAGTGGCCCACCACCGCCTGTTTCGCCTTCGCCATGACCACATCGTAGTTCACACCCTTCTTTTCCGCAGCTAGCTGTAGTGTGATCACTACAGCTGCGGAAGTCGGGGCGCGAAGTCGAGCAGCCATGGCCCACTTCTTGCGCTCCAGTCGCCACCTGCGCTTTTTGGCCGCCCTTGCACCCTTGCTCGCCTTCTTCTTGGCGCCGATGACCGTCCACTCTGCGCCAGCCGAGGGGTCTTCGGGCGGCGGAGGTGGCAGGCGTGACCTAGTCGCCGCCGCGGCGGGAGGCCCCGCCGGTTTGGTGGCATCCGCCGCCCTGCCCTTCGGGGGAGAAAAGAAAGAAAGAAAAAGAAAGAAAATTGCGTTTAATTTTAGCATTACAAAAACGGAAACACCTTAAAATTAAACACATGGTACATTGAGTAATGCAAAAAGGGGGGGGGAGGCTTCCCCTGCCGCTGCTGCTGCTTGGCCGCCGGTGCCGGCTACGCAGGCTCCGACACCGCAGCCACGTGCCTGGCTTGCCCCGACGGGCCTGTCTTGGGTGCTGTAGTCGTGGCCGCGGCGACGGCGGCATACGACGCCGTCCTCTTCTGGCCGGAGGCCACGAGAGGGGGGGGCGCAGGACGATGCCGTCCAGGACAGAAAGCTGGCGCTGGATGTGCCCCTGGAACTGCTGCTGCTGCTGCTGCTGCTCCCTGATGGCAGCTAGCTCCTGCCGCAGCAGAGACACAACCTCGCTTTCCGCCTGGGGCGAGGGCCGAGATCGGCCCTGCTCCTGCCTGCTCCCCCCTTCGGGACGAGAGCCCTGGAGAGTGGCCACGGCCACCTCGAGCCGGCCAAACCTCCCGCTGAGGGTGCGCTCGTAGGGCTCGAATACGATCCCCAGCGCCTCCTCAATCGAGGTGTTGGCCAGCTCGATGGAGCGTTTTTTGGCCACCCTCTCCCTCTTATTGGACCCGCTCGTGATAGCGGCTGCCACGACCTCTCAGAACTTAACCAGCGCCTCCTCCATGCCTTCTGGCATCTCACCAGGAAACTTCGGCGCTGGCCTGGCGTCCCTCATTGGCATCTCAGCGGGGAGCCCTCTTCCTATGCCCGTTTTTCGGCCTCCACCGGCGTCGCGGACGTGCTGGGAACTGGTCCCAGGGACTCCGCGCTGCCGAACCATGAGTCACCCTGGCTCGTTGCATCCACGGAGGACGGTACAGGGTCCAATGACCCGAGGCGGTAGGTGCCCCCCCCCCCCCCAGAATACGAGGAGCAGCCCGAGCTCTGCTCGAGGAGGGATTCTCCTGCATGCAGGTACCCTCCTGGGGTAGTATTTCTTTGACTACTCGCGCTCATGATGATGCTGAACACAGCTTTGCCTTTTTTGTGGGGTGGGGTCCCCAATGACGCGTTCGCCATCCTGGTCATGTCTGCTGAACAGACACGTACCGGAGGCGAACCCTATCTCTCCAAAATCGCTGTCCAGAAGGCGCCAACAGCTGTTGGTGCCAGCGCGCCTGGACAGCGCACCCTCCGGGCGGTCCGGACTCCGCCGTGGGTTCCTTCCTCTTGGTCTGGTCTCTCGCTTGACGCCTTCCGGCATAGCCCTCAATGTCACTGAAACACGCAAGCCCCACCACGACGACAACGTGAGAACACGGTTGGTGGGGGCCCCGGTAGGCTTCGACCCAGCTGGGCCCCTGCTGTTGCTGACAACTACTTGAGGCGCGCGGGAACAATGCGCGCCGTCGACGACTTGGGCTCGGTCCGGGCGTGGACCGAGCCCAAGTGGGTGGCACCGGGGTGGCCGGAAATCGGGATCGGAACTACCACTCCTCCTCGCTCCGGACCATGGCCTGAACCATGGCCCGGAGAACGGTATAGGTGGGTTTTAGTCAGTAAACGTCTGACACACTCTCTCGCTTCACCCTAGAGTGGGAGAAATCGTGTATTTATTTCCGTGTATTAACATATTAGACTTTATGACGAAGCTTATCAGAGGCCTATGTTCAGTTGTGGACTTACATTGAACTGATTGATTCTATAGTGGGTAAAACCTATTATCATAATCAAATGGTTCGGAATCCAAACTTCAGGTACGAATCTGGAAGTCTGGAACCCAGAGTGAATTGTATGATAATTTTATTTTCAGGTCGTGGGCCGTGAAAGACTTTGCACCAGCAGTGCCGCAATATGTACAGATATTTCGTCCTGAAAATAAGTTGCACGTTAAATTTGCTGAGTTTGTAGTTTGTGAAGATGAATTCAAGTACGCTCTTTTAGCGAACAACTGCACGTGTCCAGGAGCTTCTACACTTGTTACTCTTCTTCTCCACACCAGCCGAGGCCAGTAAGTTAAACTTTTACTCAAAAGTCTGTCACATTTTCTCAACAGCATCCACGTTGGCGTCGCATGCTGCATTTTTTTTTCATTGCTATGTTTCGTCGACAAAATTCAGATACCTATTGAACCTGACTGTGATATCTTTCTTTAGGAAATCAGAATAGAACAATAGTCTGACCATTTTGAAATAAATACTTTCGGTAAATACATTTTTTAATACATTACTTTAAATACCTTGGACATTTAATTATTAACGACCTTAGCGATGATACCGACGTTGAACAAGAACGTAGGACATTGGCGGCACGAACGATCATTTCATTTACCTTAGTACTATTAAGAGTCTTTGGTGGTGCTGTGGTAGCACTACTGGGGTGATGAGATGCTCTATGAGTTCTTCAATATTACTCTTTGAGTATTTTATATATTTAAAGTCGTTGGTAAACAACCATCCTAATATAGGGGGTTTTTTTACTATACAAGCTGATGCTACATTTCCTTATTATATATTTTTACTGTCTTGTAACTCTAGCACCGCTCTTTGTTGCACGATGCCCGCAGACCACAGTAAAAAAGTGTATATACTTGCTCATGGGTAGCACCGTACAAAACAGCTAACGTTAAGCTTTAACTTGCTTACAGGGAAGGCCAGCAATCGCCTGAAGAATGGCATCGACTATACGGTAAATGTTCGGGAAATGAAATTTACCACATTGTTTTAGGTGACAGTCGATTTTTTGGTGAATACGAAGGAAAAAGTTTTACCTACGCTAGTTTTCATTCGCACAGAAAGTAAGTTCGGTATTGTTTTTTTAAAAAACATAATTATCACGAATATGACAGATGTTTGTAACTTGTTTTTTGTCAAGGTATGGCGTTGCTTTAGTTGGAGTACGGCCAGCTGAGCTGCCTGAATTTTATGAAGAAACCATTCTGTTAAACCCTGGCCCTCGACATATTATGAAAAGTAGTGATACCTGCTATTATATGAGCATTACAAAGGAAGAGAATTCTGCTTTTGTAGTGGCTGAAAAACAAATAGAACAGAAACCGACAATACCAAAAGACCAAACTGCATGTAGTCTACTTTCTAATGAGAAGAAACCAGGTGATGCAGAGGAGGTTTCTGACCAGCAGAAGAAACCAGACGGTAGTAGCGTCGCTCAGTACGACCTTCCACAAGTGATTCTCCAAGCTCCCGCGAGTTCCACACCAAAAGCATCGCCATCACGCATCAACCAAGCTAATACTGTATCATCCGCTAATTTTACTGTCACTAGCTGTGAGTGTCACAGTTGGTAAAAACCAGAAGTAGATCGAATGCATACTCCCATCCTTATTGTTTCTAACAACATGCATTCGACCTACTTACTTTTTTAGTTCGCTTATTGCTCGTTGTCTTTGTTGACGAAGTATATAACTTACTCAGTCGATGAGTCTGATTATAACGTTGAAGGCAAATAGCAAACTCACTCATTTCTACAAGAAAAGTACTATGATAACGAGGCAAATAAGCAATTAGAGTATTATAACTAACTTCAACCTAGTACCTACATTTACAGAGAGATGTTTACAGTTTTAAAGTTGTTACCTTCCTTGTTATCGTGTACCTGTTCATGATCTTTACAGTGCAGGGATCAACAAAACAGTCAGTGGCTTGGGTGTGCTTCGTGTTAAGTAAAATCATCTCAATGTATTTTCAAAAACTATATCATAGTCCTTGAATTGAGTTTCACCAACTCAAAAATATTGCATGCCACGTTTGTATGATAACATTGCATTTAGTTACATGGAGTGAGGAGTGTGGATCGATTTCGAGTTTGATATAAATAAAAGACGCCACAAAACCACCAGATGCATCTTTGTTGGGACATAACTACTGAATAATTAGCAGTATGTTTTTAAAAGAGAATGAGCGGTTTTGACTTAATGTATATGTCATTTGAAAGGTTTATTCAGTATGTTTAAAGATAGAACTCGTTAATTTTATCAATGTATAAACTTCGATTTTGGTCGACATAAAATTGAAGACATTCGTTGGTGACTTGACTGAATGCCTTTCGACTCAATCAGCCTTTCATTCTGAGAGAAATAATATCTCGGTGAATGTCACGGTTTAATTGGAGGGTTACCAGCTGGGGGGGGCCCCAGCTAAGTTACAACCGTTTCGTTTCGATTCTCTTGTGTCGAACGCCTCCAGTTGGTCACGCCTCCGATTCCTTTGTTCCGACCACGTGACAGAGCGTTGAGATGACGTCAGAACAAAAGAATCGGAGGCATGGCCAACTCGAGATGTTCGACACGAGATAATCGAAACGAAACGGTTGTAACTTGGCTGGGGATCCTAGACCTCCCTGAAAACTGCCCAGTCAGTTCCTTGTCACGATCCTTCTTTCAAAGTAGGCAAAGTATATTAAAACTATGAGAAAAGGTGAGCAATTCTTCATTCCGATTTGATGAGTTAGAATTCATTAATATTACTTTATTTTCTTTTTGCTATTCTTATCGACAAACCGATGCGGGCAGTTTTCTAGCGGCTCATCCAGTGCTGTACAATCTAGGCACTGTCTGATTTCTCAGGTTTCTTAAAATTATTTGACATCCGCGCTCACTTTACATAGAGTTCTATAAGGAAGACAAGGCTCCGGTCACCTCTGAATGATTTACAAAAACAAATGAATACATCATCTAAATTAAAACGAGTTTCCCTATGACTATTAGCATGAGCTTTTATTATGACCTTTCAAATGTCATATACGAGATTTATATAACTTGAAACAGATCTGGCTACGTAGTTCATACAGAAGTCCTTATGGTCCTTTTAAGCGCCATTATCATTAGGCGCTCATTCCTTTTAACGTACATAAAAAAACGTTTTTAGAGTCACTTTCTGAGCAAGTGTGTTGAAAAATCATATACATATGATCGAATATAATATTATTATCATCTGTAACTATGAATATCGTCGAACACTGATGCATCTGATATATACAATTTTATCAAAGATTTTATTTTTAATAATTTGAATTATTAACTATAGACGGTGGACAGCCGAAGCGGCCCTCGGAGGGAAAATACCTATCTTGAATATTAATGCTACCAATTTTTTGTCAACCATAATATTACATTTTTACCCAATCAGGATAAAGAAATGGTTATGATTTTAGCAGTCAAGAATATCATACGTCAAGTACATAGGTACATAATGTAGGTATCTTCTTCGTATTTCCCATGTTTAGTCATTCTACACAATGGTTTTGGTTCTTTGAAAAGAAAGTTGAAAGAACCAAAAAATTATATAATTACGTATGTACAAATAAAAAAATATTTTATTAAAATGTAGGAAATGTATTGAGTGACCTATCGATGCCGAACAAGTCCAAGAGTGAGCGAAGCAATCTCAATAACTTGGGACACCCCGACATGGTCGGTTTAGTTCATTTAAACCCTGCGGACAAAATAGGAGTCGCGCATATAGGGGTTCTGTCGGCTCACGATCATTGTTAACACTGCCGAGTAAACATTCGGCATTGTATAGAATAAATAAGTTTTCATTCACCGCCTAAAGACTTAAGGCATTCTGTAGAATGCTGTATTATTAGGAGGCACGGCTGTGCCCCACACACACACAAGGCGAGCAAAACCGTGGCACATGGCCGTACTATCCTTTTCTCGAAACAGTTAAGGCCAGTTTTGACCTCCTATAACATCGTTGTGTATAAAACTAGAATGTATTTTCAGTTACTAGGCATTGTATTAACACGGTATATTTCAAATTTCATTAAATTTGAACCAGTAGTTTAAGAATTTACAAATTGCCACTAACATACTCGTACTATAGATAAAAACGAATAAATGTTAATTTTTCATTTTTTTTTAACTATTACCTATTTTTTAGGGTATTTTCCCTCCGAAGTCCTTTTTAACTATCCCCTGAATAAAGAGTACATTAATTCATGTGTGAAGATTTCATTGTTCAGTATAATTATGTAGATTTACACAAAATTTAATTATCACAGGCATTACAGAAATTGGTTTATTATGCTCCCCAAATACACCGTTAAATTTTGATCGTTTTAATCCCGTGGAGGGTCGATCAGGTACATGAAACACTATCGATTTGTAAAGATAAATAAAAAATAAAGTACCTTTTTTTAAAACTCGTATTATGTTACGCAAGTACGAAATTAATTTCTTTAAGAAAACGTCAGCTGAGCGAGTTCAATGACCTATAGGTAGTAGTCGGCGCTGCGTACTAACTACCTACAGGTCATTGGACTCTCTCTTTACAAATCGATAGTGTTTCATGTACTGGATCGACCCTCCACGGGATTAAAACGATCAAAATTTAGCGATGTATAAGCATTTTTTTATATAAATATCATTATTATTATTTATATTTTTTATATATATTTTGAAATAAGATTTTATATTTTGAACGTTCTTTATCTACACAGCTAAGTACGGTGAGGGCACGTCGGGTTCAGATTCTAGAACCTGTTTAAAAGATTCTCCCGGTACAGATAGTGCTACCGATAGCCATCTGTTATTACCTAAGCCAGATACCAATTTTCTAAGCCCTGATGCCTTAAATTACCGCCGAGGTGAGAAAAAAAATATATTTCTTAAATATGATAATGATCAGTATTTCAAAAATATAAAGCTTAAACAAACATTTTTACAAATCAGGAAGCCGACGACCGTCTATACTTCCCGTCCCCGATATGGTAACGAGCAGTTTAAACATTGCGTCTGACAATCAGGACGAAGAGGCCGAGGTAGATGAGAGCGAGGACGAGTTAGAGGATGACGTTCCATGGAGGTCGCCTTCGGAAAAGATCGCGTAAGCACACTTGCGTACCGATCGCTTCCAATGCATCCACACGCACGCAACATTTTAAAATTATGTTTAGTTTAAATTTTGCAATAATTTAAACAATTTATTAATTTAATTTTTCTTTTGTACATTTGAAATGTTCTATAAAAACTTTTTTTTTTCATACATATTTATCTAATTTAAACTTGTTTTTATTATTTTGCGTCGTTAACCGAATTATTTCGAACTGTTAACGGCAGTGTATTTTATGTTTCCACTGTTTTAGCGTGTATTCACTCCTGTAGATAGCCGACCAGGATCACTCAAGCTGCATGAATACCGCACAGTACGTACTCCATAGTCTCATATACATACACGTCAGCTTCGGAATTTCAAACACTCTATCTTTTTCGACTTGCTAAAATAATTCAGCGCTATTTTACTAACGGCAACAGTATTGCAAATGTAGCAATGATGCAGATGAACATACATTTTGACTTTAGCGCAGGAAAATGTGCGAGATATTGAATCTCCGAATTCAAACCCGACTTTAAATTATCGTTATCCTAAAGGGAAATTCTACAGGAAAATTACAGAATGATGAAATCTAGATCGGTACGGTTAGCGACATAAGTCGTAGAACAAGAGTTTCTGAATATATGGACGATATTGGCTAAAAATGTGTTGAAAGTAATTCACATACTTCTAATATACCCAGCATAATAATACGCTGAAGTGTTCTACAAAGCAATCACTTGGAATTTCTATTATAGTGAAAGTTAAACTTCGGTTCTTTACAAAACCTTACTAGTCACCACACGATCGCTCGAGCGTTTTGTCAACTAACAACGAAATGCACGACCGATATTTCTCACATTACCATTGTTTAGATTTCAGTGAAATGTCACGTGATAAATCATCTACATTTTAATTTCTCGACTATCATCGCCGGTTATAGAATGAGCCTAAAGCTACAGAAAGAGATGATATACCGATACAGCTGGCTATATAGCTCCATCTCTCTCTTACACCGCAATTATAAAAATCTTAAGACGTTATGGTAGGGCCTCTTTTCTTTCGCACTAACGTTCATCGCACGCATGAACATACCAATCTTGATTGATTCACATTTCTGTGTTTAATGAATTTTACAAATTTAATATCTTCATCAATCAACCTAATTTTAGTTTTCAACTATCATAATGTTTTTTCAACTGCATCTATTGAGTATGAACTAGCTAACACCATATTTTACTTTCTTTATTATCTGCTGCAACCACAAGCACCACCAGCATTACGTGATACTTATCCAATGATAAAAATAAATTAATTTTTGTAGTAAACTGTATATGATATACTTAATACAGATACTTTACATTTTTTCTTGTTGCCATTGTGTGCATTGTGTATCTGTATAATCCCCTGAGCGTAAACCCCCAACCGCACGGCCCGTACCCTGCCTCCAGTGATGACGTGACCACCAGCAGCTTCTCATCGCTGGCAGCCAGTGACATCGGGCACAGCGCCTGGCGAAACGATTATATGAGGTAAGCTATCATAAGAAAATTCAAATCACTCTCGTCTCGGCCTTTCGTGCACTTAACTGCAAGATGTTAGAGCGGCGAAGGGAACATTTTGACAAAATGAGTAGACTTATCAATCAACAAATTCATTACGAATGAATATTGACTGGTAGAGAATGCCCTATTGCATTAAGTTCACATTTGTGGCTCATATGTATTTCTACTTTACTTAACCCATGAGTCACGTTCTTGAACTGGCGCCATCAGTTAAGTTTGGTCCTTTTTACTGCCACAGCAGCTCCAAGCCTTGTGGTTTAACCTAACCAAGATTGTATAACCAGAACAATCTTTGAAATCGTTAAAGCATTGACAAGAGAGAGTCAAATGATATTTAGGTAATTTACAAGAGTCTTTAAAAGAAGGTTAGGCAACGTGGTACAAATTGTCACTTCTTTCTATACGAGTAGTATTAAAATTATGTGAACAAGTCGTAACAGTCTTTTTACTATTATTATCATAGAGCGATTTTTTTTAAGTATTGAATCTGGGCTCATGATAATTGATAATATAGTAAGTACATATTTAATATCTGAGGTTAAAAAAAAACACGCTTTATCAAAAATCTACGGGCTGCTACTTACCACAATATTTTTTATAAAACTTTACGCTTAGGTTTTTGGTGCGTACTATTTCGTACTGAGTACTGTTGTTTTCTCAACATTTTTATTTGTCATTTTTGTTGGACAACGCATATATTCAGTCTGCCTTTAAGTTTTAAATATAAAAATAATGACGAGAATAGCAGCAAAATTAGGTATTAACGGTACTATAATACGAAAAAGTCGATCAATAGATACTTCGAATGAGCCAATTTAATTATCTTACTTTTTTAAATCATCAGTTTTTATGAAATTACTAATAATAATAAATATTGCTCAGTGTATTTTGATATTACAGCACATTTTTACGCGGATTGGTCTATGATTGGAACTGTATTTGATTCTATTAACAACGCTATTAATATTATAGTAATCGATTTCGTTTCTCGAATTACTATTGGGTGCGACAATGTCCATCGACGTTAGGGTTTCTTTAAAATTTCGATTTCGATGAACACCTTATCCAATGCTTGGGGAATTATGAGCCCATCATTATGTAGCTTTTGCTTCTTTTCTACCTTTTCGTTAAAGTCCTCAATTACCATGTTTTAGGTGTGATTGTTTTCATCACGGCTGACGGGATCTTAAAAATCTTCTACTTCTTTATTAATACGTATATGCAGTAGTTGAGCATAAACTTTTTCAAGACTTAACATTTTGTTTGGTGAGAGCTGGAGCTTGAGCACGGCGATATATTCGAAATAACTCACAAATTTGATAGATCCTTCTGAATCCTAGGTATTCTTTGTGTAGTTGACTTCATCTATTTGCATTGAGGCCCGCTGCTTCTCAGTTTAGTCTCATAAAAGTTTTTAGAATTGAAAAAAGGTTCAGAGAGTGTCTCCTTGCTTTACTCAAATATGCTGACCTCCCGGAAATTCATTTTCTTTAGCTTCAAGTCGTGCTGTCATTGCTTGACTGTTGACATAAATATTCATAGTGAATATGTCGATTAAAGTTGGGCTTATTTGTCACTCTATAAGGCTTCTTCAGGTGAACACATGGTTAAAGCTTTCGAATGCTTTAGTGCAATCAATAAATACTAAGAATAATTTTGCGCATTCGCTATACTTTTCATGGACCTGTTTTACGATATATATGTGATCTGTTTTAAATTACTTTTGCATGTACTTTATAAATGTTTAATAGACCGACAGGTCTGTAGTACACTATGTCATCTTTATTGCCGTTTTGGTGCAGTATGTGTGACCCTTGCAATTGCTTCGGAACGTTTCCTGGTATTGGAATTTTGTTGAATGCTCTGGTCAACATTTGGCATTATTTGTATATAATTCCTTTCAACAATGCGTTTTCAATTTTGTCTGATCTAAGTGGTTGGTTCATTTTTTTGGGAAAGGTTGATTTTTCTTCCTCGTTGTTGGCTTTCTATAAATTGTTCTTGATATTCATGCTTCTCGTTCGTATAGTTTGCATGGAAAAATTCTAAAATCCGATAGAAATTCTAGTTGGTCAATATCCTTTCTTTTGGTTACCATTGCTCCTGACTGTTTCATTTTTAATAGATTTTAGCCCTTTTTATAACATTACATTATTTAACAGGCGCTCACATAGTTTAATTGTTCTTTTTTGAGACGTCTGATTAAATTTTATTGCTGTCTCTTCATAATCGTTTCTATTAACATTTCTTGTCTAATTTTATTTGGTTGGTTCATTTCTATTAGATCACTGTCTCGCATTTAACTTAGCGTTTAGTAGTCCAATATTTTTGTGACTTCTGTTCGACAGATTTTGGTGATAGTTGATTTTTTCGTATTTTTTCTACTTCGTTTAGGTAATTTGAGACTTGTATTTACATTTGTGCGCTATATGTTGATTTTTCGGTGTTAGTACACCGACTAAAATATCGTACTATTAGTCAGAAACAAAAATGAATATGCGTCGTCATTGGTAAAGAAAATCCAATCATATTTTTTCACTTTCAAGATAATCATTAATTAAAAAATAGAAAAACATTAACTTATTAATTTAATTATTTTTAATTCAAGTTATGAAACCCTAAATTGGACCCCTAACAATATTGAATAATTATGACCTCTGATAAATCAATCCTCAAGTCTCCGATTTTCTAGAATGGTGGTCAGCTAAAGGTAGGTTAAATTAACATTAGAGATGATTCGATTGACAAGTCACGAAGAAGCCAATGATTTATTTACTGTTCCTATGTTTCAAATAATAAAATAATTCTCCTTTGCAATTTACTGAGCGCATTGGCTTTTCAGATCAATCGGCACATACCTAATTCATATATTTAATATGGGCTCTAGGTACCTATTATCTAGAAACCTTAATGTTATTTTTTCTTACAATATCACATAATTAAGACGTTTTAAGAATTCTTCCGATACAGTGTTTCCCTTTATACCAAACCTTGTCGCAGTTGCGTAATTATTTTATCTATGGAGTCCAAATGTTTGTTGACTCAAATGAAAAAATATGTTTTTTTTTTCTATTATTCTTTTTTTGTTTAGGTACTTAGGTATATAAGTGTTGTCTGTTATAATAATTGTAATTATATATATTATAATTGTATTTAATTTTTAATAAAGAGTACCTACAATTTATTAGAAACATTATTATATTAAATACATCGTGGTATTAGAGTTTTCCGCGCGATTAGAAAAAAATACAACCTTGTCTAGTATTTTTATATAAAGAATCTGTATACAAAATTTCAAAACCGTATCATGAAAAATTACAAACTTATAAATAAGCTTGTTATGTCAGCAAAAATACATTGTCACCGGGCCATCCAGGTAACTGAGGGGTGGTTTTGCACTTGCTTTATGCTGATTGCTGGCTCCTAATACCCGCTATGACCTGCCGTGACCTGTGTCGTGTCGGTGGCGTCCAACTACCTTTTTAAATATTCTTGGGAAAAAATATAACATGATGTAAAAACTATTGGAATCCATTCAGTTACTGATTCTGAACAAACTATATTCAGGTTTCGCATAAACTAAAAATAATGTTGTAAATAATAACCCGTAATCAACTAAGGGGGCAGTTGCCCGGACCAGACACATTGCCCTTCTGGTCAGAAGACTTTATACTCTGTTCCGCATACACCTAAAACACTTTATGTTATGGGGATTCCAACGTATAAAGTTGCTGTTGTTTAAAAATATTCAACACATTCGACAGCAAATTTTTAATTTTTAAAGGTCTTATTAGAAAAGGTCTTGTTGTTATTTAAGTAAATTCTAGATCTCATAAATAATATTCATAAACAAAAAAGGTATTAACGTTTGTTTATATCCCAAAATGTCACTCAATTTATCAAAATATTGTTTAGGCTATTGATTATACATATTATGAATGAATGAATGACGATAAAAATGAAAAAAAAACATTATGTATTTTCTAATAGGTAGCAATTGTTTTATGAATGATTGGAAAAGATAATAGAAATAATGTGTAAGTAATAGATAGATTACCAGTACGAGTACAAAGCTATTTTAATAGAAAAGTGTGAAACGTCAAACAGTAGGTACTTCTTTTTGTTGTGATATAGTTACAGATCGATATGGATTCTATGAGTCTTTGATTTGCACTTGGATTTAATTACTATTGAAATGAGACTGAGATTAATCATGACTAATTTAATCACGAGCAACTGCTGGTGCAAGATCTAGTGATCTAGCTATCGATCGATCCGCACATTGTCTTTTATAGCGCTAGTTAGTCTAATAATGTTACTCCATTTAAATATAATCTTTTGGACCAAGTTGTAGTCGTACCAGTTATTTTCAAATAGTTTGAGGCAACTTAGTATTTAAATTGCACATACCAAGATATTAAAACAATCGTGGGATAGTATCAAACCCCTCGTCCGTAGATTGTTTACGTTACACCCAATTATCACTCGCAATTGAATAAAAAATGTTAAAACATTTTGCAATTAGAATTCGACGACATATATTACAAAATATTTTTATTTTTTTTAGGTGGGAAAATCATCCAAAGACATCTCCCGCTCTTGGGCGGAGCGAGAGGGTGTGTTTGTGACAAACTTTTACTGAATAAAAATCCCACTCCTGTTCCTTCTTTGCCTTTGTCCCAGGGTCCCGGGTTTCACTTTCACAATGCCCATAAATAAAGCCTTAATATACTATACTTTTAGATACTATACGAGAACAATTGCATAATAATATTATCAAAGACTACAATAATAATATACTACCTGTTCTAAGAAAATAATATGTGATATTATAAGATCGACATTTAATTAGTGCCACATTTGCGTTCTAGCAGGAGCTAGCTGCGAAACGTCTACAAAACTTTTTACGACAGTTCATGCTAAACGCAAGTGTGATAGCGGAACTAGATCACTAGCTACTATGGAATTAGTTTTCTTCTGCACATGTCCTTATACGTTCCCGAGCATGATAATTTTGTGAATTTGATGTTAATTGTTATACTTTTAAATATCTGTCCCTAAATTACCTATAGAAACAAACGCAGTCCAATACATGTTTTCTAAACATTAGATATGATGTACGTATTCCTTGTAAGTATATTAGGAATTTCAGTATCTAACACTTTTTCGACACTTTTAATATTAAAATATTTTTATAATAGCTTTGCTTCGCCTAATTTTATGACGGAACATTATTATTTCTAAGTTTTAAAATATCTGCTTGTATAACAAATAACGACAATGAAACGAGACATTTCAGGATCGTGAAAGGATTCCCACCGGTGTCACCATTCATTGGAGTGAGTCCAACTCTCTGTTACTTACTAAAAGAGAAGAAACCATTATGCTGCTTGCAGCTAGCACAAGTCTGCGAACATTGTGCTTATAGAAACGCTAAAGAATACCAATGGCAAAACAAAACTATCATTCTGGCTGCTGACTATGCATCGAACGGAATATACAACTTCATAATACCTCTGCGAGCACATTTTAGATCGAAGACTTCCTTGAACCCTATCATTCTCCTTTTGGAACGCAGACCAGATGTAGCATTTTTAGATGCTATATCATATTTTCCTTTAGTGTACTGGATGCTAGGTAGCATCGATTGGTTAGTACCCAGTGTGGATGCAACAACAATACAGCCTTATTTTTAGTATATACGAAACCTAAAACACCTGTCTAGTATTTTTATGTTAAGAATCTATGTACAAAATTTCAAAAATGTATTATGAAAAATCACAAAGTTATAAGCCAGTTATCGCACCTATTTGGCAACATAAATACATGGTCACCGGGCCACCCGGGCTACTGAGGCGTTGTTTTGCTACCGCACCCAGCTGTGCGTTGGCCCCTAATGATCCGCCGTATGCCCCTAATGACCCATAAGACCTGACATGACCTGTGTTGTACTTAGTGTCGGTGGTATCCAACTTGTGACATTTTTCATTCAGTGACTGATTCTAAACAACTATATTCAGGTTTCGATTATACTAAAAATAATGTTGTTTATCCTTTTTGCACTAAGGAATAAAAAATTTAAAAAATATTCTGTACATTTCAGCTTAGATGACTTGCTTCGTGCTGGAATTACACTGGCGGAAAATGTGGTTGTCGTTAACAAAGAATTATCTAATTCTGCTGAAGAAGACAGTTTGGCAGATTGCAATACAATAGTTGCTGTACAGACTATGTTCAAGTAATGGTTTTTAATAATTTATCAGCGATGCGCCATGGCGAATTAAGATAAAATCATAGACGTTTCTGATTCAGTGAATTACTATCATTATTAATTATACTTAGTCTAATCATTGCGCAGCGAACATATAGACACTGACTTATGTGGTACTTCTGCACGGTGTGCATGCGTAGTAGTTACACGCAGGGGTTCAGACCAGCACGCTGCGCCAACGCCTGAACATGCGCATGCTACCCGCGCCGTGTAGAAGCACAATAAGTCTAACACAAGTACGTAAACCTACTTAATATCAACCTTTTTTCTTTTTACTTTCAGATTTTTTCCATCAATTAAGTCAATAACAGAGTTATCACAATCTTCAAATATGCGATTTATGCAATTTCGTGCTCATGACAAGTATGCCTTACACCTCTCAAAAATGGAAAAGGTATCTATTACTTCTAATTCAAATCTTTGATGATGAAACAGACAATTTTTATGAAACAGCTTCTGCTTCCATAATACTTTTGTTTTTTTATATTTTTTTTAGCGGGAGAAGGAACGTGGTTCACACATTTCATATATGTTTCGACTACCGTTTGCTGCGGGCTCAGTATTCTCAGCCTCAATGCTTGACACATTACTCTACCAAGCATTTGTCAAGGATTATGTTATTACCTTTGTGCGATTATTACTGGGTGTTGATCAAGCACCAGGATCAGGATTTCTCACATCAGTAAGTTTAAAATTTTTCATAAGTACCGACATGGCTGTGCTCCATACTACTCAATTCTTTGCGAATTTTCTTTTAAAACATATTTTGACGTCATCACTTCATGCGTAGTCGTTTTGTTAGCGAAATATTGCGAAAGATGATAGCCATTTAATTAAAGCTGTGATTTTAATTAAACATAAACAGGCATTTTTTTATATTCAACTTGGACTTCTAACAGATGAAAATCTCAAAAGAAGACATGTGGATACGAACATACGGTCGATTGTACCAAAAATTGTGTTCCACTACATGCGAAATTCCGATCGGAATTTATCGCACACAGGATACGACATTAGCCGATGCATCTCACCACGTGAGTATGTCGCCCAGGACACCATCAAAGTGGTTTTGGTCACGCCTCGCGAGAATGCGACCATCGCGTGCATCGGTGAGTCGGTTAACTCCCTACTCTCAAATATTTATCTCCTTAAATACAGTCCTTTACTGCAGTTTACGCCTGAACGCTATTGATCCATCACACACCATTTCAAAACTTCTAAATTCCAAATTAAAATAGTACATCACAAGTTGCATCTCAGTAGTCCGTGTCTTTGGACTGTATTTCGGGTACATTTTTTTAAATCTTATTTTTCTTTTTCTCGCGTCAACGCTACACTTTTTTCCATTATGTAACCTATCTACTTACATTCTGAGCCTTACACTTGTGGAGTGTCTGTAATTAGTACCTAGCAATTTTTGTATAACTTTCTACCTCTCACGCGATACTGTCTTATCGACTACACGTGCTTAAATTTTATGATTTATATGCAAACTGCCACGGCCGGCTGGGTTAGGTAATCAAAGTTTATCTTCAGCGTGGACACTAAATAATAAAACGTGGATAGTGTCCAAAGCTGAAGTGTCAATGTTAAGAAGCTTACCTGAAAGGTTTAAGCTGACATGGACCATTATCAAATATCGCTATTGAACTCGATGATCGCAATCCCGCCTATGTGTTATACTTGTAGTTTGTGTTCTGCATGATACTATAGAAACCTAGAATGTTACGATATGAATGAATAGGAATACTAAAGTTAGCTGGATTGTAACAAAGGTGATACTATAATAGCATAGTGTTAATGTTGATATAACTTAATGCAATAGTATTCCTAAAGAGACGAGGGGTGATCGCTGCATGTGCAAATCTGAAGTCACCTGTACCAACAGGTTCAGGTCCTCTACCAACAGGTTCATAGCAGCGACTGAGGACAAAAAACTCGAACTTAGCGCAACTGCTTCTGCTTTATGCATGCTTCTAGCAAGAAAGAGTAGAATTCATAAAATACTCATCTTTCACGATTTAAGTAACAGTTAGGACAATAAGTCCAATGGCAATACTCAGTACCCTGATATGAATCAAAACGATATTAATTATTTTATCTTCAAAGAACCAAAAGGATTCGATAATAAAGTTGGTATAATTAAATTGACGAAAAAACCAATTCGTGGATGAAATTTTTGTAAAGTTAGGAAAAGTATTGGAAAACTGTGACACGATAGTTGCAGCAGGAGGAGGGCGAAGGCGGAGGATTCTCGACTTGCGGGCGCCGGGAGGCGGCCAGCTGCCTCAGTGGCTGCTACGGAGAGCGCACGCCGGCGGTAAGGTCACTACCAGAGACCTTTCACATGGACCTTTTAAAATAATATGGTGATAAAGGAACCGGTCGCTAGTTAACGAGGCTTAAAGTTTGGTGGTCCTTGACAAAGTAACATTGTGGCTTAACCTATTAAGTACGATAATTATAATTGTACATGTGTCTTTTCTGTTTATATAAACACGAATGAAGAACGATGTCAAATGCTACAAGTAGATTCCTTTTGGAACCATGTTGAGTCAAATCAAAATATTGTATGTCAGATAAGCCTAGATGGACACTTATAAAACGTCACTAGTGCACGGTTCCAATTGGTCATTTCCTATGAAGAAGAACCAGCAAGAAACTCCATGGTTACTCTTATTTTTCTAACTTCTTTCGTCAATATTTAACTCAAGTTTTTTTTAGTAAGTTTTTGTTATTGTCTTCCATCATTTCCTTATATTAATTAACAATAATGCGCTGTCTCTGGGCAACGGTTTGAAAATAAGTTCTACATTTGGAGACGAATTGTTCGCGACACTGAAAACTGCGAGTTAATGGTATTGTTACGGATGACACTATTCAAGTCGGGCAGTCCAGCCAACGACTTGATACCTCAGAATTGCGTAAATAAGACGTTGGATATTGAACGTACCACCATCAACTGAAAGTTCAAGGTGCTATGCTATGGAAATACTTCCACACACACAGCATCCCCATTACGCCCTATAGTTTGTTCTTCCTCGGCGGATTCGGAAGAGCTGGCGCATAGACGAATGTTATATCAGTTATTTCATCCACTAGGTAACTAGTTTTTAGCTCTACATTTTTTTTTCGTAAAAACTTTACGAGGTTTCACGAAGCGGTTGTTCTCGGCAGTCTAGAAGCAAGATCCTGTACAGAGAACGGTCTCAAGCAAAATAAATGGAGTAAAAACTTATAATTTTATCTTTTTTAATGTGATACATTTATTTTCATTGTTTTAACTTCACGCCGCTTTTTATCCTTATTAATATTATGAAATAAGAGCACACCGTTGGTAGGACCAATGAGCACTAAAGCCATATAATTAAATAAAGATATTCGTAAGGCCATAGGCGTGCAGATAATTATAATATTCAATCTACTATGAATTAATATATGTGATGAAAAATTCAAAATTTTACGCTACGTTTGCTCACAACTTAAAAAGGGTGTACCCCATTTTAAAGGAATTTTACAAAAAATTCTATAGCTATAACTCTATGTGAAAGGACTCTGTTCTGAATTGGACTCTAATTATATAATGTACCTACACATGTTCATCGGTTGAATTTATATTATCTTGTAGTTATGTCAAGGTGTCTGGCGGCCGCCTGATTCACCATTGAAATGTTGAATTTGTTCGCGGATTGAGCGACACGTTCGATAACAGAGGCGATATTCTCAATTGTTCGTGTGGGACGAACACACGAGATACTTTATCCTTAATCAAACCAGATTCTTAAATGTTCAAATAAGCTGAAAAATTTACTTTTAATTTTGGCTTTTCGCTAGTCACGGTTATACCATCTTTAAAAATATTCTTTAATTACTGTTTCGGTAGATTGGTGAAAACAAAAACAAAAATACTCGTGAGCTTAAATTATTCCATACCAACCAGGTTAGGTTTATTGTCTAGGAAAATGATTATGATCTATTAAAAATTAAATAGTCAGTTTTTTGAGAATTGGTAAAAAAATATTCAGGTATTGAATTGTCGTATTTTTGAGAATTGGTAAAAAATAATTCAGGTACGTTACATTATCAACACTGTCTATGGATATTTAATATATCTTGTTTTGTCTTGTGTATTCTTAAAAATTTAAAATAAAGCTATGTGTGGTTCGATCTCAGACCAACAAAAAATTGTTTTATCTTTTTTTGTTGGGTTCGATACCATTTAATTTTATAACATTGAATTCTCTTCTGTATGCAAAGCTGAAATTTTTCATTATTTTTATTTTGATGATTATATAGGAAAGAGATGATAATATACTTATTATAGAAGATTCGTGAAAACTAGGTACGCGATTGACCATAACCTGGATAAAAACTGGATATTATGGTAAGCAATAAAAATAACATATAAATTTATACAATATAACAATAACAATAAAAATAACAAAGAATTTGGATGCATTTTACTGCTGCAAAGTAAAGATGACATGATGTATTTGAGACGAAGATAGCAACAATTCTTAAAAGTAACAAGTAAGTTAGTACATAAAATGATTAAAATTTAATATTTATTGATATATAAAGCAATAGAATAAAGGTTCTGATAAATGAGAAGATTTGTTCGAAATAAATCGTAGGTTTTTTTCGGTGGGAAAACCATCTAATGACATCCCCCGCTCTTGGGGGAGCAGGAGATAGTGTCAGACTCTTACTGATTAAAAACCCACCCCGTTCCTTCGTGCCTTCATACCGGGGCTGACCTATCTTTCGAAACTAACCCTGGCCCCAGTAGGCTTCGACCCAGCTGGGCCCGAGGCTGTTGCTGACAGCTCCTTGAGGCGTGCGGGAACAGTGCGCGCCGTCGACGATTTGAGCTCTGCCCGGACAGTTACCGGACGGTCGGACAGTGAGCCACCCATTGCTCGCCGTACGGTGGCCGGAAATCGGGATCGGAATCCCGGCGGCGGCGAGAGCGCCGTTGCCTGATGCGGTCGTCTTTTGCTAGCATTACTGCTTCGCAGAAGGAGACGACCGCCTGCCACTCCTCCTCGCTCCGGACTATTGCCTGTACCAAGGCACTCACCCCCACGAGAGCAAATAAATCGTAGGTAGGATATGCTTTAAAGATGGGCTCTATAAAAAAATAACATAAATTGTCGAACAAGAAATCTTACCCTACGTAAATATATTGGTGACCCTCTTTTCAGTATAAATACGAGTATATGTTGCAAATGCATCATTGACATCTGAGGTTCCTTTTCCAAATGATTAATTAAAATTTTAAATTCTTTGTTTTACTTTTATACGTATGTTAACCTCAAAATTGTATACAGTATAATATCATAAAAGAATGTTTCAAACGTTCAGTTTCTTTTTAATTCATAAATGACTAAATATGCTTAGGCAGTGTTGACGTGTGTAGTTGATTCGCCTTCGTTCACTTCATTAATCGTTACTAGTTTAGGTCTAGCCACTTAGAACACCAGTGATGTCCAGCCGAATGCCCCACACTGAGAATAATATAGATAACTATGTAGCAACGAAGTAGGAATGCATTAAATCGGTTTAACCGTAATCTAATCGCATTGTCTGCGTATCGTTTCACTCATAAAGCGTACAAATCAATAAAGCAAATCATGCATGTTTGTCTATGCACAGGCACCAACAATAATTTGTATGTAAATGTACATAAAATTATGAAGTTTCTCGTTTAACTTACTTGAATAAAATTCTTCTCAAACCGCATAATTATTATTGTTGATGACTTTAATTTCGTGCCACGGACAGTAGCTTGTGTACACGGTATAACGTTTTAATAATTTGTAACATTCACAGTACTCTACAAGCCTGGCGGATGAAGCCCGCGATAACCATGCTCAACAAATTGAAAGAGCTGAAATAGCCAATCTAGTACGATCGAGAATGGAATCGTTAAACCTCACTGGAATCGACTATGACGATGTGAGCGAGAAAAGAAATAGTCTGTCGTACGTTATCATTAACCCTAGCTGTGACCTGAACTTGCAAGAGGGTGACATTATGTAAGTATACAAAACTCGTTCGATCATTCATTACGTAAAGCTGATGAGAAATTATGTATCTTATTATATTCTTTACATTTCAGATATTTAGTTCGACCTTCGCCATTTTCGGCACAAAAAACGTTTGAACGCCACAACAGTCGACGTAAATCAAATATAAGTTTTTGTTCACAAGCATTGATTCAAGCTCAGGGAGTTTCGAGCAGAAGAGGGTCCACTATCGGCGCAAGTTTCGCTCCCCCTCGAGCGCCTCCGCTGTCTACTACCAAAGCCAACTCCTTATCGCTGCCCGATAGTCCTACTATCATCACAGATTTCAGAGGCAGGTCGAATTCACTTCGGGTGGTTGACGATATATTACTGAGACGATCTAATTCTCTACGTCAGGGGCTCAGTGGTGTTGGATCTCGTCGCCGCAAGAGCAGCCTCGAAGAAATTGGTATATCTCACTTCAACTCATTACTACAACATCAACAACAACAGCAGCAGCAGAATGCATTCAAAATAGCTTTGAATGGCAGTATCGGTTTGGAAGTAACCCCGCCAGAAGAACATCCGTTGGAACGTCTGCCTGGACCGAGCATACCACTCGGCGGATATCAAGAAATGGCGGCTGCTCTGCCGTCTTCGTCCCTAGGTCCCTCGCTCCCAACCGTCACCTCATCTCCGGATCCCCAACATTTGCAAGGGACTATTGTATGATACCACCTAATGTGGGGACGACGACTAAGTTCCGTAATTAGAAACAAGTGGACGTAGAAATCAGTGCGGTAAAAATATAATCGAGCTAATTCTCCTGTAGATGCCGGCTGAATAATGTTTACTTGAAGGCGGAACTTAACTTATCTCGTAGCGTCTCTACTTTCCACGTAGTGTCACGATGTACACGTTTAAGTACAGATTTAGTGATTTAGACTGGTGGTGAAAGAGCTGTGTAATGTAAGCGGGATCAATTAGTTACTAGGTAATGGGGATTTATAAGTCAGCTCATCGCTGTCGGTGTATATCATAATTTTACGTGATTTTATTTCAAATTGTAAATTTAAAAAGTAAATAAACTTTACAAAATGTTAATTATTGTAAATATATTTACATAGAAAAACTATTTAACTTAAAAAGTAATTTAATCACTTAGGACTCATTTTTCTAGATTTACTGACCAAAATTAAATAAACTTGCATTTGAAAATAGATTCCGTACTTTATCTATGCAGATTTAGATTTACCTAACACTAGATTTGAAACATCACCTAACAATTTCAGATAATATAATAAAGAACATGTATGTATTCACACGGACATGGTTTTTTCATTTACTGCCCTTAACCTTAAAAAAAATGTAAGTATGTAAGTTGGGTAATGAGAACTACCTGGTAGATATTACACCTAGCCAATTTGCTAAAAATTCAGCAGTGATTTTTTGATCAGCAATGCAGTCACAAGTAACCCTACGAAAGACGGTGGCACAATAATCAAGTGCTGCCGAGCACAGCGATACTCAGAGGAGATCCCTTAAAGTTTCTCCAGGGATGAGCTCTGCTTAAATTAGGTTTCGGGGTGGTATTTTAAGATGTCATGGTACCCCCTTCATGACGGTGATTTGGTGGTTTTAATGAGGTAGAAATCCCACATTCTTCAGTATTTTCCTCAAAAGCCCAAGCAACTTTTGAGCTGCCCTGATAAAAGAAAAGTGTTTGATTACGATAACGTTATCGGTCCCTTAACTAAAGTACCGACTCAAAATGCATTCGTAACTAACTGCCAACACTCTAAAAGTCCGTGGTTGCCAGACTTTCGCTATTTTATAAAAGCTGGAAGTTGTCAGTGGGTGCATATCCCCAACACGGGTAGGAACGATGCGCTATTATGAAGTTTCAGTTATGGTGGCTCTGGCAGGTAACAAAGGTGTGTAATATATGAGTACGAGTAGCAACCTAAATTCAAGTTCCATTTTTTTATATGTTCTTCAGGATGAATCATGGTCATTCATTGCCAGATTCTAATATAACTCACCGTGGTTTCTGAGGATCTCTGAAATACACTACCATTTAGAGATAGATACAGTCAAGGAAGACATCAGATCATCCTGCACCAAATACAAAGCACGTCTTGCAATTCATCCAAAACCAACTAGCAGAGCAGTTCACCTTTCTAGAAGACTAAAAAGGAGGTATATTTTGGAAACAGACAGCTGCACATAATTGGTTTGAGATTGTCCCCCAGGGGGATATTGCTCTGCAAGCCATATATTATTTCATCACATCTGCTCATAGTTAGACGACTGATTGCAAGATCATGATAAGAAAAAAGAAAAGATATTTTTCTAAAGAAAACCCAAAATATCCTAAGCATAATAATTTACGAGATCACTTTGTTTTTTTAGAATTTCTCCTTTAAATCGTTGATACCCCTAAGGTTTGCAAAAATACCATTATCATCAAGGTTTTTCAAATTATGTAGTATCGTGTACAGAAAGTGATTTTGTTGAAGTATGTGTTACTGTAAAGATGGAAAAAACGTCTTTGCACAAAATACTTTATTTTATTAAAATAAGGTCTTCGCAGGGCCCCTTGGTCGAATTTGCTACCGGCCTCGCGCTGGCTTAATCCGGCACTGACAAAGAGAGCTTATGGTACGCAGTTAGGTAGCTTCCTTCCTCCAAAGGTCTGACAAAGATATGCAACAAGCAAATCTTTTTCCATCGTAAGCGCGGACTTGCGGACGGCGAGCAATGGGTTAGCTCGTTGTCTGACCATCCGCGTCCGGTAACCATCCGGACCGAGCCCAAGTTGTCGACGGCGCGTACTGTTCCCGCGCGCCTCAAGGAGTTGTCAACAAACCGTAGGAGCCCAGCAGGGCCGAAGCCCACTGGGACCTTAGACCGGTTTCTGAAAGGAATTTCCGACCTCGGTATGAAGGGCTAAGAAGGAACGGGGTGGGTTTTTAGTCAGTGAAAGTCTGACACTATCTTCCGCTCCGCCCAAGGGTGGGAGATGTCATTAGAAGATTTTTACACAACAAAGAAACCACTGTACAAAACAGTTGGACCAGTCTTCTTTAGGGTCCTCTTCAATGGCTTTATGGAACGCATTCACAAAAGGTTTTATTAAAAAAAGGTCTTCGCAAGGCCTCTTGGTCAAATTCGCTACAGGCTTCGCGCTGGCTTAATCCGGCACTGACAACGAGAGCTTATGGTACGCAGTTATATGGCTTCCTTCCTCCAAAGGCCTAGTGCAAGTTTGCTTACGTACCTACAGTTGCCATCACGGATCTTGAGCGATTGCGCAGAAGTCAAATATTCGGTCTCTTTAGTGGTGCGAAGTGAGACGCGAGGGCGGGGAGTGTCAGTGAGCGCCATCGCGTCATAGACGTCACTTCTAATTCGTTCCCTGCGTTGCTGCATGTATCTAACAACGAAGACGATTGGCTCGCCAATGTATGCGCAAAGCGATCCCCACTCCGACGCCGAGCGCTCAAGATCCGTGATGGCAACTGTACTACCTATCACATTCACGTAAACGTTCTCATAAGTCTTATAGTCTGGAGAAAAATAGCTTGTCCGCTATTGTCACCAGAGGGCGCTTATGCAGTTTTAGTACAAATTGACGTTTACTTTAAACGAGTACGTTAAAAACTCGCTACTGTAGTCATAGTACGAATGCATGATGGTTTTTAGGGTCCCGTACCTCAAAAGAAAAAACGGAACCCTTATAGCATCGGTAAATCCCTTATAACTATGAGGCGTGGCTGGAAAGACCTCACGGCGTTCCTGCGGGAGGTTCCTGGAGCGAATTCTTTCGGAAGTGACGCCAGGGTGTCGCCTCTGTGCGGAACGCCCGGAGGATACGGCAGAGCACACAGCGGAGGTGTGCCCCGCTTGGGCAAAGCATTGCCGTGCCCTCGTGGGGGTGATTGGCGGCGGCGATCTCTCGCGCCGGGCCTTGGTACAGGCCATGGTCCGGAGCGAGAAGGAGTGGCAGGCGATCGCCTCCTTCTGCGAAGCAGTAATGTTAGCAAAGGAGGAGGCCGACTGTACCAGGCAACGGCGCTCACAGCGCCCCAGCCGCCGCCGGAATTCCGATCTCGATTTCCGGCCACCGTAGGCGCAGGCTTGCGAACGGCGAGCAATGGGTAGCTCGCTGTCCGACCGTCCGGTAACGGACCCGTGTCCGTACCGAGCCCAAGTCGACGGCGCGCACTCAAGGAGTTGTCAGCAACAGCAGGGATCCAGCTGGGTCGAAGCCTACTGGGGCAAGGGTTAGCTCCAAAAAGTAACTCAGCCCCGGTACGAAAGGCAACGAAAGAACAGGAGTGGATTTTTAGTCAGTAAAAGTCTGATACTATCTCCCGCTCCGCCCAAGAGCGGATGATTTTCCCACCGTAAAAAAAACCCTTTTAGGATCACTTTGTTGTCCGTCCGTCTGCCTGTCTGTCTGTCAAGACCCTTTATCTCGGAAACGCGTGAAGGTATCGAATTGAAATAAAAACCATATACTCAGGTCCCTTGAAGCTGTAAAAAACCAAACTTCTAAGTTATCGAAAAAAAATACTCCCAAGGGAATCAAAATTCATAGATTACTTCCCGTTAAAACACTTTTTGTTTTTAAATAGTAGGTAAGTTTTAAATAACAAATAGTGGTCAAGTTATCAATTTAAAAAAATATATATATCCATGTAATTAACCACACAAAACATATTTCATGTCATTAATAGAATATACACAGAAATAAATAAAAGAGACGAACGTTTTTTTTAAACTCTTGTGTCCTATAAACTGTAACAGTAAATCATTGACTAAAAAATAATTCTATTAAGTATTATTTATAAATACACTAACATTATTAAGTAAAAATAATTTGTTCTGTCCAGTTTTTATTTACTAACAAAATATTTACGTTGATATATTTATAAGTTTAATCATAGACTAAAACTGTTTAATATCGCGTGGCAGAAATTATTTCCTTTTTTTAAGATGGGAAACCATTCGTTGTCTTCTCTAAGTTGAGGCATGTCAGACTTTTGCTGACTAAAAATATCTTCAATTGCCTTAGCGGGCATCGGCCCTGCTGGGTCTCTACAGATTGCTGACATCTCTTTGTGGCGCGCGAGTTTGAGAATCGCTACGCGCTGTCGACAACTCGGACTGGGTCCTTACCGGACGGCCGGATGACGAGCCGTATGCAGTATACATACATGATACGTCACCAACACTTAGAACAATATGAAAATGCCACTAGGAATTTACCAAACAGATTTAAAGAAAAAACTAAAAAAATCACATAGAAATAAACACGATTATTTACGCACAGGGTCCTAACAATCAATGTGACATAGACATTCGTTTTACTTAGATATACAACCGAAACGTCATTAGACATTTCGATACGATGACAGATAGTTTAATTTAACGGTTCCTCGTTATCAGAACCTGTAATTACAGTACACTGATCAAAACTAATCTTGCTATTGAATATGTATTATTATGTCCATGTTATATTGTTACTTCAATATCTGTATATGGTTAGTAAATCTGTCTTTTATTCAGGCAAAATATTTTAGTTTTAATTTTTGATAATAATTATTTTATTAATTTCATTGTAGATGCCTGTGCTTGTTAAGGAAATTAGTGTTCTCGACGGAATTGCACTTCGAGTAAGTTTTGTGCAAAAATCTAGTTTTTGAATTAACTTACATTGAATTGATAAGTAGGTACAAAGGAAAAAAACAAATCCAACCAATCAGTGCTGTGATGATTCTACCAACATCTTGCGAAAATGCTCACGTGCCTTCACCTTAAAGGAAAATCGGCTAGTTGCCATCCTGATATTCAGAGGAATAGAATAGAATAGAATAGAATAGACTTTATTGTACACCAAAAAGTAATACAGCTTATACAAAACTTCAATTTGTGGGTACAATTATGGCGGTCTTATCGCTGAAAGCGATGTCTTCCAGACAACCTTAGGATGGATAAGAGCTTAAAATAATACACGGGGTAGTCTGTGGTGTACTGCTAACTATATAAAACACAATACTCAATTATAAATACATATATACATACATATTATAATAAGTTACACAATTTAATTAGTAAAAAGGGTAGAAAAAAGAGTAAAGTAGGGTTAGGGGGTAGGTAGGGTCATGAATGAACTTAAAACGTTCTTTGAGATAAGAGGGGGTTGTAGGGATAAACAGGACACTGTAAAGCAACGATAAAATATGAGTATTCCGACGAAGGCGGAAGAAGCGCATTCTAAGAAGGCTAAGAGCCATAACATCACGCTACGACTTACGGGAGTAGAGCATCAACCAAAGACGTGGGTGAAACCACGTAGAACTGTTTATAAAACATAATGTAAAAACATACACTTATTAATATTCCAGCAATCAGTCATCAACTGCACTGCAAAGGTAATAGTTTTTCATGACTTACTTAAGTTCCTGTGTCCGTTATATGGAGCAGAGGGCGTCCACAGTGCGCCGGCAACCTGTTTAGTCTTGAGCTTCATGCTTCACTGGTTCCAGGTCTTCCCTGTGTTCTTCGCTTCCACGATGATCATTCGTCGCCAGAGGCCATATCACGGCCCAAAGCGATCCATTTCACGACCTAAACTGAACTGTGAAAAGGATTGGAGCTATACATACAGGTTGTAAGGGACAGCCTCCACAATCTTTAAGGGCTTGCTCAGTAGACAAAACTGAACAACCTTCCACAAGATTTTTTTTCAGGAAACGAAAAAAAAAATCAGCCTCGCCATACAAACTGTCTAATCAAGTTTTTAATTTTGTTCCTTACACCCTGTATAAGGTGTTTAGCTCCGTTCCTCTTTCTGATCAGTCATGGTAAGGCCCATGGTCTATTTAAGGAGATTACGTTTACGCTTTCTTGAGGTTTATTGTCTAAGGTAACTCTGGCATATATTCAGGATTCCTTCGGAGCGCCTAGCCGATATAGTTCCATTTGCGGCGTTTGATCAGTTGGTCGATCATGGCCATGGCGTCATCGCTGCGTTCTCACAGATTTACGTTGGTGATTTTCATAATTTAATCATTCTATTCATTAAAATGTTTTACCTGTTTCAGTGCAAAGGTTCCGACTGTCATGCAAATGTGAGATTTTTATACTATTAACTATTTGTTATAATTAAAGTTTCTCTCACTTGTCGAGCCAAAACGAAGTCTTGAGCATCGACGTAGGTTGGTAGCCTGTCGGTTTCCTACCCCAGGTGGACAGATGACCGGGTTGGTCGCGGGAATCCGATGAATGCGTGACGCACAGGACCGGTCGTTGTGGCGACTCTTGGGGGAGGCCTATGTCCAACAGTGAACGTCTTTCGGCTGAAATGATGATGATGATGATGATATCCACTAGGGATAAGTTTGCGAATAATTAAAACAGCCTTCACCAGAAAAAAACTACAAAAACTGTCCAACTAAGAGTTGGTCGTTCAAGAGACCAGTACCCCTAGCTAAGTTGCTAATCTGCAATAGTTAACGCTTGTAGAAAGCTTCAAATGTATGGGAATGACGTCGTCTTAACGCTCAGTCACGTGGTCAGGACAAAAGAATTTGCGGCAAGGTCAACTCGAAGCGTTCGGCGCAAGCGAAACGTTTGTAACTTGGCTAGGGGGGCTGGTCTTTTATCATCTCAGTACCTTTTTACCAGTATCTTTAATCCTTTTTTACCGACTTCGAAAAGCAGGAGGTTCTATGTTTGACCGAATGCATGTTTTTTTTTATGTTTGTTCACCGATATCTCGGTCAATTGTGGACCGAAAATATTGTTATGATCTGATTATGAACTTCGAAGATATGGAACAGAACTCCTCATACGATCACAGCAGAATTGTCTTAACAAGTAAAATTGCTCGATTTATACGTGTAGGTGATGACTGACTGAAAGAAAAGGGGGGGGGGGTGTATCGAACCGATCTGGTGATGAAGCCGGAAGCCCAAATTAATGTAATCTAACCGTGTTTGGGGTTGTTAGAGTCGTTATGAAATGAACCCTAGCTATAAGGTATTTAAGTTTGGCTGAGGGGTACTTTTTAGTGCCATAACTAAAAAGTGAAAAATAAAAACCTTTTTACAAAAAAAATTAAACCGACTTCAATGTAAAAAAACACTGAAAAGTACAAAATAACTTTAATTTCGGAAGTCGGTGGTTCTATAATAGATAGTTTTGTCTCTTCGATATTTAATACCGACTTCCAAAATTAAAGTTATTTTGTACTTTTCAGTGTTTTTTACATTGAAGTCGGTTTAAATTTTTTTGTAAGAAGTTTTTTAACTGATAAGTCAGTCTACAGTTTAGAGTGTAGAGTTTACACAACTTAATGTCGGAACTTAATTAATGTTGTTGTCCGACAGTGCTCCGGTACAATGTCATCGTCATCGGTGAGAATAATTCCTTCTTTTGAATTTTGGCAATTTTAGTTCTTCACATGTGTCACCTAGAGCTAAAAAAGCCAGTCAAATAACATACATTTGGAGGATTTTTAGGTCCATACCTACTCAAAGATTTTTTTATGAAATCTAAATAAAATTCTGTATCCAAAAAAAGTTTCTTCCTTAATTTCCTACTAGGTTTCGAAGAACAAACTTGATTTGAATAATGTTATATTAGATTTCGATCTACAGTATAATTATTAACTGTTTGCCACAAACGCCTCAAAAGTGACTGGGATTCGAGTCACTTTCAACTCAAGGTTTTTGTTACTATGTATTAAAAACAAAACAATTAGCTACCCACCTAAGATCAGCAAGGGTGCAATTTAACTTAACAAGTTCGAGTTTCCAACAATTATCATCTACACTAACATAATAAAGAGGTAAAGTTTTATTTTTTTTGTTTGTAGGAGGTAATCTCTGAAAGTACTGGATTGTGACATAGGCTATATTTTATATATGCGGGCGAAGCCGCTTGCAAAAGCTAGTAAACCATATTAAAAACTAAGTTAATTTTTAAGAAATTTTAAAATAAATTCTCACGCTCTGGGTGGAGCGAGAAGGAGTGTCAGATTTTTCTGGCTAAAACCTGTTTCTTCAATTGCCCTTAGTATTCTAGGGCCTCAGTAACTCTTTCAAACAAACTCGCAGCCCTAGCGGTCGTTTCTTCCCACCGAATCCAAAACAGGCACTTTCCAAAACAGTGACTGGTGGAGACTTGCATTAGGCTCGTGAGAACGCCGCCCTGGCCGGCTCCTCTCTAAGTGTCCCCGCACAAGGGCCACATAAAAACCGCTTCTAGCTCCTTTTTGTGGCGGCCTCTTTTTGTGGCCCGCGTATGCAGTGATGCCGCCACAAATAAAAACTCGAAGCCGCTTCTAGCTTCTCCGGCCACAAGCTATCGCGCGCTTCAGCTTTTTTTGTGGCCGCTTCTAGATTTTTTGTGGCTGCTTCTAGCTTTTTTTGTGGCTCGTGTGCGGGGACACTAAGGAAAAGTTACACCTAGGAAATCATTAGGACCTCCTAAAACACTCACACGGGTTGTAATATTTATTCATTTATCTACCTTTCAGGCAGTAGGTTTTAATGCATCAGCATTAGTAAGTACCAACGGAAATAAATAAGGTAGGATGCATGTTACTAAGTTCAGTCCCACGCATCGAGCCTATAAGATTTATTATAAAAACCTTCATTATCCTGCCATAAAATCGTGTTGTGATTCCTGACCCGACCACGACATGGAACCGATATTTTACTATGGCACAAATTGGTTATTTTAATTGTGCTTTATTGTGCCACTGATCCTAGGAATTTGTGCCTTGTACTTTTTGAGTAATGAGAGTACGATTGTGGTCGGGCTGGAGATCACGGTTCCTGACCCGACCACAACCAGATCTAGTAAAATATCAATAGTGGGAAGTTACTGATGATGCCAAAAATATGTGCCAAATTGTGCCTATGGCACACATAACGCATTAAGTCATCACAGATATGTATAGTAAGTAGGTGCGCGAACGCCGGGCGTTCGCTTGGGGTTTAATGAATTAATGTTACAAACACGTTTTCTACACTAATATAATGAAGAGGTAAAGTTTGTAATAAATAAAAAAAAATGACGATGATGGTCTAAATAGCACTTACTGACCTACATCAAAGTGAAGAGTGGAATAAATCCAACATTTTAATATTTAGCAGCGTGACTAAACAACTACCTTTAAAAGTCATAATATAATCTATATTATATAAGTCATATAATCTATTCAGGGTTATTTGTATAACACTAGCAACCTCTCCGGACTATGTTACTAACATCATAAACAACAACTACTGTTCTATGACTTTTTTAAATATATCATAAAGGATAATGGCGAAGTCCCGAAGAAAATTTTGCTGGCATGTTTTTAGCGTATTGTGATGAAAAATATACAAAAGTATACAGAATAAATTTCTAAACAATTTTGTCTTAGACATTAGTATTAATAGAATATTAAAAATATTCCAGTTTAAAGTTGGTGAGATTATAAATTATGTCAATAATACCTACGTAAAAAACATTTTTGAACGAACGATAAGATGTGATGTCAAATGTTGTGTTTTCTTTTTCTCTATGACTTTGGGTGATTCTCGATATTGTATTTATTGTTGTGACAACAATATATATTGTGTAATTTTAGCCACTATACTCTAAGCTCAAACAGTTATTTTTATTTGTATGTTTATTATCTATTGCGGAAATGTATTTCCTAAGTATTTATTATCAATACAATAAAGCAAAGCATATTATGTTACTTGACCAATATTTATATTAGTGACATTGACAACATTAAGAGTTTAGTTTACCGAAAAGTCCATGTAGCCAAGAAATAAAAAAAAAAAATAAGCCATGATTATTTACTATCGTAAAAAATCTAGTCAATTCAGTTTCCAATTAAGACGATTTTTTTGCAGACCAGACACTGGCCATAATTATGAGTCGATAAAACAAAGTCAATTATTTCGTATGTATTTATCATGGTAACTTATACAAGGAAGTACTTATACTATAAGTAGACACTTAATAATTTCATCAACAATTCCCTCGTCGTTGTTCTTTTAGTTCATCAGATTTTTATACAAAAATAAAAATGTATAAGTTGAACGTTCTAAATATTACGAAGTCTATACGAAGCAAGCGATAGTACAAAACCGGAGGGGAGCTGGGATTGGACGGGGATGCTTGATACGCTTTCGTCGCGTCGTACAGACGTAGGTACGTATAGCAAAATACAGAGTTGAAATGTGTTAAGTAGATACAACAAAGAAATATTGAAGATTTGTTTTTAGTAAATGAATTATGTTTTGTAAAAAGTCATAGAACAAAAGTTGATGTTTATGATGTTAGTAGGTAATACAGTCCAGCAAGGTTGTTAGTGTTTTACAAATAACGCTGTATATATAAAAGACATATAATCTATGTATATATATACATATATATTTAAAAAGAGAAACTGACTAACATATCAACGCACAGCCGAAACTACTGGAACTAGAACAGTGAAATTTTGCTCAAGGTTTCCTTTTATGACGTAGGCGAGCACTAAGAGAAGATTTCACAAAATTCTCCTCTTAAAGGGATGAAGCGGGAGAAGCTGCTGGCAGAAGCTAGTTACGATTATGATAAGTGAGTGAATGATAATATTTTATTACATGATTTCAGGCTATTGGCGATCTTGCTAACGTTGAGGTAAGCCGTAATGAAAAAGTCCGACTAACTAAGTGTGAGTTCGAAGTACGCACAGAGGGTTTCGGACGAAATTGTTTGATTTATTATCATATAGGTACAGACACACAATTAGATACTCAATGTCGCCTGTTGTCAGATACAACCGTTTCTCTTGCGTCGAACGCCTCGAGTTGGCCACGCCTCCAATTCTTTTGTTCTGACCACGTGATTGAGCGTTGAGATGACGTCATTCCAGTACATTTGAAGTTTTCTACTAGCGTTAACGATTGCAGATTATGAACTTGGCTATGGGTACTGGACGTAGTGCTACAGCTAGCTGCGGCCATCGCCAACATTACACACTTATGTCATATTATACTATTGCAGTCGGTAAGTCAATACTGACGATGAAAATATTCATCACACACCTAACAGGATTTGATTATTCGAAAAATGCTGTCTTGTAAATGTAAACTTAAAGCTTACTTTGATTACTCTATTTACAGTGCTTTGGTCCATTTTGCAAATCTGCAGTAAGTATAAAGGATTATAAATTTATATAATTATTAGTTCAGCATGTGGATGCGATTTCGCAACGATAACTCCCAGTGCCTCCAACTATTAGGACAGAAATAACGAAGAGGCTTATGTGCGTTAAACTGTAAGATGTAGGATTTATTCTTAACTAGTTTAGTTTAATATATAAAGTTTGCAGTCACGAGAGACTTTGTCCTGTCCTAGCTTAAATAGTCGTAGATTTCTGAATTTCCTGCGAAATTTTCTTAATTTTTCTAAAAAACATCATCTATATCACTCGCAAATGCTGCTTAGCGATCTAGTCTCAACATTAAACCCTCGATACTTTTCTAAAAAATGTCAAAAGAGAAGTAATAACATTAGTAGATTGAATGATTTAATGTTAATCAAAGGTAACAAATAGTAGATTAGACAATAACAAAAAAAAAAAACAGTAGTTTCTGAGAGAGAAAACAAATTGGGCGGAGCATCGCCGTGCCCTCGTGGGGGCGATCGGCGGCGGAGACCTCTCGCGCCGGGCCTTGGTTGAGGCCATGGTCCGGAGCGAGTGGCAAGCGGTCGCCAACTTCTGCGAAGCAGTAATGCTCGCAAAGTAGGAGGCCGACCGCATCAGGCAACGGCGCTCTCGCCGATTTCCAGCCATCGTAAGCGCGGGCTTGCGGACAGTGAGCAACGGGTAGCTCGCTGTCCGACCGTCCGGTAACTGTCCGGATCGAGCCCAAGTCGTCGACGGCGCGCACTGTTCCCGCGCGCCTCAAGGAGTTGTCAGCAACAGCAGGGGCCCAGCCGGGTCGAAGCCTACTGGGGCCAGGGTTATCCGAAAGGGAACTCGAGCCCCGGTATGAAGTCTTGAAGGAACGGGGTGGGGTTTTTAGTCAGTAAGAGTCTGACACTGTCTCCTGCTCCGCCCAAGAGCGGGGGTTGTCATTGGATGATTTTCCCAACCATAATAAAAAAGAGAGAAAACAAAAATTTCACTTTCAAATTTATTTTTTTTGTTTTTCTTCGGTGCACGAGTTCGTTTCGTAACTGTCCGATTGTACACAACATGATTTTTCAGATATTTAAAGTAAGCCCCTTGAACAATAATAATTTATTAAAGTAATTATATTTTAGTGCGACGGAATGTTAAACGTCTGCATGGCAAAAGTAAGTGACGTTTATTTATCTGAGTAGAACCCTTAACAAAACCGATAGTTACTGAAGGGCCTTCAGTTTTTTTTTTTATTTTATTTTAATTTTTACTTCAAGTATTTATTACATTCAAATATTAATTTATTTATGTTTCGTGTATGTTTGTATATTTTTTAAATTTAAATTCAATTCGGTAATTTATTTAAATAAATTATTAATTTTATGTAATTTTATGATCCAATGTTGATTGAAATAAATAAGCAATAATAATTACTCGTAGTAAAGGCTGGGTGAACCGACATGCTACAATGTACTATTCCTCTCAAAATAGAACACTTGGTTTTGTGTCAAGTTGTGGCATAGTTTGGCTAGTTGTGGGTACGGAATCCATACTACACACTAGTGCCCATCGTCCTTTCCGTGTACATCGGATAATCCGTCCAATAGGTACGAGTAATAATGGTTAAAAGTTCCCGGAATTTTTTATTTTTTCAAATTAATTCCAGTGCGTTGGACGTGGCTGTGAAGCACTTGTAAGGATTACTTGTATACTATTAGCTTTTTAAGTAAATGCGTACTTATGAACTACTGTGATTACCTTTTGTCGTATCTAAATTCGTACTTATTAGTTTTCTAATTTATTTATTATTATGTGCAGTGTCGTTCATCATCATGTCTAACATTTGTAAGTATTCTGGATTACTTTTTACATAAACACGGGTTAACTTAATGAGTTTTAAGGCTTTACAGACATGATAAACTTCTACAAAATCATATTTTTCTTTTTCACATTGTGTAAAAATAGGACACTATTTAGAATAAAAATGTTTTTTTCTTTATTATTGCCTATTAATGCGTCCTATTAATAAGGTTATTAATTCACAGAACAGTATGCGTTTCGAACCGACTTACTAACGAAGTAATAAATTACTGATCTAATGAGCAATCGCTATAGAGTTTTTCGCAACATGATTTTTCGCATTAACATCAAGTCGCACCAATACAGCTTCGATGGAATGACACATCGTACAACTGAATTATCGACGCACTGTGTTCGATAGATATAAAAAAAAATCGAATCATCAAGTTTCGAAATCAAGTACACACGTCTTTCTAGCGCTCCATATATTCTCTTCTTTTATTACATACATCACTTCAGCCCATTCAATACGACTACAAAAAAAAATGAAATCCCAATTTTTTATCCGACAACGGCAGAAGGAGGGTTATGTTTCTGGATGTTACATCCGCCATTTTTACAACGAATCGATTTCCAACTCACTCTTCAAAATTACATATCAACATGTAGTGTTAGGATAAGCCAGTCTTTATCGGAAAAGTATATTATCCCAATAATAATGCCTGTAAAATGTTCTAGCATGAGCATCACTAGAGATGTCATTAAATCGAAATCGGTTGATATGAAACCGGAAGCAAAATGTGTGAATATGAAATGCGTTATAGAAAATACTCCATTCCTGCTAAAAGTGCAAACTGTCGGTTACGATATTCTTCGGTTCCAGATAAGGCTCGATGTAATAAATATTTGCGGACGGAAGATGGACGGAGCATTTTCACGTTTACGCTTAATATTTAACTTGCAAACTCGTTACATTTCAGGGCATGGGTATTGTTGCTACTTCAAGTGTAAGTCTTAAATTATTTAAAATATCTTACTCAACTTATTCAATTCTAGCTTCTCCCCGCACATTCTTTGTCGTGGAATAATCATAGAAACTGACACTCGGCAATAAATCCCAAAAAATAAAGTTTTGGCTTAGGTTATACATCGTGACTTCTTGAGAAAGATTTTTCACTTTTTTGCGAAATTGTAATTGAGTAAAAAATTTAATAGCTGTCAAAAATATTTTGTTAAGCTTTTATCAAGTTATGACTATAATATTGATGCAGTGAAGAACTCAATTTTAAGCACTGTCTTCTCGAGAAATGACACCACGTCATTTCTCGAGAAGACAGTGCTTAAAATTGAGTGCGAAGCGAATGAAATAAACGATTGGTACTCTATTGCGGTGGTCTACGTGAGTAAATGCATGTTGGTGCGGTGCGGCGATCAGCGAAGCGAAGCGGTCAGTTTGTTTGAAATTTTGACTGTAGTTTTTTGCTGTGACTAGTTTTAAATAAATGGCGGCTAAAGCGCAACGACTACGCGCGCAAGTAGGACCAAGCCGCCGCGTGGCGTTGAATTCGCGTGACCCGCTTCGCAAATATATTTGTTCTGAATGGCCCACGTAGCACGCCGCTTTACTATAATACGTGGCAAAGTAATAACGGCCTCACGAGTCAATGTCCAAGGTTTAGCAACGCCTGCCGAGGTCAGTCAGTGGATGAGTGACCATATTAACCTATAAAGATTCCTCCGAACCTCGGTTAAGGCGTCAGCCCCGGATGTCATTTGTAGATCTTTGACAGTCGTTTCGGATAATCAGAAGCCAGGAAATCCGAGACCAGTCTTGCCAAGTGGCATCTTGTTACCTCGTCAGTGGAGGTCAGATAAACAGTTGCTCCACGTAAAATACTAATATCCAGCTGAAACCAATTTGACTTCAAGTCATTTGGTAATGCTCGTTGTCTGGCTGAATACGCATACCTACGCACAAGTCGACAGCGCGGAGTGTTCCACGCGCGCCTCAAAGAGATGTCAGCAAAACTATAGGGGCCCAGCAGGTCCGAAGCCTACTGAGGCTATGAGTTGGCTTCCAAAAGGGAAACCCGGAGTCCTGCAACGCAAGGCCAAGATGGGACATAGGAGTGGGTTTTAGTCAGTAAAAGTTTGACATACCTTTCCGCTCTGCCCTAGAGCAGAAGTCATTCAAAGATTTCCCGCCTTAACTTTTCAGATACCGTCAATTTGAGACACAATAGTAAGACATTAGATGCGCGAACGCCGGCGTTCGCTTGGGGTTTAATGAACAAGAAGAAATTTAGTAAAAGGCTCGGCAGATTGCCTGGCCTATAATGATAAACATGAAGAGTAATATCGTGTCCATTTATCTTACAAGTCGAAAATAAAACGTATGTTTGCTTACTTCATCTACATACTACTACATCACTTTTAAACAATGTTGTTTACAGTGTTTAGGACATCGATGTTTTGCAAATGTAAGTATTCGAATATTTTATTTTAAAACCAGCTAACCCGGCGAACTTCGTACCACGAATACGAAATATAATAATAATAATATAAGTCAATAGTCTAATATTAGTCAACGAATGTAGTAGGTACGAGTATATCTTTCGATATAGTCAACCTATTACGTTGAAACAAAGGCTCTCGTTTCGTCAGTTCTAGTTGGCCATGTCATGAAGTGATCAATTCTGAGATCGGGCCACGACATACCTAATACACATACACAGAAGATATGGATTTAGATAGGTAGGTACATATTTTATTCAACAGGTAAATCTTTGTCGCACTGAATTATTTTCCCCCATTATCACCACGACTTTGAAAAACACGAAAGTTTTATTCGACCAAAAATAAAAGAGGGCCGTTTTTCAGTGCACGGGTCAAGGGTGTATATCATTGGTAAATATTATATTTATAACTGGTTTTCATCATCATCATCATATCAGCCGAAAGACGTCCACTGTTGGACATAGGGCTCCCCCAAGCGTCGCCACCTACGACCGGTCCTGTGCGTCACGCATCGATCGGAACAACTGGTTTTACAGCCTTTTAATTAATTTTACAATAATATTTGAAGTATTTTTCAACTGCCATTCAGTTATAAAATACTTAAATTGTATGTTGGTTGCGAAAACTTCAGTTTTATACGTATTAGTTATGAAAACTGGAATTCTCAAGAAAAACACTAGTTAATTGCTGGATATTTTTTCAATTTCGAATCGCACAAGAATTAGAAGGAGCGATTTAGAACGAAGACACAACAAAAAGGCAAGCGCCCTCGCAGTCACAACTAGAAGGAAAAATTAAAATTTTATGTGTTTTCAATTCGAAAAACAAATCCGCTCTGACTGCAAAAGTAAAAGTGGAATCACACAATAAGGAATGGAGAGAAAAAATGCTAGCTAAGAACTTTCGATGAATACGTAAAGAAGAAGGCTGACATATTTTTTTTAATAGGACTTGGCCCAGCTGAACAGCGTTGCCATGGTACCTATGTAGATCACATGAGATCACAGCAACACTGTTAATATCTCTCCATACCATATAGTAGAGGGGGGGGGGAGGGGCGAGATCTGTGCGGGATAATCGAGCGCGTCAGAAAATCATATGAGGAGAAACCATACACCTTGTTATGTACCCTTACCACATATAGACCCTTAATATGGTGGGGTTCGTTGAGGGCAGCCAATCAACGTAGTAAAAAATAATTGATCCTCGGAAAAACTCGAGCGCGTCAGATTAAGACAAGGTAACTTAAGCAGGTACGTGTCGAAAAGTGTATATTTCAATAATCTGACAATTTAAGCGTGAAAATTTTACACTTAACGATGGTTTTAGCTACATCGCCCCATGAAAACCGTCAGATGGTATTTCGTGATCCTGATAGGATTACCTTCAAAATAAAAAATCACTCGCGACCGAGTATTTCGCTACCTATCTAATTTGTGATTCCGCGGTCATGATTTTTTTTACATTTTTGAAAATTGTTACACGTTTTTCTCCCACTAAAATGGAAACTTGTCATTGACTTGTTATTTTTTGTTGTCGTTTTAGAACCTAATCTACACAATGCAATAAGGTCCCCATGGCGCTTTAGTAACTGTGAATTTAGCATCCGTCCCTCCCCTATTAATAACATCGACGTCCCCTCACATTATCACATATAACCAGAGATTTAACTTGGCACATGTATGATGCTACCGCTACACACATACGATTTACATTTGTATTTTTTTCTACAGTGTGAAGGAGCAAATTGCAAATCAGAGGTAATTGCATAATTAAGTAATAATTTTATTTATATAATAAAATCAACACACTATGGAGATTGGGTACAGTGTGTGGTGGTAGCTGTGTTGAAGGCGCCCGCCTCTCATGCATGAGGTAGCAGGCTAGAAACCGAGCAAGATCCAATATGATTTTTTCAATTCGTATGTACTTTTCTTAGTTTCATGTGAAAAGGAGGGATGAAACGCATAGCATATTGCTAAAAAAGTTATGAGTTTACATGTAGACGGATGGAGGGGGAGAGGGAGGCCAAAGAAAAGATGGATGGATTGCGTGAGAAGTGATATGAAAGAAAAGGGAGTTAATGATAGCGTGACGAGTGACAGGAGAGAATGCAAGAAAAAAACGTGTTGCGCCGCCCCCTAATAAAACGCACAAGGGCAGGAAGATGATGATGATGATGTAGTTTTCTTAGTTAAGACATACCTACGGTACCACACCTCCGAAAGCGTGGCTAGAAAGACCTCACGGCGTCCTTACCTTCCGCATGACGCAGGTACTCACCGGACATGGTTCGTTCGGGAGTTTCCTGCACTCGATTCATGCGGAAGTGACGCCCGGGTGTCGCCACTGTGCGGAACGCCCGGAGGACACGGTGGAGCACACAGTCGAGGTGTGCCCTGCTTGGGCGGAGCATCGCCGTGTCCTCGTGGGGGCGATCGGCGGCGGAGACCTCTCGCGCCGGGCCTTGGTTGAGGCCATGGTCCGGAGCGAGGAGGAGTGGCAGGCGGTCGCCAACTTCTGCGAAGCAGTAATGCTCGCAAAGGAGGAGGCCGAACGCATCAGGCAACGGCGTTATCGCCGCCGCCGTCGCCGGGATTCTGTTCCCGATTTCCGGCCAACGTTGACGCGGGCTTGCGGACAGTGAGCAATGGGTAGCTCACTGTCCGGCCGTCCGGTAACTGTCCGGACCAAGCCCAAGTCGTCGACGGCGCGCGCTGTTCCCGCGCGCCTCAAGGAGTTGTCAGCAACAGCAGGGACCCAGCCTGGTCGAAGCCTACTGGGGCCAGGGTTATCCGAAAGGGCGCTCGAGCCCCGGTATGAAGGCTAGAAGGAACGGGGTGGGTCTTTTAGTCAGTAAGAGTCTGACACTATCTCCCGCTCCGCCCAAGGGCGGGGGATGTCAATGCATGATTTTTCCCACCAGAAAGTCTGAACACCAATCTATCCAAAGAGTATCGTGTTGCCCAGGAGGTTGTGGAGGCCCGATAGGCAGTCGCTCCTGTAAAACAAGAGTGAATACCCATCAGGTTAGACTGGAAGCCGACCCCAACCCCAAGCTAGTTGCTAGAAGGATATCTCTATCCTTTTAGCAACTAGCTTGGGGTCGGCATCTCCCGATGATCACACAGAACACACTATGTTTGTTATCCATATTGACTCCCAAGGAATGCCCAACGAATCTAGAAGAGGATTTCTAGCTAAAACGAATGCGATTTTTGTACATTATTCATCGAAATATTTTCGCATTTTGAGCTCTAATACGGTGCGTGCATAGAGAACCCTGGGTTCCCGAAACAAAGACAAAGAAGGAACTACATACATAGGAGTGGGTTTTTGTCAGTAAAAGTCTAACTCCCCCTCGCTCTGCCCTAAAACGGAAAAATTCATTTGATGATTTTCAACTTATAAAAGGTATCAAAATGTACTGTTTTATTACAGTGTCGTGCAACCAGTTGTCAAGCACATGTGAGTATTAATATCTCTAAAACATTTTATTTAGATTCAACCTGTCCTCCAGAAACGGATGTGCCGCTTTGCAGTATTATCCTGCTAATATTACTAAGGCGAATTACCACGTCAGAGCAAGCACGTCGGCTTGCTGTGGGGAATGAATAAGGTTTATGACTATAGACATCCCATCATTCACCATAGACGCTACGATGGGATTAATGAGATACGTATAGTTTCGACTCGTAACCTGTCTATGCTTAGTAGCACTTTGTTGTTCCACATCGGTACCACTGCGGTGGAGTTATCGACAGTATTGGGTCTATTAGCTCAGCACGCCAAAATCAACAATATTATTCGTCGAACTCTTGTCATCGCCGACGTATCAGAACCTAATACGTGACGTTGGAAAAATACCAGATGGCGTTACTTTGACGCCATGGAAGGTGGATATACCTCCGATGTAGGACGCAACATGGGTCGACACTTAGGTATAGCTGCGGCTGCTGAGGCCCTCAAGCCTGCAAATACTTTTAATTACAGTTCTAAGTCGTTTGCTGTCGAAACGCTTGGTCGGAGTGCGCGTCTCTTTTACAAGGTTATTTCTCGCCGATCGATCAAGACTGCGTGACCAGAGGGCTGCCCGTTCTTTACCCAAAGATCAACCACCATTCAACGTGACAACGCTACCAGTTTTTGGGGCACGTTTTTGAATAAAAGCGTTTTGACGACGCCTGAGTGTATTTTGTTATTGTAGGTGTACAAGATGTAAGGGAGCATTCTCCGCAAACTTTAGGGGCTTGCTCAGAAGACGAAACTGAATACTTAACCTTACACAAGATTTTTTTCCGGAAACAAAAATAAAAATCGGCTTCTACTTGATTGAACAGTTTGTATGAGGAGGTTGTACTCGTATATAGGTCGCGTCCGTTGGGATTAATATAAGCAGCTAAATAGTTAGGTCATATTTAAGTTTACATATTTTGTTATTTACTTGTCATAAATAAAAAATATATAACTTTATTTTAAGTGCGCAGGTGCGGGCTGTGAGTCTACGGTAAGATAATTTTTAACCATATTTACAATATTACTATAGAGGTTCTATCGTTCTATTTAGGAAATATATTAATTTGGAAGGCGCATAGCTTTACTTAAAAATTGTGGGTAGATAACACGATGATATGATAATGAAAGTGCAGCAAACAGCTACCTACTTTCATATTTCTAATATTCATATGGATTTTCAGTGTTTTGGGCGGCTCTGTAAACGATCAACCTCGTGATTTAAATTTACGAAGAATGACGACTACCGACGAGATATGATAAGTAAACTAAATATAATTTTTGAATACGCTTTTTGGATATTTATCAGATTTGTAAAAACAGTTAATAAGCACGAGCAATACCCCATTATAATTTTCGTAAAACTGAATTTGTTAATAAAATACTTTTGAAATAAACATTTTGTTTTTACACATGCAACCATATCCCAACGGTTCTTCGATCCAGAACTAGGTACATGACGGTAAAATATAGAGTTTGTCAAAATTTTGTACACTATTGACACTAATTCCACGATAGACAAAAAATCCCATCCTCAGATTTTAAAGCGAACTAGAAAAAACTGAATCTACTAAAATTGTCTCGAATTCGAATTCTGAATATACATAAGTACCTAAGTGTCGCCGCACATGGCCCACATGCCATAGCCACAAACGCTGCCACAAGAAGCTAGAAGCGGCCACAAACCACTTGTGGCCGGTGACTGCTATTTTTATGAACTCTGACGAAAAAGGTTATAATGCGCGAATGGCGTGCGGTGGCGCATTATAGAATAAGAATAAGAATAAGAAGAATAAGAATAATTTATTTGTAAACATAGGTGTGTGCGGTGTTACAGGTAGCTAGATCCTCCATGTTTTGCCCAGAGGCGTACAAATATATATTGAACATTGTCCGTTTTCATTCAACTTTTGAGATCAAATAAGCTTTAACATTATTTATAAATTCAAAATTAATTGGCACATCATTGCAAATCAAATTTAATTATTTCAATAAATGTCATAGAGTTACATGTCATATTAATACTAATGTCAAATAAAATTTAGGACCATCAAAATAGGTCAGGAGATATGTAATTTCCTTATGTAAACTTTTATAACAATAATAATGTCGTTATTAATAGGCACATGCGTATTATTGCAAATGAAATAAAATAAGTATCGATAAATGTCAAAGAGATTAAGTTTCATGTCATATTGATTCTAATGTCACATTTCAGGACCATCGTAATGTATCAAAATAGGTTAAGTGATGTGCAAGTTTATTATGTCAATCTTTATATAATTAATAGAGTCAATATTAATAGGCATATGCATATCATTACAAATAAAATAAAATTAGATGCAATAAAATGTCAGAGATTAAGTTACATGTCCATTAGTGTTATTGTCAAATAAAAATTCAAGACCATCAAGATCAGTCAGATAATGTGCTATTTTCTGAAGAAGTAATTATAGAATTGTCGTCGAGATAGTCCTTTATTGAGTAATAGCATTTATTTATCAGAATTCTTAATAGTTCTTTTTTGAAGTTATCCAAATTTAACGTTTTAATTTTTTCAGGTAGTTTGTTAAATATTTTTTGTGCCATACAGGAAGTACTCTTGTTCATAAGAGCAGTCTTTCCATGAGTTACCTCGAGTTCTGATTTATTTTTATCGCGTAGTTTTCTGTAGTAGCTTTTAGTGGCTATTTTATATAGTGAAATGTTAGATTTAACAAACACATTTGTTTTGTATATGTATAACGACGGCAAGGTAAGAATTTTTAAACGTTTAAAGAACGGTTGGCAACTGTCAGTGCTTTTTAGGCCACACATAGCCCTGATACATCTTTTTTGGGCTCTAAATACTACTTCTCTATCAACTGAATTGCCCCAGTATATTACGCCATATCTGAGTGTCGATTCTAGGCTAACTATTTTTGATAGCTTATAGAGAACATAGGCAAATTTACTAAGTCTTTTACATATTTCGTCTGTCTGGGATCTCCAAGTCAAATTGTTATCGATATTAATACCAAGAAATTTAGTAACAGTAGTTGGTTCAATTTTCGTTCCTAAATAATTAATGTCCATGACATTGTTTGGGATCCTTTGATGAAAATACATAATTTTAGTTTTTTCTAAGTTAATGTTTAGATTATTGTCGTTAAACCATGTTATAATTTTATTCAATGTCATATTTATTTCATTTTCATAAGTATTGGGATTGTCACACTTAATCACTACAGTGCTATCATCGGCGAAAAGAACCATGGGGTGATTTATATGCTCTGGGAGGTCATTTATATAAACCAAAAAAAGAGGGGGTCCTAGTACGCTACCCTGAGGAACGCCGTATTTAATTATTTCGCTGTCGGAACGATATTTTTTCTCGTAACCGGTCTTGGGGCATACTTGTGTGATTTCCACAAATTGCCTTCTATCCGTCAAGTAAGATTTAATGAGATCAAGTATATTTCCCCTAATACCATATTTTTCAAGTTTACGTATTAATATAGAAAAGTCCACATAGTCAAAGGCTTTAGTTAAATCCATAAAAATCGCACATACCGGTTTTCTTTTATCTACATTTGATAAGATGGGCAGAAGCAAGTCATGTATGGCCATATTGATTGTCTTCTGCTTACGAAATCCCTTTTGTTCCTCTACTAATATATTTGATTTCTCAAGGTAGTTGTATAAGGACTTATAAATGACTTTCTCAAATATTTTTGAAAAGATGGGTATCAACGCGATAGGCCTGTAGTTTGACATAATTTGTCTATCATTTTTTTTATGCAGTGGTACTACAATTGAGGTTTTTAATTTGTCAGGGAAGATTCCGTTAGCAATACACATATTAATTATATGACTGAGATGTGGAGCTATGTATTGTGACACTTCTTTAATAACTTTAGTGCATACTCCATCATAGCCAACACTATTTGTGTTTCGAAGTGAGTTTATATGGTCATTTATATCTTGAGGAATAGTCGGCTCCATATATAGAGATTTTGAAGAATTTGAGCGTATATTAATTTCTGGTATGGTTTCATTTTTTTGTTGAGAAACTTGATTAATATAAAACTCGTTAAAGGCCTGGGCTATTTTTAATGGGTTCGCAATTTTCTGTGTCCCTGTTTGAATTTGTGTTATTGGTTCCTTAGGAAAGGAGGTCTTAGAATTGTTAATTATGGTCCATGCCGTTCTAAATTATTTTGGGATGTCTGAATGAAGTAGTTGTTTCGTGATGTTTGTGTTAAATTTATAACTCTTTTAAACCTTGCAGAATATGTCTTAAATGATTGTTTATTGTTCTGTGTCGGATTTGTTCTATATTGCGATAGCAAGTGCCGTTTCTTTTTACTACACTTTCTTATCCCTTTAGTGATCCATTTGGCTTTCTTAGTAATCGATTTTGTTATTATTTCGAAGGGAAAACAAAGATCGTAAAAACATTTAAACAGGTCAAGAAAACGGTCGTAGGCCTCATTGACGTCACTAGTTATATATATATCCGAAAAACTGAGATTTTTTAAGCAATTTCTAAATTTTTCTATATTATCCTGACAATAATTCCGTCTTTTTATTTTCCAACGCTTTAAAACACATGTATATCGGCGTTTAGTGGTCAGTGTGGGCCACAAGAAGCGAGCAGCGGCGATTTGTAGCATGTGGTGGCCACCGGCGTCTACCGTGTGTGGCGAATCTATATAAAGTTTATGAAACCTACATGAAATAGGTATGCCAGTGGCGGCGTTTGTGGTTGTGGCCGGTGGCTCGTGTGCGACGACCCTTATCCCTACACACGCTGGCATATGCTTTCTCCAAATCAACGAAGGCAAGGTAGTCTTCTTTTTGCCAGATATTTCTCTATAGAAACATCCAGCAACACATAAGAAAGTCTATATTACTAATTCCCTCTCCAAACCTTGTTTGTAAGTAATTAAAACTTTCACATAAAGCAAATTTCGCAGGAAAAACACGTCCCATCAATAGCTATTCTTTAAACCTTATGGTACAGAAAGTTCGAGAAATAATAAATAATATTTTTTTTACATTATGACATGGGCATGCCCCACACACGTGCCATTTGACACATATAGATACTGGCGCTGTCTATCAGATACATCTCGACGTTCGCCCCGTAAGTCTCGTGAAGTCTTGTGATACCCTACCACTCAGTGGAGTAGCTAGGTTGTGGGCGATGTGGGTCCTCGCCCACGTCCTCGCTTCTTTAAGAATGAGGGTTTTTTTTTATAATAAATAGGCTCTCTTATAAGCACTTTTTCACCTGATGGCAAGCAACGCAAGCAACGTGGTCGAACGCTGGGTTGTGAGTGACTGTTTCGTTTTCAAATTTATGAAAGACAAAGGTATCGTTGATGCGCCTTCGCCCACTTCTAACCAGTCCACGCTACGCCTCTGCTACCACTTCTAAAAGTAGGGGGTGGTTGATTGACAAAAATCAGACTAAGCGACGCGTCAGTGGACAGTAGACCTAAGAATAAAATGTCGCTATTAAAATCTATCTATGTATACGCTTATTTCTTGATATTAGGAGCAAAAGTTAGAATGTGTCGAGTGCGGTTTGTATGAAGAAGGGTGTTGGAAGGTGAAGCGTTTTTAAGCGAATGTAAACAACAACCACGTCAGCAATATGATTCGTTAACAGTTGTAACATGCAAAAAAAAACACTAAAATTATATTGACGGATTTATTAAAATCTTACTGAGTGTACAATACAGATAATAGTTACATATTATTCGAAATCGATTATGTTATATAAATGGCAGAAATCATTCATGCAGTTTATTTCATCCAGATAAATTAAAAACATATTCCTAAATGCAGGTAGATTCATCACAATTATCATGATCATTACAAAATAATGCCAAGTAATAGAAATTATTTACAAGTATAAATAACATAAGTGATTAAGATCAATGTGTACTTCCTAGGGCACATTTAATATTACAGAATAGAGCTCTCAAGTACACGTAGTAGCCTAATAACCTGTACAATTGCCAAAACGGATCTTGAGCGCTCGGCGTCAGAGTGGGGATCGCTTTACGCATTCCATACATTGGCGAGTCAATCGTCTTCGTTGCATACATGCAGCAACTTAGGGAACGAATTAGGAGTGATGTCTATGACGCGATGGCGCGGCGAGCCAATCACTGACACTCCCCTTCCCCGCGCCTCACTTCGCACCACTTAAAAGACCGAATATTTGATTTCTACGCAACCGCTCAAGACCCGTGATGGCAACTGTACAATTTTGACATTAAAGTTTGAGACGTTCATAACTCAAAATATATACATTTAAACATTGGAACACCGTTTCACCACTTAGCAAGTGAATTTTGAAAAATCCTCATTCACCGGGACACCATGGCAGCGCAACTTGTCGCCCCGCCTAATGAAATATAGCCCTAAGCCACACGTCCGAGCAGTAGCCTGATTCACGTAAAATCAAACAAGCCAAATATCGTTAAGTTTTATAGTCGTTCGATCGAAGTCCTATCCAAAAGCGGTGTTCACGATCTATCGACTGTTTTCCAGTTACATTAATAAGTATTCTACCAGGATAATGTAATACAGTTTTTTTTTTTAAATCGACGAATTTCAAACGACTTTAAAATCGGTGTTGTCCAAACTCGATTGATGGATGTGAATACGAAAATGGTCTAAACGACTAAATCGCTACGATATCGTTACGGTTTTCATTACGTGAATCGGGCTACTGGTCGCGCCACAAAATTGGTTGCGCAACCAAACTGACACCAGGTAGAGTAGAGTCATCGCCGTGCCCTCGTGGGGGCGATCGGCGGCGGAGACCTCTCGCGCCGGGCCTTGGTTGAGGCCATGGTCCAGAGCGAGGAGGAGTGGCAGGCGGTCGCCGACTTCTGCGAAGCAGTAATGCTCGCAAAGGAGGAGGCCGAACGCATCAGGCAACGGCGTTATCGCCGCCGCCGCCGCCGCCGGGATTCAGATCCCGATTTCCGGCCACCGTAGGCGCGGGCTTGCGGACAGTGAGCAATGGGTAGCTCGCTGTCCGGCCGTCCGGTAACTGTCCGGACCAAGCCCAAGGCGTCGACGGCGCGCACTGTTCCCGCGCGCCTCAAGGAGTTGTCAGCAACAGCAGGGACCCAGCCGGGTCGAAGCCTACTGGGGCCAGGGTTATCCGAAAGAGCGCTCGAGCCCCGGTATGAAGGCTAGAAGGAACGGGGTGGGTCTTTTAGTCAGTAAGAGTCTGACACTATCTCCCGCTCCACCCAAGGGCAGGGGATGTCAATGCATGATTTTTTCCCACCATAAAAAAAATAAAAAAAAAAAAAAAATAAAAAAAAAAAGGTAGAGTAGAGTATCTTTCTATAGAACTGTAAACATTTTGTTGGTAGCGGCGCGCCGCCATGGTGTCTCGTCGAAATATAGCCCTTAGGGTTGCCGCGCACCGGCCACCGACCACAACCACAAAACCGGCCACTAGCATATTTTTTGTAAGTTTCATACATTTTATATGGATTCACCGCACACGGTTGATGCCAGTGACCGCACACGGTTGGTGGCCGCCCCACGCTACAAATCGCCGCTGTTCGTTTCTTGTGGCCCGCACTCAGTAGCGGCCACCAGCCACAAGTGGCTGTCGCGCGCTTCAGCATCCTTTGTAGCCTCTTCCAGCTTCTCGTGGCGGCTTTTATGGCTGTGGCATATGGGCCTTGTGCGGCGCTAGTGCTCAGCGACGTAATAAAAGGAAATCTTGTGCAAAATTTCATGATCCTAGTCCCTGTAGTTTCGACTGTACTTTGATTTATCAGTCAGTCAGTTTCTCCTTTTATATATGTAGATGTATATTTTGACAGGACTTCAGACTAGAGTTTGAGATAGACTCAACTTCAAATGCTTAAATCAGAAATCGGGGTAAAGTGAAACATAATGTATTAGCTACCTGCCACGGTTCATTGGTATGTAATGAAATATTATAAACTTAACCACACTAGTGACTATTATTATGGCTTATATTTTGGACAGTAAAAGTCAGTGTTTGGACTTCGGGAGGAGCGTCTGCGGGAGGAGGCGGAAAGTGACCATGAGCCCTTCTATGATTTTGTAGTGCAGTACCCTGAAACAAACAAATTATAAGCTAACAATTATATATTTCGTTATATTTGTCCTCGCATTATAAGCTTCACGAAAAACCGTCTACATAGAGAAGCATGATCTCGCACTTCCTGCCTTAGAGTACAGTTAAAGGTCAAAAATGTAGTCGATCTCCACCAAAAATAAAGTGTCAAAATGATCTACAACTGATTGAATATGTAATTTAGAATCTAATGCACAGACATAAATAATGTACAAGTACATTTTAGGCATTTTAGTTCTGGGAGGAAGCATCTGCAGTACAGAAATAAAAGTATGTCGTACATCGAAATGATTTAAAAAAAATACTTGCTAGAATTAGATCCTTATTAGCTGCAAGATATGGTGCAATAATAGCTTTTTATTATTTAAAATCAACTGCACCGATTTCTAGTTACGAATATTGGCAAACACCTAAGGACCAAAACTTTTTTTTTTTATATTACAAACACTGCGCCTTATCCACGCCCACTTGGAAAATTCACCCAGTATCACACATTGACACTCTGACCGTATACTGGGTGACTGGGTAATGACATTTCAGTTTACATAAAGTTAAATATCGTAGTCCCGAGTCAAATACTCGCTCGGACAGAGGACGGTTCCCGGTTTTTCCGAACAAATGAATAAGGAGATCGCGTATTCTTGGGACCGCACCTGAGGCTTTTTTTAGCAATGAAATGGTGAGTGTAATAACATAAAATGAGATCATTACCTGTATGAACCTATCCCCGCACACTTCGCAGATGTAGGGCCGATCGCCTGTGTGTCGGCGTATGTGCAGGTTGAGGTCATTGCTCTGCGAGAACGCCTTTTCGCAGTATGTGCACTTGTACGGCCGCTGGCCAGTGTGCACGCGCATGTGCCGGGATAACTTATTACTGCGTGAAAAACCTGAAAAACATTATCACCGTAAGTGACATGTCAGTAATCATAATGATGTTCTAAGTTACAGAGACTGGGAGTAGGTTAACAACGAGTTGACATGTGACAAAATGTCAAGGACTGTTGCTGCTGTGACTGCATTAATTTATTAATTATCAACAGCTAATACATAAAAGCATCTAATTAAACCGGTTTTATTTGTGTAAAACAAAGTGAGCGTCGGACTCCCAACTCTGTTTGGCAATGCCACTTTTTTCAACACTCGCTAACCTATATCACTTGGGTAAACCTGCTGTTGACCGAAAATTAAAAAAATACGCAAGAATATTTAGAGAAATGGTAGAGAACCCTGTGTATACTAGCCCGCCTGTGTATAGTAGTAGTAATGAATTTCAGAAAGGGAAACCGTGGTCCGAGATAGCAAAGGGCGACTGAAAGACACAGGTGGGTTTTAACCAGTAAAAGTTCGACACGTCCTCTCATTTCACTCTAGAACCCTCTAGAAGGAGAAGTCATTGGATGACTTCACACATCAAAAAAATAAATTCTAATCTACTTTGCATTTGCCCGTTTTTATTATAATCATTTCTTTTACGTTGTTTTTTTCTTTAGTTTTTTTGAAAATGGATATCACTAAAACCACCCATTTACGAGTAATATGCAGGCCAACACTACTGGGTTACTGGGCTGCTGTATAATAAAATCATGAATACTTTTATTTACCTTTCCCACAAACACGGCATATGCAAGGTTTCTCCCCGGTGTGAGACCTTCGGTGACATTGAAGATCGGAAGATCTCGGAAAGCCTGTAAAGTAAAATGGTGGGGATAGAAACTCAGTTGTATTGTAAGTGATGTATTGAGCTAATGGCTATAAATGCTACCTTTGCCACAAAAATCACATTTGTAAGGCTTCTCTCCTGTGTGGCGCCGCATGTGCACGATTAAATTCGACGAGTTAGAGAAACTGCGGCCGCAGTAAAGGCATAAACAATTACTAGTTGAACTCTTTTCACGCTGCGGCTGGTGTACTCGTTTGTGAGAGCTGAAAATATTACCAAATATTGTACTTTTTCTATATTGAGCTAATTTAACCCAACTAACCGAAAGACCAACTAACCGAAGATTGTCACTCCTGTGAAACTTCTTTTCACAAATATCGCATTGATAAAAGTTTTCTATTGGCATGTGTATTTTTGTATGTTTAACGAGCAAGTCCCTCCTGGAAACAACAAAAATTACAAAAAAAATAAATAAACTACAATCATATTTTCCCAAAATGTGTTAGGCTATACAATAAAGGAGAATGGGCAGCAAAGCATAGATTCCAGTCTTGGAAACAAAACAGTAAGGTATAATGTCATCGGAAAGGTCTTTTCATATTCTAAAACTTCTGATAAAATGGGAAATCTCAAAACGCTGTTGTTAAAGTTATGCCTAAATGAAACAAAACTTGATTCATAATAATAATATTGTTATGTAGTTTTGCATCATACTGGACAATAGTTTAAAAACGTTTTAATAATTAAATACACTTTTGGAAACAACACAATACTTACTATTAGACACTACATCCATCACCATATCAGTCAAGATCAATCTACACTTCCACACTAATATAATAAAGAGGTAAAGTATGTTTTTTTTTGTTTGTAGGAAGAAATCTCGTGGAAGTATTGGTCTGATTGCTAAAATTTTTTCACCGATAGACAGCTGCTTTATTCCTTAGTGACATAGGTTATATTTTATGTACGGGGGCGAAGCTGCGGGCAAAAGCTTAGTGTGTCATATTGCACTTTAGCCAATTGCCCTATTAATCAAAATGTAACAGAAATGTGTTTTTGCTCTTACGTGATGTAATTCAATAAAACTTTTTTATAAAACAAACATTTCGAGGCATATCATAAATGTAGAGACAATAAAACCGTGATTGTGCCTTTTTCCAAAAAACAGTTGACAACACCGAGCACACAGATACTTTCCCATGTCCTTCGCACCCGTTACTGTCTCCTCAGTTCCACATCATATCTCGCATGACTTGTCAAAGTAAACCTATGTAGTTCCGTTTGCGCTACCACCGATAACTTTTTCCCGCAAAGAATTGAGAGTTTTCGCCAGTGGTTTTAGAAAATTAAAAAACCTATCTGTTGCCTTTTTATTACTTAGTCCAGTAGGCAGAAATGCTCATTCTCCTTTGAATCTTGTTTGCTATTATTTCAGCTTCTAATTTTAAAATAGATTTCACTTATTCCGCATACTTACTTGTAGAAACATCTATTGCAAGTATCACACTGAAACTGTCTCTCTTCTCGTTTTGTTTTAGAGTCAATAAATTTAACCGAAACGCTTTGACCCTCATGATATCTTAATATATGTTTATTCAGAGATATTTCATAGGCGAATTTCAGTCCACACGTGTTACATTTATATTTTCTTTCTATTTGCTTACATATACTTCTATGGCGCGCCGCTGATCGCAAAGATGCAAACACCTGAAACAATTAAATATAACATAGGCATCAAACTGTGCATTCTCACGTCTACAGAGAAAGAGTCCGATACCACCAAACGAAGTAGTTTTTAGTATTTAACTAATTCGCTGTTAATAGTTTAGAATGAGAAAAATAACGAAATTTGCTGAGCAGGATAAACAAGATTAATTTATTTTTTGCACCAAAGCGTAAGCGCAAGTCAACAATCTATAAATTAAGAAAACATAATACAAACATCGCATAGCATAGCACAGCATACAAACGCTGAGCATAGATATATGTCGATTTTCGATTCCTGGGCAATTAGGCGCTCAACCCGCTCAGTTTTCTACCTATGGGAACGTTCACGTAGGGAGCAGTCACCTAGCGTCGCCGCTAAACTGCCAGCAGTTGGAAATGGTCTGTATAAGTTATCAGAACATTGGTCGAAGAAGATAATTTTCATATTTTTTTGCCAAACTGGTAAGAAACAGCACTCGGCTTGGATCGCAATATGTCCGCTGGTAGACTTTAATCAGATGCCTAATACGCGATAGCATTCGCACATCTCGTTCGCACATGGCATATGCACGCTTATGCATCTTCCCACATTACTGTTTACAATTTAAAAACTACACGTAAATTAATAACAATTTGCATTGCCTCAGTCGCAATAGTCGCACAGCTAACTTCGTGCAGCATAAAGTTGTTTGAAGAAACATATCACGAGAAAGATAACTTTGCATCGCATCACACGCACAGCGCAGCGCAGCACAGCGTAGCTCATTTTCATTGAACATAGATGACATATTAAATGAATGCATGCAATGCATATCTATCTATAAAAAAGCTTAATTATTGGATTAAATAAATCTCGGAGCCGAGAGCCGAAAATACAATAGTCCATTAAAAAACTAATTAGAAGTTTATTTAGGTGTTCCAAAATCTTGAGATATTGCAGCAATCTATGTTCATTTTTTTTATATAGCCTATAGTATGTCGCACAGCTGGGCAGTGGCCTCCCTTAGTCCTTCCAAAGTTCTCTGTCTAAGGCGATCTCTGGCCAAATTTGCCTCGCCAACATAATCAAATCGTCAAATCAACTTAAAAAAAAATTCTATTCAATTGGACTAGGGCCTAAATAAACAGCTCAGAAACAATATTGTTATTCACATTTAATATTGTGATTATACACATACACCTAGATTATTAATATAATCTATTACCTAAACTGTAGGCTACAGATCCATTAGAGTTACCTGCAGTTAAAAAAAGTAAATAATACCTTTGTGCAGAGATTGCACCGGTGAGAAAGCTCCGGGTGTTCAGCATCACGATGGTTAATGAGATCCGCTTCTGATTGCAATATGCAACTACAAGCACTACATACTGTAAGCATGTTGATGGTGGCCTGAAACAGACATTTATTTTTAGCTCAAGACAGCAATTATGTAATTTTTTTATGAGAGTGGCTACAGATGAAATGTGACTCGGCCCTCTGTATAACTCTAGCCAATCTTGTGTCCCATTTCTGGACAAAGGCTTTTTACCCATAACATGTTTTCTTTAATTCTTTATATCTTTGACATCTCTTTCAAACCTTTCTATTATATATTATATAAAAATCTCGTGTCACAGTATTTTTTCGAATTTCTCCGAAACAGATAAACCCGTTTTCTTTTTTTTGTATATATTTAGTCATCATTCATCATCATTTCAGCCGACAGACGTCCACTGCTGGACATAGGCCTCCCCCAAGCGTCGCCACAACGAACGATCATGCGCGTCCCGCATCCATCGGATTCCCGCTACCTTCACCAGGTCGTCAGTCCACCTTGTAGGAGGCCTTCCAACGCTGCGTTTTCCGGTACGCGGTCGCCACTCCAAAACCTTTCGGCCCCAACGGCCATCTGTTCTGCGAGCAATGTGCCCTGCCCATTGCCACTTAAGTTTAGCGATTCTTTGTGCTATGTCGGCAACCTTGGTTCTCCTGCGGATATCTTCATTTCTGATTCGATCACGCAAGGAAACTCCGAGCATAGCCCTTTCCATTGCTCTTTGGGTGACTTTAAGCCTTTTGATAAGGCCCATTGTGAGCGACCACGTTTCGGATCCATATGTCATCACTGGCAACACACACTGGTCATAGACTTTCGTCTTGAGACACTGTGGTATGTTGGATGAGAAGATACCGCGTAGCTTCCCGAACGCTGCCCAGCCGAGTTGGATTCGACGGTTGACCTCTTTCTCGAAATTAGATCTACCCAACTGGACTGTCTGCCCGAGGTAGACGTAATCGTCCACAACTTCGAGTATAGAGTCTCCGATCTTGATAGGAGTGGGTGCTACATGGTTGTTTATCATGACTTTAGTTTTGTCCATGTTCATTTTAAGACCCACTCTTTCGGAAGCTCTACTGAGGTCATTGAGCATTGTACTGAGCTCTTCTGTAGTCTCAGCCATGACTACTATGTCGTCGGCAAACCGAAGGTGAGTGATGTACTCGCCATTGACATTAATGCCTAGTCCACTCCAGTCCAGAACCTTGAAGACATCCTCCATTGCGGCCGTGAACAGTTTCGGAGAAATGACGTCTCCCTGCCTCACACCTCGCTGCAGGAGGATAGGTTTCGAAGTCTGGTCCTGAAGTCGGACTGACATAGTGGCGTTTTCGTACAAACACTTCAGCACCTCGATGTACCGATAGTCAATCTGGCACCGTTGGAGAGACTGCAGTACAGCCCAAGTCTCGATCGAATCAAAGGCTTTCTCGTAGTCCACAAACGCTAGGCAGAGAGGCAGATTATACTCCTCGGTCTTCTGTATAACCTGTCGTAGCGTATGTATGTGGTCCACGGTGCTGAAGCCTTTTCGGAATCCGGCTTGTTCGGGAGGCTGGAAGTCGTCGAACCTGCGCGCGAGACGATTCGTGATGACTCTGGAAAACAGCTTGTAGACATGGCTCAGAAGTGAGATGGGCCTATAATTCTTCAGTAGGGCCTTGTCGCCCTTCTTAAAGAACAGTACCACCACGCCTCCGCTCCATGCCTGTGGCGTTTTTCCCTCGAGTATGACGGAATCAAACAGCTTCTGAAGGGCCTTAAGGATCGGTTTTCCACCCGCCTTCAAAAGTTCGGCCGTAATTCCGTCGTCACCCGGCGCCTTATTGTTATTAAGCTGCTTCAGAGCCATCCTAATCTCGTACAGGCTGACGTCCGGGATATCTTCGGTATAGTGTCGGCTCAATCTAGCTCTTGGGTCGTTTGCTAGATTTACAGTGGGTTTAGTGATTGACGTGTACAACTGTCCATAGAAAGCCTCGATCGCTCCTAGAAGCTCTGGTTTGGCGGATATGACTCTGCCATCTTCGGTCTTCAGTTTCGTGAGCTGGCTCTGCCCAATAGACAGGTCTCTTGCAAACACCTTGGAGCCCTTATTTCGCTCAATCGCGTCTTTAATTTTTCCCGTATTATAATGACGGAGATCGCGTTTCAAGGACTTAGAGATCCGTTTATTGAGCTGCCGATATGTGTACGAATCGTCTGAAGACTGCAGAATCATCTCACGCCTCTCCTTCATGAGCTGGAGAGTTTGATCGGTGACCCTCTTGCTCTTATTTGTGCGAGTCTTAAAGAGTTTAGAGCCGACCGTATGGACAGCTTCCACGAACCCATCGTTGTATTCGTCCACGGAGCTTCCTAGGCATTCGAAACGATTTTGAAGTTCGAGCTGAAAGCTTTCGGAGTTATGGATTTGGATCTGTGCAGGACGGAGCGTAGACTTCATCAGTCGAGATCTTTCCAGCTTGACATTGATATTCAATGTGCCTCTTACCATGCGGTGATCACTTCCGGTTTTCACCCTATTGATCACGGAGACATCATTGAATATTTGCTTCTTCGTCGACATGATGAAGTCAATCTCATTTTTAGTTGCACCATCAGGGCTTTGCCAAGTCCACTTCCTGTGCTCACGCTTGCTGAAGAAGGAGTTCATCATGTAGAGGCCCTCCTTCTCCATAAAACTGGCCAGTAGATGTCCCCGGTAGTTCCTACGTCCAAATCCAAATTGCCCCACTCGCAGCTCGTCGCCGTCTCGTTTGCCCAGTTTCGCGTTGAAGTCCCCCATGACCACGGTGAAGTGACTCTTAGAACCATGCATGGCTCTGGATACGTCCTCATACATGGTCTCTACTTCGTCGTCAGGGTGTGTCGAGGTCGGAGCGTAAACCTGTATGACCTTCAGCGAATATCTTGATGATATTCTGAGTATAAGGTACGCTACCCTGGTCGACACACTCTCGATCTTCACAACATTGTTCACGAGGGACCTGTGGACGATAAACCCGACACCACCTTGGGACTGCTTGTCCCCTTCCCGGAAATAGAGCAGGTTACCAGATCTTAGGATTATCGTATCCTCCCCCTGTCTTCGGACTTCAGACAATCCCACAATACTCCATCGTAACCCGCTCAACTCCTCCTCGAGTTCGGTGATGTTCTCATCGGACCGGAGTGTACGTGTGTTGTACGTTGCCAGGTCAAGTCGTCGACGGTTTATCGCTCTCGCCCGGAGATTCTTAGCACCCCGGACCCCAGGGCCGCGCTCACGCCCGTCAACGTTAGCACATCCGCTGGAGTCGCCGAGCACTTGGGGCCTGATTTTTGTGCATCTGTGCATTTGGGGGGGTTTAGGACCGTAACCCGCCACGCTGGTCCAGTGCGTGTTGGCGGGTCGCCAGAGCCTCGTTTGTTAGTCAGCAGGGTGCACCACGTGCAGGTGAGGTTGGCTTGGGTCCCGATAGGTGTTGTTTGGGACCCCGTCTACACCCCATATATTTAGTAGGTCTGAGGAAAGATCGTGGCTATTTTTTTATCCCTATTTTTACATAGCAGAACAAATGTTTACCGGGTCAGCAGTTGCCGTATATCTCGGACAACGGCGATTATCAACGTATATGCATAACTACAGCATAATTGTGTGCACAAATTCAGGTGCAAGTACTCTCCAGAGTTTACCTGCCCGCTCAGAAACACGCGATTGGGAATACTAGAGCTCAATGTTTAAGTTCACATAAATATATATAAGAACATACCATATCTATATTCGGATCTAGAAATTCTCGTAGTGTAATTTCTGATGGATAATTCTGTGGCTTTTTTTCATTGGATTCTATTTTAGTGGAATCCTGGAAAAGATAATAAAAATTTAAAACATGGAGGGTTATACAATAGGAGGCAAAATAATTAAGAAGAGGCATGTGTGATAAGAGCAAGCGCGTTCCTTACATGTCAAAGAAAAATGCTACTAATATTATTAAGTAATTACTGTTATCGACTCTAAAATAGCAAAAAAAAAAATACTTTTGAGACCACAATTATTTTAGAAATATAAATAGACGACTAGTCGTCGCTGAAATGGACGGCTAGATTTTTACGTTAGAGATTTTTCAAGACTGAAATACAGTCATTATTCTTATTCTTATATAAGTAGTAGGTACTCACATTTTCTAAATTATTTATACCAGTTTTCTCGTCAACACAGCTATGGTAATCAAACTTTTTCCTATCGAGATATATTTTCTTGCATTGTGTGCAATGTAGCACTTTCGTATCTGAAACAATAAAACAATCTTATATCCGAACATCTAACTTAGCTTGACGGAGAACTGCGGAGACTTTTCTAACAAGTCCTTTAAGTATTTGTGTTAATTAAAAATTAGTGGTGTATGAATAGTGTATTCACTTTAAGAAAATAGTGATTCATCATTGTCATTCTGCTTAACCACTCCCCTTACCAAATTAGATAATTGTAAATAAGAAAACAGTGTTCTGTTCACATTGACCAGTTGAAGTCCACCTGACAGGACGGACCACTCTTTTATCAATTTAAAAATTAATACCTCACCGTAATATTAAAGAAAAAGTGTAAATTCTGACGATTTTAAAATAATTACTTAACATTAATATTTGAAAATACTGAGTAAAAAAAAATTACTTTAATATGAATGGTTTAACTGTTACCCCAGTATGAACACGCCTTTATTTTAAAGTAGCTCTGATGAGTTACTTTTTTTTTAACGTGAATAGAATCTTAAATCACATATATGACATGTCGTAATTAAATTTATAAGAATTAGGACGATGACTTATCGTTCCGTTATTGGTGTTTGTTGGTATATACGACTTACGGATTAAAATCCATTTCAATATGGCAAAAAAAATATTTTATGTATTATTTAGTTACATCACAATTCATAAAGTGATTGATAATAGAGTATGTTCTTTCAAATCCTTACTCAATTATCAATAATTTTGTATAAAGGCTGTCTTTATACAACCCAATCAACTATTTAATGATAAGGTCCATATAATTAAATAGTTGATTATCCTTCTACGTTTAGATGTCAACAGGCGGATTAAAGATTTCATCTTGTAATAGAAATATATTTATATAAAAATCAATGCCACTCTTCGTTGTAATTTTATAACATAAGAACGGGCTCACCTATCCAAACCAAATGTTTAGGCTTTGTTCGGACTATTTAGTAAATGATTTATGTGAAGTTTGGTAGGGTAGAGTAGGGTACAGTAGGGTAGTGTAGAGTAGAGTAGTGTAGAGCAGAGTAGGGTAGAGTAGGGTATAGTAGGGTGGAGTAGGGAAGAGCGAGAGCGAAGCCGCGGGAGCGAAGCCGCGCGGGCAAAAGCTAGTCATATATAAAAATCAATACCGCTTTTCGTTGTAATTTTATAACTCAAGAACGGGCTCAACTATCCAAACCAAATGTTTAGGCTTTGTTTGGAGATGGTTTATGTGAAGTTTGGTAAGGTAGAGTAGGGTATAGTAAGGTAGAGTAGGGTAGAGTAGTGTAGAGTAGTGTAGAGTAGTGTAGAGTAGTGTAGAGTAGTGTAGAGTAGTGTAAAGTAGGGTAGGGTAGGGTAGGGTATAGTAGGGTGGAGTAGGCAAGAGCGGGAGCGAAGCCGCGCGGGCAAAAGCTAATTTATCATAAAATGTAAATAAAATTGCATAAAAAAAAGTGTCAGAATCGATAAACATTTTTAGCATGCCATTGTTATATCATCTTCTATAGAAAGCTGTCGATTCTTGCGGTTTGGCATACATACACTGTATTCACAACTTATTGACATAAAGAAGCAGCCTCCAAAAAATATCATGCCAGAAATAGAAATCATAGCTTTATAATATTACGTTCATCTTAATATACCTCATATTTTTTAGGATTGTTTTATCATATAGGACTAACCTTTATGGGTTATAGCGTGTGATCCTAATTCTTCTTTGGTTTCGAAATGTTGCTTGCAAAATTCACACTCAATCTTTTTAGCTGGCATTGATGTTATGCAAAATCCATTTTCTGATAACTTGTTAAGAATGGTCTGAAATTTTTCAGTTACAACATAAATAAACAAAGCAGTACAAACACGCACAAAGTTACAGTTAAAAAAAAAACGTGAGGCCAGACGCTAAATTTTTTTCTGTATGTGGGAAATCATCAAATGACCACTCCCACTTAGGGCAGCGCTAGAGAGACGTTCGACGACGACTTTTCACAAAAATTGGTATTTTTGTGATAAGCCAGTATATAAGTACTCTGAAGTAAGACTAGTCTGTAATTACAGAGATATATTAATCTCAATGGTTACTTCGTGAATGTCATGCATTTTACTGCTTTAACAATCATAATACATAATTCCAATCATAGCTGGCTGTCAATAAAACCACAAAAACGACAATGATTTTCTTTTATATTTATATAAAAGGCGAAACTGACTGACAAATCAACGAACAGGCGACACTATTGGAACTAGGAAAGTGAAATTTTGCACAAGGTTTCCTTTTATGACGTAAGGGAGTAATAAGAGAGGATCCCTCAAAAATCATCCCCTAAGAGGATGAAGTGGGGGTACAAAGTTTGTTTATAGAAACTTTCATTCACTCGGGTGAAGCCGCTGGCAGAAGCTAGTCTAAAATAATTAGCAATCCTTAAATCATCCATGTTATGTACACTTTAATGAACTGGAAAGAGGAAGCGTGGGCCTTAGCCCCGGACAGAAAAAAAAAACTAAAGTACTCACACTAGTTAACATCTTCTTAGGTCTGCCTCTCTTTTTTGGGCCCATAAGATCTGCATGGTTTTCCCACATATGTTTCGTTAAATTCTCGGCGCCATTATAGCATGTGCCGCAAAGTGGACAGTAAGTTCGGTTGGTTTCTTCACACTCAACTAAAATATGTTAAACCAGGTTATCTTTATGGTAGGCGAGCATGAACACTGCAATGTATTTGTGTAACTCTTACTCACCATCAGTCACACACCTCAAAAAAACTCCATGCAAAATTAAAAGCAAAGAGACGAATAGGATTCTCAAGTACTGCATTTTTATTAATCTTTAAATTCCATTGAGCAGTTTTGGATGCTTAGTCAAATCTTGTACCATTAAATTTAAATTATTATGTGTGTGTTGAAAACACATGTAGTTTTAAAAGTAGGGATCTTTTTTATTACCCGACTATGGAGGGTTATGATTTTGACAGGCTATGTATGTATGTATGTGAGTATGTTCATCTGTTCCCTCATAGCTCCTAATCTGCTTATCGGAACTCGACATATGATATCGCGGGTCTCAAACCATAGGGGCGTATATGCAAAAATGTGATTTTTCGTTTTTAATGCCATTGGATTCTACTATAAGCAATACATTAACTGAATTTTTCTTATAATTTAGTGTTAATTACTTTTTGCATAAATTAAAAAATATTATTTGCCGTATGATGGAGAGTCTACAATTATTTTTAGACCAAATAGCCGTATAATGGACGTAAGAGCAATATTATTGCGTATTGGGGCAGTTTCGACGTGCCATAGAGACGTACGCACGTACGACTTTCAATTTTATCGTGATCCAAGGAAATCGCATCGGACCATAAAGGCGTATGAACATACGACTGTTTATTTTACTTTAACCTGAAATCATTTTGTCAAGCTATATAGACGTCAGTAATGTAACAAATATTCGCATTCGCGAATATTCGCACATTTTTTGATATTCGCATTCGCATTCGCGAATATTTGCACATTTTTTGATATTTGCATTCGCATTCGTAAAAAACATGCGAATATTTGGCGAATGTTTCTGACAAACAAAAAGGAAAGAATATTTTAATATTTTTCCATCACACAACTTTATTTCACATTTTATCTCAAATTATGAAACCACATGCTAACCTCAAATCATAACAAATTTTTTCAAATGAATTTAATCGTTTCTCCAGATGGGTGCGTGACGAGTATTTCGAATATTCGTATCCATCAGAAGGACGTTCGTAGAGTTCTGCGTAAGTTTGATGTGAATAGAGCCAGTGGCCTCGACGGGATACCAGCAGCTGTTCTTAAAACTTGCGCGCTTGAATTGTCTCTAATCTTGACCCGCCTATTTCGCCTCTCTGAGACTGAATTAGTGCCATTCAGCCTGTGCCCAAGAAGGGCAGTCGAGCTGACCTGGCAAACTACCTATTCATCTCCGTTATGTCTATCCTCTGTAAGAGTATGGAACGGGTGTTTAACAGATAACTCCTAGCGTACCTAGAAACAAACGACATCCTCATTAACCGGCAATACGGTTTTCGCCTAAATCGGTCTATTGGGGATTTTCTAGCATATGCCATTCACATCTAAAGCAAGGCCATCGAGAAGCATGTGGAAGCGCTTACAGTCTCCCTTGATATCTCGAAGACTTTCGATAGGGTCTAAGCTGAAACTATGTAAAGTCTCATTGCTAAGCTTCCTTCCTCTGGTCTAACCACTGGTCTGTGTGATTGGATCGTAAACTTCTTGAGGGATCGATCCATCCGAGTAGTTATTGATGGCTGCTCGTCGGGTCAAATGGATATTAATGCCAGGTCCTTCGGTCGGTACTCTCGGCAACACTGTTCTTGCTGCACATAAATGACCTACTTAAAGCCAGTACCTTTGCGTATACAGACGATAGCACTGTTGTTGAGAGTTACATGTCCGGCGAGCGAGCTTATGGATCTCAGATCCAGTCTCTCCGAGATCTCTCTCAGATCTCAGAGATTCTTGGGGTGCCGCTGTCGACTACCCTCAATTTCGGCTTCTACATCGAAGCAAAAGCCAAACTGTCTGCTAAAAAATTCGGGATCTTAGCGAGGACGAGTCAGTACAACCTCTATCAAGTACAAGTTTGATCGTGCATGGTCTTTTGAGCATCGACGCCGAGTTGTTAGCCTGTCGGTTTTTTATTGTTTACATTTCGGAGAGTGTGCATTGGAATTGCAGAATTTAATCCCGCCAAGTCCGTTCCATCATTGGACCACAAGTTGTACGGCGTTGCAACACCGGTACATGGTGAACATTCCACCCATACGTACAAAGCGTTTGGGAACACACTCATTATGCGTATAGCTAAGGAGTGAAATTCCCTGCCGGAGTCTGTGTTTCCTGAAAAACTTTTTGTGTTAAACTTCATTCAATTAGTCTGTTAAGGCTCTGTTGTGTTCGGTTTAAATTTGGCTGATACGAAATGTAAAAACTGTCTGATATTTTGCGCGCACTATGTTTGAAAGTCAATATTCGCATTCGCATTCGCGAATATTGAATTTGAATATTCGCATTCGCATTCTCGAATGTGAGAAATCAGACATTCACACAAACATCACTAATGCCTTCCTCACCGTGTTTCCTCAGGATGATTTCCTTCAGCGTTTTTGAGAGCTATGTTTTGTTTCAGCTCAATTTCAAATGTTTGTGATTTTAAAGATATTTCTAATCATTATGTTCAGATTTATGAATTTTTATTTTTATAATGCTAATTTTTCTTTTCAAACACGAGAATATTGTGTAATTACCTATTAATCATTTCCTTTTTTTAAATTGTGGAACAAAACTGGTTTATACTTCCTCTTTGAGTTAAAACACCTCTCTATATTTATGACAAGCCAGACAGGCGTATGATTTCTTGAAATTACGTAAATAACGTTAATTTCAATGGGTTCTCATTCCTAAATAGCAATATTTTAAGTCACCAATTAAGTAATAATAAATATTGGTATAAATATTAACAATCTGAGAAAAAAGATTTTACGTCCATAAATTTCATACATTTCAGGGAGTATTTTGACGGAATTTTACAGTATAGTCGTCATGCTATATAGGCGTATTAACCAAAAACTAGTGTTATAGAGGAAATACCCTAAAATTAAGAATCCTACATTAATTGCAGTAGAAATATATAGCTACATGCAAAAAAACAACGAGCTGGCTCAATCATAGGAAAAGTTATTAAGTTTTTTGTCTCTCCTGAAAAGTAGGGGTTTTGTGGATACGCCCCTATGGTTTGAGACCCGCGATATATCATTAGAACCATCTTAATCGTCCTCTAGCGGACAAAACGTAATGTGTTACAAAAAATATTGAGATAAATACCCCGTGTTTGGTATCATTTGATAGGGCTTCACTTGTAAATTTTCAAAATATTACTTAAATTTAAAGTGACGCCTTCTAGCGGACAAAAAGTAATGTGTTAAAAAATTAAGATAAATACACCGGGTTTGATATCATTTGAAAGGGCTTCACTGGCACTTATCAAAAAATATCATCAATATTTAATGTGGCGCCCTCTAGTGGATAAAAAGTTTTGTGTTAAAAAAATAAGATAAATACGTCGTGTTTGGTATCATTTGCAGGGCTTCAGTCTACGCAGCTGTTTCACTGCTTCACAAATGAACAGGAGTTTTATGTTAATTACCTAGTTCTTAATTTGACAATTTTGCTTTTACAAGTAAACAGTATAGAAGGGACGGTGATTGACATCAAAATTGATTAAATAAAAAAAGTTTTGTTCTGTTCTTGTTTTTCCAGTTACCTTGTTTATTTCAGTATCCTGAAAATCTTGTTTTATACTTTTTCAGTGTTGGTTTTTTGTCGTAATGGGGTTTTAGAGTTTTTACTTTTTTATGTTTATATTGAATACAAGTATGCACAAAAAAAATCTGCCATACTAACCTTTGATACATATTTTTTGATGTTCTTGTAATTTACAGTGAGTATCAAAAACAACTAAGCAGCTTTTGCAAACAAAGCATGACTTGCGATCTAAGCTCTCATGCTCAATTTTAACAGCTTCTGAAAATTAAAAATATTGTTACTATACCTTTTACATACAGCAAGTAATTTTTATCACCTTCCAAATTTACGTTTCATTCAAACATTCCATTTTTTAAATAAAAAAGATAGGTAAAATTAAAAAAAATTATAGACTTTCCGTAATTTAAAATTTGCGTGATAACCTAGCAAAACGAGCGAGCGAGGTGATGCAGAAAGAGATAGGTAGACAGCACGGCAGCGTGCGCCGCACGCGCGCTTGAATCTTATTCGCTCTTTAGTTTACGATACGCCATCGCATACGGACGTGCGTGTTCCTGCGATCCCGTGCGCCGAACGAACCGTCGCAGCGCCGGCCGGCATCGACACCATGTACTCAAATCACGAGTATTGTGAAAAGACGCGTAGTTAAGTTCATGGAGGTCCTGTTCCTTTGCCACTGCGGTCACCCAAACTCGTGACTTTGACCTTGTGATGACTTTATCTTTGGGAGCAAAATTAAACGACTCCTGATGTGGCAGAGACTCAAACTATCGTGGACTTGAAACTTTGAATTGAATCAAAAGTGAAAGTAAAAGTGAAAAAAAAGAAAAAACACTATCGGTCCATAAATTAAAAAAAAACAATGTGCAAAACCATTTAGAGGTAGTTGTACCTAAAAACACGTAAGGTTAATGGTGGACGTTATTAAAAATTATTGACATACTCTTAAAGTTGTGCTAGTGTTTCGATTTACGTATGTAGGTAAGTTGATTTTATGTAAATTAATTTAACATTAGTTGATTCCAATTTCTTAGGTCATTGTGGCGTAGGAGGTACATAAGATTGAGCAAAAGACATTATACGGCCTTATTTCTGAAGTTCTTATTAACTACTTTTTAGGCATCAGATAAACTTGGATCAACGGTCATTGACCTACTACATTTGTTGAAATTCTTAATTTCAAAAACGGAAATAAAGACATTAAGCTGTCTTGAATCAACATCTATCGCGATTCTTTACACTTTCTAGTAACGAAAAACAGATGATTACATGTTTTTCGGGTATCTACGCAGAGATATTAACAAAAGGTCAATGTACTTTATTCCACGTTTATCTGGTAACTTGCATTATTACATTACGACATGTCTTTTGCAAATTGACGATCCTGCCAGTGAAAGTATGAAGGAAAAAATTGCAATTTATGTTTTGATAACATATCGATAACACGATGTTTGGAGGCGGGGACTAGACGCGTGCGCCGTGAGGCGATGTTTGTGCGTGCGTGTTTAGTGTGTGTGTGTGTGTACGCAGCGCTTAGTGTGTCTACAAGCGTTGTCATCTTTTGAATAAGTCTCTGATGCCTTATCTTAATTTTTTTGTATTAAGTGATACTAAAAGAAAAATTACGAATTTCATTACTTTCCTAAAGATTATAATGTTTCAATTTGGAAGGTGATAAAAATTATGTACTTGTATAATAAAATATAAAGAGCAACTGTTATTGACTATCAACACACAGCTCAAACCAAAATGGATGGCACTGAAATTTTGGCATTTGCCAAGAAAGGATTTTTCAAAATTAACCCCCAGGGAGTGAAACAAGAGTCCAAAGCTTAAACAGAGACCTGCTTTAACGCGGGTGAAGCTGCTGGTAGAGGCTAGTCGTCATCTTCCTGCCCTCCTGTCGGCACAACATGTTTTTTCTTCCTTTCTGTCCTGTCACCGGTCACGCTATCCCTAACTCATTTTTCTTTCATATCACTTCTCACACAATCCACATATCTTTTCTTTGGACTCTCTCTCCATCCATCCACATGTAATCTTGTACATGTGTAATGATGTACTATAATATAATATGTAATAGTATAAAGAGCATACTTTTTTAGTATATTATTAAGAGTAAACTAGTAAAATAAATCATACCCTGTTCATGTAAATCTGGCCCACTACTTAGGGAAACATTAAAATCACTGTCGATATAGTCGTCATTGTCATGTGATGACAGATCTTCAACCTTCACATCTGATGTATTAGTCTGGAATCATTAAATTATTTCAATTTGAAAACTTTTACTACAATTCTATTGCTATTATATGTGTAATTGGGTAGTTGTTCAAATTTTTGTTATTATGTCTATTAAAATTCAACTCTAACTGTTAGATAATTTGTCACATTTCTATAATCAAAATTTTTCAACCAAATGTTTACCTATACATAAAAAAGACAGCGAGATGTTCCCACCAAATCTCCATTTACAACCCAAATTTTCTAAATTTGCAATTTTAATCTTCTTCTCCTTCCTGCCCTTATCCCATATTACTTGGGGTCGGCGCAACACGTTTTCTTCTTCCATTCTGTCCATTATTCAGCATTAAAATTTGCAATTTTAATGCTGTTTTCAAAAAAAAAAAAAATACAAACATCCGAATTGAGAACCTCCTCCTTTTTTAGAAGTCGGTTAAAAAGGTTTATTTTGTTTTTTAGTATATGACAGGGTGCAAACGTGTTTCTTGTGTCAGATACAAGCTACTGATGGATATTTGATTTCTGTAGAACTAGTATGAAATCAACCCCTCCCTGCGCATATGTAAACATTTTTTGTGTCCAGTTGCTTCCACTTAACAAAGTATTTATGGTACTCATTATTAAAAAGTGTTTGGTGTTGGTAACTGGCACAAAAAGTGTCTCAGTTTGCACAGCGCCTAAAATATTGTACAAATGTAAATACAAGATAATACCAAATTAATAGAAATTAATAGAAAAGCACTACCATATTAACAAAGCTTTAATACTAAACTTACTTGATTCAAAACTTTTATAGATATTGCATTTTCCTTCTTTTCTTTTTTCAATAGCCCTCTAAGAGACATATTAGCCTCTTCCGATTTTTTCTTGAATTCAAATGCCTTGGATGCTTTTTCTTTACACTCACAGCAAATTGTTGAAGGTAAACCATCATTTTTGCTTATCTAGATAAAATAGAGCAAATAAAGTTAATATTAAATAAATGGCACGATTTTAGTATACATACAGTAGTGCGTTCAAAAAAACCAGAGTCGAGTAGAGTTGCAACCCAGGGTCGTTCATAAACAACTCGAGTAGCTACCCTAGAGTTAATCCAACTAACCCTAACTTTGAGCAGGGTAGGTTGGAGTAAGCGGTAATATGCTTGACAGCACAATGGCACAGTGGAACTCCGTTTGCGTTCAAAAATGCCAGGGTAGAGTAATTACCCAATGACGTCATTAGAGTTAACTCTGAACTCAAATTTAAACACAGCCATGGTCACAAAAGATATATAAGAGACGAAGAGAAGACCAAAAAAATAGCATTGCCACAATATAATTACTAATTACCCACTTGTTACTGCTTTGTTTAAATAATGTTCCCAAAGTTAAACTTTGCCAGTAAAAACCAGGTTAATTCATAAAACCCCAAGCAATCGCTAGCGTACACTCTCTCATTATCTTTCTATTGTGTCTCTAATTACGACATTCAAAATGTTACGTAAGCGGTTTAGATTTCCTTGAGGATTTTGTGAATTAATTGCAGAAATGTATTGATGCAGGTGCTATGTTGCAATGGTCTAGTGTGTAAATATAAATGATTAAAGATATAAATTATTAATAAAGTTTATTTTTAACATTGTCATTTTACAAAAAGTTTTAAAGTCTTTATTCGTCTTTAATAAATATTTGCACTTATTTGTGGTTTAATTCATTAAACCACTAGCGATCGCCGGTGTTTGCGCACCTATTCTCTTTCTATTGTGTCTCTAATTGACACAATCGAAAGGTTAAATGTTAAAATTCTGATTTGATAAATAATTAAGATTATTGATAAATCAAAAAACCTGTTGTCTCAATTTAACTAACTATAATTACAATAAGAATTTATAATAAAAGCCCTAAACAAATTACCACTAACTAAAAACAAATTACAATATGGCTGTCCAAGGTAAAAGCCATCCACCGAGTCACATGAGGTGTCAACAAGATGTTCTCGTATTACATATTTCATAAACTCTACTGTATAAAGACTCATAGAAGCAAAAACAAGATTTGCAAGTGAATTTTACGATTTGTTTTGTTAATGCTCCTTTGCATTTCCAATAGAAGTTAATTTCATGATTGGTTGACTATGGTCTAAGCTAGTTCTAGTCTAGTTCGCTGTGCAAAAGTGATTTTATCTTGTCAGCAAGGTTACTGACTGCAGCCTGACTGGTGGCCTAAAGAACTATGAAACCTAGATGTTTGTCATAGGTACTCAACTAACATTTAGTTTATTAGTTCTTATTCTCTTATTTACTGATGTCGAATTGTATTTGTATATTTACATGTTTAGCTTGGCAAACCATGTTTGGTTACTGTGTCTAAACAAAAAACTATATTAAGACACAATAATTTAGGTACTTTAATAATTTTATTAGCTCAATCAATTTAATCTTAAAACTATATTTATGTAATTTCAAGGCAAAAGAACATATAATAAGGCTTCTAACCTGCCTTTTAAAATAAAGTTCGTTTCCCGATACGAAATGAACAGTTAAAAGTTAAATATTAGTAATAAGCAACAATTCGCATTTTTCAGTCAAGGTTCAAATAAATAAATACAAACAATGTACCTTTATCCCAGTGGTTGAAGTAACTATGTAATCTAACGTGATTGTAGAACCAATAAGTATATCAAATAACGAGAATAATTCATTGTCTTTAGACAGACACGTTCTACACAAATCTTCAATTTTTATTTTGGTTTCTTGATTAGTAGAGGCCATTTTCTCTAATGTTATATTTTTTTTGTTGACCAGCGACAGGCCGCTCGGCGCTCGATGGCCTGGCCTAGTGATGTGCCAAGTACGGCTTGACTCGAGTCTGACTCGATTCCTGCTTTGGACTCGCTTACTCGAGTACCAATTTATTTTGACTCGAGTAGTCCAGACTCGATTCCGTACTCGAGTCAAAAATAATTCGAGTACGCAAAACTCGATTCCAGGATTCGAGTACACAAGACTCGATTCCAAGACTCGAGTACGTAAGACTCGATTCTAGGACTCGAGTACGCATGACTCGATTCCAGGAATCGAAGACTCGATTCTGAACTCGCTGACTCAATTAGAAAACGCGAGTCCAGCTGACTCGAATTTAGCACTCAAGTTCAAGTGAAGGTGACTCGCTCGTACTCGATCTGTGTTTACTTACGAAATTAATTAAATTGAATTAATGAAGTAACGCCTAGTAATAAAAGAAAAAACAGGGCAAGTGCTAGTCGGACTCGCGCATCTGGGTCCGTCCAAAATTACCTATGAAAATAATTCAATTCCCGAATCGTATTTCCGTAATATAATTTATTCGGGAATTGAACTGTTTTCTTTTTTCTTGCGATTTTACCAAATAGCAAAAAAAAAAAATTTTCTTGTGACGTAACTACAAAACAGTTTTCAGATTTATTCTTATATGCTGTGCTATAAGACCTTGCTTTATTTTGTAACTTTCTGGACGCAAAATCCTAAAATACACCGGAAGGAGCTTGAGAAAATGTTTGTACCAGAACCGGTGTCGTCAAACTCATACATTTACGATTAAAGTGCGTTTCATCATTAGTAAATTCCTTTCTGCGTAATGTTGGCTCCCCTGAAAGTCTAAACGTCAATGGAGGAAAATCGAGAAAATAGCGACACGCAGTGTTTATTGAGATTTCCCTTTCTCAGGACTTTTTTCCCCTAAAAAAGTTAAATTATGCCTAAGATAATAAAAAGTGGTGAACGAGAATTGGTGTTAAAACTACAAAGCACAGTATTTATCGTTGCAAACACAAATATGTACAACTAGGTGTGTCTGCGACTTCGTTCGCGTGGACTACAGGATTTTGAATTTATTTTTTCTAAAATAAAAGTAGCCTATGTTACTCCTTATTACATCAGCTACCTGCCAAAAAAAGTCCCGTCAAAATCGGTCCAGCCATTTCAGATAAACAGACAGACGAACAAAAATTGGAAAAAAATGTTATTTTGGTGTATGTACCGTATATATTCATATGCATGTAGTAAAAAGCAGTTATTTCAATATTACAAACAGACACTCCAATTTTATTTATATTTATAGATGTATAGATTATACATGCTGTTTTTTTTCCTTTTCTCGAGTTCTGGATTTGAATATGTAGACTCGAGTCATGGATTCGAGTCCAGGATTCGAATCCCGGACTCGAGTCCTGGAATCGAGTCCTGGACTCGAATCCTAGACTCGGGTCCTGGACTCGAGTCAATATTCGAATTCAACACATAGAACTCGAGTACTGAGCTCGAATGGTGGAATCGAGTCATGACTCGAATACCGCATAAACTGACTCGAGTCACAAAACAGCGACTCGGGACATCACTAGCCTGGCCCCTCCGAAATCAAAACCATAGAGCCACATAGAGCAGAGCCGTAGATAGAAGATCTATAGAGAATGGAGGAACAAAAAAAAACTTCATTATATTTAGGGTTACCGTGTCAGCAAAAATTTACCCCATAACTAATGATAAAATGAGAAATAAGTACCTACATAAAGCCTGAAAAAAGACTCTGCTTTATCGATTTTTATCGGGAGGTAGGTGTAATAAAGTTACGAGATATTTAAAATTACGTCTAGACTTTTGATGACTTCTCCAATCAATAATATTTTCGAATATAAATCACTCAGCTTTTTAAAACAGAAAACTTAAAAGGTATTTTTTACCTTGCCAGTTTGCAATTATATAAGTATGTGACCTTCTTGGACGCCACCATTGTTAATGATGTAGATAACTAGGCCTATACTCTTTGATGTAGTCATTCTAGTTATGTTGTGATTCCGGCGCATGCGAATTTACCTCATTTAGTGGTAAATTTTACTATCCTCTTCTATAAAAAGTAGCGATATATCATTATTATTTTTATACATTTATTTATCTCAGGACCATGAGGTCCTGGACCTTTGGAAGGCATACGAGGAGCCGAAACCAACTCGCAGAGGCCCTTTTAGCTGCTTCTAATGGAACGTGGTATATGCGTTATGCTAGTGCATCCAAGGACAACTAGTGTTGGGTAAATAGCCGGATGCTTTGAGTTATTATCGATTATAATCCATAAATAGCCATTAATAGCCTTGCAATGGATGATAACCCTGCTATTAATGTATTGTTAAAAAAATAAATGCTTTTTTTTTGTTAAGTGTAAAATCTGTGGGCGTGATCATAAATTGGGTGCGTGTACGCAGTGTGATTGAATGTATTGTAATTCTTTTTATTTATTTTCACTTTTTGTATGTGAAAAAGTGTTAATATTAAAATAAATACACATTTTTTGGGAAATTCAGTTTTGTTAATTTAGAGATCCAATACTACAAAAACCATAATTACTATTGACACATCGCTTTGTGATTTAACCATCTACCTAATTAATTACTTGATTTAACAAAATGGAGTACTATATTCCATTCTCCGACGTAGCCATGTCTGGCCGAGCTCGCCCTTGGTTTGGTGCGGAGTGTAATCGCGCTAACGCGCTCAAGCACGCAGCATATCAGGCATGGGCTGATGCTGATATGCACAAGAAAAATGACGTAAGCCAGAAGAAGAGAGCTTTCAACAGAGCTGTCAAGTCTTGCAAGAAGGTGATGCGGAGGTCTCGGTTCGACCACATTAGCCGCATCGGGAACAAACTAGCTTCATACCCTGCGGGTAGTAAGGCGTTTTGGTCCCTAGCTAAGTCGGTTGAATCGAACTTCTGCCAATACCACCACTGCTGAAACCCGATGGGTCGCTAGCACATACCGCTGAGGAGAAAGCAAATTTGTTTGCCTCACTCTTCGCGGAATCTTCGCGTCTAGATCCAGGTAACGCGCGGCCCGATGGTTCGATACGACTATGTCGGATATTCTCATCCATCAGAAGGACGTCCGTAGGGTGCTACGTAACCTTGACCTGAACAAGGCTAGCGGTCCAGACGGGATACCAGCAAATGTTTCTGAGAACGTGTGCGCCTGAATTGTCTCCGATCCTGACACGCCTATTTAGGCTTTCATTTGAGGCTGAAAAAGTGCCGATTGCATGGAAGCAAACTAATGTACAGCCCGTGCCCAAGAAGGGGAGTCGGGCTGACCCAGCTCACTACCGACCAATCTCAGTAACGTCCATTCTCTGTAAGACCATGGAACGTGTACTCAACACGCTCCTGGCATACCTAGAAGCTAGTGATATCCTAAGTAACCGTCAATACGGCTTTCGCCGAAATCGGTCAACTGGAGATCTTCTAGCGTATGCCATCCACATCTGGAGTGAGGCCATCAAGAAGCACGGGGAAGCGCTTGCCGTCTTCCTCGATATCTCGAAGGCTTTTGATAGGGTTTGGCATGAAGGCCTTCTTAGTAAGCTTCCATCTTTCGGTTTACCTGCTGGATTATGTGCTTGGATCGCAGACTTCCTGAGTAACCAGTCCATCCGAGTGGTTATCGATGGCTGCTCGTCCGGTCAAATGGCTATTAATGCCGGGGTCCCTCAGGGGTCAGTACTCTCGGCAACATTATTCTTGCTGCACGTAAACGATCTGCTCAAGCCCGGTACCTTTGGGTATGCAGATGACAGCACTGTTGCCGAGAGTTACATATCCAACACGCTAGCTAATGGGTCACAGATCCAGTCTCTTCGAGAGGCTATGGTTGAGCGCTTGAACTTGTCCTTGGAGGCAGTCTCCGAATGGGGCGATGCCAATTTGGTCAAGTTCAATGCTGCAAAAACCCAGGCGTGTCTATTTTCCGCTAAAAGGAGCCAATTCAGCCCCGCTCCAACTTTCCAGGGTGTAACCGTGCCGATAACGGACTATCTTGACCTTCTTGGTGTTACGCTGACATCAACACTCAACTTTGGGCCATACATCGAGGCTCAACTGGCTGCAAAAAAGCACAGTACTTCACGCCGGAACAGCTGCTCAAACTTTATCAAGCTCAAGTTCGATCGTGTATGGAGTATTGCTCTCATCTTTGGGACGGATCTGCCCGATACCAGCTTGATGCACTTGAGGCAATTGAGAGGCGAGCCAGAAGGATAATTGGCGATGATACACTCGTCAAGTCGAGGCTTCAAAGTCTTGAGCATCGACGCAGGGTCGCTAGCCTGTCGGTTTTCTACCGGTTGCATTTCGGAGAGTGTGCGTCGGAATTGCATAACCTAATTCCGCCTAGCCCGTTCCATCATCGGACTACCAGACGTACGGCTATGCGCCACCGGTACATGGTGGATATCCCACCTACACGCACAAAACGTTTTGGGAACACATTCATTGTGCGTGCAGCTAGGGAGAGGAATTCCTTGCCGGAGTCTGTGTTTCCTGATAGCTACAAACCGGGAATCTTTAAGTCGAGAGTGAATAGGTTTCTTCTAGGTAAGCGCGTTCCATCGTCGACCGCATCGTCGCTTTCCATCAGGTGAGATAGCGGTCAAGCGCGAATAAATTTTAACCGATACGTAAAAATGTATGGTACAATAAGTAAGTTACTTATTAGCTCTTTTCTGTGAATACGACGTAGGTAAATTATAGACAATGGAAAATACCCGAGCGGTTAGTTAGTAGGTAACATGCATCCCCGTACCCCCGTTTCTCGTGCTATCTCTTTCTGGCGCTAATATTATTCGTGCCAGAAAGAGATGCATGAACTGCATTACAGCGACGCCAACCGAATCCGGAATCAGTACGTCGACTGATACGTTTCGGTGAAGAAGTCCTTTTTCGTGTGTTGTTGGTTTGGGTGTATAATCATAAAATAAATAATATTTTTAAATGAGACAGATTAGTTTTAAATTGCACATTTATTAACTACAAAGATGATGAAAATGAAGTCTAATCTGACAGTCCTAAGCCAGAAAACCATGAAGGGAAATTTTCAATCACTAAAATAACATTAATAGCAGGGTTATCATCCATAATTGCTATTAATGGCTATTAACTGAGTTTTAATTGATTATTAGCCAAATGATATTAACCGGATTATTATCATTGCCCATCACTAAGGACAACCCACGGTTGAAGGGAAACTATTGCAACATGTGAAAAACTAATATAAGGCTATGGTTTTTGGAGTCTTAAGTGGACTGGTTACCAGGAACTATGTTAAGACTATGGCCCCTGCCTAAACAATGTTTTTAATTTCCATCGATAAAAAGGCAAGGGGTGACTTGCACACTCAACAAATGGGCCCCCAAAATGGTCGCTAGCACGAAGTGACGTAGCAACAAGAGGGCAACATATCCTGATGTGCTTGAGGAGTGGAGAGGTATACCACGGCTATTAGGACAATCCCGGAAGTACGGTCAAGATCCCTACCAGCACCTTACTGGATTATACATCCTTCTCCCGAGCGCATTTGCTCTTGCGAATCTCCACTCAAGCCAGCCAATAAAGGCAAGAGAGAGGTGGGAGCTCTGTTCCTCGTCAGTGTTCACTACGACCGGCCAATAAAGGCAAGCCGGAGATGAAGAACAAGAATTCTCCCGGGAGATCGGGTCCGTGGGATCGCTAATGCCCAACAGTTCGCCACAAAACTGCCCTGCGGATTGTATCTCTCTTGGTCTGGCCCCTCACCCTAGGCATGTTACGGCTAAGCAAGCGCTACCGACACAGACTTAGGGTTCATTGAAGCGCGTAAGCCCCACCACGACGTCAACGTAGAGATACGGCGATGGGGTCATTATTATTATTTCGTTTATTCATTAAAGTACATATAAATTATATTTTTAAATATTCAATAAAAAATAATAAACATTTAAAAATATAAAAAATTGTAGCCCACCGGTATCGGGAACAGGGTCCAAGCTACCGGCGGTCAGGGCTCCAGAGAAAGGAACCTCCTGACTATACGAGCCGTGTCCAGCAATACTGCTTTCTGAATCAAGCCATTGATCCAGCCGCCTAACGAGAGCCTCCTAAGGTGTTGGTCGAGGCTCTTGGCTATTAAGCCATTGGCTGAAACAACTATCGGTACAATGATCGCTGAATCCACTTCCCACATGTCGACAACCTCGCGAGCCAAGTCAATATACTTGATTTGTTTATCTTTCTCGGCTTTCACGAGGTTCTCGTCATGCGGAACGGATATGTCAACAATCATTGCACGCCTCTCGCTTCGGTCCACCACCACTATATCAGGCTTATTGGCCACAATAGTCCTGTCAGTGATGATGGGCCGATCCCAGTACAAAGTGATATGACCTTTATCAAGAACTGGGTCGGGCTCATACCTATAGTATGGCACTTCCGATTCCACAAGAGAGTATTCCAGAGCAAGTTGCTGATGGATAATCCTAGCTACAAGGTTGTGCCTATGCAAGTACTCTCCGTTAGCAAGACGAGAACAACCAGAGATAATGTGACGGATTGATTCTCCCAGACGGTGACATGCCCGACAGATGTCAACCGTGCCGTCCTTCACAATAAATCTCCGGTAGCTATTCGTCATGATAACTTCGTCCATAATTGCACAGACAAAACCTTCGGTTTCCCCAAAGAGGTCACCGAAACGCAGCCAGGCTACAGACGCCAATTGGTCTACATCGGGCCCATGAAGGGCCCGGAAAAAGCGTCCGTGAAGCTCCTTGCTCTGCCATACTTCCCTGCGATCGTCAGTGTCAAGCACTATCGGTTTGCGCCAGTTCTCGTTAGCCAGGGAGAGCGGGGTGAGTCCCTTGTCCAGTGCCACTACATCTCAATGCATACCCACGTCGACAGCTAGGAAATATTCCCTGAGACTGCATACCATTATTATTATTAGGTAGAATAATTCTAATCTCCCTAATATTAAGTAATTTCATTGATAAAAATATAGCAACACTGTTTTTCCAAATTGCCAACATTATGGCGACGGAACTTCTAAAGTGAAACGCACTGTACGGATCTGCGGAATTTTTAGAAAAAAAAAATGTACTCCTGACAGACAAGATGATTGTCGATGCCAACCATTTGTGATTATCTGTGGAAAGTGGTAAAGTGGTCAGCATTAGTGTATAATCTGTGGTGATCAGTGGAAAAAAAAATAGAATATCAATAACTGTGTCGTGTGCAAGACGCTTATTATTTGTATACAAATAAAATGTTTTTATAACAGTTTGAGTAATTAATTAACATTTTAACGGTATTAAGTATTTTATGTATTTTACATACGTTTCTGTGCGTCATTCTTGTTCCGAATAATTGTACCAGTAATTAGAACACAGATTGGAAAATGTGAGTAAAATAAGTTTTATGAATCTGCGAATGATTTTATAGAAATAATGCTTAATTTGTGTTTATTTTTATTTTATAGCTAATAATATAGATTAAATTACCATAGTCATAGTTATCTAACAGCTATTAACATCGACTTTTTTCTGCTAGCTTGATTGTTATCATAAGAAAATTAAATTGATTACCTATTTAATTAACTTAAAAGCGGTTGAATACCTATTTTTAAAATCCTGCGAATGTTTTTTTTTTATGGTGTTGAATTCTTTTTTTTAGTTCGTTTTCCGTTTTTCAAATATTAATTTTGTACATACTCAACAATATATTTGATTTTTATTCCTTTTTTTTTAATACTAATGGCCCGCCCAGTCTTTTTCCGGGTTATATAACATAATTATCTTAGATCCATATGGATTATATCAATTGGTAAAAGAATTTTGTTGTTAAGTAGCTAAGTGAAAAAGAAATCACTTTGTACTTGTTGAATAGGTGATTAGTCAATTTGACTATGACTACATTATACAATTTTGATAACTTATAAAGCCAATCTGTATTTTTCCGCTATATCTTATTTCTTTTTAATTTGATCCTTATTAGCAATTAATTTATTACATTATTACACTGATACAGCATTTAATTTCTTTCCGAAATCATTGGGTTTGATCCCTAGCTAGCTTTAATATAAAAAAGGAGCTAAAGTGGAATTCCTTGTCGCAGTCTGTGTTGCCTGATGGCTACAACCCTGGAATCTTTAAGTCGAGAGTGAATAGCTTTCTTCTAGGTAAGCACGTTCCATCGTCGCTTTCCATCAGGTCAGATAGCAGTCAAGCGCCCTATAAACAAATAAATTAAAAAAAACCCAATGTTGCAGTTTTAGCTTTCACCAAAATCTGGTCAGTCCTTTGAGTGTTGATGATATTCATCATAGTTATGAATTGGCTATCCACACTCACTTTGGCACTAAACCCTGTATATAAATACTGAATGTAGTAAACCTTTGAAATAAAAAACCTTTCATTATGCGTACAGCTAAAGAGTGGATTTCTTGCCGGGGTCTGTGTTTCCTGATAGCTACAACCTAGGGGTCTTTCAGTCAAGTATGAATAGGTTACTTCTAGACAAGCGTGCTCCATCGTCGGCCACATCATCACTTACCATCAGGTGAGATAGTGGTCAAACACAAGCCTATCAATTATAACAAAAAAAATTTGGTTTCTGAATCACAATTTATTGTGAATCATAGAAGACCTTAAACACATTTCAACTTTCTTTCTTTAAAAAAAAAAACAATTTTGCAATACTGTGTGCTTCAGCAGACTTTGCAGAGCCTACTTCCATTTTTTTTTCTTCCCTTATGGGAAGTCATGGGCATATGACTATGACAAAGTTTCTTTTTTAGTATGTATGCTTAGATTTGCCGAGTTTATTAACGCTGCTGAACGCTGGCGTTCCCTCTCTCATTGTACCTATTTCTATTGTGTCGCTAATTACGGTATACGAAGGGTAATGTCTAGTCTCATCAATTAACTACCTACTGAGAGAGTGTAACATTAAAATCTCCATCATAAATTAATATGAGACTTGACTTCATATTAATTATATCAATTAAACTTATTATTTTATGATCGTTATATGATAAAATAAGAGTGTAATTATCTTATAAATGCACAATAAATCGTCACAATAAACTATGGAAGATATGTAATTCTGTTCAGGTTCTGCTATGCAATGCAAAAATTTTTACTTTTGTTTAAAAATTATTGTATAGAATCCTAGTTGGTCTATAATGCTACAATTGCCAAAACGAATCTTGAGCGCTCGGCGTCAGAGTGGGCATCGCTTTGCGCATTCCATACATTGGCGAGCCAATCGCCTTCGTTTTTAGATACATGCAGCAACGCAGGGAACGAATCAGGAGTGACGTCTATGACGCAAAGGCGCGGCGAGCCAATCACTGACACTCCCCGCCGCCGCGTCTCACTTCGCGCCACTAAAGAGACCAAAAATTTGACTTCTGCGCAACCGCTCAAGATCCGCGACGGCAATTGTAAATAAACTGTAATATTTGAAGAGTCTTTTCATTAAGACATAACTGTGTTTGTTCTTATATTTTTAAATACATCAAGCTTATTGTAGAAATAACCTTTAATGTCAGGGAATATAATCCATGTTTTCAGACTAGACCTTAAAAAACTAAGCTAGTACTAAAACCTAAGCAAATACAATATTAAACTTAACACAAAATATTATCCTAAACACAAAATACTCGTAGCTTGTTTAACTATAATGTTAATATAAACTGAGATACGTAAAAGTCTTTCCAATAAAACATAACTGTGTTTGTCCTTATATTTTTAAATAGATAAAGCTGATTGTAGAAATACTCTTTAATGTCAGGGATTATAATCCATGTTTGCAGACTAGAGTAAAAAAAATATGTTAGTACTAAAACCTAAGCAAGTACAATTAACTAAACACAAAATGTTATCCTCAACACAAAATATTATCCTCAAATATAATGAATCACTCCTGCTTAACCAACACATGTATGACGTGATTCAACATGAGAGTATTAAATCTGTCATTAACATCCTCAGAATGCTTTAAGCTTGACTGCATGCTATAAGCAGACTGCTAAAAGCGACATCACCTTTCTGCCCACCACTGCGTAGAAGTCAAAAACACGCGCCTGAGCGAATTTACCAATGCCGCTACAAAAGCGCGGCAGCCCCAAAAGCATTCTGAAGCTGTTATTAAATATAATGGCTCACAGGGCGTCCAGTATTTTCCGCGTATAGCTAATCCACAGGCTACTTCTGCAAAAAGCTTGTATCCATAATTTCATAAGTCATAAGTCATTTATTTCATAACAATGTAACATTGTGTTGAAAATAATAATAAAAAATAAAAAAAAACAATTTCGCCGATAGTTTGTAGGGGAAAAAAACAACATGCAACATACTACAAAATCCTAATAAAAACAATATATGTCCATTGTTCAGTCATAAAAATAAAAAGGACATATACCCTTTTGAAAACACCCTTGCATAAGAAAGGCTCCACCGAGAATTGCAATATCGCACGCAAGCAAAGTTTTAGGTACTGCACATTTTTAACGCTAGACTGCAGGCTTACCTTACTCGCCAAATTGCGCCTGAACAAAGCTTATTTGTAAAAGGGAGAGATCATTATTCTGCGACAGATCATTGAAAAGGCCAGGGAATTTAACACACCACTACTCATCTGCTTTGTTGTTTTACACCAGGCTTTCGACACTGTCATATGGGAATGCCTCTGGAAAACCCTGTTAGAGATGGATGTACCAAAGCACTTGATATTCTTACTGAAGGGACTATATGAAGATGGCGCTGCAGCAGTACTGGTGGATCTCGTACTGCTGCAGTGCCGTGTTCCTTTCGGAAACTTTGAAGACGGATTCCGGTGTTCGGCAGGGATGTATTTTGTCGCCCTTATTATTTAATAACTACACAGAATAAATCATGGGCGTCATCTTGGATGGTTGGGGGAAGGGTGTGTCACTAGGTGGGTGGGTGATAAATAACTTAAGGTATGCTGATGATACGACCCTTCTTGCAACAACTAAAGAGGATTTGGAAGAGCTCTTGACTCGCCTGGATAATGTTAAGCGTTCAATTCGAACTGACTAAGAGTCAGTTACCAGTCAGGCACCAGACGAAAATTATTATAGTGGACCGGGCTGAACATCACACCAAAGGTGTACTGACTATCGCCAACCTCGAAGTAGTCCAGAGCTACACCTACCTCAGTTGCTATATCTCGAACGCTGGAGGATATGAGCACGAGGTCAAGCGCCGCCTGGCCATCACCAGGACGGCAGTAGAGCGTCTAGGGAAGATATGGAGAGACAGCAGAATTACACAGAATACCAAAGGTCGTCTAATGCAGTCTCTGGTTTTTCGAATCTTTTTTCTACGGGGCCGAGACGTGGTCATTAAGGCTATAAGATCACCGACAAATTTATGCCTTAGAGATGTTGTGTTGAAGACGGTTTTTGAAAATATCGTGGACAGCATTCCGCGCCAATAACTCCATCCTCAAAGAGCTTCACATACGGGATAGACTTTCGTCGATTGTGCAGTTACGAATATTGAAGTTCGTTAGGCATAACTCCAGTCCAGAACCAAGGATTCGAAGGAAAGACTTGTAGTTCACGGTCGCGTTGAAGGCAGGAGAGCCCGGGGTCGATCTCTGACTCGTTGGATCGGACTTATCACCACGGCTACGCAGTCGACCGCAGTGTGCACGTAATGTCAACAACCGCCAAGCGACGGCGGCGCACCGCAGTACTGTTTATCAACAGCCACGACCACTCTGACAAAAGTGCCCGATTAAGAAGAAAAGAATAAGTCGCTAATCGAAAATCTACTCGTAAGTTTTTGCGATTTGAGAGTTATTATTGCCCGGGGACGACGACATGTTAAAAACTTTTGAAAATTAGATTTATTAAAAAAATCTAGTGATATTGAAGTCTTGCATGGTTAACAAACCCATCCCCAATTATGTGGCACTTACCTATAAAATACAAATAACTATGGACCCCTCATTTTCGTATTGCTGTGTAATAGTACGAGATCAGTAGAAGAAATCTCTTCCGTCATCTGGTATTCGATTATGATAAATATTGTGCTAGATAATGCGTTTGTTAAGACATTCCGAATAGGTTGCCTAGCTAAATCTGGTACCAATGATGTTAAACAATAAAATTTGTCTGAGATCGCGAACATTTTATATTTTAGACTTTATCCAAATACTTACAAATTGAGTTCTATCGTAACTAATAGCTTCTATTAGACTGAAAAACACAAATTAACATGAAAAAAATCGATCAAATAACAGATGAAGGTAAACTTTTACTTAACAACCTATAGTTTTTCAGTTCCTTGGGGTACATTCTTTCAGCTAATGCTCGAGTTTCCCAAATAACAAATGAGGGATAATTGATGTCAAAAATGTAACAACAATTAATTTTATTGTTTAACATAATTGGCACCAGATTTAGCTAGGCAGTTTATTCGCAATGTCTTAATGAACGCATTATCTAATTTATAATATTTATCATAATCAAATAACAGATGAGGGAAGAGATTTCTTCTGTCGGATCTTAGATCATAAAGGCTACTATGTTAGTAGAAAAAGTGGGCCATTTGTGGTGGTGCAAAATTGTCAAAAAACTCCAGCCGCTGTGGATGGAGTGAGAGGGAGTGTTACTGAGACTTATACGGACTATAAAACAATACTGTGTTCGTTCAGCTGCCCTCTGCGTTTCAGGGCCTTACAACCCAAAAACCTTAAGTAGACCTCTACTAGGTCTACTTTCTGTGAGCAGCTGAATTTGACGAATCAACATTATTACATAACATCACGCCTTTGCTCCCCAAAAGGTAAAGCAGTAAAAACCTAATTATAAACCTTCTGGGACTGGACAGATCAGTCTGCACTTGGTGGTGGGAACATCACCAGTCGCTCCCTATTAAATAAATGCTTATACACTATTTAAGCGTAACGGATAGACCCCTGTGCATAGCAAATTAGGGGATATGCATGCTCCTTGCGCGCTCGAACGTCACCGGCGACATGCAAAACGATCACTAAATTTCTACATAGTGAATTTCTCGTAGAGTCAAGTTCAGAGCGAAATTTCACATACACCGGTGATATTTCACTGGCGTGTTGCAATTGTATTGAAGGTCAAGGTGTTGCCTTCTGCAAGCATCTGTGAGCTGATGAATTAAAAAAAAAATTTTGTAAAAAGTCATAGAACAAAAGTTGATGTTTATGATGTTAGTAATAAAGTCCTGCAAGGTTGTTACTGTTTTACAAATAACCCTGTAAGTATAAGATTGGCAGTGAAGAATTTCCGGTGAAGGAAGTGCGTGTTTCTATTTATACCTGGACCTAGACCATGACGTTTAAAGTAAGGTTGTTTTAATCTTGTTTCAGTAGGGGTAAGAGCCAGAGCTATACAGATTGTCTAGCGCCATCTCTTACCCTCACCGAAACAAGATTAAAACAATCTTACTTCGAACGTCATGGTAACCCCGCTGATCTCAACGTTTAAAAGACAGTATTAAAGCCAGTGAAGATCATTTTGAATGAGCTTCGTATGTTTTTAGTGCTCATTTTTAGGGTTCCGTAGCCAAATGGCAAAAAACGGAACCCTTATAGATTCGTCATGTCTGTCTGTCTGTCTGTCTGTCTGTCTGTCTGTCTGTCTGTCTGTCTGTCTGTCTGTCCGTCTGTCCGTCCGTATGTCACAGCCACTTTTTTCTGAAACTATAAGAGCTATACTGTTGAAACTTTGTAAGTAGATGTATTCTATGAACCGCATTAAGATTTTCACACAAAAATAGAAAAAAAGCAATAAATTTTGGGGGTCCCCATACTTAGAACTGAAACACAAATTTTTTTTTTTCATCAAACCCATACGTGTGGGGTATCTATGGATAGGTCTTCAAAAATGATACTGAGGTTTCTAATATCATTTTTTTCTAAACTGAATAGTTTGCGTGAGAGACACTTCCAAAGTGGTAAAATGTGTGTCCCCCCCCCTCTAACTTCTAAAATAAGAGAATGATAAAACTAAAAAAAATATATGATGTACATTACTATAAAAACTGCCAACGAAAATTGGTTTGAACGAAATCGAGTAGGTAGTTTTTTTTTAATGCGTCATAAATCGAAAAAAAATACACTATTGTTAAAACATCGATCAAAGTTACAACACATTACAAGAACTTTTATATTATGTTACTTGCTGCTACGGAACCCTTCATGGGCGAGTCCGACTCGCACTTGGCCGGTTTTATGAGATTAGATTACATGAGATTACATACATACCTATTTGTCGAATTTATAAACAAGTTTTTTTTGAAGTCAAAGTTCAAATAAATTATAATGTTGCTAATTGAGTTTTTTACTTATGGTTAATAGTTGGTTAGCTAATAACTGGATAGAATTGCGCTTCTAAAATTACGACTGCAAAATACCAACAGATTCGTATGTGATTGTTTCTTTGAGAAATACTATTGTTACATACCATCAGGTGTTAAAAAAATAAAAAAAAACCAAAATACCATGGTAAGTATACAAACGTATTTTTGCGAAAGTTTAAAATGAATATTCTGCATGCGTTCATCCAGAGTCCATAATATAAATATTCAACCATGACGTCATCATGCATGGTCCCACACCGGGTTTCTTTGCTCTTGCGAACCCTGCAAGTAGAACCCAAACTATCTATTGAAGCTTGGTTTCCCCACTCAGTCCATGATAGACTATAATTGTGTATGAGCCACGGCGGCCATCATTCAGAGAGTCGGTTATTCCAGCCAACCCACCTCTCCAGAAACAAATTAGGCTTGTGAGCATGATCAGGGTATCTGAGTAAGAGTCCCTAGAGTATGCGTGCAGGTGTTGTTTAGATACAGCATAGTCTCCTTGGCCTGCCTGCATCCTGGTGTCAAGGATCACCAGCTATCTGCTTGTGTGGTGTGTGTGTTCACTTAGCCAACCACGCAGCTGAGCAAAGGGGATGAGCACGATTGGTTCGGGTCCAAACACCAGCGCCCCAGATCCGTGTGCATCAGAATGGCGGGTGTAATTTCCAGATTTGCTTAAATTTATTATAGTTATTTGGTACCTTCTGTGTACCTTTACGTACCTCTTTTGAAAATCTGTGTACCTAAACCCATACAATGATATTTTAAAAATTAGGTACACCCGCCATCCTGACGTCAGAACCGCGGGTGTACTGCTAACTAATCTATGTAGCCAAGCGTAATGTATAAGTAAATTTGGTATCTCTTGTGTACCTGCAGATACAAGTATTAAATAAACGAAATACTGTAACATTGCTGCGAAAAAAAGAAAAGATTTTTCTTAGACGACGTTACTATTTTATAATCTATACATCTATACATATAAATAAAATTGGAGTGTCTGTTTGTAATATTGAAATAACTGATTTTTACTACATGCATATGAATATACGGTACATACACCAAAATAACATTTTTTTAAATTTTTGTCTGTCTGTCTGTCTGTTTGTCCGGGCTAATCTCTGAAATGACTGGACTGATTTTGACGGGACTTTTTTGGCAGGTAGCTGATGTAATAAGGAGTAACATAGGCTACTTTTATTTTAGAAAAAATAAATTCAAAATCCTGTAGTCCACGCGTAAAATAGTACCGCCGTCTAAGAAAAATCTTTTCTTTTTTTCGCAGCAATGTTACAGTATTTCGTTTATTTAATACTTGTATCTGCAGGTACACAAGAGGTACCAAATTTACTAATACAGTTTGCTTGGCTACATATATTGGTTAGCAGTACACCCGCGGTTCTGACGTCAGGATGGCGGGTGTACCTAATTTTTAAAATATCATTGTACGGGTGTAGGTAAACAGATTTTCAAGAGAGGTTCGTAAAGGTACACAGAAGGTATCAAATAACTGTACAAAATTTAAGCAAATCTGGAAACTACACCCGCCATTCTGATGCACACCCAGATCCTCCTAGCCAGCTCATCATTGCCCAGTGAGCTGCTATGGCTGGTACAATTTTTCTGTAGGGACGTGAGAAGAGTCATAGATCCTTCTATTTTGATATCATAGGCTATCAGAATGATACCAACACATTCCACCTAATAGATGGTGTTGAGTTTTCCTAGCGGTCTGAATATTTTGATATTGAGGTCATTGGAGAAGGGTCTCGTTCCAGTATCTGTCTTTGATTCATCTTTTCTTTTTTGGAAATGATGTGCCTTTGGACTTTTGTTGCTAAGAGATGGCATCATGGACAGCATCTTCCATTACGTGTATGTGTCTAGCCTGAATGACATTAAGGCTGCTTCCTCCCGTACTATGAGATGTTGTGGTGGCAGCCCCAACTTCGCCTGCAGGGCAGCAGTGGGTGCAGTTCTCGCACTGTTATTGATCGCTACGCAGGCGAGTTGCTACAGTTTTTTTAAGGTCTTTTTGATTTGTGCTCAGGTTGGTCTTAGGCCACAAAAATAGAGAGCCATATTTATGTGATGATCGGCCGTATGACTGTGGTATATAACCATGGGTGACTTTTGGGATGATGCCCAGTTTCGGCCCAGCACGCGCCTGCACTGCCTCATAGATATATACTTACTGGCTTTGTCCAATTCTATCAGCTTTGTTCACTCCTCACGACCGTAAGGAGTCGTCCGCTTTTTTCCGGTCAAAAGTCAATTTTACTCCAGTTTTCCTATACAAATCCAATTTTGCCCAATTCCGCTGCTGCTGGTCCAGGTGCTTACTTGGCCTCAGTTGATAAAGTGGTAGTTCCGAAGAACTATTCTTATGTAGAAGGTGAAAAAAGCAAGTAGCTACAGTTTTGGTAAGGTTCACGGCTAGTTGTTATTCTTTGCACCAGTCCTCTAGTATCTTCAAGGATTGACACATGAGGTTGCATAGCGTATTTCCGTGGATGCCGTTTATTATTATAGTTCTGTCGTCGGCGTATCCTACGGTGAAGTTCCCTGCGTGACAAGTCTAATGTCTGTAAGGACAGGCAAGTATGCATGACGTTAGTCGGCTGCAACTTGTCGGTGAACTGGATCCTGTGTAGCTGCCATCAGATAAGGAATTTCTAGATTCATTCTGATCTTAGAATAAAATAGAATAGCATTTTCGACGCAGGCAATACAATGGACATCTTCATGTAAACTGTAGGCTAACGTAAGATATTACTGTGAGTTGTATTGAATTTGACAGTTCTTCTTCATATTTTATCGGCAGGTAGGGTGGCCAACCATTTTTGAAGAAAAACTAACGTATTGTTACGTACGTGGGTAATCAAATGCCGATTTACTGACGAGAGAACTTTATTTACCACAAACAATAACAAATCAGTCCAGTCAACAATAATCCGAATCGCAATTAACACTAGAGTACCGTTACACTATCGCTTAGGTCGTTAGATAAAATCACTTCAAGTACTAGGGTAGTTCGCTCTTGATCGCAGTCGAAATCACAACTGACTCGCTTCCGGCCGGGGGCTCGTATTTATATGCGGAGCCAAGAAAATTCTAGATACCGACTTCCCACGAACGATCCAGAATTCCAGAACAATTGAATCGCTTCTCGAAGTCATAAATTATTTTTATTACTCGTGGTAATAAGAGTCACTTTCATGCGAATTTCGACTCTATTGTTAACGTCGGAGAGTACCATTTCCTATAAATACCTAACTACTACTTGTAAGTACTTTGTGGATGTTTCGAGATTTTTCTAAGTCTGGGTACGTACAACCATTCTAGACCTTTCGAACAGCAATGCGTTTTAATTGTTACGTGCTACTCTTTATATTCTCGGAGATATGGCGGGTTCACGTTTAATGGCGTAACAGTGCCCCCCTCTTAGTCATGCTCGTCCCGAGCATTATTAGATCCGTGATACGGCGCCAATCTATCCACATGGACAACCTTGGGTTTCCCTCTTAGCCCTTTCTTGATGCGGTAGGTCACGTCATTAATCCTTTTTAACACGGTGTAAGGTCCCTCCCATCGAGCTTGGAGTTTCGGCGACTTCCCTTTCCGTCGAAGCGGGTTGTGAAGCCAGACCAGTGTACCTTCCTCAAATCCCTTGGCATTGGCATTACGGTCGTATCTAGTTTTCATTTTTACGCTGGTGTTCATGCTATTCTCACGAACTCGTTTATGCACTTCGTCCAATTGATCTTGAAGGTCACTTACGTAGTCCGTAACTGGCTTAGTCTTGTCAGGTGGCACGCCAGTTATGGCATCGACTGGAAGTCTCATCTCCCTGCCGAAATTCACTCTTGCTGGGGTATGTCCCGTGCTATCATGCACTGCCGATCGGTAAGACATCAGAAATAGTGGAATATACCGGTCCCAGTCCTTCTGATGGTCATCGACAACCTTAGCCAGGTGATTCTCCAGGGTTTGGTTAAACCTTTCCACCATTCCGTCCGACTGAGGGTGCGCAGGTGTGGTGCGTGTCTTATAAATTCCCAGAAGAGTACACATTTCCTGGAACAGCGCAGATTCGAAGTTACGGCCTTGATCGGAATGGATTTCCAAAGGTGCGCCATACCGACATACTACTTCTTCGACCACCTTCTTCGCCACTGTCGTCGCTTCCTGATTGGGTATGGCGAAGACTTCGGGCCACTTTGTGAAATAGTCCTGGATCACCACTATGTACTTGTTTCCATCATTTGTAACTGGAAAAGGTCCAGCGACGTCGATAGCGATGCGTTCCCATGGGGCTCCCACATTGTACAGCTGAAGCCTGCCCCTGCTCCTAGTCTGTGGTCCTTTCACAGATGCGCACGCTGTACATTTCCGACACCATTGCTCTATGTCATCTCTACAATTGAGCCAGTAATACCGCTGTCTCACTTTCAGTAGAGTTTTCTTGATGCCCAGGTGTCCTCCAGAAGCACCATCGTGTATTTCCTGTAGCAGGGGGACTACTTCACATCGTGGTACTATCACTTGTGTGGTCACCTCCTTGCCATCGTTCGATTCCCATTTCCTACAAAGCACATCATTTTCTAGGACTAAACTGTCCCACTGTGCCCAGTAGCTCTTAGTTACGGGACTGTGTGACGATACTTCACTCCACTGGGGCCTAGTTCCGCTACGCTTCCAGTCCAGTATAGGTCGAATATCGTCATCTTCTTCCTGGGACTTCTTGAAGTTGCCGTCAGCCCTAATTAAATTAACGTGTTCTCGGACTTCATTCTGCTGGCAGTGTCTGCAGTCATCATTACATGGACGTCGCGACAGGGCGTCAGCATTGTTATGCCCTTTTCCACTACGATGTTCCGTCACAAAGTTAAACTCCTGCAGCTGCTCGAGCCATCTTGCAACTTGGCCCTCAGGGTTTTTAAATTGTAAAAGCCATTTCAATGCAGCGTGATCCGTCCTCAACGTAAATTGTCTTCCTATGAGGTACTTGTGGAAATGCTGCAAGGTTTTAACCACAGCCAGCAGTTCTCGTCGAGTCACGCAGTAGTTTCTTTCTGGCTTTGAAAGTGCCTTACTGAAGTAAGCGATTACGACCTGTCTGTCACCTTGCACCTGTGACAACACTCCACCAATTCCCGTGTTGCTGGCATCGGTATCAACGACAAATCTTCCGTCTCTGCTCGGGTACCCCAGTATAGGCGCTTCACACAACCGTTCTTTTAGCTCGTTGAATGCTGACTCACAGTCGTCGTTCCAGATAAAATCTCGTTTATCCTCAGTCAGCTGATGTAGAGGTTTTGCAATGTCCGAAAAATTCTTGACAAACCGCCTGTAGTATGTGCACAACCCTAGAAATGCACGTACTTCCGTTTTGTTCTTTGGAACCGGCCACTGTTGGACTGCCTTTACCTTCTCAGGGTCGGTTCTCACCCCGTCAGCGGAAATAACATGTCCTAGGTAGCTGACCTCCTTCTTGAACAGGGCGCACTTCTTTGGACTTAGTTTTAGGTTAGCCCCTCGTATCCTGGTGAACACTTTCTCCATATTCCTCAGGTTTTCCTTAAAAGTGCGACCCATTATAATGACGTCATCCAAATATACCAGACAAACGTCACCAAGAAGGCCCACCATGACTCTCTCCATGAGGCGTTCAAACGTCGCTGGAGCGTTGCATAACCCAAACGGCATGACGTTAAATTGCCACAGGCCGCTGCCAATACCCGTACTGAACGCTGTCTTTTCTTTATCTTTTTCGCTGATTTCCACTTGCCAGTAGCCACTTTTCAAATCAATGGTCGAAAACCACTTCATGCCACTGAGCATATCCAGCGTATCGTCTATCCTTGGTAAGGGATAACTGTCCTTCTTCGTCACATTATTCAGCATTCTGTAGTCCACACAAAATCTGGTGCTGCCGTCCTTCTTCTTCACCAGAACGACTGGAGAAGACCATGGACTCGTAGAAGGCTCAATTATTCCGCTATCAGCCATGTCCTTTACCATTTCTGCTACCTCAGATTCCTTAGCCCAGGGTATGCGGCGCGGTCTCTGTTTAATTGGTCTAGCATCACCTGTATCTATCTCATGCTTGACGAGACCTGTTCTCCCGCAGTCTTTTCCCGTTGCAAAGATATCTCGAAACCGTAGCAGGAATTCCCTGGCTTGCTGCAATTCCGAAGTCGATAAATTGCTCTTAGAATTTTCCAGAAGTTGCTGGATGTGATCCGTTTCAACTTTTGTCGTGTCTTGCTTTGCAGGAGATGTATTGATTTGACGGAGATACTGAACTTCTTCACATCTCCCAACAACACTGTTTTTCTTCAGTTGGACCTCTTCTTTTCCAAGGTTCACAATCCTGACCTTGGATTTCCCTGTCGTCATAACTAATGTCCTCGCAGTGATGATCTCCGGGTGCCGGCCAGTATCCTCTACCAAAACACATCTTGTTTGCCTGATTTTCTTGGGAAACTTTACTTCGACTAAGGTTTCTGTTCTCGGAGCCAGTGTAGTATTCTTTAAACAATAGAGGTTGCATGACTTAATTCCTCGCAGGAAGACTTCTTGATCTGGGAATTTCAATACTCCCCTGTCGATATCTAAAATACATCGGTTATTCCGCAAGAAGTCGAGACCCAGTATGCAATCGTCGGTAATATTCGCAATTAACGCAGGATGGATATACACTTGATCACCGATTTTAAACTCTATTTCTGTATCACCGAGGACGGAGACTGACTGGCCGGTTGCTGTCTGAAGTCGGCAGGATGGAGACTCTCTTTGCCACAAGATGGTGCGTTTCAGCAACTCAGGTCTTATAACAGTCCGTGACGCCCCCGTGTCAACGGTAAAATTGCAAGCACGATGATTCAGCGTCCCTTCGATGATCAAACTATTTCCGTTGTGAACTTGATTGATGGTGATGGTTGGGGCCTTCAGTTGACCAGCCAGCACCCGCCCCGCGGCCCTGGCGACATTTAGTTTAACGACTCCTCGTTAACTTGAGTTCCGGAGTCCACACTTCCCCTTTTCCTCTTGGGGCAATCGGTACGAATGTGCCCTTTTTCTCCGCACCCGTAACACGTCGGAATATAGCGGGACTTTGCCGAAGAAGAAGCCACCACTTCTCGGTGACGTGGTTGCGCTGAATGCGAGACCACCACTTCCCTAACTCTATGCGTACGTGAATCTTGTCGTACGGCTTCTACTTCCAGAGCGTGAGCCATCGCACTCTTTAAAGTTTGGTGGTGTCCGAGTCGCACCATAGCTCTGACATCAGTATCCCGTAGACCGTCGATGAATGCTTGCACCAGATTTACTTCCACCGTCTCTGGTGTCATTGACATGTACGCACGCCGGACTAGCCGTTCAACCTCGACTCCCCATTGCTGGAGGCTCTCGTTCGACCTCTGCGTTCTCTCGCGTAACTGAGCGCGGAAAACGTGCTCGAGGTGCTTGTCTCCATAACGAGTGTCCAGTCCCTCCATGAGACGCTCCAATGTCCTGCCGTCCGCAGGAAGGTTCTCTAGGACCAGCAGGGCGTCCCCTCGTAGAGCCAAAGTTAATGCCGCGAAAGACTGTTCATCATCCCAGCGGTTCGTCTTAACCAATGTTTCGAATTGGTATTTGAATGCCGTCCAGGAAGACGTGCCATCAAAACGCGGCACATCAAATTTTGCGGCTGATGCACAGTGGGTGTGCGATAGTGAGCCAACAGCAACGGGTTCGCGTGCTTCGAGCTTGACAATTTTTTTGTTGATGTCCAGCAGGCGATCTTCGTGGCCATCAATCCTTGTTTCGAGGCTATCAGCTCGGGCGGAAACCTCCTTGACCTCTAAGGTGAGATTCTTTACTTTCTCACCCAATGTGACGAGGCCGTGATCAATTTTTTCGAGGATCAGGTTCTGCTTAGCCTCTTGATCTCGGCGAGCTTCTTCCTGTGCGCGGCGAGCGGCTTCCATACTAGCTTGCATGGCGGCCAACACCGCAGCGAGGTTCAATTCCGAGGATGGTCCTGTTGGCACCTCAGCAGCTGCTGTTGCTCCCATACCAGCCTGATCTTCCTCCTCCAAACGATGACGCGCAGCATCCATCTCTATTTGCCTCCTTGTTCGTGGTCGCTGTTCGTCGTCCCTCGGTGTTAATGGCATCCCACTTCTGACACCAGTTGTTACGTACGTGGGTAATCAAATGCCGATTTACTGACGAGAGAACTTTATTTACCACAAACAATAACAAATCAGTCCAGTCAACAATAATCCGAATCGCAATTAACACTAGAGTACCGTTACACTATCGCTTAGGTCGTTAGATAAAATCACTTCAAGTACTAGGGTAGTTCGCTCTTGATCGCAGTCGAAATCACAACTGACTCGCTTCCGGCCGGGGGCTCGTATTTATATGCGGAGCCAAGAAAATTCTAGATACCGACTTCCCACGAACGATCCAGAATTCCAGAACAATTGAATCGCTTCTCGAAGTCATAAATTATTTTTATTACTCGTGGTAATAAGAGTCACTTTCATGCGAATTTCGACTCTATTGTTAACGTCGGAGAGTACCATTTCCTATAAATACCTAACTACTACTTGTAAGTACTTTGTGGATGTTTCGAGATTTTTCTAAGTCTGGGTACGTACAACCATTCTAGACCTTTCGAACAGCAATGCGTTTTAATTGTTACGTGCTACTCTTTATATTCTCGGAGATATGGCGGGTTCACGTTTAATGGCGTAACAGTATCAATTTTTTTTGTAGGAATAAAAAGTATTAAAAAAAAAAATAAGTAGATGATAGTAATGACTAGGGCATAAAGCAGTGTCTTTATGTCGCGGGTGGCATGTTGAATTCCGAACGATAAAAAAATCAAACGAAACGAAGGTTGCTAAGTTTTAATCCCGAATGAAAGTGAGGGATTTATACGAGAGAGTTAATACAGAAACCTGAGTGAAGTGAGGAATTCAAGCCTTGGTATAAGTTATGTTACAAAGGTTCAAACATAGATTAAAAATAAAATCCTAACATACTAAGAATTTCTGTGCGCAATTGTACACATGCGCCGATTGCCCCCACTACTTTCACCGAGCGAAATTCGCCGCGCGACCTGTAATTAAAAGACAATTTACTAAAACAAAATATATATTAGAGAAATATATATAAACAGGGTTACTGGTAACTCTCCGTATTCCTTGCTGGACGTGGTGGAAGTGGTAGGACTAAAATCCCCTGAAACCGTTAAAAAATCTAAATTCTGAGTTAACAAAAAAGAAGATGTTGCAAAAAGCGTATATTTCGACCATTTCGACACTTTCAAGGGAATCAAAATTCATAGGGACTGCCCGTTTAACTAGAATCCTGAAATTTGGCATGAAGTAAGCTCTCATAGCACAAGCATCGATAATAGTTCAGTCATTATTCATATAAGTGTATCATTTTACGCATCGCAGTAAAGATTGAAAATAAATAAGATACAAGGTTATAGTTGGCTATCCTAGCGGGATGTATTACGGAGTCTGCCAACTACACAGCCGTACGCCGCAACCGAACCGTCCTAGGAATGTGTCTAGGAAAGAAACACGATACCGTCTACTAACTAATGCCACTAGATCGTTCCTTCTCCGGCTAACAACTTCGCGTTCCGATCAATTTATCAACACCGGGAAAATATTACTTACATATACATATGTAGTTACGAAACTGGTTTTTCAACCGAAACCGAACTTCGGCAACAGTTTCGGCCGAAACCGAAACTTCCTTACAAGGACCATGATTCGAGGAAAAAATAAAGAAAACGCTGTTATAAGCAGTATGTCCTTACTTTTTTTAAAGCATTTTAGATTTAGGTATTTATATACGTTGACTATCATGAATTTTACTGCACTTGATTTTAGTTTGGGAGTAGGTAAAACGAACTGCAAACACAAGCTAGTCACGACATGATTAGGCACGTGGACAAAGCAAAATGTCTTCGTTGCTTCATCATCATCATCATCATATCAGCCGAAAGACATCCACTGTTGGACATATGCCTCCCCCAAGCGTCGCCACAACGACCGGTCCTGTGCATCACGCATCCATCGGATTCCCGCGACCCTGACCAGGTCATCGGTCCACCTTGTTGAGCCCTTCCAACGCTGGGTCTTTTGGTACGTGGTCGCTACTCCAGAACCTTTCGTCCCCATCGACCATCTGTTCTGCGTGCAATGTGCTCTGCCCATTGCCACTTAAGTTTGACGATTCTTCGAGCTATGTCGGTAACCTTGGTTCGTTCGTTCTTCGTTGCTTACTCGCTTGGAAGAAATTTAACGCGCTGAACATGACCGATCACAGCGCGAGAACTCCCGAGTGCAGTTTCGGTTTCGGTCGTAGTTTCGGCAGGTGTGCCTCCGAAACCGAAACTAAACCGAAATTCGTTTTTTTGCCGAAACCGAATATTCGGTCGGACACTACTTACATATTTTTCGATACGGTCTATTCCACGGTTGCATAATTTGCCTGATACCTTCCTATCTCGATCGTGTTACGATACTGTGTAGTAAGCAGGCTACTTTATAATAACAGACCTTACACCCGTCGTAAAACAATCATATAGCAAGGTTGTAAGATTATTAAAAAGAGTTAGGAACGTACCGCGACTCTGCAAAGTAAAGCTACAGGGCAACTGAAGCTAGAACTACCTACATTAGACCGACGCACACGTGTAACACACAGTAGTGCGTTCAAAAATAACCGAGTCGAGTAGAGTTTCAACCCAGGGTCGTTCATAAATAACTTGAGTAGCTACCCTAGAGTTAACCCAACTAACCCTAACTTTGAGCAGGGTAGGTTGGAGCAAGCGGCAATATGCTCGACATTGACAGGTGAACTCCGTTCGCGTTAAAAAATGCCAGGATAGAGTAATTACCCAATGACGTCATTAGAGTTAACTCTAAACTCAATTTTGAACGCAGTGCTGAGAAAACGACGACAGAGTGTAGAACGACGTTGCGTGCCGTGGATCAAGTGTTGGTCTACAATTCTAGATTCCATATAAAATGTATGGAGAATTGGAGACCGATGCGCCCAGATCGCTGGCACACGTGTGCGCAGTGTAGTTCTACCTTGAAGGAACACGGTAGCGTTTAGTCATTAAAAGTCTAAAACTCTCGCTCCACGCAGAACGAGAGAAGATATTTAATGATTTTCCACCTAAAAAGTGATACTCAGACATTCGGAAAACTCACAAAGTAACAACATAAAGAATTAATAACCACTTATATGCTTTTTTTACCTGAACTGAGGCAATTTTGTGCTTAGTGATTATAAAAATTACAGGTTAGGAACGTACTAGATACCATTAGAACGTAGTATTATTTAGCTGAAATAAGCAAGTACGGTTAATAAAAATACCATCAAAAACATAACTTGTAAAAAAAACAAGGCTCGCAACTCAGTTTTTCTACCGTAAAAGTTGTAAGATCCGTGTAATACCAAGTCGGTTAATTTATTCAGTTCGTACTTAAGGGACCCTGACGACCTAGATTGACTCGGCCCCTATAACTCGAAAACAGTTACTTATTTTGCTGGTAAAGTATTGCAGACTACTGTTGCCAATTTTAAATGTTTTTAATTTTAAACCTTTTCTACTCGTATCTATTTACCAAACCAAGAGAAAAATATTGTTATTTTCGTTGCAATGGCGGCCCCAGTAGCCCGATTCACGTAATGAAAACCGTAACGATATCGTAGCGATTTAGTTGTCCATTTCCGTATTCACATCCATCAATCGAGTTTGAACGACACCGATTTTAAAGTCGTTTGAAATTAGTCGATTAAAAAAAAATCTGTATTAAATTATCCTGGTAGAATACTTATTAAAATGTAACTGGAAATAAGTCGATAGATCGTGAATACCGCTTTTGGATAGGACTTCGATCGAACGACTATAAAACTTCAACGATTTTTGGCTTGTTTGATTTTACATGAATCAGGCTACTGGTCGGCAAAGGGATCTACGGTAATGATCTCTCGCGTCCGGCCCTAGACTAAACCATAATTAATTTATTTTTTTCTTTTTTTTCGGTCGGTAAAAATCATCTAGATGCCATCCCCCGCCCTTGGGCGGAGCGGGAGATAGTGTCAGACTTTTACTGACTAAAAAGCCTACCCTGTTCCTTCGTTGCCTTTCATACCGGGGCCGAGCCTTCCTTTCAGAAGTTGAGCCTTGACCGCAGTAGGCTTCAACCCTGCTGTTGCTGACAACACCTTGAGGCGCGCGGGAACAGTGTGCGCTGTTGACGTCTTGGGCTCGGTTCGGACAGTTTTCGGACGGTCGGACAGCGAGCTACCCATTGCTCGCCGTCCGCAAGCGTGCCCGGACTGCGGAATTGTTCGAAAGACATAATGCGGCCATGGAGTACATGGGTAACTAAAGGAACGCGGTTAGGTTTTAGTCAGTAGAAGTCTGACACTCCATTCAGATCGAGAGGAATCACCCAAAACAAAAGGCCGGCAAAAGGAGGGTCTAAAATGTTGTCTGGTAATGATTTTTGTCAGATATTGTGCACTATAAATTATATTATACTACTCTGTCAAGAAAGTACCGGGAAAAGTTCAATAATACACAAAATTTTTGTTATTCATCCTTTATATTATCACCTTCAAAGTATGCCTCTTCAGAAACGATACACTTACGCCAACGAATAATCCAATCATCAAAACATTTTTTAAACGCTGTTTCCGAAATTGAGTTCAGTTCTCGCCGCGAATTCTCCTTTATGTCTTCTACAGATTGAAAACGGGTGCCACGAAGTGGTAATTTGAGTTTAGGAAAAAGATTGAGTTTAGAAAGAAGTCGGCTGGAGCCATATCTGGCGAATAAGGTGGCTGCTCGATGGTATTTGTTGAGTGTTTGGTCAAAAATTCGTTCACAATGATGGCTTTGTGCGAAGGCGCATTATCGTGGTGCAAAATCCAAGAATATTCTTTCCACAAATCTGGCCTTTTTCGTTGAATTTGCTCTCTTAAATGCCACATAACGCTCAAATAATATTCTTTATTTACCGTTTGACCTTCCGGTAAGAATTCCGAGTGCACAACACCGCGATAGTCAAAGAAAACAGTCAACATGACTTTGACTTTTGGTCGACTTTGGCGTGGTTTTTTCGGTTTTGGTTCAGTTGGAAGGCGCCACTCCGAAGCTTGTTGACTTGTTTGCACGTCAAACTCGTAAACCCACGTCTCGTCGCCAGTAACAATGCGTTTCATGAATGTTGGGTCGGAATTGACTCGTTCTAGCATGTCCTCAGCAACTCTCATGCGATTGAGTTTTTGTAGAAAAAATTCAGGTCTTTTGGGACTAGCCGAGCGGCAACATGTTTCATACCTAAATGATAAGTTAAAATGGTACGGATCTACTCGTGAGATACAGAAAGTTCGGCGGCTATCTCTCTCAAACTTGCATGAGGATTTTCAGTCACTATTTCCTTCACTTTTGCGATGTTAACTTCAGTTGCAGAGGTTGATGGCCTACCAGAGCGAGGCAAATCTTCCATCACATCACGACCGGTTTTGAATGCTTTCTACCACTCATAAGCACATGTTTTTGATAAAGTCGATTCACCGTAAGCCTTCTGTAACATTTTCAGTGACTCCAAGCACGAAATTGCATTGGCGATGCAAAATTTAAGACAAACTGTTCGATGTTTTTGTCCATTATGAAATTCACAATACACCCTAGATAATTATGATATAACTAAAAACAGCACTGTATTTAATATAAATAACAGATGCAACTCAAACTCCGCGCCAAAATGGAAAACAATTGTGCCAATCTAGCAACAACAAAAAATCTAAAATTTGAATTTGGAACCATAAACAAATCGTCCATTCCCGATACTTTTTTGACTGAATGTAGATTAGTCCGAAAACATTTTACGTAGGAAATATTCATAATATTCGTCCCAATTGTACAACCCCAGGCAATTACCCACTTATCTAGTTTAGTAGACTCATCTTGTTTACGCACAATTTGCCTTTTTTTTACTAATTAATAACCAAATATGTTAAACCGCCATGTTAGCGGTGTTTACGAATATTTTACCCTACCAAATAATTTATACATTTAGGCCAAAAATGATTGGTAAATTGGTTAAACCACCGCGATAGCGTGCCCAAACGTTGTTAATGATTTTACATAGTATCATATAACGGCCTTCTCATCTCATTCATATAGCGGCTGAGTTACTAAGACAGTAAAGAGTGAAAGTGAGGTAGACACCAGTTGCTGACAACTTTCACTAAAAGTTTGCACCAATGGATATATAAACATATTCGTATACCAGAATACATGCGTGCTCAATTTTTAGACATGATGAATTCTTTTTTTATTCTCCAGTTTTTTAAAAGCATATTCTACTTAATTAAATTCATAAGTCTAAAGGGTAACAAGTTTCTCTGTAGTTCTATACCTAGGTTGATTAAAAAAGTCAAAATATGTACTGCTGAGGTCGTGTTTTTAGACTGTTTAATTTTTTTTGGGTTTCTCAATTATTTTCCTAGATCTCAAGCTTTGTATATGTAGTGGATATATACCTACATATAATGTTTTATCTGTGATTCCATGTTGCCACTCAGACGTTTATTGTTACAATATTTTTTTTACAAAAATTTAACGAGTGTATTGAGAAACCCTAGAAGGTCGGCTTTATTCCTAGGAGCATGACATTACCGTAGGGTGGTGACGCAGGGGGGTATCCAAGCAACGCTGTCGTCGCTAAGGAATCTGGTCCTTCGTCCTCAGTCTCCCGTAAATCCTTGTCTCGGAGTAGAGTGTCTATCTCAACATCTTGCGCAGTCTTTTGTTGTTATATTTAAAGACACGAAGGTGAGCAGATTTCTTATTGTAGTTAGATAGTATGTAATTTTAATTATGTCCACTTGAATGTAATAAAAACTAAAACGAGCGATGCGGTCTACACGTTTGAGTTTGTCGTTTCAATAAAACTACATATTTCCGTAATATTGAAAAATTTAATAATAAAAAAAAAACTTTTTCATTGTTTATTTTTTTTTAATTAATATTAATAAGGTTCAATTGTATATTTTAAGGACTACGTATCAGAATTGCAAACAATTCCAAATGAAAAAAAATCCACTCGCGGTCGAACTCTTATATTTATTAATATTTATTCTAATATTTTAATAATTTGCAAAATAATAACACAAAAAATATGGCAGTATAATGGCGGCTGCTATCTTGGTTTTCTTTTTTAAAATTCATATAGGCTGTGGAATTCAGTGTGTCAAGACGAATTTCTAATGCTTTCTCAATAATTTGTAATCTATCACGCCTTTTTGGTGTAGAAATGAATAAATATACATTCTAAGACTCGAAAACATTAACTTTCTTCTGGCGTAGTAGTGTAAAAATGAAACCTACTAGTTTATATAAATAAAAAAAACCCTTATTGCACGGCGTTGTCTGTCTATCTGTCACAGCACAGCTGCTTATTTCATGAACTTATAGGATTTTTTTATTGTTATTGGTGTCGAAAAAGATATTTGGGTTTATGAAGTACCTCATTAAGAAGAGCAAAAATGTCATTCTATGACATTAGACAATCTTAAATGTATCTTGTTTATACCTATTTTGACGATATCTCTTAGATATTTTCAAAACATAAATAAGATAATCACTACTTCATAGTGGCCTCACCTATTTATTCGATCACAACCATCAATAGTCCTCTAAATCCAGGAAATCGATGAAAGTGTAACATATAGTTCCACCTACCTAGTTAGCGACTAATTATTCTATCCTTGAAATGCTATTAGGAAATTCATCGTGTTTAGGCTACTTAGATATGTATTGACGACATTTGCTTCATTTCAAACTATAGAACTACACGGTAAATGGAAGAACCGTTGTTGATACTTTCTTGTTTAGTAAATAGAAGTAATGAATTGTTTATATCCTTGCCATAGATATTGGAGATGGCTCTAAGACAAGAGACCGCTCCAGCGCTGACGCCGCTGCGCGATCCTTACCGCGTGGACGGTGTGCCTCCCCTCGCCGACGAACATTTTGAGGTGAGTTTACAACAGGATATATTCAAAATACCTTTGTTCTGTAAAGATGTAAACCTTTCTCACTAAATGCTAGGCGACATTGCGGCAGACCAAGACGTAGCTAGAGACTGAAAGACGAACTTGACTCTTACCGGAGGGACTTGCCCACAACACCCGAAGACAGCTGCTCGTCATCGTATGGAGGAGGAACATCAGACTGATATGGGAGCAACGGAAGCTGCTGAGGCGCCAACAGGACCATCCTCTGAAACGAGCCTCGCTGCAGTGTTGGCCGCCATGCAAGCTAGCATGGAAGCTAACCAGCGTAAGGTCCAGGTCTTTATCGCGGCTAACCAAGAACAAGCTCGCCGCGTACAGGAAGGGGGAAAAGGAGAAGGGGCGTTCGTCTAGCAGTGGCACATAATAGGCTATTTAACTGGCCTGTTGGTCTAGTGGTTAGTGGCCCAGACTGCTATGCCGGAGATCGTGGGTTTGATTCCCACCCAAGACAAATGAATGTGTTATAAGTACGATCATTTATTCTGTGTCTGTGAAATATTTATGTATGTTTATCAGTTGTCTGGTACTCATTACAAGCTCTGCTAAGTTTGGGACTAGGTGGCGTTGTGTGAAAGTTGTGGAATATTATATTTAAAAAAAAATCTGTAAAAAATGTTTTATCGTTGTTGCAGGATGAGTTTGAAGATGCCACAGACGAGCATCCATCGTAAGTATTGCCATAGGTAGTATCTTCTCAAATTAAGTTATTCATTAAACCCCAGGCGAACGCCGGCGTTCGCGCACCTATTGTCTTTCTATTGTGTCTGTAATTTCCACGATTGAAAGGTTAATACATAAATTGTTAATACATCTTTTTATGGTTTTAGGAACACAATGGATTTACAAACTGCTTTTGACGACTGTGAAGTGGCCATTAGAAAATTCTTTAATAACGATTTAATTGGTGCAACTAATATGATGAAACCATGGTAAGACAAGTTTCATTTACTCTCAAAATAGGTTTTATTTATATGAAAATGTTTACATACTCTTTAACTTTAGTTGGGATCCTGGTCTGGGGTCCTGGACCTTTGGAGGATGTACCTACGAGGGCTCAAATCCAACTAGTAGATGTTTCCAATGTTATGATGCACTAGCTTTTGCCCGCGCGGCTTCGCTCCCGCTCTTCCCTACTTCAGCCTACTATACCCTACTCTACCCTACTCTACCCTACCCTACTCTACCCTACCCTACCCTACTCTACTCTACCCTACTCTGCCCTACCCTACTCTACTCTACCCTACTCTACCCTACTCTACCCTACTCTACCCTACTCTACTCTACCCTACTCTACCCTACTCTACCCTACTCTACCCTACCCTACTCTACTCTACTCTACTCTACCCTACTCTACTCTAATAAACCTCACGGAGCCCGAGACCTTTCCAACGAATGCAAAACCGTGGAAATCGGTTCGTGCGTTCTGGAGTTATAGCGTCAGGAAGGAAAACCCGACTTATTTTTATATAGTAGATTAGCCGACAATTATCCCTGTATGCGCAATATAACATGCAGGGGACAATCTTATAAGTTTATGCGAAACCTGAATATAGTTTGTTCAGAATCAGTAACTGAATGGATTCCGATAGTTTTTACACCATGTTATATTTTTTCCCAAAAATATTTTAAAAAGTCATAAGTTGGACACCACCGACACTAAGCACAACACAGGTCACGGCAGATCATAGCGGGTGTTAGACGTCATCAAAGAGCTGGGTGCAAGTGTAAAACAACCCCTTAGTCGCCTGAATGGTGACCTTGTATTTTTGCTGACATTTTGTGCAAAGATTCTTTACATAAAAATACTAAATAAGTGTTTCAGGTTTCGCAGCTTAGTTCTAATTGTTTATCTCTGTAACAAAAACATTAGTTTTCTTATCTACGTGCAATCGATTGAAAAATTTTGAGAACTTAAAAAAAAATTAAATGATGATTGAATGCAGAAGACCATTCATTGAGACCACCTAAAATTATAACATGGAGTTCGTAATAAAATGTCGGTACAGAATCGCTGAAAACCAGTACTGTGGGCATAGATTTTTCAAATTATTAAAACACGTTTTGTAGAACAGAAGTAGTTGGTTTAATGCAAACGATTTTGAGTACCTCGACTATTTCCTAGTTAGGTACCTGTTTTTTACCATGTTTTTTTTCGTGTAGTTGATTCATAAATAATAATACGGTATCACGAGGCGTTGCTAATTGCTGGTTTACGTCAAAACGTGTCAAATCACGATGCTGAATGTATTCAGTGCTAAATTGTCACATGGTTCTAATTTCGTACCCGTATATAGTCTAAGCACAGTGCTTGTTGCCAGTGATGACATATGGCTCCGAAACGGTCGCTCACAATGTGCCTCATCAGAAGGCTTAGTCACCCAAAAGGCAATGGAAAGGGCTGTGCTCGAAGTTTCCTTGCGTGATCGCCTCAAGAATGAAGATATCCGCAGGACCTAGGTTACCGACATAGCCCGAAAAATCGCCAAACTTAAGTGACAGTGGGCAGGGCACATGACTCGCGAACAGAGAAAGTCACGGTAAACCGATGGATGCAAGACGTACAGGACCCGTTCACTGTGGCAACACATGAGGAAGGAAGGCCTATGACCATCAGTGGACGTCTTTCGGCAGAAATGATGATGACCCGTATATGTCCAAATGACACACAATTTTTTATGTCTAGGGAACGCACGTCGCTTTACCACAGTCTTGGCACCTCGATGTTCGAGTTTATACCAGCGATGCTGACGTTCGACCACGCGCAGATCAACCGGACCCTGGCGGCATTGAAAGTATCCATCTCTATTTGTAACCAACACAGGAAAAATTATACTTTCGTAGAGAGCATCGGCACAATGATCAAAAAGGTACAATACTGTATTAATTTATTTTTATTTATTAGATCACGTGTATTGTAAGCAGTTGGACCTCATATTAAGTACATATTTATAATTTATCTCTCCAGAATGCCTGTATATTAAGGTGTATGTTAAAATATTTATTACTAATGGTCCCGACAGATTTTGCCCTGCATTAAAACTGGCTAATGGTCCGAAAAAAAAATTTGAAAACCCGATTGCAACTCTACCTTATCGGGTTCAATTATATTCTCAAACTACTTAGTAAGAAACTTATAAAATCTGGCTGAAAGAAGGAAAAATGTCAAGTAACAATAAATATGTAGGGACTGAAATGTGACGTCATCATCATTAGGTTACGTCACCACGCCTCCAATTTTCATCATACCAATATTTGAAATGCTAATTGCTGCTTCATTTAATAACCAATTTTGATGCTGTTTTTTGAAAAAGATGTCTTTTTAGTATTATTTGTTGTTTAGCGTAATTTACAAAAATAAACTCAGGAATTTACCCAATTGTGCAAGCGAGCCTTAATGGGGACTTAATTGAACCTAATGAGTTTTTAATGTTAGTTATAACACAGCATTATGTTTTTATAAAAATATGTTTTGAGGATAATTGCATAATTTGGGGACACTTGCCCATGGAAAACTAAATACACAGATAACGCAAATACTTTATAAAAGGTGTAAGGGGACAGCCCTCCACAAACTTTAAGGACTTGCTCAGTAGGTAGATGAAACTGAACAACCTTCCACAAATGATTTTTTCAGGAAACGAAAAAAAAATCAGCCTCACCATACAAAATGATAAACTTGATTGGACATACCATATTGGACACACTAAAATAACATTTTCCTTATTTAAATTCAGTCTATCTGTTTGTCCGGGCTAATCTCTGAACTGGCTGGACCGATTTTGACGGGACTTTTTTTGGCAGGTAGCTGATGTAATAAGAAGTAACATAGGCTACTTTTATTTTAGAAAAAATAAATTCAAAATCCTGTAGTCCACGTGAACGTAGTCGCGGGCACAGCTAGTTAATTAATATGTCTAAAAGAAGCTATTGTCTTGCAGCCAAATTATGCCACGTATACAGATTTGGAAGCTCATGCTGAGCTTTGCTATGCAGAAGCTCTTATGCTTCAGGCAGCTATGACCATTATGGATGGAGAAGACCTCACTGGGCTTATCAAGGGCACTATTAAGGTCAAAAATTGCTACAATAGTTACAAGTAAGTATCTTTTATTTTTATTGAGCTGACCTGCCCGGCTTTTACTTGTTAAGTGTCACTTTTAAATAGCTACTATTAATTATTACATATTTCGGATATTTCCCTTACACGCTGTGCGGTCCCTTATTCCTACAATCGCTTTTCCTCTCGAAAAATAGTGCAATTATAGGTATTATTACATTATTTTTCGAGGAGAGTGAGAGACTTTGCCTGTGCATCGGATTCAAGCGGAAGTAACACCCGCCTGTCACCGCTTGGAGGAGACGGTGGAGGTGTGCCCTGCTTGGGCGGATCACCGCCGTGTCCTTGTGGAGGCGATCGGAGGCAACGACCTCTTATATATTACAAACAGGTGTCTGTAATATAATAAAGGCAAAGTGTCTATTACTGACTCATTAACAACAACCCAAACCCTTGGACCTAAAATTCTGAAACTGTGCTAATGAATGTAATTAGACGTGTACCTACCGTTTTAATTGACATTAAATAAATGAATAATAATTTAAGTAATAACTCTGTAAATCTAAAATATGAGATACATGTTTGTAACACACATCTGTTATTTTATAGTTAAATTCGAGACTAATTTCAGTTCTATTTAAATAGGGAATGCTCAAAAATATTAGAAAAGAAGCAATGGGAGTCTGAACAATCGAAGGTACACTTCCAAAGCGGGGTGCGACTGGGCGTCGCTACCTTCAACGTGATGATATCTCTGCTCCCACCGAAGATTATAAGTGTGTTAGAATTCGTCGGCTTTTCTGGGAATAAGGTAAGATGTACACTTCTTTTTTTAAAACGGAAATCGTCAAATGTCTTCTCCCGCTGTAGTTCCTCACTAAAGCCCCATGTTAGACGTCAGAATTTTACTGACGACGTTTTCGCAGCCCCAGCAGGCGTCGACCCTACCGGGCCCCTTCAGTTTTGATGACATCTCGTTGAGGCGCGCGTGGAACACTACGCGTCGTCACTAGGGTTTGGGTCCCGGGACGTCTCGTGTCTCGAAGTCCCGGGAATTTTAATTTTGTTTGTCTCGAGGCCTGGGACTTTCGAGACGAGACAAGATTATCGAAATTTCAAATAAGAAGAAGCTAGAGCCATTTAATTATGAAAAAAAATCTGTAATTAAGAAAATTAACCATGTCGTGATTATGAAGTAGTCGAATTACCAATAATAGCAAAGTTATTAAGAATTAGTATGATTTTTAACTAAGTTCGTTTTATAAAGTATAAGACTTAACTGCTTAAAAGTGAATCTGTGTGTGATTATAAGAAATAAACGTTATAGTTATAAGGGTTTTATTTTTGGTTTAATAAATGTTGACTTTTAAAAAACAAAAAATGCTTTTTTGGGTTCCGTACCTCTATAGGAAAAACGGGACTAAACGTATTTTTCCACACTCTCAAAGGAATCAAAATTTATAGGGTACTTTCCGTTGATCCAGAATTAAGAAATTTGGCATAAAACAAGGTCTTATAGAACAGGTATAGGAATAAAACAGAAAATAGTTAATTTGTTGACACGTAACAAAAAAAAAATTGCTACCTATTTGAAAAAATCTTTGACTCCATTCGGGAATTCATCTATTTACATAAGTAAGTGTGTATGGTAATACATTTTATCATAAATTATCACGATTAATATTCACATAAAAAAATAATAATGCTTACATACAATCTCAAAAGTTTCGAAGTCCCGGGAATTCCCGGGACTTTGAATGTAGGCTGTCTCGTGTCCCGGGACTTTGAAATGGTCGCGAATTCCTAAACTCTAATTGCATAACAATTCCAATAAGCCAAGCCCAGGCCTAACTTCCAGCTTCATCATCAAATCAGTTCGAAATATCACGTATAAACTACTACGTCACGACACGGTACCTGCCTGCCTGATAAGGTACTTGGTACGACAGTTCTGCTGTGATCCTATGACTTATGAGAAGTTCCGCTCCATATATTCGAAGTTCATTATCAATTCATAACAATATTTCTATGGGATCAAGTTGAAAGCTTAACCTTTCAATAAAAAAATATATTACTAAGTATTCAAAATCGGTCCACAATTGACCGAGAAATCGGTGACCAACCTACATAACAAAAAAAAAAATACATTCAGCCGAATATAGAACCTCCTTCGACACGATGTTTATTGCATAGAAATTTTCTTTCACGTCAGTCTATTTTACATAATATAAAAATTCTCACGCTGTGTTTATCTTTAATTGTTTTATGCCAAATTGTCATGATTTCTTCTTTTCATACCACGTTTTGGTTTTTTTTATATTAAGTATGTAAGAAATGATTAAAGCCGTGGACAGACGGTACATTTATGCGTGCGTCCCGAACGACACATGCTCAAGCTGAAGACGCAAACTACCACGCACGGTGTTCGTCAGTAGAAAACGCAAAAAACACTTGTCCGCCCACAGGGAGCGCATGGCTTGTACTGAGGCGGCGATCGCAACAATCGTATGACGCAACAGTCTAGTCAAATTAGCAAAAACATTGGACTTAATTCGTGTAGTTGTAATTTTTTGTGGAATCATTAGAAGACATGAATATAAGTCTTCTCTGAGTTTGCACCATTCCTGTTATGTACGGAACATCGTTTAATATTAGGTTTTAACATTAAAGTCCCAAAATTTAAAAATTTCATAAGTATTTAGTTGTGGAAGTTTAGATATATGTAGATACCCCTTTGGTGTATAATTACTTTTCACGAAAAAAGTGTGAGGTGTATAAAACACTAATAAATCATTATTTTTAATTTGCGGCTCAAGGGAAATTTAGCCAGTTGGTGCAAACTCATAATAAGCTTTTTAAAGCATCCTATACATCCAGTTATTTTTGCACCCTTTTGCACCCCTATTCATTTTACAATATTTGTAGATTGTACTTCGGGGCAAATTAGTGTAGTCATGGATTTTTTAATATATAATGTATTCTATATATAAAACATTCGCACGTAATAAAAATAAGAAATATATAACTGGAAATTTATGTAGAGTTAACGTGAATACATACTGCGCCTCGTGGCGCTCGGAGGGCGAACGCGGGGTCGCGCGGCGCGCGCGCGGCGGGGTCGAGAGTAAGTAAGTGCGTGCATGTATATGCGTTTAGATCATTTTTGTGGCAAGAAGCGATCCCTGCGCTATACGATTTAATAACTATAATTTCCTCTATTTTATTAGCTGTGTTGTGAAAAACGGATTATGAAGTGTATTGCATTGTCATGCCTCCCGACCTGCCCCTGTATTAAGTATTTATTTAACAAGAAATTATGATAATCATATCAATTCTCTGTCGATCTTTATTTCTTTCTGTACCTCAAAAGGAAAAAACGGAATCCTTTTAGAATCACTTTGTTGTTCGTCCGTCTGTCTTTCAAGTCCCTTTATCTCGAGAACAAGTGCAAGTATCAAGTTGAAATTTAAACCGAATACTCAAGACTGCGGTCCCTTAACCTTTCAATCGTGGAAATTACATCATCATCATCATGAATTAGAGCTGTATAAAAGTAAAAAGTCAGCTTTACGCGCACTTAATGTTGTTCTAAACTTTATTGTAATTATGTGTAATACACAATAATTCCATCTAATAATTATAAAAAATACAATTGAGTTTGTTTCAATATCTTTAAAGCAACTATGTCAAAAATACATTCAAACTTTATTTCCGCGCGTTTTTGCCTCTCCTGTAAAATTTACTTTTTGGCACTTACTATTGTTTACCTCTGAGGTACAGATATATTCATATGCATGTAGATAAAAGCAGTTACTTCAATATTACAAACAGATACTCCAATTTTATTTATATGTATGTATAGAAGATAAATGGACGGTTTTTTTTAACTGTTTTTTTTTTATATATAAAAACAAAATTAGGTTTCTTTACTAACACTTACTAACAGAGCATTTACAATCAGAAAGTGTTCCTTCCTCGTAAAATACATCCCACAACACTCCTAAGTAATGACTACGCTTATCTCTTCTTGTCAGTTTATTATTCCGTGTCGCGCGCTTGTCACTTCCATGGCGTAATAGTTCTCTGGCAATTAAGACAACACTAGAAAAACGTATGTTCCTTAAAAAAAATGCTAATTTTTTATAGGGTGCAAATATAAAGGAAACCAAATTAATGTAATTGTGATTTTTTCAAAACTACTTAAATTTCCCCCGAAGTACAGAGGCAAAAAAACGTGAACGTGAAACCCCAATGCCGCAATGGCCAAAAATAACATTTTTATTTTTTTCTAATGCTGCGTTGGTCTAATTAAAATAATTAAAATGCAGTAATGTAGATTGAGGTTTAATATACCTATAAAAAAAAAATGGTGAGTACACCTATATTCTCTGGTTAGTTATGAGCAATAAACAGTTTTCACCCCCTTCCGTAGGGGTGCCAAATGATTTTTATTTTTTATACTCTATTTTTCACTCATACAATACCATCAGAAACGTTTTTGCCTCTCCAGAGAATTTAATCCAATCTTTCTTAAAAAATGACTTAATTTGACTAGACTACAAATGCTCACTGTGAAACACACACGTCCACCAGGGACCGGACGAGCGGATTAATTTTCAAAACCCTTTGAAGGGGTTTCCCTTACGATCGACTATCCCTTTATTTAGGAAACTTGTACGACTACTTAGCGAAATACTATGGAAAGCCGATTGAGAAGGAAACCCAAGCGAAATCGTAAGGGTAAGCGCTAACTTAGCCTTTAATGGGTAACCCAAATGCTTTATTGCTTTCCACTTAATGAAAGGGTATTTTCTTCCGCCAACAATTATCCCTTTTAAGTAGGAGTAGGCAGGCTAGAATTCTTCTTTGACCTCATAGGTTTTATTCTGTGAAAATCTATACCTTATGGGTATATATTATATAGAGAATAACGGAATGGTTTGCTTATTTTTAACCGACTTCGAAATGTTCTATGTTCGGCTGAATGTATGTTTTTTTTTATGTATGTTCACCGATATCTCGGTCGATTGTGGACCGATTTTGAAAATTATTGATTGAAAGGTTATGCTTCCAAGTTGGTTCCATAGAAATATTGTTATGATCTGATCATTAACTTCGAAGATATGGAACAGAACTTCTCATAGGATCACAGCAAAACTGTCGTAACAACAAAAATTGCTTTGTATACGTGTAGTCGATGACTGACTGAAAAAAAGGGGAGGGGATGTATCAAACTGATCTGATGATGACGCTAGAAGGTAAATTAATGTAATCTAACCGTGTTTGGGATTATTAGAATCGTTATGAGATGAATGAGTTTGGCTGAGGGGTACTTTGTACATTTCAAAAGTTTTTTTTATTAGCGAATTCATAAAGAGCTCACGTTGGCCGCACCCATGAAAAATAATCTTAAAAACAAGTTAGCATAGCCTATACCTAGTGTACGCATTACACTTCTATACACAAAGGCATAGTCCACGCAAAGTCGCGGGCACAGCTAGTACATCATTATATTAATACGCACACAACTAAAATACGCTTTGTGCCAGCCTATTGGCCAAAACCCATGAATTTGGCGAACGAACCGTGAGCCTTCCTATACAATTGTTGTACCTACTTAAGGTGGACTTGCGGAACTGTTGCCGATGATACCTCTCGCTTTCTCAAATTCAAAAACGTCTGACGACGAGGCAATCTGTATTCGTTTCGCTATAAAGTTGGGTAAATAAACATTAAAATAGTAATGAAATATCATTAGGTACTATTCTACATCAAGCTATTACTACTACTATTACTAGGTACTTAGGTACCTATTATAAAACCGTAACTTATTCATTTTGATATATTTTTAAGCATTATTAATAATGCACGTCACATTCACATCCCGTCCTAGGTATTATATTATACCGTTACATATGCAGACAGAGACCCCACTCAATTCGCGCGTGATTTCGCGCCATTACGGTTAAACAACAAGCGAACGCCGTCCGTATAGATTATAAAATATTGAGCATTTATTTATAGAGTATTTATCCAAGAACGTAATCAAAAAGTTCTATATAGTCTGTAAATTTCGAAAAAAACTTTTTACAAAAAAAAAAATATAACCGACTTCTAGGATATGTAAAATCTTTGCCGACTTCAATGTTCACTGAAAAGTACAAAATAATTTAAAGTCGATGTTAAATAACGAAGGGACAAATCTATTATATAAACACCGACTTCCGAAATTTAAGTTATTTATTTTACACTTTTTAGTTATGGTCAGTTATAGTACCTACTTTTTATTTATTTGTTGGAATTATTTGTCTGGTCATACTGAAAATATCTATGCACTGCATCTTGTCTTGGCTATTATATAGCTATAATAATATCATATTATTACCGTGCCCGTGACGTATTAGTATGTAGTAAACAAACACAATATCATGCACACAAACACGCGCTGCGCCAACGCTGCACTCACTGACACGACGCACGGCACACGATAGATTTTAAAAGAAAGATCATAAGTTATATTTTAGCATAACGCGGTGATCGGTAGGCTTATCTTTGTGTGCCTTAGAGTTGCCGAATTCGTCTGCACGTGCTCCTACTGGCTTCAGATCGCTCTTATTGTGCTAAAAATACGGTTCAAACTCGCTTGAATTAATATATTGGTTAGCGCTTACGAAGGGGTTTCCCTTTCAGAATGGGATAGCTGATTGTTAGCGCTTTTTGTGTTCGACTGTAAAAACCCAGGTAATTTTTTGGGATAGTCAATGAATGGGTTTCCCTCGAGAAGGTTAGCTAAAAAACTATCCAGCAAAACCATGGGGGTTTTTAATTGAATTAAAATATCCTAGCCCTTCAAAACCCGGGGTAAAACCCTATAAAAGGAAAGCGCTATCGGTCCCTGACGTCCACACAGCCCGAGGCATCCGAGACAAACCATTCGCGACGCACGCCTCGCGATGTCTGTACGCAGCTTAACTTACACATCATAAATCAAGAATTAGACTCGCTTGCTGTTGTAGCTAAATACCACAAAAATGTCAACCTGAAAGTTGTTTGCGGTACATTACAAATCTTAAAAATTCTACATCTCAATATTCGGAGTACCTATATCCAAAAATTTTGATGAAATCTCAGTAATAATACAGCTTGGGTTTTCACTGTGATGTTATTGTCTTGACCAAATGTTGGTTAAACAAAAGAAGCCATCTTCCTACTCTTCACGGTTACGTTTCTTATTAATTTACAAAAAAATATATGTAATCAAAATGTCGGATGCGCATCGATCTATATAATATGTACTACGCATTAGATTACGCGTGCCGAACTTCAATTTCAATCGACTTAGGTGTACCGTGTAACGAAGTCCGTGCACCTTGAACATAACACTATGTTGAACGAAAAGCGTAAACGACACGAAATTCATGGCGCTTAAGTAATTTTAGTCGCGAAAAAAGTATCTCTATAAGCTGTCTTACCGCTGCTGGTTTAAATAGTGCTGTTAGGCGACATAATGCCAATGTAGCGCTGCAGCGAACTTTGGTTTTAACTTTTCAGCATTTTGACGAATAGTTTCCATGAACGTGCTTGTTTATGACTAGAATATATGTCGATGCGGATGCGCTGTATATACTTATTAAATCTTCTATTTATCACGACGACCCTATTTAGTAGTCGCTTTTCGGGTCTATCCTTTAATCCGCTTCTCGGTGCTGTTAGACCCGAGCATTCACTTGTAACAGAACACTGAGCATTCGCCGATTTTTAATTTGTCGAACTGAATAACAAGCCGATCCAAGCATAGAGCCAAACATTGCTACGAACATTTTCATGAGCACTCTCGCGAACAAAAAATTCGAAGCTTACTGTCGAGAAAGCTCGCCAGAACGCTAGATAGAATGCTCGCTGAAACGCTCTCGATATTTTTCTGTAATGTAACATTCGCAATGCTTATTACAATTGAATGCTCAAGTTTATCAGCACCTTTAAACCACGTACCTTATTTTGATGCGGTTTTCACCAATAGAAACAGCAATAAACGACAAATGTTTACAACCAGCTTTAATGAATTTAAATTTGATTTCTATGAAATCATTACCCAGTAGCAGTGCTGCAAATATATCTATGGTTTTAAACACTATAGTAATAATAACAATAATAGATTAACTAAACTTACCCACGAGGTGTTTCACAGTGACTTGAAACAAATAACTTATAAAAAATTAAATTACTAGTTTTAATTTGATTGCTAAACAACATACGATATTCAGACTTCATAATGTTATACCAATTATATTCGCATGTCCTTGTAATTCTCAATTTTTTTTAGACATTTGTTATAAGGGGCTATCCATTAATTATGTGATAGGTTTAAAGAAGGCGGGCGCCGTAGAGTAAATGTGACATTCTGTGAAAAGAGACAGTAGGAGCCGTAAGTGATGTGACGTCACATTTCAAAATATTAAATCGTGTAACGAAGGCTTAAAAATATCTCTGTATGGTTATGAGGGTTAAGTTGGTTTATTAGCGAGTTCAAAAATTGATTTCGGAGCTGCTGTAATTTAGTCACTAGGTTTCATTAATGTGACCAGCTGTGACAAGGACGAGGGATAGGTCAGAAAAATCATGAAATCATTGTGACGTAGTTTATCGTTGAGCCCTAAGTATGCAGAATACTTCATTATGTGACGTGACGATGTAGTTTAGTCACAGTAGGTATACGGAAAAATTGCCAACTACTATGTATAATGTAAAATTTGCAGTCATAAAATGATAAATTCAGTCTTGTTGTTTATTTCGTTAAAATAATAGGAAGTTACCTATGTAATTATGTTATATGAGATGAGATACCTTTCACTTGCATTCTTTTTACGTCTAGCGTGCGTTTTAAGTAAAATCACTCACCGTCACAAAGCTAAATTGACGTAGATCCGGAACAGCATTAGCAATAAAGTAGGTCGAGATAATATTTATTCATAATATTTCCGTGGCGGTATCGAATTCAAATATTATATCAACCCCAGAATCCACGAGGCAATGATAAAGCACTACAGAATTGTTTGTTGTTTACTCATCAAACAAGTTTATCTATATCTATATAAAAATTAATACCCGTTCGTTAGTCTCGCTAAAACTTGAGAATGGCTTGACCGATTTGACTAATTTTGGTCTTAAATGGTGAGAAAATCTGGAAAAAAACACAAAAAAAAACGAATACAACGCCCCCCCCTCTAATAAAAACTACATTATAAAATTAATTAAGGAAGTTCTGGTAATGCAAGTAGATGGCGTTATCCTATGACAGTTTAGTTAAAAGGTCAATAACCATTGACTATTAGGCGGTACGGAGTTCGCCGGGACAGCTAGTATAATATTAATTATATAAAAGGAGACTGACTAACTGATATATCAGCGCACAGTTGAAACACAAAATAGATAGGTACAGAAGACAATCTCATGTATACTTCACTTTTTATACCTACGCTCAGTGGAGGCACATTAATAAGCGTTTGAGGCGGAACTGTTCGACGAGTGGTCCGAGACGCTCCGAGATATCGTGTCCGTGAGCGGTGTCTATCTGTGCGTTGCTCGAGCGCGCTTTGTATGTAGATTGACTTCTATACCTATCTATTTTGTAGTTGAAACTACTGAGAATAGCAGCGTGAAATTTTGCACGTTTCCTTTAATGGTGTAGGCGAGCAATAAGTTGAGGCTTTTGAAAATTCAACCATAAAAGGGGTTGAAAAGGGGGAATTTCGTTTGTATGCAAAATGCCATTCCGTGTGGCAAAAATAGTATCCTAAATAATTAATATAAATGTTGTCATTATTATTTTTTAAAACTACCCCGTACCTATTAAATATTGTATGGAGGATTCTTATTTGTTGGGATAATACATTTGAAACTTAGAACAAATTCTAACCAAAATGACTGATTAAGGATTGTCTTTATTAGTTTTTCAAAACTACCTTCAAAATACGGTACGCCCCTTGGTGTTTATTTCTTATAAAACATTCTCACGAACGAAGTCACTGCAAAGTGCTAGTCATTATATAACAAGCTAGTCTATCATTTTGTTACCTAACGTGACATCTACATCTAGCCAAGGCACATAATTGTACCATCATTAGCCTATAAAAAATTAATAGGTACGTAAAGTGGTTTTCAGGAGGTAATGAGCGCATAGACAAGTAAAGTGACGTTGCTGTCTGTTAATTATATTAACAAATATGATTCACTACACTACAAGTATTTGCATCTGCATATTTTAAAGATTCAAAAAAACATGAAATTTTTTAAATCTCTTTTTAGGGGTTTTTATCCACAAATATACGTCAATCCCACTGTACCTTAAACAATGTATGTAAAAAAAAAATACATTTAACGTTATTACTTATACTGTGAAAATTATCCATTAACGAATTTAAAAAATCGCTCAATATGATGAATACATAATAAAAGAAAAAATAAAAATATTACGAAAGTGTGCCAAAATAGTAGAATAACGTTTGGAATGGGTTCGATGTGGTAACATAAAATTTGCAAAACTTTACAATAATTATGCGTACGATTATTATTCTTCGAAAGGTTAAAATGTTTTTATTTTGTTTTCTGACTTGATATGACTACGGCAGGCCACGTTTCTCGAGAGTGGCCAGTTGCGAGGTCACCAGTTGTGTTGCCAGGCATCCCGATTTGTGCGGGACTTCCCGTTTTCTCTAAGCTGACTAGTCTCTCTCTCCCTCAGAGCCGCGTCATCTTCGTCCGTCACACGGGACCATAATCTCTTCTGCTTCACTCAATCCACATAATTATAAGTAATCTCTGACTTAATTTTTAATCGATCCTCATTCCATCATCACCCACTCCATTCATGGGCGACGATTTTCAAACGCCGAGCAATGAGTAGATCGTCCTTTGCCTATAAGGACCAGGTCCTGGTTGATGGCGCGCGTGTTGCACGCGCTCCTCAAAGAGATACCAGCAAAACTGAAGAGACCGAGTAGGGCCGATGCCTGCTAAGGCTGCGTGAACGTTTGAAACAGTAACCGTGGCCCTGGAACATAAAGGGCAACTGAAGAAGACTGGCTTTTACTCAGTAAAAATCAGAGACGTCCTCTCGTTCCACCCTAGAGCGGAAGAAGTAAATGGATGAGTTTCCACCTCAATAAAAACCTTTATAAGAAAAAAAATGTCCCGATCTAGAACCCTAAATCCCGACTTGTTTTACCATCTGTCCCGATTTTTATCCTATCGGACCTGGCTACACTAGTCACCAGCTGCAGCAATTTTAGAGCGATGTGTTTTGTGGCACGTGTACAGGTATAAAGTCCGTAGTACATATATATCGATGGTATATAATAATAGTGTTCTCTTTGACTGCCTGGTTGTCACAAGCGAGACTGCTGAGCGCACACTATACACAGACTTGTGCTCTATAATATCTCCTTCGTACTTGGCTACTCTCTGTTGAGATTGGCCACCATGATCGAAATTCGGTCGGGAGGATTATTGTTTTTTTATTTTTTGAAGACATACTACTCCTCCCCTCTCCTTCACGGTTTCCGCCACCTCCTTCATCCGCATTACTGCTTCACAGAAGCTAGTGATTGTCTTTCTTGTTCTGTACCATGGTATGAAGAGGTTACGAGGTCTACTAACAACAGTGGTTCTAGGCGTAAGTACCATTAGGAGTATTTCATTGTTTTTTTTTTTTTTTTACAAAAAGATTATCATAATAATCTAGGTTATTGATTGATGATGGAAATTGTATTAGGTAAGTACAGAAGTATATGTTTATAATAAATAAATTAATTAGTGTGAATAGAACCAAAACTTTAGTTTGGTTTTTCGCTTTGATACCATATTATAGGCTTCTATCAAAGCATAAACTTTTTAAAATTACTTTAAAATTAATTGGAGTAGTTATATGATGTAAACAATATTGAAGTAACGTGAAAATACCTTTAAGTTTTGTTTCTATTCACCCCGTTTGACCACGCTGTTCGGACATTAAGTAACATGGAAAAGGACACGAACAAGATGAATTGAATAAGTAGTCTACTACAAATAAAGATCTTTCATTGAAGATCACTTCTGTTTTTTTTTTATAAACTATTTTTGCTAACCTCAGCAGAGTGATGGACGCATCAGCCTTAGGGTGAACGCACACTTATCCGAGCCGAACGTGTCGAACCGTCGAACGAATCGCAAGAAAAGAATTTTGCAATTCTTCATACTGGAGTCCTTCCAGATTCCGACGATTCGACGCGGTTAGGTGTTTTTTTTATAGCTTATAGCGTCAAAAAAAAAACAGTAAATACTGTGAAGAAATTATTTGACTTGTACCAAAAATGGCGAAGATACAGCAATTTTAGTGTTTCAGAAACGCGCCCGAGAGTGAAGCGACTCCCTGTGACGTCATCTGTCATGATCGGTCTCCACCGGCGAATGAATACTATCAAGCCGTGCGTCGCACGGATCATGACAGATGACGTCATCGTAAACAGTCTAGCGAGACCGCGCGTTTCTGAGTAGCCGTTCAGAAAAACTTTAATAAATCCAACATTTCTTGACGGATTTTAATAATTAAAAAAAACAAATGTTCCGTAAATTATTAAACACCCCTAGATGTATTTAATGAAAATCGGATTCGCTATTATGCGATTGATCCTCATTCTAAAATTCGTTTATTTCGATTCGTTCGACGCGTTGGTTTGGGATAAGTGTGCGTTCAATTTTAAATGCCAATATAAATCTAGTAATTATTAGAACAGGTTCTTGCAGGATCGAATCATATACTAATATAGTGCCTAAACCACTCGTGTGTCAACCTTGACATATTTGTTACGTATTTATAATTATTTCATATTGGAGTAAATATTCAAGATACTCTCATAAAAATTGATATTCTGTAGAAGTAGTTAGACTACCGCGCCTCCCAACGGGCTTTGAAGGTCATGGAAAAATTGCTACAACTGCTGTCTACACGGATTGAAACTAGCAAGGTCACCTTGGTTGGGACGTTGGTTTGCAACCATCTGGTCACCCCTTAACCGATCAAAATATGTTTGCTGGTGCAGTGAATTATTGAATTAATTTAGTTTATGATTAGATCTTTAGACTAGATAGAGTATTTATTAGTTATATAAAATTCATTTCATACTTTCTATGCAGCAGTTATTAGGTTTACATTCTTAACCCAGTGGCGAGTTTAAGAAATTTACACCCCTCCTGAAAAAGTTACTCATTATAAAATTAGCCATACTCCAGTGAAAGTCCCATAAAATTTTATTACTCCAATTTTATTTAAATGTATGGATGGAGTACGTAGCTACAAGTGTCTCACGCGGTTAGTTGGTTCATATCTATTAAAATGCAATTAAGCGTGCATACTGCAATCTTATCTAGATAGTTCTTTATTATTTTAATGAATGAATGACGTCAAAGATAATATTAATTACCTACTAACATAAGTAATCTGATAGAGCATTAAGTATAAGTACTTTATCTTGTCCCATTAAATTTAATATAATGGATTTCCTTTCATTTAAATTACCATGTTTATTAGAGAGATTTGATACTTATGATTTACCGCGAAACGGCGAGTCTCCTGGCTGGCCTGCCTCCGTGGGATCTGGAGACAACAATCCTTACACGCATGCACGATTCGCGAGTTGAGATTCAACGCCCGCCGGGACGAAACTCCGCTGCCGCGACTAGTCGCGGCCTGGCGGAGAGAGTTCCGGCGGGATCTCATGGTGAAATGGCGACAGTGACTGTCGCAACCCAGAGCTGGGCACGCCGTAATTATGGCGGTAAGTCCCCCTCTTAGAGAAGTAGCTGGAAAAACGACACTGCGTCCTTACTTTCTGCATGACGCAGGTCTGGAAGGTTTCTGTACCAGATTCGTACGGAAGAAACATCTGGGTGTCACCATAAAACCCACAACCAATCAGTTTGATTTGTTTATAAAAGAATGTTTTCTTTGAGAAAATGTTTTTATCTCCAGCGTCACCTCAAGGGAAAGTTCACCTCGCCTACGGCCTAGCACCCAGGGATGTTAGGGAGCTCCATAACCGTAACCGAATCCGAAATAAAAGTTTCGGATAATATCGGATAGGGGCGGAGCCTAATTGCGACACGTTGTTGACAGGTTGTTTTGTTGATCGGGCAGGCAGCGGCCGACACACGCGCGCATTGTTTGTTTTCTTCTGTTGTTCCTACCAAATAAAACCATTTTATTAGGTATTTATATTTTACTTCTGAAATTCCTTAAAAATCTAATATCCGTATCCGAAATTATCCGAAATAATTTCATATCCGTATCCGGTAAAATAATCATTTCTATATCCGTATCCAATCCGTATTCGAAATTTCATATCTATAACATCCCTACTAGCACCCAAAGGGGCCTCGCGCAAGCCCTCGCTTCTTTAGGAACGAGGGTTTTTTTAATAATAATCTCTCTTTTGACCACTTTTTGACCTGATGGTAAGCGACGATCTTGGTCGAACGCTAGATTGCAACAGCGGCTGTCTCGTTTTCGAATTTATGAAAGAAAGAGGCCTCGCTGATGTGCTTTCGCCCACGTTTAGACTCGTCCACGCTACGCGTCTGGGCCTATATTTTCTATTTGGTAAAAGCTATATAGTATAGTTTTATATAATTTTGTATTCTATTACTTCAAATGCTGTTCTGTTGCTTGCAAAATTGCAAGAAGATTATAACCTTACCAGGAAATCTGGTATAACCAGAATTCTACAAGAAATCCATCCACTCACTTGCAGTAAAGTTATCGTGTTTAGGCTCATTGATCAGGGTCTGATGATGAAGCCGAAAAGAGAAATGAGAATAAATTGGTGAGAGGTTCCAAGCTACTTTCACTAGATTAATTGATATGATATTTTGGTAAATGGTGTAGCACCGTTTAGGTGTGTGTCGATCTTATAGTTTTTAATAGTAATCTGTATAGTGTAGTACAGTTATTTTATCTCACGAGCGCGGGTGAGCCATAGTTGTAGTTGTAGTGCGTATAGACACGCGCGCTTGTGTGCGTAACTACAAGTAGCGTTAGCAAGCTCATTCATTGTTTATGAACAAAATAATAAAGGTATTATATAGTGTGGTTTTAAATTACTTCTTGATACCAAAACTGGTAATCGCTAAATGAAAATTAATAATAAAATAAAAGCTTATACTCATAAATATTTATTTTTTATTTTTTTATTACATGTTTATTTTGACACTAATTTTTAATAAAATATTATTTCAATCAGAATCATAACTTGACTCTTCTTCAGAGTCAGTTTTGTCGTCACTGTCATCTTGTAAATTGATTATTAATTCAAAATCAGTGTGAAAATATTTCATATATTCAGTTTCTTTCTTAATGACACTATTGCATGTATTACGCTATGTGTCTCTCGTTATATTTTCAATACTTTCTTCGATAAGTTTTTCTGTACTGGTTACCTATATTTTGTTCCACATTTCTCTCTTTCTTCGGTTTTTCATTGGTGAAATGAATTTCAAAGATGTGCTAGCTACATCTCTTTCATTAGACATGTCTCGTTCTTCTTTTAATATTTTCTGCAATGTTCGTCCACTAACTCCCGTCGCTGATGCAGTGCGCTTTGTACCTAATATTACGCAAATGTGATACATCATAATTTGGTTCTCGATGCAATTCAGTGAATTCATATTCTTCTTTGAGAAAATGATAAACATTTGCAATTATTTGACGACCCTAAAATAAACAATAGATTATTAAAATCACGTTTATTTAACTAACTCAATACACAACGTAAATACACACCAAACATAAACATTAATTTGCCTTACCTCACTGCGAACAACTTTTCTTCGTTTACTCGTACCTTCCATGCTGACGGTATTAGTCAAATAATTTTGGCGCGAACTGTGTAACACTACTGACTCAGCCGGCGACTCGGCCGAAACTGAGCGCTCCCGAGCGTACGCAAACAAAGACAATGTGCATGTACATTTACCCACACAAGTATGGCGCACCCGCGCTCGTGAGATAAAACATCTATAGCATTAAATTAATCCGTATTTCCCTTGGTCACGCCATAACTTGCGAGCAACTAAACCGATTTCTTTTTTTTTAGTTTTTGTATTACTTTGTAAAGGCTGCTTCATACAGAAAGAAAAAAATAAGAAAATTGATTTCGGATTTCAGAAAAAATAATGACTATGACAGTCCACGTGGTCACCTTCAACTAGTATTCAGTTTTCAGTTGAATATGTGTGTTTTTGAGTGAATGTGTATGTATTTTCGCTGTATATATAATATACAAGACCAGCATTGTACCCATAGATTTAAGTTTATATATAAGTGGTGTTACTTTTTTGGTGTACAAAAAAGTTTATTGTGTTCTATTCTAGTATGATAATATTCAGTCAATATATTTAGTGGACTCTCGATGCGATCACGGACATTTGATTTAACTCATTACTACTTCTGTATGTATAGAAGGCAATGTACTGATTCACTCGCTGACTCATCAACGCCCAGCCCAAACCCTTGGACCTAGAATGCTGAAATTTTACAGAGGTATCATATAAGTATATGATGTGTACAAATAATAAGAGAGGATTTTCCAAAATTCACCCCTAAAGGGATAAATCAGAAGCCCCAATTTTTTAAGGAGAAACTAATTTTTACTCGGTTGAAGCCGCTAGCAGAAACTTGTTTATTTTAGTTTTTCATTTATTGTTTGGTTGTTTTGCGAGTGTAACAAGGGTAATAGTTAGCAAAAGTATGTGCTAAGGCTAAGTAGTTCGGCCTGAATATCTAAATAAACGTAGGTATGTTTGAAATGTTTCAGACCCTCGGCCTTGCAGAGCTGGAGGCAGGTTCGTTCGCGCCCGGCATGCGCTCGGTGCTGTGCGACCTCACGCTGCTCAGCTACCACCTGGTCATGTGCCACTTCATCGGCGCCCCCGTAGATCTGCCTGTTTGCGAGAGGATATTAGAAAAGGAGCTGAAGGTTCGCACCCCAAACTTTACCAAACTTCTTCTCCAAACTCGAATTTAAGATACAGTTTGAACATAAAATAAATTAAAAATAAAACAACACAGAGAACCCCACAGACAAATCAACAACTACAATTGGACTGCTAGTCGTGCAGATACCGTAAGGGTACAGTGGATATATATTCAGACAACTTCAATTCATTGTTTGTGAAATAATAAACATGTTTCAGCTATTACAGGTTTAACTAAAAGTTGGAGGAAATGAGTTAAATCAGTTTTAATTATTACATTATTTGATGGTTAGATTCAAAATGGTGAATGTAGCACAGTTTATTCATTTGGTTAATCATTTTATTTGTCGTTTAAAATTAGAACAGTCTAAAAACATTATTTAAGTGACTTCTAAGTATTAGCTTATTTATTCATCAACAAGGATCATTCTACGTCAACATCTGCAGTTCTTTATTTACATATTTTTATTTTTGTTAGTTAAGTATTGGTACAAATTAAAATAATAATAATAATATATTTGTTAAATAGATCTTACCTGCCGTGGATAAATCCATTCTTGTATCACAGATCGGATTTGAGCAACTTTCAAAGAATGTCTCATTTTAATAATATTTAAAGTACAATTAACACTCCGCTGGCTTCTGCTGGTCGAAATATGGTACATAGGGTCGGTGTCCATTTGTCGGATGCTGGAGTGATTTAAAAAAGTAGAAACAGAGTCCGAGATAAAGCGGCCGGGGTCTTTATCGTAGATAGCAGATTTAGAATCCATAGGCAGGCTGGGTTCCTCTGGAAAAGCGAGTGCAGAGTTCTTTATGAAAGCGAATAGTTAAAATACTCACAAACTGAAATATCGCAATTCAAATGTAACGCGGCAAAATATGACACTTGTTTATTTCTTTGCCTAGTAGACTAAGGTCATAAGACCATATCGCCTCGTCATCATAAATATTTTTTTGAGCTACATTACAACGCGGTTGCAACACATAATGTTTTTGCAGTATTAGGCAGCAAACGTATCGAGTCAGCTTTCTCGGCATGCTTCGCAGAGGTTGTCAATATTAAAATAAAATATAGTCTGTCTAAAAAGTCAAACGTCATGGATTTTTTTTAATTTAAAATAATCTGTTATATTTATTACATACAATACTTTTTATAAGATTCTATTAGTAAACAATGACCATCTCTTTGCAACCTTGATTGTTCAATCATCTACATTTTAATCAGATTTTAAGTACCTATTTGATTAGATTACCCTCATCCTTTGATTCATTCGTTTTTTAGACAGACTCTACTCAGCGCTATTTTGCCAAGATTGTGCCCTTTTCAAGATTCTACTTATTTAAATTCCAGTCGCAAAAGTCTGATAAATTTGCTGGCTAAAATAGCTGGAAAATTTTCTAAAAACTCCTCCAGCACACGAGCCGCGCCAGCTCGAGTGACGCATTTGTTTCGCTCCCACTAGTGCCCGTGTGGGTACTAGAGCGAGCAAGAGAAATGCATGGACGGATTTTTATTCGGCAATATCCGCTTTTCTGACTTTTTACTAGATTTAGTTTAGTGAAATGACATATCACTAACGATAAATTGGTGTTTTTTTATATCACTAGAAGACGTAATAAACAAGAATATTCGACATCTACCGGGATTTCGTGATATCCCTCCCTAGGGATTACGCGAAATCCCTGATATCCTCATTTCCCTGCGATATATATACCTACTCATGTGCTCAAGGTTTCCTTACATGACGAAGCTATATCTTTTTGAATATTAATGTATGTTTGCCATGCTCACGGCTTTGGTTGAATCCCTACTTTCAAATTTTCAGGTGTACCCAGACAGCGTCTGGTTTCTAATGTTTAAAGGCCGTATCGAGCTCCTCCGAGGTCAATTTGACACCGCCATCAAGACGTACAACCGCGCCGTCAACAGCCAGAAACAATGGCAACAGTTCCATCATGTGTGTTACTGGGAGATCATGTGGGTGAACAGGTGAGAGAACACGGCACCACAAGCCATGACCAGCTGGTCTTAGGCTGTAGTTACATTACAAATGTGCCATGCAGCTAAGCTATACACTGAGGGGGTGTCTCGTTCCACTAGAGCTAAACTATACAACATTAATTTTAGTATATGCGAAACCATATTAAAACACACGTCTAGTATTTTTAATGTAAAGAATCTATGTACAAAATTTCATAACAGTATCATGAAAAATCACAAACTTATTAGCTTATACATAGTCACCGGGCCATCCAGGTGACGGAGGGGTTGTTTTGCATTTGCAACCTGTGTTGTACTAAGTGTCGATGGTGTCCAACTTGTAACCTTCTAAAATATTTTTGGGGAAAAAAATATAACATGGTGTAAAAACTATTGGAATCCATTCAGTTACCTACTGATTCTGAACAAACTATATTCAGTTTTCGCATCGACTAAAAATAATGTTTTTTATTTTATATATTAATTTTAAAAGAAAGTCGTATTAGTTACACTTTTTATAACCTAAGAACGGCTGAACCGATTTGGCTGAAAATTGATGGGGAGGTAGCTTAGAACGGAGAGACGGACATAGGATACTTTTTGATAAAGAGGTAGTGGTTTTTAGGGTTCCGTACCTCAAAAGGAAAAAGTGGAACCCTTATAGGATCACTTTGTTTTCCGTCCGTCTGTCTATCTGTCAAGACCCTTTATCTCAAGAACACGTGGAGGTATCGAGTTGAAATTAAAACCATATACTCAGGTCTGTGGTCCCGTCAAGCTCTGAAAGAATCAAACTTCTAAGTTAATGAATAAAAAAGATACGACCGTTTATGTCACAAAAAACGTATATTTCGATACTCTCAAAGGAATCAAAATTCATAGTGTAAGTGACAAGTAACTAAGTCACAAAAAAAATTATTTGCAATTCTGAAAAAATCTTTGATACTCCATTCGGGAATTGTAGTTTGCACGGAACCCTCAGTGCGCGAGTCCGACTCGCACTTGCCCAGTTTTTTTTTTTTGTTATGGTAATCTCTACAAGTACTGGTCCGATTGCTGAAATTATTTCACCGATAGAAAGCTGCTTTATTCCTGAATGACATAGGCTATATTTTATGTACGCGGATGAAATGGCGGGCAAAAGGTAGCATCTCAACACACTATGTTTGTTTGATTGGTTTCAGTTTAAAGATGGACTGGCGCGAATCAGCTTCGTACGCAAGTAAGCTGATTGATGAGAGTTCGTGGTCGAAGACGATCTACTCGTACTCCCGGGCGGCCATGTTGTTGGAGCTCGACGACATTACGCCTTCTGAGAAGAAACAGTGCACCGATCTGATGAGGTAAGTGCATTTTGTAACATACATATATTGATAAACTAGCTTTTGCCCGCGGCTTCGCTCCCGCTCTACCTTACTCCACCCTACTATACCCAACTCTACCCTACCCTACTCTACCCTACACTACCCTATTTTTCATTTTTTTTTTTTCATAAGAACCTCTTCATAATAACAAATGCAACAAAAAAAGAATTAGCGAAGATGTTCTCGAGATTTGCGCTTACATTTAGTGATTCATTTTTATAATACAGAAGATTGAAGGGCACTGACAAAGAACTAATATGTCATAATAATTGTATTTTATACTAGTACTTATTACTACTATGTGTAATATAATTTCGTTCTCTAATACTGGTTTCCATAAAAACTCAACAAATGTTAAAACTACGTTACTTCGAACTTTGATCTCAATAAAAATAATTAATCTTCGTGGGTTTTTCTCAAAATTATTTAATTTGAACATTCCCTGTTTTTTTACTGGTAGCACGCCTTGTGTAATGTAATTTCATTCTTAAAGGATTTTTTTTTTTATGTTGGGAAAAAATCATACATTGACATCCCCCACCCTTGGGCGGAGCGGGAGATAGTGTCAGACTCTTACTGACTAAAAGACCCACCCCGTTCCTTCTAGCCTTCATACCGGGGCTCGAGCGCCCTTTCGGATAACCCTGGCCCCAGTAGGCTTCGACCCGGCTGGGTCCCTGCTGTTGCTGACAACTCCTTGAGGCGCGCGGGAACAGTGCGCGCCGTCGACGACTTGGGCTTGGTCCGGACAGTTACCGGACGGCCGGACAGTGAGCTACCCATTGCTCACTGTCCGCAAGCCCGCGTCTACGTTGGCCGGAAATCGGGATCAGAATCCCGACGACGGCGGCGGCGATAACGCCGTTGCCTGATGCGTTCGGCCTCCTCCTTTGCGAGCATTACTGCTTCGCAGAAGTCGGCGACCGCCTGCCACTCCTCCTCGCTCCGGACCATGGCCTCAACCAAGGCCCGATCGCCCCCACGAGGGCACGGCGATGCTCCGCCCAAGCAGGGCACACCTCGACTGTGTGCTCCACCGTGTCCTCCGGGCGTTCCGCACAGTGGCGACACCATTCTTAATGGATGAAATGGCAGTTTAGTTTAGGACGTTAAATGGCGTGCAAGCGAGTGGGATGGAGTAGTTTAGTTTAGGACCTTAAATGGTTCGCGTTATGAGCTCGTGGTACAGCCTCAGTACTACAAAATACGATTTTTAATAAGGTGTGGTAACAAATTTTGTTAAAACTACAATACTGCAGACTTAGATCTCATTAAAAATAATTACAAGTGTATATTCCCTGTTCTTTGCCTGTACCCTTCATTTCATCATAGCAGAACAGTTGTGATTCAGTGGTAACGCCCCGACTTACGAGATGTACGATTTGGGTTCAAACCCAGTCAGCCACTTTACTTTGTGTAATTTATTTCATCACCAATGCTCTCAATGTCTTAGAATTTAAAATTGGAAGACATCTGACATCTCAAACCCGCACTGGGCCCACGTGGTGGATTAGGGCACATTCTTTCTCCTAGTGAGGAGGCCTGAAGAGAGATAATAAGACTTGTAAAACAGAGGGGAGCGGGGATCGTGCGGCGGGGTGCTTGATGCGCTTGCGTCGCGTCATACAGACATAAGTAGGTATAGCAAATTACAGAGTTGAAATGTGTTAGATAGAACAACGAAATCTTGAAGGTTTGTTTTTGGCAAATGAATTATGTTTTGTAAAAAGTCATAGAACAAACGTTGTTGTTTAAAATGTTAGTAATACAGTCCTGCAACGTTGTTAGTGTTATACAAATAACCCTGTATAATCATAACACCAAAATGTTTAATATTTACGACGGTGCGAATTTTCTGAACGCACGCCATAATTTACTATCACTTAACTGCAGGAACGCGTCGTACTACAAGCAACGCATCGCAGGCAAGTCGTTGCCCATGGAGAAGTTCGTGATCAAGCGTTGCGCACGCTACCAGGTGCAAGGACGCCGCCTCCTCTTGCCCACCATCGAGCTGCTCTGCCTCTGGAACATGTTTCACATCCTCGCTAAAAACGAACGAGGCATACAGAGTGTACTTAAGGTAACTATATCAGACTCTGGTCTTTCTTCCTAGTTCCATGTGACTTGGCAACCGCGCACCGCATTTTAGGTCATCCCAATTCATCGAGTTAACTATCACGAGCAGTGCTGGCCGAGTGGTAATGGCACCCACTTACGAGTTGTAAGTCGCGTATTCAAACCCAGGCAGGTGCATTACTTTGTGTAATTTATTTCATCATCACTACTCTCAAAACGGTGAAGGAAATCATCGTGAGGAAACCGGCATGTCTTAGAACCAAAAATTCGAAGACATGTGACATCCACCAACCCGCACTGGGCTCGTGTAGTGGATTACGGACCATTCCCTCTCCTAGGGAGGAGGCCCGAGTCCCAATAGTGGGAACATTATAAGGTCGACTATTTTAAGCTATGCTAACTATCACGCTGTTACGGACTTAACAAATCCGACTGGTTTTTCAAAACCTTCAAAACTTAAAAAAAAAATCAAAATAGTAAGAAAAAACTTAGATACATACAGGTTTAATTTACGGAATTGTAGGGAGATTTTAAGGGTTAAGGAGCTCGTAACTACAGTAAAATCAGCCGACGGGTTGATCTCTTAGATTAAGCAATACTTGCCAAGATCAGTATGTGGATGGGTGACCATCTTAATATCTTCGTTCGGTAAGCACGTCAAGTCGTTGGTCCCAAATGTCGTTAGTGGAACTTTGACAGTCGTTACGGGTAGTCAGATGCCCGAAAATCTTTTTTTAATGGTTTATTCAAGATATAAATATTTTCACATAAATGTTCTGCCAAACTGCAGTACAGTTGGTGCCAGTCTATCTGACCAGTCATTTCAAGGTGTATCATGTTAATTGGGTCCCCACTCATGCTGTCTGTCTATCTGTTTGTCTAATCCCATAAGCTCAAAAGTTACGGAATGGAGTTTCATGAAGTTTCCACTAATAAAAGGGGTGATTCGTGAGGATGGTTTATACAGGGTTATTTGTAATAACCCTTATAAACAACAACTTTTGTTCTATGACTTAGTTCATCAGATTTTAATACACAAATAAAGATGTTATTTAAATTGAACGTTCTAAACATTACAAAGTCTATGCGAAACAAGCGATAGTACAATAGCGGAGGGAAGCAGTGATCGGGCGACGGGAGTGCCTGCGCTTGCGTCGCATCGTAAAGGCGTAGGTAGGTATAGCAAAATACAGAGTTGAAATGTATTCGATACAACAACGAAATCTTGAAGGTTTGTTTTGGTAAACGAAATATGTTTTGAAAAAAAGGTATAGAACGAATATTGTTGTTTATGATGTTAGTAATACAATCCTGCAAGGTTATAAGTGTTTTACAAATAAACCTGTATGCAACATGCATATTATAGTTGAGAAAAGCCGAAGATTTGTAACTACTGTGCAAATTGTAATATGTGTGGAACAGTTAATAGAAGCAACGAGCGACCGCGTGGAGAACGAGAGCCGCGAATGGATGGGTGTGCACGAGGGAGACAACCGCGCGTTGGTGCGCTTCCTGAAGGGCTGCTGTCTCGCCGCCATGAACCTGCCACGCCTGGCGCTCGACACATTCGATTCTGTGCTGCTGTAAGTACTTCACCTCAGGTCACGCTTCATTCCTTATTGGGTTATACAGGCTTAAGGGGTTATACAGGAATTGGTGATTCGATGTATTCCTTGCAGGACGTCTTCGTAAGACTAAAATGCAACAAATTAAGCCACCAAATGTTCTACCAATATTCAGTAGTTTTTGAGTTAGTAGGATTTTTAGATTTTTTATGCAAAATACCAGATTTAATCATTTGAAGCCAATTTGAAAACTATTTAGGGTGCGACTGTTACGACGGTACTGATATAAATATAATATCAGTACTGTAAATATAAATCATAATTGTTGCCGTAGCAGATCTTTCTTGGTACTTAAAAGTCTTACTTTAAAAGTTAATTTTTTGTAACTTTTGCTAATTCTTCATACAAAATGTCTAATACAAAAAAAAAAAACTGCTCCTGCTGCATAAATTACATAAAATAACAAAGATTACAATTCTTAAATAACCATTTCAGAATTAATAATTTCTAAATAAAATAGTATATATTTAAAAATGTATGTACAATATTATACAGAAGAAAGATACGTCCTTATAAAAGTGTTGTACAAAGGAACCTACTTACTACAATTGCCGAAACGGATCTGAGCGCTCGGCGTCAGAGTGGAGATCGGATCGCTTTGCGCATTCCATACATTGGCAAGCAAATTCGTTGTTAGATACATGCACCAACGCAGGGAACGAATGAGGAGTGACGTCTATGACGCGATGGCGCGGCAAGCCAATCACTGACACTCCCCGCCCCCGCGTCTCACTTCGCACCACTAAAGAGACCGAATATTTGACTTCTGCGCAACTTGAAGCCAGCGCTCAAGATCCGTGACGGCAATTGTACTTATTTGAAAAAAAAGTAAATTCCTCTGGCAAACTTGCGAAAGGAGAGATTAGAAGACATGTAGACAATAGTGTGTACAAAAAAAAGGGAAAAAATTTGTGATATCTTAAAGTAAAAAAAATAAATAAAAATAATTACTTAAAAATTTTCATGATTCTTTATACAATTCAATATGGTCTCACGTCTCTGTTACAATGAAGAAAGATTTCATCTTAAATTTGTTTAAAACTAGCTTTTGCTCGCGGCTTAACCCGCGTACATAAAATATCACTCATGTAGAATAACGTAGCTTTCTATCGGTGAAAAAATTTTAGCAACCGGACCAGTACTTCCAGAGATTACCACCTACAAAAAAAAAAAAAAAAAACGACCTCTTTATTAAATTATTATTAGTGTAGAAATCGCGTACAAATATCTGAAAGAAGTATTTTTGTTTCTTAACAGACTAAAGAATGATATAAAGGAAGACACATTCTTACTTCCGTACACTGTTGCTGAGATGGCAATGTGTCACTATCAGCTTGGGGACAAGGATCGCGCTCTGCAAATGCTGCAGGATGCCAGGTACATACCATACATTTAAACTATACTCCATCTGTTTACGTAGTTAACTAAATGTAAACAATCTTAACATTTCTTTTACCGAAAAAGTCGTCTAAAAATGTAAACAAACAATTGTTAGGTAATTAACTAAATTTAAATAATCTTTGTATGTCTTTTATACGATTTATTTTCAATAACAAGACATATCAAGATTGTTTACATTTAGTTAACTACCTAAACCGATGAAGTATAGTCACAAAATAGATAGGTACAGAAAACAATCTCATGTATGTACTTCACTTTTTATACCTATGCTCTGTGGACGCACACTAATGAGCGTTTGAGCCGGAACTGTCCGACGAGCGGGCCGAGGTGCTCCGAGATATCGTGTCCGTGAGCGGTGTCTATGTGTGCGTTGCTCGAGCGCGCTTTGTATGTAGGTTGTCTTCTGTACCTATCTATTTTGTGGTAGTCATTGTAGTTTTAGGTATAATGCTAGGCCGTTAGTGTTTCGAACCTTTCGAAAGAAACTGACAAGTGTGAGGTACACTAAAACTCATTTCCTCTAATGCCTTAAATTTTCATTTATAGCCTGTACACAAGATGATTTTTTCAAATGAGTGTTCCAATTCCGAACTATAAAGAATATCGAAAAATAATCAAAGAAAAACCTGCTTTATTGCACAATTCGGTATTGTAGCTGGTAAGAATCAAATTCTAAACCGAAATTTTTCGTTTCCTGACTACGAATTAAGATTTTTCAAAAATTCTATGATGCAGTTTTAGCTTTTAATCGATTTCGGACCTGAAACTCGTCTGAATATTTTTAATGATTCCTCATAGATTCAGATTTAGGATCAAACACAAAACGGCAAGGGGAAGGTCGCATCGAAAAAATTGCGCGTTCGCACGACGCATCGCAAGAACTTGCGAATTAATTCGCATCGCACATATTATAGTCACCTTAACCGATGCTTTGCCGCACGGAATCGCAACGCATCGCAGTTTGATCTGGTAGCTCTTAACTCACTCAACCGTAGAGGCCCAGCAGAGTCGAAGCCTACTGGAGCAATAGGTTGTGCGAAAAATAACCCCCCGGGGTTCTTTTTCGCTGGCATGAAGGCAAAACAGGAACATAGGAGTGAGTTTTAGTCAGTAAAAGTCTGACACGTCCTCCCGCTCTGCCCAAGAACGGGAGAAGTCATTGGATGATATCCCACCAACAAAAGGCAACGCCTCTTGAAAACTCAATCTGTATAAAAACAGCTTTAAGTAGCAATTAAATAATGACTACAGAAGGCACAACGGATCTTGAGCGCTCGGCGTCAGAGTGGGGATCGCTTTGCGCATTCCATAAATTGGCGAGCCAATCGTCTTCGTTGTTAGATACATGCAGCAATGCAGGGAACGAATGAGGAGTGACGTCTATGACGCGATGGCGCGGCGAGCCAATCACTGACACTCCGCGCCCCCGCGTCTCACTTCGCACCACTAAAGAGACCGAATATTTGACTTCTGCACAACCGCTCAAGATCCGTTGTGCCTACTGTAGTTCACCATGCTAGAGCTTCAATATTACTTATATCTCAAATGTTTTATTGCAGGAAAAAATATTCTGGATATTCCTTAGAGTCTCGGTTACATTTCCGCCTACACTCAAAGCTAGAGATTGTCAAGAACGGCAGCCCCATTGCGACTCCGAGCCACCGCCCCAGCACATCTTAAGACGCCAAGCGACTAACTACGGAAAAATGGTACTAATTATGTCCTGTTACATAATGTCTATGCTCTCTTTTATAACTGTGAAGAATCTCTTGAATCCGTCATTTTAAGGTAGGTATACACGCTAGAGTGTACCTGACAAGTTTGCCTGTACAGTTGAGTTTTCCAGGTAAACCGCAGCGTGTATACTGCACAACTGTGCAGGTTTCCAGTTTACTTGACAGGTATAAATGTACAGGCTAACCTGTCAGGTATACCCTTCTGTGTATGGCCTTGGCCTATAACCTTTATATTTACTACAATATTCGTGCTTAGAGATAATTGTAATATAATCGACATAAACTTCAAAATCGAATTGGCATTTGTTGTGTATAGACAAGAAGTTATTTATGGTATATATAAAGAATTAAAAAAAAAATATTATAATATTGTGTAAATTGTATCTATGAACTCAATTATATTCGAATTATGATGATTTTTTATAATCATGTATATATAAGTAATTTAGGATATAATCTTTCAAATATTTAATGGCGAACATTGTAGGTATACAAATAAAATAAAAACTACTTCCAATATCTGTCTCAAACTACAATATTGTCGCAATTCACTTGAAATTTCCAGCATTCATCATCACTAAACTCAACAACCACTTCCAAATGATATTACGCTTATTTTGTGTAATCCATTGTTTTTCAATCTGTGAGTCGCGACCCCCAGGGGGGTCACAAAGTCTTGCTTAGGTAGTTGCGGTCGCGAGTCACTTAAAAATGAAAAACGAGTGTTAAACTTTTACTTATCTTTGTTTTATTTTTAACACGCAAATAATGTGCGATTTGAAACATATTCGACTTAGATGTCTTAAATCAAAAAGCGCAATTTGTCTATTTAAAAAATGGGTCACGAATACAAAAACGTTGAAAAACACTGGTGCAATCTATAATATTTGTTAGTTATTATTACGTCTATTTTTTATGTCTAATAAAATACTTATATTCCTTTTGCAAGACGTGACGCTGAATGAATCCTTCCGGTATTTACCAAAATTTCTTTCTCTTAATGTTATTTATTTGTAGTTAATATTAACATTAATGTTAAAAAATAAAAATACTTTTAAATATATAGATATGCCTGGCTCATTATATATCAATGAGAAACAGAGGTCAATTTAAAACATTCGGTACAAGAACTTGTGATGATAAAGGATCTGAATTTAATTTTAGTATTTTTGTTTCCTAGCGTAGGATAAACCAGCCATTTGTGCCCCAGTCGGGCGAGTTAAACCTACGTTTATTTATTTATTTATTATAATCTACGTACCACCCGTATCTACGTTATATAGTTTACATCGCCGTCATACTTATAAACTAATCAGATCGGCTCAAATTAGCACCAAGTTTGAATACTTGTCTTAGTTTTGCAAGTGAAGCACATTACCGACTAGAGCATTTATGCCTGGTTTATCATATAGAATTCAGGAGTGGGTACGTATTTTTGGAAATAATAATTATTTAGTGCGTCCATTACTTAATTTAGATAGATTACAAATAGGCTGCGCTTCCTGAACATTTCTCCGAGCTTATGACATATACAAGACTTATTTAATTTATATCATTACTTGGTGTTATGCCAGAACCCTAAAATAAAGTACTTTATTATATTTAAAGAAATTATATCGACGTAGGGGACAGGAGACAAAATATATAATCGTCTCACAATGACTTACGAGTAAGTAGATAATTATAACATTAAGAACATATTATTCTATTTTGTAGTGAAGAGATACATATATTTTGTATGGGCAAAACTATATCGATTCATTGACAGCCTACACGATACTCTGTATATTTATTAATTTTTCATAATAATGAAGGTACAAATGTCTATTAACAACAATAATAATAAATTGAGAAATCTAAATGTATTAGAATCTTAGTATTACATACAGTACAAAAGGTTGTAATTTTGACAGCTGAACTTTTATATGTTGCTACTTGATAATTTATTTTTTCTCTAATTATAGAGATATATGTATTATCAAATCGTTTTCAAGCTTGTTGTTTAATGGTGATGTTAGGATTCACATTTAAACACTTTAGTAGTTCTATTTTAGTCTCGTTTCATGACATTCAATTTCCGTCATGCCTTTCACTTTAGAGCATCTGAAATAACGGAACTATTAAACAATAATATCTATGTCTATCTTTGAACAAAGTTACAAAAATACCACACACTGACAAGAGTACAGAGTATTTAAGAAGTGATTTTATTTCTGTAAGCAATCTTTGTTTTATTGAATTGTGTGATATGACGTGATAGTAATAAGTAATTCAATTATAATATGTATATTGTGCTTTTAATTTATTGAAATAAATGTTTATGTAATCGTTTACAACACGAGATTTACGTAGAGAAACAATTTTATAAAAAATGCATTGAATTAATAATGCTTCATTTATTTGCTTAGTGCATTGCCGTCATCGATATATATGTACTAGGCACTAGATAAGGCGTGCTGAACTCTCACTTCAGACGAATCCGTTGCACTGAATTCTAGGCAAATTGACTTTGATGACTTTAATGCAATTTTGACGTTCATACAGTGTGAGAGCGGCGCTTATAAATTCAAAAGAAAGTGAATTTGGGACGTAAATAATAATTCAGTAGTCATGAATGTAAAATAATTAATTATTCAAGCAATTTAATAGCTTCAAATATCGTAATAGTATGTTAGAAATTATATTATTTTATTTAAAAGCTTTTCCATTTTACAATCATAGACTAAAACATGCAGATGTTCCCTCCTACAAAAACCGGGTTTTTACCTACAACTGCTTTAGTGAACACGAACTTTGCATGATGTTTTATTCCGTTTGTTTTTTTTTAATATTTTTTTATTTTTTCTTTTTTGTAAAAATAATAGGTACCAATTAATTCCGTCAAATTCAATAATTATGAATACGTCTGTTTTTCGATACTGTAAAAACTCAGCAAGAAATGCCAGCAAATCATTGAGTATCACTTTTCATCGCTAAGTTTTGTGGTTAAGCATTCTGTCATTCGTAAGCACTGAGGTATTAGGTACCTACCTAGATATTATATTTTACATAGATTAGTATTCAAATATAAATTAGGTTCAGTTGAATTTGAAGTCATATGTGTAATATAAGTGATACATCACTAAGTGATCATCACTGTTATTGAGATTTCGTCCTTCATAAACTATAATTATATTTCAAGATTGTTCACTCTAGTCAGCCGAAAAGAGAAAAATTGATAAAATATCTTCAAGAGGATAGACGTGAAAACACGTGGCTTCCTACAAAATATCCGTTTATCTGCTCTGATGATGATACTAAAGCTGAAAAACGTTTTCTAATGAGTCGGCTATTCCTTACAGTAATGCTATTCCTTCAGAATGTGCCTTCAAACATTTATAGCTTTCCTCTACATCATTAAACCAAGTGCAAATTTCTGACTCCAAATCAATTTTTGATTCGCCCCGAAAAATTAAGTTGAAAATAGATTTAAAAAAAGTTTTAGTTTTTTATGTAATTTATTTCATCACCACTGCTCTCAAAACGGTGAAGGAAAACATCGTGAGTAAACCGGCATATTTCGAAGACATGCAACATTCACCAACCTGCACTGGGCCAGCGTGGTGGTTTACGGCCCATTCCCTCTCCTCCAGAGAAGGCTTGAGTCCCAGCAGTGGAAACATTAAAAAGCTGATTATGCTATAGTTATAGTTGTTGTTTGTTTTGTTACTAAATATTAGCAGCGCAGTCCTGACCATCATTCACTAAAGATAGCTGTCCTTTAGAATGTTGATTACAATAAATGGTTTCATTATTTTACACGATTTTGAATACACTTATTTACTAAAGTAGTAGACGTAGTTTTCTGAATTTACACTAACGTGGCCTATTGGTAAAATTTTGAAATAGAGTTTTATTGTAATGAAGTATTGTAGGCAAAAAACTGTGTCAATTCTGCGGTTTAAAAATCTATATGGATAACATGTCATTACACTATGTTGAAGTAAACGCGTAAGTACTACGAAATTCATGGCGCTTAAGACGTTTTGGTCGCGAAAAAAGTATCCTCTAAAAGCTATTAGCGCTTTATATTTTAAATAGTTCTATTAGACGACATAATGCCAATGTAGCGCTGCAGCAGATTTTCGTTTTAACTTTTCAATATTTTAATAAATAGTTTCCATGAAAGGGCTTGTCTATCACTAGAATTTATGTCAATGATTGCCGTTTATTTAGTTCAAATTAAACTTAATTTAAAACAGTTATTAAAATCGAAAATGGCTGAACTGGTTTATGATTCAGAAGTTGTGATTTTTTTAAATTTAAACCAATTGAAAGCTTATTTTATTTAAAAATTTTTTTTTATAATAAAATATAGGTGAAACAGTTGGATCGAAACTTAGTAGGTTCTGAATACGAGGCGAAGCGCTGTGCAGTAAATATTAAATTTGACAACGCAATATGTACCTATTGCTTGTAAAAAAAAAATTAAGACTACGAAATATGTAATGCTGCGTCCAGATCTGAAGAATGCGCCGCTCGCGAGCCGAGCGCGAAATGTACGCGCGCCGTTTGCAAGTAACTCGCGAGGCGGCGCATTCGCCAGGTCTGGAACTCTGGACTCACCATAACAAACTTAAAAAAGGGCTTCATATTTCGTCGTAATCAACAGTGTATTCTGTCGAGAGCAAGTGGTAATCATTCGCGTAGCTACCAAATATTCACTCCACTGATGTAACTAAATAAATAAACAAAATTAAAAGTTTCTAGGACTTTAATTTTGTTCATTTTTTTTAGTTACACGTGATGATACAAATATAAAGTACTTATTATGATTTATTTATACTCCACTCACAATAATATTAGACATTTAAACAGTTCTTTTTTTAAATGTCTCTTCAACCGATTTTGACTTCTATTCCGTAGCCATAAGGATGCCTAAAAAACCAAAAAAGTGGTTACAATACCAATTATTTACTGCAGCCGCCATTTATCATACCAACAACGCAATAAAAGTCAAAATCGATTAAACGGAATGTAAAAAAGTACTATTATGAATAGAGTATAAATCTAAATCAAATTGATTTCAGATTGAGTCATTTTTTAACAGATGATGTGTTGTTTTTTTTAATTATTGTTTTAATTATTAAAGATAAGTTTAATTTTAAATAAAAGGGCTCATGGTTCTACTATGTACAGTATGAACCGCTCGGTTTAATGTTCAAGACTAATCAAAGCTTGTTAAAGTCGGTCTGAGGATAAGTGTAGCCTTCCATTATGTATCGAGATCGCTACTTTCCTCTGAAATCTCATTGCTCGGCCACAGAAGAAGCGCGGGTGCGGGGCGGGCGCGGCGTGGCAATCTCAAACAAAAGAACTTCCTTTGAGTGTTCACAGCGGACACGCGGGCGCGGGAAGCGGCGCGGACTGCGAGACGCGGAACGCGCGCGGTGATCTCACGCCATAGTGAGTTCATACAAGTGGCCACTGTGGAAACGCGCCACCTAGCGAGAACCTGATTATAGCTTTCACCTCAAGCCGCTTTCGACATGTAATGCCGCGTTTACGTATGGGCGCAGCCTCGGCCAATTGCCAATGTGTTAACGGGATTTCCCCGCTTATACAATGGCTACACAATAGCGATTGGCCGAGGCTAGACCCACATGCAAACGTAGCATTACACTTCAACAGACGTTACGGGTAGTCAGAACCCTGAAAATTTTGCAGACATTCATACCAAAGTGTATCGTGTTACCCAGTCATTGGGTTATGAAGGTTAGAAATTAGCTGCTTCTGGTTTAATTAGAAGTAACTTCAGCATAGTGAAGATAAACTTAAAAAATATACTATGAGTGTTCAGACAGAGTCCATAAACCCCGTTATGCCATTATATCCGTTCCTGCTAGAAGGCTGAGACCCTCGTGTGTCACTCGGTGTAGCAGAGACAGAATAGTACATTTTGATACAAGTGGGGAAAGTTTGCCATTGCAACCGAGGCGAAATTCACCCGAGCCGTATAGGCGAGGGCGGGGGAGCCAAATGCTTCAGTGGCAAATCTCCACGTGTATCAAACGTTTTTCAATACACTTACGAAGAAATACTTACTTTCTCTGAAAATTACGACGCATTTTTGTTCATTTTGTACTGAAGAAAATATTCCAAAGTTGCCATACATTTTAGTTTTGATTTAGATAGCAGCAGGCTATCGGAAGTATTTTTTAACTTAGTCACAATATTTGGCGGCGGCGCGGTACCATTTAAAGAATTTTCTTCAAATCCTAAAGTCAACAGTTATTTCACAAAATATAACACAAATAAAAAATAATGTTCAATAGACTTTTTTTCCCGCGCTTTACCTTGGCAGGTTGAAGAAGAAGCAAAGGTATCAAACCGTATACATCCTACATAATATTAAAAATATAAATTCAAATATTTTTGAATTTAGAACACAGATTATGTTAATTGGTTGATAATAACAAATTATTGTCTAAATAATCTTATTTATTCATGATATTCTGTTCATATACTTACACAATTTTAATTTTCATTAAATATTAAAACCTTAAAAATATCCGCGTCATTGCTTTAAAAAAAAAAATAATCACGGTTGACCGTGACGAAATAGAAATGAAAAAAGCCCTTGCAATGATAAATTAAAAAAAAAAAACACGAGGTTGATAAACATAGCATGTCGAACCTATTCGTAGTGCGATAAGAGCCTATTTTCGAGTAAGTGTATTGAAAAGATAATTCTTCATCAGTGGCTATGAAGAATTTTTCAATTAAGTATGTTTATTCTTTATTGGTACAATCAGCAACAAATTTTGGTGCCAATATTATATTTTATTATACATATTATATTTTACTAAATAAATAATTATGGCGGTAAAACTTTGTTGCTGACCGTACCAACTACTAACCAATTTGTATTATCTTTTTGAAAGATAATAGAGAACCTAGTATAACTTTAATCTTGAACAAACAGGAAAAATAGCTACAAAACAATTGTCATCTTTCTAAGGGCAAATTAGAAATTTGAATTCAAATATTTGTGTCTAACTTAATCATAATAATATGTTGTTATGGATTGAATGGAAATAAAGAATTTAATTTTATTGGATTTGTCTTATTTTTACACTTCTCCGCCTCCCTAGCTTTAGAAGTATGCGGAACGGGGTGTAAAGTCAATATATAAATATAATAAACCTCCGTTCAAAAGGGAGATCCCTGTTGAACGGAGGTATTACGTTTGACTTTTAGGTATATACGTTTTCAATCCTAGGATTCTCCGACCAGGCGGGTTTTATATCTGATCTAGGCAACTGCGCGATAAATGATTTCGGGCGGTTTATAATTATGTTCAAACCGGTCGCGCTCGAAGAACAGGATACATGGGTAGCAGTTTCGTAGTTTAGTTCTTTTGTGACATCATAGATGTCGCTACACTATTCCGAGAGATCGACGGTTCTTGATGCGTGCCAGGCCAAGTACTGTCCAGGGTTATCCGAAAGGGCGCTCGAGCCCCGGTATGAAGGCTAGAAGGAACGGGGTGGGTCTTTTAGTCAGTAAGAGTCTGACACTATCTCCCGCTCCGCCCAAGGGCGGGGGATGTCAAAGCATGATTTTTTTCCCACCATAAAAAAAAAGAAAAGGCCAAGTACTGACTCCCAGAGTCGAGATGATGCCCCAGTGAGTCGGGGTGATGATGCTGCAGGCTCCTGTGATTCGGAGTGGTGTTACTGACTCCCTTGGGTCGGAACGGTGCTGTGCGACGTAGTGGCTTAAATTGTCTGCCGGCGTCGACCAGAAGAAGTTCTTCATGTTATTGGCCAAAGCTGCAATGCGCCTAACTGAGGTCGTTGAAGAGAGTGATGACCAAGTATATAGGCATGCTAGTGGTCAGGATATCCTTTAAAGCCATGGGTAGGTACTGTCTGTATGGCTCGCTTTTCGTAAGCTTGAGAAAGCGATGATGACGTCACGGCGTAATAACTGGACGAAGGCTGCGCTGACCATTGTCGAGGGCCAACAGTTTAGAAGTAAGCAGAACAAGGTGTAAAGCCCCTCAAACCTCCATTGAAAAGGGAGGATCCTCCAGACCAGACAGGTTCTATGAAGTCTGATAGAATAAACTTTACCTTTTGATCTGGGCAACTGCGCGATAGATAATTTCGGTCTGTTGAAATGCTGTTAAAATGTTCAATTAATTCTTTTCAAATTGCGCGCTGCAGGATTGCTTAGATATAGTTCCTATAAAAGACGTCTTTTTGAGTTTATCACGTTATTATAGTCGAACAAACGCGTTGGGGGACTTTGTTTTATATTAAATAAGGATACTATTTACCAGTAAAATATTTTCAGGCGTCGATATTTTACACCAATTATTTATTTTTTATTCTATATTCACAAAAGAGTACAAAGATGGCGCATTTTCTACCAGTCAACCTTTGGGTGATGCAGAGACAAATTGTGGTAAGTAGGTACATCGATATATATGTATAAACATCGATATATATGTACTACGCACTAGATTAGGCGTGCTGAACACTCACTTCAATCGAATCCGTTGCACTGAGTTCTAGGCAAATTGACATTGAGGACTTTAATGCAATTTTGACGTTCATACAGTGTGAGAGCGGCGCCGCGGCGCTTATAAATTCAAAAGAAAGTGAATTTGGGACGTAAATAATAATTCAGTAGTCATGAAAGTAAAATAATTGATTATTCAAGTAATTTAATAGCTTCAAATATCGTAGGTAATAGTATGTTAGAAATTATATTAGCTTTTCCATTTTACAATCATAGACTAAAACATGCAGATGTTCCCTCCCACAAAAACCGGGTTATTACCTACAACTGCTCTAGTGAACACGAACTTTGCATGATGTTTTATTCCGTTTGTTTTTTTTTTAATATTTTTTTCTTTTTTATATAAATAATAGGTACCAATGAATTCCGTCAAATTCAATAATTATGAAAACGTCTGTTTTTCGATACTGTTTAAACTCAGCAACAAATGCCAGCAAATCATTGAGTACCTATCAGTTTTCATCGCCAAGTTTTGTGGTTAAGCATTTTGTCGTTCGTAAGCACTGAGGTATTACGTACCTACCTAGATATTATATTTTACATACATTAGTATTCAAATATAAATTAGGTTCAGTTGAATTTGAAGTCATATGTGTAATATAAGTGATACATCACTAAGTAATCATTACTGTTATTGAGATTTCGTCCTTCGTATACTATTTATTATAATTCAAGTTTGTTCACTCTGGTCAGCCGAAAAGAGAAAAATTGATAAAATATCATCAAGAGGATAGACGTGAAAACACGTGGCTTCCTACAAAATATCCGTTTATCTGCTCTGCACACTTTCAAACTGATGATACTAAAGCTGGAAAACGTTTTCTAATGAGCCGGCTATTCCTTGCAGTATTGCTATTCCTTCAGAATGTGCCTTCAAACATTTATAGCTTTCCCCTACATCATTAAACCAAGTGCAAATTTCTGACTCCGAATCAATTTTTGAAAATAGATTTAAAAAAAGTATTAGTTTTATGTAATTTATTTCTCAAAACGGTGAAGGAAAACATCGTAAGGAAACCGGCATATTTCGAAGACATGTAACATTCACCAACCCGCACTGGGCCAGCGTGGTGGTTTACGGCCTATTCCCTCTCCTAGAGAAAAGGCTTGAGTCCCAGCAGTGGGAATATTAAAAAGCTGATTATGCTATAGTTATAGGTAGTTGTTGTTTGTTTTGTTACTAAATATTAGCAACGCAGTCCTGACCATCATTCACTAAAGATAGCTGCCCTTTAGAATGATGATTACAATAAATGGTTTCATTATTTTACACGATTTTGAATTCACTTATTTATTAAAGTAGTAGACGTAGTTTTCTGAATTTACACTAACGTGGACTATTGGTACACTTTTGAAATAAAGTTTTATTGTAAGGAAGTATTATAGGCAAAAAATTGTGTCACTTCTGCGGTATATCTTCTTATATATAAAATTCTCGTGTCACAATGTTCGTTCCCGTACTCCTCCGAAACGGTTTGACCGATTCTCATGAAATTTTGTGAGCATATTGAGTAGGTAGGTCTGAGAATCAGCCAACATCTATTTTTCATACCCCTTAGTGATAAAAAAATAAAATTAAAATAAAATTATTTATATGGCAAAACAACGTTTGCCGGGTCAGCTAGTCTTATATAATTCTCGTGTCACAATGTTCGTTCCCGTACTCCTCCGAAACGGCTTGACCGATTCTCATGAAATTTTGTGAGCATATTGAGTAGGTCTGAGAATCAGCCAACATCTATTTTTCATACCCCTTAGTGATAAGGGTTGTCCACCCTTAACATTTTTCTTTAATGGCAAAACAACGTTTGCCGGGTCAGCTAGTAAATCTATATGGATATAACATGTAATTACACTATGTTTAACTAAACGCGTAAGTACTACGAAATTCATGGCGCTTAAGACGTTTTGGTCGTGAAAAAAGTATCCTATAAAAGCTATCAGCGCTTTATATTTTAATAGTTCTGTTAGACGACATAATGCCAATGTAGCGCTGCAGCAGATTTTCGTTTTAACTTTTCAATATTTTGACAAATAGTTTCCATGAAAGGGGTTGTCTATCACTAGAATATAAGTCAATGAGTAGGTACCTATAATTATGATGGCTATAATAAATTGAAATCAGTAGGTATAATTAAATTTAAGATATTACTAATGGTCTGCTAGGTATTCGAGAAATAAGTCACTTTCAGGGGAATTATTCAATGTGACATTTTCTGGCCCCCTTTTGCTTGTTATCGCATAATTATAATAAAGTAGAAAACATAGGCCACGGCCCACGATCCAGTCCCTTTGAAATGGTAAAAACCTTAATATCGAATGCTAGCGCAAATATATTTTGCCAAGTTACATACCTACCTATGGTAATTATCTCTAAATTCTTACTGAATTTTTTAAATTAGCCTAATTTGAAAAATTAGACAAATAGCTAGTTAAATATTCTAATCTCTAGTGTCAACAATTTAATAAGTTCACTAAAGTAACAATAGATGGCGTTGGTGTTGACTCTAAGTGATGTTGAGGCTTTATTTGAGATAATCGAAGTCGGAAATGGATTTTATCAAATTACCTATGTACATTGTATAAATCAATTGTTGCTCCTAAAAGGGTGAAATTGAATTTAAATACTAAAATATATAAGTAACATCCCGCCTGAATTCATCGTAATGTTGGGTTGAGGTTTACATAAGTACCTACATACTACCTACACCCACATTTCAAATATTTGTGATAATGATAATTAGGTATTGTTATAACCTTCAATGGTAAAAAATATGGCTCAAGCCCCAAACTCGAATTTGTGAATAAACTAAAGCTATTTGTGTTTTTTTTTAATAAGAGTTGATTCCAAGTACCTACCTACTTAGCAGTGGCGTAGCTGGGCGTGGGCGAAGAATCCACTCGCCCACAGCTTTGCAATTTTAAAGACGGGAAGAAGGGTTTGTAGCGGTTACCACACCGCCACGCACCACGCAGCGTAGCGCGTGAATATCTCCGTTTGCATAGAAAACACGCACAGTCCAACACACCGAAAATGCATCCACGCGCGTTCATGCAGATCACGCCCCTACATGCGAAGAAAGAAGCACTCACGCGCGTGGGTGCGGGGGTGACACGCAAGATATGGCACACTGAGTCTCGTAGTGCCGTGCGTGATTTTGTATGAAATGAGTGCGTGCCTGCGTGAATTTACAAAACGCACCTTCGCGCGTGAGTGCGTAAAAAACCCGCACGATGATGCAGATCTGCACTCCCGCAAGTACGCGCGTAGGTGCGTTGACACGCAATATGCAGCGTCGTAACAGCTAGCATCGATTATTTCATTGCTATCCCTGATTCTGAATATTGAAAAGTAGATATCATTACTACAGACAGATTGTAGACTAGGTACCTATTATAAATATTCTTTTAGAAAATTAATAATCTCTTAGATCGGGGAAAATCTAAGAGATTATTTTTCTAAAAGATAGACTACACAGACTACAAAAAAAAACTTTGTTAAGTAGGTAAACTATATCTTTCTAAATTTTTTGTGTTCACTAAAAGATGATAGAATCTCTGCATTAATTTTGATAGGTACTCAAAGAAAAAGGCTGCTGAACCTTAACCCACGCCTAGATTAGTCAACACTACGCCTCTGCTACTTAGTTCCTTTAACCTGTTATATGTAAATGATTTCAAGTAGGTATACTGTTAGTTTTTAAATTGAATTACATTAGAATTTATGATAGAGCTGATTTCACAGTTCCCCAGAAAAATAAGTTAGTTTTTAGGGTTCCGTACCTCAAAAGGGAAAAACGGAACCTCTATAGGATCACTTTGTTGCCCGTCTGTCTGCCAAGACCTTTCATTCCGGGAACGCGTGGAGATATCGAGTTGAAATTAAAACCATATACTCGTGTCTGCGGTCCCTGAAGTTGTGAAAAAATCAGACTTCTGATTTGAAGAAAAAAAAGATACGGATGTTTATGTAGCAAAAATCGTATACCTATTTCGACACACTCAAGGGAATCAAAATTCATAGGGTATGTAGTTCCCGTTGACCTATCCTGAAATTTGGCGTGAAGCAAGGTCTCATAGCACAACTGTAAAGTATTTACGTCACAAAAATCTTTTTTCGGTTCGGAAAAATCTTCGTAACTCAATTCGGGAATTAAACTGTTTTCATTTAAGTAAGTTTGTACGGAACCCTCAGTGCTCGAGTCCGACTTGCACTTGGCCGGTTTTTTTTTTTTACATTTTCAAGCTGTAATTAATATAATCACTGTAGCATTCTTTCTACAAGGTTTCTGTGAGAAATATCATCTGCAAACAGTGCCTACACATTGTATGCGGATGATTTCTCTTATATTATAAATAGGTAGATTTTGATGACGTAAAACACTTGTAGTTCTGAAAGCCAATAAAACTAAAAGTACAAAGTTTGCCTTATCCAACATTGTCTTAGGTAAAGAGAGGTGCCTGAAACTTAAACTTCAGCAGTTTGTTTAAGAATTACTTACCTTTGATTCTAAACTTCATTGTGGCCCACATACTTATATCAAGCCTACCGAAAAGTCTTCGTTCAGCCGCCGAAAAGTCAACAAAACAATACCGGAGACAAGGACACCCTGTTGACAGAAGTCAAAATTGAAATGGGTACCTACCCAAAATTCTCTACCAATATTACAGGCGGGGTGCCTGTAATATTGGTAGAGAATTTTGGTCTTGTAATATTGGTCTTTTCTTTATACGAAAAACCTTTTGGAACCAGCCGTCGTCTGCCCCGTTATTTTCATTTTGGCGATAAATCCAATCAATCGGCTGCTAAATTCTAAATTTAATATTTAATTATATTTGAACCCTAGGAAGTGATAGATGTCGTGGTCCGATTTCAGAATTGAACATTTTGTGTTGGTTGACCACCATTTCATGAACTGGTCGTCCCCAAGTATTTTATGATTTGCCCGCTAGCCATATCATGATTTATTATGGGCTAGCCAAATCAATGAACACTCTGCGTTTAGAGATTTAAGCGCACTTAGCAGCACACGATTGATTTTTATTAATAGTGAACAAATTGTTGTTCACTTTTTATATTTCACTGCACTTTTATCTTTCATTAGGATACTAGCTTTTGCCCGCGCGGCTTCGCTCCCGCTCTTCCCTATTCCATCCTACTATACCCTACTCTACCCTACCCTATCCTACTCTACCTTACTCTACCCTACTCTACCTTACTCTACCCTACTCTATACTACTCTACCCTACTCTACCGTACCCTACCCTGCTCTACCCTACTATACCCTACTCTACCCTACCAAACTTCACTTATACCATCTACGAAATAGTCCGAACAAAGCTTAAACATTTGGTTGTGATAGGGTTCTTGAGTTTATAAAATTACAACGAAAAGTGGCATTGATTTGTAAAAAGGTACCTTTAGAGATTATTCCAAAGGAAGAAAACAGTGCAGCGAAATAAAATTACGGCATAAAGCAGCTGTTATTTGATACAACCATTGATATTTATAAGAAATGATTTTTTATATTTCTATGGACAAAATTAATATGGACCTGCAGTCAATCAGCAGTTCGAATGTAGTGAACTTACTTACCAACAGTTATGTAAACAAGTCAACTGTCAATAATGTATAATGTAAACTATCTATATAGTTTTAATGTTCTTATTTTAATTTTATTTCATTATTTATGTTCACGTAGGAAACGAATAAATACAGTTATAAGAGCACAAAGACACACTTATGGGCACGCCATAATTATGGCGGTAAGTCCCCTCTTTGAGGAGTGGCTGGAAAGACTACAAGGCGTCCTTACCTTCCGCATGACGTAGGTCCTCACCGGACGTGGTCAATTCGGGACGTTCCTACAAGGGATTCGTGCGGAAGTAACGCCCGCCCGGATGTCACTGTGTGAACCGCCCGGAGGACACAATGGAGCATACGGTAGAGGTGTGCCCCGCCTGGGCAGAGCACCGCCGTGTCCTCGTGGGTGCGCTCGGCGGCAGCGGTCTCTTGCGTCGGGCCTTCGTACAGGTCATGGTCCGCAGCGAGAAGGAGTACCAGGCGGTCGCCTCCTTCTGCGAGGCAGTAATGCTAGAAAATGAGGCGACAGCACGGCGCGAGGCAATGGCCCTCTAGTCCCAGCCGCCGGGATTCCGATCCTGATTTCCAGCCACCGTAGGCGCGGGCTTTCGGACAGTGGCAAGGTGGCTCTCCGTCCGACCGTCCGGTCCGAGCCCAAGTCGTCGACGGCGCGTAGTGTTCCACGCGCGCCTCAAGGAGTTGTCAGCAACCGTAAGGGCCCAGCAGGGTCGAAGTCTACTGGGGCCATGGAACAATGGCAGAGAAGACACAGGAGTGGGTTTCTTTCTTTCAAGCCTGCACACGCCCTCCCACTCACTGCCCAAAGGGCGGGAGATATCATTTAAATGATTTTCCCTAAAAAAATCACACTTACATACCAGATATTTATTTTCACAAAAGCCATTCATAAGTTTCAGACCTTTCGTCAGCATGGACATCCTACATTAATGATATCTACTTTATGGCCAAGTGTGGATTAACCAAAGACATTAAATATATAGGATTAACATCATCAAACAATAATGTTTAAAGTTTAAAACGTTCTGCCGGCTACATTATGTAATGCAACCATTTCATGAAAAGGTCGATCATAGGTACTTATATAATGAACTTACCAATTCTGACATTCTGGCCAAAACATAGACAGTTTAAAAAAAAAATGTATATTTAGTCTCATTGTAGGGAAACCTTTTCAACATCTTTTGAAATACAAAACTTTCCTTCCCTAGACGGCTGGCGGAGAGGATTTTAGCAAAATATAAATCAACAATAGGTACTACGCCCACAGCGCCTTCACAGAAGTTAAACAAAACGCCACACTTCTACGCCTTCAGAAAAATTAAACAACTCAGACGTAACGCATCGTCTGAGTTGGTGTATTGTTTAATTAATTTTTCTGAAGGCGTAGAAGTGTGGCATTTTGTCTACTTTAGTTATTTTCCTACGGTATTGTGGGGTAAAGCTGACATACAATACTGGGGGCGACGTATTACCCCAACAAAGACGTGCCAAACAAAGCAAGGCGCCTCCTTCCCTCAAAGCGTTTCGTCATATTTTCGAATTTTTATTGTTTCGGTCTCGAAAAAAAAACAGTTCTCAGAAAAAAGTTTGCTATTAGTTAAGCGGACTTGTCAACAACACCAAGTTTTATTTATCTAAGTTTACCGCACTGGATTTAAAACATGCTTCTTTGTTGATTTAAGTAATACTCAATCACTGATTAGATTCAATATTTCAATTTTTTTTATTATGTAACAGATATAACCATTGGTGTTTTGTTATATTTGAAGGGTCCTAGTTGGAATTTCAGAGTAGACAAATTCCATTACGTCTAGATTTTCAGTTGAATCTTATTAAAGTTTTTTCTAAACTTGTGTAAAAAAAAATATTGAAGGTAAGGTTCTAATGTCGATTCACTCAAAATAGTTAAGATTATCTTAACTAATTTAGATAGAGACGTGCAGTTCAGTCTACAGAACTATTTCTTCCTGGGTACTTCCTGAAGTCTAAAGCTGTCTGTCTGTCTGCCGCCCGTCCGTCCGTTCGTCCATCCGTTCGTCCATCCATCTGTCTGTCTGTCTGTCCGTCTGTCACCAAGCACAGTCTCATGAACCTTGATAGTTAGACAGTTACAATTTTCACAGATAATGTATATTTAATGCCGTTAACAACAAATACTGAAAACAGAATAAAATAAATATTTAAGGGGGTTTCCACTCCCACACAACAAACGTAATTTTTTGCAACGGTCGTTACAAAACCTTTCGAGCCGGAGTTTTTTTTAAATATAACGACGGTTGAAAGGCAAAATGGTGTAAGCGACATTGAGCAAACTTTACAAAAAAGTGATTTAAAGTTAAAATATTGAGTTCACTTTTGTAAAGTTTACTTTATGTCGCTTAGATCATTTTGCCTTTCAACCATCGATAATATCGTACTGCCCGAGTAAAAAGAACAGGTCATCTTACATAAATAAATGAAATCCTACTCAAAAACGTTGGCTGGCAAAACTCACAAGCTCATAACGCATTCGCTATTAAAAAGCTGATATCAGGAGGGCGATGCCTGTATGGTTTCGTGTTTCAGTTGCACAAACATCAAAACATATTAATTTTCCTACTTAAGACATGTTTTCGACGTAAAAAAAATGATCATATGAAGCGGTTTCTGCTTGGGGATCTAAGGGTGGGCCATAAAGTTGAGCGGATTATAAAAAATCATATAAAAAAATTACAAAGCTTAGGAAAGAAAAATATAATTACATTAAAGAATATAAATGGTTTTTATTTTAAATAACATCGCTGAGATGTGTGCCATCTACACGTACACACTCTTCCAATCTTACCCTCAAATTCGTGAAAACTCGCTGGCACATCGCTCGTGGGATATCGGACATTTCCTTGCGAATGTTGTCTTTGAACTGGGCAATCGTCGTCGGTTTATTGGCGTTGGCGTAAACGCGACTCTTGAGGTACCCCCACAGAAAAAAATCCAGTGGCGTAAGATCTGGGCTTCGGAGAGGCCATGGAATGTCCCCTCGACGCGATATCAGATTTCCATTATACATTTCGTTAACAACTGCCAAAGACTCGTTGGATGTATGGGATGTCGCACCATCTTGTTGAAACCAGGTCCTGCTGTTATAGGCTTCAAAATTATGCAGTTGTGGAAAGAAAAAGTTACGTAACATTGCTGTGTAGCGATCAGAATTTACTGTTATTGCCGGGCCTCACTCATTTTCGAAGAAATGGGGTTCGATGATTCCATGAGCCGACATGGCCGCCCAAACTGTAACTTTAAGCGACTGCAAAGGTCCTTGATGTTTCAATTGGGGATTTTCTTCGGCCCAATACCGACAACTTTGTTTATTGACAAATCCACTTAAAGGAAAATGAGCTTTATCCGAGAAGAGGACGAAACTTTGAAAACGCTCTAACATTGTTTCGGCAAATGCACGACGTAAATGGTGGTCATTTGGTTTCAATTCCAGTACTAATTGGAGTTTATACGGGTGTAATTTTAGATCTTTGGTCCAAATAAATGATGTTCTTGAAATGGCGAGCTCAGCTGATCTCTTTCGGGATGACTGCTGGGGATCGCACCGTACAGACGCCGCGACTTCGCTTACACTTTCCTCCGTTCTTATAGACCTTGGACGCCCCGCAGGTTTTTCATTTAATGTCGAACCCGAAGATTCAAACTTTCTGACCCCACACTCACGATCACACTTTCACTCGGACATTGGTTTATGTAAATTAAACTTAGAACGAAATAAACGCCGCGCGACGAAATAAATACGCTTTCACACTAAACGCAAGCTGCTAACTGGTAAAATGCTCCATGGCAACTGAATTTCCGAGAACCAAGGAACTTATCCCCACTACCCGCACTCCGCTCCTGCGTTCCTGTCTCGAGTAACGTGATTTTGAAACTCGCACGCCTTTCTGGCCCTCCCTGTACTTCAGCTGAACGCATGCCAGAGGGTCATGGCCATATGGATGGTGCGGGGATACCGCACGGTTTCCCGTGAAGCGGCGAGCCTCCTTGCTGACCTGCCAGCATGAGATCCGCAGGCAACAGTCCTTGAACGCATGCACGCTTTGCGCTGACCGAGAGACCGAACTCTTCAAACATTTCATCTTTATTAAACGGTGTACTAGGCGTTCCTAATGAGAACAGGATCGATTGCCATGTTGTGACGTCACGTCGTACTGTCAAACCGAAGAAATTTTGGCAATATTGAAGAACTCGGAGATGAGTAAAATTGAAGATTCTGAATAAACTGTTTTTTGTTCACAGTTCCTAAATATATTAAATTTTTCGTAAATAAATTAAATTTTAAAAATTTCTTTCCTCGATTAGACAGTAAATCGTGACGTCACAACATGGCAATCGATCCTATTCTCATTTGGAACGCATTGTAGCTAGCTAGTCTACACCGTTATCTAACACAGTACCACAGGTTGTCTTTATATTAGTCGGTGAAACTGTGCATGGCAGGAATGGGTTCTGAAGTGGCAACCGCATAGGTACAAACAAGCAGAGCGCTGGTAGGCCTTCCATACGGTGGAATAATAACTTGATTGAGGTCTCGAGAATCCGTTGATTGAGAGAAGCACAGGACATGATACTTAATGAGGCCTTCGTCCAGCGGTCAAAACATTCGACTAAAAAGCTAATGGTGCTGGGTTTATAATGTCGATCGCACGCTGCCCACGCGCGCCTCAAAGAGATGTCCGCAAATCGTAGGGGCTCAGCAGGGTCGAAGCCTGGGGCCGTGGGTCGAGCGAAAGGGAACCTTGGGAAAGAAGGAACAGGAGTGGGATTTAATCAATAAAAGTCTGACACGCCCCTCTCCATCCAAGAGCGAGTGAAGTCATTGGATGATTTCCATTTCTGACCACGGCCTGCTTAAATTTTCGGATTTGCTTCATTCACGGTTCTCTTCTTTCTTGCGCATCAACTAAATCGTAATTACTTCTTATATTGTCCACATAGGTAATAATGTAAGAAGCTGATAAAATCCTACTACAATTATAATTTTCGACGGAAAAGCAAATCCAAGGCGCAGTAGATACTAAAATCAAGCCAGCGAGCTTGACAGCGTACACCTATACCTAGTACCTACTTAATTAAAATATATAAACCTTTCCAATAATCCATATAAATTATACCTACTTAAATTCCAAGGCTGAAAGGTTAAGCTCAAGATTTTATGTATAAATTTTTCATCTCACTATTTTTTTAAGGTCTTTATTAATAGCACAAGCTTTTGCTACCGCCTTCGCTCCCGTGACAGTAGGTTTCTACATACAAACTTTGCACCCTGTTTCAGTATAAAACTTTTTGAATGAATCTCTTTTCTGTTGTAATTAAATAAGCATGGCCGTCGCGTTGTGGCTTTTTAGAAATGATTGCAGTTCGATTTTTAGATAGACGTCAGTCAGATTTATTCAATACAATTGAAGACAAAAGAAAACCGACTGGCCGCTGGTGTTGGACGTGAATGTCGTAATTTTACGGCTTTGTTATCGGATTCAGAAATATATTCCCTGAAATACCTATTACTACTAAAATGAGTGAGCCAATGAAGTCCGTTTCTGCTGTGAACAAATTGTACATAGGCAACTTACCCATAGAAGCTGATGAAGCAGCAGTGCGACAGCTATTCGCTGAACAAAACCTGACTGTTGCTGATATCTCTGTAAAGAGGGGTGGTTACGCTTTTGTGGATTTCCCAGATCAATCAACTGCAGATCGGGCCATAGACAAACTGCATGGTGAGTAACTAAGAAATCCTCTTGTGTGTAGAAGTAAGACTGACTCTTAATAGTTTAGTTATAATGTGAAAAAGACGTAGAACTATACCTACTAGGTACTTCTAGCGGTGGCCAGTATGATGAACCCTACATATTTGAGTATTCTACCCACCAGTCACTTTTTGACAGCTGCCTTAGGACGTAAATGTTCCTGATTGCGCAAAAGTTTACTTTGAAATATGCAGTTAAAGAAATAAAATTTTTATGATTAGCTTATATACGAATTCCTACAGAAATTAATACCGTAAACCTATCAGTTTTTACAAAAACAGATATTTATTGTATACTCAATCAGGTGTAGCTACTCAGTGATGATGTTAGGGATTGAATGTATTCGCTGAAAATGAATGAGACAAAATAATGATTTTATACAGATGTACATAAATCAGTAGACCGAAATAGGCAAAACTTTTAAACCACTCATGTATATTTTAAAAAGAAGTACCTACTTAAAGTTCTTTTATTAGGTATGGGTTTTGTACATCGAAAATTCAGGAAGGAACCAAATTAAAGTTACTATAGTTTACACTACAATTTGTCTGACTATTAAAATATAACTTTGTAATAGTTACCATAATAACATATTTAAAAATCAGACAAGTAAAAAAAAGAAAAGTTAATTTACTTTTGTGGAGCTTTAAAGCGTCTGACAGCAGTTTTTGCACATAGAAAGTGTGTGACACTTATGATACTACTTTAGAATAATATTCTACAAAATATAATATATATAAAAATCAGGCATAAAAATTAAAGTTGAGTAACTCTTATTCTTAGTTCCCTTTCTCATCTCGTAAATGCCCAACTGCCCAAAGGAGGAGCTCCATAAGACTACTGAGAACCAAAGACTTGATCCATGTGAAAATAAGTTACGTCAGACAGCTCTGAGATAGAATAGAATAGCATTTATTCGGCGCAAGCAACACAATATACAACAACATAAAAAATAATAAAAAAAGAGTACAGACATACAATACAGTTGCAGTGACTGTACCTGAACCGAAAAGGTCACCTTTAAAGACCTTGGACTAACTTTGGAAACTCCAAGCAGCAATGTTCTAAGCACTTTCAGTACCAAAAATATCGATACTACATACCAATTATTGTCCATAGTCGAATCGAAATATATGTCACGTTTGCTGCTATTACTACTTATGTCAATCTGTGAAAAAGTAAATAATCAGGTGAAAAATATACTTTACTAGCTTTTGCCCGCGCGGCTTCGCTCCCGCTTTACCCTACTCCACCCTACTATACCCTACTCCACCCTACTATACCCTACTCTACCCCACTCTACCTTACTCTACCCTACTCTACCCTACTCTACCCTACTCAACCCTACCCTACCCTACTCTACCCTACTTTACCTTACACTACACTACCCTAATTTTCATTTTTTTTCCATAAGAACCTTTTCACAATAACGAACACAACAAAAAAAGAATTAGCGAAATCGGTCCAGCCGTTCACGTTACTTGTTCTATGGGAAGAATATGGAAGATGTTAAAAACTTTTCAAATCTGTTAGATCTCTGATCAAAAACAAATATAATACGAGTAGTACTTACGTAAAAAATTTGTCGTAACTGTATTCCGCCAAGTCCCACCGTAATGGCCTACATAGCCTATATCTATGCAGAAATTCTTTGGGAAAGCTTATATTGGCACCAGTGAAGCTCTTTTGAATAATATGACGATTCGTTATTCGATACACTTCACGAAAAGGGTTTAGTAAGGCAGTTAACGATTTAATAAATAATAAAAGGCCGACCCAGGTTTCACCAGATAATTTGTTTTTTTTTTTTTTTAATTAGGTATATGGGGTAGTATTTAAACGAGTGACTGTAAATTAAGGTTTAAGTGACAAAAATAATTATTTTGGGTTATGGAGTTAATAAGTGAGCGACTGACTGCGAGTGACGAGAAATCAACAGAACAGCGACTTACAAGCATCAATTTGAGTTACTAAAATACAAAATGAGAACTTTCATAATATTTGAACGACCTGATATGTTTAAGTCAATGTTACGATCTGCATTTTTTTTAAATTTTTGCAAATTATTTTAAAATTATTTATACTGAGCGGCATTTTATCTTAAATGAAGTGTTTCGAAATGTCCTAAATATCGATATTTATGTATTATGTATTGAATTTGATATTTCTGATATTGCGAAAACCCGGAAAATTTGTTTTTTAACTATTTTAAATAATAAAGCTATATCTGTTATTGCAGGTTACTCGTATTGTGGTCTGCCTCTGATTGTCGAGCCTTCAGTTGCTAATAAGAAAATGTAAGTACCTACATGACGAGTAGTACGCCACCACATGTTACATAAAGCAAGTAGAACCGACTGGAAGAGTACTCTCGAATGATCTTTCCCGACACTTTTCAAAGAAAACTGCCCGCCTTTGTTTACGAGGTCTTAGATTACAGCGCATTGTTCACACTGAAACAATGGTTAGGTAATATACGAGGCAAATAGAAGGACCTTCTTCCACATGGAGTTTCTTGCCGGTTCTTCTCCATAGGAAACGACCAATTTGGAACCGTGCACTAGCTTCTGACGTTTTATAAGGGCCCTTGTAGGCCTATATGAAATAAAAAGATATGAATTTTTACATATTTTCCTGTTTTCCCGATTTGCCTATGTTAAAGTATTTCGGGGTCAACGGACTTGTAACAATAACGAAGTGTTCTAAAAATAGATGTTCAACGATCTGCCTTAATGTTTTGGGGTTGGGAGATTGGCTCATTCTGCTGTATTTTTTTCCAGAGTCAACGCTCCTAATCTTCAAAGCGCAAGTACCACTCAGCTGAAGGAGGGCAATAACGACTCTCTGCCAGGTGGTTGGAGGTAAGTGAGCTTTTATGTACCCTTAATAAAACCTGTTAAAGTTGTCGAAAAACAACTGCGTTAGATATTTCTGCGGTTAATTTAGGTAACGCAGGGGTAGCTTGGTAAACCGGTTTGCGAGAAACGAGTAACCTTTACCTGTTTTGGTGAAACAGTGTTGACATAATTTACGTTAGCAACATCGAATCTTGAAGCTAATGCATGGAATAATTAGGTAATGTAATGTTGTCGTGCAACGCTTCCGCGAGCGTTTTAACCTGTTTATAAATATATTTAGTAAAGTTATGTACGTTTAAAGTTCGGTTTTTGTGAAGCTCACGTTTCGCTGCGTACCTACGACGCCGCTTTACATGAATTCGCTACTGCGCAGCGACTTGCGTATTGTTCTTATTCACCATAGACTTTAATTGTACCTTTAACAGACTGTTTCAACCACTGAAGCGCTGAAAGTGCCGAGTTTTGTATTCTTTAAAATACGTCCAAGCAGAATACTTAACCAAAAATCGTGATACCTACTCTTGACCAATTATTGACTAGGTACTGAAGTGTCCGCTAGATTATAACGCTACATTATAGCCTAAAAAGGTTATTTGGTCTTTGAAAAAGGAACATTTATCTAATTGATGGTTAATCCGTTTTTGACAAAAATTTCAAAAACCTTTTTTAAGCAAACTATATTTTCTTCTATGGTTTTTGTAGCAATAAGAATGTCATCCATATAACGTATTACATATCCAAAACGTAGATTGCCCAAAACTGTATTCATTAGTCTCTCAAAAACAGCAGGCCCATTACAAACTCCAAAAGGCATTCTCAAAAATTCAAAATGACTATCACTTGTTATGAACGCAGTTTTGTGCACATCCTCAGGTTTTATACTGATCTGATGATAACCACTTATAAGGTCTAAAGAAGTATAGAAGTTACATCCCTGCAATCTGTCAATGAAGTCCTCTATCATGGGCATTGGGTATTTTTCCTTAAGTGATTTTATTTAGCTGCCTATAATCAACAGTTTTTTAGCTCCAGATGCTTTGTCGACTATAAGAGCTGGACTAGCATCAGCAGAACTACTGTCTTGAATAATCCAATTTTTCATAAGATCATCTACCAACTCACGAGTGACAGCCCTTTCCGACTCAGACATCCTATATGGCCGTTGGTAAATGGGTTTATTAGAAGTTAGCTGTATCTCCAATTCTATACATGAGGTTTTTCCTAAATTCGATAAATCTTGAGCAAAAAATTGAGGGTATTTTAATAATATGTTATTTAATGTTAATTGGTATTCACGTGGTACATTATTGGCAACCTTAATACTGCGCACACTCAATGCTTGCACCGATTGAAAAGTTAGTTTCTCCTACACAAACATACATTATATTTTTGTCTTCAGTAAAATTTCTCCCGATCAGAATGTCACAGCCAGAGTATCAATAATATAAAATGTAATAATTAATTCCATGGAATCGACTTTAAGCTTAACTGAGACCGCCTTAGTTACTGTGGCGGAAAAATCATTAGTAAATCCCACTAAGTTAATAGGATTATTCAAAGAGAAAGATTGCAACTGAAACTGGTTTATTAACGCAGACGTAATTAAGGAGCAGTCACTACCCATATAAAAAAATGCACTACATTCCTCATTATTTACTAAAACCAGTTTGTAAAATTTTTGTTTCAATTTTGGATCAGAAATCATTCTCACTTTGACATCTTTCTCGACCTTAAGCTTTGATTTTGAATGGCAGGCTGCCTCTAAATGCCCTAACTTCTTGCAGAAGGTACATCTCACATCATTTTTGATGGTACAGTTGTTCCTTCTGTGACCTACCTCCCCACACCGGTAGCAGGTGTGATTGGGCACACTATTATTCGTAGAAGATTCAGCTTTGGTATCAGATTTATGAGGTGCATTTTAGTGCCCGGGTTGCAACGACCGAGAAAGATGTTTTGGCGGCAACGCGTTTCTAGAAGGGCCTTCATTTAGCGCAGGTAAATAGATTTTGCCGTGAAGAAAAGAGGCTAACTCGTCACAATATCTAAAGTTGCCAGCTTCGGCAAGTGTACTAATGTTTTTATCTCCTATTGAGCCTACTATTATAGATATAATATCTCGTTCTCGAAAACCTAACTGCAAGCGATCTATTTTAGATTTTTGTTTAAAAAAGAAATCGTATAAAGATTGTTTAGCTGTAGGTTTTGTATCTATTAGTTCTTTAAGAGATCTAAACATATCACTTCTCACTTGAAACGTATTTGACAATGTTTCGCGCCATTGCTTCCACTTCCACGTGGTCCACCTAGTTTAGTTTTTTTTGCAAAGCGTCAAGCCAAGTTTTTGCGGTATTACGTCATTTTTGGAGCGCCTGATATTTAATCATATTATCGGACCATCCAAATGCACGTGAATTTGCCTCGACAACATTAATCCACATATCTACGCGCGCTGTCTATAAGTGGGTCGAATTCGGGAATCACTGACGATAATACAACACTGACTCACTGTTTGCGAATTCTTACGGCGGCGTCGCTTCTAGCGCCTCTGGTCATTTGCACTACTGCGACTGCTGGTCGAGCTGGAGGTAGACGTGCTTGAACTCGTCGATGGTGTCCTCCTTGATCTTCGTTTGCGGCTGCGTGGCATGTTTGTGAGCGTAATAGATTCGGTATCCCACTTCTGATAAACTCATGCAATAAAACCACTCCAGAAAAACAAAGGGTCTGTAAATCATAATAAGCGTTTAATGCATTAAGATACAAACACACACAACATCATGTAAGCTATATATTTTGTGGTAAATCAATCAACCGTTACATTTAAATAAAAATCATAGCACTTAGAATTTTTAAACAATAATCAAAATGTCAAGAAATAATGTTCTGCGACATTATTTCCGACTACCTATTTACCAAATGGAAGAGGTGATGCTTCGGTGACCGCTCGAAGTCAAGTGGCCTTCCCCACTAGTGTTCAAAATGGTCTGCCATAGCGCGCCCCTCCTAACATCCGATGACGTTTCTGTTCAAGTTTATCACAACCGGAAGCGTCAAAATAAGTGCGACAAAACTTAGCAGCATATTATTCACTATTAGGATTAGCCAGGATTTCAAAAAAGAATCCTATATCAATTTTATTGATCCTTTGCAATTTTACAGAATTATTAGCTACCAACATTTTGTAGTTACGAACTTGACGCGGGTGAAGTCGCGGGCAACAGCGTCTGGTAGTTTATGATACAGCTCCATTCGCTCGCTCTTGTATTCATCCAGTAAAATATACCTACGACGATTTTTTATGGGTAGTCTATATATATAAAAGTGAAACCCTATTTCCTTGGTCACGCCTAAAGATGTAAGGCCGGTTTAAATATAAGGCCGGGCTTGCTCAGTAGGCGAAACTGAACAACCTTTCACTAATTTTTTTTACTGGAAACGAAAAAAAAAATCAGCCTCATCATACAAAATGATAAACTTGATTGGACAATTTGTATGGCGAGGCCGACTTTTTTTTCGTTTCCTGAAAAAAAAATTTGTGGAAGGTTGTTCAGTTTCGTCTACTGAGCAAGCCCTTAGTTTGTGGAGGGCTGTCCCTTACACCTTGTATACCTAAACTACTTTATGAGGATTTTTTTTAATGTGTAATAAACTGATATTGATCTATATAACGGGTTTAGTTCTACTTGGTCCATCTGACCTAGCGTTGAAAATTCTGAAAAAAACAAGCCCCCCAAGCCCCCCCTCCCCCCCCTAAGTGCCGCCATAATGATCGGTGCCCACTGTTGGGTAGAGTAGGGTAGAGTAGGGTAGGTAGATTAGGGTATAAATCATACAAAATATCGGGGATAATGAATAGGTAAAACACCCGTGTTAAGTGGAAATATCACTAATTTAATTTCGCTTAGGAAATCTACAAATGGTCGCTCAAATATGCGAGCGCTGATGCTTCTTAACCTCCCCGCGCCGCCGTCCCTCGTTCGAAGGTTCGCCATCATTATATGTTGGTGCAGTCAGCGTACTTTTACATGTTGGTGCAGTAAGCGACATTTACATGTTGGTGCAGTCGTTCAAAAAAGAGGAGGTTCTATATTCGGCTGAGTGTATTTTTATTTTTATCTATGTTCATCGATATCTCAGTCAATTGTGGACCGATTTAATTTTTTTTTTTTTATTGAATTATTATGCTTCTATGTTAGTCCCATTGAAATATTGTTATGATCTAATCATGAACTTCAAAGATATGGAACAGAACTGCTCATAGTGTTCCTATGAGCAGTTCTGTTCCATATGTTTGCATATCTTCGCAGAACTGTCGTAACAAGTAAAATTGCTTTGTTTATAACGTGTAGTCGATGACTGAAAAGAAAAGGTGGAGGAAATATATCGAACTGATCTGATGATGAAGCCGGAAGATAAATTAATGTAATCTAACCGTATTTTGAATTATTAGAATTGTTATATATACACTTCCAATTTAATTGTTATAAGATTTTTCCGAATAGCGAAAATATATTTTTTTTTGTGACGTATGTAACAACAATTTAACTGTTTTTAGATTTTTTCCTACAACTGTGCTATAAGACGTTGCTTTGTGCTAAATTTCAGGATTATGGGTCAACGAGAAGTACCCTACGAATTTCGATCTTTGAGAGTCTCAAAAATATATACGTTTTTTTGCGACATCAAAATCAAAATCAATCAAATAACTTCAATTTCGAAAGTCAGTGTTAAATAACAAAGAGACAAAACTATTATAGAAGCACCGACTAAAGTTATTTTGCACTTTTTATACTAACACATTCATTATGATGGGTTCCTTTTGTTTTATTATAATAAACAGGACGTGTTTTCTTTACGCCACAATTGTTCTTACATTACAGTAATTGATCCGTGTAGCTTCTATTATTCCCTTAGTTCTTTGTGATGTATAATTTTGTAATTTTATTTTCTGTCTGACGTTTTGATTATATCATTAGCAGCGCTCTACAAATGGCATAATATGTTATGACTTCAAATACCTGTTTTTACCACATCCATACAAATTGCCTCGAGTTGTTGATTTTACTACAATGTAGGTACTTCGAGGATGCCAGATGGATAACACATAGCTATTATCCTCATATGTCTATTTACAGTGAAAATAATTGAGCAAGTAATGAGTAGGTAATTTACTTTCTTAGTAGGTAGAGGTACCTATATTATGGTGGACAAAGTTACAGACCATAATATGATCACGAGCTCTTAAGGGGATGCATCTCGACATGCATTTTCACTGTTTTTCATACAACCGCTCTTACGCGATTATGACGTCATTACACATTTTTCATTAGATATTTTGGAAACACAGTATCTTGTGGATATTATCTAGGCTTCTATGAATATCAATTTATAAATTTGTGTAAAACTAATCCAATTAAGAAAATGAAAATCTGAAAATCTGCTATTTTGCATGAACTTTGACACTTCATAATTTACTCAAAAATGAAAAAAAGTCAAAAAAGTACAACATACAAGCCTAGCAAATTTTATCAAGATTCTAAATAATGACAATGTTTTTCAAAAACTATTAAGGGTTTAAAAAAAAAACGTATTTCCTGGAACAAGTTTTGTAAAATTTTCAAGTAAATCACGGAATTACTGAATGCCAACGGAATATTCAGGTATTATCACTCCTTTTTTCACGTTGCCTTTTCGTCAAACATCACGTTAGATTGCGTTAGATGAAGCAACAAGCTTTTAAACCATGCTCGATGTTTAACGATAGGCGAGTGGAAAAGCAGCCTCTTAACGCAATTCATTTGACGACCTAAACGGAAACTGAATTGTTAAGGAGGTGGAGCCATATAGGGTGTATAGCTCCATCCATCTTTATCGTTCGCACTCCTGATATTTTACCCGTCATGGTAAGGGACCGTCGCCATCACCACGGCCGGCGCCGCGCCGCCACCGAACAACGGCACGGCGCCGTGCCTTTGCACGGTGGGTGGTTGGTTGGGAATGAGAATTATTTTGAATATTTTAGAATGATTGGACGTGCCTCCATTAACGAAACAAAGAAATAATTTAGGTGTATTTTAATCTTTTTTTTTTCTGTATATTGTGTGTACATAAATTATAAAATAAATAAATAAAGAAGTCTGTATACGCCAACTAGGAAATATCGACTGAGAAATCCGCGCGCGGCGCACCGTTCGCGGCACCGTGCGACTGCACGGCACTTGAATTAATTAATTCAAGTGTCTATAAGTTATGGAATACATTACGTACATGCAAACTTCACGTGTGAAACCGTCAGATCCCTAAAAGACCTAAGTACATAAGAAAACTGTAGCTCCACTAACATTCCCCCTCCATCTAATTAAGTTGAGCCAACAGAAAAGCTTCCCGCTGGCTAAGAACTGTCATGGCCTCTCTGACTTCGAAGCTGGGAGGGCTGCTGTAGGCTCAACTTAATCTGATGGGAAACACGAATGAGCTATAGTATCACGTAAGAGTTACGTCCTAAACAATTTCTCACCTCTTGTCGTGCAATTCTTTAATTTTTTTTTTAGAAAGGCTCATTTGAGGGAATTATTAAAGCTGTTGACGTATTGAATTTAGGGGCCTTAGGTAATAGTAAAATAAAGCTGTTTTGTTATTTTATCAACGTGTATTTCAAGGATTAATTGTAATTTCTATCAAAATAGTTGAGGTACCTACATTGGATTTTGTCAGTAAATTCGTGAAGTACTACATTGAACAAACAAAGCAATGCCACCAGTTTTTTCGGTCTAGCTCGAGGGGCCCCGCTGGATAGAAACACGTATGTAAATCGTGTATTTTTGTTAATAATATAAACAAGTGCTTACTGCGTTCCCACCTGATGGTAAGCAGTGTTGCAATCGTTAATGATGAGGCGCACCAGTTTATTAAGAGCCTATTCATTCTAGCCTTGGAGACACCTAAATTATAATCGGACGGGAAGACAGCAGCAGACAAATTCTTTATTGTGTATTGTTCATCTATATATATAAAAGAAAGTCAGTTAGTTACACCACTTATAACTGAAGAACGGCTGAACCGATTTGGCTGAAAATTGGTGGGGAGGTAGCTTAAAACCAGGAGACGGACATAAGACCTACTTTTTTTTTTAGGGTAGAGTAGAGTAGAGTAGGGTAGAGTAGGGTAGGGTAGGGTAGAGTAGGGTATAGTAGGGTAGAGTAGGGTAGAGTAGAGTAGAGTAGGGTAAGGTAGAGTAGGGTAGAGTAGGGTAGAGTAGGGTAGGGTAGAGTAGGGTAGAGTAGAGTAGAGTAGAGTAGAGTAGAGTAGAGTAGAGTAGAGTAGAGTAGAGTAGAGTAGAGTAGAGTAGAGTAGAGTAGAGTAGGGTAGGGTAGAGTAGGGTAGGGTAGGGTAGAGTAGGGTAGGGTAGGGTAGGGTAGAGTAGGGTAGAGTAGAGTAGGGTAGAGTAGGGTAGAGTAGGGTAGGGTAGAGTAGGGTAGAGTAGGGTAGAGTAGGGTAGGGTAGAGTAGGGTAGGGTAGAGTAGGGTAGGGTAGAGTGATTGTACCACACTATTCCGACAATCGAAATCCCGACGAACGCTATCTCGACAGATCACTATCCCGACCTGCACTAGATCGACAGAACACTAAGTCGATGGAGTTTATCTCGACTGAACGCTATCTCGACAGTCATTTGGTCGACAAAACACTAGATCGACTAACTATTGGCCGACTGAATGCCATCCCGACGTGCAGTAGCCCGACAGCACGCTATGCCGAAATGCTTTATCTCGACTAATATCCACAGATAAACAACGGGACCGGACGTCAAGACATCATAGCAACAAGCGGAATAACCTAGAATTTAGAAAATTAAGATTCCATAGCAAATTGATGAGTATTTATTGCGACTGTGACAGAATTTGTAGGAAACTTAAAACTATTCTCTCTCGGGTGTGTTTGCCATTTTTATTAACTAAGCTCGACACACACGGACCTACATTTTTATGAAGTCTTTAGGTGTGAAACATCTACAAATTGCGATAGAAATGCGGGGTGCTCGTATATATCGCACTGGGCATTGTACAGGGGTCTGTTGTTTGTGTGTCTATACTATGACATAAATTTTAATATACTCACATCAAGACTTGAATATTACGACGTTGAAGAGTTTGTTTGTTTAAATGCGTTACGAAAATAGGCCAAAATAATCAGCAACAAATTATAATGAATATTGTTGCTGAGCACCATACAAATAAGAACTTCAATAAGTTTTGGAAATTAAGTAACCAGTTAAATCTTGAACCGAGCCTTCCCGTGAGCGTATATACCACGACCCAGGTGATATAGCAAATGTTTTTCTGCGTCATTTTAATGAGAATTCACCACTGAGGCCGGCCTCACCGACGATGCTCGATGATAGAGCTCAAGCCTCAAAGCTAAGTATTAGATTTACCGCTAGTGAAGTAGCTTCCGTGACAAAAGAAATTGGTGAGTGGAAAGTTTCCAGAGCATGACAATCTCTGCATCAAGCTTCTAAGGTACGCTGGATCTCACCTTCCAAGAGTGCTGGCTTTATTTTTTTATCTGTATCTATCCCACTCTTATTTAAATGAGAAAATAATGCATACCATCGTAATCCCTGTTAGTAAAATTAAACTGGCGACTCTTCTGATGTCGCAATTTATAGGCCGATCTTCTGGTTACAACTATAGCTAAGGTATTGAACAGTCTGTTTGAGGACAATAAGAGTCATGCCTAAAGTTGAGCGATGCACAGTTTGGTTTTAGGTCAGGTCTCTCAACCGAAAGTGCTATTGTGTCATACGACAAGCTGAGGGACAAGCTACAGGATGCCAGTGTACCCAGGGAGATCGTTTCTATACTGAGGTATTGGTATAGTGCACAGAAAAATCAGGTGAGTTGGGCTGGTACTCTCTCTGACGAGTACAAGCTGGAATGTGGAGTGAGGCAAGGGGGACTCTCTTCCCCTCTTCCTTTTAACTTCTATGTGATCGAGCTGATCGAGGAGCTCAGAAACGAAACAGAAAATTGAGACTCGACCGTATGGACAGTTTCCACGAAACCACCGTTATATTCGTTCACGGAGCTCCCTAGGCACTCGAAGCAATAGGGTAGTTTCCAGGGTTAAAATAATTACATTTTATTTAGTCCGTATAGATTATAAAAAAAAATTGGACACGCATTTTTTTCTTTTTTCGATTAAACAAAAAATAAATAAATTTGTTACGTGTGACGTCACCCCATGCGAAAAAATGCAGCACGGCGTGACGGCACGTAACTTTAATGGGCTATATCTTTGTAATTTTTAGTTTAATTTACAAATAAAAAAATACGTGTCTCTTATTTTCGAATAATCTAAAAGACGGACTAATTACATTTTTTACGGCAACTAGCTTATTGTGGAGTTTAAGCTGAAAACTCTCGGAGTTTTTGATCTGGATCTGTGCTGGACGGAGCGTAAACTTCCAGACGAGACCTTTTAAGAGAATCGTACAGAGCTCTCAAAGCCGCATTTAAAAATATATTACACTACTATGTTATGAGTATATTTAAGGTCCAAAACACTTGGGTTAGGTTAGGTTAGGTCAAAGTATAATGCTTTATAAAACCTAAACCCCATACTTAAGAGATGTGTCGCCATAATAAAAAATACTATATTTAACTAGACGCTTCGAATGACACCTGTCTCAAGTCTGTTGGAGGGTGGGGACACTTTCATGCAACACCCTTTGGTAAGATCAGTTTTATAATGAATCTATATAACACAACACAACAATAAAAACACATTTTAATAACAACTATTTAATAAAAGGTGAATTATAAAAAAATAAATGAAATTATTATATTTTACAAAAAAACAAAATAATGTAATGCTGAACAGGATATATATACAACACAAAAACGAAAAATAAATAGATCAAAAATAAGAATTCAATCTAATATATATATATTTAATAGATTGAATTCAATTCTTATTGTTGATCTATTTATTTTTAATGCTTATTAAATATGCCAACGCACTTAAAAATGATTTTAAATCCATTGTGGACTTTTGAGCCAGCAAGTTGGCTAGTTTTTTTTTGTATTCGCTCTCTTTTTTAATTTTTTTCCCTATTTGTGCTTTTATTCTTTCACATTCGTTTGTAGTATTTTTTTGTTCTTTCATAAATTCATTAATAGTTTTGTATATGTTCCATTTTTTTCTATTTAATAGAGTGTTCCAGCGATTATGCCACGACTCCAACGCATTTTGTGTGGTTGGAACGTTTTTCTCAATACTGTCTGCAACTGCCCATGTCGCTGGCGGGAAGGCTGGTGGTATTTTGGCGAGTTTAATAGTTCCTAGTTCATAAGTCTGATTATATCTCCCGTGGACATAAAATGACGAAAACCATTCAGTAATGTCTCTAGCTTCTTCAGGGAATACTTCACTGCACAACCCATCAAATGCCGCGGGGATCTCTTCTGGCTTTAAGAAAGCCAATGCCGAAATTTGCCTTATTTTGTGGGCAAAATCGCAATCCTCACCATACTTTTTGGCCAATCCAGCTGATTGCACATGTCGCCATATATTTTGGTTGAAATGAAATAAACAGCATTTTTGTGATGTTTCAGGGAAGGCTCTCTTAACAGCCTTCATAGCTGCCGTTTCAAAATCTGTTAGAATACATGGTGGATTCAAGTAAATGTTAATACATTGCCGAGCGTATGATTTAACTATCTCTAGAAATATGAAGTAACAATTAATAGTTTTACTAGAAAGCAGACCGTAAACCATCGGAAAAGTACCGTGTATTCCCTCTGGATTTCCAATCAATCCATGTATGGTATATATTTGTGAAAATGGCAATGGACAACATCGAAAAGTACCATCCATAATCCAAAACGGTGATTGATTCAGCATTGACAAATTTTGCTCAGTTGAAAAGACGAGTATACATTCTCCATCATAAACATAATGCCCTATCAAATAATTTTCTGTGTTGATGTGGGTCAGCTCTTGTGGAATGTTTAGGCTGCATACGTCTTGCGTCACGCGCGGAAGGTTTTTATTTCTCTCCCTCTGTATGACCATCCTCATTGCATCTTTACTGGGCATATAGGGTGCACTGGCGCTAGGTAATTCCTAAAAAAAAAATTAAACATTTATAAACCATTTTTTGAATCTATTTTTACAATCATGATGATATTTGTCAATTATGTTTTGTTATCCCCCGCAGCTTGTATTATTTATAATGTTTTTTTTTTAAGGTGGGAAAATCATCTAATGACAACCCTCGCTTTTGGGCGAAGCGGGAGATAGTGTCAGACTTTTACTGACTAAAAACCCACCCCGTTCCTTTGTGCCTTCATAGCGGGGCTGAGCTATCTCTTGAAACTAACCCTGGCCCCAGTAGGCTTCGACCCAGCTGGGCCCCTGCTATTGCTGACAACTCCTTGAGGCGCACGAGAACAGTGGGCGCCGTCGAAGACTTGGGCTCAGTCAGGACAGTTACCGGACGGTCGGACAGCGAGCTACCTATTGCTCGTCGTCGGCAAGCCCACACCTTTGGTGTGCTCGATGAAAGTTGGGGCCGGGGATCTCGGTAGCTGTGGCGTGAGGGTGTCTGTTCTCTCACGCGTGCTATCATTTCTTTGGCTAGCTTTACTGCTTGGTAGAAGGAAGCGACCGCCGCCCATTCCCAAGTTGTACCAAGGCCCGGAGCAAGAGGTGGCCACCACTGATCTCCCCTATGAGGACACGGACCTTCCGCCTGAAACATGTGCTGAAGGTAATGACGCCGTGACTAGACACTGACCATACTTTACAATACTTACAAAATAATAACATTTATTATCACCGAACTGCTCTGTAGATGAACAGATTTGATATAGAGAGAACTAAATGAACTGTCTAGGGGGCAGTAGAAATCCAGTTCTATGTACATAAGTACTTATAAATCATAGCGAGGTTGGAACTACTTACCTGTATTGTCCTTTGAATGATTTGTGTAGGGCAGTCATTGCTGCTATTGGCTTTTTTTTTCAATTCACCTCTCAATGCGTTTACGACGCATTCTTCAGGGTTTGGGATATGTAAATGTTCTAAAATGTTTTTAGATGGTTCAAAATAATGGCTATTATTAATTTTAAATGTTTTTATATATACACCACAACCGTTAGTTTTTTGGACGCAACTCCAATATGATGTACTTGTTCGAGTTTTATTTAAGGAAAACAAGTACCCGTTTACAACGAGTAGGTCCTTGCCCTTCTTCGATTTAATAAATTCACACGGTGACAAACTCATTTTAATTATTTTTTAGAAAATCAAGATGCGACATGTACCTAACAATGAAAATTTTACATTTCGTCAGTCAAATGTTTTTCATTGTTTATTTTTCTTCTTTAATGTCATAATTTTTGCAAGATAAAAAAAGGCCAAAATCCAGTTAAACTATTTGGTTTATTAACATTTCTATCGAAAATTATAAATTGAATAAAAACAATTAGTCGAGCCAATAATTACGAAGTATTTGGCGCTGGCTTCATTGGAGGAACCTTTGATTTGAAAAAAGGTGAATCCCTCTTTAATTAAGCACGTACGTACATCCGTTTATTTCAGCTGTCATTGGAAGACTTTCGACTCCCACAAGCATAGGAATATAAGACAAATTTAATTAAACCTCATTAATCTAAATCCATCTAGTCGTTCTGCCAACTCAGCGGGCTAAAGAATGTTTTTGTTATTCATTCATATGTTAGTTGACAAATCTTGTCACAGTTTTAATAAATACTCATCAATTTATGGTCGAATCTTAATCTTATAAATTCTGGGTTACTCCGCTTGTTGCTGTTGCATTTTGGCGGCCCGCTGTATATTCTATCTGTGGATATTAGTCGAGATAAAGCATTTCGGCATAGCGTGCTGTCGGGCTACTGCACGTCGGGATGGCATTCAGTCGGCCAATAGTTAGTCGATCTAGTGTTTTGTCGACCAAATGACTGTCGAGATAGCGTTCAGTCGAGATAAACTCCATCGACTTAGTGTTCTGTCGATCTAGTGCAGGTCGGGATAGTGATCTGTCGAGATAGCGTTCGTCGGGATTTCGATTGTCGGAATAGTGTGGTACAATCGGGTAGAGTAGGGTATAGTAGGGTAGAGTAGGGTATAGTAGGCTGAAGTAGGGAAGAGCGGGAGCGAAGCCGCGCGGGCAAAAGCTAGTTTTTTATAAATTTCCTATAATGGATAATAATTTAAACTCGAAAGTTCACAAATTTTACAATTCTCGCCTACATACAAAAAAATACCCAGTTTTGATTCACATACTTCTCAGAAAGGACAAGGGCCCCTCCTAATTTCAATCCATCGTCACCAACTCAAATATCAATTTTACTTGTGTGCCATAAGGCCATAAATAAAGTTAGTTTTAATCAAAATTGAACTTTGTTCCGATAGTCATTGATTTTATTGTTCTGGTATTATTTTAAGTATAGGCTTTTACAAATCCGGTGACTCGTCGTTGTTATGTCTTTCCATTCGTACCAATATCTACAAATATCAATAGGCGTATATCTTCAAAATTATATAACTAGCGAATACCTATGAAAAAAATTTTGTTCATTATATATAGAGAACAATATTTGAATACTATATATGAGTTCGTCATCGTCGGTCTTCAGTTTTACGAGCTGGCTCTGCCCAATAGACAGATCTCGAAACAAGCTCTTATTCCGCTCAATCGCCTCCTTAATCCTCTCTGTATTAAAGCGGCGGATGTCGCGTTTCAGAGAATCCGAGATCCGTCTATTGAGCTGCTGGTATCTGTACGCATCGTCTGAAGACTGCAAAATCATCTTACGCATCTTCTTCATGAGCTCGAGCGTCGGCTCAGAGTGGCTTTTGTTTTTATTTGTACGGTGACTCGGAGTTTTCAATTTGGATCTGTGCTGGACAAAGCGTCTTAACCTTTCAATTGTGAGAATTACAGACACAATAGAAAGACAATAGGTGCGCGAACGCCGGCGTTCGCTTGGGGTTTAATGAATTAAAATCTAAGAAATTTGCCTTTCTCTTTTAAGTAGCGTTTCAGCCTGTTCGGAATCGCTCTTTATTCTTGGTTTTCCTTTTATTTCTGCCATTCTCTTTTTAAGCAGCCTCTCTGCAGTAGTCTGTTTGGCATTCTAAGATGCGACAAAATAAAAATAAATACATAAGAGATGGTTTCCAAATTCCACCCTTATAATAATACCTTAGGTCAAGTAAATAAACCAACATAAACCTTAGGTATACAATTGCTATACAAGTCAGTTTGACTATTAGTCAATACAAAAATAGTACATACTCAAAATTTGGTGACTAATTTACAAATATGGTGGTGTGAAATTACCACCAAAACCACCAAAATTGAAACCAAGAATAAAAAAATCTAATAAATACTGGGTTTAAATTACAGTTGAATAAATATCACTGATATGCATAACTTAAATCTCTACCTTATAACATGTAACTTACTATTAAAACACTTAAAATTCACCAGCAGCAGCAGCAGGATCGATTTGATCCACCAAAAATTGAAGAATTCTTGTCCCCCGTGCCACCCAAAATTATACATTACATTTTTGGCGAGAAATCACAGCACTAACTTGCTGCAAGTGTTGGTGGAAGACTGAGAAATGAAAAATAATGAAACTCGATTGACCGCACACGCACGAAACTTCATGCTATAGTTGAATTAGTGCCACCAAAATTATGCTTGGACAAACTTAGAGTATCTTAAGCTTTTAAATTCAATTTTCTATAATGATTTGTTTTTAAGTAATGTGTTTCATGTATATGTTACTTTACTGTAACTACGGTAAATCTTAGATTTTCCAGTAAAACCTAATATTTACCAATTATTAAGGGTAATTAATTGTCCATAAAAGTTTGCGGTTCGAACTTTTACCACCATTCACTTGGTAAATCTTAGGATATTTACATTAAAGGCATGGTAAATGTTGAAAAAAAAAAACATGTTAAGCCCATCGACATGTAAAACGTAAAGCTCATTGATTCTTACTTGTGGGCAGTCAGCCGCCCTCGCTACCCGCGCACCGTCTCTTTTGTTTGTAAAAACCAAATAATAAGAAGAATAATGATTCAATTAGACTAGCTTAATATAAGCTTTAGGTTGTATTTGTGTGTTAAATACCAAATAATACGATAAATAAGATTCAGTTAGATTAGCGTTATGTTTGTGTGAAGATAGTTTTACTCGTTTTATTTTTTACTGCTTAGAAAGTCCTGTGTGTTTGTTTATTTGGTGTAAAATAAAGATTATAATAAATATATAATAAATAAAGTATTTCAAATATTTAAAAAATTACTTTTTCCGAATTTTATTACCACAACACTCCGTATCGAAAATAATTTAAATAGGTTAGGATTATACCTAAGTTTTTAACTAAGAGTTACTTGAAATTTATAATGACGAAGAATTAAATAATTATTTTATTCCTAAAACCAACATTTACCAGTCCACATTGGTAAAACCTAGCATGTACTGAATTGGAATGGTAAAAGCCCAAAAACAAAATGTCCCATTATAATAAATACTTACATTTACCAACTCATGTCGGTAAATCTTAGGTTTTACTGGAAACTCTAAAGATTTACCGTAGTTCGAGCTTTTACAGTAACATATATACCAAAGAAATTGTTTAAGTATTTATTATTTAAGTTGTTAGTTGGGCAATAGTACATTATGATAAAAGTGTATAATGTTGGTGATTACCGCTGAGGCGGTATTTAGATCCGAGCCAAAGGCGAGGATCTTAAGAGAGCCGAGGACACTTTTTCGACACACTTGAGAAGAAAAATTTTACAAATTAAGTAATAAAATTGTTGCTTTATCAGCAAAACTGTTCCTTTTTTTTGTAGTTTGGCGGCAAAAAATTGTTCTTTCTTCTTATGCGCGCGCATCCAAAATGGCGGCCATAGACTAGCTACTCTAGCTAGGCTGTTTGAATAAAAATAAGAATGAGGTTGCTTATGTTTATAAACAGAAAAAATATTTTTATTTTATGAAAGGTTTTATTTATTAAACATGTAAAAGTTAAAATAGTTTATTTAATCACAAATTAGCATAAAATAAGCAAGCAAGACACTAATTTGTACTATTGAACGCAATACATAATGTATTTTTTTTTTAATTCAATGTTTGATTTGAGAACAGAGGTTTAACAAAAAAGGTTATCACTACATTATCACACTTGTGCATAATGGTAATCAAAAAGTCACAGTTTGGTTACAAGCTACATTATATACCTAAGTGTAGTGCAATTAAAGTCACTTTTTGAGCAAGTGTGTCGAAAAAACGATTACCTATATCACAAAATGGAGCTGGGATGGGACAAGCCACGCAACTTGAATTTTTAAAGTGACTTATTTTTTCTAGATTCTTTGAATAAACTTATTATAAAAAAATGTGACCCTAATTAAACCAAGTTACGTTGATCACTATAAAAAAAAATAAGAAACATCCTATCCGTGGTCATGTAAAATTAGCCGCTGGGATATTCACCCACATACAGAATTATTGGCTACGAAAATTTTTAGTTTTGCGAACTTGACGCGGACGAAGTCGCATGCAACAGCGTCATATATAGCTAGCTTTTGATATAGCTCCATTCGCGCCCTCTTGTATTCTCCCAGTAAAATGTACTTACGAAGATTTTCTATGGGTGTAACTATACTTAAATGATAAAAATATCGGGGATAATTAATAGGTAAAAAAAACTCCCGTGATATGTGGAAATATCACTCATTTAATTTCGCTTAAGAAATGGTCGCTCAAATACGCAAGGTCTGATGCTGCTTAGGGGATGCAACTCGACATACGTTTTCACTGTTTTTCTTTCATAATACCGCTCTTACGCGATTATGACGTAATACACATTTTTCATTACATATTTTGAAAACACAGTATATTTGTTGATATTATCTGGCTGAAAAACGTTTATTCAAAAGACAGATGTAAAGTCTTTACTAGCCAGAATGGTCATGATCAGTATTAATTCTTTTTTGGAAGTGTTGCACCCATCTGATATTAATGCAATTTTTAGTGATAATACTAGACAAAGTGATCTATATTATATATTTTTTCTGTGATTGTACCTCTTCGTAACTATAAATAAAAAATTTAAAAAATATATTTTTATATTTTTAAATAGTAATTAAGGTAAATAAAATCTACAAAAAATATATAATGTAGAACAATTTATTCTCTAACAAACCGTTTTAGTTTTATTAGTGTAGCTATAACAGTTTTTGAAAAAACTAATTTTGAAAAATTAACATTTTAGTCAATTATCTCCGTAACGAAGTGAGATAGGAGGCTAAAATCACGTCAACAGTAATAATACATGTAACTGATATAATACCATAATTTATTTTGCCAAAACACTTGTGGCCGCTGGCCCTGCCTTATCCTGCTACACCCTTTTGCATTTCTCGCCTGCATACAAAAGAAATACCCAATTTTGATTCATATCTTCGCAGAATAGACAAGGACCTCACTAAGTTCTGTCGCCTGGGTCCTCATAACGGATAAGGCCCCTGATAATTTCAATCCATCGTCACCAACTCAAATATCGATTTTACTTGTGTGCCATAAGACCATAAATAAAGTTGAAGTTCTAATGAAAATTGAACTTTGTTTTGATAAACTTTTACAAATCCGTTGACTCGTCCTTATTAGGTCTTTCAATTCGTATCAATATCTATAAATATCAATAGGCGTATATCTTCAAAATTAAATAAATGGGAATATTTATGAAAAAAATATTGTTCTCTACCCAATATTCAATAAATATAAAAAAAGAACACTAACTGTGAAAACAATATCGGAATTGAAAGAATGGCAAACGAGCTGTAACAGTTTTAAACGAATATAAATATAATCTGTATCTTTCGCCAAGACATCTTATTCCATGGCATCAGGCGTGACATCTTATTCTATGGCGGCCGTAAGCGCGTAATGGACTTTGACGTCAACGTTCATATCTGACTCCTCTTTCATATTAGCAGCTTTGAAGCTTTATAACTTTGTTGTTGATTAAAATATTTTAAAAAATCCTTCTTTAATTTTTAGTCTATGCATGAAGCTAGGCGGCCGTGGACACTAGGCCATAAGTTTTGTATGTAAGTTTCACGCAGGCGTAAACCAAGCGTATAATGACAAATACGCGCGTCTACGAAGCTACGCGTCCGTGGACAAATAGGCCGAAGACGTTATAATCAATCAATCGGCTATGAAAATGGAGAAGTGTTGTTGCTACTGCAGTTGAATGTTGACGGGAACTTTAGAGTTTTGTCCTCGCCATGCGAAGAAATAACACTTACAAAACAAACAATTCCATTCTAGGCATTTTCTTACTAGCGTTTGTATAAGTATCGAAGTCCGAGTTTAGACTGTTATTCTCCAACCCTATATTGTTCTGGTATAAGTAGTAACACTGTCATTTACCAGTTTTTCAACAGTGTAGGTAGGTTATTGATGACGGACGATGGTGTTTGTTTGGGTTGGAAATCATCAAATTACTTCTCGCATTGTTGGAGTGAGGGCGTGTCAAACTTCTACTGTTTAAAACCCACCTGTCGCCTTCCAGGGCCACAGAACTCTTTCGAACATTCATGCAGCCATAGCAGGCTTTGGCCCTACTTTAAGGTAAGACTTGGACATCCCACCTACATGCACGAAAACGTTTTGGGAACATATTCATTGTGCGTGCAGCTAAGGAGTGGAGTTCCTTGCCGGAGTCTGTGTTGCCTTTTAGCTACCACCCGGGATTCTAGTGAATAGGTTTCTTCTAGGTAAGCGCGTTCATCGTCGACTACATCGTCGATTTCTATCAGGTGAGATAGCGGTCAAGCACGAACCTATTAACAAATAAAAAAAAATAAACTACACTGCTCACACGTTTGCCACACACGCCGATATGGGCGCGGCGTGTCATTCTCTATACATTTTACATGAAATCTAGACTTGTAAAGCTATTAGGGTTACAATTAGTCCCGATACGTCGGGACATGTCACCGTTACTAACAGTGGTGTCCCGACTTCCGTCCCGACAAGCTATAATTTGTGTAGACGAACGGAATCGCTTTTGAGTCGACATCGTGGAAGTTAAGGGCCTAATACACTAGTTTTGTTTATGATTCGACGTATCTAGTCTATGGTTCGACGTATCGCGTAGTGTAATAGGGGTTAGACTGTCTATAAATGAAAAATATTACGAGTCTGAATACCGCACGCGTTATTCAGTGCAGTGTCCTACTCTACCCTACTAGATATAACCTACTCTACCCTGCCCTATCCTACCCTATCCTACTCTACCCTACTCTACACTACTCTACACTACTCTACACTACTCTACACTACTCTACCCTACTCTACCCTACTCTACCCTACCCTATCCTACCTTATCCTACTCTACCCTACTCTACCCTACTCTACCCTACTCTACCCTACTCTACCCTACTCTACCCTACTCTACCCTACTCTACCCTACTCTACCCTACTCTACCCTACTCTACCCTACTCTACCCTACTCTACCCTACTCTACCCTACTCTACCCTACTCTACCCTACTCTACCCTACTCTACCCTACTCTACCCTACTCTACTACTCTACCCAACTCTACACTACTCTACACTACACAACTCTACCCTACTCTGCCCTACTCTACCCTACTCTACCCTACTCTACACTACTCTACACTACACAACTCTACCCTACTATACCCTACTCTACTCTGCACAACTCTACCCTACTATACCCTACTCTACTCTGCACAACTCTACCCTACTACACCCTACTCTACTCTGCACAACTCTACCCTACTATACCCTACTGTACTATACCCAACCAAACTTCACATAAACCATCTACTAACTAGTCCCGAACAAAGCCTAAACATTTTACAAAAAAAAAATTCTTAATCGGTCCACAATTGACAGAGATATCGGTGAACATACCTACTTAAAAAAAGTTCTAATTTAAGTTTCTTCAGTTTTGCTGAAATTTCATTGAGGTGCGCGTGAAACGCACTCGCCGCCGTCGCCGGCGAGCTAACCGTTGCTTGTCGTCCGGCTGGCGGACAGACAGGTGTGAGTTATGATTTACAAACATGATATGGATAATAATGTTGTTACCCTTGCCACAGGTAGGTTCTGTCAAAAAATCCAAATTTGTGAGCTTGCGAACTTGTACCTACATTTCATTGGTACGCTAAAATTATTTGAATGGTATCATATTCGCTTTCTTAGTAGTGTCAAAAGACTTCCTTATAAGTCCCATAGACGATAACGTATTTAGTATTTCTTAGAATACCGTTTAAACTACAAATTGTGTACCTATATAAAAGTCGGCTATCTACCTTCAGCCGACATTTCACCTCGCCTACCCGGTATTTATTGTCTGTCAGGCACATTGACAATTCATAAGTATGGGAGTTTAACACGTGTTCTGTGTATTTATCCAGATGCAGGAACCCCCGATTTAGAACGGTTCGATATCGAACTGGATCGATTGCGAGCCGACTAAATATCATAGAACCGCGTAAGTTTGTAGGAAGTTTAACCTCGGCAGTCTTAATTCTTAAAAGAAGGAGTATGGCGACAAAGATGCCTAAATCAAACACTTTATGAAGAATATGAATAGGCAGGGTGTAATTGACCTCGCGAATATTGGAATTTTTTTTCATGAACCGTCTTCAAAAAAAAAATCTCTATTTTATTTTTTAATTCAACCCTAATGTTAATATTAAAAACAATTTATTCAGTTTATTTACTAAAACACGCAAATCATAAACTAGGAGCTACCGGGCCAGCTGTTTTGCTAAATAAATTTCACCATGAGAACCATCGTAAGCCTGATAGCCCTGATATGCACACTGTTGTGACAGAGTGTCAAATGTACCATCGCGGTCATTTCTGCCTGATCACTTAAGGCGTATAGTCCCTTGAACCATCTGACCGAAATTATGTGAACGCAACTCTCGCACTCGCCTAGGCGGCAGTACGCAAATCTGTGCATTTATTTGCGGCCAGCAGCGCCCGAAAAGCGCTTTAAATCCATTTTCTCTGCGAGATATTGATTGATTTACATATGCAATGTTCACTTTGAAGAATATTTAACCACCAATTTTTATGTGTAAAAATGTTTCTAAAGGTCCAAGCCGTTTCGAAGGAGTAGGGAAAAGTTGCGAAAAGTTGCGAAATTGCTAAATATTTTTTTTTTGACAAAAGTATTAATTGCACGAAAAAATCAAATGTTGATTATTATTGTTTATGAATCTATAATAAACATATATTTTTTTCAAACCAATTGACCTAGCCGTTACGGAGGAGTAGGCCTCTGAAAATCACTGTTTTATGGCACTTTTCGGGCGCTTGGCCCTTAAATGTTCGCTTGAATCCTGCGGTGCGCGGCGCTAAACCAAACCCTTCAATATTTTCGATTCGAGTGCAAGCAAAAATGAACTTAGCGGAGTTCAGGCACTTCTGCCTCTCTGATGGTACCTACCGATTTCAAACAGACCGCTGTATTTTGGCGGTAACTCGGAAACGTGTACATCTATCTGTTAACATTTAATGGTACCTACTTCAATCCTCGTTTGACCATATCATTGATGTAATAAAAGGTCTAAAGAAAATAGGCCAAACGAGTATTGATTGACATATCATCAAACGTTAACATTTAAAACGATCTGGCCAGTCTTAGTTGGCCATGTTGAATTTGAATCCAGCCACTTATCCACTCTAAATGGGGTGGATATCGGAATTCACTTCTGATTATTCTTACCGCAAGTACAGTCTATAGTTGAATAAAATTATATTAGTCGCAAGGAGTGTGCGATTGGATTTACAATGCCTTCCAAATGAGAGAGAGGATCAATTGCCATGATGTGACGTCACGATTTATTGTCAAATTTCTAAAATTTAATCTGTTTACGAAAAATTTTATTTATTCACGAACTGTGAATAATAGTTTATTCAGAATCCAGTTTTTAAATTTTACTCATCTCTCCGAGTTCGAGTTCATTGATTTGACAGTACGACGTGATCGATCCTATTCTCATTTGGAACGCATAGTACGTGTCTATAGTTTTGGTGATAACTTTATCCGGGTAGTCTGTGTTTTCCTATTTATTTATTTATCATTACTTACATGTATACTAATCGTTGTTAACTAGTGTTAACACAAGCCCAATTTGGTACGAGTTTAGCGTAACGAGAATTAGGAGCCGGTTGTAGAGTTTTTTGTGGGTACTGACCCGGGTCTATGTCAACTTTGCAGCCTCGTAACGGCGATTTTATTTTTATGTGTAAAAAATATAGTACTTATAACTAAACAAGATTTTTGTTTTTGCCAGACCCTTTTAAAAACAAGCTTTATTATTTTATGTATAAATATTTTCGTAACGTAATCTCGTGGACACTGCTGCGCTACGCCCGCGCTGCAGTCGCGCAGCTCCTTACTTTGTTATTTACAATGCGTTCCAAATGAGAATAAGATCGACCGCCATGTTGTGACGTCACGATTTACTGTCAAATCGAGGAAAGAAATTTTTAAACATTAATTAATTTACAAAAAAATTAGATAATATATTTATGGACCGTGAACGAAAACGTTTAATCAGAATCCAGTTCTTCAATTTTGCCAAAATTTCTTCGATTTGACAGTACGACGAGACGTCAAAACATAGGAATGGGTCCTATTCTCATTTGGAACGCGTAGTACATGGTATAACATGACCCCGCGCGGCGCTTTGCGGCTAATTTGAGGGTGCCCTTGGACTGAGATAATGTTTATAAGATATTTATTCTATAATATCTTTGAGGAATTATTACTTTCTCACAGACTGTCGTTCTCAAGTATCGAATTCTAAGCAAATGTGTGACTCACCCCTTACTCAACAGTATTTATTCCCCTATAAAATTCGTTAATTTCAAAGACCAACCAGTTTGGTACGAACGTTAGCGTTATATAATATTGTATATATCTTAATAAAATTGAATTGGAGTGAGCTTAGCGTGTTTTTATCTGTGAACCGGTCAAAACTCGACGGATTCAAACGATTTGTCTTTTTATTTTGTCGAGCCCTATGTTAGGCTGAAGGACATAAACCGTCATTCTTTCAAAAACATAGTCTTGCTTTTATTTCGGTGGAAGCCGTTGCTGTTACCCTATTAAAATAATTCAAAGGACGAAATTCTAAATAGTATAAATAAACTAGAATAGCACACACCGCGTAGGTACTTACGTTGATTGGGAACTTCAATGAATACTCATACCTGAATGGAACTAGACTCTCGCATATGGTAAATCTCCAGTTCTAAGCATCGTCTCCCCATTGTTCCGAAAAAAACAGTCGGCCACATTTTAAATCCGGCTTAATTGGACATCCACATAAGTCTCAGTAATTGTTTTCACGGAATCTGTTAAATACTGCGCTGTCGACACGTATAAGAATTTTAATATAGAGATATACTATATTATAATTCTTATATCAGTGTGTCTGTCACCTAACTCTTCCTAAACGGCTTAACCGATTTGGATAAAACTTTATATTTACCCCCACTGGTTTGAAAATACAATGCCATCAAAAACATAATTTTGTAAAAAACCAAGGCTTGCAACTCAGTTTTCCTACCGTAAAAATTTGCAAGATACAAAGTCGGTTAATTTATTCAGTCTGTACTTTGATGACCTAGATTGACTTTGCAATAGCTTGTGGGACAAGTTTCTTTTTATTTTATTTTTTTGTGTTTGTCTTAAGATTTTGTTGTCTACAATGTTTTGTGCGATACTTTACTTTCTTTCAAGTAAAATACGTATTAGATTGTTTAGTCCGATTGCCAAGTCAATCTAGGACATCAAGGTTCCTTAAGTACGGGCTGAATAAATTAAGCGACTTGTTATTACATTGTTCTTACAACTTTTTACGGAAGAACTAAGTTGCGCGCCTTGGTTTTTTTACAAAATTATTTTTGATGGCATCTCATTTCTTTTTTACCCGTTTACGGCAAAGCTAAGGGAGGGTTATGATTTTTAACAGGCAATGTATGTGTGTATGTATGTGAGTAGGTATGTTCATCTGTTCCCTCATAGCATTGAACGGAACCCTCAGTGCGCGAGTCCGACTCGCACTTGCCCAGATTTTCTAAACGTTTTAACTTTAAATCGCTCTCCTGTAAAGTTTACTCAATGTCGCTTAGTCATTTTTGCCTTTCAAGCGTCGATTTGTATTTTGCGGGAAAACGGCACATCTTCCTTATTATCTGAAGTAGATCAATTGTTAAAACAGCTGTTTTTATTGCAAGCTTATATTTAGTTTCACCTGTCCCGATGTTTGTAATAATTATGTCTGTAATCAAATCTTGCAAATTTTTGATCCACTTCCGGGTTACCGATTGAGCTGAAATTTTGCATGCATGTGTAAATCAGATGACAATACAAAATTATTAAACGGCACAACCCTATCGAGTTTGGGCTCGTGTGATTCGTCTTGACGAGTATTAATTATACACGTATAATGCGCTAAAAAAGCTAGCTATCAAAAAAATATTTCAAGCACTCTAACTGTACTAGAACTTTAAATAAATTATAGCGGTATTCTGCCACCAAGCTACACAGCTAGTGATGAGTAGGTTCTGCCCATAGGGATTCAACTCGTACAAGTCATCCAGTGTTCCGCTCTATTTTGCCGTCGTGAATCGTGATAAAGACATTTTAACTTTCTATTAATTAACAACAGAGTTAAAACTTGATTGTTTTTGAACCTACTGCACTTCACTACTACTCTGACACGGTGTCTATATCTCTTTTTCTAAATCTTTTTTATAAAAGAAATCTATTCCAGTATACGTTTCTATGGACAGATTTCTTTTGAAGTAAGCATCCCCTTTGTACCTATTCGTTTCTTTCTTCTCGTCTTTATGTTGTGTCTCTACACATTTTTAAACAAATAAATAAAGGAAAATATCTTGGATCAGGGAAAAATTACGATAAAATTTATAATATTATAAATAACATTGCTTTAAAATACATGGTAAACTATGATTTGACAAGTCATAGCCGACTTTTGTTGCTGACTTTGCATAACATACTAATACTTTTTCAATTACTATTTTGCGTTACTTACTCGTATAATTTATGTCTCCGATCCTGCATCCTCATGCTGCATATTGGTATAATAACTTTTTTAATTTCTAGCATAATAGGAATCATCATTTATATAGCAAATGATAGTTTTCACTTTAAATAGACTGGAAATTCGGTCTAAATCTCTTTTTACCCAGATTTCAAGTCATTCTGTGGGATTGGAATATAGTACAAAATCTGAGTGCAAATTCAGAAGAAAAAGACGAGACTACAACAACAGAAAAATTGAAAGGACGTGGAAAAGGGATTAACGGTTTTCTATAGAGCACCCTTTCACCCAGTACCTACTGTGTGTTTCGCAGTTGCAGTAACGCTAGTATGAAAAAAAATAGTAAAATAAAACAGCCATACATGCGCCGCATAATGGGTGTCTAGGCAGCCTTGGGGTAACAAAAGCGTTGGCTTTTGAGAAGTTTATATTTAACGCTAACTACATTTTTCCAATAAGTAACTCATTCATACCCTAGAGACCGGGAAAAATCAATATACTACTCTGTCAAGAAAGTACCGGGAAAAGATCAATTATACACAATTTTTGTTATTCATCCAAATTTATTTTATCACCTTCAACGTATGCCCCTTCAGAAACGATACACTTACGCCAACGAATAATCCAATCATCAAAACATTTTTTAAACGCTTTTTCCAAAATTAAGTTCAGTTCTCGCCGCGAATTCTCCTTTATGTCTTCTACAGATCGAAAACGGGAGCCACGAAGTGGTAATTTGAGTTTAGGAAAAAGATAGAAGTCGGCTGGAGCCATATCTGGCGAATATGGTGGCTGCTCGATGGTATTTGTTGAGTGTTTGGTCAAAAATTTGTTCACAATGATGGCCTTGTGCGAAGGCGCATTATCGTGGTGCAAAATCCAAGAATATTCTTTCCACAAATCTGGCCTTTTTCGTCGAAATTGCTCTCTTAAATGCTGCATAACGCTTAAATAATATTCACCGTTTGACCTTCCGGTAAGAATTCCGAGTGCACAACACCGCGATAGTCAAAGAAAACAGTCAACATGACTTTGACTTTTTATCGACTTTGGCGTGGTTTTTTCGGTTTTGGTTCAGTTGGAAGGCGCTACTCCGAAGCTTGTTGACTTGTTTCCATGTCAAACTCGTAAACTCACGTCTCGTCGCCAGAAACAATGCGTTTCATGAATGTTGGGTCGGAATTGACTCGTTCTAGCATGTCCTCAGCGATTCTCATGCGATTGAGTTTTTGGAGAAAATTCAGGTCTTTTGGGACTAGCCGAGCGGCAACATGTTTCATACCCAAATGATTAGTTAAAATGGTACGGATCGACTCGTGAGATACAGAAAGTTCGGCGGCTATCTCTCTCAAACTTGAATGAGGACTTTCAGTCACTATTTCCTTCACTTTTGCGATGTTAACTTCAGTTTTAGAGGTTGATAGCCTACCAGAGCGAGGCAAATCTTCCATCACATCTCGACCGCTTTTGAATGCTTTGTACCACTTATAAGCACGTGTTTTTGATAAAGTCGATTCACCGTAAGCCTATTTTCAGTGACTCCGAACACGAAATTCCATTGGCGATGCAAAATTTAAGACAAACTCTTTGTTCGATGTTTTTCTCCATTGTGAAATTCGCAATACACACTAGATATGATATAACTAAAAACAGCATTGTATTTAATATAAATAGAGTCTGTCTAATAAGTTAAATGACTTGGGTAATTATTAGGATTTAATGAAATCTGATGTAGGTAGTCAAAACACGGGTTCAATAATCAAGGTTGATTAAGAGATAGAGATCACTGTTTACTAACAGAAGAACATTATGAAAAGTATCGAATATAAGTATTTTTTAAGTGATTAAATATTATACAAAATTCCCAAGTCGGTTGACTTATTAGACAGACTATAACAGATGCAACTCAAACTCCGCGCCAAAATGAAAAACAGTTGTGCCAATCTAGCAACAAAAAAAAAACTAAAATTTGAATTTGGAACCATAAACAAATTATCCATTCCCGATACTTTTTTGACTGAATGTTTAAGATTTCCAAAACAAAAGGGCACAGTCAATACAATATACAGATAAATTAAAAATAAAAACCTGTACGTAAATTAAAATTAACAAATAAAATGGTAAACAAATACACTTGAGAGCAAAAAAATCGCACATGGCTTGTAATTTCGTTTAATACTGTTTTTTTCTTAAATCTAAAGATATGGAGAACAAATTATTAAGCAAAATTGAAGCATATAAAGTTAGCTTTATAAAAACACAAAATTAAGATCATTGACCTTCACGTAACTCACAAAAACCAGCGGTATACCCAATTCCCCAAATCCACCCATTTGCATTTCACTACTTACACCTTTACCTGGAGCTACAAAAAGGGTGCTGTTTTGGAGTTTTAATCAGTTTCCGTTAACGTGGTAACGTCTCTATTAGAAATAGACGGATTTACTGGAAAAATATGGATACCACGCCCGCAGAAGCCGTTCAAGTTATTGCCTTGCCCAAAGCAGGCCATAATCAAAATGAAGTCGCTCGACAGCTAAATTTTAGCTGATTTCCTGTTCGTCTGGTATACCAGAGGTTTTAAGAGACCCGTGGGTATATTCGGCGACCAGGATATCGCCGGTGGCGCATAGGATCAGGTCGTGATTATCGCTTTTCTATAACAAGTACTCTGAGAAATCGGCTACTGAACACGATTGAACTGACACAAAAGTTTCAAGAAGTTTGCAATGTCAGTATAAGTCAGTGGACGATTAGGTAAAGACTGGGTGAAGCAGGCCTAACTGCACATCACTCAGCAAATGGTACCAAATTGACCACAGCTCACTGACAAGCCCGGCAATAATTTGCCATGAAACAATTAAATTGGATGTATGCCTAATGGCAGGCTGTTGTGTTTTATGATAAGTGCAGAATGACTTAGATGACCATGATAGATGCTGTAGGGTCTACAGAAGGTCATCAGGGCAATTTTAACAATGCTGCATAAGCGAAGAAGTGGGTTTTGGAGGCGAATTGAGGTGGCATAATGTTGGACACTAAAACTGACATTTTATTCATCGCAGAGCCATTACTGGCCTGATATCGAGAGGATTGACGGCTTTATGATACATCAAAAAAGTGCTCGAAGAATATGTGAAGCCACTTGTGTGGCTTATGGTGGATTTTTTTTCCTTAATGCAGAACAACACCAGATCGCACGTCGCTAGAACAGTTTGCGACTACATGTAAGACGTTGGAATTATTGCGATAGAGAGACCGGCTCGTAGTTCTGGTCTTAATCCAATTGAGCATATCTGGAATGACCTTAAAAGAAGACTTAGTGCAAAAAGCCTGGCTCTTCACGCTTACATGAGCTTCAATTTGTCGTTGACGAGAAGTGGGACGTTATACCCTAAGATTTAATGGTAAAATTAATACGGCTGATGAAAAATCGAGTAGCAGCTGTAAATAAGGCTAAGGGAGGGAATACACTTTATTGACAAACAAGATGACCAAGAATTTTAAGTTTGACTCTCATTCTTTCTTAAGTGAAATTCGGTAATTTTTCCCATTTGTTGAATTTTGTGCTCTAAACCCTTTCAAGGATGTTTTTTTACACTATATTTCATATCATTAGAAAGGTAACTAAATAGGCTTTCAATTAGAGTACGACATGTTTTCAATAACTATTCACATTCACGACAAAAACTGCCTTAACAAAAAGAGTTATGATGTGCGATTTTTTTGCTCTCGAGTGTAGTTTACAAATTACCACAATGAAATTTTTAGTTAGTCATTTTGCGGCAAGCCGGTTCTTAACCTATTTATTAGCTCACTGTGAAGTACAATCTGAAACCTATTTAGGATTTTATAATGTCACTCACTGAAACAAAATGGTACATTTTACTCTTCCTAAGCACAGTTTTAGTTGCAGTAACAAACTTAATATAACTGTAACAAAAACTGTCAAACTTAGCATTTAAAAACTGTCAAACTTAGTTTTAGTTAAGTACAATAATAAACAAAAGCTAATTTTATCGCCGTTTTTTCTTAATCTCAGATAATATGACTATTTAATTACAGGAAGAAACTTATTACTGTAACAAAAACTGCCAAACTCAGCATAGTTTTAGTTCGAGTAATAAACTAAAACTTTGCTGAAGGAGAGTAAAAAGTTTTTTAGGGACTCGTAGTCTTTTAATTCAAAATGAGACGCGGGCTGCCCTGTGTCGGTGCGCATAAGAGAGTAGTCAGAATTGTCGCCTTTATCTTGATATAATCGGCGACTTCGGTGCGGTGCAAGTGGGCCTTTATTGCGCACTGTTGAATCCAATGGCAAGCTACCTATATCCACGTAGATGTACGACTGCACGAGTTACGAGGGAGGCAGGCGGCACTAACGCACCGGGTATACCTACCTAAGTAATACCTAAATTAATGAGTACGATTGTGATTGTAATTGCATTTGATTTAGCATTTCCTCAGTAACCTCGAGTAAAGTCACGTGTTGGCACAATCTGTTGGCTGCATTCGGCACATTTACACTATTAGTCCAGGATCCATGGTCTATTTTTGCACTTGATTAGGTACTATCTAGCTAATTTTCCGTGAGTTGCTACATTTTGATGAGACGCCCAAAAATTTCCTTTACGAAACTCTCGATTGCGGTAGCTAACAGAGGTAGCAAAGATAGAATATAATAAAACATATTAATGGTTGGCACCATTTATCGATATAACGAGGTCATCATAAATGATTACAGACCAGTTGATTTTATTTTTTTTACTTTATAAAAATGGCATCACACTAACCTATTATGAATGTAATGTAATGAGAAAAATGGTCTTGTGGTGTTAACAATTTTCTGAGCGTAGGACCGGGACAACGTACCACGCAATTTGTAGGACAATATGACTGTTAAATTATATAAATATAAACTAACTAAAAAAAATATCTGCTGGTTAGTAATCATTTATGATGACCTCGTTATCAATACATGTTGGAGAAGAAGGGGACTTTTTGATCAAATCATACAATTAGTAGGACAAACACTTTTTCGAATAATTTAGATAATTATCTTGAAATTTAACAAAAATTCTAGTAGTTAGTAATAAATATTTGAGAAGTTCGCATCGAGTTTCGTATAAGAAATTGTTGGGCGTCTCAACAAAATGAAGCTACTTACGAAAAATTAGCTTGATAGTAATAAAGTGCAAAAACTGGTCAAGTGCGAGATTGCACCACTGCTTAACATCAGGTGGGATCGCAGTCAAGCACTATTTTATATCAATAAAATAAAAAATAAAAAAAACAGCCGCGTCAGATTAAGACAAACTTAAGTACATGCAGAAAAGTGTATATTTCAATAAATAATCTGACAATTTGAGCGTTACATAAGCAAATGGGCGAGTCATAAAGTTAGATTGTAAGGTTCCTGTTAATATTTTGTTGCAACGAGTAATTGTTTTACCACTGTTTCCTAAGATACTCGTAGTTTTGGTAGGAACGTTGAATTTTTTACACATATCTTTTCACCTTTCTTTACATCGCCTCTTGAAAACCGTCAGATTATAGGATTTCATAATTTAAAAAAAAATCCTGATAGGATACCTCTAAAATATGTATTTTTTTAAACTTTAGAATTTTTTTTCTCGGCAATGGCTAAGTAGTGCGCTCTAGAATTTGAGTATATAAATACACTCACTGAGTGTTAACTACACACGGAACCTCCGTTCGACTTGAGGACCCTTGCCGTCTCCTTAATAGACTTTTTTAGGGTTCCGTAATCAACTAGGAACCCTTATAGTTGCGCCATGTCTGTCTGTCCGTCTGTCTGTCTGTCTGTCTGTCCGTCCTCGCTTAATCTCTGTGACCGTTAGCACTAGAAAGCTGAAATTTGGTACCAATATGTATATCAATCACGCCGACAAAGTGGTAAAATAAATTTGGAAAAAAATGTTTTATTAGAGTAAGCCAGCCCCCCTATATGTAAAGTGGGAAGTGATTTTTTTTTTAATTTCAACCCTGAAGTGAGATATATTGTTAGATAGGTATTTAAAAATGAATAGGGGTTTACTAAAATCGTTTTTTGATAATGTCAATAATTTCGGAAATAATCGCTCCAAAAGTAAAAAACAATGTGTGTGTCCCCCCTCTAACTTTTGAACCATAAGTTTAGAAAATATGAAAAATATTTGAAAAGTAGAACTTTATAAGGACTTTCTAAGAAAATCATTTTGAACTTGATGGAAAGAACAGTTTTTGTACAAAAAAGACAAAAAGGTTGTACAAAATAATTTCTGGACTAAGTTTGTAGTATAATCGTATATGCAAGCATTTTTTTTAACTTCATTTACATTATTTTATTATCCTGTACGTATCTTCTTTCAAACAAAAAAAGAATTATTAAAATCGGTTCTCGCAATCCAAAATTACCACCAAAAACTTCTTCTGGTACCTATATCTGGTATTAATTAGTAACCCAATTCCCCGAGAGATTGCGCTGTACTTACTTTGAAACTACGGAACCCTACACTGAGCGTGGTGATGGTCCGAGTCGCTCTTGGGCGGATTTTTTCGTTTTAGAACCTAATCTTCACAATGCAATAGGTCCTCATGGCACTTCAGCAACTGCAAATTTAGCATCCGTCCCTCGCCTACTACTATACATTACCTACATTATACGACCTACTGCCAGTGTTGTTCCACATTAATCAATTCCCGAATGTTCTACTAAAACTGCTATAGTACCTTTACCGAGCTGTTACTACCGACGATCAACAAGTAGTGGTAGTACCCTATACGTACCTGTTGTGCTTGTTATGAACATTCCGACATGATATACTTAGGTACTTTAAACCTGCCTAAGTTACACGTGTGTAGTTTAATACATTGTCATTGTATCCAGCCTGAAGACTTTAAGCTTAAACCGGGAAAAATAGAAGCGAAAACATTGAAAGGGACGCGGAAAATTTTTAGATGTGGGACGTAGGTTGCCGGGTGTGCCCGCGGAGCGCCCACGTGCCCCGAGCAATCGATACCCTCCGCGCACGCGCCGGCTCTCCCGCCATTCAGCCGCCACCGGCCAGGACCTACCGAAACCTCTCTTGAAAATACAGCCTTCACAATAAATAAATTATATAACGCACATCTTTGTAGAGCTAGAGTTCAGAACCTCACACCTCCAATCTAATAACTTAGTAGGTTAGCGACTGTTGTACGCGCTCTTTATGTTGAGCTATCGAGGCGAAAAGAAGCTCGCACGAGTCCCATGGTAACGAATCCTCTCACTGATATTACATAAGTAGATACTTGTCCCAACTGAGTAAGCAAATACAATACGGAAGGATAACGTATATTAATTTCTTGTAAATAAGTACGGTCAATAAATGGGTAAATAAGAAGAGGAAAATTTCTGCGTAAACAGATTAATCTAATAATAGACGGACATAATATCAAATAGAACCCAGTCGACTTTTCATCCTGTTTACTTTCCTAGAAAATAACTGTTGAGAAGTAGAAAAATCAATGACATAAATCCACCTATCCTGACTTATTATCGACTTATTTTTTCGATACCTATCTAACTGGGACCGAGTGAGTACCATTTCGTTCCCGCAAAATTTTGCATTTGTTTATTTTTTCAAAAGCATTTTAAAAACTGATGTATTGTGCATGGTCATGTATAGTCTCAACAAGTACTCAAGTGCCCACTAGTGTTAAAAACGACCTTCACTCCACATATTCCTTGAACAACTGGATGTTCGAAAACTGTGCCGAGTTCGCAATTCGGTATAGAGCGGAACTGTGTAAAACAGTTTCTCATTAAGGCACCGCTCCTAATCTTCCTTTTTTTCCTCGTTATTGAATGTGTCGCACGCTTCTCCTAGGCCCTTGCTTGCATCCTTCAGTTTTTTTATGGTATTCGCATACAGTCATCATCTCTCGCCCTTTTTCTTGAGAGCTGTGTGTGTGCCGAGCGAGGCCATGGCATGACAATAATTGAAATAATTTTAGACTGCTGCCTCCTCTACCTCTCCTAAAGAATGCTTCTGAACAAAAAAATCTTCTTCAGAAATTCCGATCCTGGAGAACATTTTGCGTCATATTTTGATGTGAATACTGTGAACTGGAAGGCTTTTTTTAATATAATGTGGATTTCATCAAGCATGCGGAATTGCTTCGCATGCAGAAAACACGTGTTAACGTACAATAAATACTTGTATGTGTGAAATCGTGAAATGTACTTGTATGTATCGTCGTGGAAGCTGTCCATACAGTCGGGTCTCGGTTTTTTAAGACTCGTACAAGTAAGACCAAGAGGCTCACAGATCAAACTCTCGAGCTCATGAAGAAGAGGCGTTAAAATGACTTTGCATTCTTCAGATAATGCGTGCACGTACCAGCAGCTCAATAAACAGATCTCGAAGTCTCTGAAACGCGACCTTCGCCGATTTAATACCGAGAGGATTAAGGACGCGACTGAGCGGAATAAGGGCTCCAAAGTTTTTGCACGGGATCTGTCTATTGGGCAGAGCCAGCTCACGAAACTGAAGACCGAAGATGGCAGAGTCTGAACTGAAAATCGAGGCATTTTATGGACAGTTATACACGTCAATTTCCAAACCCGCTACAAATCTGGCAAACGACCCAAGAGCTAGATTGACTCGACACTACACTGAAGATATCCCGGACGTCAGCCTGTACGAGATTAGGATGGCTCTGAAGCAGTTGAAGAACAAAAAGGCGTCGGGTGAGGACGGAATTACGGATGAGCTCCTGAAGGCGGGTGGAAAATCGGTCCTAAAGGCCCTTCAGAAGTTGTTCGATTCCGTCATACTCGAGGGAAAAACGCCACAGGCATGGAGCAGAAGTGTGGTGGTACTCTTCTTTAAGAAGGGTGATAAAACCCTGCTGAAGAATTACAGGCCCATCTCACTTCTGAGCCATGTTTACAAGCTGTTTTCCAGGGTCATCACGAACCGTCTTGCGCGCAGGTTTGACGACTTCCAGCCTCCCGAACAAGCCGGATTCCGAAAAGGTTTCAGCACCGTAGACCACATACATACGCTACGGCAGGTCATACAGAAGACCGAGGAGTATAACCTGCCTCTCTGCCTAGCATTTGTGGACTACGAGAAAGCTTTTGATTCGATCGAGACTTGGGCTGTGCTGCAATCTCTCCAAAGGTGCCAAATGGACTATCGAAGTGCTGAAGTGTTTGTACGAAAACACCACCATGTCAGTCCGACTCCAGGACCAGACCTCGAAACTTATCCTCCTGCAGCGAGGTGTGAGGCAGGGAGACGTCATCTCACCGAAACTGTTCACGGCCGCAATGGAGGATGTCTTCAAGGTTCTGGACTGGAGTGAACTAGGCATTAATGTCAATGGCGAGTACATCACTCACCTTCGGTTTGCCGACGACATAGTAGTCATGGCGGAGACTATGGAGGAGCTCAGCACAATGCTCAATGACCTCATTAGAGCTTCTCTAAGAGTGGGTCCTTAAATGAACATGGATAAAACCAAAATCATGATAAACAACCATTTAGCGCCCACTCCTATCAAGGTCGGAGACTCTACACTCGAAGTTGTGGACGATTACGTCTACCTCGGACAGACAGTCCAGTTGGGTAGGTCTAATTTCGAGAAAGAGGTCAACCATCGAATCCAACTCGGTTGGGCAGCGTTCGGGAAGCTACGCGGTATCTTCTCGTCCAACATACCACAATGTCTCAAGACGAAAGTCTTTAACCAGTGCGTGTTGCCAGTGATGACATATGGCTCCGAAACGTGGTCGCTCACAATGGGCCTCATCAGAAGGCTTAAAGTCACCCAAAGAGCAATGGAAAGGGCTATGCTCGGGGTTTCCTTGCGTGATCGAATAAAAAAAGAAGATATCCGCAGGAAAACTAAGGTTGCCGACATAGCACAAAGAATTGCCAAACTTAAGTGGCAATGGGCAGGGCACATTGCTCGCAGAACAGATGGCCGTTGGGGCCGAAAGGTTTTGGAGTGGCGACCTCGTACCGGAAGACGCAGCGTTGGAATGCCTCCTACAAGGTGGACCGATGACCTGGTGAAGGTAGCGGGAAACCGATGGATGCGGGACGCACAGGAACGTTCGATGTGGCGACGCTTGGGGGAGGCCTACGTCCAACAGTGGACGTGTATCGGCTGAAATGATGGTGATGATGATGTATGAAATGGACATTTGCGGGGTTACGCGTGCGCGGGATAATCTCGCATGACACGATATTCTAAAGACCCTTACACTAATACATTTGCTGTTTACAATTAAGTATCTATGTAGACGATCAATTTACTTTGATACAGGTCGCGCGATGAATCAAGATCGCTCGGCAAAAGTGGAAGGGGCATGCGCAGTATTCAATTCTAAGGTCTATTTGGCGACGTACGGGCGGGTGTGCGCCGTCGGCGACACGTCATTGGTAGATAGAGTCGGTCTTCAATTCCCGCGTTGCGTTCTCGCGTCTCATTGGATACTGTTGTACTTGGGTACTGTTGCGTACAGCTTGTGTTATCGTATTAGTAATACGTAGTCGTAAAAAAAATGGTTAAAAATAAAGTTTTAAAACGGCTAGCCAGAAAAATGGTTCACGACGTGAATTGTTACGTTAAGAAAGAAACTAACGAAAATATTTTTATTTTTTTTTATTTTGATTTTAAAATTTTTAATTTTTCTGAATTTACCTACTTACAAGATAAATTACAAGCAAAAACTAGTGTTATTATAAGTTATGTTACTAAGGTTCAAACATACGAAATTAAAAATGAAATCCTAACACACTAAGAATTTCTGTGCGCAATTGTACACATGCGCCGATTACCCCCCCCCCACTACTTTCACCGAGCGATCTTGATTCACCGCGCGACCCTAATACATTTGCTGTTTACAATTAAGTATCTATGTAGACGATCAATTTAATACCAATAAGCCGACGTGACTTCACGTGACCATGAGAACTTGGGCGACTCGTTATTATTAATAAGATGTACCCTGTACATATATCTAGGTATCTCTATCTAGAGATACCTTGACCGAAGTAGCTGCAGCAAAACGTTCCTAAGAGACTGTCCTTACATTTTTGACTACCTAATGACTAATCTATAAACATTCATAAATACAAAAAAATACGGTCATCTTAATGCCCTTATGTACCTACTCTAAATAAATACCAGTGGCTCTCAACATTTGTTTGACCTCCTAAGGTCACTTTGGGATGGGTCCTTAGTTTATAGCAGAGAACAGAAATCTAGAACTATTAATCTAAAAATAATATATAATTATAATACAATCACTGGCTAAATGTAAAAACCATGCAAATATAAAAATAAAAAAAACACCGAGTACGCCACAAAAGTTTCCTTTTCAATGTACACAACAAATAAAAAGATTATTTTGAAATTCATCTCCAAAAGGGGTGAAAACGGGTGGCAAAATTTGTAGGTACCTATGAAAAATATTTAGTCTGCTCAGATCTAAGTACATAGAACTTTATATCTTAATGCTCTTTGAGTCTTTGATATAGACACAAATAAAACACCTTTTTCAGCATTTTTTTTTAATCTAAGCGCACGGCAGTGCTCAGGCCAAGTTCCAGCAACAGGCCGCGTGCATGCCGTGCACTATTTAAGTACACGAACCGTTTCGACCAACTTTTGACCCCCCTGTGTAGCTCAGTGCCTATTGCAAGTTACAACCTATAATAAAAGTACGATATGGGATGGGGTGCCAAGCTTTAATGTTTGTTGATTAATCACGCTTCAACGGCTGCAGGGAGTTCGATAAAAACGGAAAATGAGGAGGTAATAGCAGAAGCAGAAGTCAAGCTTGTACAGAATTAGAATGAATAATAACATAATATAATAGTATTCGACAACTGTCACACAACGGACTAGATGGTCTCAAGCTAAGCACACTAGACACCTGATAAACATAGATATTTCTTCTATACTTACTAGCGGCCCGTCCCGACTTCGCACGGGCAATAAATATAGCTTATATGTTACTCAGGGTGAATGTAGCTTTTTCCAATGGTACTTGATAGTAGATACATTTTGATACAAGTGAGGAAAGTTTATCATTGCAACCGAGGTGAAATTCGAGGTGTTATGGAGCCGAGTGCTGCAGTGACAAATCTCCACGTGTATCAAACGACGTTTTTCAATACACTTACGAAGAAATACTTACTTTCTCTGAAAATTACGACGCATTTTTGTTCATTTTGTACTGAAGAAAATTTTCCAAAGTTGCCATACATTTTAGTTTTGATTTAGATAGCAGCAGGCTATCGGAAGTATTTTTTAACTTAATCACAATATATGGCGGCGATATAAAGAATGCTCTTCAAATCTTAAATTCAACATTTATTTCATAAATAAAATATAATATTTAATAGACTTTTTTCACACACTGCAAAGGTATCAAACCGTTACAGGCATCCTACCCCTCGAGCGACAGGGTTTAATGACCCGGAAAATTGCCGTGTACGTGTTACGTAAATCACCAATAAAATTTTTTTTTTTTTTTTTTTCTAGGAAAAACAAATAATATAATAAATATGAAATAATCTATAAATATAAAAATCAATGCCACTTTTCGTTGTAATTTTATAACTCAAGAACGGGCTCACCTATCAAAACCAAATTTTTAGGCTTTGTTTAGACTATTTAGTAGATGGTTTATGTAAAGTTTGGTAGGGTAGAGTAGGTTATAGTAGTGTAGAGTAGTGTAGAGTAGGGTAGGGTAGGGCAACTGCCCCCTAGGGTAGGGTAGAGTAGGGTAGAGTATATATGTACGCGCGTATATGTACGTTGCGGATTCCGATGGATTCGGAACGCGCACGCACACACAGTTTAGCGCGCACAGTTTATGGACATTGGTCCCTAAACTTTTTTCAACTATGAAAGTATACATATTTGCCGGTGGTCGATTTTTAGCTTAGCAGAATTTTACACAGAGCAGACTGCTTATTTGACCCTCCACAACTCAGTAATAGGATAACACGACACCTCTTGGCGAGATTAGTGTAAGATATCCTGGCTTCTGATATATAATATGTAACGACTGTCGAAGGTCTACAAATGTCAACTGGGGCGTCCGGCTTAACAATTTGTTGGTCGCATGAATAAGTTGTCTCAAAAGCATAGCGAGAGCGGCACGTTTTGAAAATCGAGCTCGAGCATAACGCGCACCCGGGTAGCTGCAGAATGCCACGGCAGGTTGTTTGATGTGCCTCGCCTGTCATACAAAATATAAAATACTTTGCCTGTGAATGCTACATAGATTCAAAGTTGAAATGCACTCTTTGAATTTATATTGTTATGCCGTGAAAGTTGAACACGCCATATCTTCAAAGAAATCTACGAGCAGTATCAAATAGTTCAAACGCGTTGCTGAGAAAAATTTCTAGAATTGCAACACTACGTACCAAGATCTAACGAATTCTAAAAAGATTCAACTACTTATGACGGCAGTACTTTTATTATTGGTCAGTTGATAAGGGAATTTTTACTTTCCGCTTTTAATAATAGTCAAAATTCGCGTGTAGTCGCGAATGTCCATTAAACACACAAGTTAACAATAATTGATTTGTAGCCCCACGATGTTACTGCATTGTTCTGGAATGGCCTTGAAACGTCTTTGTCTAGAATTTTCCTGGCTCTGCTTATAAATACGTGCCCCCAACCGGAAGTGAATCAGTTTGCTTTCGACTGCGAGACAGGAGCGAACTATCTAATGACAGTCAAAAGGATTTTGCACTCATACCGCCTTATTCCAAAACGCGATCTAAATGTCGTGTAGTTTCCTGGATTATTACTAGGTTTTTTAGACCAAAAATTTGGAATTTAGGTATAAAATTGGACAAATTTGTTATTGTTTGTGGTGAATAAAGTCCTCTGCTAGTAAACCGGCATTGAATTACTTACGTTCATACTTACGATATCACGACCTTGGCGGAAATTATAGGTGGCGCGCTTTTCGTACTTTATGCCACCCAAGCACGACACACTAAGCCCAAAAACGACGCAGTGAACCCAAGTACGACGCAGTAAACCCAAGTACGTCGCAGTAAACCCAAGTACGTCGCAGTAAACCCAAGTACGTCGCAGTAAACCCAAGTACGTCGCAGTAAACCTAAGTACGACGCAGTAAACCCAAGTACGACGCAGTAAACCCAAGTACGACGCAGTAAACCCAAGTACGACGCAGTAAACCCAAGTACGTCGCAGTAATAATATAATATTATAATAATAATATTTCACCACTATCACACAACGTCGTCTAGTCTCAAGCTAAGCAGAGCTTGTGTTATGGGTACTAGACAACTGATAAACATACTTATATATTTCTAAATACATACATATTACAGATAAATTACACCCAGATACAGAACAAATGATCATGCTCATCACATAAGCATTTGTCCTGGGTGGGGATCGAACCCACGACCTCCGGCTTAGCAGTCAGGGCCACTAACCACTAGACCAACAGGCCTGTCAAGACGCAGTAAACCCAAGCACGACGCATTTAACCCAAGCACGACGCAATTAACTTAAACACGGCGCACTAAACCTAAACACGACGCACTAAACCTAAAGACGACGCACTAAACCTAAACAACGCACTAAACCTCAACACAACGCTCTAAACCTAAACACGACGCCGACGTCACTGTCACCGACTCACATAATAGAAGCAACAAGAAATATGTAACCAAGATTAAACGAGTATGTAACTCAATATGATTTAAAAGAGTGTCCATGGAGTTTCTTGCAAGTTCTTCTCCATAGAGATATCTACGCTTTGGAACGTGCAATTTAGCTTCACTTTTTTGGACTGACCGACATTTGAATATTGACTATTCAAAAATGCCTGCAAATGGTCTATTTGAAATAAATGATCTTGACTTTGACTTTGATTATGATTTTGGCGCACTAAACCTAAACACGACACATTAAACCTAAACACGACTCACTAAACCAAAACACACCGCACTAAACCTAAACACGTCGCACTAAACCTAAATAAGACCCACTAAACCTAAACACGACGCATTGAGTGAGCCGGTTTTAGTCAGAATATTTTGTATGAAATCCACACGAATAACTAAGTCGATTTCGCGGCCCCATAACAGCGGTTTTACTTTTATATAAAAAAAAAAACAATTCAAGATTTTTGTTTTTGCGAAAGGGCTTCGCAAAAACAAAAACCTTGAATTTAAAAAACAAGCTCTTTATTTTTTGGAACTTTCAAATTTTGCCATGACGTGATCTCATAGACATACAAGTTTGAAATCGTAAGTACGAGTACCTAATCTGACCCGATTCGCGATTTTTTTTTTATCGAGCTAACTAATTTATTCATGTTTTGATTTTTGCCCGGGGCGCTTGGTCATATAGTCAACTTTATATTTTAATAATATAAATTTTTACACCACCTCGAAAATGGCCGTTTATGTCATACCTTTTTTTTGGTTGGAAAATCATCAATGACAACCCCTGCTCTTGGGTGGAGCGGGAGATAGTGTCAGACTCTTACTGACTAAAAAGCCACCCCGTTCCTTCAAGCCTTCATACCGGGGCTCGAGCTGTCTTTCGAAACTAACCCTGGCCCCGGTAGGTTTTGACCCAGCTGGGCCCCTACTGTTGCTGACAACTCCTTGAGGCGCGCGGGAACAGTGCGCGCCGTCGACGACTTGGGCTCGGTCGACGTTGACGTTATCATCACACATTTTTCATCAGATATTTTGAAAACACAGTATCTTGTGGATATTATATAAGCTTCTATTGAAATCATTGTGTAAAACGAATCCAGTAAAGACTTCTGAAATATACTATTTTGCATGAACTTTCAATAGATACATCATAACTTACTTAAAATTTAAAAATGTCAAAAAAAGTACGTATAACAATAGAAGCCTTGCAAATTTTATCAAGATTCTAAATGACGATTTAAGGGTTAAAAAAAAAAAACATATTTCCTAGAACAAGTAAGTTTTGTAAAATATTCGAGTAAATCACGGATTTACCGAATGCTGACAGAGTTTTCAGGCAATAGCTATCTTTTTTCTTGTTGACTTTTCGTCAAACATCGCGTTAATTTTCGTTAGATGAACTAACAAGCTTTTAACTCTCATGCTCGATGTTGACGATAGGCGATAAGCCACAAAAAAAAAAAACAATTTTTAGTCGAATGTACGATTTATTTACTAAATGTTATTTTTACTAAATAAATCGTTTGTACAAGTTAAAATGGGACAAAATTGCATGAAATAAGTAAGACACTAATTTAAACTATGGAACGATATAACTTAATGTGACATTTTCGTACTCAAAGGTTTTAGTCCGGTCAATTTAGACATTAGAGGTTACACTAATTCACACCCAGCTGAAAATTGGTAGGATTGCTCAAAACACCGTCATAAATGAAATCTAAAAAATCCTCATCGATCCGACACCTGGAAAAAAAAATATTCGGTGTCAAATGTCACAAAAATGAGTTTTTCGTGATTTTCAGCAAAACGTTAAGACCTGTAAATAGTTTGTACGCAACGCCGACTACTACCTACGGGTCATTGAACCCGCTCAGCTGACGTTTTCTTAACGAAATTAATTTCGTGTACGTGCGTAAATTAATACGAGTTTTGAAAAAAAAAGTACTTTATTTTTTGATTTTATCTTTACAAATCGATAGTGTTTCATGTTACGGATCGACCCTCCTCGCGATTTAAACGATTAAAATTTAGCGGTGTATACCTACCTAAGTGCAGTGCAATAAGAGTTACTTTCTGAGCAAGTGTATTGAAAAAAAAGTATTGAAAGCGCGAGAGCGATACAGAAAACTTAAAACTATAGATCATACAGTAGTGAATTTTGTTTCAAATTTCGAAGCATGTCGAGTGATAGTTAAGATTAACTTTCAAGTAATATAATAGGTACTTATATTTCTATAGTAGGTATTATAATTTGTTTTAATAAATTTTCTTTTAATTATCTCACAGATGGTGTAATAAGTAGATTATCCTGGAACATAGGGATAAAACTGTCTTTGTCTTGGGCAGCTTAAATTCCTCACTTCACTCAGGTTTCTAAATTAATTCCCTCACGATGCTCGGGAGTTATTTATATAAATCCCTCACTCACGTTCGGGATTAAAACTTGCAATCTTCGTTTCGTTTGGAAAAGGTTTAAAAAGTTAAAAATAAGTAGAACCTGGCGTTAAGTCCAAGCACGACGCACTAGGCCCAAGCACAACGCACTAAGCCCAAGCACAACGCAATAATCCCAAGCACAACGCACTAAGCCCAAGCACAACGCACTAAGCCCAAGCACGAGAACAAGCACTGATAATTTAGGATGAACGTTTCTCGCTAGTTTAATACACTAGCTAGTCTATTTAAGCCAGCGCCTAATATTTATATTAATAAAACTAATCTCTGTACGGTGTAAAGAAATCTATATATTAATATAAAAGCGAAACACCACTCGCTGATTAATTACGACATCTCATAAACTATAACTGTACATTTTTATAGAGCCGGAGCGGCCCCGCGCCACAGGCAAGGGGATAACATCTGCAAACTCTAAATTTGGCAGGTGGGTTCCATAAAGGGTGTAGAAATCCGCTAAGAACGGATTTTACGTAACTCCACTCTTAAGGGGGTAAAACGGGGGTCTGAAATTTGTATGGAGAAACCTTTGCGGGCGAAGGCCGCTGGCGGAACGGATCTTGAGCGCTCAGCGTCAGAGTGGGGATCGCTTTGCGCATTCTATACATTGGCGAGCCAATCGTCTTCGTTGTTAGATACATGCAGCAACGCAGGGAACGAATCAGGAGTGACTTCTATGACACGATAGCGCGGCGAGCCAATCACTGGCACTCTCCGCCCCTGCGTCTCAGTTCGCACCACTAAAGAGACCGAATATTTGACTTCTGCGCAACTTGAAGCCAGCGCTCAAGATCCGTGCCGGTAATTGTACTCGTACTTAATATTTTTTACTCGATAAATGATTAAAAGGTTGAAGCAAGTCTTGAACAGGTAAACACGAGCGATAATAATGCGTCCCTGGGTAGAACTAGGTCACCTAGATATGAAAAAGTACTTGTATACATACTCATAAGTATTGAGCGTAATCCCATAACATTATTAAACGAGTAGATGCGTTTTCTATGTAACGCTGCAGCTTTGATAAGAACCTAATAGTATATTCGCAAACTTATTGTATTATTGTAGAATTGAATAACTCTTGATAGGAAAAAATAACAGCGTTTATTGTACGGTAAATTATCACAAAGGACAGCATCATATTCAAAAGATGGGATCATCCCCAATGCATGGGATCGCTTTGCGCATTCCATACATTGGGAAGCCAATCGTCGTCGTTGTTAGATACATGCAGCAAGCGCAGGGAACGAATCACGAGTGACGTATATGACGCGATGGCTTGGCGAGCCAATCACTGACACGAAATGAGACGCGGGGGGGGGCCCCGCGTCTCATTTCGCGCCACTAAAGAGACCGAATATTTGACTTCTGCGCAACTTGAAGCCAGCGCTCAAGATCCGTGCCGGTATCTATACCTACCTACTTAAATTGGATACGTTCTTCTTGATGATTTCTTGAATTCCTAGTATCTGTACAAGGATCTTTAAATGACGTGCGGCGTATTAAATTATTCAAAATTAGTATCTAATAAATAATGTCTAATACCCGCTATACACACTAGGTATAACTGACAGATTTGCCTGTACAGGTGACTTAAAGGTAAACCGGAGCGTGTAAGTTGCACAACTGTGCAGGTTTCCACACAAGCTTACCTGACAGGTATAACTGTGCAGGCAAACCTGTCACGTATACCCTAGCGTGTACCTTTAATTGACCAAAAATAAATACTTTTATTATTTACGTTATGTAACAGTCTATATTACATTATGTACTTAATTACATTAAAACACAAGTACATATGTAATTAATTATTATTTTATTATCTCCTTCAGTTTCTTTCCAAGTTACATTCTAGGGTCTGTCTCGAATGTCAAAACGGGCATTTTACTTTTAACGAGTTTAAGTAAAGTATAGGAAACCTTTTTAGTATTTTTTGATATCTATGTAGCGTTGGTAGGTATAGTCTGTCTAAAAAGTAAAACGACTTGGGTAATTCTTCTTCTTCTTCCTGCCCTTATAGTGTAAGATCCCAGGGCCACCAGACGTCACGTATTTTCTGACGAACGAAATGTGGACCATCGAGTACTGTTAGTATGTATGTACTAAGAACGCATGCCTATCTGCTAGCTTGTTAGCTTGCTTCAGTCCTGTCACCCGTCGTATTATCGCTAACCCTCCCTTTTCTTTCATATCACTCCTCACACAATCCATCCATTTTTTTTTTGACCTCCTCCCTCTCCCTCTCCATCCATCTACATGTATTATACTCGGAACTCTTTTAGTAACATGCGTTTCATCCCTCTTCGCATGACCATACCAAGACTAACGACTTGGGTAAAATAAAATCAACACTGATGATGTAGTCATCACTGGTTCAATAATCAAGTTTGACGAGGTCTTGATCGTTGTTAACTAAGAGAAGAACCTTATAAAAATTATAAGTATTTTTAGGGTTCCGTAGCCAAATGGCAAAAAACGGAACCCTTATAGATTCGTCATGTCTGTCTGTCTGTCCGTCGTCCGTCCGTATGTCACAGCCACTTTTTTCCGAAACTATAAGAGCTATACTGTTGAAACTTTGTAAGTAGATGTATTCTGTGAACCGCATTAAGATTTTCACACAAAAATAGAAAAAAGCTATAAAATTTGGGGGTCCCCATACTTAGAACTGAAACTCAAAAATTGTTTTTTCATCAAACCCATACGTGTGGGGTATCTATGAATAGGTCTTCAAAAATGATATTGAGGTTTCTAATATAATTTTTTTCTAAACTGAATAGTTTGCGCGAGAGACACTTCCAAAGTGGCAAAATGTGTCCCCCCCGCCTCTAACTTCTAAAATAAGAGAATGATAAAACTAAAAAAAATATATGAAATACATTACTATACAAACTGCCAACGAAAATTGGTTTGAACGATATCTAGTAAGTAGTTTTTTTTATTACGTCATAAATCTAAAAAAATACACTATTATTAAAACATCGATCAAAGTTACAACGAACTACAAGATCTTTTATATTATGTTACTTGCTGCTACGGAACCCTTCATGGGCGAGCCCGACTCGCACTTGGCCGGTTTTTTAAATGATAGATTTAATATTATTATGGGGCTTTTTAACAATAAAAAATGCAAAAGATTTTCGTTTATAATATACGATATTCTTATTACAAAAGTAGGATACATTTGCAAAGATGTATTAAGTAATAACCTAAAACTGGAATCGTAAGAGAAATCTGATTCTAAATATTCTACTCCGCGTACTGATTCATCATCACTGGCCATATTACGATCAACATCTGTTATAGAATATATCATCATCTCAAGAATCAAGTGAATGACAACTAAAATTAGGTCGCGTTGCCAACGACAGATCTTTTATTTCCACGAAAAATTCCCAAGTTGTTTGACTTTTTAGACAGACTAGTATACGTCTCCTTAATTTTCGCGACGATATGTTGATAAAAGGAGCGGCCCACGGAAAGTTTGAATATGAAGACGTCAATTACTGCCAAAAAAGGCACAGAAAGAATATTTTTAGGTAAATGTGATAGGTCCCCGAGCACTGAATAATGACGTAGGTACATTCCTTTATTTGCGTCAACAAAGAAAGGCGCCGCTGGCGGTACCATTACTTTTCATTTCTCCATCTTCAAAGCACAAAATCTATACCCAAATACATATTATTATGAAATCACAAAATGAGCACGAATAGGTATAAGGAAATGAAATAATTAGGTGGTCTTAAAACTTAAAACCTCGGCTTATTCCGATTAGTCACCTTATAACAGCCTTACTAAGGTGGATATTCGCGGGTCCATCTATCCTCCCTGGACGGGGTGAATAATCGGAATTTTCCCGACTATGAACCTTAGGCTGGTTGTTTTAGGGTGGATAAACGGAGACATCGACTCGAAGTCGAAGTTCCACGCGGGACCTACGCGTATGGAACTCTGTCCCAAGACAATCGACAACCGATGGTAGGTAACTAGGCACCACAAAGACCGTAGATCTGGGTTAGAACGATAACTGCTGTGCGAGATCGCCGCCTGGCGCCCGTGTGGACCCTGGATCAACCCAAATCTATTCTTAGGTTTTTAGCGTAAAGTTAAAGTGTCTCTTTTACTTACTATTCATAATTTATGGTAGTACCTACAATCAATACTCAATCAAGATTGTTTACATCTGCGCGAACAGTTTTAGAAATAACAAGGCTTCTCGGCTAGGAGGCGAGGGAGTACTCCCCTCCGTGTGCTACCTCCTAACAGCCATATTGATTTATTACTTCGTGATGTGTAATCTTATTACTACGCAGTTCAATGCATATTAAAATATTATTTACTACGGAAATAAATTGATCACAACAATAAGTTTGGAATTTTTTTTGCTAAACTATAACTTTACAAATCCGAATTTCTATCCAACCACTATAATTGACCAAGTGTTATTTATAACCAATTTGCAAATTAAATATCTTGTATCATAATGTTATCCTAACTAACAATTTCAACGCAAAATCCGCGAAATTCAACTCAATAATCAGTTGCATCACTGCTTACCATCAGGTGGGATCGCAGTCAAGCACTAGTTTATATTAATTTTAAAAAAAATCTGTAAACGTCGGCGTCTTTCTAGTGTTCTGTTTTTCTCCCGTTTGTTTAGATGTTTTAACCAAAAAATATACTTTGTACTTTCTTTTTACAAACACCTCGTTTAATGCTTTCAGAGCTCATTACACAGATCTGAGGCCTTACCATGACGTGTTAAAGTGGCAAGCTATCGAGTGAGAAAGAGGGACGGAGCTATACACTCTATATCGCTCTATCCCATAGATATATATTTCTATGCTCTATCCCTTTAACCCCTCGAGAGCAGTTTAATGACATGAAAAATTGCCGTTTTTACGTACCCAAATCACCAAAAAAATTAAAAATATACTTCTGGATTTTTCTAGAAAAAACAAAAATATAGAAACCATAATTTTCGGCCAAATAAATTTCGGTACAAAACGAAAATCAAGCGTTTTTCAAGGTCATTCAAGTTGTACAGACGTATGTACAATCGGTGCTCGAGGGACAGATCAGTTTAGGTCGTAAAATGGATCGCGTTAAGAGGTCGTGGTACCCGGGCTCTGTATTCGCGGTCGGCTGAACCAATCATCACCAGTCTGAAGCGACATTGAATATTACTCAATCTCATTTCGGGATAAAAACCTACAAATTCGTTGGGTATAAATATTCTATCCTCATCAAAGCGGACATGATTGTGTGGGTTCACTACTTTACTTTCACTTTCTTCTGTGCAAAACTCGAAGCGCCGAGTGTCATGGACAATAGCACACACATTACGAACTCATCCAAGACCGATCCTTCGCAAAATAAATTATTTATATGTATAGGTAGATAGGACCTACGTCTTTATAAATCGTTGCTATTAGGAATTAATCCTATGAATAGATATAAGATTTCTATGCTCCTACGTAAAGGTGGTGGGAGCGTTCACAATCACTGTCAATTCACATTTAGTATATACCTACCTAAATTAAGATTTTTCAAATAACGGTAGAGCAGTGGAGGCCGACTGGTTCTGGCTCTGACTTACGACTTACGAGTTGTAGGTCGCAGGTTCAAACCCTGCCAGGCACATTACTTTGTGTAATTTATTTCATTACCACTGCTCTCAAAACGGTGAAGGGAAACATCTTAAGGAAACCGGCATGTCCTAGAACCAAAAATTCGAATACATGTGACTGGTGCACAGCGTGGTGGATTAAGGCCCATTCCCTCTACCTAGAGAGGAGGCCCGAGTACCAGCAACGGGAACATTAAAAAGGCCGATGATGATGATGAAATTATGGTATCGTTTAAACTCTTAGTGTGATACCTGAACAAGAGGAAATAATAAGCTACTCTGTCTGTCTCGCAAAATGTTACCTACACTATAACAACCAAACGAGACACTAACGAAACACAACACAATTAAAAAAATACTCCCGGATCACTTCTAACCCCCGAAATTTACCGTGAATTCACGTGGCCTGCCCGTCTCTCGGTGTTGGTATCTACGAAGGGGCTGACAACTGTCATCCCCTAGGCATTGTTGCTCTCCTTTTGTTCATTGACGAAACACGGAATGGAAGTGAGGCTTCGACAAAAGTGATGGCCGTCCGCAACAGAAGTAGGTGGCATAATTACCAATGACTCGTGCGAAGAACGGTTTAGGGGGCTGCGGGATCACGTATTCACGTCCATTAGGGATAGATTGTATCAGACACGATTTATTTCGATTGCAGGAATTGAATCGGCTTTCGCTTTCAGTGTCCCCCTATTCGCCTGATTTTTGAATTTGTGAATTGTGGCTACGTAGAATGGAATAGAATAGAATAGAGTAGAGTAGAATAAAATAATAGAATCGAATAGAATAGAATAGAATATTGTTGTCTACATTGGCGGTCAATCGTATTTCTGTGCGGTATGTGTGTGTCGCCAAGAATTCGTGTTACTCTGCCACTTTCTTAAAATAATAAATTAGTTAAATATTCGCCGAAACCCGATTATGTAGCTACAGCATTACACTAGCAGGTTTATAGATATATTGTCAAAACCTACTTTACTATTAAATCAAAACAGATTTTCAGGCTAACGTATAATTTGAGAACGCTCAACTTCAAATGCTTAGTTCAGAAATTGAGGATTACTTTGTCACCGTCCGTCCATCGCACGTTGCAATACGCACGTTTGTTATTGTGAATACATTTTGTTATGTCTTCAAATTCTCATTCTTCTTCTTCTCGTTTTATTGCCTAAGCACCTCTTGTGTGAATGCGGGCCCCTTGTCCACAAACGCAGTGTCCATCTGGGCCGACACATTATTCGCCCGGAGGAGATTAAAACTCTAAAAGCTAGGAGTATTCTAAATTTCTTGGAAGCCTCCGGGCTAAAAGAGTTACTCTAACAAGGTGGCGAGTCACAATAGATCTTTTAGGTCGCAGTGACTACATCCCCTACACTATGGGTGATGCATAGCCCCTTATCTTCTAAATAATAATTCTTCTCGTTTCGATTTGACTCAAATTTTGTCCGACCAATATTTAGCCACCTGGACAGATCTGTCGTTGGCTTCGTTTAAATCAAGGAGGGTGCAAATTCTCATTGAGAACCAATAGTAGGGGCGGACAAATGGGGATTTCGTGCGATACTCGAACGCGTCAGAAAATCATATGAGGCCTTACCTTGCACCCTGTTATGTACCACCACCACATATGAACCCTTAATATAGTGGGGTGGTGCGTTGAGAGCAACTGATTAGTAAAAAAATTTGATCCTCGGAAAAACTCGAGCGCGTCAGATTAAGACAAAGGTACATGCAGAAAAGTGTATATTTCAGTAATCTGACAATTTGAGCGTGGCATAAGTAAATGGGCGAATCATAAAGTTGTAAGTTGTAAGGTTCCTTGTTAATATTTTCTTGATTAGTGCAATTTTTTTACTGCAGGTTGATAATTTATTTAAAAATAATTTTGTTAGGAACGTTGATAATTTTACACCTATCGATGGTCCCATGAAAACCGTCAGATTGATTTCCTTAAAAATAGAAAAAAATCAATCGCACTCGAGTATTTCGAGGTTAAGATTTTTTTACATTTTTGAAAATTCTTCCACGCTCTCCCCCCACTGAAATGGAAACTTAGACTTCGTTGTAGAACCTAATTTTCACAATCCAATAGGTCCCCATGACGCTTTAATAACTGCAAATTTAGCATCCCGGCCTCTCGTAATATAATAAACTAGCGGCCCGTCCCGGCTTCGCACGGGCAATAAATATAGCCTATGTTACTCAGGGTGAATGTAGCTTCTAATGGTGTAGATAAGAATTTTTGAAATCGGCACAGTAGTTATTGAGTTTATTCGTTACATACAAAAATACAAATCTTTCCTCTCTATAATATTAGTATAGATTCAAACCGCACATTAATGAATTCATTACTATGATGCCCCTTATATAGATGCATAACTCATGAATATTACCTATTTATACAAAAACCTAACTATACACCACTAATTTTTAATTAGTACAAATACTTATAGGGCTTAGTAGAAAAGTTAAGAAATATTGTATAGGCTAATGATTTTAAGAATGAATAAATGACGATCAAAATGGAAAAACACTGCGTGTAGTATTTTCAAGTAGCAATTGTTATAAATGATTGATTTCACAGAGATTGTGTCACTGCTTATAAACCATCAGGTGGGATCGCAGTCAAGCACAAGAATATATCAATTTAAAAAAAATATATATTAATGAATTTACAAATTATGCCATCGTGAAGAATTTTGGGATTTAATTTTTTTTACTTTTGACTACAAAAATATGACCAGTAACGGGTATGGATAGAGACCCATTTTTTTGTACTACTTAGTTAAAAAATAGGCTAGGGGTGTATATGTACTGTAAGTATATATAATACAAAGTACACTCGGGCGTCGAAGTATTCCTCCACATCCAAAAATATGCTCAGGAAACTGGTAAACTGGCTATTTGGTCCAGTGGTCAGTGGCTCTGACCTGCTAGGTCGTGGGTTCGATTACCACCCAGGACAAATGTTTGTGTGATGAGCATGATAATTTTTTCTGTGTCTGGGTGTAATTTATCTATATTTATATGTATTTAAAAATACATAAGTATATTTATCAGTTGACTAGTACTTATAACACAAGCTCTGCTTAGCTTTGGACTGTATGGCTATTAATTGTTATCATAGGGTATTATGGACCAGATCATTAATAGGACGTTATAGAAATGCCTCACAGTTTAAAAAATCTCAGTATATGAGGGCAATGTCCTAATAACTATTGAAATAATCAAATCGTCCGGGATTTATTTATAATGCTTATCATATAATATGGGCCAGATTAATTAAAACCAATAGTCTTTTAAATACTATATTTTGATACAAGTCAAAACATAACCTTCTCCATCCATCCATGTGTGGGTGTCCTGTCATTCGATAAAAACAAATAACAAAGATAATTTTTGGAATAACATTATAATAAAAAAGTAAAAACTAAAGCCCGACTACGACAAAAAAACGACGCTGAAAAAGTACGAAACAAGATTTTTGGGATACTGAAATAATCAAGGTAACTGGAAAAACAAGAACAGAACAAAAAAGGAAAAGCCGCAATCACACGTATGGTAGGCTAGTTAAAATCGACATCAAATATCGCAAACGCACATGACGTATCTACGATTGTTTTATATATTGTTTAGGTTGCTTGAAAGTCACAACCCTGAAAACCCTGTGCTCGAAACACGCAATTTTTTTAGTTTTTTCAAAAAAGCTACCTTATGAAAGCGTTTTTCAAGTATATTTGATATAATTTAATAAAGATACATACATATAATACATATAATAAAGCTAACTAAATATACCTACTATAATTTGAGTTGAACCCTAGCGCTCTAAGTCAATAGGTTGAAGAGATACAGCTTGTCAAATTTTGAAATTTGACGCGCGCACAACTAAAAATTCCTACAGATTTATTATATGATGTATAGAGTAAGTAATCATTATGTCGCAAATGTATTACTTATTTAAACAAATTACCCAGCAAACTTAAAAATTATCAACTATAAATACGTTTGTACTAATCCTAACTATGTACATACAAAATACACTCAAGCGTCTAAGTACCTACTCCTCCACATCGCCGTCAGCCGGAAATGTGCCCAAGTACTAACCAAGTAGGCTGCGGGTGGCCTCTTATTTCTGCCTGCGGAGTTAAAACTAACCGAAGGGTGTTTTTAATAACTTGCGGATTGGCCCACATGCAAAAAATTACAAAATGTAAGAACAACAGTAACTGAAAATCAGCAACAGCATCTAAAAATCAGCAACAGCGGCTGAAAATTAGCGCTGGGTGTCTGAGGCTGACATCAGGCGGACTGCGTCGCAGCGACCGCGCGCGGTCGATATATTTAACTGCATGCAGTTGTACGTTCACTTTCGTGCAATCATAATAACAACTGCACGCGGTCGGCTGCAGTCGAGTGAAGTCAATATCAACTGCATGTAGTGCCTTCACCTTTACGCGGTCGGCTACAGTCGTGTAGTGTCGACGCACGCTGTCCATCGCTAACCGCATACAGTCAGTGTGCAGCAGTTACAAAGAGCAAACGCACATTGACATTGTCAACTTTATTTTGAGGCAATTAAAGATCAAATCATACACTAAGCTCCTGGGCTAGATGCATGGCGCCAACTGCGCAAAATCAGACCAAACAGCATGCAGTTGAATATATGGACTGCGTGCGGTTGCTGCGATGCAGTCCGTCTGTGGCAGCCTAACGCCCAGCAAATGCTGAGGTGATCACCCTTTCAGTGCGGGCAGGCTCGGCGCACTCTGTACTTTTGTTCTTGTTGACTTTGTGTTTATAACTGTTGTGCTGTGTCTGTACAAGATAAAAGCATTTCTTTCTATTCTACACTTGAGAGCAAAAAAATCGCACATGGCTTGTAATTTCGTTTAATACTGTTTTTTTCTTAAATCTAAAGATATTGAATACAAATAATTAAGCAAAATTGAAGCATACAAAGATAGCTTTATAAAAACACAAAATTAAGATCATTGAACTTCACGTAACTCACAAAAACCAGCGGTATACCCAATTCCCAAAATTCACCCATTTGCATTTCACTACTTGCACCTTTACCTAGAGCTACAAAAAGGGTGCTGTTTTGGAGTTTTAATCAGTTTCCGGTAACGTGATAACGTGTCTATTAGAAACAGGTGGATTACTGGAAAAATATGGAAACCATGCCCGAAGAAGTCGTTCAAGTTATTGCCTTGCCTAAAGTAGGCTATAATCAAAATGAAGTCGCTCGACAGCTAAATTTTAGCCGCTTCCCTATTCGTCTGGTATACCAGAGGTTTCAAAAGACCCGTGGGTATATTCGGCGACCAGGATCTGGCCGTTGGCGCATAGGATCAGGGTGTGATTATCGTTTTCCAGTACCAAGTACTTTGAGAAATCGGCTACTGAACACGATTGAACTGACACAAAAGCTTCAAGAAGTTCCCAATGTCAGTGTAAATCAGTGGACGATTAGGAAAAGACTGGGTGAAGCAGGCCTGACTGCAAATCTCTCAGCAAATGGTACCAAATTGACCACAGCTCACCGACAAGCCCGGCAATAATTTGCCACGAAACACTTAAATTGGGTGTATGCCTAATGGCAGGCTGTTGTTTTCTGATAAGTGTAGAATGACTTAGATGACCATGATAGATGCTATAGGGTCTACAGAAGGTCATCATGGTAATTTTAACAATGCTGCATAAGCGAACAAGTAGGTATTGGAGGCATTTTGGGGTGGCATAATGTTGGACACTAAAACTGACATTGTATTCATCACTGGGCCATTACTGGCCTAATTTTGAGAGGGTTGACGGCTTTATGATACATCAAAAAAGTGCTCGAAGAATATGTGAAGCTGCTTGTGTGGCTTGTGGTAGATTTTTTTTCCTTAATGCAGAACAACACCAGATCGCATGTCGCTAGAACAGTTTGCGACTACATGTAAGACGTTGGAATCAGGGACTGCATACCGAAAAAATATCGGTTATAAAGGTTAACGGTATTACGTCATACCTTTTTATTTCAATACCGAAAAATAACGGTACCGTTATTTTTCGGTACCGTAAAATTACGATACACAAAAATTTCACTACCGAAAAATAACGGTACCGTTATTTTTTACGGTACCTAAACCGCTTATATTAAGGTATCGTTTGAAACCCCCCACTTCTGCGTTCTTTCGTCCTGTTGCAGCTAGCTGCCTGTTGCCGCTCATCGTTTGTCTTTCTTAGATTCTACCTACTATTTTTAAGTTGTACTTTTTAACCGACTTCCAAAAAAAGGAGGAGGTTCTTAATTCGGTTCTATTTTTGGAACGAAGTTCCTTATCGCGCGTTGTGAAAGGGGGCTAGACGGAAAAAATTCTCACGAAAAGTTGTACCGACACTTTTACTGTCAAAATGTAAATCCAAGATGGCAGCTGCAAGAAATTATCAACTTTTTCGTCATGGGTGTCGTTTTTCATGGTTTTCGAGGGTGTTGAAACCGATGGTACTGTCAAAATATAAATCCAAGATGGCGGCTGCAAGAAATTATCAAATTTTCCGTAATGGGTGTCGTTTTCATGGTTTTCGAGGGTGTTGAAACCGATAGTACTGTCAAAATGTAAATCCAAGATGGCGGCTGCAAGAAATTATCAACTTTTTCGTCATGGGTGTCGTTTTCATGGTTTTCGAGGGTGCTGAAACCGATGGTACTGTCAAAATATAAATCCAAGATGGCGGCTGCAATAAATTATCAACTTTTTCGTCATGGGTGTCGTTTTCATGATTTTCGAGGGTGTTGAAACCGATGGTACTGTCAAAATATAAATTCAAGATGGTGACTGCAAGAAATTATCAAATTTTCCGTCATGGGTGTCGTTTTCATGGTTTTCGAGGGTGTTGAAATCGATGGTACTGTCAAAATGTAAATCCAAGATGGCGGCTGCAAGAAATTATCAAATTTTTCGTCATGGGTGTCGTTTTCATGGTTTTCGAGGGTGTTGAAACCGATGGTACTGTCAAAATGTAAATCCAAGATAGCGGCTGCAAAAAATTATCAACTTTTTCGTCATGGGTGTCGTTTTCATGGTTTTCGAGGGTGTTGAAACCGATGGTACTGTCAAAATATAAATCCAAGATGGCGGCTGCAAGAAATTATCAAATTTTCCGTCATGGGTGTCGTTTTCATGGTTTTCGAGGGTGTTGAAACCGATTGTACTGTCAAAAAATAAATCCAAGATGGCGGCTGCAAGAAATTATCAAATTTTCCGTCATGGGTGTCGTTTTCATGGTTTTTGAGGGTGTTGAAACCGATGGTACTGTCAAAAAATAAATCCAAGATAGCGGCTGCAAGAAATTATCAAATTTTCCGTCATGGGTGTCGTTTCCATGGTTTTCGAGGGTGTTGAAACCGATGGTACTGTCAAAATATAAATCCAAGATGGCGGCTGCAAGAAATTATCAACTTTTTCGTCATGGGTGTCGTTTTCATGGTTTTTGAGGGTGTTGAAACCGATATTACTGTCAAAATGTAAATCCAAGATGGCGGCTGCAATAAATTATCAACGTTTTCGATATGGGTGTCTTTTTCATGGTTTTCAAGGTTGCTGAAGTCGATAGTGCTGTCAAAATGTAATTCTCTCAATTTTTTCTCGAAGTTCCTTATCGCGCGTTGTGAAAGGGGGCTAGACGGAAAAAATTCTCACGAAAAGTTGTGACGACACTTTTTGCTATAGTAAGCTATTGTAAGCCGTGCGGCGTGCGCATGTTTCTCTGTCTGTCTCTCTCTCTTATATATATATATATATATATGAACTTCATTCCATCTGGGTGTCCCTTGACACCTCTCAATTTTTTTTTAGTTGCGATACACTTATAGTCAGAGTACCTTTATGAGAAAAAGGTACTCTCCCAATTAATTCAAATCTGCTGGTATACATTGTTTTATTATGTATTATCTCTCTCTCATATATATATATATATCTATAAGAGAGGCTTGCAATAGCTTACTATAGCAAAAAGTGTCGTTACAACTATTCGTGAGATTTTTTTCCGTCTAGCCCCTTTTCACAACGCGCAAAAATTGAGAGAATAACATTTTGACAGCACTATCGGCTTCAGCAACCTCGAAAACCATGAAAAAAACACCCATATCGAAAAAGTTAATAATTTATTGCAGCCGCTAAGGAATGGAATTCCCTGCCGGAGTCTGTGTTTCCTGATAGCTATAACCTAGGGGTCTTTAAGTCAAGAGTGAATAGATTGCTTCTAGGCAAGCGTGCTCCATCGTCGGCCACATCATCGCTTACCATCAGGTGAGATTGTGGTCAAACGCGAGCCTATCCAAAAAAAAAAAAAAAAAAAAAGCCGCCATCTTGGATTTATATTTCGACAGTAAAATCGGTTTCAACACCCTCGAAAACCATGAAAACGACACCCATGACGGAAAATTTGATAATTTCTTGCAGTCGCCATCTTGAATTTATATTTTGACAGTACCATCGGTTTCAACACCCTCGAAAATCATGAAAACGATACCCATGACGAAAAAGTTGATAATTTCTTGCAGCCGCCATCTTGGATTTATATTTTGACAGTACCATCGGTTTCAGCACCCTCGAAAACCATGAAAACGACACCCGTGACGAAAAAGTTGATAATTTCTTGCAGCCGCCATCTTGGATTTACATTTTGACAGTACTATCGGTTTCAACACCCTCGAAAACCATGAAAACGACACCCATGACGGAAAATTTGATAATTTCTTGCAGCCGCCATCTTGGATTTATATTTTGACAGTACCATCGGTTTCAACACCCTCGAAAACCATGAAAACGACACCCATGACGGAAAATTTGATAATTTCTTGCAGCCGCCATCTTGGATTTATATTTTGACAGTACCATCGGTTTCAACACCCTCGAAAACCATGAAAACGACACCCATGACGAAAAAGTTGATAATTTCTTGCAGCCGCCATCTTGGATTTACATTTTGACAGTAAAAGTGTCGGTACAACTTTTCGTGAGAATTTTTTCCGTCTAGCCCCCTTTCACAACGCGCGATAAGGAACTTCGTTCCAAAAACCATCTTGCGGTCTTCTTTCAACGTCATTCGTTGTACCTACCTATTGAATCATGCCTAAAATGTTCATACTGCAAGACTGCGGCGCGCTGTTGACGCCAATCGTTCGCAATAGGTACTTTTCGCAGCGAGCTGACAACGTCGCATATGACGTGGGTACTACTCATACGTTTTTTCGTTACCGAAATTATTTCGGTTGAATAAAGGTTTATACCGGTATATAACGGTAGCGTAACCGCAAATCTTAACCGGTTTTGGTGTACCTTTAAAATAAAGCGGTACCGGTTTCTAATACCGGTAGCGTAACCGTATACCTTAACCGAAAACGGTCCCTGGTTGGAATCATTGCGATAGAGAGGCCAGCTCGTAGTTCTGATCTCAATCCAATTGAGAATATCTGGAATGACCTTGAAAGAAGACTTAGTGCAAAAAGCCTGGCTCTCCACGCCTCTAAGAGCTTCAATTTATCATTGACGAGGAGTGGGACGTTATGCCCTAAGATTTCATGGTAAAATTAATACGGTTGATGAAAAATCGAGTAACAGCTGTAAATAGGGCTAAGGGAGGGAATACACTTTATTGACAATCAGGAGGACCAAGAATTTTAAGTTTGACTCTCATTTTTTCTTAAATGAAATTTGGTCATTTTTCCCATATGTTGGATTTTGTGCTCCAAACCCTTTCAAGAATATTTTTTTACACTGTATTTCATATCATTAGAAAGGTAATTAAATAGACTTTCAAATAGTGTATGAAATGTTTTCAATATCTATACACATTCATAACAAAAACTGTCCTGAACAAAAAGAGTTATGATGTGCGATTTTTTTGCTCTCGAGTGTATTTCTCTTCTATTCCACGCATTTTAACATAAATAGTTGTAGTGTGCGGGGATAAGCGTGCGGCGCAGTCCCGCCCGCATGCGTGATTCAAACCGTACGATATTAAAAACACCCTTATACGAAGGGGATAATGAAGAATTCCTATCACGGATATCGAGTCAAATCCATAATTATTTCTGAACTGATTTCCAAGTGGTTATTTTAAATCCCTCATAGAACCCTGACTTCTCAACTTTTTACTCTGGATTATCTGAAGAGTAGTGTGTCTGAAAAGTCAAACGACTTGATTAATTTGACCAAATAATTAAATTCTAGAAATCTGATGTACTTACCTAGTCAACACTGGTTGAATAATCAAGGTTGCAAAGAGACGATCATTGTTTGCTAATAGAACCATATTTATGAATTAGACGAGTCTAATTCATAAATAATATAATTATCATTTTGGTTCATGACATCTGACGGTCCACCAATACGGTCTTTTTATTTCAACGTGACTCGAAAAGTACTGAAAGTTATTTGCAAGTAAAACTTTATCGCACATCCATTTAAGGAGATGAAAAAGTTAAAAAAAAATTGGTTGAATCGAGAACCGCTGCCATTTTTTAAAAAGAATAATGAATAGATATGTGGATGGATAGAGAAGAAAATGTGGCCTGAAAAATAATGGAGGTGCATGGTGTGAGAAGTGAAGCAAAAGGGAGTTGATAGCGTAACGATTAACATAGGCGTGTTGCGCCAACCTTTTTTTCTTTTTTTTTATGGTGGGAAAAAATCATGCATTGACATCCCCCGCCCTTGGTCGGAGCGGGAGATAGTGTCAGACTCTTACTGACTAAAAGACCCACCCCGTTCCTTCTAGCCTTCATACCGGGGCTCGAGCGCCCTTTCGGATAACCCTGGCCCCAGTAGGCTTCGACCCGGCTGGGTCCCTGCTGTTGCTGACAACTCCTTGAGGCGTGCGGGAACAGTGCGCGCCGTCGACGACTTGGGCTTGGTCCGGACAGTTACCGGACGGCCGGAGTGTTGCGCCAACCTGGCATGCATGACATGGCCACAAGGGTATGATGATGATCTGTGCCTTAGAAAGAGAGACTGTCATTAATTAAAAATATATTTAGTATCTTAAAATTGAAAAGGTCGTAAATCGATCGAATATGGAGCCATCCCATTTTTGACATGATTGTTTACTTTAAAGTAAAATTTTAGGCTTGGATAATAAGTCCTTTAACTGTCCCCGCACACGGGCCACAAAAAAAAGCGTCGCTTCAAGCTTCTTTTTGAGGCGGCCTTTTTTTGTGGCTCGTGTGCGGCGGTGCCGCCACAAAAACGCTTGAAGCGGCTTCAAGCTTCTCTGGACACAAGAGGTGTCGCGTGCTTCAGTTGTTTTTTGCGGCCGCTTCTAGCTTTTTTTTTGTGGCTGCTTCTAGCGTTTTTTTGTGGCGGCGTTTTTTTGAGGCCAGTGTGCGGGGCCGGTAAGCCATGTCTACCTATGAATAGTTAATATTTTGATTATGGATCTAAACATTCTGAGTAATCAATTTTTAAATAATTAAAACAGCCTCTTAATGAAGTTTAGTAACTTTACACGAAGATATGCTGCCAAAAACTACTTTTAAACCACATTAAACAGATTACTGATAAACCACATAATTAACCTTAAAAATCTCATTACTCTGAAAGTAGGTCTGAAGTTCCTGAGGAGCGGGTTGAACGTACAATTGTAATACTTTTCATCCCCAGGGAGGAAGTTTTACTTTCAACTGACAGCTTTCAAAATATTTAAAACAAAACTAGTTCTATCTTCACATTTTTAATGAACCATGTTCCAACTTTATATACAGCCAGTCAATTATAGCACGATATAAAATTGAAATAAGTTAAAAATATTTATTAATTTAATAATATTATAATTTTAAGTGACTTATTTGTTCAAGTATTTCTTTGAAATACTTTATTTTTAAAAGATTACAATTAATTTCTAATTTTTCATTAATGAGGCTAAATAGAAGGCCGGCCACAAAAAAAAAACAAATGGCAGTCATTGGATTTTTTCGTGTTGTAGAGTTTGGTTTACATTTCCGTACAACAGAGATTTGAACACGATAAGTTCATCAGATTTTCATAAGAGAATTTCAGAGACGAGGCTAAAGCAGTAGTGGAAAACTTTTTACCGCCTAAAGCAGAAGAAACATGGTACCTACCTAAAATCATAGGTACGACGACTCAGGTTTTACAAAGCTTTTTATTTTTACTATCCTTGTATTCGTAATGAAAAGCACAGTGTTTACCTTGGGGTGAAAGTAAGTTATTTCGTCGTCTCGTACCTATGGTTTTAGGTAGGTATCTTTTTTCTGCGCTTTGCGCTTGTATCTTTTTTATTTAGGCGGTAAAAAGTTTTCCACTAATGCTTTAGCCTCCGCTCTTATGAAATTAGGCGTTAAATCACTATTTTAATCTCATGAACTTATCGTGTTAATACAGATCTCTGCTGTATTGAAATAAAAACTCTACAACTAAACTCTAAAAAACCAATAACGAATTGCCAATTTCCCGCCATTTTTTTTTTCTTTGGTCGGCCAACTATTCAGCATTTATTTTTCATTACTGAAAATTTAGAAATTATTTATAATTTTTAGAGTATGTCTAATAAGTTAAACGACTTGGGTAATTATTAGGATTTAATGAAATCTGATGTAGTCAACACGGGTTCAATAAAATCAAGGTTGATGAGACAGAAATCATTGTTTACTAACAGAAGAACCTTATAAAAAGTATCGAATATAAGTATTTTTTAAATGATTAAATATTATGCAAAAATTCCCAAGTCGGTTGACTTATTGACAGACTATAAAAAATAAGGTATTTTAAAGAAATAGTTGAAAAAATAAGTCACTTAAAAATATAATATAATTTCATTAATACTTATATTGAAGTTATTTCAATTTTATGTCACGCTGTAATTGGCTCTATAGAAAGTTGGAACATGGTTCAAAAGAAATGTGAAGATGAACTAGTTTTTTTAAATAATTTGACAGCTGTCAGTTGAAAGTAAAACTAGGATGAAAAGTATTAGGTACTTTCAACCCGCTCCATAGGCAACTTCATACCTACTTTCAGAGCATGAGTAATGAAATAGTACATAGTTACACTAGGGGTGAAAGTAACTCATTTCGTCCCGAGAAGGAGTTGGCGGCCGAGCGTAGCGAGGTCGCTAATTCGAGGGACTAAAATTTCTAGAGTAGCGACACGTACTGGAATACTCAGCATTGGAAGGACTCCCGCAAGATGGACCGATATAACCTGATGAAAGTCGCGGGAACCCGATGGATGCGAGACGCACTGGACCGAGTACTAATTACATTTTTGTCCACTGTCTCTATAAACTCGTTCACTTTGCATTGAGCAGAGACCATGAGGATTCTGGGGTAGGAAACCATAAACGTAGGAATTTGGATGTCCATAGACTTATTGTTGTGTTAGAATCATCGTCTCCCTAGCCTTTTCCCAAATAGTTTGGGGTCGGCTTCTAGTCTAACTGGATGCGGTTGGATTCCCGTGTTTTACAAGGAGCGACTGCCTATTTCATATCCGACCTCCACAATCTAATTACAAGGCAACACGATATTCCTTGGATAGACTGATGGTTACTTTCTGGCAAAAGTCAGCTAAGAACTGTACAACCTCAAAAGATCGACAATTTTAAAGATTTGTAAAATCCGTACAAAGCTGGGGTGGGTAACTAGTATAACTAACCTTTACAAAGGTATTATATAAGTCTGTAATCTTTTTTTGCGTCCTTAACCTAGATATTAGGTACCTAATACCTTATTAAGTTTAGTACCTACTTAAATGAAGAGCCCCCGTCGCGTTCCTTTGTGACTTTGGATCCAACGAGTTTTACCTTCTTTGACGTATTTTATTTCTTGAATACCTAATCAATGTGCGACCATTCAATACTAGAATTAGCGTCATTATGTTTGGACGTTATAATATTATAAATATGAAAAGCTTGCGAAAGTGCCTACTAGGTAAATATGTAAGTAGTATTATCTACCTAGGTATATATTTGTTTATTTTCATTAGTCTTAGTACTTACCTACCTCCAAGTAAGTACCTAGATAGTTAAAGCGTTATTATATTAAGAACTATTCTGCTGACACCTCACCTTTAAGTACCTTAACATAATTGGTTTATATACATATAAGTGTGACATAATTGAGTTTAAAAATAAAACTTTACATTGGGGTTGGTATTTTACTATATACCTAGGTTAGAAGTTATACTTAAGACTTTCTTTCAAGCTTTTGTGAATGATTAATTGGCTAAAAGACATTTTTTTAAAAACATCATTTGACAAGCTTGCCTTGAGCCCCAGGTTGTGCTGCCGGTTCGGCTTTTATAGGTAGGTAAGTACTTAATTATCATAAATGGGTTAAAGCGTGGAACGCATGATGGCGGCAGCGAACAGCGACGTCCAAACAGCCACCACGTGTGCTTCGGTTGCCGTGGAGACGCGCGGGCGGGAGGCAAGGAGGCGCGGGGCCCCGCAGCCCTCCCGCTGGGCCCCGCGCCGTGCCGCGCCCGCTCCGCTCGCCCGCCCGCGCCGGCCGGCGACCGACGACCGAACGAACGAACTACTCCGCTCAGTACTCGCTACACGCGCGCACCGGTTTATTCCGTGTGCCCATTTTTCATACCGTAAACGCCGCTTGAGGCCCCAGTTCCCGTCACCGATACCGAACTCCTTCATATCGCAGCATGGACGGTGACATGTCCCAGGGTGCTTCCGGCGACGACTCACCCATTTACGAAGATAGGTAAGTCTTTTTCTGTAAGATGTGAAACTTATTGGCGAGGTATAGGCAGGTATGTATGTCGGTTCTAATACATTATCATCAACAGGTAGTAGTAGATGCTTCTGCATATCGTAATTTATGTACCTAGTTAGTAGGTTAGTACCTACTTACGTAAGGATATAATTACCTTTGTTTAGAAGTTTATATACTTACCTATTTCACTTCCGATAACTGTCGGAGTTGTGTGCCACATGCTAACCTACCAATATTTCGCCAAGCTATCTGATAAGATTTGTTAGTTTTTATCAACAAATTCTTATAAGCCATACGTACCTGTCTTTCGTACCTACCTACCTAAGTTCCTACAAACCTGACTTTCGTTTATGATTAGGCGTTTGTATTAATACAACTATTAGTAGATTAGTATACAACTATATATATCTACGTACCATGGATGATAGCTCGTTTACTAATGATCTCTACATAGATGATTATAGTCAGCACCATTCCCAAATTAAGGTAGGTACCTACTGTTTATACACATTAACCAAGTCACAATCGCGTAGCCGGTCAGTCACGTCCAAAATATACATACCTACCTAGTTTAGAAGAATTCATCATAGGGACACTGGCCTCACACGTCACGTTGCGTCACAACCGGCATTCACATGATACAATCAGTGAGTGACTGATTGGCGTCGTCGTCACGGTAACCTGAATGATATGTGTGTATGAACTTTTTAAACGCAATCTTGAACAAAATTCTCGTTATGTCTGGACATACTTACCTATATTATAGGTTACTGGTTTCGTTCAAACAAATTAAAAATTGCTTATCTAGCCGCGTAAGTCCATAGTGCAGAATGTGACCCAAATGAGGAAAACTTACCTCTAAATAAGTTTTCATCGTTTGGGTCACATTCTATATCATATTATTTATTCATATTTTATAAGTAGACGCGATTATTTATATTAGGTATATGTAAGTACATACCTAATATAAATAATAGTGGTTATGGGTCTATGGGTAATCGTGGGTACAGTTCGAAACTAGATATTAAAGATCGAAATCTGAAAAAGTTAATCCACAATAGGTATTAAGAGAGACCGGAAAATCTCTAACAAACCGGGAAATGGTCCATAAGATCGTTTCTTTCGATACCTGATGATGAGCGATAAGGCTAGATTACTGGATAGTCATAAACGCGCAAACGTCAATAGTTGACAAAATAATACCATAAAGGTTGACAGACAGCTCAATTAATTGAACAAATTGAGCGTATGCCATATGGTTCATAATCGTAAGTTTCTTATTTTGTGAATGACTTGATCTTGAGGTCTCACTCGTACCTACTTAGTTATGAGTGCTTGGTAGGTACCTACTCTGATACTGATTAGCTGGTCAGCTGGTTGTCAGAGGTTAAGTACGTATTAGTTGCATATATGAGTCATATAAGTAGGTGGGTATCCATCAGAGCGACCAATGGGTTAACTATCTAATCTAATTTGGTATTCTGCAGCTTGTGTAGGTCTAGGTTAGAGTATTAACTGTATCTTTACTACCAACTATACCTTCGCTTCAAAGAAAATGGGTAACGACACACCAGCCGTGATTTTCGTGGCGGCGCGGCGCCACTTCGGCGGCGGCTTCCTCATCTTCCACATGTCACAGGTCCTCACCGGACTTATTAAGTTCGGGAGAATCCTGTTCTGGTTTCAGGCTGAAGAAACGCCTGTGTCATCATTGTGGTAGGCATGGGCTAACTATATCCGTTAAACGATTGGATATGTAGTATATCACTCCAAGTAAAGATATATCCGATTAATATATCCATATCCGCTTAATATATCCTGGAGTGAAGTAACTTTAGGGAGCGAGAACATGTTAGGGTCTAGGTTATACAGATAATTGCGACTTATAAATAGATCCACGGAATTTGGCATTCTAAATAATTTCAATGTAGCTCAAGATTGATATTCGTATATTCTAAATCGTATTACCTAATTGATTTCCCTTCATACTTAGCAGGCTTTTAGGATTGACTATAAAATTAAAACATTTCATAGGCATATTTAAAAATAAGCAACATTTTATCATTTTTGTCCCTAAAGCCTATCAGCAAACTCCGATGTTTATTGGGTGCGTCTAGTAGGTTTATTTTCTTACAGCGCTTTTTTTGCTTATCATAGCTTATCAAAACATACCCAAGTGTCAGTGTCGTTCATCGCTGCGTTCGGTTCGGATAGACTTAATTCATTCAGTTCGGTCTCGGTCGAAAGTCGGAGTGGGTCGGAAAACTTGAGGATATAGGATATATAGAATTCTAAGAAAGGAAAGGAGTTGATATGTGTCCGATTATGGATATATATCCGAAGATATGATGTGTCCGGAATTACCCAACCCTACATTGTGGGAATCGCCCGGAGGACACGGTAGAGTATACGGTGGTAGTGTCCCGCTTGGACTTAGCACAGCCGTGTCCTCGTGCAGGCGATTGGCGCCCCAGCTGGTGCGACAGGAGATCCCCAGGGCGTCGGGACACTTGACCCTTCTCTTCTTAACCTTCTTCTACTAATCAAATACCAAAGCCTATGGCTTAAAAGACTTTATAAAATTTCATCACATCACATTTTTAAAACTAGCTCACTCATCAAAAGTTTAGAACTACCTTGGTAGGTTATTGAACGTGTAAGAAAAATTAAAAAATCAAAACGAAACGAAAAAATGTCGATTAAGAAGACAAAATAATTGATGCAGCTGCTTTCCAACATTGTGAATGGAATTGGTGAATTAGAAAACTTTGCGTCGTATTTATTGAACGATTTAACTATAAAAACTGAGAACGTTTTTTGTGGTCGTGATAATCGGTGTCGATTCGGATCTGGACTAGAATCCTGGGCCCAAAAAAATTAATGATATCCCTACAAAAACATAAATTGTATGTTAAAGAATGCCAAGTTCAAGTCATGCACAACCTTCCTTAAGTTGGCTTTAATAGAAAATTTGTTCTTTGCTACTTCATGGCGTGATTTAAGGAACTTCGAGACAACTTGGTATACTTAAGATCTCGTTTCTTTTATAAGCAAAGTCGTTATAGAGAACCTGGTATTCTTTAACCGTTAACGTTAAAGTTTAACGTTTATATTTTTTCCGGGTTCATCATTAAATGATGGTACCTCATAGCCATAGTGCATCTCATGACAATTCTAATAAACTCCACTGCTAGGATACATTGATATACCTATTACGAAGTTCCGATGCTTACATACATTTCAGATTCTTCATAAGATCGTTGGTACCAATTTCGTCTCAACCATTTATTTATTTTTTTCGTCATACTGATTTACTTATCTTAATCGACATATCAGCGTGTGTGTGAAGTCACGTTGGCTGTCTGTGGTCTTTTTCAGTAGTTCCACTTCATCAAGTGATACTTTCCGAACATCTTTCTGAATGTAAGTCGATGGTTGAGTTCTCGATGAAATCATCAACATGTTCGCCTATAATTTTAAGGAGTTCCGTCAATTCCTCATGGATCCCATCATATCTGATTTAGATTTTAATAATAACAATTGTTGTGACAAAATTTTCTAAACGGTTTATAAATGACTCAGTTCTGAGGTTACAAACGTATACAACTGAATTGAAAGCCTCATTTTTTAAGTCTGTTTAATAATAGTACATTGTTACACTAGGGGGGAAAGTTACTCATTTCGTCCCGAGAAGGAGTACCCTAATTCGAGGGGTTAAATGGGTTACTTTCACCCCGAGGTAAACACTGTGCTTTTCATTACGAATACGAGGAAACTAAAAATAAAATAAAAGGTTTGTAAAACCTGAGTCGTCGTACCTATGATTTTAAGTAGGTATCTTTCTTCTGATTTAGGCGGTAAAAGGTATTCCACTACTGCTTTAGCCTCTTCTCTTATGAAATTAGGCGTTAAATCACTATTTTAATCTGATAAACATAACGTGTTAATACAAATCTCTGTTGTACGGAAATGTAAACAAAACTCGAAAAAACCAACGGCTGATTGCCACTTTCCCGCCATCTTGTTTTTTTTTCTGCGGCCGGCCAGCTATTCAGCCTCATTAATGAAAAATTAGAAATTAATTGTAAGCTTTTAAAAATAAAGTATTTTAAAGAATTAGTTGAACAAATAAATCACTTAAAATATAACATTATTTAATTAATACTTGTCTATAAGTTATTTCAATTTTATATCGCGCTGTGATTGACTGGCTGTATGGAAAATTGGAACATGGTTCAATAGAAATGTGAAGATAGAACTAGTTTTTTTTTAACAATTTGACAGCTGTTAGTTGTAAAGTAAAACTCCCTAGGGATGAAAAGTATCACTTTCAGCCCGCTCCTCAGGCAACTTCAGACCTACTTTCAGAGTATGAGTAATGAAAATGGTTTTTTTACACCATCTGCTCGATAATGTCGTTTTACACGTCATACAAACCTCACTTAAAGCAAGTCATTATATGCCTAGGGAGATAATGCAGTATGGCCGATCCCTAGGGAATAATGAGATTTGAATTTGGAGCATCAAGAATCGTCAACATTGTGAATTAAAATGTAGGCGCATCGAACAAGTTGACTCGAAATTCAAACCAAAGAGTATGTAATCACTATGATTCAAACTGGCCACTAACAAAAAAAAGAATTTTACTGACGACACGGAAGCATTATAGAAAATTGAAACTATAGAATCATGGAGTAGTGAATTTTGTTTGTTTGATGAACTTGTAAATATAATACTTATATTTCTCTAATATATGATTTGGTCGACCAAATTGTCTTGTAATTATCTCACAGATGGTGTAAAAAATAGAGTATGCAAAACGGGGGTAAAGCTGTCTTTGTCTTGGGCGGCTTAAATTCCTCACTTCACTCAGGTTTCTTTATTAATCCCTCGCAATGCTCGGGAGTTAATTTTATAAATCCCTCACTATCGTTCGGGATTAAAATCAGCAACCTTCGTTTCGTTCGGAATTCAACATGCCGCCCGCGACTTAAAGACACTGCTTTATGCCCCTAGTCACATAAACTACTATTTCTTGACTAGTCCTAGCACGGTATGGTATAATAAGTACAGTGTAGTGGACTTACTCGTTTATTAGGGTTCCGTAGCCAAATGGCAAAAAACGGAACCCTTATAGATTCGTCATGTCTGTCTGTCTGTCTGTCTGTCTGTCTGTCCGTCCGTATGTCACAGCCACTTTTTTCGGAAACTATAAGAGCTATACTATTGAAACTTAGTAAGTAGATGTATTCTGTGAACCGCTTTAAGATTTTCACACAAAAATAGAAAAAAAGCAATAAATTTTGGGGGTCCCCATACTTAGAACTGAAACTGAAAAATTTTTTTTTCATCATACCCATACGTGTGGGGTATCAATGGATAGGTCTTCAAAAATGATATTGAGGTTTCTAATATAATTTTTTTCTAAACTGAACAGTTTGCGCGAGAGACACTTCCAAAATGGTAAAATGTGTGTCCCCCCCCTGTAACTTCTAAAATAAGAGAATGATAAAACTAAAAAAAATATATGATATACATTACTATGTAAACTACCAAAGAAAATTGGTTTGAACGAGATCTAGTAAGTAGTTTTTTTTTAATACGTCATAAATCTAAAAAAATACACTATTATTAAAACATCGATCAAAGTTACAACGAACTACAAGAACTTTTATATTATGTTACTTGCTGCTACGGAACCCTCCATGGGCGAGTCCGACTCGCACTTGGCCGGTTTTTTTACTCGATATAGTTTTATATTACTCTATTATAGAAATCACAAATTAATGTGATCTTAGTAATAGTACTAGTAATGTATTCTTTAGGTCTATCCAATATTCACCTACTTACTGATTGGAGTTGAGAAAACTCCAATCAGCAAGGTAGTCTAAAGAGAATCCCTTTGACTAACCATTGAACTTTGGTTGCTGGACTGGTGCCAAATCTCAACCAAATTCAAACACTTTCATACCTTTCAAAACAGAAAAGCCTATCACCTACAGATGCGTCAGTGTTATTGATAGACATTCATAAAATTAACCTATGAAACAATCTGCTAAGGATCAGCTCACATCCCGCTGCAACTTGATGAGGCGCGTACAGAGCCACTTTTTTATGATAGCGAATCAAAATAAAACTTTATAAACTACGCAAAAGGTAACATTTTGTTTGGGGTATTTGGAATGCGCCCGCATTCCAATTGTCACCTCAGTCGTCACCCAGCGCGACACAGGGATGTTTCGCCGGTAGACGCGGCGGCGGCGTGCAAGATCCTGTGCTTGTTGTCTCGTGAATGCTCGCGGCGCGGCCGCGGCCTTCCTACTCTATTCACCCAATTCCAGAATCCTGCTGTGCTAGCTCAGACCTTTTTCTTATCATCTACATTCTTACAAACTGTCTTCAGTAACTTATTAATGTTAATTGCCATATTTCTTATATTTGACAATTCTTGTTTTAAATTTTGTTGAAAATTCATTTAGAACTTCGTAGTCGTTTTTTTTATTTTGACTAGACTGCACCCTTTTTCAATCCTCTTTTAATGGTTTACTCCACGCGCGCCTCAATGAGATGTTGTCAAACCGTAGGGGCTCAGTAGGGTCAAAGCCTACTGGGTCAAGGATTTGTTTCTGAAAGGAAAACTCGACCCTGGCTCGAAGGCAAAGATGAAATAGGATTTTTGATTTTTCAACCTAAAAAAAATGGATTACCTGAGAACTATAGAAATTATCGGCTGTTGTGAAAAAGAACTTTGTTGCGCGGTTTCCCTCGTAATGTTGTAGCTATACGAGTAGCATATTATAAGTTTTAGATAGAAGAATAGGAACTTTAAAGCAAAAATTAAACGAAGGATTTGTCTTTTTAAAAGAAGAGCAAAAATGTTTTAGAGTAAAGTAGATTGACTACAGCACTCCTTGAAACACCTGGCTTCGAACCGAATCTTTGTTCTATAAAGTACCACCTGCATTGTATTATTAACTGAGCGTGCTGCGGATAAGGATCGGATCTTGCAAAAGAATGTTATTTGTAAAATCAAAGGAAATGACAAATAGAAATCATTTTTTTTCCTGTATGTTTAAGTTGTACGCGACAACAACATTGAAACCGGTCCAAAAATTCGGTTTCCAGGCCTTGCCTTATGCCCCGTATTCAAGGGAAACAAAAGTTTAGAAGCAGGTACTGAACGATGTTTTCCACAAGAAATGTGTAATATTCGTTCACCATTAATACGTAATTTAACTACAGTAATACATACTTGAAACTTTCGTGAGCGCCTCTTTTTGGCAATTCCACCATACATTGTACGACTAAAGCGTTGCGATTTCAAGTAGGTATACGAAATACGTAGGATGCGAATATTAGTTTAAAATCCAATTAATGAAGAAACTAAGTAATTTGTCCCGCTTTATTGTCCTCCACCTCCATGTGTTGTCTTTGGGTTCCATAGAAATATAAAAAGGGTTTGTTGCCATGGGGTTGCCATACTTTTTAGAGAAATAATTTATACCTATTAACCCTTGACTGACGAATCTGTTTGCAATTTGCTACTTCTTTGTTTCCAGAATCATCTTCTCCTTTCTCTGATTCTATTTTTTTGGATTCTTTCTCGCCACTCCTAGAGAAATGTGATTGTTGCGAATTATTTTTATTTATTTTAGAAGTAATTTTCATGTAATAAATAACTAATGTATACCATAGGACAGGCCCTTATAGCTATTTTATATTATCAATAAATAATCTTTTTTGTACTTCTTCTACATTCTGAATCCGTATAAGATTTATAGGATCGCTATTTCGGCAAATTTTTATTTCTCATTGAGAATAAAAAAATTACCTAAATTGAAATTTTTATTGGACTGTACTTAGGTACATAATACGCACTAGTGCTATAATGTAGTTAAAACCTTATTGTTCAACCTCTCCCCCGCCATAATTATATTACATTTATCCTATCAGGATGGGCGCAGGTCGTCCCCCACGAGTCGCCGGTCAACCCCCGTTTATTCATTTCATTGAGTGTATTGAAAGGTAAATTAAAAAAATATGGGCGCGCATATGAAAACAAATTTTATCCGCCACAAAAGTTTACTAGTTTTATAGTTCTTTTCTTCACAGGTGTATTAAAAAACGTCGTATGACACACGTGAGTAATTAATGATTACCGTTCTCGGCTCTTGTAAGACCCTCGCCACGGCTCGGGTCTAAATACTGCCTCGTCGGTAATCACTAACATTACACACTTATATCATAATGTACTATTAAACTACTGAATTGTTCCAAAAGTAATAGGTAAAATGAGCTAATGAACTGATGGATGTGTGTGAAATGAGTGATATGTGGCCCTTATTGGCCGTGGTGAGATCGCCCGGCTTGATGGCTCGACGCGAACTGATGATTATTATATACTAAAATGAGTGTGAGGCGTGAATGCTAACTTGCAATATGTGCGGTTGCACCGTACAAGTACTCGCATCGCTGTCGTCCGGAAATGTGCCCAGAAAGAAGACTGGCTGGCAGCATTGCAATGCTTTTTTCGTTCTTTGAATAAAGAACAAACTAGCGCTGATGACGCGCAATCAGACCCTTATGACCCAAGCGTCTCAACCCCAAACGGGTAAAAACCAATTACCATTATACAGTATTTGCGCTCTTTAAAGGTCTCGCAATGTTATTTTATAATTTCAATGTTGTTTAAAATTTCCATGAAATAACAAAAAAATGTTACAAATCGCAATTTATTTGCGATAACACTGGGATCGGGGATATTGTAAGCTGTTCTATCCAATTTAGATGAGATTTTTTTAAATGAATCTGTACATGTCTCAGGAAAATTGCCAACTCTGTAAGTCTGTATCACGAGTTTTTTTTTATTATGAATAGGTAATTTCAAATAACATAAATCACATCAAAAATAATAATTTACAATATATTCAACCGTTATTGAAAACTACTATAATTTTATCTAATTTTTCATAAACTAACGATGTTTACAATAATCCGGTGACATTGACAATGCGTGGAACGAGAAAATTTCACAAGGTTTATTGGAAACTTAAGGGGTTTACAGGAAGCTAATCGCGAGTTTAAAATGCGCAAAAGTATATGATCCACTGTAGCAAACTAAATCAGAAAAATATATCTTATTCTTCAGGATAAATGCTAGATATATTGTGTTCAAATCATTATAGATACAACTAATTTAGTATGATAGAAAAGTCACGAAGATGCCTCTAAAAATATTTTTTATCTATTACAATATACATCCTTATTGCTTGTCAAATCTACAAGCAACGTTTGTCAAATCTCTAGATTTTTTGTAAATAAAAGCAATAGTAGTTTTTTGGTTTTTACTTAATAAAGCATTTTAGAGATTTAAGGTGTTATTCGAACCTCGGCTGCAGACTGCGGATGCAGGTAGCATATGCGGCGGCTGCACGAAGCCTGCTGCGGCTGCACGACTGGTTTTCTATGAATTAGTATGGAATTAGTACAAATTTCTGTGTAAAGACATTCGGAACGCAGCTGCGGCTGCACAGCCAGTTTCGTGCAGCCTCCGCATGTGCTGCTTACTTTTTTTGCAACCGAAAATGCGCAATTGCGCATCTCTTTTTTTTGTATGGAGTTTTTTAATATCGTGCGGAGGAATTCCGCATGCGTGATGAAATCCATACGATATTAAAAACACCCTTAATGTCTTTGCAATAACAAGGACAATAAGGATACTGTTTTTTTTTAAATCATTTTTTAGTTGGTAAGCGTTAGGTAACCTGTCCTCAGAACTGACATCGCTGATGTCAGTTCGGCATGTAGGTACCTAAGAGGTCATATTCAAAGCAAGCAGAAGGCTCTATTTGCAAAAGCGCAGTCTATTTAATAATGCATGGTAAAGATGGCCCCATGGTGACCTAGTTAATGAGAATGGGGTTACCAATCGATAATGTCGGATTGATAGTTTCACAGACAGATAGATACATATTTACTTTACGTTTGTTTTTATGTTTAAGTCGTTGCTACGGTGATTGCACTACAATTTTATTATGTCGCTAGGAAGGTTTAATTGAACTTAAATTATTTCATTAAACCCCAAGCGAACGCCGGCGTTCGCGCACCTATTGTTTTTCAATTGTCTCTGTAATTTCCACGATTGAAAGGTGTATACTATAGGTGGGATAACGGTAAGGCAGGTCCAGGTGGAATACCAGTTGAGTTGTGGAAGTTATTGCGGTGAAAAGGAGGGACGTGATTAGCTTTCTTCTTCAATAAGTTGTTGCGGGAATAAGCCATAGGTACCTTAACCCTCTGCGACTGACGTGGCTCAATTTTTACAATTATACTGTCGTGGTAGTACACGAGAAACCATTTCAACAGCAAATATTTTTACTAAATATAATTATGCACCTATTTTATTTGTGTTTATTAGATTTATAGCTTATTCCATATTAAAAATGACCTCTAAATAAAATAAAAAAACAATTTATGTTTCCAAAAATAATCAGTATTTATTGACTTCACACAAATCGAGCTTTGAATCTCTACCTTAACGTTAATGATGTGGAAAAAATTATAAAATGAATATTTAAAACTATTTACTTACATAAAAATATTAAAAAAAAAACAATTACTTATAGTAATCAATCTGAAATACGAGATAAATCCATTGGTTGAAAATAAAATAAAAACTAGTGTCAAAACCACCGCTCTGTTTGACAATTATCACATACGAGTATTGGCTTGAAGCACTGAAGACAAATAGGCATAGTTTCTCGAGGCTAGCTATACATTACTGGCTTTTGCTCGCGCGGTTTCGCCCGCTCTTCCTCACTATACACTACTCTACCCTACTCTACCATACCCTACCCTACCCTACCCTACTCTATCCTACGATACGTCACATAAACCATCTACTAAATAGTCCGAGCAAAGCCTAAACATTTGGTTTGGATAGCTGAGCCCGTTCTTGACTTATAAAATTACAACGAAAAGTGGTATTGATTTTTATATATAGATATAGATATACAGGGTTATTTATAAAACACTGGCAACCTCTCAAAACTAAATACGGGGTTAGCTTGTTCAATAAAAACTTGGTTTACAAAAGTGTTTATACTAAAGCGCAATTATTTTATTCAAGAATTTATGACTTAATGCACATTAATGAATTAAATGAGAGTCTAATTGTAATGTTTTTAATTATAACACCTTTTTGGACATATCGTCATAACATTCCCAACATTTTTTCACTGTACGTCGACAACGTACTCTGTAATGTCCCACTCCAGCCATCACTTGATAGAGTTGGCAAGAATTACTTATTAGAATACTGCACTCAATGCAAAAATCTTATCTTGTAAAATAGTTTCCTCAGGAATGTCGTTTAAGGAAAGATCCATATCCAATTAAAAAAATATGAAATAATTTGAAATTTCAAATTTTGTTTTGTTTTCCTTTGCAGTGATCGGTTTTACAATCATGCTCAGAATCTTCAATCATTATTGAAGCGGCTTCATCTAAAGCGTCCAAACCGCCGGACAGTTTCTAATCAGGACATTGCATTCAGAACAAGAATTTGTTAATTTTCCGCTGAATATAATATTAAATAAGACCTTTACAAATATATTTGACGTTGCAACTGCAATCTATTGATTTGCCTTGGAATGTGCTCTTGAAAAAGGGTCTCAGATACTCTGTTCTTTCTTTACAAATGTCAAAAATATAGTCTTTGTGTCTCAACGCACCAAGTATTAGTGAGAATTTGGACCGATGCGAGTTGATGAACATTGATATTTTCGATTTTTCGGTACAAGCTAATTAGCAAATTTATACTATTGAACGTAATAACATAATGTAAAATTTTTCAGAGGAAGTAGAAATACTTTATCCAAAAATTACGACGCGTATTTGTGTAATCGACGTTAGTGTATTGAAAAACGTCGTTTGATACACGTGCAAATTTGTGACTGCAGCCCTCGGCTCCGTACACGGCTCGTGCGAATTCCGCTTCACAATTACCTACAAACTTTCTGCACATGTATAAAAAAAAAAGTATACAAAAAAAATATCGATACTTCATCCAGAAAGTTATGCACTAGGATAATTAGGTACTGAACCATGTGTTTAACGCATCGCAGTTAATACTGGAAATAGAGTAATTTCACATAATTTATTTTTAAACAAATGTAGGTACATATAAAGTATATTATTTTATCAAAAATGAACGTAGGATACGTTATTATAAAGTCTGGTTGCAGCCTTGTCAAACCCCGAAACCGAAATCAAAAAAAAAATCAGTACCAGTCAAAATCCTTTTTGCAAAACAAACAAACAGTGAGTTATTATCTAATACATCTACAGATATGTACTCGTACCTCGCTAATGTCAAGAGAGTGCGACGGAGTCATGTCAACACCAACAACAAACTTTAGTTTCATTTATGAATAAAACATGCTTGCAGTGTCCATTTTGCATGATATGATGCTAAGTAAATCTTCGAAAAAGCAGGGTTCGGCGAATTATTGTAAAATGATGTACATAATACATGTTTGAACCTACTCTGGTGAGAAACGTTTGCTGACCTACTTCGGGGAGGCGCATAGGTAATTTGTGTCTTCGTTTTGAATCAATTAGCTACGCACCTATCGGCCGGGGCACACAGCATACGACGACATAATCAAGTATGTTTTAATTAGGTTTCCATACATACAATGAGAGTAGGTACTATACTTAGTAGTAGTATACATGTGTTACATGTATACATAATAGTAGGTATTCCTAATGTCATGCATACAATTCTGTAATCACAAAACGTCATATTCTGTAACCTTATCTTATAAGAATTTCCTCACCTACTATCGCCCACCTTATCTACTAGGTATCTTGGGTATTTTTTTTAAATAAAATTATTAAAATCTTGATGAAAGCAAATTAGCGTTTTGTTTTGTATTCGTACAGCCGTGTGGATTGCGTTTTGTTTTTTTTTTTTCTGTAGACCAGGATCCGTCTTCCAAGTTTATAATGTGACGAAGCAAACTACTATTGAGTTAGCGGCGTAGTATTCCAATCAGTCGGAATCTCGGCCCGCGCACCGGTTCATTGAACCCTACGCAAACGACTTTAATCGCAACCACGTCAATACTTGGTTGATTCATAAATAAATTGATGCAATTTTCCCTTGAGTGGCTTCTCCTTTCAGTTTTATTCCTCAGAATGAATAAACTATCAATCGCAATCTGAGGACGACACAAGTACTTCAGTCGACTGATGTTTGTTTATAAAGACCTGTTGCGTCATACAACTTCGCAAGCCTCTTGCTAATTGCTCATAGAAATGAAACTTTATCTCGGAAACCTTTAACATGTTCTGAACTTCTGGCTATGATTTCGCTTGCAGTTGTTTTGTAGTCTAATTGGTAGGCAAAAAGTCCTCGTAATACCGTACGTGAGCCCCAATGGAAATCTCGTCGCAACTAACGAAAGTTTTTCTATAGTTTCTACCATTCCAACGCTGCGCTGGATAAATTCATCAGGGGTGGCTAATTGAATTAAGGTGAAACCGGTGGATGGATATAGGAGGCAGGCTGACAGCCCCGAAGCGTTGGCGTTTTTCGCATTTTAGGTTTACCTTCTTAATGTGTTTCACGTGAGCGGTTAGTTCGTCATCTACTCCTTCTACACAGTAGGTATGTATCTTTATGGCGAAGGTGTCTCAATATTTCCAATTCTTCGCTAATGAAGTCCTACTTTTGAAATCTTTTGAAGTCCTAGTTTTAAATATATGTATAAGAATTCGTCATCTTTAAACTGCAAGAATCTAAACTTGACTCGTCCAAGATTGCAAATTCTGACGTTTGAATTTGAAATTTTTTTTTTTGCATTGACAGCTTTAGTGGCTTGCGAACACTGTCAGTTTATAATAAAATTCTCTATAAATTTCGTAGATCTGCTAGATAACCGATAAAAAGTGGACCTACATGTGCATATCCTCGGTGAGAGGGGCTCCGCTAACAAGCAGCAAGGGGTCGACAAATCAGCAATATTGTTTGATTGCCTCACGGCTAGGTCCCAGGGCTGACCTGTCTGTGAGCTGATGTTGGATAAATACCGACTTCAGACCGACCATATTTTATACTGACCATAAACATCATTTTATCAGCAGCGAAGCTCTCACATCACTAAAAGAATTATCGTTAAGGATTATTAGATTTTTATTTCAAATTAGAAAACAGTCCAACTAGTTTTTTAGCTAAACAGACGATACAAACGCCACAAAGAGCCCCTACGTAGGCACCTGCGCCAGCGTCTACCAACATTAAGTTTTAGCATTAGGTTAATTATCTACCCATCACGTAGCACTGTCAATAAATAATGTTATCGCCACGAGCACATTCTTGTTTCCGTTACATTTCCGCGTTTTCCACGTTCATCTCCGTTCGAATATTCCGACCGAAGGCAGTCTTGTCTTCCGATAGAATCTGGTAGAATTTTTTACAGGTTAGGTTAGGTTAGGCTCGGAAGCAGCTAGAAATAATGTAGGGAGATCTTTGTCCAGTTCAATCCATTTGCTAACCTATACCTGACTTCCAGTTGGGGGATCTTATAAGTTGACAGTAACTGCTTACGGTCAGCCTACTTACTAAATTCCGCTTTGGACATGTAATCGTACTTTTTTAAAATTGCTAGTCGTTGCTAGTGACGGGAAATTGTCGAGAATATTCTCTAGGAGAAGAATACCATTATTACTCCTTCCACCAAATAACATTGTTAGGATCTAAGAATTAAGGGATAGTTCGAAAGACTAACTGTTCTACTGGAACGCAATGGCAACAATATAGGGACGGTGAAATGCCAATACCACCCGACATTTTTCGTGAAAATCAACTTCAGTTGAAGTGTGTTTTTTACACATTTCAGTGAAATCTCGTGTATTTATTGGCTACAAATTTACAACTGCATTAAATCCAAATGTGTGCCTATTTTATAATTGATGATGATGATGCTATCTAGCCGATTTCGGCCACAGCGAGCGCATTCCTTGGCTCCTCATGGTGATTGTGAGCTCAGATCTGCTGCGGACTACTACGCTATCATAAAATATATTAATGCAATGCATATAATTTAAGCATAAGTAAATTATTTCCGACTAGCGCCCCGTCCCGACTTCGCACGGTCAATAAATGTAGCCTTCCGGGTGAATGTAGCTTTCCAATATTGAAAGATTTTTTTAAATCTGCACAGTTTGAGTTTATTCACTACAAACATACAAAAATGCAAATTTTCCCTCTTTATAATATTAGTGTAGGTAAATAAATTACGATCTGCTAAGGAATCAAACGATTTTTTTTAATTACTTAATACGACAATATTGAAGAGTTATTAGAGAGGATTTTAGTTAAATATAGCTTGACGCTCCTTCCCCTCTCAAACGTCACCCCTCCTTAGTCCACTCGTATTAATAATATTATTATTATTTGAGCACCTCAACGATTGCATTTCCGCTTACCATCAGGTGAGATCGCAGTCACACTGGATAAAAAGAATAAAAAAAAAAACCTAAAGAAATCTGGTCAATAAAAAACCGTGAGTAGTGTTAAAAATCCAGCAGTAACATTAATTTTAACAAATATGTTTATTGCTTTAATGTATTGAAAGGGGCGTCGTCGAGTAGAATTTGTGAGGGGTGCCACCCCTACTGTTAAGCAACTGTTGCTCCCGTCACTTAGAGGTCGTTGATTTGTATCTCGGCTCTGGCTACGTACTAGTAGGTACAGTTGATGCAGAAATATGAGGTATCTATCTACTAGATTAGGTAATACATTTATATAGCTGCTGCAAGCGGCTTCGCGCACGTGATAGTACAAAATTATCCCAAGCGAACATAGGTACTTCCGAGATAAAACAGTACCCTGTGTGCTAATCCAGGATATGTTCACCCGTGTACCAAGTTTCAACGAAATCCACTCGGTAGTTTTTGCGTGAAAGAGTAAAGCATATCCTTACATCCATACTTCCTGCCACAAATTCGTACATACAAACTTTCGCGTTTATAATATTACTAGCTTCTGCCAGTGGCTTCGCCCGCGTGAAAGTAGATTATATTCCATACAAACTAGAGCCCCGTTTCAGCCCCTTAGGTAAATGTACTCCATTTTGAAAAATTCTTTGTTAGTGCTCGCCTATGTCATAAAGGGAAAATTTACGCGAAATTTCACAATCCTAGTCCCAGTGGTTTCAGTTGTGCGTTGTTAAGTCAGTCAGTCAGTCAGATATATATATGTCGCAGCCATCTGGTTAAATTAGCTATCCAATTGGAGGTAGGGCGTTCGTTAAACGCCCGGCATCCAATGAAATGGCTGAAGACCAACTTAACCAAATCGTTGACCGCAACGTTTAACCAGATGGCTGAACGTTGTGTAATTATTTACTTTAGTAGGGTGACGAGTTTATAAATTATATAAACTACTTTTTAGTAATATAATTTATAGTGTCCACCAAATAATAGTGAAATGTTATTAAATCAATAAATAGCGCAACTAAATTTGAATCACTTGGCTGAGAGTCTTGATCAGTCATTTCGAAAGGGCTAACTTTCAATACGCCAAGCTGTTAAACGTTGAGTGTTTTTAGTTCAAACAACTATCGGCCTAGGCATCCAATTGGATGCCGGCGTTTAACGAACGCCTTAAGCGTCCAATTGGATGGCTAATTTAACCAGATGGCTGCGACATATAAATATACAACGCGATGGATGTTATGGATGCTATGTTTTTTTTTTATAATATTTACATACTTATTATAAAAAACAAAGTAATCCATTGCGTTCGAAGTGTGTTATTAACATCATAAATTAAGTGCTTAGAAAAATTAATTTCGCGATTGTTTTAATAATATTTACCTATGAGTACACCTACTTACTAGCTTCTAGTCTTAATTGTCAAAACTTCGCCCTCCTGAAAGTAGAAAATATATGCATATATCTCTCGGTGATAAGGTAGAATTCTACTGGTGAACTCTGGTCGAGTTATTTTTGAATTTATTCATTACAAAATACAAATTGCTTCCTTTTTATAAGATTTAGGTTTAAGGCCAGGTCCTACTCATTTTGAACCTTTTTAAACCTATGGAAATCCACAAATATAAAAGAAATAACCATGAAAAAATATTTTATTGAAATTGACTATTATGACCAACCGTCGGGAAAAAATCAAAACTGCTAAAAATATGGCAAAAAAAAATTGTCTCGATAAGAAAAAGTCGCGAATCTGAAGCTAACTTGCGATTTCAAACTTGTATGTCTACAAGTAGGGTTTGCAAAATCCGGATTTTTGTACTCTTGTCCGATGAAAATCCGGATTATCCGAAATTTTCGAACTTTAAAGTTTTTTAAGTTGATTTAATAAAAGAAGAAGAATCCAGATTGCAAACTATATCGACAAGATTGCGTCACGAAAATATTTGAAAGTTACAAAAAATAATAAGCTTGTTTTTTAAAACGGCCTCGCTAAAACTAAAATGTTACGGGGGCCGCGGAATCGACATAGACCCGGGCGGAGTTTACACAAAATACTCAGTATACAATTTAAAGTGCTTAACAAAGGGTTTCCTTCACCCTCTCTCAACCAGTATGTTGTGGTATAAAAACAATTTAACAAAACGGTATTCTTGTCTTCGTTACATAAACTTGCCAACGAACATTGATTCGCGCATTCAATTTTACATTTAAGGAATTTATTCACGCTATTACCCGCAAACGTTTTAAAATTCGTATTTTTGTTATAGGTATCGAATATATTTCATACTTTGATTTAGTAAAAACACGTACAATGGTCCGCATAGGACTAAGTGCGGAAACCATACTCAGACATAAACATAGACATAGTAAAATATATGTATGTTATTTATATAGATATTACAAACAGACACTTAAGTTATATGTGGTAACTCGCTAAATTTAAATTTACATACATTTGTGCTTTCTGCAGGTCAGTGTCAGGTTCTATGTTCATTAAAATATGATTTGTAACCTGACCGGCAACTTACAAAATAGAGAAAAGTTGGATTTCGCGGAGTACCTACCTTACCTTATTTGAATTAAAAACTTGTCAAACCTTACTTTTTAATGGCTTATTTACCACAATTTCAGGCTAAAATAGTCTTCGAAATAAAAAATGCTTAATTTAGAAATTGAGGAAAGGGCATTTAATATATTAAATAAAAATTACTTGCCGTTGTTCCCGTACGCTGTCTTATCTTGCCGGATTAAAAAACGATGCTGTACTGTAATGCGGGCTACCTCAAGTTCAGCCGGATTGTGGTGATGGCACATTCTACAAAGCGGCTCCAACGTTTAACTTTATTTTCAGTGTAGGGTGACTTATAAATTATGAAGAACCGATCCAAAAAAAGCTTTGGTAGGATTGATTGCCTCCTATTTCTGACTGCGGAGTGTTAACTGTCCGTTGGACGTGGGGACAACAGAGAAAACGGGAATAAAGGAAAAAAAAAATCAAAAAGTTTAAAAAAAATAAAACAATAAATTATCTTTGCAACCTTGTTTCAAACGGCTCACTATCTATGATTTCACTATGCAAGTCATTAAAGAGTAGGCAATGCTCCTTCAAACAATATTTTTGTTGCTAAGTTTTTGTTCGGTGTCTTTTTATTTTATTTAATGTTCTTTGTATATCTTAGGCTATGGTAGACAAAACAAACAGTAATTCCGTTTACCACCTCCCTTTATCAGCCATCCAAGGGTTGATTGATACTCGGAAAGGCGAGTTCATCGATCCACCCCCACTCGTATCTGTATACTTGTGTGGGCGATTGACACGGGTTTCCGAGTATCCATCCATCCTAAACCACCTGAGCTTGGTTTCTCGAAAAGTGCGTTGATCTATCCACCGTACTCAGACATCAAGGAAGGTTCGTCTGGGATGCCATCACCTGGTGTGACAGGGATAAGCTCAATAACCAGATATTAAGGCTAAGTAGTGTTCGTATTGAATCTCAAAGGGATTGAAGCTTCTCACTTATCGTCCGTTAGGACTGCTCCGACCATCATGCACGCAATTGGAATGATGTTAGTCTTATGATTTAAAGCGGATCGGATTAAGACACCAATGGCTCAATGCACGCCATTTACGCGGCTCTGTAGGCGCAGTGGTTGAATGATTAGCTCCTACTTATTACGGATTCGAAACCCGCACGTAAGAAATATATATTGTCTTGTTATATTGTGTATGTAAGTTTACATGTTTGTGGACGAATCTGCTATACAGGAGTAATAAGTTTAATCTTGCGAATTGATTTACACCGCACATTGTATGTATTGAACCACCACCTTGCCGCAAGAAATCGCTTCGCAGATTTCTACGATAAGTCCTAGTGTGTGGCAAAGTTTTTATATAAATATAAACAAATACAATTTTTTATATTAGTTATACTAAACTCAAGTGAAGTAGAAAATATGAAGTAGGTGAAGTAACGATGAAACTATAACTGATTTAGTAGAATGAAGTTACGCTTGTTAACCGATTTCCTGTCGTTATATAAGCTAGTTAGCCGGATATCCGGCCAGGCATGACCTGATTTAAAGGCTTTAAAGCAAAACTACGATGAGATGCGGTACTACACAACATCGTAGAAATCTGCGATGCTATTTCTTGCGGCAAGGTGTTGGTTCAGGTGACCATGCAGTGTATGGCATACATACTCGTACAATGTGCGGTGTAAATCAATTCGCAAGTACTTACTTGCGATGCGTCCTGAGAGTTCATGGTGTTTTATAATGCGACGTCGCATCGCACGCAGTATTTTTATGTTTAGGCCCTAAATGAGGAAGTGTCGTAAAGCTATCAAATAACGTTGATTAATCTATCTAGCTAGATAGTCCATTATTGGTTCGTTTATATGTATTACTATTAGCGTTTACTGTAAAGTACGAGTATCTACGTAATCTTAAGATGTTTTAAATCTAGAATCCAGCAGAATCAAAAAATCAAATACCTATTTGTATTGTAAATCAAAATGGATATACATATATTGATTTATCCAAGTTTTTTTCCTTATTTTTTTTTATAGAAAAATAATTTACTTACATTAAGCGAAGATAAAACTTAAAAAACTGGAACATAAATAGCACAAAAAAATAATAATAATTGAACTGGTTAAAATTAGAATTACCAATATTAAAATGTTTTATTTAAACATTACTATAAAAAAGAAAGTTATGTCAAATAATGACAAAAAGATACCATTTAATAATGTCAATAATTAAGTAATAAGGTGGAAATTATGTTTATACCACGGAGCCAGTACAAAGGTTTATACACTTCCCCCAATAGTAACTAACTTGTTATCGATTTATTGTGACAGTTTACCCATCTCGCAATGCCGTTTCAAAATGGCATGCAGCGCCACAACACAATTCTTTTTTTAAACAAATACGCTTATCGATCTAATGGAAAGAAGCCAGACAAACGGTGAAAAAGAAAAAAATATTTTTAATTTTTTTATTTTAATGCGAAGTTTAAACAAAAATTCATTAAAGAAAATTTTCTTAAATACTGACTTATCCTACTTACCTATAATCATTGCGATTGACGGTAGTTGATGTATTAGACGAGGTCAGTGCAGCGCAAGTCAAGGCATTTGTAGCACATGACACTTCACAGGACACTTTTCTTTGGCATTGATCTTCTGTATTATTCCTTGTGATATAATAAACCCTTATAAATATCACTATATTTTAACAAACATTCTATAAGTACCTATAATATCAGTCGTAAAAAATATTTAAAAGATTGCCGATTGGCGAATGAAACAAGATTAAAATTCGGTTTCGGATACTTACGTGATTCACTGCCGGCCTCGTGCATGACGCGTGCATTGAACAACTAAAAAGTTGTAGATAGGTGTTTAAGCATTATGCAGCTCTCATAATTCACTTACTTATAAATAAAGGGTTCAACCGACAAGTTTAAGAGATGCATCGCCGAGAAAGTTTTGCTTTCAGAAAGTCGTCCGATGCAAGGGGGGTGAGTGGTGGCTATCGGCGCGTGCTCGGCGCGTGGACTTACTTGACAAATGAATCAACCGACCGCCTCACTCTATCTATTCTTTGGCATTTTACTACCAACCCCTCATTTTAATCTTTCAACAAGAGACCCAGGCAGTCACCAAGAGTTGTAATGAAATTCTAAAATTTCAATAGCCAAAAATGTTGTCTATAAAACTGACACTATTTACTCAATCACATTCAAGGTCTTCTTAAATGGCCTTGAGCTAATCCGGAATGACGATTATATAATAATAATAATGTTCTCGCTCGCTTGCAGAAATGTTCTCGTTGCTCGCTTGCAAAAACGCGGCACATGCTCGCTCGCTCTTGTTTATGAACTGAATATCCCGAAACCTGTTGCCCTGCTGTCCCAAGTTATTCTACTTACTTATCTGTAACCGATTAAAATAACAGTGAATCACTCTCCTCTTAAGCCACATAGGCTTAGGTAGAGACAACGCTATAAAAAAACCGGCTAGTGTTAGTTGTCGGACCTCGCATAGTGAAGGGTCTGAAGACGGAATGAATATTTATGAATTCATATTGATTTTTATACAAAAAATTTGAATGATTTTTATAAAATCAAATTATTTCTGCGAATATTTTAGCATCTAAACATACTCCATTAAACAGAATGTACGATAAACAGTAGTACTCACAACAACAATTTCCATACTCTTACATGTTTGTGTCTCGGGTTGACAGTTCTTAAATGATTTTTTTTCTTTGACGTTGTCACTTTCAGTCCCAGGAATCTCGATATCAAAGGCTTTCATATTTAATAAATATAAACAAGAAACCACTTAACAATAAATCCCATATTATTATTGAGAAAAAAATAATAATCGAGTGTTTTAAGGCCCAAGCGCCCGAGCAGTGGCATAAAACAGAGACTTTCTGAAACCTGCTCCTCGGTAACAGCCAGGTTAATAGGTTTGAAAAAAAAAATATTTTTATTATAGATTCATGAACGATATTATATAGGTACTTAATTAGGTATCAACTTTTGATTTTTTCGTGCGATTAATAGTACTTTTGTCTTAAAAAAATATTTAGCAATTTCGCAACGTATCCCTACTCCTAAAAGTTTTGGATCTTTAGAAACATTTTTACACATAAAAAAGCGGCCAAGTGCGATTCGGACTCGCCCATAAAGGGTTCCGTAGCAGCAAGTAACATAATTTATTTATTTATTTACTTATACAACATTACAGCCTACTAAACTAATTCGTTGTACAAAAACAAGAAATAAAAGAAGAAAACATATTGACATTACCACTAATATAAAATAAAATATCCCACAAAACCAAATAAGACAACGTTGACTAATTTTTGTATCCATCCTCTCACAAAACCTCAGACATTCACGACACACATCTATCCATCTCCCAGCAAACAAGTCACACTCTGGTGTTAGAGTCAGAAGAGCATTAAGCACAGAAAGCGCACTAACGAGTGGCGAGTTAGCTCTTGACACTGTCTGCGATAAAGGATCAGCTAACAATCGGTGTGTTCGCGGCCTGAGTTGTTGTTTAGGAATAGGAGGAATAAACAACCTCACCAGCTGAGCAACTAATTCAGGACAATCAGATTCACCCCGAAGAACTCGACAAGCGAATACGAGTAAAAAGTTTTACGCCTTACTTCTAGAGAGTTAAATTTCAGCATTCCGAGTAAAAATTTGTAGGATATTAAAATGGATAGTATCCAAATAATTTCTTATACATGAATCTAAGGAATGTTTTTTGGACTTTCTCTAGAAGCAAGACGTAAGAAGTCTCATAGGGATTCCAAATAATGCAAGCTGACTCTAATTTACTACTGACTAAGGCCATGTAGACAAGTTTAATTGCCAAAGGGTAATTCATGCATGTTTCGGATTGTGTATCCTAGTCTGCGATACGAATCAGTGGCAAGGTTCCGCATATGTTCGTGGAAGGTTAGTCTCCGGTCGAACAAAATACCTAGATCTTTAATAGAAAAAACTCGAGAAATCAGTTCAGCTCCTAAAAAATATTGCACATGCAGAGGGTTATGAGCTCGACTAAAGGACATAACACTACATTTAGCCGTATTGAATAAGAGCTGGTTTTCAATACTCCATTGGAAGACTGAATTAATTTCCTTCTGAAGAGTTAAGGTATCGGCCATTTCCTCAACTCCATATATCAACTTGAGATCATCAGCGTAGAGTAAGCACTTGACCTGTTTGAGAACCTTCTTTAGATCATTAACCATTATTCCAAAAAACAATGGTCCCAAAATGGACCCTTGACTTACGCCAGACCTTGTGTGATATGGTTCTGAAACGAAGCAACCATGCCTAACATATTGTTGGCGATCCCTCATATAACTGGCGAAAATTTTTAGTAGTTTTGGAGTAAACCCAATGTTATTAAGCTTGGCAAGTAACACGTCATTATCCACGCAATCAAAGGCTTTTTTGAAGTCAAAATATACAACATCAATCTGTATGCCTTTGTCTAAGTGCTGCGATATTAAGTCTACAAGCGTCAAGAGGTTAGTACAGACGGTTCAACCGAAATCCGTGTTGAGAGTCACAAAGAAATGGTTGGATCTGGCAACTAATTAATTTATGTAATACAGATTCAAACAATTTAGGAAGTGTGACAGTATAGCTATCGGCCGATAGTTTTCAACATTTGAAGTGTCCTTAGTTTTAGGTATAGGGTGAACTCGTGAAACCTTCCAGCGTTGTGGATACTGACCTTTGGAGAGTGCTATATTAAATATGTTAAGTAAGAGTGTAATAATGTGTTCTTTACAACCCTTCAAAATGTATGCAGGAATGTTGTCTGGATCAAATACTGCTTGCTGTACAGTATTTGGTTTTAGTTTATTGATAGCTGATTCTAAATCTTTTAGTTCTATTTTTTCAATATGCACATGGTTTGAATCTTTGTTGTGAAAGGTATTATTTTGGTTTTTGTAGTCTAGAAGGGGAATCTCGGGCAAAAAAACGCTTGCGAAGAAGTTAAAAAAAGCCTTTGCCGTATCTTTGCCAACATGCTCCACCCCGTTATACTCAATCCTGGGTTCAAAGCCTCCCCTAATTTTAAAACTATTTATATGCTGCCAAAAGATGCGGGAGTCACGACAAAGTTTGAGTTGAATACGTTTGATGTATTCGTCGTACGCATGACATGCTCTCTATTTAATACGAGACCTAAGAAGAGAAAACTTTTTATAAAAAAAACGCTTGCGAAGAAGTTAGAAAAAGCCTTTGCCGTAACTTTGCCAACATGCTCCACCCCGTTAATCCTGGGTTCAAAGCCTCCCCTAATTTTAAAACTATTTATATGCTGCCAAAAGATGCGGGAGTCACGACAAAGTTTGAGTTGAATACGTTTGATGTATTCGTCGTACGCATGACATGCTCTCTTTTTAATACTAGACCTAAGAAGAGAAAACTTTTTATAAAATAAAACGCTTGCGAAGAAGTTAGAAAAAGCCTTTGCCGTAACTTTGCCAACATGCTCCACCCCGTTAATCCTGGGTTCAAAGCATCCCCTAATTTTAAAACTATTTATATGCTGCCAAAAGATGCGGGAGTCACGACAAAGTTTGAGTTGAATGCGTTTGATGTATTCGTCGTACGCATGACATGCTCCCTTTTTAATACTAGACCTAAGAAGAGAAAACTTTTTATAAAAGTCACTATTATGAGTTGTTTTCCACTTTTTATGTAGTTTAGCTTTACATCGAATGTCCTTAATTAAATCTGCCGTAAACCAAACAGGATAGCGCCTAGATTGCTTCTTAAGTCTGCGTTTTTTGGGTACACATTCATCAAAAATATTGTACATAATATTGTAAAAATATAAAAGTTCTTGTAGTTCGTTGTTAATTTGATCGATGTTTTAATAATAGTGTATTTTTTTTTTTAGATTCATGACGTATTAAAAAGAAAAACTACATATTAGATCTCGTTCAAACCAATTTTCGGTGGAGGTTTGCATGGCAATGTACGTCATATATTTTTTTAGTTTTATCATTCTCTTATTTTAGGAGTTACATGGGGGGGGGGGGGGCACATTTTACCACTTTGGAAGTGTCACTCGCGCAAACTATCAGTTAAGAAAAAAATGATATTAGAAACCTCAATAGACCTCATATTTTTGAAGAACTATCCATAGATATCCTACACGTATGGGATGGACGAAAAAAAACAAAATTGAGATTCAGTGGGGGACCCCAAAAATGTATTGTATTTTTTTTCTATTTTTGTGTAAAAATCTTATTGCGGTTCACAGAATACATCTACTTACCAAGTTTCAACAGTATACCTAGTTCTTAAGCATACATACGGACGGACAGACAGACAGACATGACGAATTCTTATGGGTTCCGTTTTTTTCATTTGGCTACGGAACCCTAAAAATAGTGGTTAAATCTTCTTCAAAGTGAACATAGCATATGAAAATCAATCAATATTTCACAAAGAAAATGGATTTAAAGGTCAGCGGGGCTCTATCCGGGCGCAGTTGGCAGCAATTAAATGCACAGATACTCGAACTGCCGCCTAGGCGGGGGTACGAAGTGTTGTGTCCATTTAATTTCAGCCAGATTTTCAAGGGACTATTAAACCTGCAAAAAATTAACCTTGCCATCGGGAACGTCAAGACGAGCAAGAGTGTACAGAAGGCACAACGGATCTTGAGCGCTCGGCGTCAGAGTGGCGATCGCTTTGCGCATTCTATACATTGGTGAGCCAATCGTCTTCGTTGTTAGATACATGCAGCAACGCAGGGAACGAATAAGGAGTGACGTCTATGACGTGATGGCGCGGCGAGCCAATCACTGACACACCCCGCCCCCGCGTCTCACTTCGCACCACTAAAGAGACCGAATATGTATTTGACTTCTGCGCAAACGCTCAAGATCCGTTGTGCCTAGCTACTGTAATAAAAACATGTATAGTTTATTTATATTCTACAATAAATGTAAATTTGCGACATGTGTGATGTGATCTGGAATCGAAAGTATAAAATCGTCTTCCTAAGGCATTGTAACCCTTCCTCTGTGTGTCGTTCACATGGGATCCCCCGACCCCTGCTTAGCTATAGAATCTGAAGGGGTTTGTCAAAAAGGAATAAATACCGGATGATCACCTATCTCGGACAAGTCATTTGTACGTAATAATAATGAATGATTCAAGCGGACCAGAGTGTGCGTGCGTGTGTCTTGCGAATTTGAATTCGGTGGAAAATAGCCGTGATTGTGTAATATTTTTTTTTATTATTTAATGAATATATTTGTTGATCTTCTCGCAAGTGTCACAGTCAAGAGTGGCAGTTTATTTTTTTTCTTCAATAGCATAGCATACCTACCTACCAGATAACCAGCGTGGTAAAAAAATAAGGGTACCTAATAGAGTTACTGGGTAAACCTATTGCTTATATAGTGTAACCTATTTGTTACAATTAGGAATTGCTCCTGTTCTTAATTAACAGTTGTAATCAGGTCACACTATGATGATGTAATCACGTCCATCACATCAGCTGAAAGACGTCCACTGCTGAAGAGACATATTTGGGGAGCTCAAATGTTGTCACAACGACCGGTATTAAAATATTAATAAAATGAAGTGTGATTATCGTGCGTTTTTGTGCACGTATGCGGGATTGCTCTGCACGCGTGACCCCCGCAAATGTCCATTTCATACAAGTATTTATTGTAATGCTCTGGGAATACGAACGCGGGACGCGTTTTTTTGCATTTTGAAATTTTCTGCGTGCGGAAATAACCCGCATGCGTGATAAAATCCGCACGATATTAAAGACACCCTAATTAATAAAAAGCAATTTGGATCAAAGAAAGAATCAAGCCCTAATGTTTCGAAATGTTACCTATATAGTAGCGACACCGGCCAGCGAGATAGTTCGAAAGATTTACCGTGACCCTTAACCGCAAGGGACAACCGAGGGGACTGAGGCGGCAGGATTTTATTTGATGATTACTCTCATTAAAAAACCATGAAAGCCATCGAGGTGTTTCAATTTAAACGGTAACGAAAAGCAGACATAACTCGATACAATAGAAAAGCCTATGCGGTACGCATCGGATCATGCCGAAGCTACTTAAATACGTGTAACAATGATGATAAAGTGTGATATGGTTATATAAAGCGGGGCGCCTGTCGCGGTAGCCACAACTTGGTTCGTGTGCGGCCGCGCCGGCTCAGGTGTCTGCTAACGTTGCGTTTATGGCTATGCTTGTGTTACTCATTTTTGTTAACCATACTTCATTTTCGTTTCGTAAAATTAATTTAGTAATCAATTAGCTCCCAGATACTGCCAGATACTAGATAGAAAGGTACTCGATTTTTTGCCGGTTTCTTCAACATTTTTTTTTAGACTGATCTTTCTTTTTGTCATGTTTTATAGAGTATTTGTTTTTAAGAATGGCAGATTAGTAGGTATTTCACGCTCGCAAAGAACCACCTAGTATAGCGAAGCTTAGTTCTTAAGGCCAATGGTCTGTTGAACATCTGGCCTGAGTTAAATGCCATTTTCTTTGCGAAATATCAATTGATTTATGTATGCTATGCACATCTTTAAAATAACACTTAACCAGCATTTTTTTTTATGTAATCATATACTTCTAAAGATAAAAGCCGTTTAGAAGGTTTCAGAAAGTTACTGTTTTATGCCATTTTAAGAGAGCAAGGGCCCTTAAGCGTATACAGAGCTCAGTTCAGTTGGTATGGATTCCTAGTTCGCTAAACGACGTCTGACCCTCTTTGTTAGCATGTCTAGAATTATTGTAGATCCCAAGGCAGTTGGCAATTAATAAAGCTGATGAAGATTATTCAGATTAAAGGCGCGTTTATTTAGAACTTTGTAGAACGGTTTATAGTAGAACTTCGCTGTATATTCTTAATTTAAATCATCTTCATTCATCTTTTTCTTTCTTGCTTGACTGAACCACTGAATATTATTCCTGATTGTACTATGTGAGTCATCTAAGTACTTAATTATTACTGGATTCTTACAAGAAGGTTCACCTCGCCTAAAGTTACCCAAAGCGTGCGGACATGTATTTAGTGAAATTCTAACAGATAAGTACCTGAAAACGGCAGGTAGCACAGGTAGTTGCAGTTCATCCACAAATATAAAATGGTCAACAAAATATGCGATTTAATGGAATTTGAACTTAGACATCTTTGGTTCCATATTAAATTCAATCGAATGCAAAGATGTGTCCATTTCTAAGTGTTCTACAGTGTGACTTAACTTTTTAATTAACACCGTGGACTTTTGAAAAGTTCACGGTGTTAATTACAGCTGCATGTAGCTGAATGTAACAAAACTAAATAATTATAAGATGTCACTGGTCTGACTGTGCGTTTGAATAGCATCCAATACGTACAATGAGAATTCGAGAAATGTATCATTTGTTACGAGAGAGGTGCTGCTTGCTTTATTGTTGATAGGTTCGCGCTTGACCGCTATCTCACCTGGTGGAAAGCGACGATGCAGTTGACGATGGAGCGCGCTTACCTAGAAGTAACCTATTCACTAAGATATTCAGATTAAAGCCATCAAGGAGACAGATGCACTAGATCGGAATTCTATTCACCAGGTTTTTTTTTTCTGTAGGTATCAGTAAATTGAATGCGGCAGACTCTCTTTATCTGAAGCCCTTCAAATACATTTTCCCTCCAGCTCCGTAACCAGCGCGGTAGGACATTACGATATGACTGATCTTTAAACTAATACGTAGTCTAGACGGTTATTTCCTTCTTACGTTCGTTAACTTTGTATTAGGTATATGTACGGGTAAGTGTCGTAGATTAAACAGCTCAGTCAGCCAATAGTAGAATTTCCTTGTTCGAATCAGTCGTTATCAAACGTTATACTCGTATATCGATATCTGAAATATCAATTAACGTAGGGACATCATTAAGTAAAAAAACCCGTACGTCAATTGTCGTAAGGTACATTTTTAAATTTTAGTTAAATGTCTCTTATGTCAATTCTTATTACAGGTATCGATATGATATACTTAACGTTAATCAGACGTTGCAAATTCTTACTATCGGAATATTCTTACTTATACATGACTCCGTTCCGTGTATTTTCACAAGCTGTCAAGGCGATCCATTTTACGACCAAACGAACTGTGTTAAAGGGATGGAGCTACATATATAGGATGCTTCATCCCTCTTTCGCGCTCGCACGCCGACATTTTAACACGTCGCACCTTTAAAACAAAAGTGGCACTATACCAAAAAAGTGTTTTTCAACAGTCATAAAGTTTTGAGTGTACCTACTTATTTACTCGATAAGAAATTGCGAATCAATTACCTACCTAGGAACATTAACAATTGGAACAAAGACTTTGAGAATCAGTGATTGGGTTGTGAGCGAGGGGCCTTAAGGCCCCTCGTCCTGTATAAGTGCAACATCCGATTTATTTTTATTCTCGGATCGGGAGACGTAACAAAGTGCGCAGAGGTTATTGCTCTTGGTTGCTCCTTATCTACTTACGTCAACTCCGACTTCCGCACGGTACACACGCCACCGCGCGTCGTCGCCGCCGCGCGCCGCCCGGCCCTTCCCAGCCCGATCGGTTAGCCCACGGATTTGTACTAAGTATTAATTACTTACATGTATTTTCACGCGTTTCGGTTTTCGCATAACCTGAAACTAATGTTGTAGATGCGTTGAGAGTAGACTTCTATAGTCGTAGCTCGTTTAAAAGGATTTCATTCGGTGGATGGATTCTGTGGCCACGCCACGGTCTATCTTATTGAAATTGTCCCTTTTACCAAGTTTTTTAATTTTTTTATGTAAGTATACTTATGTGCGAATACATAACGAGCCTTTTGCAATGTAATTTGTCAAATGGTGCCTCAATTTCAACGCACAATGAATACCCATTAGTTTTTGACAGAAATAATGATTTTATCCTCATTCCAACTGCTGTTCAGAGTTAAATTTTGTACAGTACAAAAAGTACACCACATTCGTCTAGGTCACGGTAATATGACCGTGCCTAGGTACTCTTGTAATAACGAAATTAAATAGTACCTGTCATCGACAGGTCGCACTCGTCTATTACTGCCCCCGACACGGGCTACGGAAATTAATTTATACTATAACCTAATATATTTTAATCGTTTATACTGCCCTACTAAGCGCAAAAGCGGTACCTATCTCAAAAAAAAATCGTAAAGTAAATTTTTATGCCATCGGATAGCTCTAAAAAATACGCATCTAATAAACTAAACCTTTTAGCGGTATCTTGTTTAATTAAAACATATAAAAATACCCTTAAGAAGGATTTTCCTATCTCAGTTTTACCTTAAATCACTACGGGAATTAGACGGAACTTAAATTATAATTGTATAATTACTAAGCGGTGTAGCAGTATCTCATGAAAAAGGTATATCCACATACATTTTTGATATTTCAACTATTGTAGTAACAAATACATCCAATATAATATATAAATTCTATGTAATAAGCAAAAAAAGTCAATAAAGTAAAATAATAAAGTAAAATAAAGATAATTTTACTAAAGTCCAATTATCTCAAAACTCAAAGTGAGTTTTGAGATAATGTTAGATACCGCTTTTGCGCTTAGTTGGGCAGTATAGTGCTTACAGACATTAAATTTCAAAGGAATACGCGATACTACAATATTATTACATTCCGCTGCAGATAAATTAATACAGATTTCCAGGAAATGTGATCTATTAAATTTCTCGCTTCCGAGGAATAGTTAGTTGGATGCTTCTAACGGTAGGGAACTGTATTACCCAATAAGGGGTCGTCCATAAATTACGTCACACGATTTTCGTGATTTTTTGCCTCTCCCTCGTCCTTATCACTGCTGGTCACATTTGTGAGACTCCCCTCCTCCCTAGTGTGTCACATATTTTGCAAATTTACATTTATACCGCGTGCATCGAAAGACTGAAACAATTTGCCTACTGCGGTCTTCCCGTCCGGTTATAATTTGGGTATCTTCAAGGCTAGAGAGAATAGGCTTTTAATAAACTATTGCGCCTCACCATCAACGATTGCATCACTGCTTACCATCAGGTGGGATCGCAGTCAAGCACTACTTTATAAGAGATAAAAAAAAACATTTAGAAATTATTGAAAGAAAACAGCGGTTCTGAAATCGGTTTTATTTCCATTTAAGTAACTTATTTTTTGATAAAATTAACATCAAATCTAAAAATGAACAAAACAAAACAAAAAAAACGATTCAAGACTAGGTTTTGAGCTTTTCGTAAAGTAATAGTTTAAAGTTCGTGTTTTTAACACTTAGATTGTAATGGATTTTGAAATGTGGCGTCACGAAATTTAGGACCGCTCCCACCCCCTTGTCACACAATGTCACACTTCGTGGACCCCATGCCTTCCCCTTAACGTGTGAGTCGTGTGACGTAATTTATGGATGGCCGCTAAACTCCCTAGGATTCATGGGGTGCTTAGCCATTGCTGAAAGGTGGTACATAGTTACTATTACGACCTGCCGCAAATACATCATGTTCGTGTTGTATGCAGTAATATACACAGTATACACAGTACTCACATACAGTTACAGTAGTGACACTTTTATTAAGCAGAAACATTTATGGCGAGAGCAAATAAAACGATTTTAATCATAGTTGTTTCCCAATAAAATTAAACTTTACTATGTTGAATTGGAAGTGCAAGAGACATTCCATCAACTTTAGGGATACTCTGACAAGCGCTATCTGTAAACTTACGATTGAAAAAAGAAATATGGTGCGGTCTTTGTTTTTGTAACAAGTGCTTTATGGCGTATACTCCCTTGAAAATCTGGCCAGAGTTACATGCATGCATTACTCGTGCTGCAGCCTAGGTGGCGGCGGAGAATCTGTGCATTTAATTCCGGCCAGCTGCGTTCGGATTGGCTCGGATAGAGCCCCGCTAACTTTTTTAATCCATTTTCTTAGCGAAAAATTAATTGATTTACATAATGCTATGTACCTACATTGTACATTCTGAAGAACACTTACCTAATCAGATTTTTTTTTGTGTTAACATTAATATTTCCAAAGATCATAGCCGTTTGAGAGCGAGTAGGGAAAACAAGCGATAAAAAATATCATGTTATTTTTTGCAAAAGATTTAGTCATACGAATAAATCACTGGCACTGCTCGGGATCTAAGGACTTAAACCATGTCTTTGTATGAATATCTAGTTAATTTGTTTAGCATCAGCATATGGATGATGTAGGTACCTACCTACTTATTCTAATGTTTTTGTAGTATTTAGCAAATGTAGTATTTAGCTACCTATACGTACTTTCTCGCCAAACTTCAATGAGGTAAGTAGCCAAAACTACAATTTTTTTATTTTTTTTTATAATGGATAGGCTCGCGTTTGACCACATTAAATTCTCAGCTCCAATTTACCGAGATTGCGCCTGTTTGTTGCGCAGAAACTTGAACTACACAACACCAATTATAGGTTAGATACAAATTCACAATGTCCAATAAATAATCAATTTGCGATTAATTGAAACAGCCACTGAACGAAACGAAGAAATCCCGCCAAAAACTTCTTAGAGCGGCGGGATTTTCGCGTTCTATTTTCAATTGTTTCTTTTTTTTTTCATTTATCACAGACTCGATGAAAAGTGCCAGCGTCCTGCTGATCTGTGTACAAATCACACAAATCAAATGTAATCTGTGCTCGACAATACCATTGCATAATGCAATTTTGTTGACGTTGCTGTACCTACGTCTAATCTAAACGTCACATGTCGCTGTTGCTTCATTTAATTTTGTTACCCGAGATGCACGTCACAAGTTCACAACTAGGGATTGCAATCCCCGGTACGTTTTTCGATTGTTGTTGTGGTTTGGTCCAACATGTTTTTTTTTAATATTTCATTTAGCTGTCTTTAAATCAGCTTGGCAAAAGACTGTAAAACATGATTATATCAGACTAGCTTTTGCCTGCGCGGCTTCGCTCCCGCTCTTCCCTACTCCACCCTACTCTACTCTACTCTACCCTACCCTATGCGTACTACCCTACTCTACACTACTCTACCCTACTATACACTACTCTACCCTACTATACCCTACTCTACCCTACTATACTCTACCGAACTTCACATAAACCATCTACTAAATAGTCCGAACAAAGCCTAAACATTTGGTTTGGATAGCTAAGCCCGTTCTTGAGTTATAAAATTACAACGAAAAGTGGCATTGATTTTGAAATATTTATATAGATAAGTATTCCAAATTGACGTTTATTTTGTCACTAGTGAAATTGGGGCCGCATGTGAATGTTTTATCCAAATGGAATTAATATTAACTATGGTTAAGCCGTATCGAAAGTCGATCGTGTCATTTAGAAGAACTAGGTATCTAAGTGGACCACGAGTAGAGGATTTCATCCCAGGATCACGCACGTTTTCCAGAACCGAAATTTTCGGGATTATATTTCACAAGTCCCGGGATTCGCGAGACTAATAAGTAATAATAATTTAGATAGTGATATTGATGTTACGGTTTTGTTTTGAAATCCAAGCAAGATGCCAAAAAAAAAAAACATTATTCGGGTAACACAAAAGATAAACAATAAAAACAAATATGATAACAAAGAAATAGATATAGTGATGTTACGGTTTTGTTTTGAAATCCAAGCAAGATGGCAAAAAAAACAAACATTATTCGGGTAACACAAAAGATAAACAATAAAAACAAATATGATAACAAAGAAATAGATATGTAGATAAATCTACGTGAAATCAGTTTGTTTTGGCTTTTCCAAGTTTCTGCGAAAAATATAAAACAGCATGAAAATTAGCTCGAGAACCATAATATAAAGAAACTGATTTTTGTTAAATTAGTTAATTAATGAAATTAATCTCTTTGGGGTAAATTCCAATAAAGGCTGTAACTTGCCCTGTGCGATCAGACCACCGCCCACTGTTAAACTTATTTTTAATAATGTTTGTCCTGTATTTTTGTTTATGTGGTGTACAATTGTGCGCCCGGGACTTACAGCTTAGTACGACAGTTATTCAGTGTGGCCAAGCTTCAAACGATTGAGCCTAGTACGTATGAGTTACCTAAGACTCTACTGACTGTAACCTAGCCATAAGGCAACTACCTATTACCCTAGTTACCCTAACGCCCTAACCTGTCATACAAACCACACCAAAACGTAAGTTACGTTTGTTTTTCGTGCAGGAAGTCTGTTGCCAGGAGACCTAAGGTAAATAGATGACGATTAATATATTACCATAATTAACTTGATTAAATACAATTTTTGTGGTCAATTCACATTTATACTTATTTAGATGTGTGTTGTGTGTGTATCGAACCGATGAGGTGAAGATCTCAGTAGGTCACTAGTTAGCGCTGACGATGTGCCGGTGTCGCCCGGCATGCGGAACGAATGTATGTCGCTCTTGATGCTGACGCTGTGATGCTGTCGCTGGCGCGTGTATCCTGTTCATGATTGATGATGGTTCAAACTTTTAAGTAATCGTCGATAATTAAGTCATTTTCCATCGAGTATACACATCCTCTCAGGACTGTTTAGAACATCATAAACAAAAAAATTTTCAAATATTGGTTCATCAGATTTTCATGCAAATATAAAAATATGTATTTAAATTGAACGTTCTGAATGTTACGAATACGAAGTCTATGCGAAGCAAGCGATAGTACAATAGAGGAGAGGTGCGGAGATCGAGCGCGGGAGGCGTAGGTGGGTACAGCAAAATACAGAGATGAAATGTGTTAGAACAACGAAGTCTTTAGGGGTTTGTTTTTGGTCATAAATGTATAGTTTTTAGTCATAGAACAAAAGTTGTTGTTTATGATGTTATGAGTAGTAATACAGTCCTGCAATGTTGTCAGTGGTTTACAAACAACCCTGTATACTAGCTTCTAATTTAACGTTTTATAAGTGCTCATATAGGCTATGTGAAATAAAAACATTACGAATTTGCATTATTTAGTCAGAACGTGCTTTTTCAGTGCAGTTTAAACAAATGTGCAACAAATTGACAGCTTGCTTGGTGATGAAACCATTTTATGTGTTATTTCTCCATTAAGTTGGGTTAGTTATGTAGATCATTTATAGAAGTGCCTAGTTAGGTAGTCTATTTTAGAACAAACAGTATACCTACTTCAATTTTTTCTTGTTATTATTGCCAAAAGACAAATAAAATTGATTTTGACAAGCTTTAGTGACTTTTTTTTTACCGCTTTTCAGTATTAATACAGTCCCGGGGGTTTCCCGAGATCCCGGTTTTAATTAAAAATAAACCCGAAATCCCGTGATCAGTGATTCGGGATCGCAGATCGAATCGTTAAAGTCTTACGCAAACAGTGACTTGGTTTTATACTATGTATATTCGCTCATAGTTGCACCATTATTTCTTTATGACAAAAATGTGATTGCGTGCCAAGTTATGACACCCCGACAACAAAAACAAGTTAGGTTCGAAATGGATAGTGAGGGCTAGTCGTCGATCAAATCAACCTAACTAACTTCCCGTCATCCTCTTCATATTAGGCTCGTTTGAACCTTTCAGACAGAAATAGAGGCGGGGTACCATCGTACGAAATATACAAAACTTCTGCGACATTAAATAAAGTATCAAGACACTTTGAATAAATTAGTCTTATTAGTTTTAATATAGTAGTTTGCACAACAATGTGTGGGTATCCCAGCCACTGAGTGAGAAGAAGAAATGAGGGGTTTTAACAAGCCAAAACCTCAAGGGTTTTATTCATATCAATATTTCATGAAAACTTAATATTTTAGGGCTGTGATAACATAATCAAAGTCCAAAAACACAGTACCGAATACTATTAAAATATTTAGATGCAAACCACACTGTAGAGCAAATTATAAAAATAAGTTGTGACTAGTGTCTGACCAAAACACGATTTTTAGCCGAATCCGAAACTGCAACCGCAAGTTCGGCTCCTCTTCCAGTTTCGGCCGTAAACGATACTGAAGTAACAGAAAAACCGTCGAAACTTCAAAATAATTTATAATAATTATGTTTCAAAATGGTTATTATGCTTATGTCTTAAAAAGTGTCCTATGAAAGTTTAATGAAGTTTAGTAAATTAATAAATCGACGATTACACAAAATTTATAACACAGACGTACGAGACAGTCAGTCTTTAGGCATAGCCGTCATTTTAACTCGTCAATCTCTATAGGTACGAGTATTTAAAGGAAAAAACGGAAAGGTTTACTTATTTTCGATATTTACAAAATACTCTATGAAAAACTTATTATTTACGTTCTTGGATAAATACGCTATAAACCCGCGGATTGCCGGCGTTCGCTGGCCCGAAATCACGCGCGAACGCCGGCGTTCGCATGGGGAGAACCCCAAGTTTCGGTCGAGCCGAATATTGGCGGATTTCGGCCGAAACAGATTCTCCGGTCGATTTCTAATGGTAACACTTTACACACCTAGTCCTGTATTTTTGATGATATGAATGCTTAGTTTGTAGTATTTATAGTAACTAATAATAAAGCGCAAAGAGGCGGGGTGGGTGCATATGCACTGTAGGGGCGAGGGGTGTGGCCGGCGTGCCATTGGCCCGGCGCGCTGATTCTTGCATAACGTGCAAGGGTTGTTACCGCTATAGATAAGCGATAACAGTGATCATCGAGCTCGATTACCCGGGCCTCGATGTCTAATCGTATATTTGTCTTCAATATCTTCAAGCGACGCGGGTAGTAGACGGAAGGAAGTCTTAAAATAAAAATGAAATTAGATACTTTTGATTTTCGAAATAGATAGGTGGTACTGACATAATTTTTAATTTCATCGATGAATTATGTTAGTGGTAGGTACGTAACTCATATCGAAATTCTGATCCAGTCTTTCCAAAAATAATGAATCCGTCAAAAAAAAATTTTATCATGAATGAAGGGTAGCATCATCATTCGGCAAAGGTTTAGTAAATATGGTACCTGTTTGATCAAAAAATGCTTTGTTTTATCTACATTTAAATTTTTTACTAGCAAAACTAATTAACAAATCGAAAATTAATAAAAAGTAAGTCGAGTCGGATATACCCGAATCACGATGTGCCGCTATCTGTAACTAGCTTCTGCCAGCGGATTCGCCTGCGTGCATTTTGGTTTCTCCATACAAACTTTGGACCCCGTTTTACCCCGTTATTATTTATTTATTTAAACTTCATGTACAGTAGTGGTACATAGGCGAACTTAATGCAACAAGGCATTCTCTCCCAGTCAACCTTTGGGTTAAAAAAGAGATCACTGTGGTAGGTTTGCACAATAAACAAATAACAAATAATGAAAACGGAAAAAAAAATTAATAGGTTATTTATATATACATAATAAACTAAATAAATACTATGAAAAATATCAAATCTTAAAGAGAATTTAATAACAATTCTGACGAAGAACAAACTAAGGTTGAGAGGACTTCAAGTAGTAGTTCCGAATTTTACGTTTGAAGGAATATTTACTATCGGCTTTTTCTCTCTTTCTCTCAGAAAGTCTCTAGGTCTGACATTATGAAAAAAAATGGATGGAGCACACTTGTGCCAAGAGTTCGAATGATACATTACAAACACACGTTACAAGTCGGTCTGTGTCGCCGTATTGTAACAAGATCGCCTCGAATGATACATTACAAACAAACGGTACAAGTCAGTGTCCGCCTTAAGAGAAGCATTTTCCTTACTTAGTTTTTCTTTTTAATATTTACCCAGGTAAAAGCTATTAGAAAAAAAAAAAACATTCAATCTGTTTTTTTTTTGAAGCAATAACTTTCTTCCTACATCATTTTCCCTTTAGAAAGGAAGTATATTGGCTTCCGCCGCGTCGTCTGGCACGAATCTATTTCTAGGTAAACCAATTTCCTTAAATGTATATTTTTAAAACTTAAGTTTTTCGTGAACAGTCATGCGGTTGGGGAAACCGCATGACTGTTCACGAAAAACTCGAAAATCACAACCAGATACTACCAACATAGTGATTTTAGGTAGGTAGCTGCCTGTATTACGCCCATTTCCGCTATACAATATCGCTCACGATACATTTATTTACAACACGTTCACACTTTGCTACACTACATATTATTGGCTAAATTGTGCTATGAACTCTAGCTAAATTATATTACTAATCTGAAATGAGCTTAATTATAATACACACATTTATAGTACAGAAAAGCCAAGAATTTTATGATTTGAATCACGCGTGTCGCTATTTTTAGATAATCAAGCAGCAAGAAATTTCTATACATTGAAATTTTCAAACTCTACCTGCCCATTATTACTTCTCCAAAATGTACCCATGCCCTCATGATAGGCACCTAACAACCGCTAAAAAGGATACGAGACGTATTCGTATTCTGTATTGATGTCCCTTCTTTTGCCTTCATTCTAGTGAACTACCCATCCTGAGTTACCTGAATGTATTTAACGTCCGTTTTTTTTTTTAAACTGGGACCTCCTAAAGCTTTGGCTATGCTTTGAAATTAGTTATCGTTAACAAATGTTGGTTTGTCTTTTTTTTACATTGTTGCCTTTCTAATTTGGATGATCAATCGAAATTCAATTCAAAATCTACAACAATGACAAACTCTTGTCTCAAATTTCTATTGTGCCCAATGTCACAGGTGTTGTATTTGTTGACTTTTCGGCAGCCTATGACACAGTCAACATCAAACGTCTCCTACTGAAGGTCGGCGAGCTGACAAGGGATACTGGTTTCGTACATATTCTTAGCGCTATTTTAAATAATCGTCGCTTTCAAGTTCATCTTGGCCACAACAAAAGCAGGAGGCGCAGTCTGAAAAACGGCCTACCTCAGGGTAGCGTGTTAGCTCCTACGCTCTTTAATATTTACAAAAATGATCAGCCTAGCACACCGCAAACAACGATTCTTATATGCAGACGATCTTGCTTTAGCCGCTCAGACCTACATTCGAAGCGGCCGAAGAAAAATTGACGGCAGCCCTGGAAGCACTTGGCAAACTTTATGATGAAAATGCACTACAACCAAATCCTTCCAAGACCCAGTCGTGTGTTTTTCACATTCGTAACCGTCAGTCAAATAGGACTTTAAGTATAAAGTGGCAAGGAGTTGACATAGAACACTGCTCTCAACCTATATATTTGGGCATTACTCTGGGTAGGTCCCTGACATTAAGTCTTAGGCAGTGAGACTTAATGTCAGGGAAACAAAACAAAAAGTTGGTACTAGAAACAATATCCTTCGCTGCCTTACCATCCAGCACCTGGGGAGCAACACCAAAAGTTCTTCGCACTTCAGGCCTCTATACCTTTCTTTTTCGGCTGGAGAGTTTGCATGCCCAGTGTGGCATCGTTCCGCCCACGCTAAAGAAGTAGACATAGCGCTGAATGATACCTGCCGCTACGTAACGGGGTGCTTAAAACCTGGGGTAGGTTTTAAGCACCCCGTTCTTGTGATGTTGTACCCTCTAGCAGGTATAGCACCTCCAGAAGTTCGCCGCGAGATAGCTAGCCGCATCCAGAAGAGTAAACAGGGACGAGACGAATGTCGCCCCCTGCATAAACACCAACTAATACCTGCACGTTTAAAGAGCCGTAAAAGTTTTATGCGATTTACGACCTCTTCGAAAGACAGTGCAGAGGACGAGAGATGCATGCTGTGGAGGCAGAAACATCCAACTCCTCCACTTTTTATCACCCCATCGGAACATCTTCCCCCTGAACACGAACTACAGTGGCCAGTTTGAAATCTCTAAACCGACTGCGAACCCAGGTTGGCCGCTGTAACAACAATCTGGCCAAATGGGGTTTCCTCGACCCATCACTAACACAGTGCCAGTGTGGAGCCTCTCCACAAGACATGCGCCACCTGCTATGCTTCCCATCCTGTGTAATGACTTGCAGTTTTCAAGATCTATACGAGGCCAACAATAGAGCTGTACAGGTTGCTAAATATTGGTCAGAAAAAGTCAAAGCATTTATTTCAAATAGACCATTTTCCAGGCACTTTTGAATAGTCAAATGTCGGTCAGTCTAAGAAAAGTGAAGCTAAATTGCACGTTCCAAAGCGTAGGTCTCTATGGAGAAGAACGTGCAAGAAACTCCATGGACACTCTTTTAAATCATATTATGTGTTACATATAATACTTGGTTACATATATATTGGTTAAGTATAGTTTGTGAGTGTCGACACGAAAAGAAGAAGAAGAAGAAGATTGTGCCAAACTATTTTTTTTATCGAGCTGACGGTTCCTATTTATAAATTCTTTGAAGTATGCTGGATAGCTAATTAGAAATACCTGGATACTCGTATCAAAAATATGTGAACTCTTCTTTCTCTGTTTTCTCGCTTTGGTGCGTTTAATAATTTTCATAAAAATTGTAAATAATTACATAAATGGCCTTCCAAAGCTACTAATGAATAATACTAAAGTTACCCTCCTAGCAAGATCACGTAATATTGCAACGTGGGGGGTGCGAATCGGTGACCTCAACAGTCCTTGCGTAATCTTTTGGGCTGTTTCTGTCCGCCTCTCCTATGCGCTTTGAGATGCCTCGGAGAATTACAAAGAGAACAGGTTCTAAAACGATTTCTAAAGATCCTTCCAGGGCTTTGGTTCGGTAATAATTGGAATCTAAGTATAGTTGGCGGATTTTGAAGCATCGCCTTTGAAGGCAGGCGCAATGCAGCTTCACTCCACGAACATCCCACCACAGATATTGTACCTACAGTACTCTCTATTCAATAATCGCCGCCTTTGTAAAGCACCAAACGGTTATGTCAGAGTTGGAAATCAACAGGTTGGATGGCGCTTTCGAACATTGCGAGTTCCGAGTTGTGTAATTTTTTTATGACAGGAATAACTAAAGAAAAGTGCCATAATTTGCCTTCAGATAGACAAGGCGCGGGGTGTCCTTGCACAAGGTAGGGTTGTTCATTACAGAATTCAGATTATTTTGAAGATTTCATGTTTTTGACCAGAACTGTTGCATCTGTTGTAACTGTTGTTTAACCCGGGGTGATGGGGGTGGAAAAGTGTTACACGGACGTCGGGGTGGGTCTCACAGACCCGTTCATTAGATTACAAATTATCCAATACATTATAAATAATAAAGTTAATATTTTATTTGTGTTTAGTTTTTGAGGTATTAATGTAAATAAATTAAACAGAAATATCGTTTTATAATATGTTTTGATCATATTTATTAGACCTTTTAAAAATAACGACTGGTACTACACCCGGCAATAGATGGATTATGTTTTCGGCTCTGGTCCTGACATTTTGTCGAAAAGGCGTCTCATATCACATTGTACCGTCTTTGCCACGATAAAAACCCGCAGAACATTCACGGTTTGCGTTTGAAGAACTAGCCGATCCAGATATCCAATACTCTACCAGCGAACAATTTCTATCCGATAGCATAGACAGTGGAATGTCATCATCAAACTCAGACTTTGAGATATCTTGCTTTGTGTCACTAAGATTACTACGCTCATTCAAGCGATCTTCGTCATCAGACATCTCCTGGTCAGACAAATGAGAATCAGAGTCAGACTTGTAAATTCTAAAGAATACGCTGCCGTTCCGTATCTTCTCGCTCCTTTTTTTACTAAGAACCTACAAAATACACAAATTAAACTAAATATCAGCAACTTTAATTGTAAACAACAACAAAAAAACAAATATAAAAGGATAAATACACGGATATTAAATAAAATGACATCTATACGAATTGGCGCGAAATTGTTACACGAACTGCGGGGTTGGGTCTCACAGACCTTATTCAATTTTGAGATCGTATAACTCCCACTGCGGCTGTCGCACGTCAAAAGTGTTGCCTGCGATGCATAGAACAACTCAACAGTTCCAGCTATTGAGAAGAACAGCAACGTCACATGCATATTAACCGAACTAGAAGCGATATAAAATGTGACGGGTCTCACAGACCCAACCCCCATGACGCCGGGTTAACTGGCTCCGCCGTTTTGAATGAAAGTATCCATTGCTTCAATTTAAATATACAGCTTCTCATATCAGCTGAATATAAATATTATAATTCGATTGAAAACTGAATGCTTCTTTTCTATCTTTCATGTAAATAGCATTTTACCAGCGACTTCGTTCACGAGAATGTTTTCATAACAACTTATTTTGAAAAAACTACCATAGTGTTATTTCATAATACAACTTGCAACAATAATATTGTCCACGGTTTTAGTTCGTCTATGTTCATTCAGTTGTTCATATATACGCGCGCAAGTTGCGTATATGCACCTGACCTTTTTGAAGGACATTATCAACATGATGTGGACAGAATAGTCTTCTTATTATTTTGTAGTATTTTCTTAACTTTTTTGCTAGGACTACCTTCCGGACGCTGCTTACGCTAACTTAACTTACACCAACCAAATCTTGAAAGCACATCTTTTGAGAATGACTAGAATGAGCAAAATCACTTATATAACACCGCGATACTAATTCACCACCCCATGGTCAGGTAATGTGTTCTTTGAATGCGGTCCTTTGTCATATCATTAGATCCGCTCAAGGGGCCCCTTAAAATATTTTTTTTTTTCTTTCTTATAAGTTCACAGAATGAATAAAACTTTGGCTGACGCTTAAGGTTAAAAAAAAAAATCTCGCAAATTACTTTTTTTTACAATAACCGTTAGTTGCCAAATAATGCAAACGTTTGTAACCAGAGATAGTATTTAATTTAACCCTTCTAGATGTCGGACAAAATGTTTTCTACTGCCCAAAACCTGATCGTCAATTAATTCATATTTCGGAGGGGTTGCCACTGAAAGCGGATGCCATCTAACGATCGTAACGACCTCGCGGTATTATTATTTGCGTTATTTATATTTAAAAAACTTGCATTGTTCAGTTAGGTTGGTACTACGGTCCTCTAACCTTTTAGATATTATTATACGTGGATTGTGTTAAAAAACGTTCAATGCTTAAAGACCCTTAGGTAATTATTATCAGAGCGAATAAGCTGTACTAATTTGCTTTTTAAATAATTGCGTATTTAGGTATCTATCTATATCTACTGGAAATCGAGCTGACTAAATGCAGCAAAGCTCTAATAGAGCTTCAGAATAAATCATACATCAACTGCCGATGTCGAGGAGTCGATCAAATTCGATACGTATATCGATTGGATTAGGACACTCATTTCGTCTGAAGCTTAAATTTTTTTGGTAAATTGAATGCTTTATGTATAGAACGCCACAACTAAATCAAATAATTAATTTTACCTGGTTTTTTTGTTATTTTATTATTGTTTGTTATTATTATTACGTTGTTTTATTGTTATTATTAGCTGTAAGTACTTATTACTTTTTGATGTACAATAATTTTAATCTATTCTATATTTTTTTACGCATGTATAGCAACTATAACAAGCTAAGATATTGAAGACATATAATTTGGAAAGTAGAAAATTGGAGCAGGTCCTGAATTGAAAGTAGGCACTTACTTACCCTCAAAATTGATGCTAATAATTTTTACTCAATAGAACTACCAGGGGCGCCGACTCCGTGGGTGCTCGGGGGCTCGAGCACCCATGAGAAATAAACAGTGGGTGCCCGACACTCCTGAGAATAGACTTCAAGAAACAGATCAGTAATCGCCTTTTAGGGATAGGCGTTTTTCCATTACCCGACGACCCGACGACGACGAGCGCAGTGGTTTAAAGCGCCGGTTGAGACGCAAGGGTCGCGGGTTCGATTCCCGCACCAACACAAATGTTTATTGATAAAACAGATATTTGTGTTAAGTCTGGACTCTGGGTGTTTTGTGGTACTTTGGTTGTTCCTGTTTTCCATAGTACAAGAGAAAACCTTAGTTTGGGAAGCAATATGTAGGTAAGCTATTTGTCGGTCGGTCGACTCGGTCAGTGCGCACTTCACTTCTCACATTTTCTAATCATCAAATAAGCATGAGCCACCTATGAGGGTCTAAAAGCCGGTGCCCCTTATAGAAACCAATATTTAAAGAAAGTAGGAAACTAAAATGACATTCCATTTTTTTTTAAAGTCTCGCCATGTCGGAGCCAGGAATCGAATGAACTCGGACGAAAGTTTAAAATATAAGTTTGAGAAGCAAGCGAAGTTTATAATATTACTAGCTTATTGCTCGCGCGGCTTCGCCTCCGTTATTCCCTACTCCACCCTACTCTACCCTACTCTACACTACATTACTCTAACCTACTCTACCATACTCTACCCTATCCTACCCTACCCTATTCTACCCTACTCTACTCTACACTACTCTACCGTACTCTACCCTATTTACCCTACACTACCCTAATTTTCATTCTTGTTTTTTCAAATGTACCTTCTCCTCACAATAAAGAAAACACACAGCTAAAAAATAATTAGCGAAATCGGTCCAGCCGTTCACGCGTGATGGCGTGCCCAAGGATATATGGATTCATTTTTATATATAGGTATAGATCTCACCAATGTGACAATGTTGTGTGTTATGTGCAGCAAAGGGGTATTAAACTTTTTTTTTTCGCCATTATTGAAACCTAGGTCGTCATATCTTAAAGGACTGTATGAGAAATCAAAAATATGTAAAGAATTATGTCTACCAACCGTAACCAAACGAAGTTAAACGCACCCTAAATCTTACTTTTACACTGCATTTTTACCCGGAACAACTTGGATACCGTCTTTACCGTATTGGCAATATTCCGATGGTCATTGTGCTCGCCACACTAGATACAAAGCACAGCATATTCTTCGACAGCTCTAAACATGTACAATTAGAGTGAGACTATTTAGTAAATCGCTATTGCTTTTTATCAGGCGTTATTTTTCTCATTGTTACAATATACTGCACGTTTTCTCTAATAAGTTATTCTGAGTCCCTCGACGAAAAAAAGAAACTCGAAATCTCGTAAAGAACTCGAGTTCTCAAGTCATCTTAAGGCTTATAGTCCCTTGAACCATCTGGCCGAAATTGAATGGACGCAACTCGCACCCGCCAAGACGGCAGTACGCATATCTGTGCATTTATTTGCGGCCAGCAGCGACTGGAAAGAAATATTGATTTACATAGGTATGCTATGTTCACTTTGAAGAATATTTAACCACCAATTTTTATTTGTAAAATTTTTTCTAAAGATTTAAGCCGTTTCGAAGGAGTAGGAAAAAAGTTGCGAAAAGTAGCGAAATTGCTAGATTTTTTTTTTTGACAAAAGTATTAATAGCACGAAAAAATCAAATGCTGATAATGTTGTTCATGAATCTATAATAATCAAACCTATAAACCTAGCCGTTACCGAGGAGTAGGCTTCAGAAAGTCACTGTTTTATGGCACTTTTCGGGCACTTGGGCCTTAATTATATTAAGAAAAATAGGTAACGTTTGACAAAAAAGTACTAGCAATGCGGTTACGGTTTAAAGACTTGGTTCTTTTTGCTATTGATTCCTCGTTTTGTCCTAGTAGTCTAAGATCCGATTAAGAACGACCTTCACCGGTCTGTTTAATGGATGAAATGTATTTTATTATAAATTTAGTGTATTAAATAATATAACGCGGGTGGGTTGCCTAAGAAATTCCCGGCCAGACTATTATTAATTAAAAATTGAAAATTTATTTTATTTTTAGAAAAATGCACAACCGTTATCCGTACCAGATTTTTTTGCAGACAACACTATAACATCGTATTCGTAATGAAACAGCGTTTATTTTGATATAGAATTTGTTGTATATAAAAAAAAAACACACCTGTTTATACATACCTGTTTATACCTGGCAACCCATAGCTATGCCAGGAAACAAATAGGCAACCCAACATTTTTATGTTCTAAAGGCTTCACTCTTTCGGTTAGTATAAAATTTATTCGTTAAACACACCGGTGCATTTTTCAAAAAAAAAAAAAAATGTTTGGCCAGGAATTTCTCAGGCAACCCACCCGCGTTATATTATTTAATATACTAAATTTATCATAAAATAGGTTTCATCCATTAAACAAACCGGTGAAGGTCGTTCTTAACCGTATCCTCTACTATAGGTTTTATTACTGGCGAAAAGAAAAAAATAAATCATGCCAATACTTTGCATTGGATTATAATATCATAAAATTCGTAGCATTCAAACTCTTTGGCTTTACGAGTATAATATTAGTGTCGATTACGCTGCCACAGATAATGTGCTTATTATTCAATAATTTTATTTCGTCAATATTAAAAGAAAAACTCATAATTTGAGAACTCTCCAACGATTTCTAATTTAAGCATTTGCAGTAGAGTGTTTCTCAAACACTACTTTCGCCTGAAATCCTATCAATATTTTAGCATTAGAGTTTGAGACGTTCTTAACTCAAAATGCATTCAGAAACCTCTATTAGTTAATCTTGATACTTTCTCCACTTGAAAGTACAACCGAGGCGAAATTCACCCGAACGTACAGACGAGGGTGTTATGGAGCCCAGTGCTGCAGTGTAGTGACAAATTTCCACGTGTGTACAAAGACGTTTTTCAATACGCTTGAAGAAATACTTTCTCTATAAATTACGATGCATTTTTGTTCATATTGTACTGAAGAAAAATTTCCAAACTTGCCATTAATTTTAGTTTTGGATTTTAGATGACAGCAGGCTATCGCAAGTATTTTTTACCTCGATCACAATATCTGGCGGCGTAGCTAATAAAGAATTCTCTTCAAATCTTAAATTCGATTTTTTTTACAACTTTTTTCTCGCGCTTAAACTTTGCAGGTTTGCAGGAGAAGGAAAGGTGTCAAAACTTTACAGAAACATCCTAATTAGTCCGGTCACATTCGAGATTACAAAAATTCGGACTCAGCTGAAAATTTTTAGGATTGATCAAAACACCATCTTATGTGAAATTTAAAAAGTCCTCATCGATCCGACACCTGGAAAAAAATTTTCGGTCTCAATGATCACAAAAACTAGTTTTAAGCGATTTTCAGCAAAACGGTAACTTTTTTTTTTCTGACGTAACTACAAAACAGTTTCAGATTTTTTTTCTTATACTCGTGCTACGGGACCTTGTTGCATGCAAAGTGATCCTCAATTTGTTGTCCGTCTGTCTGTCTTTCTGTCTGTAAGTCTGACTGTCTGTCAAGACTACTCAAGACCCTTTATCTCAGGAACGCGTAGAGGTATCGAGTTGAGATTAAAACTCAGGTCTGCGGTCCCTTGAATCTGTGAAAAAATCTAACTTGTAGATTCGGCCGTATAAGTTGCAAAAACGTATATTTCGACACTCGCAAAGGAATCAAAATTTATAGGGTACTTCCCGTTGTCCTAGAATCCTGAAATTTGGCATGAAGCAAGGTCCCCTAGCACGAGTATAAGAAAAAATCTGAAAACTGTTTTGTAGTTACGTCAGAATTTTTTTTTGTAAATATTATCTGATTTATAATTTTTGTGTAAGCTAATTTTATGATAGAACTTACCGTTTAGCTGAAAATCGCGAAAAAGTCGTGTTTAACCTTTGATAAGACTTTTTTTTTTCAAGTGTCGGATCGAGGAGGACTTTCTGATGGTATTTTGAACAATCCTACCAATTTTCAGCTGGGTGCGAATTGTTGTAACCTTACATCTATTTTTTGGTCTAATTTGACTAGACTGTAATAAACATTCCTAAAATCAAACCAAAAATAATAATTAAATAACAAGCTTTTGGCAGTGGCTTTGTTCGCGAAACTCATGATATATTTATAGCCTACAGGACTCGAAAATAATGCAACTACCTATAATTCGTGTATATTAGTGAAAATAGAAAATTTTCAAAATCAATTCAGTAGTTTCAGAAATTATGCCGTACATTTAATTTACCTCTGTATCTATTTATAATATTAGAATACTCGTAATGTCGAGTTCCGTAATATACGAGACATTGCCGGTGAGATAGTGATTTCTGGGATTTCCTCGAAGCATGTGAGTGTCGTGGATGTTGGAGGTCAAATTAACGCCCGCGGACTAAGCAGCTGGTGTAGCCCCGGCACAATGGGAACGTCGAGAGTATGTAATGTGTATTTTGGACACGAGGGGTTGTCTCCCCAAACCCGGCGCGACAACGGTGCACAGCTGCCGTCGACGTTAGAACAGCGTTAGATCCCTATTGGCAACACGCTATTCATGTGTATTATTTATTTACCATTGATCAAAAATGTATTCAATCTCCTTGCAAACTTTTAACGTGAATATTAGCACCTAATTTCTTTTATGATTAATTTTGACAAAATCTTGCATAAGTAATTATGACTCGATAATTTTCTTACTAGGATGCCATAGCTGCTATGGCGTCGCCGTCGTCAGTTCGTCAGCAACCACGGCTAACAAAACATTTAAAATGATAGGTATTCTAACAAAAGAATCGTTTCTGCCGCCTGCCGATGAACAAAAACAGGATCCCTTTTTTTCTAAGTTTCTTTTATTTTGCATCTTCGGTTGCGTTTTGAAGGTCGCGGTCACAGCCGCAACGCGGATATTCAAATATGGACGTTTGTATATGAAAACATGGACTATGGAGCCTATGGATCTAATTGTTCAGCTTGTTGGAGAATTTTGAATAGGTAGAGAGTAGAGCACATTTTTATATTTTTCTGAAGGGTGCGCCTACTTTGTTCGTAAAAAATAGTCAACTTGACGATTTTTAAATTAATACTTGTACCTATTTGACAACTAAACACAGTTATTTAATCAGTTCGGCGATATTGCCGAATGTTTAATTTCGACCGCATAATGTTTTTTTCAAAAAGTAGGTAATAAAAATTTGGGCACAATAAGACATGAAACTGTAATTTGAAATGACACACTAAGCAGTGTGCCATAACTTGAAATGGCCTTCAAACTTAGGGATGCACTGTAGATTATGGGGCTGGCAGGTATGATTTTCCTAAAAATGTACCTACTTAAGTATAAGTAAATAAGTACCTAGGTCAACAATCCGGCCAAGTTAAGGAAGTCTACTTACCTACCTATTTTATTTTTATTCGGAAAGGATTGCAATCAATAAGTGAATAAATAATACCTACTTAAAATATTTGGAGGAGGTTATCTAAACGCTTAGTTTATTTGTCAAATGAGCTAGTAGTACATAGATCGCATCATTCTGGGCTCGATACCTCCATGAGGAGCCAAGGAAAATACGGGGTCTCTGCTGAAGTCGGCTAGATATCAACATCATCATCGTCATTATCAAATGCTAAAGATGAAGATCAGTCACATGAATATTTCAAACGTCAATGATAGAAATTCCCTAAAACGAAATGCTCCGCATAACTCCGTCGTATTATAGGCGTCTGTATAAGGTACGTCTGTAAGTAAAATAATGATTCATACAATGACGTATATGTATGTGTAGAGGTAGGTATAGCGTCGGTTTAGTGCAAGCGTTCTGGATTGAGCTCTTGTGTTGTGTTTAGTGGGCCCGTTCTCGTCGCTCGTACGCACGCATCGAGTATGCGACGTCCCACCTAAAAAATCGGTCGATACGTTGTAAATATTTCAAAAATACTTTTCCTTTAGAACATATTTTTTTCGTTTTTGTTCTAAAGACAGCGCGGTCGTTACGTTTCTACTTTTTTTTTTGGATTATTAAATTAATATTAGAACTGCCGCCGATAAGCGTTCGTTGATTTGATTCGCGTTGTGGAATATCAGCATCAGCCGGGGCCCAGGATTCTGATTTTAGTAACTTTGGACTTTACCCTCGCGTAAGGGCAGGATAAGCTATTTGAAGGGCGTTTTCTCCTTGGAGCTACGTCTCGTCTACTTGTAATTTTAAGGTGAAGCGGGACACGAGGCGGGCGACGCCTGTACCAGACGAAGTAGGCGGTGTCGGGCGACCGCCCTCCGCGGGCCCCGGCCGAGCGCTGTGGAAAACGCATGGGCGCGGGGCGCCGTCACACGGACCCACTAACAAATATACTTCACGAACCTGTTATCGCTCTTAGTGATTGACCATCAGTTCCATTTTGTCGATATTAGTTATAATCAAATTAATTAGAAATATATAAATTAAGAAAATTCCCTTTGGAAACTACCCCATTGTAAATAAATAATACGTGGCATGAGTATGAATGAAAAACCAACATGTGAGCTTATAACAGTTAACTTTATTAATGGTATTAGCGTAGAAACTGCGTCTAGGGTTAATTTTAATATTCAAAACCAGTTAAAATCTATCTCATTGAACTTTTAAAACCAAAATAGCAAAATTTTCCCGGAGCACAGCAGCGCTTCGGAGCGTGCGTGCGGTGGCGATGCTCGCTGCCTGTTGTCTTGTGGCGGCCAGTGCAGTGCTAACTCAACGCTTAAAGCAGGACTTTAAACACGGTAATAACGCCTAGGTACATGAGATATTCTTATTTTTGATATTTTTAATTCGACTTTTCAAAATATCTATAATAATAATATGCCCGTCACGAGATACATAATATGTAGAAAATCAAAAGGCTAAATAAGAAGAGACTCCACTTTTAAGTTAACGTTTCAGTCATTTGTGCATCTAATACAAATTTTCACATTAAAATTGAACATCTCCTAAAATGTAGAGTTTGACGTGACTAGAAAAACGTGTAGCGCAAAAAAAAAATGATTTCCTACGTGTAGCAATTCGCTTAGCTAATTTTTGTAGGCTGTCTAAGCTGGTAACCGATTGCTGAAAATAAATTTTTAGACAATTAACAGTATAGAGATACAGACAGTCAAAAATGTTGCTTAGAAACTACTTGCCTTCTAAATTATTTTTGATTAAAAACCTGGCCACGGTAGTGCCGACCTCTGGCGCTATCATTAGATCCTTACATGAACAGGTAACAAGGCATGTGGCGCAAAATGAAAGCCACACAAACACTGATGTCGATCATAATTATCCAAGAACTCATATGGTGGAGATTCTTTGCTGCGGTCGACCTGAGTGCGGAGTCTGTTTTTCCAGGTTAGCCATGACAATGTGTACCTAGCTGAGAGGCTCTCCGCGATCGTTTGATTTTGACATCATTTTTTACTATTGTAGGTACAATTCACGCCATGCAATATTGTGCATTTATTGGGTATTAATGCAGATATCGTCTAATGTAAGTAAAAAGAGGTATTATATATAAAAGATGTACAGGTAATACATAGTGAGGTGCTCAACAGTTCAACGACTGCTAGGAAGAGGTTAAAGAGAAGACACGAACGTAAAACTACATTTTTGGGATTCTCTTCTTTGGATGTAGTGTATTTTTTTTTAATGAAATTCACTAATTTATAAAAAATAAACAATCTATAAATAAAATATATAATAATATTTACACTGCTTAGTGAAGCCCTCAAATAAAGGGTTTATATTATATTCCACATTATGTTATTTCGGCTTCTATGGCGTTAAAATGGTCAAAGTATATCAAAATATGGACTCATGTCATATTAAAACCAATTGTCGAAATCAATTGTCAAAGCGAGAGCGGTTTAGGTCGGGAAGGGCCCACGCTGCTTTGTAGCTGCTTGGGTGACAGACCAAAAATAATATATTTATGCATGTATACATCGTATGTCAATATATAAAATAATTAGTAGATATATTATAAATTTCTAAAACCGCAAAAAAATATGGAGAACAAAAGTAAAACGTATGAAACCTAAGCAACACTGGTCGTTGCTACACTCGATATAACTTTAAGATCGATACTTGCGCTTCACTAAGGTGTGGCGTCTCTCCCCGCGGGCCCCGGCTCAGCCACGCCCAGCGCGCGCATTCTCAAACAAAATCCGCAGAAAATGTTGTGCGAGGAATCGAGTAGAGTCTGCGTCGTTCGTTTCGTTCAGTCACGCACGTCACATCAGTTAGGCAGCTCAGTTGAGTAGTGATCTCGATAGCCGACGAACCGTACGCACGGCGCACACGTGCCACTCGCGCCCATCCCTTCTCCGCTCCGCACTCCCGAGCGACCCGCCGCTCGCTCGGTGACGCCACCGTCCGTCGCTACTCCGCCGACGCCGCTTGTGCTCGGTGTCGTTCCGTACGGAGCTTTGCTACATCATACTATATTATGTAATACGAAAATAAACAGCTCAAAGCAACCACGTGTGCGCGCCGGCCGGCTTACATACAAATTCGTAATAATTTTGATCATCCAATTCACACTGAAACATCACATAACATCAAAGAATATAGTGAATTAAATAGGTGAAACAACATTTTTTTTAAACATTCCAATCTTATAATCAGTATTTAAAAAACTTAAATATTATTATCGTGACTTAAGATAATCAGAAATATAAACAAGTGAAAATGTCTAATTCTGTGGAACAACAGTTTAGCGAGCTTAGTTTGTCACAAGAGGACCATGATCAATATGAACCAGAGGATCACCAAGACCAAAGGTTAGTACCACGCGATGAAAACGATTTACCATAACGTTACAAAGGATTTACCTGCCGTACCTAAGAAATAGGATTTTAATTAAATATACCAAAGAAATTTGAAACCTATTTGCAAATAATTGCGCGAAATTTTTTGATTACATTTTATCTAAGATAGTCAACAATTTTCGCGCAAAATAGCTTGTTAGGTACAAGTGAGTGAACTAAGGTTACATATTTTTTTAAATAATTTAATGCATAGAATCATCAGGTATTTTAAATTTACGAATGATATTAAAATGTGTTATTGTTTTGTTGTACATAATTGAGAAACACTTAAAACCCGACGGTTATGTTAATGTGCTGCATTTTAATTTATTTATTGTATGCACCTAGCTTTAACTACTTTAAATAAAATTGATTATGTAATCGAAGAGAGTAATCTGACGTGTTTCCTCCTTCATGACACCTGACCAAGGAGTTCTTTGTTACATATTTAAAAAAAGTAGGAAATATAGGTAATACAAGTTGTCAGACTTGGCACTTTAATTTTCAAGAGATTACGATACCTCCACATGTGACTGGTTTATCTAAGTACCTAAAATACAAAAACAAAGGCCTAAATAATATCAACCATCATCCTTTGTTCTTGAGGCATCTCGCACTGAAGTCAGATGTGAGCATCTGCGGAAGGTACCTAACCTATTGAAAAACTACACACAATAAAATGTGCAAATGTTGAGTCACTGGTATTTGTAGGTAGATATAATATTAATTAGGTAGTAAATCTATCCACTTAGGTACCAGATGCGCCAAGCGTGAACTCTGTTGTTTAAAAACATAATAATGAATTAGTACCTACATGAACACTAATACGAGTTGTCCAGCAAACCTCTGGGGTCAAGGATCCCGTTGGACGTAAAAAGCTTCTCACGCCCCGCGCGCATCTTAAAGATTTCTCTGAACTAAGAATTTCACGATGTGAACTGTACTTTTCATGTCAAAATATGACATTAGTGTTGACACTTCCATGACCTTACTTACATCAAAATCTATTCATTGATCGGGCGTGTCTTAGGGATATGGGCTCCTCTTCCGCTGCACATGTTAATAGTACCTATCTACCTATAATAGGTACCTAAGTACCTACTGAGATTGCCTTTTACTTCGTTAAGTTGGAGATCAATGTTACCACGAATGGCCGGAAATGGTAAATGCAGAAAATAATAGCAGCGCAAATGTGAAATTATTATTTCAATTATACACCTGAGAATGTTAACATGTAAACAGCACTAAGGTCATTAAGTAAATCTTACCAGTGCGATCCACTAAGATGTAGCGCTCGCCGGCTGCCGCGTCAACGCTCGATTCGCTCCCCCGGCTCCCGTAGGTATGTTAAAAAAGTCCAAAACCAATTGAAGATTTTTTTCTAAATTGTCATCATAATAAACTTCACCGGTGAGTGACCGAAATCGTAATTTAGAGAATAATAAGAACGGTCATTCACCAGCCAGTTTAGTGGTTTCAGTCACCAGAATGTCTTAAATCCTTACGCTTCGGATGTTCACATTAATGTAACCAATCAAATCAAACCAATAATACCCTATATAATGCAGTGCCAGTGTGGACTCACTACGCAGGATATGCGTCACCTTCTTTCCTGCCCAGCATGCACAATGAACTGCACTTTCCACGATTTAAAGGAAGCCAGACAGCAGAACTATCCAAATGGCTAACGGACTGTCAGAAAATATTTGAGTAGAATCGACACGAAAATTATTCTTGCATGTAAATATATATTTTAACGACTGCGTTGCCGTTTATTGCATTTGGAAATAGAATCCATACATTTCCTCCAATTGACATGAGGATTAGTGTGTTCAGCCCCTGGCGAACCGAAGGGTATAAGGGGAGGAGGGGTATTGCATCCGGAACCGTTCATAGGGGATCCCAAGTCTTGAATTTTCTTTTTAATCGTAAGCCCAATAACGAAGTCAAAATTATCGAGTCATCTGGAAGTAGGGAAGGTTTTTTATAAAAATATATAAACAAAATACCAATCACGCATTTCATCATTGGGTTCATTGTATGTTCGTTACATTAATGAGTGATGTAACAATGAACATAGGTACATGAATATAATCGGCTAAATAAATTTTGAATTTCTATTGTTTTGTGAGAGTTCTGTATCGCAATTGGAACGGAACGTAATCAATGTCAGTTTAGGTACGCAATGACTCGGGATTCCCCCACAGCACGTGAATTTACGTTCTTAAAAGATAACCGTTTTATAAAATATAATTAACTAGCTTTTGCCCGCGCGGCTTCGCCCCCGCTCTTCCCTACTCTACCCTACCCTATCTTACTCTACCCTACTCTACCCTACCAAACTTCACATAAACCATCTACTAAATAGTCCGAACAAAGCCTAAACATTTGGTTTGACTCGTTCTTGAGTTATAAAATTACAACGAAAAGTGGCATTGATTTTTATATATAATTATCTTTCCGTAAAAGCAGCCGATTATTTATAACTTATATATCTCTCATGGAAATAAAAAATTATAGGGTAATTCCGGTTGACCTAAAAAACCTAAAATTTGGCAAGAAGTAAGATCGCGTTAGCAAGAATAAAAAAATTTTCTAAAAACTATAAAGTTACATAAATTACTAGGTAAATAGTAGTTTCTTTTGCGATTCTGAAAAATCTTCGAGTCTCTATTTAGGAATTAATAAATTAGGTGCATAGGTAGGTAACTAAGTTTCTAAGGAACCCTCGGTGTTCGGGTCTAAAGAGTTTCTTTTTAAATCTCATTTCCGCAAATATCGCGGGATCAGCGAGTTAGCCGGATCGCGATTCGATTCCCTACCTGGGAAGTAAAGGGCCAATAAATACGTATAATGCAAAATCATACTAACAATGTACCTAAAGTTTGTGTTACTTCTTCACGATAAACTTGGTAATTAATACATGTCCTGGAACAGCATATAGGATACGTTTTGTCCCGTGACTAAAGAGATATTACATTCCGAGCTACATTTGATTGAGAGTGTCCATAGAGTTTCTTGCACGTTCTTCTCCATAGAGATCTAGCTTTGGAACGTGAAATTTCGCTTTACTTTTCTTGGACTGAGCGACATTTGACTATTCAAAAGACTATGACTATTTGAAGTAAATGTTTTTAATTTTAAAGGCAAATCCTATCTGGTTTACTCATCTATACTTGCACAATATTGATGGGTGAGAGACTTGCTTTGCAACATTATCGATTCGTCACACTTTTGTAAGTTCCATAATTACATTCATTGTAATTTTGTAAATACGTCACAACCATAAAAAATATGTATTGTATGTGTTTAATCGTCATAGGTAGATACAATTTGCTGTGTAAACACGTCTCACATCCATAATTCTTACTATTTTTGACCGACTTGATTGAAGAAAAAAAACACAACTCTTCAGAAAAAAGCCCCAGTCCGTGAGACTTGTTTGATTACAGTCGGGTATCCATTTAATCAACAATGATGTAAATAAATATGTCAAATGTCTAATTCAACTAAAAATATTAACTAACTTAAAATTCATCATAATATCAACATTCAACCAAAAATGTAATTCAGGTGGACAGTAAATAAAACCTAAAGTTATAAAATCGTAAGCTGCGTGCAGCATTGTTTTCTGGTGAGAAATTATCAAATACCTTCTCCCGCTCAAGGGCTGAGCGTAAAGACTTCCTTTAGTTGCCCTTTAAGACAGTATCTTTTTCAAAAAAGCTCGTGGTCCTGTGGTTTTGCAGTCATTTTTTGAAGCACGTTTAGAACACTATCTTCCGCCGACGACTCTGCACGGTCCTTACCGGACATCTAGACGGTGGGCTACCTATTTGCTCGTCCGCCGCAAGCCCACGCCTTCAGTGGCCGGAAATCGCCCTGCGACTACCACCAGACGGACATCTCTTGTGGTGGCGACTGGGGTGAGAAGTCGTCTGTTCCTTCACGGAGAAGGAGGCGAACGCTCCTCATTCTCCCGTGCTCCGCCTAAGAAGGGTGCACCTCCACCGTATGCACCACAATGTCCTCCGGGAGAGCCAGGCGTTTCTTCCTCCTGAATCCAAAACAGGAACCTTCCGAAGTGTGTTTTGATCCAGCGGGGCCAATCGAGCTAGACCGAAAAAAAATAAGTGGCATTGCTTTGTGTGTTCAATGTACCTTAGGAATTTACCGCCTGAATCATGTAATCTTCAAAGGATCTTTAACACTTGCGTTGGATTGTTCCGCCTTAAAATAAAATGGAAGAAAACACTACAGATTTTTTTACTGAGTATATATGGATAAGGGATCCCAGGTTGACGCAATCTATACAGACTACAGCAAAGCATTCGATAGGATCGACCATGACATCCTACTGAGGAAGCTTTTCGACTTGGGCATCAGAGGAGATCTGTACAGATCTGTGCAAAATAGGACCCAAGCCGTAGTCCTTATTGGCTTCGTATCTTCCTGGGTAACAATCCTCTCTGGTGCACCCCAAGGCTCCTTGCTTGGACCATTATTGTTTATAGTGTTTATTAATGATATAGGTGAATGTTTCAAGCACCTAATGTCTGCAGATGACATGAAAATATTCAAATCAGTTATGAATCTAACTGATACTAGTATATGTATTGCAGGAAGATTTATTCAGGTTAGTTAACTATTGTAAAAGTAATAAACTAGATCTTAACATTTCAAAATGTTTAGTCATCACGTTCACTCGTAAGACTCAGCCAGTCATATTTAACTACTCGATCGAGAATCAGCCGTTATCACGAACTAACGCTGCCAGAGATCTCGGTATACTTATCGACAATAAGCTCTCCTACGAATGTCATATCGATCATATCGCCAAAAAAGGTGCCAAAGCCCTGGGATTCCTTATTCGTAATTCCAGTTCGTTTAAAAATATGAAAACCCTAAAAATTCTTTACTGTACTTACGTCCGCAGCCACCTTGAATACGGTAGTCAAATTTGGAACCCAAATTATGCTGTTCAATCCGACTGGTTGGAACGAATACAACGGAGATTCACGAGGTGCTTGGGGTACAAGTTCAAAATCCCTTATATGAGTTACAATGAAAGATGCACTCGACTCCACTTGCCCCTTGTAACTCGCAGAAATATATCTGATATTCGCTTTCTAATCAAAATGGCACGCTCTATGATAGATTGCCCTGAATTATGAAAATTCCAGGATCCATGGTATTTGTTTGTGCGTTGATGTCAAACACACCCCCTGTATATATTTTGGCAAAAAGTCAAAGCTTCCTATCAGTAAAACCTATAATGTTTTATATCTCATCAATACTTTCGGTGATGACCTTTTGGAACAACATTCACAAGTAAATAGCGTATGCACAGAATTTATTATGTAAGAAATTACCTAAGAAATTTTAAAGTTTTATATATTACTGCTGCAAAAGTTCAATTAAAAATATATATTCTGTATGATCACAGAGCTAAACCGCAAGTAGCCTAGCCGGTCTGAAACGATAGGCATTTAGCACGGCCTTGCTGGAGCGCGTTGCAGTCGTCGTATTGCCTGTTCTACAACTTTATTATTATTATTTATTAAAACCGTCCGTGCAACTTTTTTGTATCTACGAGTATATGTATTATAATATTTTTTCAGTTTATTCATCTATTTAGGTATATTTTATACATATTTTTCAGCATGTTAAATGAATCCTTCTCTGATGAATACAGATTGTCGTTTCTTTAAATATAGGTATAATTATTTGTTAGTTTTTTTTCAACCCTGTTTCTGTAGCAGTTGTGAACGAGAAGTTTTACAACACATCTAAGGCTTGTTTAGTAAATAAAAATAGGGTTCTATTCGTTCTATAGCTAACTCGTTTCGCGGCTACGCAACGCGCGTCACGTTGACTAACGTATTATCATACAGTCCTGCATGTTAATACTAGGGTAAAAGATAATAAAAGAATCAGAACACTATGTATAGTAAAACGTTGGTACCTTGTTAGTATTTCTGGGAGACGAATTTATTTGAATATCAGTGTAAATTGGAAGAGTTTTATTAACCAAAGGTGAAAAATCTGCTGATTCATCCTCATCATCATCAGCCTTTTTAATGTTCCCACTGCTGGGACTCGGGCGTCCTCTCTAGGAGAGGGAATGGGCCGTAATCCACCACGAGGGCCCAGCGAAAAAAAAAAGGTGAAAAATCTGCTGATTATTGATGGATAATACGCCGACAAATTTGTGACGGCTGTGCTCTTTCAAATTCCACAATAAATGTTAGACTGTGTGTGCAGTTCTCTGTACTTACATCTAGGCTGTTTTACGCACTTCGCAGTATGCGTCAGGTATTGTTTGAAGTTAGCTGCAGATCATTTCAAAGCGAATGATGTCGTTCATGCATGTGAGTTCAATTCCACGCGTCTGATAAACCGGATACAGTTCTATTGGTTATTTCTGAGATATCTATCAATTTTGGAATATCAAAACAGTTCCACAACCAACTCCCACAGCCAACAAAATTCGTGGCGCTTACAAATATTTAATATGTTTATACAAACTGCAACCAATCTTGAACTTAACACTACTGGGTATGATACAACAAAATAAGTCCAGCACATACCTAGTATCTATTATTAACCTATTGATAAGCTATTTATTTACATATTATATATTGAAACTGCCGATAGCGAGTTTGTATAGCATTTTCCAGGTTAGGTAGCTCGATAATACATAATTATTTATACGCTAAGTGATGATTTTGTTTCAACAAATAGTTTGAGAAATGCGTCTTGCGCTTTACATGCACAATGCAAGCCTCGGGTGAGTTTTAATCGTCAACTGTCTGACACTACAGTTGCCATCACGGATCTTGAGCGCTCGGCGTCAGAGTGGGGATCGCTTTGCGCATTCCATTCATTGGCGAGCCAATCGTCTTCGTTGTTAGATACATGCAGCAACGCAGGGAACGAATTAGGAGTGACGTCTATGACGCGATGGCGCGGCGAGCCAATCACTGACACTCCCCGCCTCCGCCTCTCACTTCGCACCACTAAAGAGACCGAATATTTGACTTCTGCGCAACCGCTCAAGATCTGTGATGGCAACTGTACTTCTCGCTTCACCCACGACAAGAGGAGTTATTTGAGAACCCCTGAGCTAGGGTTCAGGAACAGGGCTACAGAGGTATGAAATCTGAACGATGATGTCGTAACGCCAGATATTTTTTGACTGAATAAAAGTTTCATTTTTGATCTAATTCAAAGCAGGAGCATAATTTAGTGCGAAACGATCGCTTTAAAGATAGTCTTCTTCAGCCTTAAGCTTAAAATAATGTACGCCGTGTGCATAAATATGTGCATCACGGCGCAGTTGTTGCGGGCGGACCTTGCACCTGCCGGCAGGTGGTTCGGTACTTTCCAGCGCACGTGCCGTTGCCGCGCTCTTCAGATTACCTACCAACTGTTCGTTTTTTATTACTAAATTGATATTGAAATAAATTTTAACGCGAAAGGAGCTACAAAAAATTAAAAGTATTCCAGAACAGACATCCCAAGACTAGGAAAATCACCAAGTAGCGGCTTAATAGCTCGAAGTACAATCAATGTGATGTTACGATAGGGTGAATGAAGTGAGGGGAGAGGCAGAAGACCCGCCCTGTGGACGTGCCATGCCACCTCTAGCAGTTCGTTACTGTCTCGTACTATAAACTAGATATTTCGCACTTGTAGGTATCATTTCCCGAATTTCCAAAAGCAGAAACTTAAAAAGTGCATGATCAATATGATCGTTCGCAATAGGACTTAAATTTCAATGTTTTATTCTAAATTTATGTACGATTTTCGTGAGATTTACTGTAAACTGATGTTGTTTACACTTACCAACGACAGCTTGATTTTTTCAAATGGCAAAAACTGACAATTGTGCGTAATCAATGTGATCATACTGATCATTCACAATCTGACTGAATTTGTATGTCTTATTGTAACACAACACGCCCCACGCTTTTTTCACAATGATATTAATATTTTTCGTTCATTATTATATTATTATTTTCTACCTATATTGAAAATTATTTTACACTTTTTAGTTTGATATGCTATGAAAGCGTGTTTTTTTTAGTTTTTTAAAACTAAATTTTTTATCTAGCGACAGCGAAATTTTAAAAGGGCAAATACAGTATGATATAAATCGCAATGAAAATTACAATATTTTATATTGTAATTGTCATTGCGATTTTATGCCACATGCACACCATCTGTAAACCTTAACTGGCACACCTTGACCTGCCTTGCCATATCACCTGCCCTGGGCTGCAAAAGATTGTGGTAGAGGGGCACTGATATTTTTTGAAAAAGAAAAATGACTCGCTGGGGCGCATTTGTTTGACCACCGCGTGGTTGTTCCACAGTGAATCGCGCCTTGGCAGGCGTCCCCGCGGTCTTCAGACTAGTCTCCCAATGTTGTCATCCTTTCAGTGCGTGCCAGGTTAGCTGCGTAAAACCTCATTTCACTTACTACTCCTCTCCTCCCCTCACCTCCCCTCAACTGCTTGGACCTTCTGCTGACAACAAATCCAGACCGCTACTCATTGTCGATATGTTCGTCTTTAGGCAGTTCTGACCACTGTCTGTGTCTGTCTACTCCCCGCCCGTTCCCAGCCCTAGAGGCACCCGGCGGGTTTGGATATACATGTCAGCAGACTGGGATTGCTTGCGGTCTTTCTTCACATGCTATTTTTGGCAGCCCACTTGCTTTTCTTCGGAGGATGCTTCGTCGTGCGCAGATGCCGTGTGTCAGTGATTGGATTACTTCATTCTGACGTAACAATGTCTGGACACAGACGCGTTTAAGGACGCGGCATCCCGTGCTAGGGCCGAACTCGTGTGCGCAAAGCAATCGACGTGGCTCAAACGAAGAAGGCCTTTAACAGGCCTGCCAGGTCCTGCAAGAAGGTGTTGCGCAGGTCTCGATTTGACCACATAAGCAGAATTGGGAGAAATTTGCTTCATACCCCGGAGGTAGCAAAACGTTTTGGGTCTCTGGCTAAGTCGGTTAAATCGAACTTCAGCCGTCCCTCACATCCGCCACTTCTAAAACCCATTGGGTTTCTGGCCCACATCGCTGAGGAGAAAGCTAAATTTGCCTTTTGCGGAATCATCTCGTCAGAGTTCTAGCGGCGCGCAGCCCTTTTCCTTCCTGTTGGGTGCGTGACTAGTATGTCGGATATTCATATCCATCAGAAGGACAGATGAGGGTCCTGCGTAACCTTGACGTAAACAAAGCTAATGGCCCCGACGGGGATACCAGCAGTCGTTCTTAAAACTTTTGCGCCTGAATTGCTGCCTAAAAAGCAAGCTAGCGTTGCAACCTATGCCCAATAAGGATAGTCGAGCTGACCCGGCAAACTACCGTCCCATCTCTGTTACGTCCGTCCTCTGTAAGAGTATGGAACGGGTGCTTAACACGAAGTTTCTGGCATATCTAAAAGCTAACGACATCCTCAGTGACCGGCAATACAGTTTTCGCTAAAATTGTTCTACTAGGGACCTTCTATGGTATGACATTCACATCTGGGACGAGGCCATCGAGAAGCATGGGGAAGCACATCAGGCTCCATCTTTCCGATGTATGACCGTGTCGTTAACCGACCACCTTGAACTTCTTGAGGTTACGTTGTCGTCTACCCTCAATTTCGGCTCATACATCGAGGCAGTCTCTGGCTGCAAAAAAATCTTAGCAAAGGTGAGACGGTACTTCACGCCGGAACAGCTTGCTCAACCTTTATGAAGCGCAAGTTCAATCGTGTATGGAGTATTGTTCTCATCTTTGGGATAGGTCTGCCAAATACCAACTTGATGCAGTACTCTACTGATAGGTGAGCCAAGAGGATCATCGGCAATGATGCACTTCTCGAATCGAAGCTTCAAATCCTTGGGCATCGACGCTAAGTTAAGTTGCTAGCCTGTCGGTTTTCGATCGTTTACATTTCGGGGAGTCTGCACTGGAATTGCACAATCTAATTCCGCCAAGTCCGTTCCATCATCGGACCACTAGACGTACAGCATTGCGCCACCGGTACATGGTGGGCATCCCACCCATACGTACAATACAAAGCGTTTTGGGAACACATTTAATGTGCGCACTAGCTACGGAGTGAAATTCCCTGCCGGCCGGAGTCTTTGTTTCCTGTTTGACAACCTAGAGATATTTAAGGCAAGAGTACTTCTAGGCAGGCGTGCTCCATCGTCGGCCACATCATCGCTTACCATCAGGTGAGATGATGGTCAAACACGAGCCCATCAATAATAATAAAAAAAATGTTTTCTTCGCTCGATTTTAGGTACTTTTTTTTACTTTCGAATGAATTGGCTCTTATACAAAGCAATGTTTAGGTGTGGTCTGATGATTTTGTCTGGCATATCTCATTGACTAAATTCTAATATCTGTATAGGGTGTGTAATTAAAATAATGATTAATTTAATAAATCAGTTTATTAATTTAAAAAAATACTGCGCAAGAGCGAGACAAACTCAGGCACTGAGGGTTCCGTACAAACTTTTATAGTTCAATTCCCGAATAGAGTTTCGAAGATTGTTCCGAATCGTAAAGTTTTTTTTTATGGCGTAACAACAAAGTTACTGTTTTTCAGATTTATTCCTATATCTGTGCTATGAGACCTTGCTTTATGCCAAATTTTAGGATTCAGGATCAACGAGAAGTACCCTATGAATTTTGATTCCCCTGAAAGTATCGAAATGTACTTTTTTGCTACATAAACGGCCGTATGTATAATTTCGTTAATTTAGAATTTTGATTTTTCACAGTTTTAAGGAACCGCAGACCTACATAGTCTTAATTTCAACTCAATACCTCAACGCGTTCCCAAGATAAAGGGTCTTGACAGACGGACAACAAAGTGATCCTATAAGGGTTCCGTTTTTTCCTTCTGAAGTACGGGAACCTAAAAATTCAAATCCAAATAGCAAAGAAAATCCGACTTGAAGTGATGTTTAACTATATAAGTATAATTACTTAGGTACTTATATAGTTAAACATCACTTTAAGCTAATGATTCTGCCAGTGACCTCATCCGCGTGAAATTTGGTTTTTCCATACAAATTTTGGACCCCCGTTTTACCTAAGTTTGTATGTATATTTACAATTTCTGAGATTTCGTGATTAATTAATCAGTATGACCTTTTGTTAGATAGCTCCTTGAAGAATCTTATATCGTCATCGATTTAAGATTTTTCAAGAAGTTTTTGACTATCATAGTCATTGTTGCTAGGGATTTGGCAAATATTTTACAGTCGGCCGCCTGCCTGACACTAACCCTCCTTGGGAATGCTGTTGCTGGTGGTATACCCGCCACCACGCGGTGACCTCAGGTGCTTAACAGTGCGCACGGTCTCAAAATGTCCCTTAGTCGCCTCTTACGACACCCACGGGAAGAAATGGGATGGTGTTATTCTTTACGTCCGGACACCATACGGAATAAGGGTAAAATTTACAAGTCCGTCATAAGACCTGTCATACTGTATGGATCAGAATGTTGGGCTGTGAAAAAGAAGGATGAAAAAAGATTGCATGTAGCGGAGATGAGAATGTTGAGATGGATGTGTGGTGTGACGAGAATGGATAAAGTGAGAAATGAGTATATTAGAGGAAGTTTGAAAGTGGCGCCAGTGACTGAAAAGTTGAAAGGTAATCGGTTGTCTTGGTATGGTCATGTGAAGCGGAGGGATGAAGCGCATATTACTAAAAGAGGTCTGAGTATACATGTAAATGGATGGAGAGGGAGAGGAAGGCCGAAAAAAAGATGGATGGATTGTGTGAGAAGTGATATGAAAGAAAAGGGAGTTAGTGATAGTTTAACGGGTGACAGGACAGAATGGAAGAAGAAAACGTGTTGCGCCGACCCCAAGTAATATGGGATAAGGGCAGGAAGAAGAAAGAATCATTGCAGTATAAAGGATCCAAATAAGGTTGTGTTACACAGAACTTCTTTCGGATTAGGCGCACAATGCCACATTCGCAAAATGACACATTGACGCAAAATGCCACATTCGCAAAATGACATTTCGCAATATGCCACATTAGCAAAATACCACATTATCAAAATGACACATTCTCAAAATGACACATTCTAAAAAAATCATAATTATCGCATAATGTGCGATTTACGTAAATTAAGATTTAAAAAATGTTAAAATTACTTATTTACTTCTTGCAGTGGGCTTTTTTTTCATAAAAACATACTAACGTCCAAATAAAAAAAATACTGAGTTCGAAATGACATTTTGTCATTATGCGAAAGTGGCATTTTGCGAAAAGTCATTTTGCGAATGTGGCATTTTGCGAAGATGGCATTTTGCTAATGTGGCGTTTTGCGATATGGCATTTTGAGAATATTACATTTTGAGAATATGACATTTTGCGAATGTGGCATTTTGCGTCAATATGTCATTTTGCGAATGTGGCATTGTGCGCCTAATCCCTTCTTTCATTAGCGCGTTGACGTCGACTGGAGCGTAAACGCAAGTATTGAGACTTACTTCTCTTGCTCTTACTTTTTTTCTCTACTCTTTTATTTCAAGGTCTTGATTTTAAAAACCTAGTAAAGTGCATCGACCATTAATTAAAAACCTAGCAAGTCTCTGAGACTTGCTAGGTTTTAATTATGTTAAACTGACTTACTAGGTATTAAAGTGGTAAAGAGGGAGCGAATGGTGCACTTACTAGGTATCGATGCTTAAAAATATCTGCTTAAATTACAGTTTAAAAATCTGGTGTTTTGGTATCTGGTAGGGCCTTATTAGATTAGCAAGATTATGTAATAAAACGGTTTATGTAAAAAGTGTCCCTCACTAGGTTTTGAAATGGGGCAGCCGCGTGACGCTCGCCGATGACATTAACGTTCCTTTGTAGGCAGTTTAGGAAACGTAACTGACGGCGTCTACTGCTAGACAGAGCATACTGCACTGTAAACAGTTAGATACTTTCATGGCATTTTTTATCCATTGCTGTAAATCAATAAGTATAACCGACCAGATTCAGAATAAATAAGTACGTATAATTAAGAGCAATCAGGGTTTTTTTGGTGGGTAAAATCATCCAAATGACTTCCCCTGCCCTTGGGCGGAGCGGGAGATAATGTCAGACTCTTACTGACTAAAAAAACCCACCCTGTTCCTTCTTGCCTTTCGTACCGGAGCCGAGCTTCCCTTTCAGACAACCCTGGCCCCAGAAGGCTTCGACCCGGCTGGGCCCCTGCTGTTGCTGACAACTCCTTAAGGCGTGCGGGGACAGAGTGCGCTGTCGACGACTTGGTCTCGGTCCAGACAGTTACCTGGACGGTCGAACAGCGAGCTACCCATTGCTCGCAGTCTGCAAGCCCACGCCTACGGTGGCCGGAAATCGGGATCGGAATTCCGGCGGCGGCTGGGACGCTGTGAGCGCTGTTGCCTGATGCGGTCGGCCTCCTCCTATGCTAGCATTACTGCATCGCAGAAGGAGGCGACCGCCTACCACTCCTCCTCGCTTCGGATCATGGCCTGTACCAAGGCCCGGCGCGAGAGATCGCCGCCTCCGATCGCCCTCACGAGGGCACGGCGATGTTCTGCCCAAGCGGGGCACACCTCCACTGTGTGCTCCACCATGTTCCCGGGCGTTCCGCACAGTGGCGACACCCGAGTGTCATTTCCGCACGAATCTGGTGCAAAAACCTCCCGATCTTACCATATCCGGTGAGAACCTGCGTCATGCGGAAGGTGAGAACGCCATGAGGTCTTTCCAGCCACGCCTCAAAGAGGAGACTTACTATATATAATTGTAGCGTGCACAGCACTGGGTTGCGATAGTCGCTGATTCCATTTCACCATGAGATCCCGCCGGAGCTCTGTCCGTGACCTGTCGCGGCAGCGGACTTTCACCCCGGCGTTGCATCTCCACGCGTATATCGTGCATGTGTGCAAGAACTGTTGCCTCCAGATCCCATGGTGGCAGGCCAGCAAGAAGGCTTGCCGCTTCGTGGGAAATCGTACGGTATCCCCGCACTATCCGTATTGCCATGACCCTCTGGCATGCGTTCAGCTAGGCCTTCGGTTGCTGACTATAAAGGGCCATGGACCGAACGATTCCCGCGTAGAGCCTCCGGCAAGAGGCGTCTGGACCCCCGAAGTTAGGCAGGAGCCGCGTCCCATAGTCGTGGTCAAGTCACACGAAGTTATTATTTAATTTTTATAATAATAAATACAGCTAAGAAGTAAGTACATAAAATGTATATTGTGCCAAAAAAAAAATAGTTTAACAATTTTAATTAGTGGTCCACCTACGTCCTAGACCTAGCCCAGGGGGGGTCATGACCCCCATGACCCCCCCCTGGATCCGCCCTTGAGAGCAATACTAGTCTGTATCCATAAATGTTGTCGTGGTGTTAATTTAGGTGGTACAGAGGGGCACTTAAATATTTTCCGAGAAAATTAATTGTAGACCTAATATGCGCCAGGTGTTTACATCCCTTTTTAATACAGCTCGCGCATCGTAGTACATAATAAAGTCTCTGAAAAACGTTAAACCATATGGCAAAAACAAATCGTTTTCGTTCAACTTTCAACTGTCCTTGTGTAAAGTGAGCCAATTGTGCTTGGCTCACTTTAGATAAGGCATCTATCTGCATTACATTGAAGTAAATGGTTTATCTCTCACAATTTTAAGATTTTTTTTGTAAAGGTTATACAATTACATTGTTATTTATATATATATATTATATTAGATAAGGTTTATCAGATTTTTTTTAGTATCTATTAATTGAATGTCACTGTCCTTCACCGTCATCTATTTTGAATTCAATAGGCATGTACAATTTATTAGGCAAGTATTCACATAGATGAAAATAAAGATCTGCTGTGTATTTATACTCGTACGTTCGTAAGTTCAAAATAATTTTCCTCTAAAGTCTCTATAAAGCTGCTCTGCTTTTGAGTTTTTTGTTTTCATATTTTCTAAACTTATGGTGACTTATGACACACATTGTTTTTTACTTTTGGAGCGATTATTTCCGAAACTATTGACATTATCAAAAGTTATTTCAGTAAACCCCTATTCATTTTTAAATACCTATCCAACAATATATCACACGGTATGGTTTGAAATGAAAAAAAAATCACTTTCCATTTTACATATGGGAACCTTAATAAAACATTTTTTTCCTATTTTTAGGGTTCCGTAGCCAAATGGCAAAAAACGGAACCCTTATAGATTCGTCATGTCTGTCTGTCTGTCTGTCTGTCTGTCTGTCCGTCTGTCCGTCCGTATGTCACAGCCACTTTTTTTCCGAAACTATAAGAGCTATACTGTTGAAACTTTGTAAGTAGATGTATTCTGTGAACCGCATTAAGATTTTTGCACAAAAATAGAAAAAAAGCAATAAATTTTGGGGGTCCCCATACTTAGAACTGAAACTCAAAATTTTTTTTTTTTTCATCAAACCGACATGTGTGGGGTATCTATGGATAGGTCTTCAAAAATGATACTGAGGTTTCTAATATCATTTTTTTCTAAACTGAATAGTTTGCGCGAGAGACACTTCCAAAGTGGTAAAATGTGTCCCCCCCCCCCTCTAACTTCTAAAATAAGAGAATGATAAAACTAAAAAAAATATATGATGTACATTACTATAAAAACTGCCAACGAAAATTGGTTTGAACGAAATCTAGTAAGTAGTTTTTTTTTAATGCGTCATAAATCGAAAAAAATACACTATTGTTAAAACATCGATCAAAGTTACAACACATTACAAGAACTTTTATATTATGTTACTTGCTGCTACGGAACCCTTCATGGGCGAGTCCGACTCGCACTTGGCCGGTTTTTATTTTATGATGTAGGCGAACATTTAGAGACTTTCCAAAATTCACTCCCTAGACGGATTTAGAGTAATTATTTATTTATTTACTGGTTTTTCCCGCAACGTTGCTTTTGCAGTACATTATAATAATTAATTGTACCACAGAACAGAAAATACAGGAATTGTACTAATAAATTTCAGCACAAAATTGTATGTTGCTCTTGATAAATCGACTCTGGATCTTGCCGAAAAATATATCGACATGTGCCTGTAGATTTTTGAACTTGTACTTTTTTTTATAAATTCATGTAGTTAGTACCTACCTACCCCAGATAATTTTAGAGAAGTAACTCGAGATTTTAGGGTTAAATTGTCTTATATTTAAAAACTCGGGAGTAACCAGCAAAAATTAGGCACATTTACAGTAAGGAAGGAATCGCAATACAACATAACTAAATTATAAATCAAAAACCTACCTGAAACAGACCGTTTAAAAACAATGCTCTTCAGTCTTGAAATTATGAGACAGAGGAACTATTACATATATTGGAATTATTTTGATTTTACCCAAAGTGTTTTTATGAATATATACCCCTACCTACTTACTGTTTAATGACTAAGCATAATTATTTTATGTTTTAAAGTTTTTGTTGATTGAGCGTATATTATTTAGTATTTTTGGAAATTAAACCAGTGTCGTACCTATTGATAGCGGATTAGTGAATGGCTTGGATTGTTGTTTTTATCAGTATGTTGCGGGAGGGTGGGTGGAGGGCGGCGCGGCATTCAGTCGTTTTGCATTGCAAGTCCGTTCTGTACCCGCGGCGCGTCCGCTACACAGCCGGTACTCTCGGTTCACTCATTCTTCAGTCACACGGCAACACTCGCAGTTGCGCCACAGCTCGTGTACGAATGGGCTAGGTTTATCACTCCTTCCGGTCGTTTTATTCATTTAAATAAACTATTACATGTCCTAGGGATCGTAATACGCTTGATGTTTCTAATATTTCATTTGGAATTGTGGTGGACATTTTTGTTGAAGTGAAGTTGAAAGCGTCGGTGTGCATTCACATCAGGCGTGTGCTGTGTTAAGTTCCACAACTTATGGCTTACAGAATGGCGAAATACCGCAGGTATGACTAGCCTAGTACTTAAGCAATTTTCTATCCACACGAATAAAACCGCCCACATTCCTGAACGATCGCTACAGCTGGTATAGTACGATTAGTTTGAAAGCCGTGAAGTGTATAGGTACCTACATACTTACCTAACATTTGACAATTTATCTGTTTGCTGACATCGACCTATAAAATGCATTCTATGCTATAAATTGCATAAATAAATTCGATGCACATGAACACGTGGTGCGTAAAGAAAATGGCGGCGCGCAGGCAGAGAGCTGCGGCTGCCGGTATGGCGGCTGGCGGGCCGCCGCGCCGCGTTCATGAATCACTGATACGAACGCGCCGCGCGCCGGCCGGCGTCGCCGCCAGATGCAATGGATTTATTGATAACAACTTTTCACATGTTTTCGTTAGGTTTAATAGGTAAATAGGAAGTCTATATTAGGCCGCACTCGTCACACTAGGTGCAACATAGCCAGCATTAAGTTGACGTTATATTCTAATGACAGTAACATACGGTTGACTGGACCCTGTACAAAAACATTTTATTTGTAAATAAATAGTAGGTACAAAATTGATAAGTATCTACCTACATACGGTTACGATTCTGATACATAAATTAGATTTTAGTAATCAAATTCGTTATCGTCTATATACCTACCCTACTAGTTTATGGCTTATCGCTCATTTTTAGAATAGTTCCTGTAAATTAGAATAGGTACCTACCTATCAGGATTTTATAGCCTACACGAGCGAACTAAAAATAAGGGGGACCACGATTAGGTATTATAGTACCTACGTGTAAGTAATAATTTCCTGTCTAATAAGTAGTGTGAAAAAAAACTAAACAAATGGTAAATTATTAAATAAAGCTAACAGACAAGATAATAATGAATAAAAAATATATATACCTACCTACATTATGTACTTGCTTAGGTTTGTACCTACCTCCAAACAGGTTTATACGACATCCCAGAATACGCCGCCTTTTTTTGGCGACCTGCAAAGAACATGAGAACGAGTTTGACAGCTCTGAAATTCTTGACTTGTTCTTGTTTTGCGCGCTAAAAAGATTGCAATATTTTTAGGTTAGTCAGTGGCCAATGCCCGGTATATGTATTATATATAAGTAGGTACCCACTGTGGAACATCATAGTGGCGCAACCATGCAGCCATGGTTGCACTGCAAACAAAATGTATAGGTACCTAGCTGGTTGTGCAACTAACCGGCCTCACGTTGCCAGCGTACAACTATGGTTAAAAACAATGTTGTAAAATTTAAAATACAATTATTATTACTACAGGAGACGAAAGTCGGTCGTTGACATTAGCGAGCTTTACATTTCTTATACCTACAATTATGTAAAAAACTTTGAAGTTCTTAATTGTATCGTGAAATAATAGACACGATAATTACATATTATTTTAGGTAATTAAGTAGTGGACGTCATCAGTTAATCCAGTCATCTATGAATGCCTGACAATAAAGAACTTGCCTCTTATTTCAGAGGAAAGAAATAAGAATTACCCAAACATCAATATTGATAAAAGATAATATAATATTATAAATTACATAGCTGTTGTAGATGATGTTCAATGAAGTGTAATAATAAATAACAGTAGCTCCGTGCACTCTTGTAAGTTCCTTGAACCCTCTGTATTATTAGTATTACTAGTTTTTGTGAGCGACTTCACCCGCGTGAATATAGAAAAATATAGGTAGCAAGGAAGGCATGTAAAGAGGAGGGATGAAATGCATGTTACCAAAAGAGTTACGAGTATACATGTGGATGGGTGGAGAGGGAGAGGGAGGCCAAAGAAAAGATGGATGGATTGCGTGAAGAATGATATGAAAGAAAAGGAAGTTAGTGATAGCATGACGAGTGACAGGGTAGAATGGAAGAAAAAAACGTATTGCGCCGACCCCAAATAAGATGGGACAAGGGCAGGAAGAAGAAGATAGGTAGCAAGGAAACATACTCCCGGAATATACAGTATCCTATGTCCTATTCCAGGGCACGGTTAACATGTTTGCCGAGTTTCATCCAATTTCGTTCAGCCGTTAAGGCTTACAGTCCCTTGGACATCTGGCTAGAATTAAATGGACTCAACACTTGTACCCGCCTAGGCAGGGCAGTAGGTACGAGTATCTGTGCATTTAATTGCGGCCAGCTGCGCCCGGATAAAGCCCCGTTGACCTATGCCGCCTTTATATCATTTTTTTTTTTTTGCGAAATATTGATTGATTTACATGCTATGCTCACTTTGAAGAATATTTAACCACCAATTTTTATGTGTAAAAATTTTGTAAATATGGCCCCTGTACTTTCGGCTGTGCTTAAATAATTGTCAGTCAGTCAGTTTTCCTTCTAAAGACCAAATACTTAACCTTTCGAATACCATGATTATAGAGACACAATAGAAAGAGAAAGAAAGAGCGAACGCGTTCGCTTGAGGTTAAATGAATTAATTCAGAGATCGGGGTGAATATCCAAAAGCCAAGTACTTTTTGCGACAGTTTTCGAATTTTTTAGGGTTCTCTGATAGCCCAAGCACAAAGCGCAAAAAATAAACTTTAAAAAAAATATATATAACCGACTTCAATATAAAAAAAACACAAAAGTACAAAATAACTTTATATTCCAGAGTCGGTGTTTCTATAATAGTTTTGTCTCTTCGTTATTTAACACAGACTTCCGAAATTAAAGATATTTTGTACTGTTCAGTGTTTTTTTAACATTGAAGTCGGTTATATATTTATGTAAAACGTTTTTTATTTTAAACATTTTAGTTATGGTACGACCACTAAAAAGTACCACTCAGCCAAACTTAAATAGGTACCTTATTTATAGCCAGAGTGCATCTCATAACGATTCTAATAACCCCAAAAAGGTAAGGTATCTAATATACCTTCCGGCTCCATCATCAGATCAGTTCGATACATCCCCTCCCTCTTTTCTTTCAGTCAGTCTCGACTACACGTATAAATAAAAAGCTATTTTACTTGTTACGACAGTTCTGCTGTAATCCTATGAGGAGTTCTGTTCCATATCTTCGAAGTTCATAATCAGATCACAACAATATTTTCTATGGGACCAACCTGGAAGCACAAGCAACCAATCAAAAAAAAATTTTCAAAATCGGTCCACAATGTCCGAAATATCGGTGAACCATGCACAAAAAAAAAACACGCAATCAGCCGAACACAGAACCTCCTTTTCGAAGTCTGTTAAAAATGGAACTCCTTTTAATTTCGCACGATTTGTCTGAATGTTATTTAACCATTTTGCAAATCGAATATGATTGTAGGTACCTAGAAAGGTGGAGAATAGTGTAGTGTGAAATAAATATTTATATGTACCTACTCAATTTGCTATTATACGTAAAATAATCGTTCCCTACTACGGAACCCTAACATATCTGTGGTCCAACACTCGCATAGCTTGTATTTGTTATGTTCTGTTTATTAATTATTGAGAAGAAATCGATGAGCAGAGATGTAGTTCACGAGAGTGCAAAAACCCTAGAAAATCAGGTTAATAAAATTACGGGCTCATTGATAAAATCTTTGTATTGTATCAGTAGATACTTATTAGGCATCGAGAAAAAAAAAATATTTTTGTCACATTATAGACCTATAACAAATAATCGCAGGCATAACTACATACACAATACTAAATACATTGCTACTATCCGAAAAGCAAAGTAAAACGCACGATTCGATTGTTGGTTGTATCCTGCGGTCGCTTTGTGTATAATCTAGGTATACGTATATTATGTGTAGAGTGAGGTAGTAAGTAGGTAAGTACATTCAGTACGAGGGGTCATGCATCGAGCGAGTGCAATGGAACGAAGTTGTGAATGGCGGGCGAGTAGTGGGGAGAGCCGGGGTGAGGCAGGCGCGCGGAGCGTGTGACGGCGACGGGCGCTGCGCCGCGCCGCCCGCGCCCGCCACTGACGAGGGCGCGGATGATGTCATCTTCCGAGCTCCGCCATTTTGTAGCCAATGATGTTCGAATAATGCAATGCATGCAATTGGACATTTATTAGGTTGTCGTCTATCAACAATTATGACCCGTCCTCCTCCCACTAACCAAAATGTTTTGTTAAACCTTGATATGTACAGGCGTAGATACCATGATACCGCAAGCTGACGCACGCAGAGAATCAAAGCGCAGTTTGACTCTGCAGCAGTCGCGTGTAATAAATTATTAAATATTATACAATTTTTTTTTTAATCAACAATCTCGAATACCACAGATGAGATTCCATTATTATTAAAGCGTGCGCCAGAGCACCACAAATAGTGCGCGCATAGGTCTCGCGTAGTAAGCGTTGTCAGAATCCTTAGTCCGTGGAGTACTATTGTGCATCGTTGACTATATCTACCGATCAATACAAGAATAGATTAGGTACACTGGTCAATAAAATTTTGTAACAAGCAATTACTAAAGGCCATCAAATCTAAGAAGTACCGTTTGACGTTGGCACTTTTCAAGTCGAAATAACTTTTTATGTAATTATAGGAGATTCTCGCACAATTTCAATTCAGTTTCCTTTTCCGTTAAACCGTGGAATTATGAAGCTATTATTTGATCATAAGATGTACAATTTTTAATCAACAGAAATATAATCTCTCAAACAAAGCAAAATAACCTAAACAACTACCTACTGTAGGCCTTTTTTCTAGACTTCGTTTCAAAGCCACGTAGTAAGGTGTAGGTAGAGTGAGTGTTTACGGTAGTGTTGAGACTTCAAATTCACTTGTATACGAATAATCGTTATAAACGACCAAATAATCAAACTTGGTAATAACTAGCCATTTTCATTTTAAGCGTAATTTAGTAATGAATTTCCAGCTGACATCCAACTATCAACGAAAACGCATAATTAAAATTAAACATAAATGTATTTTATTGTTATTTTAAATAAATCATTGTAGCTAAAGTCGCTCGTGTGTCACCTCTGATTAAACTACGGAACTCGAGATCATTATGTAATTTAGAATGAAGGTTAGGTTTACGTCTCTTTTATAATTCTGACATACACACGTTGCTATATCCTTAGATTTACTCGTAAAATCGGATATACCAATAACGGGCTTTTACAGTAACATAAAAAAAATATATATTGTTAGAAATGGAAACACGAGGTGACTTTTTTAAAAAGGTTTTATTGGATTTCGGCCAAACAAATTACAATTATAGAGAAAAAGGCAAACAAAATAAAATATTTGAAATGACGATCGCTAACTATTCGGACAGAGCTTCCGCACACCGTGATTCCCGCCAAAAAAAGATAGACAGGACCCGCCAGCCGCCTTCCGTATGTTGGACCTTCGTGGTAATCTATGGTCGTAGTGTTGCTACTCCTGAATTAAATTTTCTTCTCTAATAATATATATATTTATGTATCTATAGACAACAGGGGCAACAGCCCTCCCTGCCCCCCCTTGGCGACGCCCTTGACCGGAATCGATTTCTTTGACCCATCCCTTAAGGTACTTAGATTTGACGAGTTTTAATTTATTGTTACTAACCTTATCCTCCTAACCTACGATCACGTCAATAATAAATATAATTAACAAATATAATTTACATTGTGGTACTTTATTTTATTGGAGTGTTTTGTTTTTCAGTAAAGTAGCTGTGTTTTAAGTTTTACTAAGTTAATTGATTCTCAAATAATATTTAAAAACATAATAATAATCCAGACATGTTTTTTAAAATTTGTGGGTAAATTGATAATTAAAACACAATTAAAAAATTAAAAATCACCAATTTAAATGTAAAGCTAAATAGTGTACCATAAATATCTAGTGACTTGCCTACTTACATTGCATTTAAAAGCAAAATTTGACGTAATGTAATTTGCACCTTTTTACCCTCATAAAAGGGTAATAGGAGGTACTTAGGATTTGACTAAAAAAAATCTATATAGGTACATATTAGGTTGAGTATCTGGGAACTTCGTGGCTTCCAAAAATACTTATTTGAAATAAATCTCTTAATCTAAAATTAAACCTTACTTAGACTCTTAGAAGTTAATTATATGTCTGTTGACAACGTACATACGTGTAGGTAATTAGTATAAATATGAAAACACAACTGTGTCGATTTTGATTTATTAATTTTCGACAAAATAATTTTTTGAGGCAATCTATAAAATAAGTTAGTACAGAGTAATAAAGTAACCCGTTGCCATTACCATTTTGGGAAGTGGACGTTTTGGGAGAGTGAACGTTTTGGGAAGTTGTCGTTATGAACCTAAAGGGCCAGAACGCAGATTGCGAGACACAATGGCTTTTTAATTTTTTCACCGATACGGAAAGCTAGTCAAATCATCACATCACTCGCATTTTTTTTACTGCGGTCTCACAGTGACTGCGTTTTAAATCTTTTCAGCTTCTTAACCCTAGCAAATAAAATAAGAAAGGGAACGATAAACCAGCAAGATGTTTTGTTATAAAATAGTTAGTATGGGCGTAAACATGAATACCTAGGTTTACTTACTTACCTTTACTATAAGTTCGTTAGTGCGTTGTAATCTATATATTGAGTCAAGACCTTATTTATAAATATACATGTGATAATGTGTGGTAGGTTCATGATAGTTAGATAAGGAGTTATGTAATAGCAAATTGTTGTATATCAAGTGGTTATGTCGCTTCTCGCAGCCGGTCATCAAAAGTACTCATCAGTGGGCTACCCCTGCATGTCCGCTTCGACAACATCGAGCCCCTGCTCTCACAGTACGGCAACGTTCAACATTGCGACAAAGCCAACTCGCGCGATGCCAACACCCAGGCCGTGTTCATCACGTTTGAGACCCCGGAGCAGGCGCAGCAGTGAGTATTCTTGTCTGTTTGAGGTTTCTCTCTGGGATGGTTTTGCCTGGTTCGTGTCGTTTGCTTCGGTTCCAGCTTTCCTCTTATCTCTTCGTATCTGTATTTCGCCGTTCGCATGACTTCTCTGATATGTTTGGCTTTACTACTACTTTGTTGCTTTATTGCTTTCCAGGTTGCACAGGTGTACCAGCTGTACAGTCACAAAATGAAATTGAATGTTTAACTGTCTAATAAAACACCAAATATCTCGTGTTGTCCATGCCCGTGCTGAAATTTGGAGTTTTATCAAGTGCATTCAGAGTTTATTTTAATTCAACCCTTTTCTTCACCTTCTTTTATTATTCTTTCTTCTGCAGTCTTTTACTGTATTTCATATAGGTACTGAAATTTCTGCTTCTCATATACTTGCAAGTTATAGAATACGCATGGGTTGCTGTTTTCAGTGTTTTGCTTGCTGTAAAGCGTCATTTGTATATTTTACACGAGTTCAACTTGTTACAGAGCCATCAATGGGCTAAACGGGTGTGAACTGGAGGGAAGTCGGATGAAGGTCGAAGCGGCGGAACAAAACTCCCGTGGCGGCAGGCGCGGACGCCCCGGTGGCGGCCGCGGCGGCGGCGGCGCCACCGGCGGCGGCTCCCGGCCTACCGACTTTCCGCTGCGCCTGCTCGTGCAGAGCGACATGGTCGGCGCCATCATCGGCCGTCAGGGTAGCACTATCCGCCTCATCACACAGCAGAGCCGCGCTCGCGTTGATGTCCACCGCAAGGACAATGTTGGCTCTCTCGAGAAGGCCATTACCATATATGGCAATCCCGAGAACTGCACCAATGCATGTAAAAGAATACTGGAGGTCATGCAACAGGAGGCCAACAACACTAACAAGGGGTAAAATCTTATTGCTTTTCTTTGTTTGAAATAAACAAGCAGTTTATTAATTCTCTTAATAACTCTATGACTAATGTTATGTAATTAATATTTTCAGTGAGATCTGCCTCAAAATTTTGGCTCACAACAATCTAATCGGCCGTATTATTGGTAAAGGCGGTAACACGATCAAGAGGATCATGCAAGAAACCGATACAAAGATTACCGTCTCCTCTATCAATGATATTAACAGCTTCAACCTGGAGCGGATCATCACCGTCAAAGGCACCATTGAAAACATGGCTAAAGCGGAGTCACAAATTTCAGCCAAATTACGCCAGAGCTATGAAAGCGATTTGCAGGTAATCTGTCGCTACTAGACATTTAATTACTTGACTAATTCATAATTCATGTTTGCTTAATATTTTTGTGATTGATGTTATAGATGCTGGCGCCTCAAAGCATTATGTTCCCGGGGCTGCACCCCATGGCCATGATGTCCACTGGACGTGGATTCTGCGGCGCTCCTCCTCCGTTCCCGCCGCCTATATACGCTCCGCTGCCGGGCCAGGGCGGCGCGCAACAGGGAGCCGGTGACTCACAGGTATTTACTTGCACATTTTTAAGAAAGGTCTACATTCCTAATGCTTTCTCGTTTTGTTATATCTGTGTACGGACATAGTCATTACTGCTCCATCGTTGCTGCGGTCGGGACAGAAGGGAGAGAGAGCAAAAGTCCTTTTCATCTCACTTGAGGTTCACTTACGTGCTCACCTCGACGAGCGATTTCGATTATCTTTCTGCCACATAATTCTATAACAAGTTAAAATGATGTTAGGGTGGCGAAGCTGACCGTCTTGAGAAACTCTCTGACTGTGACTGGACTACTAAATACTCCACTAGATTTGTATTGTCTGGACTATAATTTATTTTCTCTTGGATTAATGTAATTCTTTTTGTACAATAGGAAACTACATACTTATACATCCCAAATAATGCTGTGGGCGCGATTATTGGCACCAAGGGCTTGCACATTCGCAACATTATTCGATTCAGCAACGCTTCTGTCAAGATCGCTCCATTGGAGCAAGATAAACAGGGCGAGAACCAAAGCAACCCGCAACAAGAGCGTAAGGTCACCATAGTCGGCAGCCCTGAGGCTCAGTGGAAGGTGTGTACTGATTATATTTTAATGCGTGTACAATATTTGTATTGTTTAGACCATGCTGGACAGTGTTTTAACTTGTTAAACTAACATTTGCAGGCTCAATATCTGATCTTCGAGAAGATGCGAGAGGAAGGATTCATGTCTGGCTCAGATGACGTGCGGCTGACAGTGGAGATAGTGGTCGCTTCGTCCCAGGTGGGGCGCATCATCGGCAAGGGCGGGCAGAACGTGCGCGAGCTGCAGCGTGTGACTGGCTCGCTCATCAAGCTGCCAGAGCAGCCGCAGCAGCCGCAGGCCGGCCAGGCGCAGGACCACGACACGACCGTGCACATCGTCGGACCCTTCTACAGCGTCCAGGTATGAATTACCTACAAAAATACTTGCATTTCGACATTGTTGTTGTTTCGGAAATTATCCAATTACTTTCTATTGAAATGCTACATTTTTCAAAGGAACCGATGAGGTTGATCAAATGCAGAGAACAAGTTATAACCGGTCGACTGTTCAACTTACTTATTCAGTTGGTTCGAAAAAACAGCCTGTCTGTCGGCTTACTTATTAAGGCGGTATGGCGACGGTCGTTTTAAATGTTATAATTGTTGATGAAAACTATATTTATTTCGTTTATACTTGGTCAGAATGTAAGAATATAGAACGAGACAGGCATAGAACGTCACATGCTAGACATCTGTCAACAATTTTCAATAGAATGTCAAGTGTTTTGAGACGCCCCGCGCGGCCCCGCGCCTACGTCAGTGCTCGTTCGAATTTCAAATGTTAAAGTGTAAACAAAGTGTGAGTGTTTATAAAAAAGGATTGTAAACAATATAACAGTAAGTAATCAACAGTTTTTAAGTGTTACATTGTGTGTGTGTTATAGATTTTAGTCAGGATCTGTTATTTTGTCAGCCGTAGTCGAAAATTTCACGCGACTGGTCTGCACGTTTCGACGTGTTGTGTGTGATAATTACGCTACAGATGGCAAAATGTCGTTAGAAACATGATTTAGATACGTTCCTACGTTTGCACAAAACATTTCACTAGTGAAATTCGTTTTATTTTACGTAAAATACTTAACGGAAGAAAAAAAACGGTCAACATTTTTTGAATTTGCAATTTGCGCGCCAAAATTGCAGGTCACGTGACCTCAAATCCGCCATGTTTTTTGTCTAATGTGCCACTGTAAAGTGAAAGTGCTCAGAAAGACAATTATTTGTATGTTTGTTGGTGGGATGGTTTTTGGTTGTAAGTACCTATGTTGATTTTTTTTTTTTTTTGTATGATGGTAGATTGGCGGAACTAACAGCATGTTTTTTTTTTCGCGGTGGGAAAATCATCATATCATATCCCCCGCTCTTGGGCGGAGCGGGAGATAGTGTCAGACTATAGCTGACTGTAAACCCACTCCTGTTTCTTCTTCGCCTTTCGTACCGGGGCTGAGCTATCTTTCGAAATAACAATCATCTAATGACATCCCCGCTCTTGGGTGGAGCGGGAGATAGTGTCAGACTATAGCTGACTGTAAACCCACTCCTGTTTCTTCTTCGCCTTTCGTACCGGGGCTGAGCTATCTTTCGAAATAACAATCATCTAATGACATCCCCGCTCTTGGGTGGAGCGGGAGATAGTGTCAGACTATAGCTGAATGTAAACCCACTCCTGTTTCTTCTTCGCCTTTCGTACCGGGGCTGAGCTATCTTTCGAAATAACAATCATCTAATGACATCCCCGCTCTTGGGTGGAGCGGGAGATAGTGTCAGACTATAGCTGACTGTAAACCCACTCCTGTTTCTTCTTCGCCTTTCGTACCGGGGCTGAGCTATCTTTCGAAATAACAATCATCTAATGACATCCCCGCTCTTGGGTGGAGCGGGAGATAGTGTCAGACTATAGCTGACTGTAAACCCACTCCTGTTTCTTCTTCGCCTTTCGTACCGGGGCTGAGCTATCTTTCGAAATAACAATCATCTAATGACATCCCCGCTCTTGGGTGGAGCGGGAGATAGTGTCAGACTATAGCTGACTGTAAACCCACTTCTGTTCGTTCGTTCTCATGCCCATTGAGTCAAGAGGTTAACGGGTGTTTTTTTGTCTGGGCTCGGGGTAGCGCGTGCACTCGAACGTAGATGCCGATCCCATGACGTCACTCAGCATTCCGACGCCGTGCCGTAGCCGCCCGTCGATCACCCTTGGCCTTGCTGGTACAGCAATCGCCAACAAGTAAGATTTAAAAATTTAAATTGTTTGAAAGACTTCATTTTTTTTTAAATTTTTCTATTGTTCAGATTTCACTCACTAGCTTGTATTTTTACTGTGACCATCACGTGACCATTCATTTATTTACCTAAATTGTTCGATTTTCGTGATCTTCATTTGTTCATTTGGCAATGTTTTTGTTAGACAACGTGCCTTTGTTTTGTGTTTTTCCATTAGCAAATATTATAGTGTTGTACGATGAAAAGTTAGATTTCAAATAAATGCAAAAATATTCACTCTGTGATTCAAAGTACGAGTGGGTCTTTTTTAGTCCGTCTTTTCAAGTGCTTGTATTGTTACTCAGATATCGTAAACCAAACATTTCTATGAGCTGAAACTTTATTTGTATTATGTCCGTCTATCATACTAAGTAATAAGACACTACATTGAGCCGCATGACTCACCGAGTTCTCGGTATAGTTGTGTAAACATACCTTTTTTTTTGGTCGGCGTTCGGGTCGGATACTTGACGCCTGTTTTTGTTTCGCTTATCGTATGAAAAAAATGTATAGAGAGGGTCTGTTCTTTTTGTTTATAATTGTAAGTTGATGTGTGTAATAATGAATACTACAGTTCTTTTTGTTAAATATGGTTTTGTTTTATAAATATGACGAATTTTGTACACAAAACTGGGAAATAGTCCATCACACTACTTTCAAGTTCAAATTAGTAGTACATTACAAAGTGAATCTACACAAAACCCTACATAATCAGATAGCTTATTTTATATCAATTTCACTAACGTAAAGTTCGTTGAGCTAGGATGCGTATTTTCTGAGATATCGTCGTTTTAGTGAACGCGGGAAAGTCGGGTCGCAGTGTCGGGTTTCGGTGTGACCGCGCGTCATTTTCGCGGCCCGGGTGCGTCACAGTTGAACGGATAAATTATAATAATGAACTTTTGTAGCATTTTAGTAATTCATTGTAATTGGAAAATTTGGGTGGTGAATATAATTTTTTTTCTATACAATATAGTGTGTATATGTGTATAAGTTATAAAATAAATTGCTAAGCGAAATTTTATGGAACGGTACTTTACTGTGTAAGATGTATACATGTAGTTACGAGTCCAAATTGAATTTATGTATAAGAGTATGTAATTTAAGAAGATAATATTATGGTGACGCGACATACGTTCAAAATGTTAAAAAGATAAGTATACGGTTTTACTAATAGCTGGCGCAAAGCAATGCAATAGTTCGTATAAATTTGATTTTGATTACTCGACACACTGTGGCATAATAAGATATTTACGTTTTGTAGCGATCACCTGAAGCGGGATGAAACATAATCGAGAAACAGCCTGTCTAAGGATACAATCCTCAGTGTGAGCCAATGAGAAGGCACCACACCATGGCCATGCCAAGTTATTTTATGCCTTTGATGCTAACCATTAGGTGAGTTATCCCTGTATTAACGTAAATAACCAATAATATAATGCGAATGTTAAGTTTATCAATAAAATTCTTTCTCTATGAAACATCTTTAATTTACATGCTACGCCTTTTATTTGTTATTGGACTATGTAACTACATGTATATGTATTTTACAGACCAGAAGTTTCGTGATATAGCACTATATATTTATGATGAAAGTAAGATTTTGTTATAAGAATTATCAAAAATGTGTATAATGAATATAATATTGTTATAGCTTATATTATATATCTTCGGGGTTGGGCAATGTGTTTGAAAACGCACGCACAATACAAAAGTAGTGTCGTTTATTAATTAAAAAAACTAGGAATTTTATTGTATTTAATTGTAAGTATAATAAAATTCTTGTTTTTTTTTTACGAGGACATGCAAGTTTGTTAACAGTAAAAAAAAACTTGATAATAAGGGCAATTCATTTTGGAGTGGTGTCCTAGAAATATATGGCAAAGCGATGTTTTAATGCAATGCTAAATAATACTTGCAATGGAATAAGTTTTCCGCTATTTAAATTTTGTCATTCGGCAAAAAGTCTTAACCATTGCTAATGATTAAGATGTCAGCTGTATTTAGCGAATGTGAAACATTGTTTATTAGTTGTATCCTTAACAGCTGGTTGTGTATGTTATCAGTCGGCGCAGCGACGCATTCGCGCGATGGTGGCGCAGGCGAGCGCGCCGGGCCGGCGCCGCGCCGCGCAGCCGCCGCCGCCCCCCGTGCAGCAGTAGACGCTGCCCCAGACCCCGCGCCCTCCACCACCTCTTCACCCTCGAGCCCTCGCAACACCGCCGGCTCGCCAGCCCGACACGCGTCCGACACCGTGCGCCCCACTAGACTAGCTTCACCTGCACTCTTGGTTGCACCCAGGTAGACCGTGTCGCAACGCTTCACCCGTACATAGCGCAGGCAGGCTGTCGAGCTGACCTTTTGTGTCCAAATGTTGTTGTTGACATAATTCTATTATTGTAGTGAATTGTAATTTAATCTATTGATAAATCCATATTTTATCCCGGGAATTATCTATGTTGATGATTAATATTTGAATATATATAACACATATATAAAATATTATTCATATACACTATTTTTTAATAATAACGTGATTGTTGTGTTGTTTTCATACCATGTTATTCTGCTACAGTGTAAAGAGTTTCATAGATCGCAATAGTTAATGATTATGTTCTGTATACTGTTTACAAATGTTAATAGCAGTTTCTATAGTATCGCGCAATTTCTATAATATACAAACAGAAGTGCAAAATATGTTTTTTGTTATAAAGTAATAGTTTAATCTGTTAAAATCACTGCATCATACTGTTAATGTAATTTTTTGAAGGGTGTGTGGGATACAACTACTAGGAACGGAAATTACACGACGTTGCTTTAACGAGGAGGCTCATTGGACAAACGGCTTTGCAAAGTATATTGTAAGAATATTTCTTTAATCGATACACGGAGTTTCTGCATGCATGCTGCTGAGAATGTGTCGTACAATGGTTTTTATGGAACTGATGCGAGTTGGGTGATAAGTAACTAATCCAAAGAGTGAACGCCGATCGTGTGTCGAATCGGCCTGACGTAGTGACGAGCCTTGACTTGACATGCGCGGCGCGGCCGGCCGCCCGAGCACGTCGCGTGCGGCTCGCGCGCCCGCGCGTCCGCGCCGTTCGCGCCTGCGCGTCTCTCCTATCAGCGATACGGAGACGATGAACTACCTAATTATGATGGACAAATATTTTTGATAAAATAGTAATTGTTGGAGAGTAAGGAGTAAACTTATGAGTTTTAATTTGTAAGTAACATTTGTTGATCGTTTTCTTTGTAATTTTGTCTTTGTTAGCTTTATAATGTTTTCTTGTATTGAAAAAGAAATACAAAAGTTTCGACATTGAACGATACCGTAGCGTTTAATGGTGCGAGTGTAAACATCGCGTCGGTCGTATTGTTCGGTTATTCGTGATGTTTTATTATTCAATTGTACGATTTGCGTTATCATTGTGCCAAGTGAGATAATTTTAACTATGAGAGATTAAGATTAAGTGAATAATATCAAAATTAATGAAAAGCTTAGATATTTATATGTATAATGTGATAATATATGGAAGTTTTGGCAAAAATGTTACTAAGAATGTTTTACATTCTTAATTCCATTTTCTCATTTTTTAGGTTAGATTATAATAAAATTATAAATTGTAAGTTGTGAGGCGGTGGCGGCGCGGCGGCGCTCGGCGAGGACCTCGCGCGCCTCCCGCCGCCCGCTGCGCACGCGCCTCACCCGCTGTGTCCCGATACTTCAACACTTGTCTCTGAACATCTGGTCACGTCTATTCCGTGTCCCAAATGCATCAAAATAATTTTCAATTCATTACGGTTAAATGGCGTAATCTTCTCAGTTGCACATAGTGTTTTAGTGCTGAATGTAAAGGGTACAACATGCATGCTTACTTATGTCACATACGAGTGATTACCTAATAACTCTTGAACAAGTCAAAGTTGTGTAGGCCGCTGCGTGTGACGTGGCGCGTTTAGTTTCTGTGCCGGCCGCGCATCGAGGTGGATGTGCGCTGCCACACTAACTTAGTAAGGCGATACGGGTCCACTCCCATGTCAGCATTGGACTTTGCTTTGTTACACTGTTATTAGGTAATAAAACTAGTAATATTTTGCATTGATTCCGAAATAAAATGTATTTCGATCTTCCGATAGATTTCTATCTCCAATTTCCCCACCACCTGCTGGCAATATTATACACTATAATATGGCTTAGCCCATGTCTTGACATCCAGCCGTCACTTTCCTTTCACGAGTTGTGCTTATTGTTGCCTTTCTAGGCTATCCATTGCTCTTATATATTTGTGGGAGAGAAGCTGTCACTTGCTGACCTACACCAGGTCACTGTCACAATCGCAGAAATAAATTTGTGTAAATTGTTGTCAGTCTAACTATCGGAAGATATCCTCTCGAGCCAATAATCTCTTCGTACCAATAACATGGATCTGTGCTGATAGATCATTATATGGTTCTAAAGACTACGGTATCTTTGCCAATTGGTGCGAAATTGCCGCTTTGTAATAATTCCGGTTTTGGCTTGATTTATTTTACAAAAAAAATACTAAATTTCTTTTTTTAAAACTAAATCCCAAGACACCCCTACAAGTTCTTCACTTACCTGTAGGGGTCTAGTTACTCTTTTTTCGCTGCAATTTTGTATTGCTTCCACATATTATTGAAAATAATCTCACATTTGGCAAATAACTCCTTATAGTCAGTCGGAAACAACGTGCTGTAGGTGCTTTATATTCAACGATAAACTAAGAAACCGCGTTTAAAGAACGAGCCGTGAATGGATACAATTACGTCGCCGTTATAATTTTATGATTTTCATTTACATACTTCATAATATAATAGTTTGACGAGTCTATTTTACTCTATTAAAATATATACTGCCATGTTACATAATATTAATAAGCCTCCCTTAAATTAGTTACTGTTAATTATTGAACCAGAGATATTGTTATATTACACAAATACATAATAGTATTTATATTTACAATAAAAAGTAAAATAATCGTAAACTTATAACGGCTTAATTTTAATGTGACAAATCCGTCTATTATAATTAACGGTACATTTATGTAGTACGAGAATAGTATTCACAAGTGTTTTATGTACGTGAGTTCCTTTACACGCTACGGACAGTAATGTGTGCTCTTATATAGAGAGCATACATGAAGCTATTGATATGTAAATAACGTATGACATGTAGAAAACGGACTTCATTTTTACAGACATATCAGGAAGAATAAACGTCTAAACTGCCTATGATCAGAGAGCAGTGAGAGTCCACTTTCTAACAACTGGCAACTCGGTGGCGTTGTGCGCAGGCGCAACACTTAGCGAACACTACAATGATTGAAAGTTTTACAAAATGAGTGTTTAGTGATTAGAATACCGTGCGACTGTACGCACGCGTCGCTAACTTTGTTACTCTCCACAATAGCTGTATCACTTAAAACTGATAAGCCAGGAAGTAGTGTATAAAGTACCAATAACTGTAATATCTATGTTTTACAATACTGAGTTTTACTATGATGGCTCTGGATTTATTATTAAACTGAATATGAATGTTTGATGCTAGGAAAAGTGTAATGGTTTATGCACTTATTAGCGTATATAATATTGTCAGGATGCTGGGATGAGTCCTATGATATCGGCAAATAATTTTACATTCCATATTTCACCAAATAACACCTATTGCTGAAAGACCGACCACCTGCAATTGAGTATTTTAGAAAGTTTACTAAATTATAATATAATTTCGCATTCAATGTTATTACTTATACGGTACGAGTGAAAAATATATGTGTAGATGTATGCAAGCTAATTATTGTTTCGCTAAAGAAAATTGTATGCATTATCGATATTTGAATGTCTTGAATTAATGTTAGAATTCATATTGGTGTAACTTTTCCACTCGTTAGTAGAATAAACAATATTTTCTGGAAAAGAGAAATCGGCTTGTATTATGTGTTCAATGTCGGCCGACTACAGTGAAGGTAGTTGGCCGACTATTGTTCGACACACAGACAGCCAGATTCCGCTTGCATCGGCTATCAGAATGGAATATAAAAAACGGTTACTTTCACTGCGACAGGAAGAGTGTACATATAGGCATGTTGTTTATTCCTTCCAAATGTAAGCAAGAGAGGGTACATTATGATTTGTAATGTTAGGATGCAGAAATAGTTTTAGTTGATTATTATTGTATCGTTGCGAGTAGTTTAAGTTGATGTAGGCGCGGGCGGCGCGCGGCCACGAGACTGAACTACACCCCTGCCGCCGCGCCCTCGCGCCCATTACTTACATATTATCATTGTCGCTATTATCATTCTTGTTTGATGGTTCTACTGTTATTTACATTTACATTATAATTCTTTCTCGTGTGTGTAACCACTATTTTGTGTATTTACGTGTGAAAGGATCGATTTCACTTTAATGTGCATGATTGTATTTTTGGATTTCATCTAATATGTATGAAAAATATCTACAGATAAACATTTGATTTGATTTGATGTAAACCTCGAGCGCACATTGCATTTTCTTATTTTTTCACTTACTTGTTAATTTTATTTAGTGGGGAAATGGAGCACTCATTCTGTTGTTGTATGTATGTTACAATCCCCTCCAGTGTATGCTATTGAAGTTTACCGAGTCTATAGTAATAGTGTTTATGTATGTCGTATGTATTTATGTACCTTGCTGGAGCATGTATCAGTGTGTAGGTCGCGTGGCGGCCGGGCGGGTGTAGAGCGGTCGCGCCGGCGGTGGCGCTGGCCATCGCCCGGCCAGACTAGTTTCGTGTCGTCGAGTCTCGTCCCGCCCGCCATGTGATAGATATATTATAAAATAACGGGCGTACATACGCGATCTCATGAGGCGGGACCCACAGTATGCGTTATTTTTGTTAAGATATAGAGAAGCTGTTGTTGTTGCTTCTCAAATGAATGTATCAAGGTCCAATATTCATTGATATATTGTTTTTTTTCACTATTCTTGCAAGACAATTGACATACATAGTTCACCGCATTTTCTTTAAATTTTTACTGTTATTTTTAGAACCATTTTATAATTGGTATAAGTTCTGAAACTAATAACTACCTCAATATTACTAAATGAATATGATAATTATCTTTGTGCATGTTTTTTGGGAACTGAATTTAAAAGAATACGAAAATTCAATATAGTATAAGATTGCTATTTTAAACATAGTAACAGAAAGTTGTCAAAATTAGGTTTCTTAACGTAATAAAACTGGTGAAATTTGATTTTGTTTTTAATTTCTATATAACACCATGCCCTCGAAGCAAAATCAGGATCGACACACACGCCACTGGTCACAACCGCAAAACCCCGCCACCGGCCACAACCGCAAAACTCCGCCACCGGCCACAACTACAAAATCCGCGCCTCAGAGGCTCCGACCACAACCACAAAACCACACAACCCTGCCACAACCATACAACCCTGTCAACCACAACCACACAACCCTGCCACAACCAAACAACCCTGTCACAACCACAACCCTGCCACAACCACACAACCCTGTCACAACCACACAACCCTGCCACAACCAAACAACCCTGCCACAACCACACAACCCTGCCACAACCACACAACCCTGCCACAACCACACAACCCTGCCACAACCACACAACCCTGCCACAACCAAACAACCCTGTCACAACCACTCAACCCTGCCACAACCACACAACCCTGCCACAACCACACAACCCTGCCACAACCAAACAACCCTGTCACAACCACACAACCACACAACCCTGCCACAACCAAACAACCCTGCCACAACCCTGTCACAACCACACAACCCAGCCACAACCAAACAACCCTGCCACAACCACACAACCCTGCCACAACCAAACAACCCTGCCACAACCACACAACCCTGCCACAACCAAACAACCCTGTCACAACCACACAACCCTGCCACAACCAAACAACCCTGCCACAACCACACAACCCTGCCATAACCAAACAACCCTGCCACAACCACACAACCCTGCCACAACCAAACAACCCTGCCACAACCACACAACCCTGCCACAACCACACAACCCTGCCACAACCACACAACCCTGCCACAACCACACAACCCTGCCACAACCACACAACCCTGCCACAACCACACAACCCTGCCACAACCACACAACCCTGCCACAACCACACAACCCTGCCACAACCACACAACCCTGCCACAACCACAACCCTGCCACAACCACACAACCCTGCCACAACCACACAACCCTGCCACAACCACAACCACACAACCCTGCCACAACCACAACCACACAACCCTGCCACAACCACACAACCCTGCCACAACCACACAACCCTGCCACAACCACACAACCTTGCCACAACCACACAACCTTGCCACAACCACACAACCTTGCCACAACCACACAACCCTGCCACAGCCACACAATCCTGCCACAACCACACAACCCTGACCACCGACCACGAGCACAAAACCTGGTCACGACCACAAATGATAAATGATCTTTAATTAATGCTAGATGAAGCCGGTGTTTCCTAGCTGACTACCCTGAGAAGAAACACCGAAACAAACTCAGGGGTCAAAGTCTCTTTTAAAGTCCATACAGCAAATCATGTAATGGTCAAATCATATGAGAACCATGCAGATTGAGCCTGAGATGGTCTTTTGAAGAAAGAACCACACAGTTCTAAGTGGACCTGTCCAGTCAGTGCAAGCATTTGTCAGTATGCGTGTAGCTCAACTCAGGACTTCTAAGACCTTGTCCAGAAGAAGCGAATTCTTCGCGAAACGTTTCGCGCGAATTCATTCGCGCGCTATTGAGATACTAGGCATGAATACATCGCGTCCACAAGCATCGCGCGAATTCAAAATACGCGCGTAAATCGCGTGCATAACGCCAGACCCTCGACTCGCGCGTGATTCGCGCGTATAGCGCGCGAGTCGAGATACTAGGGACCCCTTGTTGCGTCCAGTTAAACGCGCGAACTCCGGCCGAGGGGACGTATCGGGAACAATGGAGCGCCAAAATTTGCCCAAACGCTCGCGCGTTGGTACGCTCTTTCTGGACGCAACGATCGCGCGTGATTCGCACGAGAGAATCGCGACGAATTCGCCCTTTCTGGACAAGCCCTAAGGAGCTTAACGACTTGGCGAACAATGCCAAAGAAAGGACATTTGGGTAGGCCACATCAAATACTCAAAACTGCCAGACATCATGTGAAAATAAAAGAAAAGGAAAGAGTAATCCACATAGTTCTCAGATTCACAATAATAAAATTTACAAAAGTGTAAATATTGCAAATTGTAAAAGAAAGTATAATTATAAAAAAAAAATCAGTCAAATAGTAAAAATAAACATGTCATAATTGAAAAATAATAATATATATATATATATATATATATATATATATATATATATATATATATATATATATATATATAAACAATATCATAATTGTAAAATAACAATAATCGTCAATAAAAAAGGCAGTTAAAACAAAAAAAACATTCAAATGATAACAATTATAGTGAGTAGGTACTGGGGCAACGACCCCTTTACCGGCTATATCCACAAAACTACCACCGGCCACAAGCACAAAACGCAGCCACCGGCCACAAGCACAAAACCTTGCCACCGGTCACAACCACAAAACGGAGCCACCGACCGCATCCACAAAACCCCGCTACCGACTACAACCACTAAACCCCGTCACCAGTCACAACCACAAAACCCTGCCACCTACCATTGGACTTTTCGCACACTGTTGATGCTAAGCCAATGGCCGCCACACGCTACAAACGATGCTTCTCGGTTCTTGTGGCCCGCATCAGCTACGGGTGCTTTTAATATCGTGCGGATTTCATCACGCATGCGGGTTTAAAATTATAAAAACGCGTATCGCGTACGTATTCCACGCGTTACAATAAATACTTGTATGAAATTGACATTAGGGCCCTTTTCCTGTCACGCGTATTTTATTCCGCACGCGGTTCTCTTCCGAATGCGGGTGATAGCACGCTCCGGGCCACACGCAGGACAAAGATTTCGTTTGCTGCTGCAGTGTTGTGCGTGACGCCAGTGACAGCCTTAGCAGCCCCTTAGCGGGGGTTACGCGTACGGAGAGTCCCGCATACGTGATCAAAACACTCGAGCTTGTTTAGAAACGCCACACACCCTTAACTCCATCCCTTTGATAATTCAATTTAGGTTCAAGTGGAACGCGATAAGAGCTCGTAGGTAGGTAGGACTTTTAAATAGTACATTGTTACACTAGAGGTGAAAGTAACTAATTTCGTCCCGAGAAGGAGTTGGCGGCCGAGCGTAGCGAGGTCACTAATTCGAGGGACTAAATTAATTACTTCACCCCGAGGTAAGCACTCTGCTTTTCATTACGAATACAAGGAAAGTAAAAATAAAATAAAAAGTTTGTAAAACCTGAGTCGTTGTACCTATGATTTTAGGTAGGTATCTTTCTTCTGATTTAGGCGGTGAAAGGTTTTCCACTACTGCTTTAGCCTCGTCTCTTATGAAATTAGGCTTTAAATCACTATTTTAATCTGATAAACATAACGTGTTAATACAAATCTCTGTTGTACGGAAATGTAAACAAAACTCGAAAAAAAACAACTACAGATCAGCCTCATTAATGAAAAATTAGAAATTAATTGTAATCATTAAAGAAATAGTTAAACAAATAACTCACTTAAAATATAATATTATTTAATTAATACTTATCTATTATGTTATTTCAATTTTATATCGCGCTGTGATTGACTGGCTGTATGGAAAATTGGAACATGGTTCAATAGAAATGTGAAGATAGAACTAGTTTTTTTTAATAATTTGACAGCTGTCAGTTGTAAAGTAAAACTCCCTAGGGATGAAAAGTATCACTTTCAGCCCGCTCCTCAGGCAACTTCAGACCTACTTTCAGAGTATGAGTAACGAATAGTACATTGTTACACTAGGGGTGAAAGTAACTCATTTCGTCCCGAGAAGGAGTTAGCGGCCGAGCGGAGCGGGGTCGCTAATTCGAGGGGTTAAGTGGGTTACTTTCACCCCGAGGCAAACACTGCTTTTCATTACGAATACGAGGAAACTAAAAATAAAACACTTAAAAAGTTTGTAAAACCTGAGTTGTCGTACCTATGATTTTAAGTAGGTATCTTTCTTTTGATTTAGGCGGTAAAAGGTATTCCACTACTGGTTTAGCCCAGGGCCGTTTTATCCATAAGGCTATGTAGGCAACTGCCTAGGGGCCCCGCAAGGTTCTAGGGCCCCGCGCTTTAGGAAAAAAAAATAGACTATGTTTCATAAACAGTAAAAAAAATTGAATTTTTGATGACATGCCATTTATTTAGCAATCCTATCACTGGATTATGCGAAAAGCTGTCAACAGATGTAGTTTAATAAAACACAATCTTTCATTAGCAACGTGTGAGTGCAGAGCATATTCATTGGCTTTTGCTGATAATTTTGTTTATATCAATTTTCATAATATAAAATCAAACAATTACATAGAAAAACAATAAAATGTGTAAACTAAGTTAAAAAAAAATGAAAAAATTCAAAAAAATCATAAATTATTTTGTACAACTTTTCAAAAACTGTTCAACACGTCAAGTTCAAAATAATTTTACTAGAAAGTCTTTATAAACTTCTACTTTTGAGATTTTTTTCATATTTTCTAAACTTTTGGTTCAAAAGTTAGAGGGGGACACATTTTTTACTTTTCAAATTTCAGCTTTCTAGCTAACAGTCACTGAGATTATCCTCGGACGGACGGTCAGACAGACAGATTTGGTGAAACTATGTACCTTGTTGACTACGGAACCCTAAAAACAACGTAATTATGAATAAATTTATGTTAGAAATAAAATATTTTAAGAAGTTAGAAGAGGGTAGGGGGGGAGGGCCCGAGACGTGCATTGCCTAGGGGCTCTTCTCTTATGAAATTAGGCATTAAATCACTATTTTAATCTGATAAACAACGTGTTAATACAAATGTCTGTTGTACGGAAATGTAAACAAAACTCGAAAAAACCAACGACTGATTGCCACTTTCCCGCCATTTTGTTTTTTTTTTCTGCGGCCGGCCAGCTATTCAGCTTCATTAAGGCCCAAGCGCCCGAAAAGTGCCATAAAACAGTGACTTTCTGAAGCCTACTCCTCGGTAACGGCCAGGTTAATAGGTTTGAAAAAAATATATGTTTATTATAGATTCTTGAATAACATTATCAACATTTGATTTTTTCGTGCTATTAATACTTTTGCCTAAAATATTTGACTGGCCTGTTGGTCTAGTGGTTAGTAGCCCTGACTGCTATGCCGGAGGTCGTGGGTTCGATTCCCACCCAGGACAAATGTTTGTGTGATGAGCACGATCATTTGTTCTGTGTCTGGGTGTAATTTATCTGTAATATGTATGTATTTAGAAATATATAAGTATGTTTATCAGTTGTTTAATACCCATAACACAAGCTCTGCTTAGCTTGGGACTAGACGACGTTGTGTGATAGTTGTAAAAAAAAAAAAAAAAATATTTAGCAATTTCGCAACTTTTCCCTACTCCTTCGAAACGGCTTAGATCTTTAGAAATATTTTTACACATAAAAATTGGTGGTTAAATATTCTTCAAAGTGAAAATATGTAAATCAATCAATATTTCGCAAAGAAAATGGATTTAAAGGACAGCCTCGCGCTTTCCGGGCGTTGTTGGCCGCAAATAAATGCACAGATTTGCGTACTGCCGCCTAGGCGGGTGCGAGAGGTGCGTCCACATAATTTAGACCAGATGGTTCAAGGGACAATAATATAAGCCTTAATGAAAAATTAGAAATTAATTGTAATCTTTTAAAAATAAAGTATTTTAAGGAAATAGTTGAACAAATAAATCACTTAAAAATATAACATTATTTAATTAATACTTGTCTTTAAGTTATTTCAATTTTATATCGCGCTGTGATTGACTGGCTGTATTGAAAATTGGAACATGGTTCAATAGAAATGTGAAGATAGAACTAGTTTTTTTTTTAATGATTTGACAGCTGTCAGTTGTACAGTAAAATTCCCTAGGGATGAAAAGTATCACTTTCAGCCCGCTCCTCAGGCAACTTCAGACCTACTTTCAAAGTATGAGTAATGAAAAAACTTTTTGGTAACCAGATTTTAATTAAATGCGCTAAAAAGAATAAAATGGAATTTTCCTTTAAAACTTTCAATATTAACTTTAACGACATTACCCAACTTTTATCATAACAATGATAAAAGTTAATGGACACAATGGTGGCGCGATTCGCGCCACCATTGTGTCCTTGTGACATATACATGGCTCTTAGTCTAGTCAATAAAGCCGAAAATCTTGAGTCCTCAGTTCAGACCAGGGCTTGAAAACGTTATCAATTCACATTAAAAATAACGTTAAGTAACGGTATTTCCATAGAGATACTTGCATATCGGTATGATTTGGTAGCGTTACTTACTTAGTAGCATAACATTATAAGAACGTTAAAAATTGCGTTAAAAATTAACGGTATTTTTAATGTTATTGTGAAAATAGCGGTAACAAGTAAACGGTATATTTTGGTTATTTTATGCGACGTTGCCGTTTTCTCCAAGGCCGGTCGCCGGCGCGGCACGGCGGGTGGTGGCGGCGGCGCGCGCCCCTCTGACGCGCTGTTGCCATTTCGTTTGTCGTCTTCTCAACTCTCATGGCAGTCAGACGCGCTTACAGAACCCGCTCGCGAATTATTACTTCAATTTAGATTATCTATTACAGCTGATTTAGTTTTTGTGTTTTGAGTAACGATTACGAAAAGTTCAACATGGGGCGTAAAAAAAAAGGATTGTTCGTCAACTCGCTTAAGCGATTCGCGCGAGTCCGAGCGAGCTGGCACCTTCCGATTTCACCTACTTTTTCTGTAGTCATCTCGCTCAAACGTATACTCCGAAAGGGTGGTGGTATTATATTATATGTTAAAAATAATCACAAATGTAGTATCATGGAAGTTAAAACAAAATTTTTTGAAAGTATTTTTTGTACAATCACCACCCAATCAAACTATGTTTCAAACTTGTGTGCGGTATACCGACCGCCAAGTTATAATAAAATCTCATTTATTGAAGAACTTCATACTGTACTAAATATGTTCACTAAAAACACTGATATATATTTATTAGGAGACACTAACATTGATCTGAAGACGAATGACCCTGTGAAGCATAAGTATAATAATATGTTACATAGTCACGGGCTTTTGTGCGGGATCACCGAACACACCAGGATAGCATTAAGTAATGGTAGGCTAAGTAAATCTTGTATCGATCACATTTACGCACGATCCCGCACACAAGACCTGTTTACGGCTACACTCGGTACCACACTGGCTGACCACCGCGCTGTTATACTCGCCTGCACTGGTGTAAAAATACAGGTTGCTCCTAAATTTAAAACCAGCATTAATTATAGTACCTTTCACAAATGTCTCGAGGATATTCAGTGGGCAAAATGCCACGAGATTGAATGTCCTACAACCCTATATAATCATATACATACTCAGTTTAAAGAGTGTTACAAAAAATCTGAATATAAAACTAAAGTAAAATATAGCTTACTTCGTAGCAAAAATGAATGGATAAACAATAAAACTACCAAAGCATGTGAACATAGGGACAAATTATTTCACAAATGGATAAAAGACCCTACGAATATAATACGGGCCTAGTACTAAATGCAGGGAAGACCAAACTACTGTACATCAGTTCCAGCCAAAATAGAAGTTTAACCTTGCCTAGGCTGATTGCCCACTCGCATGAGTGTATGCATGCCAACTGCTATAAAAAAGTCCCCAAACCTTGCAACTGTGACTCAATTGATCTCCTAGATAAGCAAATATATCTGGGTCTGACCATTGATAGCCGGCTCAGTTGGAAACAACATACTGATGGGGTTTGCGATAAATTAAGATGTATCCTAGCCAAATTTTCTTTGATAAAATACAAAATACCGTATAAAACATTACTGATTCTGTACAAATCTCTCGCTGAATCAATAATATCTTATGGACTATCGAGCTATGGGAGAACATATAAAACCCACCTTGACAAAATATACACGTTACAACTACGTATATTAAAAACTATTGTTCCGTATAATATTAAAATTAAATTCCAAAATGATTACCATAAGCTGTTTGAATTCTGTAAAATTATACCCGTCTATGAAAAAGTTAAATTAACACTACTGAATGAAGAATTCTTTAATGAAAATTATAGGACATCAAAACCCGTAAGCATTAATCAAATTAATACTCGTAGTGTCATCAACGCGAGGCTTTTACTTCCTAAATACAGCAACTTACATGGCAAGAGATTATTGAAATATATGATACCCTACCTTATAAATAGTTTACCGACAACATTAATAGATAAAATTACACATAAAAACATTAAATACAAATTAAAACAACACTTCTTACATTTGAATACCTAAATAATAATAATAAAAAAAAACTTATGCATCTGTATTCATAAATTGATTTAGGCGATGAGGGATGCACACAGATAGGTGATTAAAATAAAGGAACAACCTGTATCACTCTCAAAACATTCCTTAACTACACTATGATTAGAAAAGCGGGTAGTCAGTCTGATGCGATGTTACGCTCGCTCGTTCAATCGAAAATTTTGGCGTCTTATTTTACTTATACCCTCTTCGGATATAATTATGTGGTCTGAAATGTGATATTTTTATTGTGTTTTAGTTAAGCAAAGTTTTTTTTTTTTTTGTGTCGATGATTATGATGCACGGTAAAACTCTAATGAGTTTATGATTTGCATCATCTGTATTGTACCTATTACTTGTATTTTATAAACAAACAAACGAAAAAAAAAAAAAAAAAAGTAGTCAAATAAAAACAGGTTTAAAACAATCACTATATATAACTAGCTATTGCCCGTGGCTTTGTTCACGCAGGCTATACCGGTTATCTACTTAGATTTCAGGATATTACGTTAAAGGTGAGGAATGAGGCGAGTAGGATGCGGCCAATGGAGCACGGTACCCAAGTTACTTTAAAAACATTTTACGTTACTTTTGACTTTCTCATGTTACCTGCACCTGTATGGTCTTCACCGGACATAATAAGATCGGGAAGGTCATCGCCATCATCATCATTTCAGCCGATACACGTCCACTGTTGGACATAGGCCTCCCCCTCGCTATAATGACCTATGCCCACTGTTGGCCATAAGCCTCCCCCAAGTGTCACCACCTGGGCGTTATAATAATTGATGCCCACTGTTGGACATAGGCCTCCCCTCGCGATATTGACCTATGCCCACTGTTGGGCATAAGCCTCCCCCAAGTGTCACCACCTGGGCGTTATAATAATTGATGCCCACTGTTGGACATAGGCCTCCCCTCGCGATATTGACCTATGCCCACTGTTGGGCATAAGCCTCCCCAAGTGTCACCACCTAGGCGCTATAATGATTGATGCCCACTGTTGGGCATAAGCCTCCCCAACAGTAGCTATTTAGGCACTATAATAACCTATGCCCACTGTTGGACATAAGCATACCCCAAGTGTCGCCATTCTGGTGCTATAATGATTGATGCCAACTGTTGGACATAGGCCTCCCCCTCGCTATAATGACCTATGCCCACTATTGGGCATAAGACTCCCCAAGTGTCGCCATTTAGGCGCTATAATGATCGATGCCCACTGTTTGACATAAGTCTCCCCTCGCTATAATGACCTATGCCCACTGTTGGCCATAAGCCTCCTCAAGTGTCACCACCTGAGTGTTAAAATAATTGATGCCCACTGTTGGACATAGGCCTCCCCTCGCGATAATGACCTATGCCCACTGTTGGGCATAAGCCTCCCCAAGTGTCACTACCTAGGCACTATAATGATTGATGCCCACTGTTGGACATAGGCCTCCCCTCACTATAATGACCTATGCCCACTGTTGCACTTAAGCATCCCCCAAGTGTCGCCATTCGGGTGCTACACTGTAATCGTAAATTTAATTATTTTTCTTACAGTCTGTTATTCTATTTCACTAGAATGACAATTTCTGATAGTGACTACAAAATGTTAACTGTTGCGATTGGACGAGAGCGACGGTAACAAAACTAACTCATAACGATAAAATTAACGATAGCGTAGTCGTTTAACGTTACACATGTTTAACGTTAAAATGTGCCAGATTTACCGTTAAATATGGTAACGTTATTTATTAGATAACGATATCTGCATCGAAAGGCGGTAACGATACCATATTTTTAACGGTATTTCAAGCCCTGGTTCAGACGTTTCAGTAAAATTTAATTTTCGACACACTTGCTCAGAAAGTGACTATAATTGCACTACACTTAGGTATATAATGTAGCTTGTAACCAAACTGTGACTTTTTGATTACCATATGCACAAGTGTGCAGGCGCCGCATCCGCCCGCCGGATGCGGAGGCCAGAGAGGCGGAGCTGTATGAGGGATACAGAGCAGCAAAACGCACCCTCCGAGCGGAGATAAAGCGGGCCAAACTGGAGGCCCGCAACGTGTGGCTGGGGTCTCTGAACGCGGACCCGTGGGGGCGCCCGTACAAAACAGTACGGGAAAAACTGCGCCCCTGGGCTCCCCCGCTGACTCAGAGTTTCCGGCCCAGTTCGTGGAGGGTGCGGTGAACGCTTTGTTCCCTGCGCGGGGGGAACACTCCCCCCCGCCCATGGCTCCGCCTCCGCCAGCGGTGTCTGACGCGGACCGCAACAGTGACGACGACTGAGCGGTGGGAAGGCTGAGTGCCAAGAACACCGCCCCAGGACCCGACGGCCTGCCTGGGATGGCCTGGGTCCTGGCCATGGAGGCTCTCGGGCCTCGACTAAGAGGGCTCTTCAGCGCATGCATGGAGAGGGGCCAGTTCCCACTTTGCTGGAAGACGGGGAAACTGGTCCTCATTGCGAAGCCAGGGACTTTCCGTCCGCGTACCGGCCCATTGTGCTGCTCGACGAGGTGGGCAAGTTCTTTGAAAGAGTAATTGCAAACCGCCTCGTCGCACACCTAACACGGGTGGGGCCGGACCTTTCGGACGGTCATTTCGGCTTTCGCAGGATGCGCTCCACGGTGGACGCCATCATGCGCGTGCGAGCCCTCACGACGGGGGATGCGGTGTCCCGGGGTAGGTGTGTCGTGGCAGTGTCTTTGGACATTGCCCACGCCTTTAATTCCCTGCCCTGGAGTACGATCCGGAGGGCACTCCGGTACCACCGGGTGCCCGAATACCTCTGTCGAGTGGTCGAGGCCTATCTGTCGGAGAGATTTATAGTCTACCCCGGTCACCAGGGAGACTGGAAACGTCGAGAGATGTCGTGCGGTGTTCCGCAGGGGTCGGTACTAGGGCCACCCTTGTGGAACATCGGGTACGACTACGTGCTGCGCGGCGACTTCCCTGACGGGGTCAGCGTGATTTGCTACGCAGACGACACGCTGGTGCTAGCGCAGGGAGAGTCGTACCAGGCGGCGGTCGCTCTAGCGACACGCGGGGTTGCGATGGTCGTTGATAGGATCCAGGAGTTGGGACTCGAGGTGGCGCTTCACAAATCCGAGGCTATGTGTTTCCACGGTCGCCGCCCTCGGAACGCGCCGCCATTGAGTTCTCAACTAACGGTAGGAGGAGTTCACATCAGTGTCGGGTCGACGATGAAGTACCTGGGACTCGTCCTCGACAGCCGGTGGAATTTCGTGGAGCATTTCCGACGTCTGGCTCCCAAACTCAACCGGGCTGGGTTTGCGCTCAAGCGACTCCTGCCCAACCTTGGGGGTCCAGATACCTCCTGCCGGAGGCTCTATGCGGGGATCGTTTGATCCATGGCCCTCTACGGGGCGCCGGTATGGGCGCCGTCGCTGAAAACGCAACCGGCGGCCATGCTGAACGCCTGCCAGAGGGTCATGGCAATAAGGATGGTGCGGGGATACCGCACGGTCTCCCGCGAAGCGGCGAGCCTTCTGGCTGGCTTACCACCGGGAGATCTGGAGGCAACAGTCCTTGCACTCATGCACGATATGCGCGTGGAGATGCAACGCCGGGGTGAAAGTCCGCTGCCGCGACAGGTCACGGCATGGCGGACAGAGCTCCGGCGGGATCTCATGGTGAAATGGCGTCAATGACTATCGCAACCCAGTGCTGGGCACGCCACAATCATGGCGGTAAGTCCCCTCTTTGAGACGTGGCTGGAAAGACCTCACGGCGTCCTTACCTTCCGCATGACGCAGGTCCTCACCGGACATGGTTCGTTCGGGAGTTTCCTGCACCGGATTCGTGTGGAAATGACGCCCGGGTGTCGCCACTGTGCGGAATGCCCGGAGGACACGGTGGAGCACACAGTCGAGGTGTGCCCTGCTTGGGCGGAGCATCGCCGTGCCCTCGTGGGGGCCTCGCGCCGGGCCTCGGTTGACTTGGAGTGAGGAGGAGTGGCAGGCGGTCGCCGACTTCTGCGAAGCAGTAATGCTCGCAGGAGCAGAGGAGGAGGCCGAACGCATCAGGCAACGGCGTTATCGCCGCCGCCGCCGCCGCCGGGATTTTGATCTCGATTTCCGGCCACCGTAGGCGCGGGCTTGCGGACAGTGAGCAATGGTTAGCTCGCTGTCCGGCCGTCCGGTAACTGTCCGGACCAAGCCCAAGTCGTCGACGGCGCGCACTGTTCCCGCGCGCCTCAAGGAGTTGTCAGCAACAGCAGGGACCCAGCCGGGTCGAAGCCTACTGGGGCCAGGGTTATCCGTAAGGGCGCTCGAGCCCCGGCATGAAGGAACGGGGTGGGTCTTTTTGTCAGTTAGAGTCTGACACTATCTCCCGCTCCGCCCAAGAGCGGTTGAGAAGAAATTTTTTACAAATTAATTAATTATTGCTTTATTAGCGAAACTGTTTTTTTTGTAGTATGACGGCAAAAAATTGTTCTTTCTTCTTATGCGCGCGCATCCAAAATGGCCACCATAGACTAGCTATAGGTACTCTAGCTAGGCTGTTTGAAAAAAAATAAGAATGAGGTTGCTTATCTATACAGAAAAAATATATTTATTTTATGAAAGGTTTTATTTATTAAACATGTAAAAGTTAAAATAGTTTATTGAAACACAAAATAGCATAAAATAAACAAGCAAGACACTAATTTGTACAATTGAACGCAATACCTAATGTATTTTTTTTTCGAATACAATTTGATTTGAGAACAGAGGTTTAACAAAAAAGGTTATCACTACATTATCACACTTGTGCATAATGGTAATCAAAAAGTCACAGTTTGGTTACAAGCTACATTATATACCTAAGTGTAGTGTAATTATAGTCACTTTCTGAGCAAGTGTGTCGAAAACTATTAAACCTTTGGGTCATTATTTCTTTTTTACTCACTCATAGAGGTATTATTATATTATAATTAAATTAAAATATATTAAAGTTTCATGTATAAATATCGTCAGATAAACACAGTTTTTGCAGATTCTTATAAAATACATTAATGAATTGAGAGCCCAATGTAAACCGCCATAAATCTGTAATGTGATATTCTACAGATTTAAATATTTTAGAAATTCTTAACTAAATTCGAGATTTAGACTATGCCTCTTTATGCAAGCGTCTGGATTGAGGGCCCACGTTATTAAATCATAACAGTTTTAATTTACGTTTAAGAAATTTATGGGTTATTGCATTAAGTTATATTTTTGATAAGGATTAAAAAAATGGACCCTCTATCGATATGCACACGCTTGTTTGAGGCAACGATCTTATCATCTTAGGTCGTTGGTTTCGGGCCAGACTGCTTTCAGGGCATTAATGCGTTGAAATCCCTTGAGGACACAAGTCTTACGTCGTGAGTAGATGATACCCACTGCAACGCTGTCGAATATCATAAAAGAAGACCAGGGGGTCTACTCGCTTTCTCCGAAAAACGAAGTTTCGATCAGAATTCGGCGTGTTTCCTACCATGGTTCATTTCGTTCCCGAAATTTCGTACGATCGAAAATTATTTGACGTACCGAAACTCAAAACCTACTCTAATTCGTTATGTTTCGAAAAAAAATATGATTATGACATACGAATGTTTTGCAATTTTAACGTCAAATTGACGAAACCAAAAGGCTTACCTTTTCATTTTCGTTTGTGTTGATTTTGTAAGAAAAGTGCTTAAAATGGCGTCAAGAATGCTTTTAATTGAAGCAGCTCTATGTTACGAATGTTTAGAGCGTACAAAGACCCGGCAACCAGCTCAAATTCCTGACTTACATGTTGTGGATAATGTGAGACTCAGTCGGCAATTATTTGACGAGTTTTACCAGGAAATAGTGCCTTTATTACCTTCAAGAAGCCTCCAAAGGCTTCTCTTTAGCAAAGCACTAGGAAGTAGAGTACTACTGTGATGTTTTCAGCTCAAAATTATGCAAATTTCTGACACAGAGTTTGTGGGAAATGAGGGACTCAATCGACAATTATTTGAAGAGTTGTACCAGAAAATATTGCCTTTATTATCTCCAAAAAGCCTCTGTAGGCTTGTCCTCAGCAAAGCACTAGGAAGTGGAGTACCTACTACTGTGATGTTTTCAGCTCAACATTACGCAAATTCCTGACTTACATGTTGTGGATAATGTGAGACACAGTCGGTAATTATTTGAGGAGTTGTACCAGGAAATAGTGCCTTTATTACCTCCAAAAAGCCTCTGTAGGCTTCTCCTCAGCAAAGCACTTGAAGTGGAGTACTATGGTGTTTTCAGGGTACTGTGTGTGTAAGTTGTTGTTGTTTAAAGAGACTTTAATAAAAGACTAAAAAATACATTTATAATTTTTATTAAATTGAATCCTGTAGGATTCAGAGAATTTCATGTCACTGGTGGTCGATTTCCTGGCAGGGTCCTATGTCCACAGCTACCTCGGGCTGTGAAAAGTTTGGAGGTTAGCTTGATTGCCTGGAGGTGGATGGTATTGGTTCATTGATCTGAAAATAAAACAGATTAAATACCTAATAGAATCATAAAATATTGAAATTAAATATGTAAGAATTGATGGAATTAATTTATAATACTATTTGGTAATAAAATCAATTATTATTGTACACAACTAAGATGGTAACTATAAGAATTCTACGAATGACTACCTACGACTAAAAACAAATAGGTAAGTACATACTATATTGTATAATTATGATAATATTACTTACAAAGATCAAAGATCCACAACAAAACTTGTGGAAGACTGCGACATCCACAGTTCTACTTAAAACTTTCTTACAAACGCGTACCGTGATGACAAAATATGTATGTAAAGAAGCACTTTGTAACTTGAGTTATGTACCTATAGGTAAAGTCCAAATAAAAATCTTTTGATTTCAAACTAACAATGCAAGTTGACCAGTGCTGCCAACTCCTTAAATTATTTTCTGCTAAATCTGCATTCAAAAAATGCCAAATATATGCCAAAATTTCCGGAAAATGCTAATAACTAGACCCTCGTGTGTATCCTCTTCGTATGATGTCAGCAGAGCGGAAGAAGCCATTCTTTCAAATCGGACATTAATTCCCACTCTGCACGATAAAGTTGGTTATAGGTTATTTATTGACATTGTGAATTTAATAACTCTTATTCAACGCACGTAACCACATACTAATCAAACAAAACCAAATTACCTTTGATGACAAGTCGTCGAGTGATGCAATAAACCATATGTAGTTCAATCCAAGCGGGATTCCCCTAACCACTAGGGTCGCGTTCAGAAACATCACCTCGTTTATCAGGATTTTATTTTGCATTTAGAAATTATATTCAAACTTTCCGAGTAAAATGCTAAAAATATGCTAAACTGAATTTATGCATGCCAAATTACTTAGAAAAATGCTAAATTTAGCCATAATAATACAAAATTGGCAGCACCGAAGTTGACAATGTTGACAAGTTACACATTGTTTTTTTTTTTGCCCCATTTGGGCCGGCTAAGGTTTTAGACCATACCGCCTCGTCATCAATAATAAATACGTTTTTTTGAGTTTCATTTGTATTCTATGCATAAATATTACAAGAAATATTTAATCACATCAAAGAGGTATTAAATGTAAAGAAAAGTTGTTGTGGCCCAAAAAGGTAGACTGCGACAGTCCGACTTTCTTACGGAATGTGTCATGTAAAAAAGCACTGGCAACATGATATATTTTAAAAAATTCAAACTAAAAGTCAAATTCAAGTTGACATTCAAAGATTGACACGTTACGTGTGATTATACAGATATTTTTAGTTGTCATACGTTAGTACCGATGATTGACGTGAAGTAGCGCTCTTTATATAAGTCGGTTAACAATGATCATAAAAAAGGTTGTTTTATGGTGTCTTTTTGTATTTTATCGAAAATTATTTTTTTACGACATATTTATGTTTTATCTATAAATATTACAAGAAATATTTAATAAACCACCTAATAAATGCAAAATTTTAAAATAAAGCAAGATTCAAAATTAATTTAAAAACCGTAATTTACTTTAAATGACATATAAAAAGACCCAAATCATATAGTTCATTCTATTCGGTCACGAAGATTGTCTGTGGGTCCGAACTTCTTGTGTGTGTCCGAAAATGAAACAGAGTAGGTGCACTAACGAAACTTCGTTTGAATATCGTTCGTTTACGAAAATTGCGTTTCGGAGAAAGCAAGTAGACCTCCTGAAACTTGGTGCTTATACACAGGGATAATAGGTATTATTTTTAACGATGAGAAAGTTTTCACAATCTAGGATCTTTACTACGAATAAAATGATCGGGTATATCCTCGTAGCTCCAAAGAACTTCTCAGCAAGACTGGAAAGTCCATGGTAAGCTGCAGCTAAGTCTTAAGCGGGCGGCATGGTGCACACCTACTTCATTTATTCGGATAACGTGTAATATTTGCGTTACGTTGTCTCATCATACAACGGTGCGAAGTCGTTTTGTCGATGCGATGCCGTAACGCAGGGTTGTGGCGTCGCTCTATCTAGAAGGTCGCGCGTCATCGCATCGCAGATTTGTACGTTGCGGCAGAGCACCGGAAATTCCAATGATGCTTTGGTGCTACTTCGCAGATTTTTACAACGCGACGTCGCAACACAGTGTCGTGGTCTCACCCTTAGTCTCTGTTATAGGACATGGCCGGTTATAATTTATGATCAGGAGCCTTACCATGACGTGTAAGTGTTAGGCATACGAGCGAGAGGTGTACTAAACCCTATACATGTAGATGATTCCTTTAACAGTTCGGGCCTCTGCAGTGGACAACATTCCAATGGACACAGCGCGTAAAGCGATAGTCGCTTGGCCTGAACGCCTATATATGGTTGCGCCTGTGCTAAGGGCTAAGTCACAATTATGGCAGCGCAGCGGCCGGCTAGACTAGAACTATCAGCAAGACGCGCGTGCCGCGCGCGTGGTTTGAAATTATTTCACACTGAAAGTGCTCGCCGCGTCGCTGCCATTCCGGTGTGACTCGGTCCTAAGGCTAAAGGTCCAAACCGACGGGACCTGTCGCGTGACAAAGTGCGGGTGTTCATGAGGACGGTCCCCGCCCTAGTAATAGGATTATTACCTACATACGCAGTGTCGCTTCAACTGTAACGGTGTGCATGTAATCGTGTTGATGGAGAACTAAGCATATAATTACGTAGCAAAACGGGCGCGGGGCCTGTTTACACGAGACGACGTATCCCCGCCTGGGTACCCGCTACGGAGCATTTTTGTAAGCAACCGCGCGGGCGTCCGCTTTACGCAGTTTCAGCACCCTTATGGAGGAATTTTGAGTTGTTTAGCGTGTAGGTATTCCTTTCTTGTTTAAATTCTTTAACACATTTAAAATAATAGCCTTAGAGCTATATTTCACCGGGACACCATGGCGGCGCGACCAGCTGCGTCGTCATGGTGTCCCGGAAAAATATAGGTTTGAAATATAGGTCTGGTTTTTTTTTTATAGTTTTCATCTGTATTCGTAAGATAATGTTTCTTCCATAGAAATATATGTACGAGTATATATCTTTTGACTGTGTTTCAAAACAAAAACCTTTTATTTTTAATTTTATATGTATTAGGTACGTGTTTATTCTAACATGAAATAATGCATTTTTAAATGAGACTACTTTTTTTTCGTAGCAATATACAAGAAATAAAGAATAAATTAACTACGACTTCACACTAATAAAAAAAAAAAAAAAATGGTTTCGCCTATGTAATCTTTCTTTTAGTAACATGTATTGCCTCCTCTGGCTTTGATAACACATACCATCCTTTAATTCATGGATTTTATCAACTTTCTAATGGCAGATTGAGGTATGGTTTTCCATTCCTCTAATAAAGTCGATTTCAGCTGCTGCAAGTTCTGTGGAGCTGGTTCACGCTGTCTTATTCGTAGTTTTAGCTCATCCCATAAATGTTCTATAGGATTAACCAGTATCCCAACTTCTTTCAAGTAACTCCTTAACGCACATCGCTGTGTGGGGGCGCCCATTATCATGCATTAATTTAAATTGTTGACCAGTAAACCCTGAATATGGCACTACATGCTCATCAAGAATGTCAGTTGTGTACGATTCAGCTTTCACAGTTCCTCTTTCTGCGATAATCAGCTCTGTACGGCTTTCTAAGCTTATGCCTCCCCCTCCCCATAACAAAACTGAGCCACCTCCAAAGCTTACCCTTTCAGATATGGCACATTGTGCATATCATTCTCCCGGACTACGGTTTGGACATTTAATCCAGTAGAATGAATGGAATAGAATGTAATTTCTTGAAAAAATCATAAAAATAGGAGTGGCCTAATTTTTTCGTCCACCAGTTTATATCGACCGCGCGCGGTCGCTGCGATACAGTCCGCCTGATGTCAGCCTTAGGCTGACATCAGACGCTTGCCTTCAACTTTACGCGGTCGGCTACAGTCGTGTAGTGTCAACGCACGCTGTCCATCGCTAACCGCATAGTCAGTGTGCAGTTAATTACAAAGAGCAAACGCACATTGAGATTGTCAACTCCTAAACTCCTGGGCTAGATGCGTGGTGCCAACTGCGCAAAGTCGGATCAAACTGCATGCAGTTGATTATATGGACTGCGTGCGGTTGCTGCGATGCAGTCCGTCTGATGGCAGCCTTATATCTATAGTTTCCCCAGTACCTGTCAGTACTCCAGTAGCCAGATGGTATAATTTCAACACTTCAAACTTATTCGAAAAAATATTCTTACCTCTAACGCTTTTATTTCGCAGCAGTTTGGAAAAGTACCCCAATTGATAATAATTATTGTATCAGGTGGTATCGCGCCACTCGTCCCCACCAAGTCCATGAATACCTATAGGAACCTATAAAAATCCGCGAGTAATAACTTGTTAAAACTAACTAAACTAAATATTTTTATGAAGTTTTACATAATATTTTCGAGTAAGTGTGTTGAAAAACATCCTTTGATACATGTGGGCATTGGACATGGTAGTTTCTTGGCTCCAAAATGTATTTGCATGCCACCTCTGCTGCAAAGACAAACTTAGCCCACTTTCATAAAACAGTATTATTAAAGCTCCTGTACTTAACCTTCCTAGCGCTTATGAACAGCCTTCAGTAACAGAATATACGGCACGAATTGTTAGGAGGTTCCTATATCTGAACTGTAACAATAAACTTAAAAAATTTTGGGTAATTATTTAAGACCAGCATTAAACCTAAGCTCAAACTGTTTTTAATCAATTTATAATCCTTCATGCTTTTGGAAATATCCCGATAATACTTAGACTAGTTTAAGATCAGGTACAAAATCGTATATTACAAGTGTGCACCACATAGAGAATTTTTGGGATAGAAATAACAAAATACATTGTTTTCGGGAAATGGTATAGGCATTCTGGAACTACCCGGCAAGAAGACTTTCATAGTGGTTCTTTTACTAGTAGTTCTTTTCTTAGTTATCTTAGACTTATCAGTATCCTCTCCATTTGCATTATCCGCTCTGTTATCATTATCATTGAACTCTTTTTTCAATTCTTCAGCTAGCTGAACGTTCTCAATATTTTCCAATTCTGAAGCGTTGTGAGATACTTCGACATCATCTTTGGGTGGCAGTTGACGCAGGTGGCGATTGCGGCCGTTGTTATGATTCGCGATGCCTTTAGTTATTAGTGGAGTCTTTATATCTATTAAAGAGAAAAAAGAAATTACATCCCATGTCTAATGTACAACCGGCGCCAAATTTCAAAATTCAGTAATCACCTTTTGAAGCAGGCACTCGATTTCTATGTTTCACCCTTTTTCGGGGTTTGGTTTTCATGGGTTTCGGTTTGTTTTTACGTAGCTTGGGCTTTTTTGTAGTCCGAAGGGTAGACTGTTTGGTAGATTTGAGTGACGATAGGACAGAATTTCCTGTTGCTGTTAAGATCTGGTCGCTGCTAACAGCCTGTTCAGCAGGGTCAGATGTCGCTAAGATAGACTGGTTGGCAGAATTGGTTGGTAGAATGAACTGGTTGCTAGAATTGGTCTGTAGGATAGTCTGGTCAGCAGAATTAGTCTGTAGGGTGGGCTGGTTGGCAGAGTTAGTCTGCAGGATGCTCTGGTTGACAGAATCAGTTATCGCTATGTTGGACTGGTTTGCAGATTCAGTTGTCGCTACGATGGGCTGGTTGGTAGAATTGGTCGGTAGGATTGATGTAGACAGTTCTGATTTCGTTGTGTTTAAAGAGGTTGCTGAGGCCGTTGTCTCTCCCACATTTAAAGTTGTCGCTTCGCTCGCTGCTGTCGATACGCTAGTTGTGGTTTGCGCTTGTGAAGTAGCTGAAACCACAGGTTTTCGCAACTCGTCACATTTATTAATAAGAAAGTTTTGTAGAACTTAAATTTTTAAGTGTTTTGACTGAGGGTCCATACATACGTGCTGTAGGTGTTTGAACATAACTCAGAAGCTGAAACTCAGGATAAGAACTAAATATTAGGTAGTGGAGGGTTACATAATTTGTTGCAAAGTTATACAACAGTAAGAATGTTTTGTAGAACTTTTTTTTATGAAAAATGTCTATTACTTGAGGTTGCAACCTGGGATTCTTTCTTCCATCACAAGAAATCTGTCTTTGTCCGTTTATTAATATCGTCGGCTTGTAAATTTTTTAGACCTTTTTTTCAAAAATGAGATTCTGAACTGAGCGTTAGGTTACTATCTACAGAGGTAGAGGTGATAGCTTCTAATAATGCAATATTATAATCAATTTAAAGTTTAATACCTGTAGTTTATTACAAAATTTTAGTTTCGTTACATTTTTCTATTTATTGCGAGGATACTGGATGGTTCTAGTATCAAACTCGCAGACTTCTGATGTGCACTGATCCACAATGGACCGAGTTGTAGATTAGTATCAGCCTACTCTCTCTTATAGGGATAGGTCCATTGAAAACATATTTTTTTAGATGACTTTAGAAATCCGCTGCAGCAGTATGGGATTGAAAAAGTAGTGACTCCAGGGTTTTTTAAGTACCTATTCTGTTAGGTACTGCTACTCAATAGTACCTACGTCTCAACCTTCTCTATTCCGGTAGGCATAGAAATATAGTGCATATGGATGTACGATAAGCAACCCCTCTACCAAAATGGTTGCAAAAGCATCCTTCATATTAAGGTTTTGTAGACCTAAACCATATCTGGGTTCTCACTCTCTAGGACATAAAGGAGGTGGTATAGACTAATAATATAATAAGTACCAGAAAATTGTTATCTACTAGGTTTTATTTTTCAGCGAATTTATAATTGTTATTTTGAAGCAGTCGTGTTGCTTGAATGCGGCTTACCTGGGGTGTTGACAAGACCATCATTTGGGTCGTTGCCAAATCTTCGAAAGTTTCCTAGAAAACAATAATTCGTAGGGTATATTCTTGTGTTAGTAGTTTGTGGTTGTTTCGAGGCACACCATAAATAGTTGGAAACTTTTTTACCTTTTTACCTCCGCCCGCGTGAAAGTAGATTTATCTATATAAACTTTGGGCCCCGATTCATTCCTTTACGGGGTCAAATTTTGAAAATCCTGTTTTACGAGTAGTACCTACTCTCCTATGTTATAAAAGAAAACCTACTGCAAAATTTCAATCCCAGTAGTTTTGTTTTTCCTAGTTTTTCTGTGCGTTGTTATGTCAGTCTGTGTCTCCTTTTATCATTTTGTATACCTATATAATATATAAATATTATGCATATTTATGACGTTCTAATAATAATTATGTTAGTTAAATAGACTTACCACGACTTTTAACAGGAGAATCTGAAAAGTACGTTAGGTACCGTAAATAATGAAAATTGTATTTCTCTAAGTAGCAGTATTAATACAGAAGAGTAACTGGACCGCCCGGAGGACACGGTGGAGCTTACGGTAGAGGTGTGGACCGCTTGGGCAGAGCACCGTCGTGTCGTCGGTGGCAACGATCTCTCGCGCCGGGTCTTGATACAGGCCATGGTTCGAAGCGAGGAGGAGAGGCAAGCGATCGCCTCCTCCTGCGCTTCGCAGTAATGCTAGCAAAGAAGGCGACCGCACGCGCACATGCGATTGAACAGCCCTCATGCCCCAGCTGCCGGGATCCCGATCCCGATTTCCGGCCACTGCAGGCGCGGGCTCGTTGGCGGCAAGCAATGGGTAGCTCGCCGTCTGACCGTCCGGACCAAAGAGACTTGTATAGTCATTGGTCCGGACCGAGCCCGATTCGTCGACGGCGCGTATGTTTCACGCGCGCCTCAGGGTTACGTCAGCAAACCACAGTGTTTTAATCATGCCAACCCTGCCCAGTTGTGACAATGTCAATTAGATGTCAATCAATGTGGAGGCGACTGGGAATATTTGCGAAGGGGACCTTATATCTATGGTACACACCGTCAAGGGTAGTCGTTAACATGCTACAGATGGGTACCTCCTACCTATGTAGGTATGCAGTTAGGTATATGGTCTACGAGTATATAATTATGTTCATGTCTACTCACCGTAATAGTAATAATCAGGCATCATTCGTCGACGGTTGAATGCTAAAACATATAATAATAATAATTCCACAACTTTCACACAACGCCATCTATTTCCAAACTAAGTTGAGCTTGTCCTAAGATATGAGTACTTGATAATTTATAAACATAATTACCTTTTCTAAATACATTATGCATATTATAAATAGATAAATTACACTTAGATACAGAACACAAGTCGTGCTCATTACACAAACATTTGTCTTGGGTGGGAATCGAACCCACAACCTCCAGCATAGCAGTCAGGACCACTAACCACTAAACAACAGGCTAGTCAGGTAAATAATGCGGGTAAGTAATCTAGCCTTCTAATCTAACTTCACCGTGTCGGGGTGTCCTAAAATTACGTAGCTTCATTTTCTTCACACATTACCGGCTGCGAATTCGGAATTACCTATACGTTTTAGGTATTTTGTACATTGCCTAGGTATTGTATAGAATAGCGGAATATACAGATTGCCGGTAACATATTAGCGGAAGTTTCATTTTGAATTATTAAGAGATTTCCTGCTTTTGATTTATCATGACTGACATGGCGTAACAATATAATTTGCGTTGATTCAGAATGGGGTGCCGTTGCACATTGCACGATGCAGCGTTGCATATCACCAGTTATTGTCAGCGCAGCGCTATCATCCACGCGTGTCGGGGATTATTCAATAATAATAAACGATTATTTTGAAATACGAGGATCCAATTTGTTAGTAGTTTTTAACTGGGTTTAGGAACGTACTCTCTTGATTAAACCTATACTTTATACGTATTATTTTTATACCTAGGTCTACCGAAATTTATCAAGATCGGTTCAACGGGTGTTTTTAGTATGGTGCGCGTAACCCCGCAAATGTCCTTTTCATACAAGGTTTTTTTGTAATGTGTGGTATACGCACGCGGGACGCGCATTTGTCGCCCATTATACAAAACCACAACTTTCTGCATGCGGAGCAATTCCGCATGCGTGATGAAATCCGCACGATATTAAAAACACGCTTAGGTGTGAAAACGTGATAAACAAAGTTAGATTAACACTAGAAGCATGGAATATAATCAATGTCAATTTTGGCCAATTTTATTTTTTTGCTACTGTAATATGGAGTGATATACAATATTGTTTTATTATTTATTATTTTATTTACCTTTTAGTATTTAAGTTTTTTTTTTATTGCTTGTTTATTTACCTATTTATTTTTATTTATTAGTCATACATACACTATATCTTTAGAGGGTTCAATACAAGAGTGGTTCCCAAACACACATATTGAAAAAAATACTGTTTGGTGGGTTACCATGACATTCAAAGTTAGATTATTTCATTATTATTTCAGTGTGGGTAAGAGATTGCGCTAGATAATCCGTATAGCTCTGTCTCTTGCCCACACTGGAATAGGAATAAAACAATCTTACTTTGAATGTCATCGTAAACCACTTGATCTCGCTCTAACCTGAGTAACCTATCTAAGTTATTTTTGGGTAGAGACCTACTTACCTAGTTATTGTACGAGTTTAAAATTTCAGTACTTAATGAAGATATCAGAATAACAGCTGTGCTCGTGCTCATGATGGGTCTACCCAGCAATAATTTCGGGATGAGCCATAAATAACGTAATTTGATAAGTAAATTTTTATGTGAGCTTAGTTTGCTAAGCTCAAGTTTAAACCTTAGTGGTTTTTGGATGCTATTTAACTGACATATATAATCCTGTATTCTTTTGTAAAAAAGATAAATAAATAAAAAAAAAAAACGAAGGCCCGAGGTAGTAAAAGAAAACAAAATTGCGAAGCAAGCACGAACATTTTTACCACATTCTTTTAAATTTTTCATAATGTACGTACCTAATTAACACCTTCACTGCGGAACAGGCCCATTTCGGCCTGCCGCGGTATTTCACCTGGTGTGGACGAAGACAACTATGTCCCTCTCGCTGGTGCGGAACGATTCTCAGGTCTTTGTAAGAGTTCGACAGAGATAAATATATATTTCAGTTTGTAGTCAAAATTGTAGGTATTTTCCATAAAAACACCACGACAGGCCCTTTTCGACCTACCACGCACTGACGGTAAAATATAGCCACTCAATACGGCAGAGGGCCCATATCGGCCCACTGCCCCACCAGGCCGCCAGCGACCCGATTGTACTATCTAACGTAGTGTGCGTTCGATACGATCAATGATGGCAAGCAATAAAAGAAAAATATAAATTTTGGAAAAATGAACGCCCTGCAGTTCTAGATAGGGATAGTGACAGCAGTGAAGAAATATTTTCCATTAATAGTCTTCTTCTTCCTGCCCTTGTTCCATTTTATTTGGGGTCGGCGCAACACGTTTTTTTCTTCCATTTTGTCCTGTCACTCGTCACGCTATCACTAACTCCCTTTTCTTTCATATCACTTCTCACACAATCCATCCATCTTTTCTTTGGCCTCCCTCTCCCTCTCCATCCGTCCACATGTAAATTCATGACTCTTTTAGCAACATGCTTTTCATCTCCCCTCTTTACATGACCATACCAAGACAAACGATTTCCTTTCAACCTTTCAGTCACTGGCGCCACTTTCAAACTTCCCCTAATACTCATTTCTCACTTTATCCATTCTCGTCACACCACACATCCATCTTAACATTCTCATCTCCGCTACATGCAATTTTTTTTCATCCGTCTTTTTCACAGCCCAACATTCTGATCCATACAGTGTGACAGGCCTTATCACGGACTTGTAGATTTTACCCTTCAACTTGAGGGGCATCCGTGGGTCACAAGTTGTTCCTATGACCTGTCGCCATTTCATCCATCCTGCGTTGATCCAATGTGTTACGTCCCGGTCTATCTCACCATCCCCTTGGACGAGCGACCCGAGGTACCGAAAGTCGGAACAGATCGGTATGGGCGTTCCGGCGAGAGCTAAGGGCACTGGATTGGAGAGACCGCCGAAATCGCAGAACAAGTACTCCGTTTTGGTTCTACTCAATATTTTCCATTAATAGTTAGTAAAAAAATATTGCAGGAAACACAACCAAAACCTTTGCGTGACATGTTTTAAAGACTGGCCTAATAAGTAAATAAATAAGTTTTTATTTTTTTACGATAATTCTGTTTAATTTTCGATATCCCCTTAATTTTGTCTGGCCCATCACTACTAAAAATAATCGGCCTGCCACTTTCTCTGGTTTATTTCTCATTTTCTATTAGAATGATCCCGTGGCGAATCGAACCTAAGGAAGTTGGGTTCAAGCTTATTCTAATTGCACAAAAAAATGCATTTTAATCTACCCTGGTGCTGGTGGGTCGAGAAGGACCTACCACGCACTGGCTGAAATATCGTTGGGGGCGCATTTCGACCCGCGGCCGCACCAGGAGGTTTATGATTTTACTTGCCGCAGCCAAGGTGTTAAAAAGTTTGTCAGATAGAGGTTGGGCACGAACATGGCTGTGACACAGGATCACAATGAGTGCAAAGTACTTAAATGCCTATTAGGTAACTATCTTACTGTACGGGAATCTATAATTTTCATCCTGAAAGTTCCGTCGGGCTGGTACAGACGGCGGTGGGTAGCCCATAGGCATAGCAGGCCAGTTCGCGTATGGCATCATCATAGGCGCTCCAGGTTGCGTATTTGGCATCATCACAGGCGCCCCAGGTAGCGTATTTGGCATCATCACAGGCGCCCCAGGTGGCGTATTTGGCATCATCATAGGCGCCCCAGGTGGCGTATTCGGCATCATCATAGGCGCCCCAAGTGACGTATTTAGTATCATCATAGGCGCTCCAGGCGGTGTATTTGTCATTATCATAGGCGCTCCAGGTGGCGTGTCTGGCATAATTATAGGCGCCCCAGGTGGCATATTTAGCATCATCGTTGGCGCCCCAGGTGGCATCGAAGGTGGTGGCGTATATAGCATCGAAGGTGGCGGCGTATACAGTGTCGTAGGAGTCATCGAGACTACCGCCGTCGAAGACACACCACTTGCTGTCAGATAAAATGCATCTTATATTACTTAGTATGCTGCAGTTGAAATTGATTTTAAGCGTTTTAATAAGCGTAAAGATTTATTAGCAGCCATGTAGTTAATACTAAATGGCTGCTAATAAATCTTGAACAGCAAATTAGGTATCTTTTCTGTGTTTATATTTGTACAATATCTTATGATACCTACTAAACGCAAATAACACTAAAAATATTTTCTTGTTGGATAAAACTGGAAAATGTGCAACTCAGACCCGCACACAAAGGGTTCCGTACTCCAATATTCAAATCGGAGTGATAAACGTTGACAAAATGACGTTTCATATATGGGAACCCTTTAATTTTTAACTTTGCTTTAATTTTATTATTTGGTTACCACTACAAAAGGCAATAGCAGTACACATTCTGAGTAAATTTAAACGCTTTACCTTTTACGGTTTATGAGATACCGTCTGTCAGCTGACAGAAAGACGGACAGACAGACGAACGGTATACCCGTTCGTAGGGTACCGTTCGTTGGCACCGTTCGTGTACGGAAACCAAAAAACCAATAGGTTAAATGATTACTTACCTGTTACTTCGGTTTCATTCATAGCTATCGTTGTATTGAAGTCTTCTGGAGGTAGCGAACATGTACTATTTTCGTCTTCAGTAGAATTTGCAGTAACATCATTTTTTTCCCGCAAAATTTTTGTAAAGTCTTTCAAGAAAAAAATAACAACATTTATAACAAAACTAGCTTCTACCAGCGGCTTCGCCCGCGTAATACTAGTAGGTTTTTCTATACAGACACACGTTTCATCCACTTATGGGGTTAATTTTGAAAATTACTCTATTGGTGCTCGCCTATGATAGAAAAGAAAACCTTTTTTTTAATTCTTTACTGTTAAGGGGTTGTTATCCACACGGATACGTCAACCCCATTGTACCCTATAGTCTACTAGCTTTTGCCCGAAGCTTCGCCAACGTAAATAAAATATAGCCTATGTCACCCAGGAATAAAGCAGCTTTCTATCGGTGAAAGAAAACATTTTAGCAATCGGACCAGTAATTCCAGAGATTACCACCTACAAACAAGAAAACAAACTTTACCTCTTTATTATACACTTGAGAGCAAAAAATCGCACATGGCTACAAGCCATTTCGTTTAAACTGGTTTTTTTTCTTAAATCTAAAGATATTGAGTACAAATTATTAAGCAAGATTGAAGCATACAAAGTTAGCTTTATAAAAACACAAAATTAAGATCATTGACCTACACGTAACTCACAAAAACCAGCGGTTCACCCAATTCCCCAAATTCACCCATTTGCATTTCAATACTTGCACCTTTACCTGGAGCTACAAAAAGTGTGCTGTTTTGGAGTTTTTATCAGTTTCCGTTAACGTGATAACGTCTCTATTAGAAACAGACAGATTTACTAGAAAAATATGGATACCACGCCCGCAGAAGCCGTTCAAGTTATTGCCTTGCCCAAAGTAGGCCATAATCAAAATGAAGTCGCTCGACAGCTAAATTTTAGCTGCTTCCCTGTTCGTCTGGTATACCAGAGGTTTTAAGAGACCCGTGGGTATATTCGGCAACCAGGATATGGCCGATGGCGCATAGGATCAGGGCGTGATTATCGCTTTTTTGTAACAAGTACTTTGAGAAATCGGCTACTGTACACGATTGAACTGACACAAAAGCTTCAAGAAGGTCGCAATGTCAGTATAAATCAATGGACGATTAGGGAAAGACTGGGTGAAGCAGGCCTGACTACACGTCACTCAGCAAATGGAACCAAATTGACCACAGCTCACCGACAAGTCCGGCAATAATTTGCCACGAAACACTTAAATTGGATGTATGCCTAATGACAGGCTGTTGTGTTTTCTGATAAGTGCAGAATGACTTAGATGACCATGATGGATGCTGTAGGGTGTACAGAAGGTCATCAGGGCAATTTTAACAATGCTGCATAAGCGAACAAGTGGGTTTTGGAGGCGAATTGGGGTGGCATAATGTTGGACACTAAAACTGACATTGTATTCATCACTGGGCCATTACTGGCCTGATATCGAGAGGGTTGACAGCTTTATGATACATCAAAAAAGTGCTCAGTCAGTCAATCAGTAAAGAATATATGAAGCCGCTTGTGTGGCTTATGGTAATTTTTTTTTCCCTAATGCAGAACAACACCAGATCGCATGTCGCTAGAACAGTTTGCGACTACATGTAAGACGTTGCAATCATAGAGGTCAGCTCCAAGAGCTTCAATTTGTCATTGACGAGAAGTGGAACGCTATACCCTAGATTTCATGGTAAAATTAATACGGGTCGATGAAAAATCGAGTAACAGCTGTAAATAAGGCTAAGGGAGGGAAAACTATTCACATTCATGACAAAAACTGCCTTAACAAAAAGAGTTATGATGTGCGATTTTTTTGCTCTCGAGTGTATTAGTGTAGATTTACATACATAATCATAAACATGTATTCACACTTCCAGTCCCAATAGTTTCGACTGTGCGTTGATATTTTTTATATTATTATTAGTCAGTAAAAGCCTGACATGGAATTTAATAAGTTTTCCATCGACACGCTAAGAAGAAGAAGAAGTAAAAGCCTGCCAGTCCCTCTCACTCTACAGAAAAGGAGGTGTCAATTAATGATTAATTGATTACCCGCCAAATAAAGCACTAGTTACATATTAAATTCAATTAAAATGATAATTCTTACCTGTTTTAAGTAACTCAACCAAAAATAAAGCTTGTTTCAGAGTGTCGTCGAGATTATCGTTGGCTACCGGCTCATCAAAGCAGAAAACTCCTATTACTAGAACGCCTAAGAGGTTCAGTAACTTCGTACTTAACATCATAATATAATTATTATGTAAATTTCTTGCCTTGTCCAATAACAAAATAACTGCTTATTTCAACATTTTATGCCAATGTAATAAAATTTTGAGTGAAATATTCCTATTTACTAAGTTAGAGCATTGTAATGTTGCAAGTGAACGCGTTGGCATGTAACAAGTAGTTTAAAATAAATAGTTATAAAAAAACTCATAAAACATTTTATTTTCTCTTATATGAAACACGAGTTGGTTACCTATGTTGTGAGAAATTCGTCATTATAAATAACTCAAAAACTATTTGGTATAAAATTGGTTCATAATATTGTTTCAAATGATATGAAAACCCACACGACCTAGTTGCTCCAAATTGATTTTACAATCCCCCTCCCCCCCATTCCGGCTTCTGTTATTAAAGTAACGAAAATATTTTTATATTTTACTTGCTAAGTTCATGGATTAGCTAGCAGCGACAGACAGACAAATTCGCAACAATTCCTATTTTATCATTTAGGTACGGAATCCTAAAACAGATATTTATCAGAAGGCTTATCTATTCACTTGTGATTTCCAAAAGCAGTGCTTTTTAAATTAACAGGGATTGCACACCCGGGCTAGGGCGAGCGCGGCACCGGCGAACTCAAACATACAACTTAATTTAAGTACCCACAGTGGGCCATACGGGCAATGGATGCGGCGCGGAAGGTGCCGCAGCGAGGGCGTGCGCGGCAAGCGCAACCAGCGCGGGATCGGGAAACTCAAGCTAGTTCGAGTTAACGTTACGATGGCTCGACTTCGGACAGGCACAGCGCGCGCAGCACCCAACGCTACCCGCTGCCAGTCTAGCCCAGCACACATAGTTCACATCACACACAGGCAACTGCACGTCCTTCCTATATTTTTATTCTTCTGTATCTGTGTTTTGCCAGAAATTACTGACTTGGTTGAAAGGCGACTGCAGTTCGGCCACCTCATTGCTTCTTGATGACAACTGCTGAATGAGAAATAATAAGTCTTGTTAGTTATAGGTAGGTGTTCATTTTGATGATGCCCAAAAGTATAATCAAAGCATTTTCAACAGAACAGACAGTTAAAATAGGTGGTGGGTATTTTAATTTTCAAAACTAAATAATCTTCGAAAATAATGGTAGCGTTGTACTATTTTGTGTGTGTATAGGACTTCCATGTTTCACCCATAGCGGTGATTCTATCTTCAAAACAGATGACTATATTGTCAAAGAATTATCCAAGCACACAAATAGGTACCTCCAGCTTAATAGATATGGTAAGAACAAGTATCTAACTTCTTGTTGTTGGTACATACTTTAACAGTGTGGCGTGCCGTATATCCCTTCTTCCGAAGGGCAACTAGAGTTACCGGCCTTGGTCGCCTTTCAAAGGGTTCGAAGTAATCCTGTTAACATAAGATATGATGTGATGATAGCTGACAGGCTCGACTGTCCTTATATAAGGCGCTGCAGTGACTTGCATGTTACCTGTAGTCGTGTGTGATGTGTAAATTAATTTGATTGTATGTTGGTGTCACGTTTTGTGTTATGTTTGTGTGTTTGTAATTATGAGTCTTGGTTACTTGCTCAAATAAATGATGATGATAAGGTTAGAATTATTTTGGAGTCTCGCTGTCGAGTAGTTTGGTGCTTGGCTTTTCTGTGATGTACATCTTAGGCCCTAGTAGTAGACAGCCTCCTTTACTTCAGCCATTAGTTGATAAAGGGACCAAATGCAGAAGTATCACCGACTTCATCGATTTAAACAATAAATTAGCAGCCAAGAATTGCAGAGGTGGGCTGTCTGGATCAATAGTTATCTACGACATTCGCCAAAGCTAAGTCATAAACTTTAGGAAAGGTTCTTCAGTGCAGTCAAATTACGTAATTGAAAAAAAAAAATTATTGTTGATAGGTCCGCGCTTGACCGCTATCTCAACTGATGGAAAGCTGATGCTGGATGATGATACGGTCGACGATGGAGCGCGCTTACCTAGAAGTAACCTTTTCACTCTTGACTTAAAAGTTCCCGGGTTGTAGCCATCAGGAAGCACAGACTCCGACAGGGAATTCCACACTTTAGCTGTACGCACAATGAATATTTATTTATTTATTTATTTTAATTAATTACAACGGTTAAACAACCAATTACAGTAACTAAACAAAGAGTAAAAGTATAAACATTTAAACAACACGTACATCAATTCCTCTCACAGTACTTCTGACATGCCAATAAAATCATCTTCCATTCATCCGCAAACAGATCGTTTGTTGGATAAGAATCCAAGAGATCATTTAGTGCAGCCAAAGTGCGAGGTATTGGAGACTGAGCACGGGCAACAGTGCGACACTGAGGCACAGCAAACATTCTGTGCTTCTTGCCGCGGCAGTAATTGTCCGGGACAAAGAAACGTGCCAGCACAGTAAGTAAATCAGGCGCATCAACAGTGCCACGGAGCGTCTTGCAGGCTATGATGAGCTGATCTCGTGCTCGTCTTACCTCTAGCGAGTTGTATCCGAGGCAACCCAAAAGAAATTTTGTCGGATACAGGTATGGGTAGTAACCGTGCATCCGCTTGTGCAGGAACCTGAGAAACGCTTTTTGCACTTTTTCCAGTAAAAGGGCGTAAGAACTTTGGTGCGGGTTCCACACGCAAGAGCTGGATTCTAACTTACTGCGCACGAGCGCATTGAATAAAATCTTAATGGCGTGCGCGGTTTGAAAATCACGGCAATTGCGTAAAACGAAACCCAACCTTTGGTATGACTGCTTTGCCACCGCGACCATGTGATCGTGGAAAGTGAATATGCATTAACAGCCAGAATTGACAGATTTTACCAGAAATTACAGACACTACAACCACATGGTCTCATTGCATCCTTAGCGACCACATCATCTTACTTATCTTAAAACCATTTCAAGTAAGTACTTTACCTATTAAGAGGCTTTCAAACTTCACATAGCTCACCTTACTGAAGAAAGGATCAAACCCTAGTGACAACGTTTTCGCAAGCTTCGTCAAAGAGTACGGTGCTCTCATTAACACGTCATATCTTTTTAAGTTCTTTCCCCACATTTCTGGTTGCTGAGGAAAATAAAACGACATAATTAGAGGAAACTGGTTAAATAGTGGCTGTGGCAGAATATAGTTAGAGTTAGAGTTATAGCTCGTAGTTCGTACGTAAGTAGAGTAGTCGTAGGTATTACCACAACTAGTACGAACCAATATATTTGGGTCTGAGAGATCCACCAGGCTTACAGCTTAATGTTTGCTATGCTACCAGTGATGCGGAAGGCTTGCTTCACTTAACTTGCAGACAGTGTAAGCGCTGGATGCAGTGGCGTGTGCAGAATATGAGGATTTGCTAAATATTGTTATTTTTTTGGATATTTTTTAATTTTCCCATAAGATGTTTAAATTATTTATTTTTTACAAATTTTGAGCTTCTAAACGGTCGGAGTGATTTTTATTTTAGAAGCTGAGGGATCAATAAATTGAAATGGCACAATCGATATACTTAATATCTAAAAGGATGAGTATGAAAATTAAATTGGCCAACAATCTTGCCAGCAACAACATCCAGAAACATCTAAGGGGCCATCTATAAATTACGTCACACTTTAAGGGGGAGGGAGGGGGTCGTCGAAGTGTGACATTGTGTAACAAGGGGGTGGGAGTAGGCCTAAATTTTGTGACTTTTTTTATGGTGGGTAAAATCATCCAATGACAACCCCCGCTCTTGGGCGGCGCGGGAGATAGTGTCAGACTCTTACTGACTCAAAACCCACCCCGTTCCTTCGTGCCTTTCGTATCGGGACCGAGCTTCCCTTTCGGATATCCCTGGCCCAGTAGGCTTCGACCCGGCTGGGCCCCTGCTGTTGCTGACAGCTCCGCTGTGAGCGCCCCCGTTGCCTGATGCAGTCGGCCTCCTCCTTTGCTAGCATTACTGCTTCGCAGAAGGAAGCGACCGCCTGCCACGCCTCCTCGCTCCGGACCATGGCCGAGAGAGATCGCCGCCGCCGATCGCCCTCACGAGGGCACGGCGATGCTCTGCCCAAGCGGGGCACACCTCTACTGTGTGCTCCACCGTATCCTCCGGGCGTTCCGCACAGTGGCGTCACTCGGGCGTCACTTCCGCACGGATCCGGTGCAGGAACCTCCCGAACTTGACATGTCCGGTGAGAGCCTGCGTCATGCGGAAGGTAAGGACGCCGTGAGGTCTTTCCAGCCACGCCTCAAAGAGGGGACTCACCGCCATAATTAGGGCGTGTCCAGCACTGGGTTGCGATAGTCGCTGACGCCATTTCACCATGAGATCCCGCCGGAGCTTTCTCCGCCATGCCGCAACCTGTTGCGGCAATTTCGTGACGTCACATTTCAAAATCTATTATAATCTAAGTGTTAAAACCCAAACTTTAAAATATTACTTTAGGAAAACCTCAAAAACATTTACAACTATATCTGTGTAAATATTAATTTTGCTAATTGTTTGAATGGAAACAAAACTAATTACGGAACCGCTGTTTTCAATCAATAATTTCTAAATGTTTTGCAAAATATGTGACAGCACAATAGGGAGGTGAGAGTCTCACAATGTGACCAGCTGTGACAAGGAGAGAGGAGGAGGAGGGGCAAAAATCATAAAATTCGTGTGACGTAAATTTATGGATGACCCCTAATGGTGCCTCCAGATCTGGCGAATGCGCCGCTTGCCAGCCGTTTGCAAGCCGCTTGCGAACTGCGCGCGTGCATTTCACGTTCGTACGAACGAGCCGTGCGCGAAATGCACGCCAGGTCTGGACACACCATAATAACTACCAGCTTCTCTGAGCAACTATGTTCAGAGTACGGACTTCACATTTAGCACACTAACCTGCATCCAGCGCCCGGTCTATATTGCATAATAATCTAACGTACATACGGTCCAGAAAATTAGCCAGGGGATATACTCCCGGCATTGCTGTGTCGTGCTCGTGCACCCAGAATCCACTTACATTGTTCATACGTGACGTTTGAGGTCTATCCCATAGAGATCGGTGCTGTAATGCCACTTGAGATGGCACCTCGGATGTGGCAGCTTGAACTGATGCAGTTTTAAGGGTGGTTTTCGTCTGCTTTATGTTTTTTGATGGCTCCTTTGTGGCTATGGGAAAATTATATAAAAAAACATTCGTTGTCTATTTTGCGGTTTGGTTGGTTAGTAAGAATACTTGCACTTAGTCTTTGATGGTCTTCATTCAAATAAATGCCATCAACAACATAACTTGTAAACAAACCAAGGCTTGCAACTCAGTTCTTCTACTATAAGGGACCTTGATGACCTAGATTGACTTGGCAATCGGACTAAACAATGTAATTTAATATAATACCTATTACTTGTGATTAGGGAATCCAATCCCGCATCATAATCGCAATTCCGCACGCCTGCGGGATTGGGATTTTTAATTTCTTTTTTTTTTAAGTAGTAATAAACACAAAAACCGTTCAAGTGCGAGACGGACTTGCACATCGAGGGTTTCTTATAAAAACTAATTATGTAAATAGTTCGATTCCCGAATCGAATTTCTAAGAATTTCCAAATCGCAAATAAAAATATTTCCATATAAAATCAGTTGCTTTAAAATATTTAAAGGAACTTCATCTTTTAAAAACTCAGTGCTATGGGCAATCTCCGGTCATAAATTACCAAAACTGATATTGATTACGTTTAGTTTCAGTTCAGTGCGATAAGGACTCACACAACACAAAATAGAAATTAAAAAATTATTTAACTGCAAGGTGAAATCGAAAACAAAATAATTATTTTCCAGAAAAATACTACAACACAAAAAACTACAAAAAAATGACACGAGTTCCATGCAAAGTTGTTTCATCCCTTTATAATGAGGATAAACTAGGTGTAACTGTAATAAATGGGTAATCTAAACGGCGGTATATCGTCGGAATCCAATTTTCTTATAAAATCTTCAATTCCGCAGACGTGCGGGATCCCGTATGAATAATCCCGCATTCCCGATCCCGCAGAAAAGGTGCGGGATTGGATTGGGATACTTGTGATATACATACGATTGCCAAGTTTTTTGCTCGCCTTGGTGGGGGCACTGCCGTGCCCCCTATGAATTAGGCCATAAGACAAGAAGTGAAATCAAATTGCAAATTTTATTTGTGTAGGTACAAGAGATCAAGATGAGCTAGTTATTCTAAATTTTTAAGCACCGAGGTAGCGAACTGTTGCGTTAGTGATAACTTCAATCTACCGGACATTCGACCTAATGTTTTTTTGTTATTTGAGCACAGGACATATTCGCCGCCCGCAACCTAAAGACACTGCTTTAGGTTGCGGGCGGTTTTATGTGACTAGGGGATTCTAGTCACATAATCTAGTATTTTAAATTTTTAATATCGTGCGGATTTTAACACACATGCGGGTTTGCTTCACACGCGTGACCCCCGCAAATGTCCATTTGATACAAGTATTTATTGTAATGCGTGAAATACGCACGCGATACGTGTTTTTTTTTTATTTTTTCAAATTTTCTGCATTTGGATCAAACCCGCATGCGTGATGAAGTCCGCACGATATTAAAAACATCCTAAATCATAAAATCAGATACGTATTGAAACATTATTCTATTTACTTACTTTCGCATGCTACAATGTGTGCCACAAGTGGAAGAACTGCGACCGTGATATAAATATACATCTTAATATGTAACTACAACGTATTGTACAATGCGTGTGCTCCGCCTCGAGTAATGTGTGACACTGATAGTATCACCGATTGTTAGCAGTTATGACAGAAATGTTTCAGATTCCGTGTAAATTGGCTCAGTTCTGCTAACTTGTAAACATAGTTATACGCAGTAATGCTGACAAGTGGAAATTGTTCCTCGAAGTAATGTTCCACAATATTCTCGATGCCAGGGGCGCAGCGCGGACTTATTTAGATATGTGTGAAGGCACATCAGCGAGGCCTTTTTCTATTTTATTTTTTTTGAAATTTGAATACGAAAACTCTTGACTTCTTAGGTTGTAGCTATCAGGAAACACAAACTCCGTCAGGAAATTCCACTCCTCAGCCTGAGCTGTACGCATAATGAATGTGTTGTTTGATAGCTACTTTATATTGCGTCGTAGCTCGAATGTGGCGGTGTGATCTGGTCTTTTCATGAAAACCGTAGCTTCAAGAAAAAGTTTAAGAGAGTACCAATTTAAATATGGTAAGATCCAGCTGTACCCTTGGTACCTAGGTATATCTGATGGGGAGGGGCAAAGGCCAGCTCTTTTTTGGCACGCTATGCCATAAAAAACGAAGAATACATCAATGCAGCGACGCATTTTGCCGAGTCTGAGTACGGACTTCGGTTACTTCAGTTGCCGATGTCAAACTATTGTGACGTGTGTATATGTATAAAATCAATGCCACTTTTCGTTGTAATTTTACAACTCAAGAACGGGCTCACCTATCCAAAACAAATGTTTAGGCTTTGTTCGGACTATTTAGTAGATGGTTTATGTGAAGTTTGGTAGGGTAGAGTAGGGTGTAGTAAGGTAGAGTAGGGTAGAGTAGGGTAGAGTTGGGTAGAGAAGGGTAGAGTAGGGTAGAGTAGGGTAGAATAGGGTAGAGTAGGGTAGAGTAGGACATAGTAGGGTATAGTAGGGTGGAGTAGGGAAGAGCGGGAGCGAAGTCGCGCGGGCAAAAGCTAGTCTAATATTAAAGATGCCAGGAGTCGGTGCGTGGCGGTGTGGTAACAACTTGACACCTGGGATCCGTGATGTTAAGTGGTGGTTTTTCATGAGTAAACAACTCATTTGGAGCAATCATGACATTCAAAACACAAATCGACGGTGTGTATGGTGGCTAAGGTTTAAGGTATACGGCGATTGAATAAAATTAAAGGGTATCTTATAAATATATAAAATTAAGCTACCGTACCACTGACGTTCGGCAGACTGAACCTACCGGTAGGTACGGTTAACTCAAAAAGCCTTTGTTGAATATGAAAAAAAAAAACCGGTAATTATGATTAATTTTATTTGACTAATTATTTTGTATGGTGGTAAGAAATGTAAATTCAAGTTTAATTATCGGCCTCGTGTTCATCAGTCAAGTTGTAGAAGGCTGCGTGGCAGGGTGCGCGCGCGCAGGGACGGCGCTGTTCCTCGCGCTCGCCGTGCGCGCACCGCCCCGCCACGCACACTCGGTACCGCGTGATGATGCCTCCACCGCACGTCACTGAACACCCCCCCCATTTGCTCCACCTACTCCAGATTTTACGATTCTTCAATACTTGGTCGTCTTCACATGACACTGTTTGAACAGAAAATGTAATATTATACAATCCTACTAATATTATATAATCCTACTAATATTATACAATCCTACTAATATTATATAATCCTACTAATATTATACAATCCTACTAATATTATACAATCTTACTAATTTTAATGACTAGCTTCTGCCAGCGGCTTCGCCCGCGTGAAATTGGGTTTCTTCATGCAAATTTTTGGACCCCGTTTTATCCCCTTAGGGGTGGATTTTCGTAAAATCCGTTCTTAGCACCTTATAAGGAACCTACCTGCCAAATTTTAAGTTTGTATAGGTGTTACAGTTTCTGAGATTTCGTAATTAATCAGCGAGTGTTATTTCGCTTTTATACATATAGAAGAAGAAGATATAATTATAATAGTACATTATAATGTAAGTGTGTAATGTTAGTGATTACAGTCGAGGCGGTATTTAGACCCGAGCCGTGGCGAGGGTCTTAAGAGAGCTGAGAACGGTAATCACGTGTATCATACGACATTTTGTCAATACACTTGTGAAGAAAATAACAGTAAAACTAGTAACTTTTTTGTGACATGGCGTTAAAAATCTGCTTTCATATGCGCGCGCATAATTTTTTTATTTACCCCTAGGGGAAGGCTAAGGTGTTTTGGTCATACAGCCTAGTCTTACGTTTATGTTTTTTGCGTGATGTTTTTGCTATAATGTCTTTCGTAGTGACAATGGAATACGCATGTAACATTTTCTAATGATTTTTTAGTTTTTAATTTTATTTAATAAATTTAATAAATTAACAGCCACTGAATTACACTCGAATAAATCAAGTCAAAAAACGCGCACATCTTAAAATGGTGGCCATAGACCACAAAAAAAAAACAATTTTTATTTGAATGTACGATTTTTTTACTAAATATTTTTTTTTTATTATACAAATCGTTTGTCCAAGTTAAAATGGTCAAAATTGCACGAAATAAGTAAGACACTAATTTATACCATTGAACGCAATAACTTATGTGAAATTTTTACGTACTCAAGTTTTGCGAACAAAGAGGTCGAACAAAAAGATTTTAACTACATTATAGCACGAGGGCGTAATGGTAATCAAAATGTCACAGTTTGGTAACAAGTGGCTTTATATACCTAAGTGCAGTGCAATAAGAGTCACTTTCTGAGCAAGTGTATTGAAAAGATAGATAAACGCGAAGTATGTATGAATATATGGATGTGTGTTACTCTTGCACGCAAAAACTACTTAGTGGATTTTGATGAAACTTGGTACCTACATGGGTAGACCATGATGGAATAGCACATAGAATATTTTTTAAACTGGGAGAATGTTCCCTTGGGATAATTGTCTACTACCACGCGGGAGAAGCCGCTGCCAGCAGCTAGTATATATTATATTTCACGTGCATAATATTGTTTTCGACACACTTGCTCAGAAAGTGACTATAATTGCATTACACTTAGGTATATAATGTAGCTTGTAACCAAACTGTGACTTTTTGATTACCATTATGCACAAGTGTGATAATGTTCTCAAATCAAACATTGAATTCGAAAAAAAAATACATTAGGTATTGCGTTCAATAGTCTACAAATTAGTGTCTTGCTTGCTTATTTTATGTTAATTTGTGTTTAAATAAACTATTTTAACTTTTACATGTTTAATAAATAAAACCTTTCATAAAATAAAAATATTTTTTCTGTTTATAAACATATGCAACCTCATTCTTATTTTTATTCAAACAGCCTAGCTAGAGTAGCTAGTCTATGGCCGCCATTTTGGATGCGCGCGCATAAGAAGAAAGAACATTTTTTGCCGCCATACTACAAAAAAAAAAACAGTATTGTTGATAAAGCAATAATTAATTAATTTGTAAAAATTTTCTTCTCTGGTGTGTCGAAAAACGTCGTATGATACACGTGAATATTGGCGAAAATTCTTCAATGCGATCTCGTAAGTTGCCTTTGTTTCTAGTTTCTGTTTATCTTCAACGTTGAATTGCTCGTTTTTAGGGTTCCGTAGTCAACTAGGAACCCTTATAGTTTCGCCATGTCTGTCTGTCCGTCTATCTGTCTGTCTGTCTGTCCGTCCTCGCTTAATCTCTGTGACCGTTAGCACTAGAAAGCTGAAATTTGGTACCAATATGTATATCAATCACGCCGACAAAATTCACTACTCCAAGATTCTATAGTTTCAATTTTCTATAATGCTCCCGTCAGTAAGTAGGTTTTATTCTATTTTCTTTTTTTTGTCAGTGGCCAGTTTGAATTTCGAGTCAACTTGTTCGATGCACGTGCATTTTAATTCACAATGTTGACGATTTTTGATGTTCCAAATTCAAATCTCATTGTTCCCTAGGGATCGGCCATACTGCATTATTTCCCTAGGGATTGAATAACTGGCTTTAAGTGAGGTTTGTATGACGTATAAAACGACATTATCGAGCAGGTGGTGTAAAAAAATATATAAAGATCTGTTTTATTCTGAGACCTATGGTAAAAAGTGATTTTAAGTTGTGGTATGTGATAGCTGAATATATGGTGTATCGACCCCTTAACGTTGGACCACTATTTACGCCACATCCTGTATATAATAGGAAAAGCTTAGGTACTAACTGACTGACATATTGAACGCACAGCCGAAACTACTAGGACATGCCTTGATCACACGGTACCGAGTAAAAGGGCGAGACAGTAAAATGTTGCTCGGCCGAGACAGTGATATAGCGCGTTGTAGAGATAAATGGTAGGCCGAGCACTGGGCGCTGTGTTTACACGTACCGAGTACTCGGCCGAGAGTACTGTCTCGCCCATTTACTCGGTACGTGTGATCAAGGCATGAGAGTGTGTTTTGTACAAGGTTCCTTTTATGACTTAAGCGAGCACTAAGAGAGTTTTTCCAGATAGGATAGACGTGATAGCGTATAACTGATGCTCAAATGAACTCTGATATGGCGAACCCTTCTCGGATAACGTCCCACTAAATACACAATAATAAATAAAGGGTAATGCGTCTCGCCAAAGAATATTGACTTTGCCGAAATTCGTATAGCGTAATTTTTATAGTTATTTGTTTTTTTAATTAGGTACCTAAATAAAAGCGAAAAATTTGTGATTAGAGCAGTATCAAATCACCACCACACCATTTTGTACCTATATCTTAGGCTGCCTGTCCACAGGAGCGGAGCGAGGCTGCGGAGCAGCGAAACGGAGAAATATTTAAATCCAATAGGGTTAATATTCCTCTGTTTCTCCGCTCCGCAGCCTCGCTCCGCTCCTGTGGACAGGCAGCCTTACACTGCATGCCCAAATAATATTGCTGCGTGCCACCACTGGCACGCGTGCCATAGGTTCCCCATCCCTGGTCTAGAATGTAATAATTCATGCATGGGCGTAACACTGGGGTGCAGCGGCTTGATTTCGATACAATTGCGTAACGGGGTGGATCACTCCTGCCTGCCAGACTCACCCCCCGACTTCGTCAACACCTACTGCGGGTCATCTATAGCGGTAACCAATCTATGCTCCACTACGTAAGAAGTGATGTCACAGAAATCCATTGCACAATTAAAATTCTCTGCGATAAATTAGTTCAAACAGGTTCAATCGTACAATATTACGTCAACAACTGTCATGCAGTTGTGGTCGGAGGATCCTCCCTCTTCAATGGAGGTGTGAGGGATTTGACACCCTCCTGAACTAGCGTGATTGGTTCGTGGAATCATCGAATCATTACTCGCTCTGTGGTGACCTATACATGTTATAGGCATCGACTTAATTCTAGGCTAAGCACGGTCTTGGAAACAATTTGTCAAAATACTAAAAAGTTTGCTGCAGCGCTACATTGGCATTATGTAGTCTAACAGAACTATTCAAATATAAGAGATGAGAGTGACTCGTAAATGAAAGGCGTAGTTAGTCGTTGATGTCTGAACGAGATCTGTATATTTTCTATAATTACACCCTATTTATATTTACATTGGTACTTATGGAAGTAGTGGTTAGCCTAATATATTTACAAACGTGCGTCGTTGTTTCTCAGACAGAGGGCGCTTGAGGTGCTGCACATTAAACGCACTGAGCGGGCTGCTCACCGCGCATGCGCGACTGAGTACACGGCGCAATACTGTCGCGATTCTATAAATACGTGTCGCGCGCAGAGCGCGATCTTTTTCCCCGTCGAGACGTCACCGAGTGAAGATCTCCGCTGCGCGCGGCCACGTGATCCATCTGCGAGGGTGCTGAGGCTTATGCTTAGCGCTTATAAGCTTATCCTATTTCTTCATTTGTCGTAAAACGTGTTGCTTCACTGTTTCTATAACAGACGTTGTCGTAAACGTGTTGATTCACTGTTTCTTTAACAGAACATGGTCGAAAACGTGGTAATTGGTTTTGAGGTATTGGTAACTGGTATCTGGTGTGGTGGTACGGTGGTACGGTGGTTTGTGGTTTTCTGGTAACAGGTACTGTGTCACTACATCACTCCCCCCTTAAGTGAAGCGTACGTTCGGTTTCACCGTGCGACCGGTTCTTGTGACGTAGGTGTGCTTGGGCGGTGCGCTCGATGTTGGTGCTGCGGCTGGCACGTTTTGATGATTTTGCGTTGGCGGACGTGAAGTAGGTGGTGGCAAGCGTGAGGTTGCTGAAGGTTGAGTTTCATCTTCGTTGTACAGGTGTGCAGGCTTCAATCTGTCGACTGACACGACGGCGGTACGAAGAGGTAGCTGTAATGTGAACTGCTTTCCATCTTCGCTGCGGTGTAGAATCTCGTACGGGCCGTCGTAAGGTGGTGTGAGCGGTCTGCGTACGCTGTCGTTACGCAGAAACACGTGCGTACATGTTGCGAGATCCTTGTACACGAATGTGTTCGCGTTCGATGAGTGTGTTCTTCTCACCGGTGACAGTGACGACATTGTTTCTGTCAGCTGACGAACGAATTCGGCGTCTTCAATATTCGGCGTTGTAGGCACGAAGAAATCAGACGGAATGCGTAGCGTTGTGCCGTACGTCATTTGGGCTGGGCTGAAGGAGGTGTTTTCACGAAGTGCAGTACGTAGTCCAAGGAGAACTGTAGGTAGCTCTTCGCTCCAGTGTGTCGCGGCTGCTCTCGCCATCAATGCTGACTTAAGTGTGCGGTGCCATCTCTCCAATTGGCCATTCGCCTGAGGGTGGTATGCGGTGGTTCGAATACGAGTGACACCGAATTTCTTCATCAGCGACGTGAATAATGCGGACTCAAATTGTCTTCCTTGGTCCGTTGTTATACGTAACGGGCAACCGAATCGCGATATCCACCCGTCGTATACGGCTCTTGCGACTGTCTCGGCGCTGATGTCACGTGTAGGTATCGCTTCGGGCCACTTGGTGCAGCGGTCGATTATCGTGACGAGGTATCTGTAGTCATTAGAAGGAGGTAACTCTCCGACGATGTCGACGTGAATGTGGTCAAAACGCGCAGATTCTTGGAATTGACCAAGTGGGCTCTTCACGTGTCGTTGAACTTTGGCGCGCTGACATCCAATGCACGCCCTTGCCCATGTAGCTACGTCTTTGTTCATAGAAGGCCAGAAGAATTTATTTGCCATGATTTTTCTCGATGTTCGTACTCCGGGGTGACTTAAATTGTGTTGCGCTTTGAAGGCGGCAAAACGGTAAGTCGGTGGTAAGTATGGTCGAACATTTGTTGTAGATGTTTCGCACAGTATCGGTCGTTGAACTCCAGGCATAGTCAGTCGGGTGAAGTTGAGTTTGGGGTTGTTCAAACACGATCGTAGTTCAGAGTCGTTTTCGTATTCTTGGACGAGTTGATTGTAGTCGATAGTTGAGTTCAGTAGTTCGACTTCTTCTATTCGTGATAACGCGTCGGCCGCTTCATTTTTATCACCGTTGATGTATACGATGTTTGTGCAGAATTGACTTATATAGTGAAGTTGTCGCTCTCTTCTTGGAGTGTCGCTGCTACTCGGTGGTTTTGTGAGCGCGTACGTTAGAGGTTTGTGATCGGTGTAAATTGTAAGGTCGTTGCCCTCTATTAGCCGACGTAGATGTTGCACAGCGGTGTACATAGCTAATAGTTCGCGATCGTACACGCTGTAGCGTCGCTGAGTGTCGATCATCGTTTTTGAGTAAAAAGCGAGAGGTTTCCACACGTTGTCGACTTTTTGTTGCAGAACGGCGCCGATGCTAGTACTCGAAGCGTCGGTGAATAAACATAGCGGTGCGTTTGGTATTGGGTGTGTCAGCGTAGTCGCCTCGAGTATGCTTTGGCGGCATATTTCGAAGGCTTCCTCGGCTTCAGGCGTCCAGGCAATTGGTGATTTATCGTTCTTCTTGCTGTTGTGTAGGTACTTGTTGAGTAGGGTTTGATGTTCGGCTTGATGGGGTAGGCAGCTGCGGTAAAAGTTGATCATGCCTAAGAATCTTCGTAATTCTTGAATTGTAGTTGGTTTTGGGTAATTGACTATGGCTTGGATGCGATCTTGTGTGGGTTTGATTCCTTCTTGTGTGACTTCATATCCGAGAAATTGTATTTTGTTAGTGCCGAACTCGCATTTTTCGATGTTGAGTGTGACGCCGTACTTGTTCAATCGTTCGAGAACTTGGTGTAGGTGGCGCTGATGTTCTTCTTCATTTCTTGAATATACGAGTAAATCGTCGACAAAACAAAATACGATGTCGTCGAGTCCACGTAGTACTTCGTGCATGAAACGTTGGAATGTTTGACCGGAATTGCGTAGGCCAAACGTCATGCAATTGAATTCGAAGAGACCAAATGGTGTGATGATGGCGTCTTCTTCATGAATTGGGATGGAATAGTAGGCCATTTTCATATCCAATTTAGAAAAGACTTTTTTCCCGTGTAGTTGGTAGGTAAAGTCTTGCATTCTCGGAATTGGGTAGCGGTCGGGTACAGTCACGGCGTTAAGTCTACGGTAATCGCCGCATACACGTAGTGAGCCATCTTTTTTCTTGACGACGTGTAATGGGCTGGCCCATGGGCTCTTCGAAGGTTTGCAGATACCCATCTCCATCATCTTCTCGAATTCAATTTTTGCCGCGTTGTACTTGTCCGGAGGAAGGGGGCGTGGCCTTGAGTAGATAGGTTGACCTGTTGTTTCTATGCGATGTTTAACGTCGTGTTTTGCTGGAGACTTGAGTGACATGGGTCGCAGAACGTCAGGATACTTCATCAGTATGTCGTGGTAGGCATGGTTACGGTCGATAATGTAGACGGCTTCTTCAGTTGTTTGGATTTTGATGGCGTTCACGCTGAGATCGGTAACGCGATCGATAAGTTTTCTTTGATGTAAGTCGACTAGTAATTTGTGATTTACTAGGAAGTCTGCGCCTAATATTGATGTCTTGACGTCGGCGACGACGAATGTCCATTTGAAACTTCTACGTAAACCTAGGTTGAGCTCGAGTGTACGCTCTCCGTAGGTACGTATTTGTGTGCCGTTTGCGGCGAATAATTTGTAGGTACTTTCTGCCGGTTTCGAATATTTCTTGTTTCTTGCTGCTAAGACTGATATATCGGCTCCGGTATTGACAAGAAACTTTTCTTTGCTGTTCCTGTCGATGATGCATAGGCGGAGGCTTCCTTGGTATACATCGACTTCCGCCACAGTCGATGTATTTTCTAGTTTTCCTTCGTTTTAGAACAGGGAGATTCGCATTTGCGCGCGTCTTCACCGAATCTGTAGTGATAGTAGCACAACCAATCAGCGTCGCCCGGCTTGCTCGACCCGCGAGAGTTTGCACGGGAATTTTGGCGCGAAATGCTGCGTTGCCGCGTCGACGACGGGTAGCGGGGACGGGAGCGAGTGGGGCGGGCGTGCGCCGCGCGCTGTTGCCAGCTTGTGCGTAGGTCGGCGATCTCGAGTGATAACTTTTCGATTTGTTTTGATAGCAAATCGACTTGCAGGTTCGTGATGGCTGAAATCTGATGACTTTCGCAGCTTGGTGTGGTTATTGTGGTAGCCGTGGAGACTGCGGCGACTGATGCTGGTTCGAAGTGCTCCATCATCTTGTCGGCCATGGCAGCTAGGACTTCGAGCGTAGATTCTGTGTTCACTGAGAGGACGGCGTGAACTTGCATGGGCAGCTGATTGAGCCACATTACTTTGAGAGCTTCGTCTGTGAGTAGTTTGCCGCTCAAATCGCGCATCTTGCGAAGTAGCTGGCTAGGTTTTTGGTCGCCGAGCTCGAGGCCGCCGAGTAATTTCTGCAGCTGGCGATGGTCTGATTCTTGGTATGTTGATATCAACCGGTTCTTGAGTGTGCTGTATTTGCCAGTAGGAGGTGGATTTAGGATGATGTCAGCAATTTGCTCCAAATCGCTGCAGCCTAGCAGCGGAACGACGAGGTTGAATTTTTGATCTTCTCCGATTTTACTGGCAGCGACGGCAGCTTCGAATTGCGCAAACCAGAGTTTAGGGTTTTGGCGCCAAAATGGTGGTAGACGTGCAGGCAGTGATATGGTGGCAACGTCGTTCTTCACTGTTGAGGTACCGTGGGCATCGCAGAATTCTTCGGCTTGGTTTTTTGACATGACGATTGCTTGATCTTGACGGTTCTTCTATTTTTCAGAAGGCAGGCGTCTTGATTTTTCAGCGGGGTCACCAATATAAGGGATGAGAGTGACTCGTAAATGAAAGGCGTAGTTAGTCGTTGATGTCTGAACGAGATCTGTATATTTTCTATAATTACACCCTATTTATATTTACATTGGTACTTATGGAAGTAGTGGTTAGCCTAATATATTTACAAACGTGCGTCGTTGTTTCTCAGACAGAGGGCGCTTGAGGTGCTGCACATTAAACGCACTGAGCGGGCTGCTCACCGCGCATGCGCGACTGAGTACACGGCGCAATACTGTCGCGATTCTATAAATACGTGTCGCGCGCAGAGCGCGATCTTTTTCCCCGTCGAGACGTCACCGAGTGAAGATCTCCGCTGCGCGCGGCCACGTGATCCATCTGCGAGGGTGCTGAGGCTTATGCTTAGCGCTTATAAGCTTATCCTATTTCTTCATTTGTCGTAAAACGTGTTGCTTCACTGTTTCTATAACAGACGTTGTCGTAAACGTGTTGATTCACTGTTTCTTTAACAGAACATGGTCGAAAACGTGGTAATTGGTTTTGAGGTATTGGTAACTGGTATCTGGTGTGGTGGTACGGTGGTACGGTGGTTTGTGGTTTTCTGGTAACAGGTACTGTGTCACTACACAAACATAGATAGCTTTTAGAGAATACTTTTTCGCGACCAAAATGTCATAAGCGCCATAAGTTTCGTGGCACTTACGCGTTTCGTTCAACATAGTGTAATGTTCAAGGTGGATAGACCACATTAGGTACACTTGAGTCGATTGAAGTGAGTGTTCGGCACGCGTAGGTAATCTAGTGCGTAGTATATATACATATATCGAATAATATCGATGGTTATAGGCATCGGATTGGTTTGGTAGGTACTCGTACCTAAACCCTTTGCGGTATCTACTTGCGTTAATTTCAATCGATCTAATAGATAATTTGGAAAATATAAGCCGTAAATTGATTCAATACTACATAGTTACATTATATGTAGACTTCTAAATAATCTTACCCCTTTTTTTCATGGCGTAAGCATAAACTACAGAAAGCCTGCCTGTTTTGAATTTACTGTGAGTACTTAATAGTAGATTATGTGATAAAGCAGTGTCTTTAAGTCGCGGGCGGCATTTTATATTCCGAACGATGCGAAGGTTGCAAGTTTTAATCTCGAACGTTAGTGAGGGTAGAGTGTACGTGCATGAAACAAGTTTATTAAAAAATCGAATTGGCCAGTAACAATAAAAAAAGAAAGTGGCTTTGACAGGTCTCTAAAAAAAGTAATGAAAGCGCGGGAGCGATATAGAAAACTTGAAACTATAGATCACACAGAAGCGAATTTTGTTTGTTTCAAATCTCAAAACATGTCGAGTGATAGTTAAGATTAACTTTTAAATAATACTATCTTTTGCTCGCGGCCACGCTCCCGCTCTTCCGTACTCCACCCTACTATACCCTACTCTACCCTACCCTATTCTACCCTACCCTACTCTACACTACTCTACCCTACTCTACCCTACTCTACCCTAATCTACCCTATTCTACCCTACTCTACTCTACTCTACTCTACCCTACTCTACCTTACTCTACCCTACACTACCCTAATTTTCATTATTTATTCACAACAAAAAAAAGAATTAGCGAAATCGGTCCAGCCGTTCACGCGTCATGGCGTGACCAAGGAAATAGGGATTCATTTTTCTATATATAGATATTATAATTGGTACCTATTTGTATTTCTGTGTTAGGTATTATGATTTGTTTTATTAAATTTTCTTTTAATTATCTCACAGATGGTGTAAAAGGTAGAGTATCCAACACGGGGATAAAGCTGTCTTTGACTTGGGGGGCTTGAATTCCTAAATCCCTCGCAATGCTTGGGAGTTAATTATATAAATCCCTCACTTACGTTTGGGATTAATACTTGCAATCTTCGTTTCATTCGGAATTAGGGTTTGGGTACCGGGACGTCTCGTGTCTCGAATTCCTGGGAATTTTCCTAATTTTAGTTGTCTCGAGTCCCGGGAATATCGTGTCGAGACGAGACAAGATTGTCGAAATTGTTACGAAACACGTACAAAAAGTTTAGAACTACTACATAAAGTTACCTTAATAACAATTAAACCGAGATCTGTTGAAAGTGAGAGAGTCCGGAGAGACCTTGTCCGGTGGTATTATTACAAAAATCAGAAACAGACTGTCGGACAAAGCTTAAAATATACTAGAATTACTAGATAATAGTAAGTTATTAAGAATTAGTATGATTTTTAAGGTTCCATCCATCCATTTGCATAAAATTTTAAGACCTAATATAACTAAGAATAATTTTGTTTGGCATAATTATATTTTCGCATAATAAATTACGCATAACAGCTTACGCTAATTTTTTTAAGCATAATTTCTCTAACCATAAAAATGATTAAGCATAATATCCTAAAGCATATAAGCATGAAGCAAGCAAGCATACAGCATGCAAGCAAGCATGCAAGCAAGCATTTAGCAAACAAGCAAGCATGCAGCATGCAAGCAAGCATGCAGCATGCAGCATGCAGCATTCAAGCGAGCATGCAACATGCAGCAGGCAAGGTTTCTGTCACGGCTCCGGCGCTGTGGGCCTCCGGCGGCCCAGCGTGCCTACGCGATTTTAAATTGCACTCTAGGGGTAGGACAAACAAGACTACGTGGAGTCGGTTTTGCAGCCATTCGGTTCTGTCACTAACTTTTGTTGCAAAGCATATTAAATTTTTAACCAACAATATTATTTAATTGTTACAGAAACTATAGCAAATTGGTTTGATCAGAATTATGTATGGGGCACTAAAAGTTGTTATTTATATTAATTGTATGCCTAAATATTATTATGCTAATAGGCCTACTAACGTTATGCGAATCAAATTTATGCCAAAACAAATTATTTATATAATTATTAGTCTTTAAGATGATTATGCCAACATAAAATGTATGCCTAAAAAAATTATGCCGAAGTATTATTATGCCAAAACAACTTGTGCCAAAATCGTTATGCCGAAGTATATTAGGACAAAGAACATTATGCGAAAAGAAGGGATCCCGATTTTTAACTAAGTTCCTTTTATAACTATAGTTAATTGCTTAAAAGAGAATCTGTGTGTGAATAAAATAAATTAAAATAGCAATTATTAAAACTGAAATTAACGTTAAACTTGTTAAGATTTAATTTTCTGTTTAATAAATATTTTTTTTTTTTACAAAAAATGCATTTATGGGTTTTTTCCATCCAACTATAGGAAAAAATAAAGCTCTTATAGGATTACTTCGTTGTCTGTCTGTCTTTCTGTCTGTGAAGACCCTTTATCTTGGGAACGCGTGGAGGGATTGAAATTAAAATCATATACTCAGGTACGCAGTCCATTGAAGTTGCGAAAAAATCAAACATCTGAGTTAACGAAAACAAAAGATACGGCTGTTTATGTCGCAAAAAAACGTGTATTTAGACACTCAAGGGAACTAAATTCATAGGTTACTTCGCGTTGACTTAGAATCCGGAAATTTTGCATGAAGTAATATCTCATGGCATAAATACAAGAAAAAATCTGAATACTATAGTCTGTAGTTACGTCACAAAAAATAAACTTTTTACGATTCGGAAAAATCTTCGTAACTCAATTCGGGAATTTAACTGTTTTCATAGGTAGGTATTAGTTTGTATGGAAGCCTCAGTGCGCGAGTCCAACTCGCACTTACCCGGTTTTTTTATTATACGTTTTACCCAAAATTAACTCAGCTGTGAAAATTAAAATTCTTCAAAAAAGGCTTACCACTCTTTAAATAATTTTCTTAAAAGTCTCGAAGTCCCGGTGATTCCCGGGACTTTGATTGTATGCCGTCTCGAGTCCCGGGATTTTGAAATTGTCGGGAATTCCCAAACCCTATTCGGAATTCAACTTGCCGCCCGCGACTAAAAGACTGTGCTTTATCTCCTAGTCACATAATCTACTTAAAGGCCGTTGTAATTTGGTCAACGATAAGAAAGGGGCGATGATGATGGTTTCCTGGGGAGGGAGAATAGACAAAGAAAACCTGTTACGCTGACCCCAAGTTAAATGGGACAACAACAAAAAGGAAAGCTAAAGACTCGCCGCTTTACCATTTTTATTGGCCTGGCCCCTAAAAATGTATAAACTATTAAATTACCTATGTATATTATATAAAAAAACTTTTTACAAAAAAATATATAACCGACTTCAATGTTAAAAAACTGGCCAAGAGCGTGTCAGGCCACGCTCAGTGTAGGGTTCCGTAGTTTCCCGTCCGTCACAATAAGTGTACCCACTTATGAGTTTAAAAAAAGGCTATTTGTTACGTTGACCTACTAAGTACGGAACTCTAATAAATACGGAACCCTAAAAACGGGCCCCACAAAGGACGGTGATAACTAAAACAGTATGCAAGTAGTAGAAATTTCAGCGATTGTGCACTCGTAAAATTACGAATATATTAAAGAAGAAACGATTTTTTACCACGGTAGGTCATGAAAGCACGGAAAATCTTAACATCGACTTTTAAAAAGACGACGTTATTACGCAACGCCATCTACCGAACCATTTATGAACTGGTTTTTACCTTAACATTTTGATAGATGGCGTTAAAAAAATGTATTTTATTTTTGTTCTAAATTGCCTTAGCATGTTCCTGATAGAAGTTTTATGTAGTTATAAGATAATGCCGCCAATGCCGAGGAGAGACCAACCAAACAATTCGATAATACCCGACCCCATCAACTCAGGAAAAATCCTAAAAGTACAGCGCCATCTCTCGGGAAATTGGGTTACTAATTAATGCATAGGTACCAGAAGAAGTTTTCGGTGGTAATTTTAGATTGCGAGAACCGATTTTAATAATTCTTTTTTTGTTTGAACGAAGATACGTTCAGGATAATAAAATATGTAAACGAAGTTAAAAAAAAATGCTTGCATATACGATTATACTACAAACTTAGTCCAGAAATTATTTTGTACAACATTTTTGTCTTTTTTGACCAAAAATTTTCTTTCCATCAAGTTCAAAATGATTTTCCTAGAAATTCCTTATAAAGTTCTACTTTTCAGATTTTTTTCATATTTTCTAAACTTATGGTTCAAAAGTTAGAGGGGGGACACATTGTTTTTTACTTTTGGAGCGATTATTTCCGAAATTATTGACATTATCAAAAAATGATTTTAGTAAACCCCTATTCATTTTTAAATACCTATCCAACAATATATCACACGTTAGGGTTAAAATTAAAAAAAAATCACTTCCCTCTTTACATATAGGGGGGCTACCCTAATAAAACATTTTTTTCCAATTTTTATTTTACCACTTTGTCGGCGTGATTGATATACGTATTGGTACCAAATTTCAGCTTTCTAGTGCTAACGGTCACAGAGATTAAGCGAGGACAGACAGACAGACAGACGGACAGACAGACATGGCGAAACTATAAGGGTTCCTAGTTGACTACGGAACCCTAAAAACAAACAAACATAATACAAACAAAATAATTTTAATTTTGGAAGTCGGTAATTCGGTATGTCTATAATAGTTTTGTCTCTTCGTTATTTAACACTGACTTCCGAAATTAAAGTTATTTTGAACTTTTCAGTGTTTTTAGTGTTCCGTACCTCAAAAGGAAAAAACGGAACCCTTATAGGATCACTTTGTTGTCCGTCCGTCTGTCTGTCTGTCTGTCAAGACCCTTTATATACTCAGGTCTGCGGTCCCTTCAAGCTGTGAAAAAATCAGGCTTCTAAGTTAACGGATAAAAAAGATACGACCGTTTATGTCGCAAAAAAAGTATATTTTGATACTCTCAAAGATCGAAATTCATAGGATACTTCCCGTTGACCAAGAATCTTGAAATTTGGCACAAAGCAAGGTCTTATAGCACAGGTATAGGAAAAAAATTAATTTGTTGTTAACTAAACGGCAAAAAAAATTTTTTTGCTCTCGGAAAAATCTTCGAGACTTCATTCGGGAATTTTAGTTTGCACGGAACTCTCAGTGCGCCAGTACGACTCGCACTTGCCCAGTTTTTTTAAAATTGAAGACGGTTATATTTTTTTTTTTTGTAAAACTTTTTTATTTTACTCTTTTTAGTTATGGTGGTGGTTATGGTACTCCTCAGCCAAACTTAAATACCTTCTGCTGTATTTCTATGAGGAGTTCTGTTCCATATCTTCGAAGTTCATGATCAGATCATAACAATATTTCTACGGGACCAACTTTTAATCGTAAACTTTCAGTGAAATTTTTTTTTTTCAAAATCGGTCCACAATTGATCGAGATATCGGTGAACATACATAAAAAAAACATAAATTCAGCCGAACATATATGAAAATAAGGTACATATTGTTACGCCATTAAACGTGAACACGCCATATCTCCGAGAAAATAACGAGTAGCACGTAATAATTAAAACGCATTGCTGTTCGAAAGATCTAGAATGGTGGTACGTAGCCAGGCTTAAAAAAATCTCGAAACAGCCACAAAGTACATACTACTAGTAAGTAGGTATGTATCTGCCGATAAGGGAAATGGTACTCTCCGCCATTAACAATAGAGTCGAAATTCGCATGAAAGTGACTCTTAGTACATCGTGCAATAAAAATGATTTATAGCTCCGCGAAGCGACGCTATTGTTCTGGATCGATCTTGAGATGTCGGTATCTAGAATTTTCTTCGCTCCGCATATAAATACGAGCCCCCGACCGGAAGCGAGTCAGTTGTGATTTCGACTGCGATCAAGAGCGAACTACCTAAGTGTGTGAAGTGATTTTACCTAACGACCTAAGCGATAGTGTAACGGTACTCTAGTGTTAATTGCGATTCGGATTATTGTTGACTGGACTAATTTGTTATTGTTTGTGGTGAATAAAGTTCTCTGTTAGTAAATCGGCATTTAATTACCCACGTACGTAACAATATCAAACCGGTAATATACCTATGTGTGTATTTATGTAAGTAGCTTTTGCATAATAAATTGTCGATTAGGTATCTTATATAGCAAATGTAGGTAGGTAAGTGGATGGCGAGGAATGGGTGGCTCGCCTTCCTGCCGTCCGGAAAGGATCGTGTCCAACTCCTATCTACCTATATGCCGACGGCGAGTAGTGTTCCACCACGCGCACCTCAAAGAGATGTTAGCAAAACTGAAGGTGCCCAGTTGGCCCCGTAGAAATATTTACTGTGGCCCTGGAGCACAAAGGGCTAACAAACAAACATAGGTGTGTTTAAGTCAGTACAATTTTGACCAGACTTTTTGCGATAGACTTTGATCGGAGGAAGTCATAGACTGTGTTTTAAGTCAATGAAAATTTTCTTCTTCTTAGTCGTACACTCCTGGCGGAGTGGTCGTGGTCATGGATCGTCTGGTAGTTTGGTTGCGGCTTTTGCGAGACTTCTCCATCTCTCTCTGTTCGTGGCACTGCGTGTGCATTCAATGAGGGAACACTTAGAAGATGATTTGATAAGGTCCGACCATCTGGTAGGTGATCGACCGCGAGAACGTTGGCCCTCTAATCTACCCTGTACCTACCACTAAACGTTCTAAAGAGCTCTCATTACAGATGCTATGTCGAACATTTTAAAGATTTGCAGTTGCACAATCGATGAATGTCTTTGTTTGATGCGAAGCTTCTTTAGAGTGGAAACGTTAGTGCAGTGAGCAGTCTATTTTATCCTCAGTAGACGCCTCCAGCACCACATCTCAAGAGCGTCAATTTTTTTAAGGTGCTTTTGTTGGATCGTCCATGTTTCAGCTCCATACAGGAAAATAGAGATTATGTAAATGAAAATAAACTCCATCAATTTGGGTATGAGTATGAGTATCTACTTACACAGCAAACCTAGTAGGTACCTACGCCTAGTGGCCTAGTGGTCCCGATGGTTGGGTTGCGGTGTCGGTGAATATAAAATACAAATTGTATCTCAATTCAAATCTGCGTGTTTATTTTTTTAAAGTAAGTTATCACATCTAATGACTTATCCTGTTCTGGGGCAGAATGGGAGGGCGTGTCGGACTTTTACTAATTAAAATCAGACCTGTGTTCCTTCTGATGCCCTTTGCTTTGAAGGACCACGGTTAACCTTTTCAGAGAAAACTCAAGACCCTCACTCTTCGGCCCTGCTGGGCTTCTACGATTTTGCTGACATGTCTTTAAGTCGCGCGTGGAACAGACAGGGCCGTTTTATCCATTAGGCAATGTAGGCAACTGCCTAGGGGCCCCGTCAGGTTCAGGGGCCCTGCGCTCAGGAAAAAAAAATAGACTGTTTCATAAACAGTAAAAAAAACGATTTGTAATTTTGATGACATGACATTTATCTAGCAATCCTAGCATTGGATTATGCGAAAAACGGTCAACAAATAGAGTTAATAAAACACAATCTTTCTTTAGCGGGTTATGTAGATTGGGTTTTTGGTGGTAATTTTAGATTGCGTGAACCGATTTTAATAATTCTTTTTTTTTATTTGATAGAAGATACGTTCAGAATAATAAAATATGTAAACTAAGTTAAAAAAAAATGCTTGCACATACGGTTAAATTATAAACTTAGGTCAGAAATTATTTTGTACAACTTTTCAAAAACTTTTCAACCCATCAAGTTCAAAATAATTGTCTTCTATTTTTGAGATTTTTTTCATATTTTCTAAACTTATGGTTCAAAAGTTGGAGCGGGACACACACACATTTTTTTTTATATCGATTATTTTCGAAAATATTGACATTATCAAAAAATGATTTGAGTGAACCCCTATTCATTTTTAAATATCTATCTAACAATATATCACACGTTAGTGTCAAAAAATAAATCACTCCCCACTTTACGTGTATGGGGTATAACCTAATAAAACATTTTTTCGACACACTTGCTCAGAAAGTGACTATAATTACACTACACTTAGGTATAATATAATGTAGCTTGTAACCAAACTGTGACTTTTTGTTTACCATTATGCACAAGTGTGATAATGTAGTGATAACCTTTTTTGTTAAACCTCTGTTCTCAAATCAAACATTGAATTCGGAAAAAAAAAACATTAGGTATTGCGTTCAATAGTACAAATTAGTGTCTTGCTTGCTTATTTTATGCTAATTTGTGTTTAAATAAACTATTTTAACTTTTACATGTAATAAATAAAACCTTTCATAAAATAAAAATATTTTTCTGTTTCTAAAGGTAAGCAACCTCATTCTTATTTTTATTCAAACAGCGCTAGAGTAGCTAGTCTATGGCCGCCATTTTGGATGCGCGCGCATAAGAAGAAAGAACAATAATTTTTTGACGCCATGCTACAAAAAAAAACAGTTTTGTTGATAAAGCAATAAATTAATTAATTTGTATAATTTTTCTTCTCAAGTGTGTCGAAAAACGTCGTATGATACACGTGAATATTGGCGATTACCGTCCTCGGCTCTCCTAATATCCTCGCCTTCGGCTCGGATCTAAATACCGCCTTAGCGGTAATCACCAACATTATACACTTGTATCATAATGTACTATTATCCACTTTTTATTTTACCACTTGGTCGGCGTGATATTGATATACATATTGGTATCAAATTTCTAGTGTCCGACCGAAACTGGTTTTTCAACCGAAACCGAAAACGAAACCGAATTTCGGCAACAGTTTCGGTTTCGACCGAAACCGACCGAAACCGAAACCGAAACCAAAACCGAAACTTCCTTACAAGGATCATGTTTTGAGAGAAAAATAAGGAAAACATTACTATAATCAGCCAGTCCCTATTTTTTTTAACAGGTATTTATATTTTTTGACTATCATGAATTTTACTGCACTCGATTTTAGTTTGGGAGTAGGTAAAACGAACTTTTGCAGTTCGTTTTACACAAGCCAGTGACGAAATGATTAGGCGCGTGGAAACGGCAAAATGTCTTCGTTGCTTTACCCTTGGAAGGAATTTAACGCGCTGAACATGACCGATCACAGCACGAGAACTCCCGAGTGCAGTTTGGGTTTCGGTCGTAGTTTCGGCAAGTTTGCCACCGAAACCGAAACTAAACCGAAATTCATTTTTTTTGCTGAAACTCGACCTAAACCGAAACCGAACATTCGGTCGGATACTACCAGCTTTCTAGTGCTAATGGTCACTGAGATTATTCGCGGACAGGCGGACAGACCGACAGACTTGGCAAAACTATAAGGGTTCCTAGTTGACTACGGAACCCTAAAAACAACGTAATTATGAATAAATTTGTGTTAGGCACTAAACATATATATATATATTAAGAAGTTAGAAGAGGGTAGGGGACCCCGAGACGTGCATTGCCTAGGGGCCCCGACATGCATAAACCGGCCCTGGGACCAGAAGGCGCGCGACGATTCGGGTTCGGTCCGGATGGTTACCGGACGGTCGGACGGCAAGCTAGGTACCCATTGCTCGTCGTTAGCAAGCCCGCGCCTATGGTAGCTGGTGATCGACGTCGAGGTCTCGGCGGTCAAGGATATCCAAACGGAATCCAAACGGATATCCTTGACCGCCGAGACCTCACGCGTGCGACCGTCTTCTTTGCTAGCATGAAGTAAATAAGTAGGTAACCAGTTTATTACCTGGCTATTTGCTTTATGTTCGCTAGCATAACAACTCGAATTCCGCCTCGGTCGCAATAACAATAATTCACCACTTGTATCAAAATGTACATTGAAAGAAGAGTATTGAAAGAAGACTATTTTGAATATTTTCTTGTAGAAAACATTCAAAATAGTCTTTAGAAAAAGTTGACAGTGGGTTAGCTTTAAAATTGTCGGCTTTATGTACCTATTGTGCAGTTACTTCTTCTAATGACAAATCCAGCTTATCTGAATGACTACTTAAAGGTGTTTTCGTGTTCACCTGTGTCATATTCTTCATCATCAGGCTGCAACGGTTTACTAGTCTTCTCTGTATACGCCACCTTGGTTGAAGTCTGAGGCGCCTTCTTTTTGTGCTCTTCCTGTCTTACGAGATCTATCAGCTCAATAGGACTTAATACTAGTTTATCTTCCTTTCGATTTCTGTGAATTGCATGTGTTAGGCAAGTGAGTACGATAAGAAACAGAGTTATTCTATTCATTACCATATAAGGTACAGTGCGTTTCACTTAAGAAGTACCTTTGCCGTAATGTTGGCTTCCCTGTCTGTCTATAGAAAAAAGAAGGGAAAAAAGAAAAGAGTTGCTTACTCTACCAATTTTTGCAAGAAATGTGAAATCGATTTTAAAGGTAGTTAGTGGTAGCACCACTTTATGGAGAATTATGAGGGGAATCGGATTTTATTTAAAAAAAAGCAGGTCTGAAAGGAAGTTGCTGGAGATGTACGATATTGTGGCGTGGCGTTTTCGGTATTTGAAAGAATTGCAGGGCAATGGAAATGGAGCCCAGCGTCCTATATTTTATTCAAAAACTAGTTTTTTCAGTTTCCAAAAAAAAAAACAACAAAATTATAAGACAATTGTTAAAAGTAACGAAATATCAGTTAATCTCCCTAATTTTAAGTAATTTCATTGCTCAAAATATAGCAACACTGTTTTTCCGCATTGCCAACATTACGGCGAAGGAACTTCTTAAGTGAAACTTGAGTGAAGCACACAAAATAACCATAATTATAGAGACAGCTTGTGTCATTCTGTGACATTGCAGCGTTGCAGTGAAGGCCCAAAGAGGCTAGAAATATAGTTGTACCTACTTATCCATAGATCTGTAGAGAAGTAAGTTAGGCAGTATAAAGTTAATACCACTGGATATTTTTAACTTACCAAAATGGTCACTTAGAATACTTTCTCACCGTTGATCTGGTCTCCGGCCGGAAGCTTAATTATTGCAAATAGATCAGACTATCATTATACGAATACACGAATTAGGTATATTGAGTTACCAGTAACCCTATATAATATAATTCATTATGTTCTCTTATAGATAATCTTTCCTTAATTAACCGACTTCGAAAAGGAGGTTCTAAGTTCGGCTGAATGTATGTTTTTTTTTTTTATGTATGTTTACCGATATCTCGGTCAATTGAGGACCGATTTAAAAAATTCTTTTTTTGATTGAAAGGTTATGCTTCCAAGTTGTTCCCATAGAAATATTGTTATGATCTGATCATGAACTTCGAAGATATGGAACAGAACTCTACTGATAGTTAACACACCTTTATAAAGAATCGCAGTTTAAATACCTGGGTCACTGGATCATGACCTTGGACATCGAGAGAGAACGCAGGCTGTTTGTAGTCCGATGTAATATGCTGATACCTACGAAGATTTTCACGGTGTAGCAAGCAAGTTAAAATGACACTGTTCAAAGCTGAGCAGAGCAGTCTGCTGTCTGTCTTTGCATACGCAAAGGGCATACAGCGCCCAGCGCCCTGCGTGTGCAGTATAACAACGCGTTCAGGATGTTAGTGGGACTTACGAAAGAGCGTTTTTTAATAATTATTTTTTTAAAGTTAGACATTTCGATGCGATTTGATTTGAGCATTTGGAGGTGTTGATATAATGGACCTCAAATTAGAACGAAGTAGGTAGTAGATGGTTAATGTTGAGAACAGTTTGTAGGTATTTGTTGTACCTATGTTGGTGATGAAACATAAACATGAAATAGATACACACATAATTCTATTTCTTCAGCACAAAATGGCATTCAAATGCTCAATCAATCGAGTATGGCAAAAAAGAAACATTGTTTACTTTTATTATCATTTATTTTAGATATTTCTTTGGTTACACCTTATACATGATCTTTACTACAATTAAATACTGAATATTAAAAAAAAAGTTATATACAGACGAATTGAAGTCGGTTTAATAAATATGGTGATGCTGAATTACAAAAAGTAAAAAATTCAATATGGCTAAGCATAGTCAGACATTTCATAAATTGAAGAGTACATTTTATTTTCGATAGCTATAGGTACATATTTGAAAAGTACCTAAATCAATGATGATAAAGTAGGTACGCAACTAAATGGCACGTAACGTATTGATATTGAAGGATTAATAAGGTCTTAAAATAAATTCTTCTCGACAACATTTAGATATCACGATAGGGTTTTGTGAACACATAATTTACAAAAAGGTTTTCTTTATCTAAATACATTGTAATTTAGACAGGTTATACATTTTCATTAATTGCTGGTACTTTTGTTAAAACATAGCAACCGGATATTAATTAAAATGTCGAGCCTTATCAGGGAGACAGTGTGCATTTTTTGTGGGAAGTAGTATTTTATTTCCTAATGTATTGTCTGTGCGATAAAAGAACCGTCGTGGCGTAAAGTGAAAACAACATTAAAGATTTTAAGTAGCAACCCAACCCAGCCATCCGTCAAATGCCAAACGTGACACCGGTTTGCTTATTATGTTATTTTATTGTGATTTTTAATTGAAATCTTCAGAAATGTGATAAAAAATTTCACTGAGCTTGCAAGGGAAATAATATTTAATACATTACAGTTTTGCCAAAGATAACAAATGGCAAATCACACCATTATTGATCAAAACAAAGTCACGAACTTGGGAAACATTGATATGCTGTTTTTTTGGTACGTAACACTATTATTTTAATGTTTTTAGACTTCCCAGGTAAACTCCTGTCCCTGTTATCTCCAAATATATATAAATTAAACGGAAATTCATTTAAACATGACGATATTTGTTTATTTTGTTTTGGTCAATATTTTCGATGACTAGTATAAAGAGTATTGATACTTTAAATTTATAATGCGTTTCTTAAATATTTCATATTTAAAACTTAGAATATTTATTTTCAGGCTTGAGTAAGGATACAGTAACTAAAATGAAAAAGGGCAAGTGCGAGTTGGACTCGCGCACTGAGGATTTTGTACAAATTTACCCATGAAATCAATTCCCGAATTCAGTTACGAAGATTTTTCCGAATTGCAAACAATTTTTTTTTTTCATTTTTTCAAATCGAATTTTCAATTATCAGATTTTTCCCTGTACTTGTTCTATGAGACCTTATTTTTATACCTAATTTCAGGATTCTAGGTCAACAGGATTCACCCTATGAACTTTGATTCCCTTGAGTATCGAAATATACGTTTTTTTGCGACATAAACGGCCGTATCTTTTTTTTTCGCTAACTCAGAAGTCTGATTTTTTCACAACTTCAAAAGACCGCAGACTTGTGTATGGTTTTAATTTTAACTTGATACCTCCAAGCGTTATTGAGTTAAAGGGTCTTAACAGATAAACAGACGGACAACCAAGTGATCCCAAGGATCTTGTATATGAGATGGTGCCATACAGGCTAAATAGATTTTTTACGAAGCAACATTACAAATTCTGAAGTGTACTTTATTTTCATAGTCATTAAAATTCATATTTTTCATTGATTTGCAAAAGGGAAAAATGTACTAAGGAAGGCAACGAGAAAGTGGTAGTGTGTCCCACTTTTACCTTTATATTAAACTAGGGTAAACATTAACTTGCTGTAAGCTACAATATTCCAGTAAGTGATTATAGACCGATCCCAGTCAAAGTGATAGAACCATTTTCGTTGGAACTGGATGAGAAGTAGTCGTTGGTGGAACCTACCTCGGTAGGCAGTACAGCAGTTTCTTCACGCTATTTTCGTTTACCTATTCGTGTTTGCATTTAAATGTTCATCATTATTACAATCGAAAGACGTCCACTGTTCGACATAGGCCTCCCCCAGGTGTCACCACAATTAACGGTTTGTTACTTATTACGCAAAAACTTATAAACGGATGAATTTAATGATAAACGTTGCAATAATATAGCTTATAACATAACATAACTTAATAACATATTCCACAACTATCACACAAAGTCGTCTAGCCTCAAACTAAGCAAAGCTTGTGTTATGAGTACTAGACAACCGATAAACATACTTATATATTTCTAAATACATACATACTATAGATAAATTACAACCAGACACAGAACAAATGATCATGCTCATCACACAAACATTTGTCCTGGGTAGGAATCGAACCCACGACCTCCGGCATAGCAGTCAGGGTCACTAACCACTAGACCAACAGGCCAGTCAAACCCTAACCTATATAACCTATATTTTTGCTAAGTTTCATCACGTGAACAAGATCAATAAATAGGCTACTAATATTATAAATGCGAAAGTTTGTGAAGATGGATGGAGGTACTCGTATGTATGGATGTGTCGCGCAAAAACTACCAGACAAATGAACTTAATCATAAACATTGCAATAATATAGCACATGAGCTATAACTTTGCAGTTTTATTAGGTGAGCAAATTCAGCCAATAGGATAATTTATATTATAGGGTGAGGCCGCTGGAAGAAGTTAGTCTAACATAGTTTCAAAATATCAAGATTTTACAGTCGCACTATAATGACGTCACAATGTTGCTTACATAACAAAAACGATATTTATCTACAGCAGCGCCCTCAAATCCCACGATGGTTTACTTTCCGCACAGACTCTATTTGTGACAATATCGTTCTAAAAAACCGATTTCGATGTGCCTACATTAAAGTCCCAGTCCAAAGAGCCCCATGACCCATTTTTAAAACTACTGATCTGTTATTATTAATAGGCGCTATTACTATGAATACTTTTTAATTACAAAAGAAAAAAATCCTTCCTGACAAAAATGCGAACTGTCGCTTAGAACGTTCTTCCTGAAAAGGCTCGATGTATAATTATAACTAAGCACCTAATACACGGACAATACAACACAACAAACTTCACGCGACTAGTTTCGATACCTTACTATGCAACCTCTACCACTCACGAACTTTCATAAAAACATCTAAGATTTCTATTGCTATTTCTGCTCTCGTAATATTTACGATTTTTTAAGTATTAGCTTGTATTGTTCTGTAACGAATTTAAATATAACTCTATATCTTCATAATTCTTATCACAATCGGTTGTGTCTGACGAATATCACTTATTTGTTAACCATTCGGCAGAAGAGCCTCTTGATTTTGTAACGTTTATTGTCAATGCTTCAAGTTATCAACACTGAGTAAGCATTCGATTTATCGGCAAAGCCTTTTCTGTAACCATATAATTGTACCTTAAAAATGCATAGTAAAAGCTTGAACTACATTAGACCGACGCACTCGTATAACACGCCTGATTTGTACGTAAAACGGCGTCGCATAGCGTGGATCAATTGGAGCTCTACAAGTCTAGTTTCCATATAAAATGTATGGAGACCGACGCGCCCAGATCGGCGTGTGGCACACGTGTGCGCAGTTTAGTTCTAGCTTAACACATGTTTCGAGCACTACGCCGCGTGAGCTTGAGGACACGAGATGAGGGCGTGAAGCTCACAATAAATCGAACAAATACTAAAATAAACCCCTAAAGATCGCACAAAGCAGACAAATTTATATTCAGAACAGCATATTGAATACACGAAGAGACACGTAGACTTGGTCCAAAAAAGGCGTAAGACGACTTTTTTGAGCGCGCGTTTCACTTGCGTAGCATCACGTCATTGCGTGGCCAGAAGTGCGAGGCACCTTGGTGCGCCCGTCGTACGCGTTATTCTTTTATACACTAACAATCAAAGTTGTAACTTTTCCTTATTTAATGATATTTAATTTACATGCATTAGGCCCAGATTTCAGTTTATATATTATGTCGCCCGATAAATTATTATTTGTGGTATATTATTACCCTATGCAAAGAAGACATAGACAATTATATATAGACGTTATGATGGCTAAGCGTGTAAAGCTTGAGATGGCGCGGGAATGCTGCTCCACAAATGCGTGTCATAGAATCTGCATGATGACGAAAATATTAAAGCAGACGCTTTTCTCTGCCAGTCCAAAGCTCCAACTATGGTCCCGCGCTTTCTCGAGCTACACGTTAGGTAAGTCTAAAAACATATATGTATATCGATCAGCACTATCATTCATTTCATCAACCTTTTTCCAAAAGCTTTAGTGCTGCGTCAACAAACAATGGCTAATATAGAATACCTACTGGATATCTTTCAAAGGGGATTGCCCAGCCTCTATGGTGTTCCAGGCCAAAGACGGACATTAAATATTACTACTATCAATGATAAAACTATTGTTTTTTCATAAAGTTACTTTAGATTTACCACTTATAATTTATTACAGTGGCGCTCATTTGGAACTAAGGGAATACATATTTTTTTATGGCAAAATTAATGAACAAAGTATTTTTTCTCTAGTCAATTGTCCGCTCATGGCCTCAAATGGGCAATCCCCTTTCATCTGTTATTTAAATTTAATTAGTGATAAATCCTATTAACTGGCTGAGCATGCATAAAAGTTGAGACGTGCGCCACAAATACAATAACGCGCTAATTTGATTGTTTGTTAAATATTACGAGTATCATATTTATATGCTTTAAAAGCACAAAAGATAAACGATCAATGTACATAGGTACATAATTATATTTGAATTAAAAACTACGTTTAACCGTAATATAATTATTTACATCGGGCAAGATGCCAATTTGTATATTCAGACTTTTGAGTAACGTCTTTCGTTTGGGTATTTTATAACATTTTTTTTTTATTATAATCCCAAATTTTGTTATAGATATACACTATAAACATTTAAATCGAGAAAGTTGGTAATATACATAAATTTATCATTTAATGTTATCTATACAATTGAAATTGCAACAATTTACATCAATAACAACCGGTTTCTGATAGGTTAATCAACACAAACTAGCCACAGACAACCACTCTCATGAAGTTAACACCAGACAGATGCTATACTGTGATTGAGTGCCAGTTCGTGTCCGTTCAAATTTCTACACAAGCAACTGATACGTTTTTTATTCACCTATGAACCGAATTTTCAACCGATTTCCTTGTGTAGCAATGTTCAAGAGATCAAGATATTATATGTAATGTGGTCTTTCAGAAACCGGATGTACATACACAAAGTAGCTAAAAGTTTTTAGTGGTGTGAATATTAGATAATTACAAGAGATCTTTGCTAGCATTTAGCTAAATAACATAAGAATGTTTCAGTCTATATCCACTAGAACTATTAATTAATTATTAATAAAATCAAATGGTTAGCTACGTGGCATCCTTCCAGGGCAGCGGGATTGTTCGAAAGAGTTCCCGAAGCCCTGGGACGCAAAGAGCAACTGAACGAACACGGGCGGGTTTTAAGTCAGTAAAAGTCTGACACGCCCTCTCGCTCCACCCAGAGCGGGAGGAATTAACCGATGATTTCACACCCCCAAAATAAAAAAAGATGGACATCCTTGAGAGTAGGTTTGACTAGAACATTCAATTGCTATAAGTACAGAAATTTATTAATAACAAAATTATCAACTATACTCAGGTCACAATGGTAACTAATAGGGCTTGGCATTAATTTATTATTAAAATTAACTATAGTAAACTAAAAGCAAATTAGCTACAAACGAGGAAAGACAACATCAGCATTTATAAATTATTTCAGTACATTCATAATATTTGATGCATTTTATTACTTATGTTAACGAACACTATACTTGAGATCTAAGACATAGTGAAATATGTACGTTACAATATCTATTTGCAAAGACAATTACCATACGCCTATACAATGTACATATTTAAAATTAGGGCCCAAGTTGTTCTCGGAAGATGGCGCTGCTCTAAACATTTTAGTTTCTGTTTTTATTGTACATGAACAGTCAAAATTAGGCGTAATATGATGCAATAATTTGAACACGTTCATTATAGTGTCGCCGCACATAGACCACGTGCCACAGCCACAAACGCCCCAACGTGAAGCTAGAAACGGCTACAAGCCTCTTGTGGACGGTGGCTGCTACTTTTTTTAACCCATACGCGCAGTATTGGCGTGTGCGGGTCACAAGAAGCGAACAGAGGCGATTTGTAGCGTGTGGCGGCCACTGACGTCAACCATATTTATTTATTCATTTATGTACTCACACAAACACTTAAAAAATGAAAAATGTGCGGCAAATCCATATAAAATGAATGAAAACTACAGGAAATATGCCAGTGGCGGCGTTTTGTGGACCCTTGACGCTCCGTTGCACAAAAAACAGAACTAAAAATGTTGAGTTTAACGCCATCTAGTGACAATATGGCCACGCTTGGGCCCGCAGCGTCCACTTAAAACAAGTAAGGAATTAACAAAGCTGTGTTTTCTTAATTCATTATAATAATAATAATATGTTGTTCATTAAGGCCTCCTATTGGGTAATATCAATACTGACATTATTGCGTTTTTTTAGAAAATAAGTTTTGCCCTCAAGGCGAGGTTATCTAGTTTAAATTAAATTATAGATATTTTTCAGATTAGTGGATTTTGAATCCCGAGGAAAGTTATAATTCATGTTTCTGCAGTAAGATTGTCTCTTTCTGTGATCTCTCAACTAAACTAAGAAATACTACAAAGGCAACCTCGCCGTAAGCCCACATTTTATTTTGAACTCCTGGTACACTAATGTTGTAGCTGTCTGCTGTAAAGCTCCCTCAACTGTTACCGTAATATATTAGTATATTATTCAAGGCGCAATTTAATATATTGATCTTGGTACACTGATGTACGATTTTCACCGGGAAGACCGTGCCGAATGCGAGTTTGTTCGAAAGGGTAACTGACGATATACGGTGGATTTAAGCACGGTTTAAGTCAGCAAGTTTTTTAAGTCTGCTATTCCCTCTCGCTCCACGCTAAGCGGGAGAAGTTTTGTTATGATTTCCCCCCTAAAAAAAAATTGCCACCAAGAAGTATTGAATCTTATTTGCTTGACACCACGACACATTTTGCAATGTCAATGAACATTCGACCAAGAAACAGTTAAATGTCTTATTTACTTGTTAGCCAAGCGGTTGCTGCGACACGCGTGCTTATCATCACCAAGCGTTTTAAATTACATCCAAATATGACATCTAAACAATTCACAATCGCTTCATTTGTCTAAATGACATTGCAAAATGCATTTGCCTTGCATAATACCTTGTGTTATGTAATGCCTAGAGCTACGTGTCATCGCCTTGTATTAGTGAACCTCATTAGCGTCATTATAAATCTTTTTTTATTTAAGTATCATGCTCTTAATAAATATGACTGGAGCTATAATTATTAAGTGGTCGCAGTGGACTGTTTCAGAATAAATTAAATGGCGAATCATCATAATATGGTCATTGATAAAATATAAAGTTAAAACAACACTTGGGCTTTCTTTAAAAGGGGCACTCACCAGAACATTTAAAAACTCGAAAAAAATCCGCTGTTCCATACATTTATGATCACATAACTCGACAAAATATACATTTTTATATAGCGGTTTTTTCCTGATTTCATGGTTGGTTGCATAGTAAAAAATTAACCTATCTGTCGTTTCAATATTGTATAATAAGGTAGGTAGGTACAGATATTGGTAGGTACCTATTTATTATACGCGTGAACGTATCGAGCAAAATATTTATTTATTAACTTCATTTACATTAGCGGTACATAGGCGGACTTAATGCAACAAGGAACTCGCTACCAGTCAACCTTTGGATTAAAAAAGACATCACTGTGTAGGTACACAATAAATAAAAAATATTCGTGGGTTGTAAATGATTCATTTGATTCTAGAATGACGAATGTTTATCGGAAACAGCCTTCTGCAGAGCAATGAACAACACACAACAAAGCACAATTTTTTTTTTTTCAAATTTTTGGACTTTCAATAACTTTTCATGATCATAGGGAAGGCTTACAGATAATAAATAATCTAATTGTAAGTGATACTTGTATATTGAATCTAAATAATTTCTAATAAATAATTTCTTATTAAGAGAATTATATTGCCTCTAAATAATATCTAATAAAAATTTTTTTGTTAAGCGAATTATTTTATTGCTACCTTATTCACCTATTAAGTTTTTGCCTGTGAATTTGGTGCTCTATGAAAGGGCTCGCGATGAGCGGTAATAACTTCGGATTGATTTGTAATTGTAGTTTGAAATACACTATAGATTTTTTTTACGTCCGTTGCGTCACAACCATAGGTTCAGGTGAAAACCAGCGTCAGGCACTAGTTGTCTGACATCTGAACTGGACCTTATTTGATGCAGCCGTGAGGCACAACCTTATTCTATTTTTTCTTGCGCGTTACCTTAATATTGTCTTTGTGCCTTGGGCTGTATGAGAAGATATTAAACCAGTAACACAAAGTTCGTTCGTTGTTCGTTCTATTGGCAAGTAGAAGCCATCGATATTGCGCGCTTTATGAAACGCATAGTTTCAACGTTTAAACTCTTTAGGAAAAACATATTTTTTTGGTCGATATTTTATGCTTATAAAATATAAATATAGTGATATTAGCTTCTGTCAGCGGCTTCGCCTGCGTGATTGTTGGTTATTCCGGACGAAGTCGAAAACTGATAACAAGTAGGCTATGTCCATCCTTTAAGTTTCCTTCGTACCAAATTTCATCAAAATCGGTTCAGTGGTTTAACCGTGAAAGCGTAACAGAAAGACAGAGTTACTTTCACATTTATAATATTAATATTACTCGAAAAATGAATTGCGTTGGGTGGTTGACCCCAGTTGACACACGTTGTCGGATGTTGTCGAACCTAACTTAGTTTTTAATTTATAGTTCTCAAGTAAGCGATATGTAATGTTTTTATTGAGAATAAAGTTTTCTTTAAACTTATATTACAGTAAATATAAAACGCGAAAAAACTAATTAATAGAAAGAAAAACCAAAGTTTATGTGTATTTTATCTTATAATTCAAAGTCAATCCGAAATTATTACAGCCCAAGTGACCCTATTTATATGACAGCAAATTCCAAATTCATAGGCAAAAACCTTTAATAGTATTTTAGAATGTTTTCGAACAATCCGTGATGAAAAACAGGCGGTCCATCTTAGATTACAATTTAAACGTTTTACGAACCGATGAATTTGGTAACGTTTTTTATTTATTTGGTCAAATAAAAGCCTTGTGGAGTTAAGCCTTTTAACGCCTATACCAGGTGATGAAGATCCTAAATATGGTAGTCACACTATCGCTTAAGCTACCTATCTACACGCCAAAGCATTCGGCGGTTTAACCTGGCAGGCAACGCCGCGCCGCCAGGCTTGTTAAGCGTCTATCTTACCGGGGCTAGCCTGCCGGCCTTGGTGTGCAAGCTTTAACCTAGACTGCTTATCTTCTCCCCGCCTAGAAACTTCCACATAAAGTCAACATTTATTTTACACATTATTTACATAGAACTCTTGTTTCTACTCGTGCACAACATTATCCCATTGTCTTAGTCGCGCAAACTTATCTTACTTTGGATGTAAATTATAATTCGGTATAACTTATATGTACGTAGTGGGATTAGCACTCTAAATTTATTACTTATCGTTAGGGCTCCGTAGCCAAATGGCAAAAACGGAACCCCGTATTCTTTAGAATTAGCTACCTTTATTAATTATATTATTACCTATAGTTTATAGAAATAAGAATCTAAGACTAGTTACATCATTCGTGAGTTAACGTTTAGAATTTGATTGCACGGTTGGAGCTTGATATCAGTGCTTTGTAAATTTTATCATGAGGTCAACTGAAAGCGCCTGCGCCGCGGCGTCGCTTCCCTCGAGTCACGACGCCGCTGCGCACACGCACATCTCACAATCATCTTACAGACTAGTTTAGTAACCAACTTCAATAAACATTTCAACAAATAACTTCAATCGACGCACAACTAATGCGACGCCTATTTTAACTAATAGCTTTGCACACACGAGAGTGAATTAAAAATAATAATTCTATAAATTATTTTTCCTTACAATTATAATTTTCTTTATACTTATTAGAAATTATACATGGATTTAACTAAACCGATAATTTACTATTCGAAGGAAAGATTTTCAAAAGAACACGATTGATTGAACACTTGTAATTATAGCTGTATATGGTTTCAAAAATGAGTAAACTATATGTATAAAAATGTAACAATTCAACAATTTATTTTATTGCCTCTGTCAGTCAAAGAAAATTTTGTGAGAATCGTCATCAAATATATCTCTCATAGGTGAAATTTAGATTAGCAAAAAATCTCGCAATAGTTTGATTTTCGCAAGCAATTCTAAAGCTAGGTAATAAAGAGATTTGCATTGTGAAAACATGTAAATTTTCCAACTTGCGAAGTCTTGATATTAATAAAAATAATTGTACGTTTTTTAGCCTGTGTGCCTTACACGTTCAGCAGCAGTAGCAAACAGATGCCACCGTGTAAGTTGTTGAAGCAAGGTGACATCTAGCAAGTTTTTGCGCAACTCGCTGCCAGTCTATCACATTTTGTCATTTTACTAATAACTGTAACTCTGCCTTATTTTGATTGTTAAATATTTATATTTTCAACTGTTTGATATTTTTCTGTATGCAGTCTAGTGAGCAGTGGGTGGCCCAGTGGTAACGATCCCGACTTATGAGTTGTACGTTTTGTGTTCAAACCCAGCCGCTTTACTTTGTAACGGTAAAGGGAAATATCGTGGAAAACATCGGCATGTCCCAAAACCAATAATTCTCACTGGACCCACGTGGTAGATTACAACCCATATAAACTATTGGTTGAAATAACTAGGGGTCAAAAAACACACCCTAACAAAACTTACAGGAGAATAATAACACCTGGAATACTTCTTTTGCTTGAGGCAACGTATGCAAATTTCCTTGCTAATCTAAACTAACACACTATGAGCCGATTTCTGAACAAGTACATGGAGTTCAGTCACAACGTGTCAGATTTTACTTTAATGCAACTTCGACCAATTCCAGTCTAACGTACTTTGAACATAATTTGATAGTCTTAACTTCGAATTCTCAATTCGAAAATCGGGCGTTTATTAAGTTACAGGAGGGTTAGCCGCACATTGACTACCTAGCGCTGCGAAAGTGTTGCCAGCGTAATATTTTATTGTAGCGACCAGAAACCGCACGTGTGTGCACCTATCAAGGCTCCTATACGAACCTTTTTTTTTTGTTCTTGATATTCTCTCGCTTGACTACATCTCACTTGATGAAAAGCGATGATGCGGCCAGCGATGGAGCTCGTTTGCCTAGAAGTAACCTATTCTATCATGAGTTAAAGACCCCTTAACTGCAGCTATCAGGAAACAGACTCCGGCAGTGAATTCCACACTTTTGCTGTACGATGTACTAGTGATGTAACAAATATTCGCATTCGCGCGAATATTCGTACATTTCTACATTCGCATTCGAATTCACAAGAAACATGCGAATATTTGGAAATTTTTCTTGACAAACATATTATTCGCCAACGCGAATATATTCGCGAATATTGGTCAAAATTTACATTCTTCACATCAGTTGTATTATCATTCTATATCTGTTCAATCAATACTTATATACCTTTTTGTTTGACAAGAAAAATTGCTAAATATTCGCATGTTTCTTGTGAATTCTGCGAATATTCGTTACATCACTACGATGTACGCACAATGAATGTGTTCCCAAAACGTTTTGTGCTTATGGGTCGAATGTCCACCATGTACCAGTGGCGCTTCGTCATACGCGCCTGGTGGCCCGATGATGTAACGGGCTTGGCGGAACTAGGCTCTGCAATTTCGACGAACACTCGCCGAAATACAACCGGTAAAAATGCGACAGGTTAGCAACTCAGCGTCGAATCGTCGATTCTTAAGACTTTGAAGCTTTGACTCGACGAGCGCATCATTACCAATGATCCTCATGGCTCGCTACTCTATTGACTCAAGAGCTTCAAGCTGGTATCTGCCAGATCCGTCCCAAAGATGAGAGCAGTACTGCATATACGGTCGAACTAGCGCTTGATAAAAGTTGAGAGGCTGTTCCTCCTACTGATATTTATAAAAAGCTTATCCACTTACATAAACTTCATTTGTACTTGGTTATCATGTTTATGTAGCCCGGGTGGTAGTTTAAGGCCCATTCCTTCTAGAGAAGAAGCCCGAGTCCCAGTAGTAAGAACATTATAATGCTGATTATGCTACTTTATCTCCAAAATTCGCAAATCGAAATAGTTGTAATAAATCGACTAGTTGATGGAGTATGACGCAAGCAGTGAGGATCCGAAGGTAAACGCCTCTTTTGCATTCATACGCGCAGTATGCATTCTATCGGTTCCTGAGTATACAACCGCTGCACACTAAGGTTCTTTTGCACATGCAACCGTCTCTAGGCGACCAAACGCAACGCTAACATTGTAGACAATGTACGTCCACCCGGAGGCATTTATAATGTACTTACAGATAACCGCTTTAGTTATATAATTATTCACTTTAAGTCGCTGGTTATGTACCTATAACTAATACAGCCAATTAATGATAAATCCAAGTTATTTCTTTTATACAATACAATTAATAATGTATAATATACTTAATAAGTCGCAGACGGTTTAAGTGTATATTTACTAAACTAATTTGAACATCAATAAAGATTTGTTTATTTTAATTCGTATTTAATGATCACTCTCACACATGTGTACATTATTAATAACTGTAATAAGGCAGTATGCAGGTTTATTGGATTACTTTACTCGACTAAGACAAAGTCAATAATTAATTAGAATATGATTATCGCCAGCACTGTATACACTCCCTTACGTCAGCGGACTATAATAATATGCAACAGAAGCACGCAAACACGAACAGTCGCTCGAGTAACTTATTAATGCTCAAAACAACCCTACGATATGCGTTTAACATCTTTTTCTAATAAAATCACAATAATAAAATACCTTAATCTATTTTGCGAAGCCCTGTTCGTAATAATAAATATTCTACTAAGCAAAAATATATTTAAGGCGTTTCATCTTTGATAAGGAACCACTCTTAATGCTTCGAACAAAATTGAACTAAACATTATATTTTTATAACAAAATATACATAATATTGTACATCATTGGGCTAAATTATCCTACTTGACTACTTTCCGCAATATAATTTAGGTAATATATTTACAGAATTTCAAAAAATGTGGTTACTTGTACATTGGTGCTAAAATTATTCTAGGGATGATTCTATGAACATTTGCAGCGTAGGTTTTACTAATTGTTGAAACGATTTGGAGTAGAAAGTGGGAGATATTTATCTTACTGGACCCAAGAAGCCGGCACCCACAGGGGCTCGGACTGCACGCGCCACGCCGCCTTCAGCAGCTGCGACAGCGCCGCCGGCAAGTCTTCGTTCACGATCTCCTCGTCGAACATGTAGCCGTACAGGAAGTTGATGCGGTTGGACGACCGCACGATGTCGGAGAACTCTTCTTCCTGTCAATACATTCATGACTGCTTAAACAATCTGGCCAAACTGTGGCACAACATATTTTCACCGCGACCAATAGCGAACAATCGATCAGCTTACTAAATTAAGACGATTTGTGATACTACGAATTGTCTTATTTTATAAATATTCTGTGTGACGATCATAAACTATTTTTAAGCTTCCATAAGTATCAATTCTAAATGTAACAGTTTCATACTTTCGCGGTAGGAGCCAAGTTCGCCAAGCCGTGTTAGTAGGAGGACGAATACGAGAGACACATCGCATGTGAAATATTTATTTTTAAGTAGAAACCAAAGAAAATTTGGAACATTATTTGAGAAACGATATGAATGAAAGGAATGATTAGGTATAAGAACAGCTTAGGGGAGAATGAGACTCTATAATATGGGACAAGGATAGTAAAAAGATCATATTCCTGGTCACTGCTTGTGGACAATGATAAAAGTCTCGTACCTACTAAATAAACAAAAGGATAATTGCTGGACAAAAAAATCTATTTGCTCTGTGAGTTGCTCTATTGAATCAGTAAAAACTCAAAGAAGCGCATCAAAGTTCCGGACTGGGGTTTTCTTCGTTTGTGGGATGTTACTTCATTTCTAGATAAAAATTGTTTATATTTTACATAGGTGTGACGTCACGAATAATTTCCACGCATCTTAGCGGACTATCAATATTATAAAGAGAAAATAAGGGGAGTTTATTTTTGACAGATTGAAATTAGAAGGCGAAGGAACGTTTCCTTAAAAAAAGTAGAATTACACTTTATATGTATCACTTAGCTGACGATAGAAAATGAAAAAAGCCCACAAAAAAACACAGTAAAACAAAAATCGGTTTTTAAACATATCGGTTATGAAATTCTATCATTTAATGATTTTAGCCAGCGATATATAAATGAAAACAAGTCCAACTAACGGTGAAAGCTCGGGAACATTCTTTGTCGAAGGTGGAGCGTGCATTGGCGGCCGTGCGTGTCTCGACCAGGCGCTCCTGCGTGGGCGGTCTGATGAACACGATGTAAGGCCGCAGCCGAGGAGTGCGCAGCATCTTCAGCGCCTGCCAGTGGGGACTTAACACGCACACCCGACCTGCAAACGAGTTTTGAATTACAGTTGGCTTCTGCACATACTGCAGAGAGACCTAGGCTTAGACCTGTACCATCAAAGATACTTCCGCCTGACCACCGCTAAGTTCATTGTTGCTTGCACTCGAAACGTAAACTTCAAAGGGTTTGGTTTGGCGCCGCGCTGCAGGCTTCAAGCGAAATTTTTTAAGTGACGTCTTTAACGTCTTTGTTGCGATCCAAATGCTCTCATACCGGCGTGATTTCAACAAATGGAAGCGAGTAGGTTCAGTTTCTTCTCAGTCACTCTTAAGTTGCTCATGAATTGGTTGATCACTGTTCTAATCTAGAACCAGTAGGTGCTTGAGCATCAGTCCTATTCCAAAACGGTTATAAATGTTACTCGGTTTTAAGCTGCTATGTATGTTTTGTCAGAATGTTTCCATTTTCGATTTATTTTAATATTTTCAATAAAATTCGAGGCAGCTTGAAACAATTGAAACAGAATTGACCACCCATAACAGATTGCCTAAATCACTAAATGTGATTGAATTATACTCAAGGAATGTAGGTATTACTTGAGAAACATCTATATAGGTATACAAAAGGAGATACTGACTTCTACTTTTAAGGGGATAGTATGGGGGAAATTCGTGTGGACAACATACTTAAAAGTTAGGACAAATAGTAACCTAATACAGTTATCGGCACGAATATTGAGCGCTGGCTTCAAGTTGCGCAGAAGTCAAATATTCGATCTCTTTAGTGGTGCGATGTGAGACGCGGGGGCGGGGAATGTCAGTGATTGGCTCGCCGCGCCATCGTGTCATAGACGTCACTCGTGATTCGTTCCCTGCGCTTGCTGAATGTATCTAACAACGACGACGATTGGCTCGCCAATGTATGGAATGCGCAATGCGATCCCCTGCACTCAATATTCGTGCCGATAACTATACATGCCTATTAAAAGTTGTTATTTTCGTATTCAAAACCCCCAATAGAAAAATTAGAGAGTTTTAAAGATTGTATGAACGATTCTGGTTTTAAAATATAAAAACGTGCTCCCAACTATTTATGAACAGAGAGCTTTAGTTCTGTAATACAGAGTGCCTAGTGTGAGTTTGTTTTACGTTAACGCGATCGACACGTTTATGACGTTCAGCGCTCCGATTGGCCCACTCCAAGCTCTTGACCAATCAGAGAGCCAAACGCACTAAACGTTTCGATCGCGTTAACGAAAAACAACTCGCACTCAGCGCGCAGATCTTTGTAGTAGTAGTAGTAGATCGTTTCACTGTTATAGGGATATAATATATAAAGTTGAAAATTATTAGTAGAGGTAACGTTATGCTTGGTAACGGTACTTGAGTGAACTTTTATCGGTAATCTGAGTAACGTTATCGGTAAATAGTAATGTTACATTACAATGGCCTAAGAATTAATAACGTTACCAAAAGCGTTACTATAAGTACTGATACATAAAGTTATTTTGTTAAATCTCTTTGTTTCTTCTAGATTAATGCAGTAATTAGTTTGATTAAGTATTCAAAAACACTTGCTTCGCGCAGCATTTATATATTAAGTATATTTATTCTATTAAAATGTGAAAAAGGATTTGTAAATTTAAAAGGTTACACTGCGCCGCAACAACGCATGAAGTGACGAAAAAAGTATCGATACATAAAGCGTTAATTGTAAACAATATTTTAATAGATTCGATACCAAAGTACCGTTACCTGTGTTACACTTAACTTTATGAAAATATCGTTACTTAACGATACATATAGAGTGAATTTGGTAACGTTAACGAGCCCTGTATATACCTAACCAACAGTAGCGTAACTATACCATCCGAGGCCCCTGGCAAAATCATTGGATGGGGCCCCAGAAAAATCGCCAACTTGTAATTTAACTTGATAAATCACTGAAGTACAGACATAAAAAAACACAAGAACTTTATACGAATTCTGGCTCTGAAGGTGGCTTCCTAGTGGCGTATATAATAAAGTGGTAAGGATGGCATATAATAAATACAACGGGAAATTGATCCTTTTCTTATGAACGCGTTTAATAAACGTTATTAATTTACTTGAGTGTATATTAAGGTGATATATAGAGCTCGAGCTCTTAGACGGGGACCCCACCAGGCCAGGTACCCGTTGCATTTTGCCAGCTTTGCCACCCTATAATTACGCCACTGCTATCAAGTAATTCCTTACGAATTATTTTCGCATCATTCATCAAAAGGCTTCCTCCAGATTACTTTTTCCGTGCGTCTATATCTAGGTACTTATTTACCATTCGACATTTCGTGATCATGTACTACTTACCTGAATTTACGATGGTCTCGACGCTTTCCGCCGAGGTTCCGTATAGATTCCCCTTATATTCGCCATGCTCAATAAATTTCCCATCAGCTATATCTTGCTCCATTTTTTCACGACTAACAAACATGTAATCTTTACCGTTCGGCTCGCTCGATTTTTGGGGTCGAGACGTAACTGAAAGGTTTGCAGAATAATTATAGTAAAGTATAGGACATGTAATTTCGCTTGAAAATCTTTTGAGGGATTTTTAGCAATAACAATGTTTATCTCTGGCAGTTTTAGCAGTGTTAGCATAGCTGCAAGAGTCAAATAATGATGTGGACTTACAAGGTATGGGTGTAACATATTTTTCAGGATCAGTGGCAATAAGTCTTCTGCGCAACTCGTTCCTGCCGACCCCGGGCGCACCTACCAACACAATCGGTCGGACCATGCCCGGGCGCGGATACAACCGTGCTACCTCTTCGTACGTTGGTATCATTTCACGATCAAAATCATCATTCTCTGTAATGTCATATATAACTTTTTTCACTTTGGGTGTAGACTTGCAGGGCAGGAGAGCGGTGGCCGTCGGGGTTGGTGAGCATGGTGTTTTCGGGGCGCAATCCGAGTTTGTGACGGAGACACTGCAAAGAGCCGGTTTGCCTGCGTCGAGCATGCAAAATGGATAAATGATAATGATCATGAGCTGACAGTGCAACGACATAACATGCATCTTTATAATGAATCGACAAGGAAGTTAAATGATCTTAATAGGTAGATATTCTATTAAAATACATTCGCGATTACCTACAATATAATATTATGTTAATCTACGAATTCAATCTTTATTCTCCTAAGAACTAAAACGCACCATCCATTGTTTGCGGATCCGTTTGTCTTTCATGGATGATGCGACCTTCCTGCAGTGCTCTTGACGGTATCAAACCCGCTCTCATGACTCGGTCGCCTTCTCTTCGAGCTTGCCACCTAAATACAAAAACGGGACAGTTAAAAATCGATTATAATAGGTTTTCATACACCAATGGTTAAAAACATACCAATATGCGTCATCTTGGGACACTATGTGTAGTACGTCTCCTTTCTTGAAATCGAGCCCCGCTTCCTTGCATGGGATGTACGGGTCTTCTGATGAGTTGTAATTGAAGAGAGCGCGAACTCTTACTTTACTTTCCCGTGAACCTCCTTTGCCAAAAGAAGGCACTAATTTGAAGGTGATAGTGCCCTCAGAACTTTGCTGTGAAATTAATGTAAACCAGGTATTTAATTGTCCTCCAATTGTATTAATAATGTGCAGAATGATTGACGTACCAGTATCGACAGCACGTCGGCAGGTGTCTTGTTTTCCACGCTGATACCGTTGACCTCGATAACTTCGTCCCCGGCATGGATCAACCCAGATCTGTCGGCGGCACCGCCGTGCATCACCCGTGCTATCACAATTTTCCCGGTCTCTTCGTCTGTTTTAATTGTTGCACCCTATCGCACATAACGAGTATAAATATACATGGCTCCTTAAGTCGATACGATCATTAAAAAGTTTCTTTATAGGTATCATGACAATTCCTTACTATACATTTTCGTAGATACTTCATATTTTTTGTCACAATAAACCAATTGGAAAAGTGGATCATTCGATTCACATACATTATCAGTACTAAGTTATAGAAACAAATTAAAAAAACAAGACACTATGCAAAAAATCAAATACATTAATAGGTCAGGTTGATAATCAAAATAATAAGCAAGATGTATTGTGTGGGGTAATAGTGTAACAAACAAAACATTTGAAAATGAGTGTCGTACTGGACAACACAATACAAATTGCATCGGCATCTAGAGATAGCAGCTAATCATTCTTGAACTTGAAGACACGGTGACGATGAAGAATAACAAATACAGAAGAACATCAAAAAGACAAATAAAAAAATAGGTGAATGCGTATACGTACACTATGTGGAAAGGATTGAAAATAATATTGGAAGCATTCAAATGAGTAGCATAAGTACTTAACATATACCGATACTTACCACTATTGGCTCTGCACTCTGTGCTCCACCCTTTTAATAAAAAAATAATTTCAATATACCCTAAATGATGACATGGTATTTTATTCTCTAATATTACATACATAATGCTTTAGACACACTGCATTGTACAAAGATGATCCATGCATCTGCTTCACACTGTACTTACATTTTAAAATAATTTCTTTACTTTTATGAAATTAGCAAACACTTTCACCTATCTATGTAATACATAAGATTTGAGTTTAATCTATTTTAAAATTGCTGAGTACCATGTTCATTTATTATATTTAGCTGCTATTTCTAAATGAATTTACTGGCTTTTGTTGTTAGATCTTCTATTAAATTATGGAATATTTGAAACTAATTCTTACCAAAGGTTCATCACTTTTAACTAATTGAACAATTTTCACAGTTTCTTCTTCGTCATCCATTTCAGGTGGAATATCGGGGAGATGTGGGTAGTAATCTTTTTGAGCGACTGCATCATGAGTGCAGAGTATTGCCTGAGGAATACATAACTAAATTTTTATAAATGAAATAAAAAGTCTATTTTACCTTCCATTCTTTGCAATCAAAATAAGGACAATATTGATTATTTCAGCCGTCACACATTATTTTGAGCGGACATGATCTGCAGAATTTGAATGTCTGTTTTATGGCATATCGGCAGATACAGGCTCATTAAATTCTTAATCAATAGCTTATTTCAAAATCTGCCTAGTTTGGAATCATCTACTTTATACTATATATATAATATATGTATAATGAAAATACCACATCTTCCATGGTGATATTTTAAGTAACTGAAATGAGTCTTTGGTACTTGAAATAAATAAAATAAGTAATTTTAAATTTTCCTCGTTTTGCAAGCTGGGCTATCGTCTTCACCGAAAAGATAAGTTCATCTGTTGTATATGTTCATCCATGTAGGTACAGCATATTTGGGAAGCTCCTCTAATACAGAGCTTCCCAGTTGTTTATACCAAAAAAAGAAAATACCTATGGACCTGGTCTCAGAATGTTTACTTATTTTATTATTTATTTGTTTTTTTCACTCCCACAGAAATGGTAGGGTAATGAGTGACATGAGTTAACCAGCATGAGGAATATGGGCTCAAAACTTATAGTTTTTATTTATACTCATGTCAATGAATGGATTTACAGTGAAAGATTTTGACTCAGAATCTGTGTTTTGATCAACAATTGAAGTGGTTTTGGATACAGCATATTTGTCAAGACATCAAGATCACATGGTCAGATAGAAGTGCAAGCTTAAAAAAAAAAAGGTTTTTCACTCAACATCCCAAATTGCTGTTAGTTCGGGCCATATCAATTCACTGCAGGTGTAGGTGGAGTATTATTTTTGTACATTTATGGTAAGAGAAAATACATATTTTGTAACTTTTATTAGAACAAATAAGAACAACAGAAAACTACTTACTTGAAAATGTGGTTTCTGCAACAAGCTAAGGAGTTCTCCATATTCTTTTGAAACTGAAACTACATTATGGAGTAGCTCAAACACTTCTAGTGTGACCTGCATGGCATTAGAGAGAAGAGGATAGAATTTGTCATCTTTGCCTTTGGCCACTATTTTGTTATGTACTTGAACAAGGGCATGAAGCTGTTTTGATTGCAGAAGTTCACTCAAAAACGCTACATCTTCCCCACCAGACTGGACTTCTTTCAATGATGCAAGGAGGCGAGTGAGAGCTAAGAAACAAATATTACAAGAATTAATATATGGTATGGTGGTTCATGACAGTAGTGTTAATTTTTTTCTGTGTAAAATTGTTTTAAAAATTATATTTATTTTGCAAATAGGTTTAAAAAACACTTTTTCAAATTTTTTTTTTTGTCAGTTCAAACTAAGCTGGTGTTTCTTAGCTGACTACCCTGAGAAGAAACAACGAAACAAACTCAAGGGTCAGTCTCTCAAAGTAAATACAGCAAATATGTAATGGTCAAAATCACAGAGAACCATGCAGATTAGTGTGGTTATAACCTTTTTTGAGCCATTGGTATCATGTAATATCGCACCTCTGCTCAAATAGTGTCACAACTCAAAAATCAAATTATTGAGAAAAAGGCTTTTAAGTTCTAATAATTCAGGGATAAAACGCTATATAAATACAAAAAATGGTGACCTTAAAGTATGATGAATTCTGAAATTAATAGCATCATAGTAATCATCAGCAAATGATTTTTTTTGAGTTGTGACACTATTTGAGCGGAGGTGCGATATGTCTGTAAGCATGTCATTGTCTACAACTACTAAAATAAGTGAATACCCAAAAAATGTGACCACGAAAATCAAGCCACAACTTTAAAATAGTCACAATTTTCACAAGGTGTGTGCAGTTGCAGATGCCAGCCTGATACACGACACATCTCAACAGCAAAGTAACCACTAGTCTGCCAAGTTAAGACTTGGTAACATGGCTTGTTGATATGTTCTTTTTATTGAATTATAAACACACAATTTTATTAATTCTGTTCAATAGATGTCATTGAACGCACACTCGTAGAGTAGGTCCATAGCCCTAATAATTCATTAAACCCCAAGGGAACGCCAGTTTTCGCTCTCTCATTGTCTTTCTATTGTGTCTCTAATTATGGTATTCAAAAAGTTAATATAAAACATAGAAAGCTACAGTTTTGCCATAAGAGAAGTCAAAGCGCTGATTTCAATGTTTTAAGAAATTATATTAATTCATTAAAACCCAAGCAAACACCAACATTTGCACTATCATTGTCTTTCTATTATGTCTCTAATTGACACGATTGAAAGGTTAACTGAGACTTTTGTGACCAAAAAGAGTGTGTATTTCATGAATGCTTGTGTATTATATAAGCTTGCTATAGCCACACCAATGATAGTTACACCATTAGCTTTGACCTTTAAAATACCGACAATTAGACATAATAGAAGGTAATGACAGAGCAAACGCCAGCATTCACTTGGGGTTTAATGAATTATTAGGGCTAAGGTATATGACTTACTCAACAAGTGTGCACTCAATGAGATCTAATCAACAGAATTAGTAAAATAATGTTAGATTAGTTGGTTCTGAAGGTGCCAGTAGGTGGATTCAAAAACTCAGCAGGAGTCAGAATTTAGCAGTTTGTTAAGATTGATTCAAAACAAATTGTGGCTTAGATCTCATGATAGATCCAGTGCTTGATCATGGGCACAGGAATACGAAGAACTAGACATGGTATTGTTTTATACAGTAATAAATATCAGCATAGTAAACTACATATTAATATTATCTTCACAATTTCACATACCTGGATCCCAGTGTTCAGATGATGAGTCCATAGTCACAAAGTGCTACTTCAGTTAGATAATGAACCTTGAAAAACACAGACATTCAGCTATTGATTTTCACTATAAACACTCAATATCACATAAGTAACATCGCGTGCTAAATAAAGATTTATATGTTTAACCGCGCCCTATGAACCTCTTTAAAAACAATTTATATAGTTATTTTTAACTGAGTGTTATTTTTTTTTAAATATTATTCTAATCTGCACTAATTCCTCAAACCATTTTTTATATTTCAAAATCAGTGCGCTTACCATAAGTATGCAAATTTTATATATTTCATGAGTGCATGAGATGCTGAAAATTCGATGGTGTCTATTTTAAGACATTTTTTATTCCGATTCATTTAAACTCTAACCATCTTATGTATTACAATCAGTGAACACATGAAGAAAATTATTTTATACACCTGTTAGAAAAATTATTGAATTATTTAAACGGCATGAACAGGCCAAAGTAAACTTATAAAAACTATGCTACTCACAACACACATAAATGGCGTTTACGTAGGTATTGAAACGTCAAATAAAATAAAATCAATACCATACGATGCGCATTGGTACTTAATAATTCCATACATTAGGTACAAAATGATAAAAGCAATAAGTTTTTTTTTTAATTACATGGAGTTTTTACATAATCTAAGCGCAAGAAAAAAGGCAACAAAGCAATATTATATCAGTCAAATACCTGCTTGAAAATTCGAAAACAATAAAGCGGGAACTACAGTAGACCGTCGCGTCGTGACGGGGACGCACAAGTGGGCCATGCCTAATTTTTTTTTATTGATATAAACTAGTGCTCGACTGCGATCCCACCTGATGGTAAATAGCGATGCAATCTTTGATGGTGAGGTGATTTGTATGTAAATTCGTATCGTGTGGCATAGCGTGGCTGATCGATGCGCCGACATTGGCGTACGCGGCTTACGTGTACCCAGTGTAGTTTTACTTAAAGACCTACAGTTCACGGAAGCTTACCTTCATACGCGCGTGTTCGTCATTATGTCATTATACGCTTGGTGTACGCCTGCGTGAAGTTTACATACAAAATTATGAAACTCTTTTTATCTCTGTTCTAATTAGTAAGTAAGTGGCGGTAAGTCCCTCTTTGAGGAGTGGCTGGAAAGACGTCACGGCGTCTTCACCTTCCTTATGACGCAGGACCTCACCGACGACACGTAAGTTCAGGAGGTTCATAAACCGGAAATGCGTAAGAAACGTCCGGATGTCACCATTACGTGGACCACCCGGAGGACACGGTGGAGCATAAGGGTGGAGCACACCTCCACCCTTACCACGCCCCGCTATGGCGGAGCGCCGCTGTGTCCTTGTGGGGGCGATCAACGGCAACGATCTCTCGCACCGGGCCCTGGTACTGGCCATAGCCCGGAGCGAGGAGAAATGGCAAGTGGTCGCCTCCTTTTATGAAGCAGTAATGCTAGTGAAGGCGGTGACCGCACGCGTGAGAGAACGGACTTCCTGAGGCTTTAGTTACTGGAACCCCGATCCTGATTTTCGGCCACCGTAGGCGCATGGGCATGCGGGCGACGAGCACCGTCCGGCCGTCCGGTAACCGTCCGTATCGAGCCCAAGTCATCGATGGTGCGTAATGTTCCACGCTCGTTCCAAGGAAACATCAGTAAAACCGAAAGGGCCCAGTAGGGCTGAAGCCTACTAACTGGGACTATGGGTTTGCTTTTGAAAGGTAAAGAAGGAACATAAGAGTGAGTTTTAGTTAAAAGCGCGACATGCTGTCTCTCTCTGCTCTAGAGCGGGAGAAGTCATTGGATGATTTCCGACCTAAAAAAAAGAAACTTAGGTACTGACTCAACAACCAACGCTCAGCCCTTGAACCTAGAATACTGTGCAATAAAGCTTCTTTTAAGATGTTTCTTTCTATAATTCCTTATGGGACGCAACGGGAACTATCAAAGTTTGTATGGACAAGCCTGCTTTCACGTCAGTGAAGATGCAAATAAGAATAGGATCGATTTTTTGCCTTGTTGTGACGTCATTGCTGTCAAATTGAAAAAAATGGGTACCGTAAAACCTTACACGATTGCCCAGCCGATCTGAGTTTGCCCAGGAAAGCACTTTTCACAATTATTCAAAAAACTGGTAATATATTTTAGTTACGTTTACTATTTAATCTATGGGAGAAAGAATATGTGCTTGACAACTCTGCATAAATGACTTTTTCAAATATCGCTACAGTTGGCTGTAATACAGGTAATACAGTTTCAAAGTTGGTCGGGTAATTTGTGGGTCAAAATTCGTGATAAAAACTTTTATTGGAACTTGATTTGTGATTACTGCAGGTAAGTTTTTAACCACTGTTAGTTTGTGACAAAGGTCTAATATTTAACGCAAAATCTTTTATGATGGTGGGTAATGTCAAATTAGTTTTTCTGACGCAGTTGTTACGACTTTGCCCACCAAAATGTTACCGTTAGGGTTGTCACCTCAATTTTAAATTAAATCTGATATAAGTTGGTATCTAATTTTACAATCATTTCAGAACTAAATAAGCAATGTTTATAAAATGAGATGTTATAACAAAAAACAACAAACTATAACAAAAATTAAGCATTAGATACATGTGATAAAAAAATAATTTTGTTTTAATAAGAAGTACATTAATTTAAAACATTTTAGAAAATTGTTCATACCAGAATACGAGAGACTTTATTTCTATTACAACTTTATTTAACACATTCATTGTGCGTGCGGCTAGGGAGTGGAATTCCTTGCCGGAGTCTGTGCTTCCTGATAGCTACAAACCAGGAATCTTTAAGTCGAGAGTGAATAGGTTTCTTTTGGGTAAGCGCGTTCCATCGTCGACCGCATCGTCGCTGTCCATCAGGTGAGATAGCGGTCAAGCGCGAACCTATCAACAATAAAAAAAAAAAAAAAATTACATTTTTGTCAGTTTCATTATTACGCTATCGTTTAAGGATACTGAGCATAATACTAAGTAATCTCACTTTAAGTTATTTATACTTAATTCGATTCGCCATTAAACCTGCAAATTAGTTTCTTCATATACATAGATACATAGTACTTTCTTAGGAGCTTAGTAACCTCATTTCGGCCAATTGTCTTTGTTAGTTTTCTTGAGGTCAATTTTTGTCTCGTTTATTTCAGGATGACACAAAAAAAAATATTAGGATTGAGGGAATACAGAAATTATTCGGACAAAATGTTAAAATTAGCGGTTGACATGATAGAAAATAACAGAATTGCCAATAGGGAGGCAGAAAACACGTTCGGTACACCTGCACCCCGACGGAAGTTATTGAACAAAGTAAAAAAAGTAAACTTGAAATCTGCTGGTGGACAAAAAAAAACTTGCAGAGGAAGAGGCAGGAAATGGGTTTGGTTTTTGTTTTATATAAACTTAGTAAGCGTTAGCTTTAAAATGCTAATGAAAAAAAAAGATTGTTTAAATATTCATAGAATAAAGTTTAAGAGTACCTAAACTATACGATCGTAACGTACCTGTACATAATACAGATTAACAATAAAAAGTGTCAACCATAGTCCGTCATTTTATTTGTATGTAAAATTACAAAAAAATACTTTCGACTTTGCCCACTCAAATTTGGCTGGCAATATGAACGTTTAAACGTTAAGTATTAAGGTCCTAAGATAGATTGATATTTCTTCTAATATATTCTCTAAACATTGAGCTGTTAATAAGAAAATTTCAAAGATACAAAAGTATCTGCAAAATATGCAAACTTGTAAAAAGTACCATAAATTCGGCCCGCTGTACAAATTGAGGTTTTTAACACACAAATATACATTCTCTTGATATTTTTATGTATTCTATGGAAAGAACTTTACATTTGTTAATTATGTAGCACAATCACTAATTAAAAGTAACATTATTATTAAAAGTATACAGAGCGGAATACCAAATCGCAAGAAATCTGGGCAAAGTTGTATGGTTTTACGGTAGGATGAGCAGAACATTTTTTTTTTAATTTAATTTATTTACGAATCATGAACGAAAAAAGGTTTAATCTGAATCTGGTTCTTTAATTCTGCTCCTTTTTGTGTCACTATGTGAAAAGTCTAAATTTATGGAAATGGAAGAAGAAGGCGAATTGTTGTTAACAATGAAAATAAGAAAGAAAATAATATACATAAATTTAGCTAATTTAGATACAACAATAACGTTCTTACACCAAGATTTAAGTAAGATTCATTAAAACAAAGTAAAAAAAGCCTTTATTGATACACAAATAAGTTATCTTTGCAAACCGGACTTTTCAATTAACAATTGACCAAAGATTTTATAGGATACAATCAAAATCTTTGCAATTGACAGATCTAGGTGATTGACGTTCCTATTGGTTCGTCGAACCAAAGAGTATATAATCACTACGTTCTACGTCGAACGACAAGGTGAATGTGCAAGCTCGAATGTGTAAACGCGCTATCTATCTGAAGACGGCATTAAAAGTGGAATGTCTCTCAATTCAAAACCTGGACTAGCCTATGTACATAGCCCATATTTTTATACGCAGCAAGTGTACCTACTAATTGTACATTTTCTATTCGATGTACTATAATGAGCTGAGGTAGAATACCAATATTTGGCTGTATAAAAATTACCATGGACCAGTTTTTGATATTGGTAACATTAAAAAACTGTGTTCCAACTTCGGGGTATTTTTTTCTAAATGTGGGTACTTTTATTATGTTATAAGTTTCAGAGCATTTTGGATGACACAAAAGCAACTCTTTTTGATTTGACTACTTATAACGAGGACGTATGATATAAAAGAAATTTTAAACTAAAGGGTCTATTACACCATTCGATATTCAGATAGTCTTAGTCGATGTCGCGTAGTGAAATAAGGGTCAGACTGTCTTACTCGGAATTCAAAATAAGACGAGTCTGAATATCGTGTTCTGAATAACGCGTAGTGTAATAGGCCTTTTACACTACGCGTTAATAGCTAGGTCCTTTTTCTCAAAATATATTACTGACTCTATATACATTGTTTCAAGCTCGACGTATTCGCTAACTCTATATTCTGATACCACACCTCCGGTCGGACCTTTGTACGCAAAATATATATTATATCGCTTAGGTATCCCTAGGGTCGACTCTAAACATCTAAGCTCCCCGGGCGAGTGATTCCTTTGCACTGGCACCCTTTTATATCTAAATAATATTATAAATGTTAAAGTTGTAAGACTTGTAAGGTATGTTATGATGTGTGTGTAAGCATATGTTTGTCAGGGTCGATTCGTACCGAAATGGCAGCGATGCGGAGAGCACTTTTAGAATAAAATGTTGTAAACTCAATCTTCATCCTTAAAAGACCAGAATCGCTTGAAAGGCCACCAGCGGCGCCGCGAGCTCTCAAGCGCCCAGATGAGTTTTGTTAGCGGCTGCCAGAACTCCTCCACGGCGTTGGCGAGCACTTTCAGAGTAAATGAGTATTTAAACTTTATATACATTGTCAAAAGACTTGTATCGCTTGAAAAGTTTAAAAACGGCGTGCAGTGCGTGGCTGCCAGTGACCGACCGCAGCCGGCTCCTCCGGGCTTTTCGCGTCGCTGCGAGTTGCTGCCATTCCAGTGTAAATCGATCTTTATTCTTCCTCGCAAAAACTACTGAAAGGGTCTTAGCGGGTCCGACGGTTCGCCAGAGAAAGCTTGAACCCTGGTCTCGGAGGCTTTCGGGCCTCAACTAAGACGGCTCCTCAGCGCTTGTTTAGAGACGAGCCAATTCTCACTTCGTTATAAAAAGGGGAAACTGATCCTTATCCGGAAACCGGGTCACACTGCAGACTCTTCGTCCGCATACCGGCCCATCATGCTGCACGACCAGGTAGGCAAGCTCTTTGAATGAGTAATTGCATACCTTCTTGTGGCATGGCTAGTACGGGTAGGGCGGATCTTACGGAGAGCCAGTTCGGCTTCTGCAGGGAGCGGTCCACGGAGGACGCAATCATGCGCGCGCGAGACATCTCAACGGGGGATGGTGTGTCCTGGGCAGGGTCGTTTTGGTGTTGTCTCTCGACATCTCCAATGCCTTTAATACCCTATTCTGGGGTTGTATTAGGGAAGCAATATGGTATCACCGAGTGGTGCTAGGGCCGCCCATGTGGAACATCGGTTATAACTATGTAATGCGTGGTGAATTCTCCAGTGGCGTCAGCATGGTCTGTTACACTGACGTTACACTGGTCCTGGCGCAGGGGAAGTCGTTTCAGGTCGAACTGGCGATACACGGGGTTACGACAGTCCTGGAAAGGATCCGGTAGTTGAGGCTCAAGGAGACCCTCCGCAAGTCCGAGGCCATATGTTTTACCACCTTCGGAACGCGCCACAACCGGGTTCAAAAATAACGGTAGGAGGCGTTCACAGAGTGAAGAACTTAGGCTTTATCCTGCCGGTTTGCCGGTATAATTTTGAAGAGCACTTCCAACGTATAGCTCCCAAATTGGAACGGGTTGGGACTGCCCTCAAACGGCACCAAACGGGGGATCCAGACGCACGCCTCCTGCCGGAGGATCTACGCGAGATCGTGCAGTCCATGTGGGCATTTTCATTGCGGAAACAACCGGCCGCTAAGCTGAACACGTCGCGAGGGTCATGGCAATCCGGCTCGTGGGGGTGTATGCAGCGGCGAGCCTTCTTGCCTGAAAGGAACATGCCTTGCAGCATGACGCCGTGGGATGAGGTGGCAACAGTCCTTGCACACATGCACAACCGTCACATGAAGATTCAACGCCTGGACGAAAGTCTGCTGCTGCAAATCGCGACATCGTTCTGATAGGATCTATGGTGCTATGAACACAGTGACTATCACCACCCAGCGCTGGGCACGTCGCCATCCTTGTGGTAAGTCCTCTCTTTAAGATGCGGCTGAAAAGGAACCACGACGGCGGCGTACTCACCTTCCGCATGAAGCAATTCCTTACCGGACATGGCAAGTATAGAAGGTTCCTGTTTCGGATTTAGGTGGAAGAAACGCCCAGGTCACCATGGCACGGACCGCTTGGAGGTAACACACATACCAATCACTACTGGGGCCAGGGCTGGCTCCGAAAGGCAACGAATGAACAGGAGTGGGTTTTTAGTTTTACTCAATGTCGCGTAGTGTAATATGGGTCAGACTGTCTTACATACTCGGAATAAAAAATAAGACGAGTCTGAATATCGTGTGCTGAATAACGCGCAGTGCTAGAGTATTATGCGCTTAAACTACCTAATTGTGGTCTTTGATCTTATTTTTAATTATTAAATTAAGCTTGCATTACGACCTGTAATCAGGCTTATAGCGCGGAAAAATCTTATTCTATGGATTAGAGATATGAAACATAAATCGGGGAAATCTAAAATCAGTGGACGGAAACACTGTAAAAAAGTTTATAGATTGTTTTCGACTTCGGAGGATTCGCCGCGGTTAGTGCAATACAAGCTAGCAAATTCAATCAGTAGTGAGCGGTAGTGGCTGCAAATTCTTTGGTGAATTAACAGTTAACGGCGTTATAGATACAATAAGTTGGAGACAAAAGGTTAGTATTGCTTTCGCTGTATTTTGTCCCGAAAGTATTTGACGTCGGGAATAATGGCGCTAGTTTGAGATTCTCCAGTTTCATGAATATATTGTACAGGTAGGTTGATGTAATAGGTAGCTATACCAACAGTACTGTGTGTAAAGAAATCGATTGACCTTTAGTGAAACGCCGATTGTTTACTTACTAACACTTTTTCTATTGAAATCGTATTGTATTATGGAAAGTCTTGTCTACGTGTCTTCAAAGTATTTGATAAAACAAAATAATAATGTAATGTAGGATAGGGATTTAGGGATTGTCACTTGTTAAGTACCTACATATATCATACAATCGTTATTATAAATATTGTATTGAGGATGGTATAACTCGTTTAATACATTGCAACTCAAAATAACGTCATCACTAAAATTATTTGCTAGACCTTTTTTTACTACAACTAGGTAGTCTATTCAAATTAGTATCGTATTAGAACAAAAAAATTGAAATGTAATAAAATCTGTTCAAGTTTTGTTATTCTGTTATCAGTGTTATTTATACATACAAGGCTAATTAGTTTGAATGTTTAAACAATGTAAACATTTCCTAAAATTGATTATACTTTTTTTATTTGTAAATGAAAGTTAAAGTGGATGGGTTAAATTTTATATTTCCCTCAATTAATATAATCCAAGATAGATCCACTGGTAATATTTGGTGTGTATTGTAATTGTATTTATTAAAACTTTCAATGTCTCTTTATAACACTGTAATATTTACCGGTTCAGAAAGTTATGTGGTTCGTATTTTGAAAATATTATGCTGTCCTCTTTATTAGATAAAAAAAACTCACCTTTTTATTTCACTTCATGCAACTTTGCATTGAATGGCATCTCACCAATGATTGTTTTAAATCAAATATTACTTTAATTCATTAAACCCCAAGCGGACACCAGCGTTCGCTCTGTCATTGTCTTTCTATTGTGTCTCTGATTATGGTATTCGAAAACTGCATCTTTTTTAAACTTAATATTGCATGTGGCTCATTGATTGTTGCCAATTTATTGCCAATATACTACAAGTGTTATGGTGCTGACTTATGTAGTTTTCACAAATTTAATAAGGTATAGTTGCCATTTGGCTTCATAGCCCCAAAAAATAACCTTATTTCTATTTCAATGGTTAATTCTTGTACTCTACTGTGTAAAATATAGTATTGAGTACCTTTCTATTAAATCCAAACTAAAATTTTAATTGCAGAAAAACCGTCTGTCTGGTTGATACCTTTTTAGAACTCAATGTTTTTACGGCTTTGGACAGAATTCGATTAATGGGTAGACGGTAGTAGTAATAGTATTTTCCCTTGAGATAATATCATACTTTCAATAAATTTAAATGATGGTTCTATCTGCAGACTTAAATTCTAGAAGCACTGATCTTCTTACAAAAATGATTTAACCAATTGAAAAGTACACTAGAGTACCATTTTTTTGAGGTGAGAATACATCAAATAACTTCCACTGTGGATGGAGTGAGAGGGTGTGTGACCTTTACTGACTAAAACCCACCTGTGTTCTTTCAGTCGACCTTTGCATTCCAGAGCCACAATAGTCGAACATACTACTAGCTGACATTGGCTATACTGGCCCTTTCAGTTTTACAAATTACTTAAGGGCCAAAGATTTTTTATCCTGTGGGATAGGTGAGCGAAGCTTTAAAAACTCAGATAATTAAAAAATAGAATGTGTAAGCTAAAGTTACTATCATTCACTGCACTCATGATTAAATGTAGTGAAGATCAGAATAATACTTGAATTTAAATGAGGTGTGAGATGCCTATTAATGTTACAGTGTGTGAGCCATTTGCTGATGACGTTTGTGTACTGAACACAATGGAATCATGATCAGAATATAAAATGATATAAAATTTTGCTTTGATTTAATAAAAGTATAATGATACAAGGTCTCTAAGGAAATTCAAAAACCGAAGAGTTTTTATGTCTATGGTGTGTGGTGTGTAGTGTATTAGGATTTGATTACATTAATTTCTGAGATAATATAAAATAAAATAAAATACTTGATTTATATTGTGTCATAAAGATTATATATTAACACGCTTTTATTAGCTGCATCTGTATGTTTTATTTACAACAATTTCATGAGTATGGAGTAGTAGTTTGTTAGTTAACTTTAATAATGTATAAGATGGGAACAAGGTTCAACAAAACGGAATGAAAAATAAAAAAACTGAAGTATATCCATCACTTTAAGGTGGTTTTGTTTGCTCCCTTACTGTGGGTTTGATAATTTAAAGTTACTCGTACATTCTAGATTAAGCTCACAAATCATGAGAAATGTGAATCTTTTATTAGTCATAAATTTTTTTTAGGGATGATATAATGCTTAATGCCTGTCTCTCACTTGAACTATAAGCCGGGGCCGGCAGATCAGTTTTCGGCCTGCACGGAGGAGTCGCAGCTCGAGCTCCACCTCCAGAGGCAGCTGGAGGATGATGTTGCGAGGTAATTATCCTTTTCACACACTAAAAGCTGATAATGGGTTCAAAATCCTTTCATTTGAATCTGTAGTTGACATCTGGGAGTATTCCAGTTATAAAAGCCCCTTTGTGCCTATTGGCCAATCTACATACTGTGTTCTCTTTGACATGGATTAAAATGGCCCTAAAGATGATGAATTCAAACAGTGAGTTGCAATGGTTATGAATAAAATAACCATCAGGCACTGAACATATGTTCTGCGCAATTGCGACGCAAACGCCGCCCCTATCAATGCTAGGTTAGTGTGAAGATCTGACACAATGCATAAATATAATATTTCTAACTGTCATCCAACAATTTAAAAACAAGTCTTGGAAGCAGTTCTAACCAACTTCAACTACGTCTTAAACCCTCGAAATTCCAGCCTACATTTTATTCTTATTTATATCTCACAGAGTACACACAAAGACGGTGATCATTGCCCACCAGGCACATCAATAAAAATTAATTGGTATTGTCTTTTTTATGTTTTTTTTTCTTATTTTATAACGATAGGCATTATTAACCTGCGTGTTTCTCGTCCTGGAATGCAACATAACTCAGATTATCATGACACCCTTGTCTTAGTAACCAATCCAAATTGTTATTTATCTTAATTAGTGATTGTTCAAAGGTCTATTGACTGTTTGAATGTAGTTCCGTAAAAATATACCAAGCATGTATTTGAGAAAATTTATGTTTTAACTTATGTTTCATTTATTTCTACGAACCAAATACTAGTTATAAATGCAAGTTTTTAAATATGTAGTGGTTCCTAAAACCCCTATGTAATGTTTTCTTATATCCAGGTCTCATATCCGAGGTTAATTTAAATTAAACATTTTACTAAATTTTGTTCTGCCAAACATGCACACTATATCTTGAAACTTGAAAAAATACAAATCTGATGATTAATATTAAACATAAAATTGTGAAACATAGTACCTAAATATGGATTCAAGTAAATTCATAATTACTTGTTAAAAAATACTTGTCTTGAACTAATTATTACTTAGTTCTTTTTGTTACAACCCCCCCTGTCCAATGTATTATTTTTTTTTCTAAATAATGAATATTAAGTTAAGTATAGAGTAAAAACTAGTGGAATAAAAGTAAGCAATTCGTAGACAACTATTTTAACAACGAGCAGGTGTGAGCATAGTAATTCGTGTCATTTATTACAACGATTGTATGTATCTACTATTGGTATGGTGAATGTTGAAAAACAATATCGCATTTAGTGTATCTAACCGATATACCTACGCATCAAATCACACCATATTTATAAAATACAATGAATCAATTGAACTTTACCAGTAAATGAAACTAGTTACTTAATTATAACGTTAATGTTCAGCAATTTAGTAAATAAATAATAAAATTCTTATAATTCAACACTTTCTATAGGATGACACACAATAGAGAGATTAATAGGATTTACTCAACCGATTGAGGTGAAACATATTCAGTTCTTAATTGAAATCAGTCCATCCGAGCTGTTCTCATGTGATGTGTACACGCAGATAGAAGGAGAGAGGGACAAATTCTAAAAGCGATGGACTGGTGGTCTTCATAGGTAGGTACTTAGTTTTTCCCACTGATTATTGTGTAAATAATATCAATGTACAGATTTTTTTGTAGTATATCGATATTTTAGTTGTATATCGATATTTTAGTTGTCTTTCTCTTTCTTAACTTAGATTGTGGATTGGATATTAAGATCGGGAGCTGGTGCCTATTTATTAATAGGATTGTCATAAGCTTTTTCGTAACATAACATACCTACTCATTATTACTAATATGTGACTGGTTTCATGTCCTCGTAAAAGGTGCAAATAATATAGGATCTTAATGGTGGTACTAACGTTTATTTTGTTTGTATATCTTGTGCTCTGTCAAAAATAACCAAGGGTATGGTGCTTATAGTGCTGGTGATAACGTACTACTTTGAAGGGCTGCTTATTAATTAACCATGCTTCATTACATTTACTTGTTACAGAATTTTTGATGAATCCATTTATTCTGATCTTGAAGTGGTGTGTGGGAAATTAAAGATCCTGACTCATTCTTGCATTTTAAGAGCACGCACAGATAAATTTTATCACCAACTGCATACTTTTTTGCATGTGAACATTGAGCGCAATACTTTTGACGAAATATATTCTTTCATAAGGTATGATGATCATTTGGTATACAGTGTCAAATTAAATTATCTAGCGAAACTTCGTAGACGTGATGGCTATCGATATCTTAATACGATAAAATAGATTTTAGAAACTCATAATTTAAGTAGTTGCTTGAAATATGAGTTTAGAAAATAATTTTGTTTTTTTTTTATGTCTTGTTTAGATATCAATACTCATTTTTCCTGTGAAATCTCGCTAAATAATTTAATTTACCTGTATTCATAACGATTCTGGTTCTTTTTTGTTATGTAGTTTGTACGTGAAAAGTTATATTGACGTTAAAACAGGTGAATTTTTAAATGGGACATTCAGGTAAAATTGTGAACATAGAAAATTTTGGTAAAAAATGGAGTAGTAGGTATTTTTGGTTGCTGAAAACTGGATCAAAATACCTAATATGATTGCAGTGTATTTTTCTATAACTATTCCTGGCTAAAATATGAACATGAGAAACCTAAAGAAGATATACATAGGTACTGATTTATTTTCACGAATATCGTGCTCATAGTTTTTCTGAGCACTTAGCTCTACTGTTCTGAAAAAAGTTCTGCCCTGAATGTATCCCATATTCAAAAAATCTACCTGTGTAGCATTGATTATTCCAACAGTGATCACGCAAAGTATGCTTTTCATGTTTCAAATTTATCAATGTTTACTTAAATGACATTATAATACGACAGCCTTCGATCATTTTGTTTTTATACCGGGTGTTGTCTCACAGTAGGTTAAAAATTAAACAAAACTATTATTTTCTTATAACATGATGAAAGAAAAGAAAATTAGCATTATTAATGGTTAGTGGTAGTATAAACAGATAGTAGGTACTTAAATTATGTTAGTGTAGATAAATAAAACCTATTGAAGAAGTACGAAACAGATTGGTAATCGTACGTCGGCGTCGAGGCTAACAAGATAGTTACCCACACATCAGTATGATGCTGTATAATAGGGTACCCACAGAACGTCGCAATGAATTGGAAGACATTTTGAATTATACAAAAAGTAAAGAGAACGCCGACATTTACCACTGTAGTTCAGAATAATGTAATGGAATCATTGTAAACGTTTGTGCGTCAATGTCTGTGACACGGTGTATACAGGGACACTACCACCATAATCATTCTCAAACAATTAATTACTCAACTGTGGAGCACTGGAGCCGTACCCGCTTCGGGTCCGTTTGTGGGAGGACCTTTTCTTTCTCTCTCTCTCTCTCTTATATTTTGACGTAAGACTCAGCGGCCCGCAGCGGTCCTCCCACAGACAGACATTGGTCGACGGACCCGGAGCGGGTACGGCTCCACGGCTGTTGAGTTATATAGTATAGTAAAACCTATGCTATATGTTGTGTTGTTTCAATCTCTAAGTGCCATATCGTGTATAATTTAATACATAGAGATTTCATTCCATTAGTATGTGTGTAATTTGTTGAATGACAAAGTCAAATCACTTTTCAAAAAAGTTGGCTGCAATACTGTATAGTCCAAGAAATCATGATCCGACACCGCCTTGCAAAAAGTTTATCGAATTAATGCGAAGTCAACTATAAAGAAAAAAATCCTTTCCGTTTTAGAACATGTTTTACAAATACGCTGTTTCTTAAATATGAATACTTGTAGAAAAGACAAAAATCAGTCAACACACCCTGGATCTACTTTCACATGCATTCCATTTTTATTTTTGTATTAAAATTATAATACCTATAAAAAAACATCTTAATACTGTTGTGCGACACCCTGTATAGGTATTTGTTGTCCATAAAATACAAAAATATTTACTCGATAAGAATCCTGCATCCTCTTCGTCGACTTTGCGCTTTGTATCTGGCTATAATACGCTTCCCTTGTGACTAAATAAGCTTGCTTTGTGACTACAACACGTTCACCCTCTGACTACTATGCGCTTACTCTCTGACTACCATATATGCTTACTAGTTCTAAATATCTTACTTTTTAACTATAATAATATCGTGGTAATGACTGGCTACCTTCATGTAAAGGAATGATTTTTTAAATGAAAAAGTAACAAATCAAAATAAAGTAATTCTTTACCTGCCCATGTCTGATTATTGGCCTCATACAATAAAATAAAGCAATAAATTTGATCCTCTAAATGTCATGTGCCACAATTTGATTCAGTACTGGGTACGGAGTCCATACAAAACTGCCCATTGTGATGACATCCACCATGGAAAAGGAACACTCTCAATCTTAAAATAAAAGTAAATACAATAAATTGAAGAAACTTCACAGAAACCTGCAAGAGTTAAATGGAAATATTTTTTGATTTCCTGTCAATTGAAGATTGAGGTGTTTAAACAGTGGCGTAACTATACCATCTGAGGAGCGTGGCTAAATAATTCGATAGGGCCCCAAAAAATGATCACATTGTTATTTATTTTGGATAAATCACTGGAATAGTGAAATTATTATTTATTAAAGTTCTCTATTAGGTACTTAACGAAGATTTTTCTATTTTGTCTCTGAACGTGGCGGTAGCGTAACTATAACTTACCAAGCTGGCAAAATACCATGGGAAATTTATATTATTCTAAATTATTATAATATAATTAGACTTTAACTACTATCATAATTTTTATTTATTTTTGTTAAAATGTTAGGTCAATTCTTCTAAAATCGTGATCCGTCAGATCGGGGGCCCCACCAGGCCAGGGGCCCGCGGCATTTTGCCAGCCTTACCACCAAGTTACGCCACTGTGTCTAAAGTGCCGCCGCAATAAAATAAATGGATTTATTGGTGCTTATACAGTGATTGTCTTTTATTATCTAGGTAAACAATACTAATACAAAACCTATTCATCTAAATCCAATGCCTTGATGTCATTGAATTGACTACAATGTACTAATATAATTTAGTCTAAAGTCAGTTGTTACCAGATATTTTTCTGATCATTTGAACACTTCATAAGTTACGAAGTAAACCTTAGACAATGCCATTGGCAAAGATGCTCTTGATGATGTTCATTTATTCTGTTGCAGTGATGTGTATACTGAATGCAACATTCAACATGAAGAAAAAGAAATAATTAAGTATCTGCAGCGCAATTTAAGTGTTATAAAACCTCTCCCAGTCAAGCCTAACAAACCCAAGGAAGAAGGGGAGGAACCTGAGGTTTTCTCAACACCGAAGTCCATTACTCCATACGTAGATAATGACGTCCAGAAAGTAATTCATTCTAGTCCAAGCACTGAGTTAACAAAAGAATACTATGCACTAGTTCCCATTGAAGGAAATTTACTTGAGAAGGAACTCATTGAGCAGGACGAACTCTCTAATGCATTTCATTCCATTATAAAAGGTCAAACCGAAGATACCAGTCAAGTAAAAAAATTGCAATTCAATAAGCCAACTTCGCTATCCCTTAATTCTAGTCATACTTCCAAAACAGTCAAACATTCCAGTAGTTGTGATATTTTGAATAACATTTGTCTTAAAGATAAAATCTCTCCAAAACACGAAAATAATCTAAACACAGTCGCCGATAAGGACTTTAAAACTAATCAGATATTACCGTTAAGTGAAACAACTGGACGTAGTACTAGTAAGAATACAACCAAACCTAATTTGGGGGCTGAAAAATCGTTGGATCCTCCATATTCACCAGATAGTTTAATTACGGATGAACCCAGTTCGTCTTCAGATTATCTGTCTGCCGCATACGCTTTTTCTCCGGGCGTTCATTCGTCAGGTTTCCAACATCAAGTAAATGTTGAAAACATTACGTCCAAAATGGAAAACATTTACACTTTGTCAGATTCAGGCTTAGAAGATACAGCAATGTTGGGTAGCGTCAATAGTCACAAGGACGTCACTTTAACAAATATGTCTTTATCTGAGAGCACACTTCACGATTTAATTGCTGACGATGCGAGCATATCTGCAATATCCATACCTGGTTCGTTAGCAGAAAATAATCACATACAACGATCAAAACAGAATGGTACATCTTCTGAAAAAGATTGTAATGGTCAAAATCCCTTCACAGAACTCTGTGGCAAATCGCTTAAAGAAGAAAAACAGAGACAAAATGAAGAAATTGTAATATTAGAATCGTCTTCCTTGTCCTCAGAAACTGGTTCTTGGGAGTCTGTATACCCACCTAAATTAATAGAAAAAGAAATTTGTGAAAAATTTTTACTCAATGAGCGCCGGCAATGTTTGGAATCACCTAATTTAGTTCAAAATACCCCCTTCAAATCAACGGCTTGTTTTATAGATGCCTCTAGTTTAGTAGATGAAGAAGAGACTATAAAATTTCAAACTACTGATAACGCGCTTTCGTCTAAAGTTAAATTGGATATTTTACCCGCACCGAGTCAACCCGTACCCTGTTCCACAATTAAACCGGATATTAGTCCAATCGATTGGTCGGAAGGTAATGACAATGAAGATTCTTTGGAACAAGCAGAAAAAAAAGACCCTGATTCCATACAAAAAGATTTATCTCCTACTATTTTTGAAATGACTCCAATTACAGAAGATTCCTTGTGCACTAATGCATTTGAAAATGCAACACAAGCAGAACTAGAAAGTGCAGAAGTCGGCGAGAGTCAAAACTATATGTCTGACAAAGAAAGATCACTTCGAGTTAGTGAAGTTTTTATGTCCAACACTCCAAACAATTCAATACTGTCATTAAAAACATATAAACAATACGAATCAGAAGACAGCGAAAGCAATAATACTATTGTAGATTCCGATAGTTTTACAACGAAGCAAAGAAAAGGAAGCAATTCTCCACCTATCCTTTCGGGAGGCGTGTCGGTCGAAGATCACTTACCTCAAATTGGCAGTAGTCACGAAAGTAGCCCACTACCAAAATTTAAACTGGAAAACACACCTATTGTAACTGGCGCGTACTTACCACAGTCAACGGACCACAGTCAAGGAAAACCAAGAACAAGTTCTGCTTCAGCCTGGGTGGTTGATATGTCTAGTGGTCCAAAAACAGATGATAGTAATTCAGGGAATTCTAAAGCTTCCGATGAGGTGGTAAACGAAAAAAAGAATATATTTTCTATGTATATAGATCTAGGTGATAAATCAACTTTGAAAGACATGCCTACCAGATTGTCTTCTTCCATGACAAAAAAGAATTCTGTAAGTGTTGAGAATAAGTCAACCCTGCGGAATTCTAAAACTCCAGCGAATACTACCGAACGTACTGTAAAAGAAAATGATGTTAGCGTTTCTATTTTTGAGAAATATGAGTCTTTATGCAACGATCCTAATATTAGTATTTCAGAAATCATTGCAATCCCGGCGAAGCATGAAGTCATTCCAGAAATTTTAGAAGATTCTTTTGCAGATTTTACGCCCAAAGCTAACCAGTCGCGAGTGCAAAAAAGTGGGGGCAAAATGTCCTCAACTAAAGAATTACCTGAACAAGAAGATGCTTCAACTGATGAAGCCAAAGATCTTTTTGTAAAACTGTCAGACTTAGATAAGCCAGTGCAAAAAACGGAAACGTTGATCTCAGTCGAAAGTAGAGTCGATGTACGCATGACAAGATCCATTCCTGATTGGGGGGAACAAGCATTTTCTAGCAACTCTAGATCGATTGATGTTATAACGTCCTTTCATTCAGAAAATGCGTTAAGTTTGAATAGATTATTTCCCCACTTGAGAAATGAATTCAGTAGAAGCATGCCCGGTTCGTTGTCGAGCAGAACACGGTCACCTTTGAGGTTGGGAAATTCTATTACCCTCGGTGACGCCGATGAACCAGGGTCAGATATGTCTGAAATAAGTAGTATGCAGAGCAGCAACTGTCGCTCGGGATTTGGTAAGTAGTCCAATATTTTTTTCATAGTAGTACCTAATCTGAAAGATACTAATTTAGATTTAATTATTATAATGTAGTCTGTTTAACCCAAACTTTTACTGGTAGAGAATGCTGTGTTGCATTATCTTCAACTTAAACTTTACGTACAGTAGTGTACTGTACCATCACGGTCATTTCTACCTGATCACTTTAAAAAAATTTCGCTTGTATCCTGTGGCGCTGCGCCAAACCAAACCCTTTGAAGTTTTCGTTTCGAGTGCAAGCAAAAATGAACTTGGCGGTGGTCAGAAGGTAGTGTCTTTGATGGTACATAAAATGTAAATAAATGAATCATATTGACAGACTATTACTATTATTAGATAATAGGTCTGATCATCCCGTTTGTTTTTTTTTTTGATTCCTTAGAAAAGACATCACTAATACCGAAATATTACCGTAGGAAACAGTACAACAGATAGTCAGACATCGAGTTTAATAGAAAATTGTACGTCACGTCTTGGTCAAGATTTACTAAGAATGTTTTTGGAAGAAATAGCCCCTGACGTCATTGTGGAAGTGTCGGGAAAGCGATTTAAAGCGCATAAGTGTATATTATCTTCCAGGTATGCTATTACAGTTAATTATATTATCTAATTATTGATTTTCTCATTTATATAAACCTTATTACATATATTTTAAAATCCAACCGAAAAGGGGGCTGTTATAAGTTTTACATGTTGTACATGTTGATTGTAACTTTATGAATACTATAACAGCGCCCTTTGAATTCAGTAGTACTTAGAATGCGATTTTTGTATTGATGCAGCTATTGCGCTTGTTTAAATTGGCGTGCCAGAAATATTTGCTGACGCCATGCGTGTCATGGTGCGCCTCGGACAGCCTCAACATGTTATGCCGGGTATCACAAGCAGGCTGGACTGCTTTTGCGTGGACCGCTATTTTCTATCTCTGTGCTAAGCTTGTAGCAACGATTGACATTAATTGTTGTTGTACGAATATAAATAAATATATTACTTTTCTTATTTAATTAGATTTCACGACACCTGAGCGACAGCGAATGCACTGTATACTACTATTGCGACTGTCTAGCGTTGTCACTTTTTTTTATAAGTATAATTTATAACACTTTCCCTGACATGAATCTCTTTCTCTTTCAGATGTCAATACTTTGCCGGTATTTTGAGCGGCGGCTGGGTGGAAAGTTTAGGCAACGTCATAGTACTTCCACCGTAAGTATATAAACGATGACTTATCTTCAGGGGCCTTATCATGACGTGTTAAAATGTCAAACGTGCTAGCAAGAAAGAGCGATGGAGCTATACACCCTTAATGGCTCTATTCTTTCAACAGTTCAGTTTCGGTCGTCAATTAGGTCTAGCGTTGCCAGACGTCCCGATTTTGAAGGGACGTCCCTATTTTTAAATCAAAATTAAATGTCCAAATTAAATGACAGGCGCAGTCCCGCTATTCGGGAATTACGGGGCACAGCCAAGTGTGGACTGGCATTTTCTATGAATATTTTTACTATCTATTGCCACGTTAACGTAATTTAAACTCAAATAAAAAGATAAATATTCAAAAACTTTTGATTATACATTTTTTTAGTATGTCCCGCTTTCGAAGAAAGAATCCCGCTTTTTTCACTCAATAAGTTCCTAAATCCCGACTTAGCAAAAAGAAAAATCTGACAACGCTGATTAGGTTGAGTTAAAAGTTCGTGGTAGGGCCCTCAGTTGGTTTATTCAAATTATCTCGCTGTAATGTGTACCTTTTTGTACATTGTGTATACTTTCTCAGTTAAAAAAGAAACCGCGTATAATTTATATTTAAGCTGTGTTAACTTTCATATATTTTAAAAATATGTACCAATTACATGTGTTTTAAGGTTCTCGTACAACGTGGTTTATTTCGCCTTGTGCCACATATACTCAGGTCTCGCCACTATCCCTGATTCGGTGAGCATTGTAGAACTGGCCACAATTGCCGATATGTTGAGCTTAGAAGGGCTAAAGGAGGCCATCATGTTTACGCTTAAAGCCAAATATTGCCATCATTTTCATAAGGTATTTTTCCTTTATTAAAACTTATTTTTTCTTGTGAAATTTTATTATATTACAAAAAAAGTTATATTAGAAACAAAAATCGTTTAGTATGAGTACATTGTGTCGGTTTGTCAAGGCAACCTAAAATATTTTTTTTTCTAATTAAATGTTTCAGCCATGTGAAGTGTGTATAGTTGGAGTTTTAGAATGTTTCCCATTGTCTTCCGTGTATGGTCTGGATGATCTACATCATAAATGTCTCAAATGGATTACAAAGCACTTCTCTAAAGTTTGGCCAACTAAAGCGTTTGCCACGTTACCCACGGATCTCTTAGACAAGTGCTACCAGCATCATATCGTCAATCTGACCATTGAGAATGTAGCCGAAACAGTGTACGGGTGCGGCATCGCTGGTAAGTGTGATATACTTACAAGTACGGATCATTACGATGAGCAAACTTTAAAAGTAGTTAGTTCAAAGTAAGACTTCGATGTGTTACGAATTGTCTTTTGTTTTTAATTTTGGTGTTTAATCGAAGTCGTTATTTTTTATAGCGGCGTCCTTACAAAACAGTAGATGGTCTGAAGGCGTAGCGCGCATGTGTCGGAGACTCATAAATGTAGCAGCGCACTTCGCCGCCCGCAAGCTTACTCTGGTGTACCAATCCATCCCTCCGCTGCCTAGCGAAGCTCCTCACGCCGCTAAGCAAGCTTTGGACGATTTTCTTGCGGCTGCCATAGAGTGGGCATCTCCCGAACAACTCGTCTGTGCTTATGGTTACCTCTCAGCAATTGACAGAGACATACGTACCGGCCGCTGCACCAAACCGGACATCCTACTGAACTCGCACGCAAGTAACTGGCGCATGCAAGTAGAGGGCGCCCTGGTGCGAGCGGCTCCTAGAGTTGTTACTACACAAATTTTTAAGGAGCTGCCGTCTAACTTACGGAAAAGATTACGTGAACTCGGCTGTATTAAGTATGGCGCGCATGCTCTGCCCCTTGCCTCTCCCACGCATCAGCCAGACAGAAAACTTAAAACTAGGTCGGTTGTCAAGAATAAACCTTCAACATCAACGGTTCGCAGTGTAGACATAGCCCAAGTGCGCGCTTCATTTGTACCTTACACTCCAAAACCTATACTTCCGGTTAGTTCTGTCGAAACTCTTAAAAGCAACGGCGGTCTCCGTGAATTTAAGAAACCGTTTGTCTCTCCTCACATACCAAAAGTGCGAACAACGAAAGCGCAAGAGGAGCGAGCTAAATTTAATAAAACCAAGAAGACTAAGTCTCAGGAATTGGTGAATAGTAAATCGAGCGCTCCCAGAACACATTCGTTCGAGAAAACAACGTCTCGATATTTAGAACCGTCACACAGAGAAAAGAAGTCGGTTGTGAATAAACACTTACCGAAGATTGAATCTTCGAGTGAGTCGTCACGTAACTCAAGCCCTATACATTTGCGGAACTTGCGAGCGAGCCCTGCTAAGGGGCGTCGGGGCGAGATGGGCAGGCCGAGTATATCACAGGACAGTCTGGCCACCAGTTCTCGGCCGCGCACCGCTGAGCCCAGCACCGATTCGCTCAGCGAGTCTCAGACGAGCAACAGATACGCCACTTACACCAAGCAGAAGCATACCAAAGGCTCCGCGGAATGTAAGTACCTACTACTTGTTTCATAATAGTGTCACATCTCGATTTTTTTCATTAGATTTAATTATAATAATAATATGTATTTTACTGTTGTTTGTACCGATGTTATGGGTGCTGGGTACAAAAACCTTTTCGTTGAGCGTATTCAACGCACTGAGAGTAATTAATCTTGATTAATAGTGTACCTACACTTTTTACAGCCATAAAAACCGCAATGAACGTAGAACCAGCCCCTGTCTCTGTAACAGAAAATAAAATGAAGACGAAGATACCTGTCTATTTAAATCAAGGACAAAAATACAGGGGTCCGGACAATCGAAATTCAAGGGACCAGCAAAAGTGGGGCAAGCTTACCCCCAAGACGAACGCAACGAATAACAAGCCTAATGAGCGGAAAGTGCCGGGATCTTTGATGAACGCTACAAAGTCAAGCTCGGCAAAAATAGTTCCGAAGGTAGGCTAGGTATATTTTACTTTCTTGCTTGCTTTCAATCCCACTCCTGGGTAGACTTCTTTTACCGTTTAGCCACAATTATAGCGATCCTATATTTTCTCTTTCCAGTTGTGATGATAATTATACATGTTTATCTTCACTATGGGATATATTTCTAACTAGGTTTCTAACAATAGACGTAGGTGTTGTCGGTTTTCAGTATGGTGTTTGAAATGAAGTTATGCTTTTCCATTTTAAAACCAATAAAATTTTACACGAACAGCAGTATAGTTTCACTAAAGGACATTGTACTACTGAGGCTAGTGTCACCTTATTAAAACACATATTTGCAGCGTGTTAAAAAGATGCGATAGGAATTTTGTGTGACCTCTCGAAGGCTTTTGATTGTGTTAATCACGAAACCTTGCTTTTAAAGGTAGAACACTACGGATTAGGTAAACTTGCACTAAGCTTGGTGAAATCTTATTTAAATGAAAGGCAGCAGCAAGTTTTAAAAAAATGGGCTCAATTCTCGAGGTTTAAAAGTCAAAATGGGTGTACCACAAGGCTCAATATTGGGTCCTCTCCTCTTTTTGGTATATATTAAAGACTTACAGCATTTATTAAAAAAACAACCACATATAGTGTTGCTTGCTGACGATACGACGACCTTAATTTTTAAGATCAATAGACTTTCTACAAATCTTGATGACGTTAACAACGCTCTGCAGCGGGTCCAAAACTGGTTCACTGTTAATAATTTAGTAAAAGTTCTGTTAAATAGGAAAAAAACTAAGTGTATAAGTTTTGCGTTACCACCGAATGTTAAAAGTAATAACTTGGAAACAGTATTTAACAAAGAGAAACTTGAATTCGTCGAAAACACAGTTTTCCTGGGAATCACGCTCGACTCGAGGCTACAATGTGGTCCTCATTTAACATCTCTTTAAGGACGGCTTTGTTCAGCAGCATGTCAGAAAAATCCGTCAATTTACTGATGTACATACCGCGAGGCTGGTCTATTTTAGTTACTTTTACAGTATCATGTCTTATGGTATTTTGCTATGGGGACGGGCTGCAGACATAGAATCTATTTTTATTCTGCAGAAAAGAGCTATCAGAGCCTTATACAATCTTTGCAGGCGCGATTCTCTAAGGGAACTATTTAAGGATATAAACATCATGATTGTACCATGTCAATACATTTATGAAAATATTATGTATGTTCGGAAAAACGTTCATATTTTTACAAAGATAAGTGACAGGCACAATTTTAATACTAGGAATTAGGACAAATTTGATCAACCTCGATTCAGATCGGCTAAAATACATTATTCTTTTATGGGGTAATTAGTTTTTGTTTTTATAAATATTGGAAGAGATGCTATTGCCCTTTTTGTATTGTTGTTTTCGTAAGGTTTTTTTTTTATTTGTCTAATGAAGCTTGTGATCATTTATTAGATTTTTTTATTTGAAAACAATAGCATTGTATAATGTAGAAGGACTTTTTTCAAATTTGGTGAATGTTAAGTACCATGGAGCATTTAACTAGGTTGCAACATGTTTGGCATAAACAAGCATGACAGTTGAGAGTTGCTCATGCTCACTCAAATGTGTCGCTGATGGTGGCACGTGTTATTGGGTCATTTTTTGATTAGTTCTCTTCAAAATGGTTGAGCTGAGTGGGGCTGATGCACGCATTGCACGCGTCATGCTCGTGAACGGGTGCCGTCAGTTGAGACGGGTCATGTCTTAGCTGCCAGTGGTTTATTTAATTTCTTTTTTTTTTATTGCTTATCTACTTTGTGCTCACGTAATAGAAACAACAAGAAATATGGAACCAAGATTATAAGTGCTTATAATATGATTTAAAAGAGTGTTCATGGAGTTTCTTGCACATTCATCTCCTTAGAGATCTACGCTTTGGTACAATGCAATTTAGCTTCACTTTTTATTGGACTGCCCAACATTTGACTATTCAAAAGTGCCTGTAAATGGTCTATTTGAAATAAATGCTTTTGATTTTGAATGTTTAAAAGCAAATAATTACTTTAAGTAAACACCTTTACTTACCACAGGTAAAAAAAGAAATGGACACATCCTGTAAGAACAACATGTCGAGGAGTCAGCGTTCCCAACTTAGCAGACAACAGCTTCACTATGATGAAAAGGAATCATCGTCGCTTGTCGAGTCAGAGTTGACCAGGAACAACATGTCAAAGAGTCAACGAAGTCCGCACGCGCACTCGAGCAAGCAACAACCTCACGATAGAGAGTCTTCATCGCTTGCTGATCCAAGGACGCATAAGAGCAACATGCCCAAGAGTCAGCTAAGCGCCTACTCCAATAAACCACAGCCTCACAAAGACGAAAAAGAGGCACCCCCACGTCTCAAAGAAATACCCGTCATGGAACGCTCTGGAACATTCCTAAAAGATGAACCTACTTTTGATGATATCATAAACTTAGATATATCACAATAGATATCTTCATTCAAATTAGCAAATAGTAGAATATATTGAGTAGTATCTCTCATTTATAATCAAAGCATTTAATGTCTATTTAGCCTCAGTAACTGTCTCTAGGATGGCAACGCATCTTGTGCTTCTGCGTTGCCGCTGGTATCAGATAGGCTGCCGGAATGATTGCTGTCCATTACTGAGCATAAAAATAATGCAATATTTTACTTATTCTCTAATTGTCTCAGCTCTTATTTACACTAGAAAATTAACACTCATTGTGCTTTGAATGTATAAAATTCTACATTGTTACTAGTTTATGAGTGCACTATGGGCATTTGACTGTGGTTTGGGTCTGAAACAATATATCCGAGAGGCGTATTCTCCTCTTTGCACTAGGTAAGTACGTCAATCGATAATCATTGCACTTAAAGTGAAAGCTATCAGCCTGTGCGTAGCTATATTGTCGCTGAATGGTGCTTAATTCAACATTTTTAGTAAATTCTGTTTTTTACACGATGAACAGTTCTATTGCGTTTCACATAAGAAGTTCCTATGTAGAATAAGCAACTCTTTTCTTCTTTTTTTCTTTCTTCTCTAGACACATAGGCGATCTGTCTAGAGAAGAAAGAAAAAAAGAAAAGAGTTACCTACTCTAACAAGTGTTGCACGAAATGCGAAACGAAATCGATTTTAACGGTAGTCGCACCACTTTATGGAGAATTATTAGAGGAATGGGATTTTATTTAAAAAAAGGGGTCTAAAAGGAAGGTGTTAATGGAGAGGTACGATGTTGTGGCGTGGCGTTTTCGGTATTTGAAAGAATTGTAGGACAATCAAAATCGAGCCTAGCGTCATATACCTACTTTATTCAAAAATAGTTTTTATAGTTTCCAAAAGAAAAAGAGAAAACAAAATTATAAGGCAATTGTTAAAAGTAACGAAATGTCAGTTAATCACCCTAATAAATTGCTAAAAATATAGCAACACTGTTTTCCTTGGAATTGCTAAAAATATAGCAACACTGTTTTCCTTGGAACTTCTTATGTGAAATGCACTATACTTACAATAGGGTGGATTTTGCGGCAATAATTTGACAAGTTCAATAAAGTGGAATGTCCGATTTTAGCAAATACCATTTCTGTGATTTAAAAATTAAAATGTTATGTTCAGCGTCATATAGCGAGAACTGATGACATTCGGGCCCCTAGCTTTTACCCTGAAAGACTAGTTACAAAATATTTATTTGCTGCAAAACGTTTGTGAAACATCCTTTTTTTTCGTCAATCTTTGTGTGCTGATTGATTGTTCTAAATAGGTATTTTAAAACGTCATTCGCGATGTATGGTAAACTTTGTATGTGACTGAGTTTGTTTATATTTTTTTAAGTGACTCCACTTTGATTTTCTGATCTAGTTTAATTTCTAAAGGTCAGTGTATCATCTTTACCTCTATACCCTAAAAAAACTGTACATTATGTTGGATCAAAATTTCCTTCAAATGACTCAAGTATCACTTTCTAGTTATATTATTTATTTCTAATATATTTCGGGTCTCACTTGAAATTATGAGTTTTGTAACCAGTAAGTAATTAGCACGCAGAGATTTATAAACGGGTAATCTTATAAAATTTTTTTTTTTACTTTACAGCCATGCAAAGTGCGGTACATTCGAAGTTTTATAATGCTTTTTATTTTCTTCCGTGTATGGTCTGGATGATCTACATCACAAATGAATTACAAAGCAAAAATGAAGATGAAAGTACCTATCTATTTAAATCAATGACCAAACTACAGGGCTCTGAACAAATGAAATTTAAGGGACCAGTAAAAGTGGGGCAAGCTTACCCCAAAGACGGACGCAATAAATAACAAGCCTAATGAGCGGAAAGTGCCGGGATCTTTGGTGAACGCTACAAAGTCGACCTCAGTAAAGATAGTCCCGAAGGTAGGTTTGATTTATTTTTGTCTTTTTACTAGCTTATCAGCCCTAATCGTGGGCAGGTGTGCTTTTAAGGCGTATATTTTTTTACGATCGCGATTCACCGCGTCTTCCTGGCTCCCTAGCCACCGGTTCGCTTGCGTCGAACGCTATGAGTTGGCTACGCCCCCAATTCTTTTGTTCTGACGTCATCTCAACGCTCAGTCACGTGTCTGAGCATTGAGATCACGTCATTCCCGTACATTTTAAGTTTTTACTAGCGTTAACGATTGCAGATTAGCAACTTGGCTAAGGATTCAGTTTTTGCAAAATCTATTCAGTGTGTTCCGCCAGCTCTTTCCTGCCTCTTGGGTTGCTATTTACCAGCGCGCAGCGTTGGTTCGGCTTAAAATCACCAAGTTTTTAACCTTTTACTGCATGGACATCCGATCGGCGCATCAAAAATGTTGGAGACAAGACAGTTTTAATCGTGCTTCAATGTTTTTTGGACCGGCCAACATAAACAATTTAAATAAAAACCATAAGAGATAAAAATATTTAAGATACAGATTTTTTTGGAGTTGCACGCGTATATTTTGATTTATCATCTCAAGATCCTTAATGTTGCTGCGAATGGAGAAAAATTGAAAAACAACCATATTTGCGCGGGTACAATGTATCTGTGCAAATTGTGTATTGAATGTATAAAATATTAAATTAACCAAAACAAAAAATTAATAAAAAAGCATACATAATAAAATAGCACACATTCAGCCGAACATTTCTATGTTCCGCTGAATGTATTTTTCGTGACTTTTGTTATAGACCCACCATCCATTTAGTCTTTTTCTGACTTTCCATGTACTTATAATAATTTCTGTTTTCACCATGTTGTTATAATACTTATAATCTGTTTTCTGTACAGGTTACCGTGCTTGACAGTTTTCGAGCACCATCAACAGACCAACAGACCGTTATTCGAATCCACACAGCAAACCTAATTTTCACATAATTTATAATGTAAGTTTGTTTTGTAAAACATAAAATTATGCAGATAAATGAATATAACTAAAAAACGAGTTAAGAATAAAGTGTTACAAGATACCGGTTACAATGCAGGAGTTACAAATATATTTTGTAGCTATTTTCTCCTGATGATTTTATTATACGCATGTGCCAACTACCAAGCTCGTTATGAGAAACATTTCGCTGTTTCCGCGTCACCACAGTCGAATAAAGACTCATTTGTAAAAAAAAAAAACTTATTATGAAACAAAAAACTTAGTATCTTTTCAAGAATCTTGATGTCCTAGTATATTCTATCATTATTATTCGAGTTACTGAGGCCTTTAAGTATGTTCTCTGGTTATGTGTCTAAGATATATTGTTATCGTTAGGGAATTTATTTAAATCCATTTAACCACATATACTCGAGACAGATTTATTTACACTGACATATGTATTAGGAGTTGTATATTTATAATATAAAGTAAACAGCAATGTAGGCAAGATTTTATAAGAATGTAGCTAGGCCGACAAGGCGTGCGCACAACACCGCCGCGTACGCATTTTAGTCAGGGTGGAGTTATCACACGATGCTATGGCGCTTGCTTGTGCTGCCTTACTAAGCGCCAACACTGCAAGAATGATATTAATAAATCACATTTGAAATGCATGGATTTAAGAACTTTTTTGATGTAAATGTTTTGTTTGCTTGTAACTCCGAAGCATTAAATTACCTTGTTGAATAGTTTGATCTTTAAATTTGACCTAGCTGAAAATAAATAAATTGCTGAGATATATTATAATGTTTACACATGGGTGAAAAATACTAACCTTTTCTGTACATCATTTAACAATAAAACCATTGTTAATTCATGTTAGTTTCTTAATATTAAATTTGACTATCTGATCTTTAATTGTACGAGTCATTATATCTCCCTACAGTATTTCTGTTTATTTATGTAAGTTTAAATGATAAAAAAATTATAATGTTTAAATACAGAACTTAATGCTCTGCTATCTTCCCGTAAAAATATTTAAATGTCTAGCTGGATCTAGTACATATTATAAAATAAAAGTAGCGATTAAATAAGGTTGAAGTTTCGTTGCCATTTAAATTATACTTGATAGTATATTAGACGTAGTAATAGTTCATAGAAAAAAAAAGTACGGTGAATGTATTTTTTTAAATAATATTATTTTATTATGTTTTATTGTGAATTGTTTGTCCAATAATATAATTTCTTATATATTCAATATAATAAATCGGTTTACAATGTAGGCTAGGTACTTAAAATTTTGTAATTTATTTTATTTCAATCGTGTTCTTTTCCGTAACATATCTCAGTATTAAGTATATACTAAGACTTCCCTCCGAATATCGTAAATACTTTAAAATAACCTATCTTATTTAATTTTAACAATATTATACGCTTTTTTATACTAATACATATGTACATATATGTCACCGGCTCATTGCAAACTCCGTAAGTTTATAATAAATCGCGAGAAATTGTGAACTATTACTTATATGGTTAGGAATATATTGTAAACAATAGATTTTAGATGGGGTTGTTTTATATGAAATGATCTGCTGATAATTTATCGAGTGTTTATAATATGATCAAGATTTAACACAATCTTATGGTGTTTACAATAATCCAGAGACATTAATTAATTTTGCAATGAAAATGCTTAATATTCGCTAACTAATTATTTCTTACTATTATTATGTACGGAAAAATACCTTAAATGATCTTATTATAAATATATTGAGAATAGTACTCGAAAGATAATTATTTTATTTTCTACAAGTAAATTGAATTAATTTTAACTAAAAGACAAATTAAAAAAAAAATATGATTACTATTTTTTTAAATGAATATAAATCACAATTTATAAAGCCTTGAAAGTAAAAAATCAAAACCCAAATGGTTTTGACTTTTTACTTTATTTCTCTTTTAATATTAAAAAAAAGGCATTCACACAGGCAGTCATAGTCAGCTGAAAAACACCTTTACAAAACTAAGTGCATAACATTTAAGGTATTTTTCATCACATAGAGTGGAGTACATTCATTGTGTAAAAAAGTGCTTAATAAAATATAAGTGTAGATGGAAATCAAACTAGAATATATATGTAAGCATTTTAATACGATATTTCAACATCACATTCTATTTTATATATGTAATCGTATGTGTAATCTTACCGTACCTATTTAAATAGCTTCTAAGATTTTTTTAATGATGATTGTGATAAAATTTGTTATTTATGAATTTTACTTTGTAAAGTACGCTTTCAGTGGTCTTATTATTAGTCATTTTAAGAAGCAAAATGTATTATATTGTTTAATATATTAAACAATATAAGATATTGGTCATTTTCAAATTAAACTATAACGATATAATATCGTGGAACTGGTTGGTACAAACATTTTCTAAGGAACGCTTTCAAAAAGGAAAGCGTTCGTTAGAAAATATCACCGATATCGTCACCGACATAATTGTCACGACGATATCGTCGAAAGCGAAACTGGCCAGTTGCATAATATATCAAGCTGTTGTTTAATGTCTCGACATCGTCAGATAAGTTAAACTACAAGACCCACGATATCGTGTCGTTATCGTTTATCGCCTAATGTGAAAACGGCCATTGGTTATTGAAAAAGTAAAAGCAACAAAAATATTGCTATCGGTATATGTAAATGTACCTCATAGATTCCATGTGAGCGTCGTTAAATAGCCACTTTTTCACAGTAGGCAGATTACTTGAAATGTAGATATACTATACCCATTTCTATTATATTTTGAATAACTAGGCTTTTTATGCCCTCCTCCATCGCTTTTTAACTTGTCCAATTGTCCCGTATCTTTAAGTTATATTATTTATCCAATTTTCAGACTTAGCGGTATCCACCTTTACTATAATTTCAAAGCGATTTTAACTTTTTTTTTTCTTATTCTTTTACACGTACTTTTCTTCTCTCTTCCGCCATAATGAAATAGATGATGGGACCACGGAAAATGGTTTTATTTTAATTAAGTAACGTATTTAAATGGAAGGTATTTAATATCGGTAGAACCTTTTTGGTTATACTGCACAATTTCAATGTGTTAATGAAATATGATAGCTGTAATCAAATTTATTTAAAAAAATTTAAGATATAAATATGATTTTTACTTGGATTTACTCTAAAAATGATCTCAATAATGCACAGTATTCAATAATTTTGTTGGTTTTTATCAGAACCAGGACTTGAGCCGATGCAATATTTATAGGCAATATAGTTTTTTTTTTTTATAATTGATTTTATTACATCTATAAATAAACGTGGACTTGTTTCAGAGTCGGGATAATGTTAAATGTTATAATTTATTGCAAATATTTTATTTTACGTACACAACATAGGTTCACATTTCATTACACATTTCTATCACAAAGTGCACCGTTTGTATTATTGTAAGCCTATAAACCTCTAGTTCGTAATCATGAATATATTTATTATTGTAATTTTATTGTTGATGAAAAATGTTATTTTAGGTAAAAAGTAATAAACATGTGCAATGCCATATTGATTTATTTTTATTTTAGAAGTTCTTCATGGTTGTTCCTTATATGACAATGTCTATCTCCGATTTTCTGAAACGCTTTTTTTAGGTATACATTTTTTCATGTATACCTACATTCAGCACACTTTCAAACTTCAAATTATCTAAGATCAATTCGATTTAATTAAATTCATATCAAAAATATTTAATTCACTTATATATTATGTCATTTTATTACACTTGCGTGCAAAAAATTCGGCCCACCCCATATCCAGCGCTTTAGAACCCAATAATTAACCAAAAAATTGATTAATTGTAAAATTTCTTGTAGTATTATTGAAAATAGGTTTATAAACTTATTTTACACTTACTTTTCATTTTAGTAAATGTACCATTGTTCACATTATCGACTCAAATCGTCGAACCCCCTCATTTTACGTTTTTTAAAACATAATGTTTCTGAGTTTGCTCCGTATTTAAAATAAATCAAATCTTTCTTTATATGGAATTTGCCTAACTTTGTTGGTTTCTTGATCATGTAACTTACTTTTAAGCGTGTTTACTTTATGTAAAAATGAATACAAGCCCAAGTGAGGCCGCTCAAGTAGAGTCAGAGCGTCGCGGCTAGAAGTCTTCATTTAAGTCGATCTACAGTAAGACGAGTGCGCCAAAGGTTTATTGAAGACCTGTAAATTCAATAGACGATCGGATTCAGGCAGAAATCGGGCGACATCAGAGCGCGATGACCGATTTTTGGTATCAATGTCTTTGCGTAATCGACATCTCATTGGAGTTCAGGTGCAACAAAAACTTCTCTATGTCCGTAGAGTCTCAATAAGTGGATTGTACGACGAAGACTTGCAGAAAGGAGATTACATCCACACAAGCTTGCCAATGATCCGAGAGTACCTCCTGCGCATCGCTAAACATGGTTTCAATTTGATCGTGCTATAAATAAGTCTGTTAAATAAATTAAAAAAAAACGATGACTTTTAAAACAAGTGCAATGAAGATTTCCTTCTTTGTCTATACATTGATGTCAAAAACTTTATTTAATTAATTTTAGTTTTTCCCCTAAGAATCGTGTTTTAAACCAAAACGTTTGGGGTGGGCCGATTTTTTTGCACGCAAGTGTATTAAAACAAAGATGGAGAAGTTAATACACTTCTGGACACATCTAATGGCCCACCTTAGAGTTTAGGTTTCGATGGCCCCTACCGAAATATGATTGCTAGATTGAACAAAAACTGTTGATGCAGTTTTAAACCTGATACATTTTACCATCTTTTTCGATCGTATTGTTTTAAATTTGAATTCAGAATACCATACGACATGGAGCTACGCCTAACAAGTCGGATATGCGCCTTGTTAAAGGCAATTGATTTTTGAATAAAAAACATGTTTTATCAAATAAAGGTTTAATTTAATAACGCGTGTTGCCTCCATGGGCATCTACCACAGCTCTCATACGATTAGGCATAGAGTTTATCAACCGCTCTATGAAATTTTGAGGGATCATCTCCCATTCCTCTTCTATGGCAGTTTTCAACTCCTGCATCGTCTGGGCAACTGGCTGACGAGCCCTAACACGTCTTTTTAGCTCGTCTCACATGTGCTCAATGGGGTTCATGTCTGGGCTTCTGGCTGGCCAGTCCATAACTGTGATGTTCACATCCCGAAGATATTCCCTGACGATGCCGGCCGCATGGGCTCTTGCATTATCATGCATAAAAAGGAAATTTGGGCCCACATAGTCCGCGTATGGTATCACGTGAGGTTCTAAGCACTCACGAATGTACCTTTCAGCATTTAATGTTGGCATGGTCCTGTAACAACCTCAAGTTGAGTTTTGCCGCTCGCGGATATACCGCCCCAGACAGTCCATGAGCCACCGCCATAAGCAACCCTCTCTTCAAAGCAGCATTGTGCGAAACGCTCTCCCTTACGTCGGTAGACCTTCTTCCTTCCATCATTGCCATGTATTTTTTAGACTCATCAGAAAAGAGTACACGGCTCCAATCTTGCTGTGTCCAATTTAAATGACTGCGTGCGAAATGAAGGCGCGCTGTTCGGTGGGCTCGCGTTAGTTTGGGCCCATTAGCTGGCTTGTGTGGTACCATATCGCGTTCTTTTAACCTTCTCCGAACAGTTCGAGCGCTCACAGATACTCCGTGGAAGTCGCGAAGTTGGTTTTGTATCTCAATGGAGGTAAGGTGACGATTTCTCAAGCTGGTCGTCACGATGAATCGATCCTGCCTTTCAGTTGTGACCCGAGATCGTGGCCTTCCTTGGCGACGAACAAAGCCGCCAGTCTCTAGGTACCTCCGATAAACATTTCGGACCGCAGATCGACTTAAATTAAGTTGAGCACTCACGTTTCTTTGGCTGTGTCCGGCCTGAATAAGTGCCACAGCTTGGGCGGCGACTTCAGGTGAAGTATCCATAGATTATTGATAGAACCTCACCTTAATGTTAAGAATAAGTAATGTTTGGAGGTACACACACAATGAAACACGTCGTGGATTTCGGAATATCTTCTATTTGCAGTAAACAGTAATAACTCACACGAAGGCCAAAATTACAACAAGAACTCACATCAAAAAACCAAAGATATCAATCACTTTTTCAAAAATTAAATCCAAGTAAACCAATAAAACCAAGTTTTCTTAGTATTCGATTGTTTGATATCAACAAACAGGCTCCAAATTGTCTTTTGTTTCTTTAAATTCTGTGTTCGAAATTCAAAAAAAGACTTGAATGAAATTGTGAATGTGCCAGGTTCAAAACTGCATAAAAACTTTTTGCTCGACCTAATATAAAATTTTAGCTAGGACCAAACGAAACTGAAAATACAAGGTGGGCCAATAGATGTGTCCAGAAGTGTATATTGTTACGAACGAGAACTTTATTCACCACAAACAGTAACAAATTTGTCCAAGTTGCGGCGTTTCATGAACTGCTGAACGGTGGGGATTTTGAGATCTAAATAAAAAGCTAAGGTGTGCAACAAAGTTATAAATTAATAAATAAATGTAGATTCTCATTTCGGACGTAGTATGGGGCACCGAGGATTTTACGGAGGGTCTGCATCCTTTGGAGGTGACGGGGCTCGGCGTGTGCGAAGATACCACAGGCATACGTCATGATCGGGCGGATTGCGTAAAGAGGCGCAGCTTTCACTTAAGTGACAGTTTGCTGCGGGCGTTCAGGAGATGTGGAGCCTACTTTGAGCGAAAGTGGCGCGCGAACGAGCCTGCTTTATGTGCTCGGCGAAGGTCAGGTAGGTACTGATCGAAGATCACTCCGAGGTACCTACTTGGCTTGCTTCTCCCATGGTATTTGGCGTGCCGTACATGGAGATCGGAGGGGGAGGGAGGACCGTTTTCCGCTGTTTCGAGTAAAGAACAGCTTGACTCCAGCTTGACAGCAGCTTGAAGCCAGGAACATTCTAGTTAACGTTTCAAAGCCATTCCAGAACATTGTCGTCAAATCCCGGGGTGGTACATGTGTACAATCCCGACATGGTAAGGAGGGAGGTACATGTTTGTAATAAAAATAATTTATTATTATTTTGATTACAAACATGTACCTCCCTCCGTTTACGCGAATTTCGACTCTATTGTTAATTTTGGAAGGTACGACTTCCCTTATCTACTAAACCTTATTTAATAATAATAATAGTGGTAGGTACTTATGGCGGACTTTTCTAGAACTTGCCAAGCCTAGGTACATACTTCCATTCTAGAAGCTTCACACAGCAATGCGTTTTAATAATTATTTGAAGCTACTCTTGATTTCATTGAAGATAAGGCGTGTTCAAGGTTTCGGTACCAGAAAAACCTTACAGCAGTCATTGCCAAACAAGCATGTCTTCAAAGAAGTTTGTTAAGTGCCTTGTAATACTTGGTAACTTTATTGGTAAAGTGCGAAGGAAAGTGCAAAATTAATCGTGTGTTTTTGAACATCGCTAAGTTATGTAAGCGACTTGCGGCTTGTTATTTATGCGTTCTCTCTTTGTGTCATACTCCTCAATGTCTGAAAATAAAGATAGTATTATTAATGTTGAGGGTCGTAACCTTCCCTGCTTCATCACTTTCATACTCGACGAACGATATTCCTCCCATCTGTTTTTGTCTCGGGCGGTGTGAAGGGCATTGTATAGCGTAGAGTCGTAGAGACCAATGTATTGGGCTGCGCCCACGAGGCCTTTTCTCATCCACTGTACCGGTCACTATGAACCTTTCGAGGTGGTTGCCACAATCTCTCCTTGCAATGTGACCGAAGTATTGTAGAATCTTGTGTTGACACTGCGATGACAACCGCGAGCAGATTTTGAGCTCTCGTAATATGGATACGTTGGTCCGAAATACAGTCCAAGGTATATACGGAGCATCCTTGTCCAGCACCACATCTCAAAGGCGTCAATGCGTTTGCGATTTGCAACCATGACGTTTAAAGTAAGATTGTTTTAATCTTGTTTCAGTGTGGGTAAGAGATGGTGCTAGACGACCTGTATAGCTCTGTCTCTTACCCACACCGAAACAAGATATAACCCCGCAAGTTTCGGCGCCATATGAAAAGATCGAGAAGATCAGGGTCCGCACCAGTTTGGTTTTGGTCTTTACGGAGATATTGCTATCCTTCCAGATTTTGTCAAGCTGACATGGCGCTCTTAGCCATGCCAATTCTCCTGCGAACTTCCTTCTCGCACGAACCATCCGTTACTGATATTGGAGATCAGGTAAATAAAATTGTCCACTATTTCTAGGTTAAATGCGTAGGTACCTTGGTTTTTGACCTGTTTATGGAAAGCCCCATCTCCTGAAACGCTAAATGCCAAGACCGAATGGAACGGCCATTCGGTCTTAGAGCGCAACCATTTCCGACTAATTTGCGGCAAGAAGAGTAGTAGGTATCATCGGCGTAGCGCCACCAACTGTGATGCCTCCCTCCTAGTTCTCGCAGGTATTCTCAGTGTTGAATGGAATAGGCGATAAAATACATCCCCCTGGCGCACACGTCGACGAATTGTAAAAGGCTTTTTTGAGGCTGTTTTATCAACTTTTACGACTCCCTAGCTTGAACTGTACAGGGTGCGAAGTAGGGCCATGAGATGATGAGGCACTCCAAGTTCATTTCGGACCTTCCACAAACAATCCCAGTTGATAAAGTCGAAAGTTTTAAGCATAGTATGCTGTTTATGAGATAACGTAACGATTTGCTGCTGACTTGTTCTTCTCTTATAGGTACTTGTACTTGGAGGGTACCTACCTATAATTATGTAGTTTTTTTTATTGTTGATAGGTTCACACTTGATCGCTATCTCACCTGATGGAAAGCGACGATGGAGCGCGCTTACCTAGAAGTACTACCCAGGTTGTAGCCATCAGGAAGCAGATTCCGGCAAGGAATTCTACTTTTAGCTGTACGCACAATGAATGTGTCCCAAAATGTTTTGTGCGTGTAGGTGGGATGTCCACCAAGTACCAGTGGCGCATCGCCGTACGCCTGGTGGTGCAGCCCTCGGCTCCATAACACACTCGCCTACGGCTCGTGCGAATTCTGCCTCGGTCGCAATGACAACTTTCTACACTGGTATCAAAATGTACCTAGGTACTATAACTTCGGAAGTCGGTGTTTCTTTGTTTCATATTTAACCTTTCAATCGTTGAAATTACAGACACAATAGAATGACAAACCGACTTCCAAAACTAAAGTTATTTTGATCGTTTTAGTGTTTTTTTTTCGTGAAGTCAGTTTTAGTCCGGGTGGGATAGTAAATTTTTTTCCACTTGATTAGGTACTATCAAGCTAATTTTCCGTGAGTAGCTTCATTTTGATGAGACGCCCAACAATTTCCTATAGGTACGGAACTGTCGATTGTGGTAGCTAACAGAGATATCAAGGATAAAATATGTATGAGATGATGACTCTAAAAAAAATATTACTAATAGGTTTTTTTTTTTTTGTTAAATCTCAAGATAATTTATCTAAATTATTCGAAAAAGTATTTGTCCTACAAAATGTATGGTTTGATAAAAGAGTCCCCTCCTTCCAACATGTATCGATACGAGGTCATCATAAATGATTACTAACCAGCTGATTTTTTTAAGCTATTGCATAGCTTCTATCGCGGGCCTTGAGCGTGGAGACCGAATCCAGAAATTCCGTAACGAAAATAACCTAACACCCCCCACTCATTTGTTTTTTGAGCGTGGTGACCGATAAGAAAACAAATGAGTTAACAATCAATCAAAATTCAATTCAATGTGTGAAAGTGTAACTTCAATTAATATCAAAGAAAAATAAAGGAAAAAAAATACTGCATAAATAAAATAAATAAATAATTATAATTGCATAAGTTGATAAAAATATGCAATAGCTTTACCGCGGCAGTCCCCGAGTGCCACACGTCTTTTTTTTTGTTACTTAGTTTATATTCATATAATTTAACAGTCATATTGTCCTACAAATTGAGCGGTATGCTAGCCCGGTCCTACGCTCAGAAATTGTTAACACCACAAGACCATGTTTCTCATTACTAACTGTAGGACAAAAATATTACATAATAGGTTAGTGTGTTCTCTGCCCAAATGAAACAATGTCCTACAATAAAAAAACTTTTTACCTAAAAAAATATAACCGACTTCAATGTTAAGAAAACACTGAAAAGTACAATAGTACATTGTTACACTAGGGGTGAAAGTAACTCATTTCGTCCCGAAAAGGAGTTGGCTGCCGAGCGCAGCAAGGTCGCTAATTCGAGTGGTTAAATGGGTTACTTTCACCCCGAGGTAAACACTGTGCTTTTCATTACGAATACGAGGAAACTAAAAATAAAATAAAAAGTTTGTAAAACCTGAGTCGTCGTACCTATGATTTTAAGTAGGTATCTTTCTTCTGATTTAGGCGGTAAAAGGTATCCCACTACTGCTTTAGCCTCTTCTCTCATGAAATTAGGCGTTAAATCACTATTTTAATCTGATAAACATAACGTGTTAATACAAATCTCTGTTGTACGGAAATGTAAACAAAACTCGAAAAAACCAACGACTGATTGCCACTTTCCCGCCATTTTTTTTTTGCGGCCGGCCAGCTATTCAGCCTCATTTATGAAAAATTAGAAATTAGTAATTAATTACTTAATTAATTGTAATCTTTTAAAAATAAAGTATTTTAAAGAAATAGTTGAACAAATAAATCACTTAAAATATAACATTATTTAATTAATACTTGTCTTCAAGTTATTTCAATTTTATATCGCGCTGTGATTGACTGGCTGTATGGAACATGGTTCAATAGAAATGTGAAGATAGAACTAGTTTTTTTTATAATTTGACAGCTGTCAGTTGTAAAGTAAAACTCCATAGGGATGAAAAGTATCACTTTCAGCCCGCTCCTCAGGCAACTTCAGACTTACTTTCAGAGTATGAGTAATGAAATAGTACATTGTTACACTAGGGGTGAGAGTAACTCATTTCGTCCCGAGAAGGAGTTGGCGGCCAAGCGAAGCGAGGTCGCTAATTCGAGGGGTTAAATGGATTACTTTCACCTCGAGGTAAACACTGTGCTTTTCATTACGAATACGAGGAAACTAAAAATAAAATAAAAAGTTTGTAAAACCTGAGTCGTCGTACCTATGATTTTAAGTAGGTATCTTTCTTCTGATTTAGGCGGTAAAAGGTATTCCACTACTGCTTTAGCCTCTTAACTTATGAAATTAGGCGTTATTCGCCTTAGAGCTCCGTCGGGCGACTTCGGGCGGCCTCGGCAGCCGTAAGCATGGCTAAGGATTAGGAGTGAGGCATATTTATTGTAACAGATAGAAGTAACAGATATTTACAAATAACTAATAACAATTGTTACTATCAACTTATTTTATCTGTTATTTTAATAACAGACCCTCGAACACTGTTACCGCGGCTGTTACTGTTATTCATTGTAACAGTCCCTACACAAACAGACTGTTAGTTGTTACTGGTTGTTACCAGATACTCAATAAATAATAGGTGTGTCTCTTTTCCTTACTAAAGAATGGCCTTTGCGAAAAAGAGACACACCTATTATTTATTTCGGAACATGTTTACTTCTCACTCTTACTAAAGCGGTTAAACTACGCTAAAAAGAGAAGCTGCTAGTATTTATTATTCCTAAAATATAGTTGATGGTCTTGCAAGACCAAAAAGAAACGAAAAAGTGACTCCTAAATTTAGCTGTATTACCTGTTACGTGGCCTGTTACTGACCAGCGACAATAGTAAAAAAAAAAAAAAAATATTTTCTATTGTCTGTGCGATAAAAGAACCGTCGTGGCTAGTGTTGGGATTTTATCCGATTAAATACTCAAAATGAATAAATACTCAATAAATACTCGTTTTTAATCAAGTATTTATCCAATAAAAACGAGTATTTATTGAGTATTTATTCATTTTGAGTATTTAATCGGATAAAATCCCAACACTAGTCGTGGCGTAAAGTGAAAACAACATTATAGATTTTAAGTAGCAACCCAACCCAGCCATCCGTCAAATGCCAAATGTCATATAATATTGACACCGGTTTATTTATTATGTTATTTTATTGTGATTTTTAATTGAAATCTTCAGAAATGTGATAAAAAATTTCACAGAGCTGCAGGGGAAATAATATTTAATATATTACAGTTTTTCCAAAGATAACAAATGGCAAATCACACCATTATTGATCAAAACAAAGTCACGAACTTGGGAAACATTGGTATGCTGTTTTTTTGGTACGTAACACTTTTATTTTAATGTTTTTAGACTTCCTAGGTAAACTCCTGTCCCTGTTATCTCCAAATATATATAAATTAAACGGAAATTCATTTAAACATGACGATATTTATTTATTTTGTTTTGGTCAATATTTTCTATGGCTAGTATAAAGAGTATTGATACTTTAAATTTATAATGCGTTTCGACTAACTTAGAATATTTCTTTTCAGGCTTGAGTACGGATACAGTAACTAAAATAAAAAAGGCCAAGTGCGAGTCGGACTCGCGCACTGAGGATTCTGTACAAATTTACCTATGAAATCAATTCCCGAATTGAGTTATGAAGATTTTTCCGAATTACAAACAATTTTTTTTTTGTGGCGTATCTACGAATTTACAATTTTCAGATTTTTCCCTGTACTTGTTCTATGAGACCTTGATTTATGCCAAATTTCAGGATTTAAGGTCAACGGGATTCACCCCATGAACTTTGATTCCCTTGATTATATAAATATACGTTTTTTGCGACATAAACGGCCGTATCTTTTTTTTTCGTTAACTCAGAAGTCTCATTTTTTCACAACTTCAAAAGACCGCAGACTTGAGCGTATAGTTTTAATTTTAACTCGATACCTCCAAGCGTTAAATGGTCTTAACAGATAAACAGACGGACAACCAAGTGATCCCAAGGATCTTATATACGAGATGGTCCCTTACAGGCTAAATAGATTGTTTACGAAGCAACATTACAAATTCTGAAGTGTACTTTATTTTCATAGACATTAAGTTCATATTTTTCATAGATTAGCAAAAGGGAAAAATGTACTGAGGAAGACAACGAGAAAGTGGTAGTGTGTTCCATTTTTACCTTTATATTTAACTAGGTTAAACATAAACTTGCTGTTAGCTACAATATTCCAGTCAGTGATAATAGACCGATCCCAGTCAAAGTGATAGAACCATTTTCGTTGGCACTGGGTAAGTGGTCGCTGGTGGAACCTACCTAGATAGGCAGTACAGCAGTTTCTTCACGCTATTTTCCTTTACCGGTTCGTGTTTGCATTTAAATGTTCATCATCATTACAATCGAAAGACGTCCACTGATCGACATAGGCCTCCCCCAGGTGTCGCCACAATTAACGGTTTGTTACTCATTACGCAAAAACTTATAAACGGATGAATTTAATGATAAACGTTGCAATAATATAGCTTATAACCTATATTTTTGCCAAGTTTCATCACGTGAGCAAGTTCAATAAATAGGCTACTAATATTATAAATGCGAAAGTTTGTGAAGATGGATGGAGGTAGTCGTATGTATGGATGTGTCGCGCAAAAACTACTAGACAGAACTTAATCATAAACATTGCAATAATATAGCACATAAGCTATAACTTTGCAGTTTCATTAGGTGAGGAAATTCAGCCAATAGGATAATTTTTATTATAGGGTGAAGCCGCTGGAAGAAGCTAGTCTAACATAGTTTCAAAATATCAAGATTTAACAGTCGCACTATAATGACGTCACAATGTTGCTTACATAACAAAAACGATATTTATCTACAGCAGCGCCCTCAAATCCCACGACGGTTTACTTTCCGCACAGACTCTATAAGGCAATTTTAGATTTAGTTTAGAAACGCAAAGCGAACGCAATAAAGAATAATTGAATTGAAAGCTTTAAACTAGTCAAATATTGATTGTATAATCGTATCTATCTTTAATGTAATAAATGTCTTTGGTTTAACGGAATTAATTTTAAAAAAAAAACCAGTTATTTACGAGTTTTTTTGGCCAACCAGTATACAAATCAAGTAAGAGTAATTTGCCAAAGTTGGTAAGTTTTAACACAAATAGTATTATTTTTAAAATAATATTTTTTTAGATTTGCGAGGCAACCATAAACAATAACATTTATTGTGTTAGGACTCCCTTATAGTCTTTGATTTGACATTTGATTGGGATTGGATGTAAAATGTTTCAAGTATTTACGACTTTAAAATTATGTTTAAAAAGATGACTTTCAATTGAAAGTTATTTAGCTAATTTGTTTGTTTTATTTAAAATTTTGAATTTGAAAATTTGAATTTTTCTTCTTTCATTACGATTGCGAACGAAAGGAGAGATTTCTCTGTTTCTCAGTGTTTGTTTACGGCGTATTAAGTGATAAAATAAATTGAACACTTTTAAATGTGCCAGTTTCAGAATTGTGTAGTAAACTGACAATCCTAAGCCTGTAATAAAGTATGAAGCAAAGTGTTCAGTTAGGAATTTTCTAAAGAACTATCAGTATCTCCTATCTGTCCAATCTATAATATGTTGGGGTTGGGGTCTCAAAAATTCAAATTAATTCATTTATTAAAATTAGGCCGAATGCAAGCATTTTTCTAGTATTTCAGCAGTAACTGGATAACAAAAATATAAATACACTTTTATACCTATTTTCTATACGATTTTCGGCTTTAAAGAGGACATAATAAAGAAGATATTCAACTGAGATTTAAATACGTATTTACCGTCCGTACAAAAATAACAGGCTGTTATTTATTAACAGGTATTTGGATCTGTTATTCTTATATAACAGTAACAGTCATAACAGATATCGTGTTTAACCTGTTACAACCCACCTCTACTAAGGATGCCGAGGCGGTCTTCGGGTACCTCGGGTGGCATTTTCGGATCAGACACGTCGCAGAACAGTCATTTCGATCACCGCACGCGCCTTCATTATCGTATCGTACAAGTAGACGCAAAATAACTTGGCAGTCCTGAACATAGGCTCTGCGAACTTCTGCGCATGTACATTCGTAAAGAAAACTGTTATTGGCATTTTTTTTTAACCAAAATACTAATAAAAATGTCCTAATACCAAGTAAAAATAAAATAAATATCAAAACAATTTGAGACTAAAAGCTACAAAAATAACTTATGAATAAACACTTAAACAAAAACAAACTTAAAAAAACTAAACAAAAACAAAACAATATAAGTAATAATAACAACAATCCACGAAAACTTTTTTTTTCTTTTTTTATAAATAGTGTGACTAGTTGATACTAATATTTATAATAAGACAATACGCTAATATAATGTATTGACATAGTTTGATAGATAGATAGAACTAAAACTAAAAAATTGGAAAGCGCTCATCCAAGCTGACAATAAGCTGAATTAAAAATGTTTTTGATTAAAGCTGAATAAATAATTAAACCTAAATGAAAAAAAAAAAAACATTATTATTTACCTTAAGCACACAGATAATCTTTCTTCAACAGATATACATGAACGGAAAGTAGATGGTTTTTTCATTATGTAAGGACGGAGCAGAGCAACCAAGGCTTCAAAGTTTTCATAATCCATCCTATAGTAGTCGTAAAATTTGCGAACGTCATATCGTAAGTCATTAAACAAGTTATGAAATTCAACGAAAGTACATCTTTCCTTCCAAAGCTTATTCACCCAAAATCTTCTTCTTTGTCTTAAGGCTCCAAGTTTCTCTTCATCTTCAGCAAGATGAAGAATGAGAACTAAGTCCCAATCCACCATTTTAAATAAACACACATAACTGTTTTCACGGAACGTTACGAGTGACTGCTCTGCGATGTTTCTGCAGCCAGAACTATTCTTAGGCTACCCAAAATCAGCTACGGCGTCCTTAGGCGTGTTTACGACTGCCGAGGCAGCTCTCAGGCGCCCAAAGCCGCCCGAAGTCGCCCGACGGAGCTCTAAGGCGCCCTAAGCCGCCCGAAGCCGGCGTAAAGCGCTCGAGCTCTACCGAGCCGCACCGATGCCCACCGATAGTGGGCGGCCTTACTTTAATTTCGGAAGTCGGTGTTTCTATAATGTTTTAATTTTTGTCTCTTCTTTATTTAACACCGATTCTGAAATTAAAGTAATTTTGTATTACTTTTCAGTGTTTTATTAACATTGAAGTCGGTTATATTTTTTTTTGTAAAAAGTTTTTTATTTTACACTTTTTAGTTATGGTACCACCACTAAAAACTACCCCTCAGCCAAACTTAAATATCTTATAGCCAGAGTGCATCTCATAACGATTCTAATAATCCCAAACACGGTTAGATTAGATACCTTCCGGCTCCATCATGAGATCAGTTTGATACATCCCCTCCCTCTTTTCTTTCAGTCAGTCTCGACTACAAGTATAAACAAAGCAATTTTACTTGTTACGACAGTTCTGCTGCAATCTTATGAGGAGTTCTGTTCCATATCTTCGAAGTTTATGATTAGATCATAACAATATTTCTATGGGACCAACTTGGAAGCATAACCTATCAATCAAAAAAAATTTTTCAAGGTCGGTCCACAATTGACCGGTGATCATACATAAAAAAAAAACACATTCAGCCAAACATAGAACCTCCTCCTTTTCGAAGTCGGTTAAAAAAACAGGTATGTATCACTAGTCCGACAAGAATTGTAATTTTTCCGTTTTCCTATTTGTAACATAAGATACAGTGAAAAAATCTTTTTTTTTAATTAAATAATTTTATTTTTTAGTAAACAAAAAAAAGTGTAAAATAAAAACTTTTAAAACTCTTAGTTATTTAACACCGGCTTAAGAAATTAAAGTTATGTTATACTTTTCAGTATTTTTTTAACATTGAAGTCGGATGTATTTTTTTGTAAAAAGTTTGTTATTTTACACTTTTTAATCCCCGAAGAAAAAGAGGGGTGTTAAAGTTTGAGGTGTCTGTTTGTTTGTGGCATCGTACGTAGCGCTTAAGCGTATGGACCGATTTGGATGCGGTTTTTAGGGTTCCGTAGTCAACTAGGAACCCTTATAGTTTCGCCATGTCTGTCTGTCCGTCTGTCTGTCTGTCTGTCCGTCCTCGCTTAATCTCTGTGACCGTTAGCACTAGAAAGCTGAAATTTGGTACCAATATGTATATCAATGACGCTGACAAAGTGGTAAAATAAAAATTGGAAAAAAATGTTTTATTAGGGTAGCCGGGCCCCTACATGTAAAGTGGAAAGTGATTTTTTTTTTATTTCAACCCTAACGTGTGATATATCGTTGGATAGGTATTTAAAAATTAATAGGGGCTTACTAAAATCATTTTTTGATAATGTCAATAATTTCGGAAATAATCGCTCCAAAAGTAAAAAACAATGTGTCGTCCCCCCCCTCTAACTTTTGATAAGTTTAGAAAATATGATAAAAATCTGTAAAGTAGAACTTTATAAGGACTTTCTAGGAAAATCATTTTGAACTTGTCTTTTTGTACAAAAACTGTTCTTTCCAAACAGTTTTTGTACAAAAAGACAAAAAGGTTCTACAAAATAATTTCTGGACTAAGTTTGTAGTATAATCGTATATGCAAGCATTTTTGTAAACTCATAAGTGGGTACACTTATTGTGAAGGACGGGAAACTACGGAACCCTACACTGAGCGTGGCCCGACACACTCTTGGCCGGTTTTTTTTATTTGAAAGCTGACGTTATTCAGATGGTCCTTAGATACAATTTATGAAGATCTGTTCAGGTGTTCAAGGTCATCAGCTCGTTTGTTGGTTGTGGCAGGGATCATAAACACTTAATGGATGTATACTTTACTAATAAATACATATATGTGGCCTAATGTTTGAAATACTCATGTATCTACATGCCTACGCTATCAAGCTGGTCTGATGATGGAGGTCGGAGGTAATAGACGTAACCTTGGAAGGCCTATTAATAAACCCATCCCATTTTGGCTCATTTAGATTTATCTTAATAGTTTGTTTCTGTTTCTTTGTTCTTATGACGACGAGAACCTAATGACAAAGACCTGATGCTAGAACCAAGAAGTGGCTGATGGAACCTTGTAATGCCTACTAGTAAGCTCGTCGAGTTTGGGCTCACTATATTCGTCTTAACCAGTTTTAAACATTTTTCATGATGACGAGGACCTGATGCTAGAACTGGGAAGTGGCTGATGGAACCCTGGAATGCATTCTAGTAAACACATCGAGTTTGGGCTTATTAGATTTGTTTTAAACAGTTCTAAATATTTTTCATAATGACGAGGACCTGATGCTAGAACTGGGAGGTGGCTAATGGAACCCTGGAATGCTTACTAGTAAAGTCATCGAGTTTGGGCTCATAAAGTCAAAGTCAAAGATTTATTTGCAGATAAATATGGTTATAAAAGTTCTTACAATGGTTATAATAATAGTAGCTTAACATATTTAATTACAACATAATGACATGTAAATTGTCATTAGTCTCGTTTTAATCAGTTCTTTTACATTTTATAGATTATATGTGTCGGGGGTTTTGAAATTTTAATTTTGCTAGTATTTGAATAATGTAGATGATTATCTTGAGATTTAACAAAAAAAAAAACCTGTTAGTAATTTTTTGAGTCATCAAATCGACTATTTTATGCTTGCTACCTCTGTTAGCTACAAGAATCGAGAGTTTTTTTTATAGCAAATTGTTGGGCGTCTCATCGAAACGAAGCTATTCATGAAGCTTCAGCTTGATAGTAATTATTGTTACATCAAGGATCTGTACAACTTTTGAGCGTAGGACCCGGATAACGTAACGCGCAATTTGTAGGACAATATGACTGTTAAATTATATGAATGTATACTAAGTAACAAAAAAAAAAAAACAGCTGGTGAACTCGGTATCGACAGGTACACGTTGGAAGGAGGAGACTCTTTTAATCAAACCATACATTTTGTAGGACAAATACTTTTTCGAATAATTTAGATAATTATCTTGAGATTTAACAAAAAACAACCTGGTTGTAATACATTTTTTAGTCACCATCTCACCTACCTACATATTTTATCCTTGATATCTCTGTTAGCTACCACAGTCGAAAGTTCCTTGGAAACTGTTGGGAGTCTCATCAAAATGAAGCCACTCACGGAAAATTAGCTTGATAGTAATCAAGTGTAGTAGTCACGGATATCTATGGTAGTAGTAATCAACATTTTTATTTCACACTTTTTAGTTGTTACACACATTATTCATAGTTACTACATACATATAATATATACTATCTACTATAATAATATGTCGATAAATCAGACTTTTTGCACAATAGACAACATTTAGAAGTCATGTATTTTTATGGTCCGGTTGATAATATTTTTGGGGCTTTTTTAGGTGGGAAATTAAATTATATAATGACTTCTCCCGCTTTTTGGCGGGGCGAGAGGGATATCAGACTTTACTGACTAAATCCCACCTCTGTTCCTTCTTTACCTTCATTCCAGGGCCCCGGGGTTGTCTTTCGCACAACCCATGGCCCCAGTAGGCTTCGACCCTGCTGGGCCCCTACGGTTTGCTTACATCTCTTTGAGGCGCGCGTGGAACACTACGTGCTGTTGACGACTGGGGCTCGGTCTGGTCGATTACTCGACGTCCGCAAGCTCGCGTCTACCGTGGCGGGTAGTCGGGGTCGCCAGGGTTTGACGGCTGGAGCGCTAGGATTAGGGAATTCAATCCTGCATGCTTGCGAGATTGATATCAGCAATTAATTTTTCATTTCTTTTTTGTTTTAAGTAGTAATAAACACAAAAACCGGTCAAGTATGAGACGGACTTGCACATCCAGGGTTTCTTATAAAACCTACTATGTATATAGGTTGATTCCCGAATAGTTTCTAAGAAATTCCAAATAGCAAATAAAAATAATTTCGTATAAAATCAGCTGCTTAAAAGGAACACTATATAATATTAAAACGGACCTTCATCTTTAGAAAATTGGATTCACTTGCTGTGGGGAATCCTCCGTCATAGAACCTAAACTGACATTGATTAAGTACCTACGAAAGACCTACGTTTCAGTTGCGATATAGGACTCACACAACACAAAATAAAAATTCAAAAATTATTTAACTGCAAGGGAAATTGTAAAAAATTTTTTTTTTCAGACAAATACTATAAAAAATGTCACGAGTTCCATTTCCATGTAAAGTTGTTTCATCACTTTTTAATGAGGATGAGCTGGGTCTAATAAATAATCTAAACGGCGGCAGGTCGCTGGAATCCAATTTTCTTATAAAAAACTTCAATCCCACAGGCGTGCGGGATCCCGCAGAAAATCCCGCGCTTGCGGGATTGGTTTCCCTAGTCAGGATCTTCGTTCCCTCACGCGTGCGATTTTCAAGTTCGCGAGGAGGCGACCGCCTGCCATTCCTTCTTGCTCCGGACCAAAGCCTGAACCAGGGCCAGGCGCGAGAGGTCGCTGCCACCGATTAGGGTTAGTACGCAACGCCGACTACTACCTACAGGTCATTCGACTCGCTCAGCTGACGTTCTCTTAAAGAAATGAATTTCGTACATGCGTAAATTAATGCGTGTTTTAAAAAAAGGTACTTTATTTTTTAATTTTATCGTTATAAATCGATAGTGTTCCATGTACCTACCGGATCGACCCTCCACAGGATAATAACGATCAAAATTTAACGGTGTATAATTAACTCCCGAGCATTGCGAGGGAGTTAATAAAGAAACCTGAGTGGAGTGAGGAATCAAGACTACTTTTTTAAATATGAAAGAGAAAACCTGTTCCTACAAAAAATTGTTGCTTAAGAAGTTCATCGTAAAAAGGATATCGACCGACTCGATACTCGTCCTAATGCCTTGATCACACGTACCGAGTAAAAGGGCGAGACAGTAAAATGTTGCTCGGCCGAGACAGTGATGTAAGCGAGTTGTAGAGAAAAGCGCTCGGCCGAGCACTCGGCGCTGTTTATACGTACCGAGTATTCCGCCGAGAACACTGTCTCGCCCATTTACTCGGTACGTGTGATCAAGGTATATAGGTCGCATAGATGAACATCTACGCCTCCGGCTTAGGCCTCCCCCACATTAGGCACGCGCGTTCCTCGGGCGTGTGAGGGACGCGGGCGCCGCGTACACGCTGCGTAAGCGTCGCGTCTGCGTAAGCGGCAATAACGGGCTGAAATAGCTTTGGACGACGCGGGTATTGCTCGGGGCGGTTGGTTTTTAACGTAAAACAGCGACCGGTCTTGGGGAGGATAAACAGCGGTTGAAGACATTTACATAAACATAGCGTTACCTGTATTATGAAACTCAGTGGAAAAAAAAATGCAAATGTCCTACCTACCAGAATAAAAAAAAAAGAGAAAAAAAAAGGAAAGGCAAAACAAACACTGTATTTACAGCAGTAGTTATAGTTATTGATGATATTATATATTTATGGTTATTGATGTGTGTATTTATATTGTATAATATTAATTATAGTTATGTATCTGGAGCTGGGGGGCCGTTTGCTTGGGCGGCATTTTGGGCGGCGGGGGGTTGTATGTGTGTTGAAGGTTGGGAGAACCCTGATGTTTGATGCGTTTATGACTCGTTGTTGCTTGGGTATCGCTTCGGGCTGATGGCCTCTCAGCCATGAAATTTTGACGGGATTTACTGTAATAGCTTAAGTGCTCTGGAGTGCCGCCACTTGCACGTGGAGTTGCCCAGCAGCAAACAATGTAGAACTATTAAACAAGAGCACGGACGTCATGTCTGTGGTTTAAATGTAAGGCAGGAGTGTGGTTTTAGTCAGTAGGAGTCTGACACTGCCCAGACTGGCTCGTTTGTGAGGCAGCCTGGCCGTCCATGAGGATTTCCCACTCCAGCCGAATTAAAAAAAAAAAAAAAAGAGTCGCGTGTTGCCGTCGTGTGACGTGTAAGCAGCGAGCGCGCGGCGCTCGCCTTGGCGTTTAGATATAAAAACAGTAGCGGGCGGCGGAGATAGCGGGCGAAGGGGTAAGAACGCGACTCGAGCGCTGCGTGCACTCTCCACACACGACGCATGGCAGCAAAACGCGACGCTCACGCAGCGCGCTCGCGACGCCTGCGCTATTCACACGTCCGAGGATCGCGCACGCCATAATTATGTGGGGTCAGCCTTAATATGAGGTTTGATTGAAGTAAAATACGAGAAACTACTCATAAATTAAGTCTTTTATTTCAGAAAACGATACAATATAGCATAATAGTACAATATAACAACAATACCATACGGAAATTTAAATGTTTTCTATTTTCAATTTAAAAATAACCCTACTGCATGTTGAATCCGCGACATCTTGCAAATGTTCTTATACGAACATTACCGCGTGTAAGAACATTTTACGAGAGTTAGGTCAATTAAAGAGTATTGAACTGCCGGTCTACTTCAGTTAGCATGTGACGTATCCAGTACATATTCTGGCAGGTACCCAAGGAAGGGCCTATTGAAATTTTTACTGTCAAAGTGGTTAATTTAAATATGCATTACCATTATTATTAGTCTTTAAAAAATGCTCATATTAATTTTAAGTATTTGTAAAAACACAATAGCTTCATGAATTTAAATTTGCTTTTTAGTTTTTTTTTATTGGGACAAGTTTTCATTAGATAAACTATCCGATAAAATTATAGTGTAATTACATAATAGATAGAGAGCTGACGACTGAACTCGTGTATGATAGCAATATGGCCAAAGCCTTGTTGATCATTCGATTACATGTTTTTGAACGGAATTAGATTAGGTTACAGCTTCGCGAGAACAGGGCGCGTTCCAATCTGTTACACGATAGATGTTATTAAACCATCGATCTGATATTTAAATTATATATCCAACCTACCTTATCATGATTTTAGAAGAATGCACTGCTACCAATTGCAGTCAAAATATTCATAACATTTTTGATTTAATTTTTATACGGCGTATGCAGTATCGCTACGATACTACGAATTTCGGTCATCGGCTCTGAATCGAAATGGGAAAATAGGTGCCTGTCATATAAATAACTCTTCGGCTTTCTGTACAGACGATGTTAAGAGTTCGATCTTATCTAGATGATGTAGAGATACATTACAAATGCATTCTGTCCATAATTATATAAAACCACCACAAATGAAAATGCCATAAACAAGAGTGAAATTCTTCTAAATATACTGACACAAAACTACGATTAAATGTGCTATGAAACATGACATATTGACGCCTATTTATTATCGAATAGTAGCCGTGGAGGTGCCACAACGGACCCACGGTTATACTACCAATTTATTTACTCGAACAATCCCCATTTCGCACCTCGTTTCTCAGACCGACGCTAGCTGAGCTTCAAGATATTCAATAAACATTATGTAATACCACACTATGAGACATGATCAGTTCTTAGCGAAACGAACAAATATTAGAGTACATCAAGTTATTAACAAGTCAAATATTGCGGATAAGATAAACGTAAAGCTCAGCTAAGGCCAGACCAGACCATATTATTAACGAAGTGGTGTTATAAAAGCAAGTTCCTATCCTCACTGTTTGTCACTCCCGCTGTGCACTTAAAATAAATAAACTTAATATTCGTTGTAACAAAATTAATTTTATCGTTTAAACAGAATGTTTTTCCAAAACTGTATGACGGCTTGCTAACAGATTGATTAAAAAAAAATATGCTCCCCAAACCCACAGAGGAAAAATCACTAGAAAATCATAGATACAATTTGCACGTATTCTAGACACTGTTTATATCATACAAATTATGTTAACCTAGGGTTATCAAGTTTTCAAATTGTGTAAGGATATAAATCTATTTAGAATTTTAAGAATTCACATAAGGTAACCAAATGTATATGCACTTACAATACGAACATTTCAAAAGCCATTATTGTATATAAGTTTAAAAATAATAACAAGACATTTCCACTCCATTTTTACACGAAAATACACAGTTAATTATAAGAACCTGATATTTTATACGCTACATTTTCCACTTAACACGTCGTAACATTAATTCCCCAGTATTCAAGGCTAGATATTGTAAGTAAGACGACAACTACGTACCAAAACACAATGACATAACATTCTACATAATATTATTATTATTTTGGCGTATACCACATTAAAATCAGTATTAAATACAAGCACGATATAGATCGCGCAGTGCGGATAGCACTTGCTGAGCAGAGTTCGGTTTGTGAACACTGGTGCTTCAAAGATTTTGGTTTCAATGTGTATTATGCGCCAATACAAACAAATAACCGATCATCTGTAAGCTTGGGGCTCCGGAATATTAAGTAAAAGTTTAGTATGTAGTCACGAATAACATACATTTAAATGTATATAAATAATTAAATAAGTAACAATACATAGTACTAACATTTATATTTTGCACAGTGCAATGGTTATTCAAAATATGATTGATACCACATGTTGCACGCTGATGAATCTGCCCCATTAGTCAATAATTATATTTACGTCAAAACTGTTGTAATTTATTTGAGATACTTTCTCATGCACTGTTAGTGACGTATTTAATAATTTGGAGCACCGGTTTTCACAGCATACACTGAGAAAATACGAGGCTTGTTCAAGAAAATATGGCAGTTATCGAGAAGCTTCCTAAGGCGCCTCTCGCAGTCTGCCACCCCACACCGTGATCCTCTCGGTCATAGGGTAAATACGCCACTGTGCACGAACACAGGGGCTTATAAAAACGGAAACAAACGATCACTCTATACCGTAGTAACCTAAAAATGCTTTGTTGCCAACAAGTGTTTTTTTATAACATTGACATTCTTTATATTTTTACAGCAATTTAGTTATATTGAATTACAGTTGTGAGTCACATAGTCGATGTAGTTACGTTATTACGAGAAAGCTTTCTTGACAACTGGCTGATCATGTCTGGAACCTCTAACTAAAGTGGCATCTGTCTAAGGACTCGCGTCAATGACCTGCAAGACTTCATGAGGTCTCTAAACATTTATTCTAAGAATTATGACAACTTCTTTCTTGTCATGACCAATGCGGAATGGTCTATCAATAGAAATGTCCGCGAGGCTAAGATTTGATACTAAGCAGACTATTGCGCAGTTCAACAAGAAGGCGGCTGAGAACGCTGCATCGGACGATGATGTCCCTACTCTTGCCTGTGGAGATGTTCTATGAAAACCATGCTAAGACTGATTTGCTCTTCTTCATCAACGTTTTCTTAGAGAGGGGCAATAACATCTCTAAGGCTGCATTGAGGTGTGATGTGGAAGGCAAGCTGGTGTTCAATGTTTGGGCTATTAACAATAACTATCATGTAGTATATTCATCGGCTGCTTCCTATACTGAAGATTTATAATAAATTGCCCTCAATAAGGAGATGGTTATAGTCTTAGTGGTGTTAAAGTTGGCAGTCGAAAGAATAAAGGAACTGCAAGAGCCTTCCTTTCAGAATGTCAAAAAAGAAGAGTATTTTGCTAAATTGAAGATGAACAATGTCTTCAACCATCAGTCTGCATACAGATTTTCAACAGCAATTAGGAATGGGTATTATCTACTTCGGATATTATGATAAAATGCAACAAATGGCTCTGAACAAGTCTCTCCAATGTAGTCAAACACTAGATGTTACTTGAGGCACCAAACTACAATTCGAAAACTCTTAAAACATTTCTGAATACTGTAAAAATCTTCTCTACTTCATTAATATATGTGTAAGTACCTAAGGCAACGAAGGGTAGCTGACAGATGGCACTTATGTACTTCACATTACACATGTCCACTTGATGGTTTCACAAAGCAGTGTGAACTTAAACTTATCCATTAACACATAATTATTCATTAAGACGTGACCCTTCAAGCACATCTGGGACTAGGTGCCTGACATTCAATACAACTTTGTCAACTGTTTCCACCATTAACCTCATTATTTTTACACAAAAGCTGTTTGTTACTTAGCCACAGAATGTGGACAATATTACACTAATTTTATAATCATATCTTCAATTTAGTACAAATGCCGACAAGCACACTTGGCAAGCCGCATTCAGTAACTGTTTTCTTGATAATTTTTGGTAATTTGCCAAAGTAATTATTCTGCATTCTTAATGGCAAATATTAATTATAACGACGATGAATGTTATAATATAGAAGACCATCTGCGCCTTACTATATTAAGTATCACGTTTAATATGTATAAGGTAATATCCAAATTTATCAAGAAAAAATTAGTTACATATTTATGAGTAAATAAACTACGCAAAATAAAATATCTATAATAAACTATTGACCAATCTACTGCCCTGACATCTTATCACTGATTATAAAAATGCTTTATTATAATATAATATACTGATAAAACCTTGCTTCACTTAAGGTTTGGGTTGACCAGACTGAGTTGAGTCGGTCGGGATCAACCAAATTACAGTGAATGGTGACATCAGAAACGAGAATGATTAATGCTGCAGTGAAGCATCACAAACTAGGTGGTAACTGTAACAGCATTATGTTACACGTAATACAAGTAGCGCTACTTATAATGAAATAACATGTCAGTTGCTAAGTTCTATTGTAAGTTGCATAAATGGTAGAGATTATGATATTGTATGATAGTTAACAACAATCTAAAACATGACATTGAACCTTAATGGTAGGGGTTAACAATTAAAATATAAAACTCCTTACAAGAACCTTAAGAGCGTATTGTAAAACGACTCGCTATTCCTGATCAATACGGCATTCATTCTGTCTCTATCGACTTTAAACAATTGACAGAAATACAATGATATGTAAACTATTAGCGAGTCATTCTGCAAGAAACCTGAAGCGTCTATCTCATATTAAAGTAACTATTAGGCACGGTTCCCATGATAAAAAAAAAACGCAGTAGCGTGAGCTTATGTCAACGATTTTTATTTATGGCTTTTATCATAAGAACCTGGCGTTAACAAACAGGGCAATAAGTGGTTTCTGGAAACATTAAAAAATGTTACGGTTCGGATCTCTATGTATAGCTTCGGAAGAACGGCTTGGCATAAATACTGGAGTATTTCAAAGGTTAAGAAAATACTTACGTTAAATTTTGTGAAAGTGAATATATACAAATTCTATGATCTTGTTTAATTTAAAAAGGGGTTTGTTATTTTTTCTGAGTATACCATTAATTAATAAACAACTAACAGGAACACATTGGTTGCCTTGGAATTGGATAAAGCACTTGATTAAGAAATAACAAAAATTTTAACAAACTATTTAAAATGGAAACAGTGATTTATTTACGTTGATAGCTTTAAAAACCATTAGTTAGACTTGGCGAATCTAGTGGATATCAATTAAATGTGTGATCGCATAAAAAAAAAAAACAAAAGGAGTTTAAGTTTGAAGGTTAATCAAATGATAAGTATAACACTGATTAAATGTCGTCAATTTCTTAAAGGAACACAAGTAGGCATGACGGAAGCTTTGGAGAGGTTGCTATGAAAAAAATAAGCTGCCTTGTGCGAGAGGGATGCATCGGGAGCGGTGTAACAGCGGTATCTGAGAGGCGATGTCAAGGTCACCGCGGGTTCGAGTAGACCATTCACATGAGGAACTTGCCGATGATAATGCCGAGGAAAGCCATGCCGACGGCGGTCAGCACCCATGGCATGAGAGTGATCTGTGCGTTCTTCTCGGGCCCATAAGAGTGAGGCGTGCGCGCCGCGCGTCCGTCTCCGCCTGCAGACTGGCGCAGGCGCATCAGCTCCTCCTGCAATACAATCACCACATATGTATCCGACTACCTCGTTCATAAGCACCTATATCTATAGGCTGTATAATCGTTATTGGATTTTATGACTCGCATAGATTTATTTACATGAGCGTATTAATATAACATTCGCTAATAATCACAACGCAATAGTATTTATATAAGACTGATCTAATTATTTTTATAAACTCCAACTTTTAGTAATTTTTCCTATTCACAGAAGTAGTTGCGTTAGAGTGTAAAATGTATTTGTATATTGCCCATTCGCTTTTAAGATTATTATTTTTGCCTGTTAGTTTTAAAGTATATAATTCTCATTCTAGTAATTTGCTTCACTTTTAGTACGGATATTTGTTGTATCTTAATTCAAAAACCTTTTGCGAAATTTTTACATTCAAGATGTGTAAAAAACCGATAGGAATCTGTGACTTTGTGTGACGAATAGAGAATGGATAATCGAATTAAAAATTAATTTATGGCTATAAAATTTGGAAACGTTACATGGCGATATTTAAAAAAAAATTATGTGATATCAAGATAACATGCATAACTGACAGGACCCATATATAGTATGGTAGTGACTTCAAAAATACAGGAATAAAATATATATGTATTTAAATATATTCTGTGTTTAGAATGTTAACTTATCTCACGGTTGTTTGCTATGCCAGTTTATTAAACTACTTTGTAATATTATATAGATAGTGTTGCACTACTTAGTCGATTCCAGAATTGCAGAAGTGTATGGCATATTTGTCAGTGCCGATTTCTATCTATACATTTTATATGTATAAAAGGAGAACAAATTGTAACCTAATAAATAATAAAGGTTGCCTACCCCTGTATCATTTTAAGTTCTTATCCATTCTAAGGTTGTCTGGAAGAGATCGCTCTCAGCGATAAGACCGCCATTGTACCCATTAATTTAAGTTTTTGTATAAGCTGTATTACTTTTTGGTTTACAATAAAGTTTATTTTATTCTATTCTAAAGGTTGCCATTGTTTGTTTTCGGACTACCCTCAATAGTATCATTTAGGGGGTTTTAAAGATTGTATGGAAGATTTATATTTATTGGGTAAATAAACTTGAAAATTGGCACAAATTCAAACCTAAATGAATAATAAAGACTGTAATCAATACTTTTTTAAAACTACCAACATATTAAGGGATATCAAAGTTTTTAAGAAAACTTTCTCGCCTGAAGTCAATGGTAAGGTGCTAGTAGATAAATATAAATCTGATCCCATAAATCAAGAATTACCGCTTAAATAAAAATGCATTTAACTTAAAGGGGATATACATCCGATTATCCAATCTTTAGTGATAAATAGTAAATAATTTTTTTTTAGAAAATATATACATCCGCACAGCTTATGGGAGCCTTCGCCTCAATAAGAAGCTACCCAAACGAAATTTTCAATGGTCAAACATTCCCTCCATAGTTTAGAGCAGGTACCGTAAAGTCGGGATATTTTGTCCCTGAGGTATAAGTTTGGCAAAATCTGTCAGTAGAAACACAGCGTCCCATATAGTTTAGAGCCAAAGTTTTAGGGCACCTGTCCACAGAAGCGGAGCGAGGCTGCGAACAGAGAAATATTACCCAATAGGATTGCACAAAATCTCCGCTCCTCTGATTTTCCTATGGACAGGTAGTCTTACTCCGGGCTCAAAGTTGGTAATTCGACGTTACCAGAATTGTCAACACAAGCACTCGGTGTAAAATTAGTTTGCAAAAATATAGCTATAATTATCGCTGAGCAAAGTTGTATGTTGCAATACCTAGCCTTTACAACTATGTGCGAGTTGGCTTCCAGACGAACTGGATGCAGTTGAAAATAGGATTTTACATAGAGCGACTGGAAGTTGTGTTTTGCACAAAGTGAAGTATGCCTTGCTTACTTAAGTGAAACGTAATATCGATAGACATATTAGCACGTTCTTTGACGGCAAGCCGGTAAAAACTTGTTAAATTATTCTTTTACATTTGACAAGCTCCTCTATTCAGAAACCAAGACCTGCTGGTATGTGTTTTTACTTCATGTGACTTTTACATACTACGGTAACAGAAAAGATGGACAACATATATGTGCTAAAGTAAAGATAAATTAAAATGTTAGAATTAAGTATTAGTAAGACAACCTACAAACTAAAAAAGGGTCTAAAACGTAGTTTTTGTACCTATCATATTCTTTAATGATACACTTTCTTGTTTGTCGGGAATATAAAATAAAATAGCCAAGATAGCAATGCGGTCTGATATATAGAATTGATTGTACGCTAGGCACATCAATAATGTCTAGACTTCGTCGACCTTGATATGTCAATCAGACAGACACCCAGGTCCGTACCTAATTATTAACAAACCAATACCTTACTACACACGAAAACCAACTTGAAGTTTGAACTTTTTTTGAGAGAAAGGCATATTTCAATTATAAAAAAAATATGTTACCACCACAATATGTAGATAGACGGTGATAAAAATAATTTTGGGTGACTATATTGTTGCTAAAGCTGATCAACCAATCATCGAATCGAAAATAATTGGATGATAGTGCTATTATTTTATACTTATTCTGATTTAGAAATCAATACATGATGATCCCATCGGTTCGAAAGGACTCCTTAATTATTATAATTAATTTAATGATCATTAACTCAAAAGTAAGATGACTTGTTCGTCAATTCCCTGCGACACATTTAGTGTATTTTTACAGTCACGTGTAGTTCTTCATTATAACCAAAATGATGAAGAAACATTTCACGCGTGCGTTTTTATTAATATAGCCGGATGCTAGTAAACAACGACCTAAGGCGCCATCCATTTAGATGAAGTAATTAAAGTACCAGTAGACATTATCCGGTAAATATTTCGACAGAAAGCTTAGTGAAGACATCAACAAGCAAGCGTGTTTGACGTCTATTTGTGCTTTAATACAACGTCATCTAAATGAGCCCACAGACTTTTTACCAACTTGAATGCTTTGCAAATATTAGTATTTTGCACTGAAAGCTAGAAGGACACATCGCATATAGGCACGTAGAAATAAAACATGAAAAATCGCATAACGCTAACATCGTAGATCCAATTACTTGAACCATATGATTATTCTGTATTATGTTGTTAAAGCATGGTCATTTCAGTACCTACATTAACGTCAGGAAGTCTCAGCGGACACTTATCGTTACGTTTTTTTCCTGTACGGATGTATAAGCATTATTGAACTAATAATTAAAATAGAAGTCAAACTAAACAATCACGTGTTCGTCCGTTATTGGTTGATGTCTGTAAAATTAATGTGCTGGGTAACCTTGGAAACCCAGGAATGCCTCTCGTCGTATACCAGAGGGTAGTGTTCGGTGGATGCTAGTGCCTGAATAGATCGCTATCGCTGCAGCAGTTGATGTTATTCAATATTACAGACTACACAGCTCAAGTTAAGATACAGTTTCAAGTGATTAGAAAACCTATGACAAATTCTATACAATCATCTATCTGGCTCATCATAGGCTTGCCTCAATTGTTCATCTACTTGAATTTCTTAGGAGTGTATGTTTTACATAATTATTATGTTATTTAATCGCACAGCAGATTCGCTTTGTGTACTTGTGCACAATACTATTGCCAGAGTTTTGCCAATTGTTTTTGTTATTTTAAATTTAAAGGAAAATTCATACACACAGTAGTTTTTTACATCGGGGAATATAAGGATATGCTATAATAGATATACAATGGGGAAAAAAAACAAAAATTCTTGCATGGTTAGTTGTATTAGATAGAATTCTAAATCCAGAAGAAGAAAAACCATAAAAATTGACTCACTTTTAATTGCAGGTTTTCGTGTCTTAATTTGCTTTCTTCCTCCCTCAAAAGAATAACTTCTAAAGTCGCCTTTTGCAAATCAGTTTCCGCGTTCTCAGACTTAGGGAAAGTCAAAGTCTGAAATGACGATAATAAAAAAAATGTATATACGACTAATCATATGATATACTTACGTAAACAGTAACAAAAAATAGAAATAGAACTTTTGCAAATAAATGATAAACGTGCTTTTAAAGGTAATAATAGTAAATATACAGTGTGTTGTGTGGATAATGGGATGTCCGGGATGTAGGAAGTATACAAGATACGCTAAGCTAATCGACTCGGCTAATCTAAATATTTAGCAAATTTTGCAGTGCTAATGCATAAAATACTTTCCCTTCAAACTTAACGACTTTTCTTTAGGTTCAGGTAAAATATTCACTTGAATTGATTTTTGTAATAATAATAAATTTTATCAATTTTCATACTGACCATTAAGTATTATTTACAGTGCACACAAGACGAAATGACTGTATTTTTTTAACAAAAAAAGATAATATTGTAGTTCTCAGAATTTTAGAATAAAAATGCAATTGTCGGGTACCGTTTTCATGCCTGTAGTGTGATCATCATCCTTCCGCTTTGCTTCATTCTGGATAAGACCTTCTACGGCATCCTGTAAGACAATCGAAATAACATGCCAAGCTTGGACTAATATTATCCAATATGGATACGATATTTACATATTGTATATCACTAACGGTACATTGGTAATGATCGACTTACAATAATTATACAGGTAAATACGTTATCTATGCTGAGCATTAATCGCAATACTACATGGCTGATTGGCGTAAGGGCAAATGAAAAATTGAAAAAGCTCACAAACACAAAGAAAACGTAAAGGAAAACATTACAATCACTTCGTGTGCGGAGTCCCGTTCTACAAAATGGATGTAGGAGAGAACTTCACAAAACAGCACATTCATAAACTTGTAAGGGCAAGTCGGTGTAATACCTTTGTCGATGATTTTGCTTCATCTGCAACGGCGACGCGTTTCTTGGTCACTTCGTTTTGAGCGACGTTATCACCAGCATCCTAACAAAAAAAAAAGTATTAAGTGTTGACCAGATACGTACGGTTGGTACAGTTACTTCGTTCTCAGGTGTGCGTGTACGAACACGCAGGATATCACCGCGAAGTACACTGAGTAAACACACTTACATTCAGGTTGGTGCCGCGTGGGGAATCAAACACGCACTTCAGCTTGTAATCCATCAGTTGATCTGGACTGATCTCCTTCCACTGAAAAAATGAGACATATCCTTGCATATTATAAAATAAAGTCCCCACCGCGTCTGTATGAACACGATAAACACAAGCACGCAGTTTTCACCAAAAGAATGAGTGATTCATGAGGAATGTTTAAGTGTTATCAGGGTTATTTGTAATCCGAAAGGGCGCTCGAGCCCCGGTATCGAAGGCTTGAAGGAACGGGATGGGTTTTTTAGTCAGTAAGAGTCTGACACTATCTCCCGCTCCGCCCAAAAGCGGGGGTTGTCATAAGATGATTTTTCCCATCGAAAAAAAAAAAAAAAAAAAAAAAAAAGGTTATTTGTAAAACACTAGCAACCTCTCAGGACTTCTTCTTCTTCCTCCTGCCCTTGTCCCATTTTATTTGGGGTCGGCGCAACACGTTTTTTTCTTCCATTCTGTCCTGTCACTCGTCACGCTATCACTAACTCCCTATGTTACCAAAATACCTACATCATAAACAACAACTTTTGTTCTATGACTTTTAAAAATGTTTCATATTTTAGTTCATCAGATTTTCAAACAACAATAAAAAAATTTTGAATTGAACGTTCTAAATACATATTAGGAAGTCTATATGCGAAACAAGCGACAGTACAATAGTGGAAAGGAGCGAGGATCGGGCGGCGGGGGTAGATATAGAAAAATATAGAGTTGAAATTGAAATATGTTAGATAGAACAACAAAATCTTGAAGGTTTGTTTTTGGTAAATGAATTATGGTTTGTAAAAAGTCATAGAACAAAAGTTGTTGTTTATGATGTTAGTAATACAGTCCTGCAAGGTTGTTAGTGTTTTACAAATAACGCTGTCTAAAATATATTCATATTAAAGTGGAAAAAAGCCGAGAATAACGAATTGTACAAGTCGTGTGAAGGAGGCGGTTCGCTAGTAATTGTTAATTATTAATCAACAAAAGTTCAAGTAAAATCATATGTATAAAGTTTTTTCTGTGCTATTCTTACAGCTGATTTTTATCTAAGACAAAAAATTTGTGTACTACAAGAATTGAAATTGGCAAAGGAAAAAATCCTTTCAGTTTTAATGTTATTGGCACAATATTTAATAATAGTAAACAAGGGTACATACCACTTGATCAATGTTAGTCTTTCCCTCCGGAGCGACGACACTTTGCACCATAAACTTATGTTTATGTTTCTCATTAGGATCGACGTACACAGGCTGTGGAGTAACTGAAAACATTCAGCACATCGTTATTGAGTTACGCATAATATATTCTACAAGTTCAAAGTATAACTCTAGACCGGACTAACTGGTTATTACTTTAAAACAATTATGTACAAATATATTTTGTTACAAAGTAATGATTTCATAATGAGGATGACATTATCGTGACAACGACTTTATAAGATGATTCCAGAGTCTTAAGTTTAAACTACACTTACTAGCTATTTCCACCTTGGAGTTTGGCTCAAGCACTCCAGAATTAGGGCGTACACAATACTTCTTTGGTGCTGTGGTTTTTATCTTGAACAGGACTGTATCATTGGAAGGGTTCGTCAATCGCATGTAGGTGGTGCACCCCTGCTCGAACAGTCCTGAATAATCAACTAAAAGACAATTATAATGAGTATTTCATTGAGGGCAGGTACTACCGGCAACCGATATGTTACTTGTATGAAGTATCATATTATTATTCTTTGTGCTCACCACTTAGCTGAAAACATTAAGAAAATAATAAGCAACACTAACTATCCATTTATCCTATAGAACACCAGTCTTTTATGTTCTAAGTATGTAATGTGTATATCACATTATGTACGTTTTGCTGTCACATGGACTTGTGATTAAAGCTGATTAAATCATAAAAAATATAGTTTTAAAATGGGAAAAGATGAAGGATGTGTAATAAATGCATGACAAAGGTAAGGTGTATATCAATGAAACATGAATATAGAAGATAACAATGATTGTTGAAAAACGGTGAATGTGTTTGTTTTAATGTGAAGGGGAGATTGCAAAATGAAAATTTCTAAACTGAGTTTTGCTAAATATGATAAAGAACTTCTAAGTACATACAAATTGTAAAAGGCCTAAAAAGTTACAGAACTTTTTCGAAAGTCTTACGACTTTACGACGGACAAAAAGCAATTTTAAGCTTAAAGAAAGTTAAAAGTCACTCTTTCAGATTTAGGAATTTTATGAAATACTCTTAACATATACTACCTACCTACGTAAAGTTTTTTTACATGCACGTTTAAAGGTAGAACTACACTGCGCACACGTGGGCTACACACGCCGATCTGGGAGCGTCGGTCTCCATACATTTTATATGGAAAATAGACTGTTAGAGCTACACTTGACCCACGCCACGCCACGCGACGCTACGTTGGCGGCAGAACTACACTGCTCACACGTGGGCTACACACGCCGATCTGGGAGCGTCGGTCCCCATACATTTTATATGGAAACTAGGCTTTTAGAACTACACTTGACCCACGCGACGCGACGCCACGCCATCACACGCGACGCCGATCCAACCGTCCCAGAAATTGGGGCCCTGCGTGTGACGACAGCCCGAGTATCATCTGCGGTTATCATTTATTAATTATTTATTTATTATATACTTTATTGTACATACAAAACATAACAAAGAAAAACTTATATCTAAAACACGTACAATGGGCGGTCTATCATTATTGTAAATAAAAAAAATTACTGATAAAATTTATTGAACTAATTCCAGCCACTCCTCAAAAAGGGGTATTTGCGGAGTGGCTGGAAAGACCTCACGGCGTCCTCACCTTCCGCATGACGCAGGTCCTCACCGTACGTAGTAAGTTCGGAAGGTTGTTGCACCGGATTCGTGCGAAAGAAACGCCCGGGTGTCACCACTACTTAGATCGCCCGAAGGACACGGTACGAAGTATGCCATGTGATCGGTGGCCATGACCTCTTGCGCCGGGCTGGTACAGGCCATAGTCCGGAGCGAGGAGGAATAGCAGGTAGTAGCCTCCTTCTGCCAAGCAGTAATGCTAGCTAAGGAAGCGGCTGCACGCACGAGGTAACGGCCCTCACGGCCCAGCCGCCGGGATCCCGACCCCGATTTCCAGTTACCGTTAGGCGCGAGCTTGCGGACGGCGAGCAATAGGTAGCTCGATGTCTGGCCGTCCAGTAACCGGGCCGAGCCCAAGTCGTAGACGGCGCGTAATGTTCTATGCGCGTCTCAAGATGTCAGCAAATCGTAGGGGCCCAGCAGGGTCGAAGCCATGGTACGAAAGCAAAGAAGGAACTGGAGTGAGTTTAACATTCGAATTTATCGAACAACGAACAAGTCAAGAAGTACCATCTATAGTTATTAGATTTTTTATTTATTTTCACAAATATCACAAGATATAAAGAAGCCAAGTAAGTAGGTACCATCGCGGTCATTGACTCCTGCGGCGCGGCGCGAAACCAAACCCTTTGAAGTTTTTGTTTCGAGTGCAAGCAAAAATGAACTTAGCGGTGGTCAGGCGGAAGCAGGCGGAAGTGTCTTCGATGGTACCTACCTACTTATACCACAAAATAGATACTTATGATACAGAAGTCAATCTCATGATGTACTTTAGTTTTTAACCGACTTCTAAAAAAGGAGGAGGTTCTCAATTCGGATGTATGTATTTTTTTTTTTTTTTTTTATGTATGTTCGCGCATAACTTCGTCACTTGCCAACCGATTTGAAAAATTCTTTTTTTGTTGGAAAGGGTATACTTCCCAAATGGTCCCATAGTCACCAAGTCGGGATCTGATGATGGAATCTTGGTGAAATCGAGGGAACTCCTCAAATATTATAGGCAAATATATAGTTCTTTTGTTATTTTCATCAAAGACAAGCATTTATAGTCAAAACATGAAATTTGATGAAGTGGAACTGGTGAAGAAGATCAGAAATGGCCAATGGAAGTTCATACTCACACAGATCTCCCAATGAACATAGTTACAAATAAATGAATAGTTCTGAATAGGTATGTTGAAAATGGTATCATCGATGTGACTTGATGATGGTGATGGAGCCGGAAGATAGGCACCGGAACTCCGTAATTAATTAATGTATCCTAGCCGTGTTTGGGCTTATTAGAATTATCATGAGATGCACTTTGGCTATAAGGTACTATCGAACTGATCTGATGATGATGATGGAGCCGGAAGGTAGACACGGGAACTTCATAATAAAACAATGTATCCTAGCAGAGTTTGCGTTAATTGGAATTGTCATGAGAAAAAGGTACTCTGGCTGTAAGTGTATTGCAACTAAAAAGTGTGAAATAAAAAACTTTTTACAAAAAAAAAAACCGACTTACTAAAAGAAACACTAAAACTATCAAAATAACTTTAATTTCGGAAGTCGGTGTTAAATAACGAAGAGGCAAAACTATTATAGAAACACCGACTTCCGAAATTAAAGTTATTTTGATAGTTTTAGTGTTTCTTTTAGTAAGTCGGTTTTTTTTTTTATACCTACCTACGCTAGCGATCGCGGTAGGGCACAAAATACCTATCTATTTTGTGGCTAGGGGCAGCGAGATGCGTGAGATGAGTGCGACCGGGCGATTGAGCCGAGCGAGATATCGTGTCCGTGAGCGGTGTTATGTATATGTATGTGCGTTGCTCGAGCGAGCACACTTTGTATGTAGATACTAGATTGTCTTCTGAACCTATCTAATATGTGCCTATGCAATGCAACTCAAATAAGAATAGGGTTATATTCAATCAGTTTACAAAAAAAAACTGTCTTCTTATTTCTATTGTCCATATAATGTGTTGTAACAGGGCCCCTAAAAATGAATGATGCATCATGTCTTTAAACATATGTATGTACATATACATAATTCTTCTGGACGTGTGTTTGTCACCAAATTCTTCCTAAACGACTTGACCGATTTGGATGAAACTTTGTGTGCAATAACGAGTAATTGAGTGTGTCCCTGCGTAATTTGAAAATACAATTGAACCTGATAGGTGGCGCTGCTATCAGGTTCATTTTTTTAACTGGCAAGAGTCTTCGGACAGGACGACATCTATCGGGACTGCTAGTCTTTTTAAGTATATTTCATCTGTAAGTGTGTATGTCACCTAATTCTTCCAAAACGGCTTGACCGATTTGGATGAAATTTTGTGTGTATTATAAGTAGGTCCCTGGATGGTTCGAAAATAAAATTAAACCCGGCGAAGTGCCACCTACCGGAGGTGGCACTTCGCATTCTTTTTATATGGATGTCACAAAAAATAATGTACTTATGGATGTCACTTTCACGCAAAAAAAAAACTGAAAGGATTTCGATAAAACTTGGTATATAGGTAGACCATGTCTTAGAATAAGTAACATATAGGATACTTTTTATCCTGAGAGTACGTTCCTTAGGGATATTTTTTACTATCACGCGGGCGAAGTCACTGTCAGCACTAGTATTAGCGCCACACGGTTACGCGTGGCGTCGGTGTAGTGTGCACACCCACCGCACACGTCTGAGACGTCGCCCACGTGTGCGTCGGTCTAATGTAGTTCTAGCTTTAATGTCACATGCACGTAAGCAGGTATTTCATTCGTGTAACAGTCAGATAGTTTCAACTTTAACCAAGTTTCAATTTACTGAGGATTGTTGTCAGTTGAAAACCACTGATTTAACGCACTTTAGGTATTTATCGGAGAAATCTGCGGCGCATTTTTTACCACTTATCGATATAATAAATTTAAATCCTGTGCTGCCTGCTATTAGTTTATTAAGTAATTCTTATAAAAACCCATAACAACAATACTTTAAATCAATTCCGAGGCTCGAAACGAGGGCTACAAGGCTAAGTACGTTGCCAATTCACAAAGCAAACTGTTTTCATTGTTTCATTCGAAAGAATACGAAGCCCACAAAATGTTTAAAGAAAAAGTGTTGTGCTACTTTTGTTTCCAATGATAGAGTAGGTACCAATCGGTGCCTCTGGGGTTCACGTTGAAAAATAAGACTGACGCAATCCGCACGTGTACAGGGGAAAGGGCACGTGGAGCCAAGAAAACGTGAGGGTAAAGTTCTGCTGTACCACCGCACACGTACCTACATCTTATAGCGATGGTCTGACTCGACACCATGAACTCACATTAGTGGACTGAAGAATTTGCGCCTGTTACAACATAAGTTCGATAATGACTCAGATTTTCACGTTGATTTGATTCATTGATCACATCTTACTGAATTCACAATTTTCTTTAACGTATGGCGCATATAAATATATATATCTGACCTTTTTCCGAGTTGATTTGATAATAAAAGTTCTATAAGTTCATGTTTCGTGTTTTTCCTTTGGAAGATTGATTGCAAACGAATAATAATGGTCACACTGAATAAATTTTGATTTGTACTTTTTATTGTCTTATACTTATTTTCGATTGTACCATCACACCTGATGCAGATGATGTTATAAAAATTACCATTTTCGCCAGCGTTAGCGTCGGAAATGTGTTAACAAATAGAACACAGTTTCGATTTAAAAAGTATCCTATTCCTATGACATGACATGTTCTACTCACCCATGTGCCAAGTTCTATCCAAATTCGTTTTGCTGCTTGAGTGTGAAGGAGTATTTGGAGTCATTTTATTTTATTTTAAGGGAACGCTAGACTATCTCTTGACATTCAACAATTTGTAGGTTAAGTTAAGGTAAGTTTTATGGTACTTAATAAAAAAGGCCAGACGTACCCGTAACAAATAAGTATCCATCGAAGTAGGTATAATAATAAATCAATTTTAAATTAAAATCATCAATACAAGACTTTAATTCAAATTGTGCGAATAATTATGAATATTCATGAAAAGCATGACGTTTCTGACCCATTCTCAACATAAGAGATACAATTTAATATGTATGTCTTTTCTGTTTTCGAAATTTTGCTTTCAATTCAGAAAAAGTAATACTTCTTATTGTCTTAAACCATCAAAACATGCATTTAATTAATTTATCATCAAATGACACTTTCTTGATTAATTTCGTTAATCGGTAATTATGATGGTAGATAACACATAGTCAATAAAGTACAACTACAACAATATTATGATTTGACTAGCTTTCGCCAGCTGTTTCACCCGCGTCAAAGTAAGTTTCTCCATACAAAACTTCGAACTCTCGTTTCATTCCTTCAGGGGGTGAATTTTTGTAAAATCTTCCCTTGGTTTTTGTCTACGTCATAAAACGAAACCTGGTGCAAAATTTCACGCTCCTAATCCCAGTAGTTTCGGCTGTGCGTTGTTATGTCAGTCAGTCAGTTTGTCCTTTTTTATACAGGGTGTGTCGTAAATAGTGGTCCAACATTAAGGGGTCGACACACCGTATATTCAACTATCGCATACCACAATTTGATTAATATTTTACAATAGGTCTTAGAATAAAACTACTAATTTGGCTCTAACTTCAACGAAAAACATTATTTTCACAAATCCAATGAATTTGCTACGGGCCTCAGATGATAGGCACATTAGCATTTGTTTTGAAGTAAATGTTGTTATTATTTTGAACATTTACTTATATCAAATGTTGAAGTAAATGTTCATAAAAGCCTGCAATTATAGCTTTCAGTATATAGAAGGGCTAACACTGTATTCAATAGACAAAGACTATGCCTAATGCATGGTTAGCCTGCCTATCAACTCAAGTCTTTTGTTATTCTAACAAATCAATGAGCCTCTTGTTAACAATAACAAAGAAATCAGAAAATGTTATTGTTTTAGTGTTTGTGAATTAACATTATTCAGCTGGGCTATCTTTCAACATCTGAACATTTATTATTGAGACTGGCAAAATTATAATTTTAAATCAAGTTCTTTATATAATAATTATAAAACACGAACTAGTTTTTTTTGCTTACATATCACCTACACATATGTTTTGAAACTATATCACCTACACATATGTTTTGAAACTATGCCAAAAACAAATTTTATGTTTGTCCCCAGAATAACATCAATTTTAATGCTTATTACCAACTTGGTAATGGCGAATACAACAAAACAGAACATGTTTAACACTTCAAAAAAGGAAGAATTTCTCAATTTGGTTGTACTTTTACTGTTTGTTACCTTAGGGTACGAACGAGCCGAGCGCGAAATGCACCCGCGCCGTTCGCAAGCGGAACCAACCAAAACCATTAGAACTTCGTAGTACTTTATGAACCAATTTGAAAAATCTTTTTTTTTTTTAAAGGATGTGGCTTCAAATAGGCAATTTTTTTTTCGAAAATCCAATTCTGATGGTGGGATTAATGAAAAATCGAGGGAACTTTAAATATAATAAGCAACATAGTAATTTTGGTATTTTCATTGAGAACTAAAGCATCTGCAGTCAGAAAGTATCATTTGATGAAGTGAAACTGACGAAGAAGACCAGAAATAGCAAATAGAACTTTACTCTCATACAGATCTCAATGAAGATGTACCTATATATATTTAAGCAATTATGACAATACAAATAAATAAATAGTTCCAATGAAACTGGTACCACTGAACTGGTTTAATGATGATGAGGGCTATAAGTGGTTATAATTGTTATCTACACTAATATAATAAAGAGGTAATGTTTTTTTTTTGTTTGAGGATGTCGGGAAGTTCTGGTCTGATTGCTAAAAATTTTTCACCGATGGAAAGCTGCTTTATCCCTGAGTGTCATAGGCTATAGTTTATGTACGCGGGCGAAGCTGCGGGCAAAAGCTAGTTCTCTAAATAGAGCACTAGTAGATACACCTCCGCAGATGTTTTACTATAGAACTGCACACTACTTTGGTTTAGCGGAGCGGTATCACAACTAAAAGATGTGTAACAAAACTGTTAAGGAAATAAAAAATAACAGCTGACTACAATACAAAAAAACACTAAAACATTCAAAATAACAGCTAAGTTTTGGAAACTGGTGTTAAATATTATTTATATATTTAACACCAGTTTCCAAAACTTAGCTGTTATTTATATTATAAAAAACAAAACCAGAAACACTTAGTTTTTATCAAGATTTGTGTGATGTATAGTGCAATCAATTATGTAGAAAATAACAAATTGTTCTATTTATTAAATTGTTAATGATGCTTTAATATAGAGCAAGTTAAAATATAATGCTTGTGTTTCAAGCTACAATCATAAAAAAAAAACATAAATAAGTAATATTCATAATTTTCAGATGTGCATCAGAATAAGTAAATACTCCTAAGTATAGTTTATGACTGATTAGTTTGTATGTGAATTTGCCTGTGTGTAAGTACAAACTAATTCTATGGGATAATACTTTTAGATAAAACATTTTTAACCACACTTTCACATTTTTAATTTCTGTAGGATATGACGGATGGATTAATGATGACTACCAAATAACTAAAACACCCAAGAATATGCTCCATTAAAATAAATGTTAATAAAATAAGGTAAGTATATCGAGTGTAGGTCTTAAATCTATGGGACCAACAACCTTCACAAGTTTTGTAATAGAGATTAAAACTGTTAATAAATAACTGATCACTGTCTCTTAAGATACAGGACATCAATTTGTATACAGATCTTGTGGTTTGCACATGATTTGTATTCTTCTACGAACCACATGTAATTATTCAATTTATAACTTAATTTTGAATCCGTGATTCATTTTGTTTTTGTACTTTTCATTTTCTATCTATATGTTTTGGAACAAATAATTTTTTATATTATTACTATTAGGAACAGCAATTAAAAAAACTAGTAAGTTTATAAAATTGTTTAAAATGACAAATATTTTAAAAGTAAATTCACTATTCTAGTATTTAGATGTGTTCCATCATCGGCCACATCATCGCTTACCATCAAGTGAGATAGTGGCCAAAGGCAAGTCTATCCATTAAAAAAAAGATCCAGCAAAACTGAGGTGTCACTTTTGATTAATAGACTGTAAGGATAGTTATAGCTAATTTTAACTATTTAATTTTAATTGCTAAGTTTGATTTTAATTGTTTTGCATAACTCAATTTATTATGGGATTTCATGCCAAAATTCAAAGTAGTTCCTTGATTGAAATTGATATTATGTTGAATTAGTTTGTCTTTGAAGTTGTTATCAAGTTTTGTTATGTTCAGTCTTTATGTGTTTTCCAATCTAAACTTATTGAAATGTTGTTAGATACTAACTATCTAAAAACATTTAAATAAGTTACTAAAATATATAGGTATGCTTTAAAAACTTATTAGAAAAACCTGATAGTAAATACTTATTAATGAGAAAAATAAGTTATTCTAACTAAACTAAGACAATATTAAAAACATCAGTTCAACATTACATTTTCGGTAAAAGAATTTCATAAGTGGAAAAAATGTATTACAGAAAAAAAAGCTTTTACTTAGACAAACCACAAGTAATGATTCATACTTGTTACTCATAGTAGTTAGTTTATTCCAAAAATCACTTTGATTTACTGATCTAATTATGATTCTTCAGAGATCAAAATATTGTTTAAATGTTGTTGTAGCTACTTCAGGATTGACAACCAAAGAACCAAACAATGAAATACATGAACATAGTGCAGATTATTGATATATATTCAACACCACTGCTCACAGTGACAGACAACATAGGTACACATACAACATGTAATATAATGTTGTACCTGCAATAATTAGTAATTCGTATTTAATTACACGCAGTTTCCAAAATCATTATTAAGTTACGTGAACAGAACCTTACAGATGGTCAGTAGATTTATGTTTCACTACGACTCAAAGGAATCCATGGACATTTTCGAGAAATCCGTTTTTTCCGGTTGATCACTCCTACAATACTACCTTTCGCCCTTTATTAAGAGTATATTAAGCAATTCGTAGAAAATTACAAGGAAAATGTAAAAAACCGCACCCTGACAAAACGCCGATATCTGGAAATAGAAACTCCATTTGTCAGCAGCTAGCTCGCGACCTATGTATGCTACCCAAGTTACAATGCGGCGGTATAGGGCTTACGCAAAATAAAGAGATAGAGTACTCACCTTTAAATTTAAGTTCATTTTGAGGCTCTATAGTTAACACCTGGTTAGGCATTTTGTTTTATTATAAGTTTAGTATCTCGTTGGCAAAAATTGCAGATCACGAAAAAATGACCGCTCCGCGATGTCGGCCAAAGCGAACGAACGATGAATGACGAATTCGACATGCGCATTGCGCATGCGTTCTCTTTCGTTTTTCTTGGCGTCTATTCTTAAAATTCACTCTAAAGTGATAAAATCTTATTAAAATGATTGTTTTAAAAAAATATTTTCTTTGCTTGTATGAAAATAAATAATTATTTTAATGTTTATTATACTGAAATCAAAATATCAATTTAAAAATGTTCTTTGTTAGAACGATTCTTTATAGAATAACCTCCTTTATGGATTTTATGGATGTGTACCCATAGGATGTACCCATTTCCACTTGATTATTTGAAATGTAATGGCTACGAAGTACTGCGCGCGCATGTTTATAGTCATTGCATAGGTGTAAACTTATTATAAAATCTTCAGATATAATAATAATTGACTGAAATAACTTTAATTAGATTTATTATAAAAAGATAAAATCTACTGCTTATGTTTATTTGAACATGAATCAATATTATGCTACTAATATAAATGTTGTCCATCTGACCTCGTAGAAAGAGAATCCTATTCTATAAGGCTGTTTTTGAAGGACTACCAATTCTAAAAATTGGGACAAAACGTTCATTTTGATATAAAAGTCAGGGTCAGAGTCATGGTAATCTGGATCCTATGCTTAGGATCTCGATTCAGGGTTTTTCATTTTTTTACACACTATTTAATGTCGGCGCCTCGTCTAATTTTATGGCAAGATACGAGTTAGTGGGTCGTAATCGTAACATTATACTTTCAAATACAACTTATTATTATTAAGAGGGTATTATTTCAATTCTTGATTCAATTTGTATAAGGCTCATGGTTAGTCAGATAATTACGTTGATTATATGTTAATTTTACAGCACGTGAAAAACATATACACAAAATGTTTTTTTTTGCAGCAAAAAAAAAATAACCATTGCTAAAATAAAATACTAGGTATGCAACAAATCGAGCGCATCTATGGGTAGTATAACGAAGGCAGCCTGTTAAATGCGTATGGCATACATTGGTTCATCTATTCCTTTTTTATAGGTTTAATTGTTTCATGATCAGTTTCCTCTTCACCACTCGATCAAGGCCAGATGGCCGCGTTTAAACCGCCAAAACTTGATGACGAATTGACGACCGGCGACCGTCATCCGATTTTAGCGTTTTATACCCGATTTGAACACTCCCGGTACCGGATCTGTCTGGCAACACTGTGAAAACCTTTGAATTTTAACCATAGACTTTGACTGACATCTGATCACAGATTTCGTGACAGTGACATTTTGACAGCAAGCTACAGAAAAAAAGACAGCCAGATCGAGGATCGAGGATATTGCCGACTCTTTTCCCATATTAATCGATTAACTTTAAAAACATTCGAAAATGCACGTGTCACGAAGTGCCGGCAAAACTAATACTGATTGATTTTTAACTAATCCACATTAGTTATTCAGCTGATCAGTTTCACATACACCCATTTCCCTTTTCATAGGTAGTATATTAAGTTTGACGTCTTGAGGTTGATTGAAATGTCAATGAGTTTTATTTATTTCAAATTTTTTGCTATTTCAATTTTTTCCTAGCGAAAATGTGCATTGTTAAGATTCAGGAAAGTAATTTCTTTGACTAATATGTTAAGCCTAAAATTAATGAGCCTTTAATTCTTTGGAAACATAGTTCGAACGAAATTAAACATTTGTGATGCTTGCATAACAAGTTCGTGATGCCCGGCTACTGTGGTTAGCCACTTTTGTAAATATGAATAGTTTATATATAAACTTTTCACTGAATGCGTGTTTAAAATTAAGTGTGAATGCTAAATGTAAATTGTTATTGAGCAAAAGTTTTATAGACCACTATAAAGTTCTCAATCCGAAATGCGGCTTTAGGTCGAGTTCCTATAGTTATTTTCGCACATCAGACGCTCCTCAGGTGCTCAAAGATGGTATTACAATATTACCTTCACCACAAGAAGTAAGTTTATTGAATTTATACTAATATAATAATTCTCTATACTAAAATGCAGAAATCAGAAGTAAGAGTAATAATGGTTACATTTAGAATCCATTTATATGTCTTTTGATTCTATAACTTGACATGCAATGAAAGAAGATCAAAATCTGAGCATAATATTTGCAGTATTGTCAGACTGTGAATAAGTGAATATTAATTTTCAGAAAACTGCTTTGTGATAAATCTAATAAAGAAGGGATAACCGTGTAATAAAGTACATTGACCTTTTTCTACCCTTTTTTTTTATGGTGGGAAAAAGTCATGCATTGACATCCCCTGCCCTTGGGCGGAGCGGGAGATAGTGTCAGACTCATACTGACTAAAAGACCCACCCCGTTCCTTCTAGCCTTCATACCGGGGCTCGAGCGCCCTTTTGGATAACCCTGGCCCCAGTAGGCTTCGACCCGGCTGGGTCTCTGCTGTTGCTGACAACTCCTTGAGGCGCGCGGGAACAGTGCGCGCCGTCGACGACTTGGGCTTGGTCCGGACAGTTACCGGACGGCCGGACAGTGAGCTACCCATTGCTCACTGTCCGCAAGCCCGCGTCTACTTTGGCCGGAAATCGGGATCAGAATCCCGGCGACGGCGGCGGCGATAACGCCGTTGCCTGATGCGTTCGGCCTCCTCCTTTGAGAGCATTACTGCTTCGCAGAAGTCGGCGACCGCCTGCCACTCCTCCTCGCTCCGGACCATGGCCTCAACCAAGGCCCGGCGCGAGAGGTCTCCGCCGCCGATCGCCCCCACGAGGGCACGGCGATGCTCCGCCCAAGCAGGGCACACCTCGACTGTGTGCTCCACCGTGTCCTCCGGGCGTTCCGCACAGTGGCGACACCCGGGCGTCACTTCCGCATGAATCGAGTGCAGGAAACTCCCGAACGAACCATGTCCGGTGAGTACCTGCGTCATGCGGAAGGTAAGGACGCCGTGAGGTCTTTCCAGCCACGCCTCAAAGAGGGGACTTACCGCTATGTAGGTACCCGAAAAATAAGCAATGAACTGCTTTTCATTACTAGATCATATAAAGGGTCACAATACTTGTTGTTTCAAGACAGCTTTATGTCTTTATTTCCGTTTTTGAATTTATAAATGTGAAATGTAGGGAGGGTCAATGACCATTATTCCACATTTATCTGGTGTCTACCCTGACTGAAGTTTTGATATGGTTAATTTAATGCGATTTTTGGACAATAATGATTTATTTGTTGTTTTCTAGGTGACACTCATTCTGCGGAAAAATGAATTCAATAAAGAGTTTACAGAAGGCTCTGTTAAGGCATATGACTCCAACCAGCTTGCTTCAAATAACCCTATTGAAGATACCAGGTCAGAAGGGATTTGCACAATGTCTCCAGGTATCTATAAAAAGACGAATAACCTGTAGTACCACCAACCTGTAACAGTATTTTACCCATGTGAAGCCAAGGCTTCATATGGGTGCAATTTAATTTATTAGTGTATTTTCCTGGGAGGGGTGTGAAATTATACTGCCATTTATGGGTAGTGATTTAGTGATAATCGCTATTTATGAAAATTTTACATCCAAATATCTCAGCAATGTAATATATCACTGGAGATTTATGATTGTTTAAATCTTTTAGACACAAACAAGTTTCATCATGCTTTGTAACTATCAAAATGAAAACCATCTACCCTAGATTAAATTTGCAGCCCCCTTTTCTTTCACTTTATGAAACACCAGCTTTTGCTTGCATCTTTACCTGCATACATAAAATATATGCCTATGTCGCTCAGGAATAAAGTGGCTTTCTATTGGTGAAAAAATTTTAGCTATTGGACCAGTACTTTCAGAGATTACCTCCTACCAATAAAAAAACATAAAAACAAAAAAAATAACTTTACCTCTTTATAATATTAGTAATGTTTGTGATATTATGTATAACCTTGGAAATATGAGTTAGTTTTTTTTACTGATTTATCACAATTTTTTTCAGGGCTACTGATGGGTATATTTGACGGGCATGGTGGGCCTCAGTGTGCACAAGTGGTATCGAAACGACTTTTCAACTACATCGCGGCCGCTCTTCTTCCAGTCGATGTCCTCAAAAAATTCCGAGATGATGGATTACCACCAGAACAGCTGGTGGAAACCTTTAACGATAAGGTACTAGTATTAGTAATTCTGGAATTCTAAAGTAGCGATATTTTTTTTCTTTAAATAAGCTGACTTTTTAATCAGAAATTCTATGCTTTGCTATTTTGACGATTATTTTATCAGAAGTAACCGTGCGATTGTATGTGAAATGATTATATGTATACTTACTGCGAATTCTTATATTTACCACCAACTCCCCAAGGTACGTTTTTTTAGACTGCAGTTTACATAACTGATATTTCTACAAACACACATGATAACTGTGTATCTAAAATATCTAGAGAAAGATGTGTAATATAATAACTAGAGATGCACCGAATATTCGGTTATATACGATATTCGGTGTATTCGGCAGAATTTTGAGGTATTCGTATTCGGCCGAATCATTCGGTTGAAATACTGATATATTCGATTTAGCAAAATAAATGAAACGAATCCCATATTCCATCAATCATATTTATTAGAAAACCATATTGTTATGTTTTCGGGCTCTTAATACCCCACTTTGTAAGAAATGATTCATGGGCGTACCTAGGAGAGGGCGGGGGGGGGGCAGCTATCTACATAAGTTGATAAAAATTAAGAAAATATTAATTTTTTTATATTGCAAATAGCAAAAAGTTAATTTTTGCTGGCGGTAAGTCCCTCTTTGATGCGTGGCTGGAAAGACCTAACAGCGTCCTCTACTTCTGCATGACGCAGATCCTCGCCGGACATAGTCAGTTCGGGAAGTTCCTCACCATTGTGTGGACTGCCAGGATGACACAGTGAGGCAACGGCGCTTACGCCCCAGCCAACGCTGGGATTCCGATTCCGATTTCCGGCCACCATAGGCGCAGGCTTGCGGACGGCAAGCAATGGGTAGCTCGCCGTCCGACCGTCGGTAACCGTCTGTACCGAGCCCAAGACGTCGACGGCGCGTATTGTTCCACACGCGCCTATTTCTGAAAGGAACATTCGGCCCCAGAATGAAAGGCAACAAAGGAACAGGAATGGGCTTTTAATCAGTAAAAGTCTGACACCATTTCCCGCTCCGCCCAAGAGCGGGGGATGTCATTGGATGATTTTCCCACATAAAAAATATATATAGGGTTATTTGTAAAACACTAACAATCTTGCAGGACTGTATCACTAACATCATAAACAACAACTTTTGGTCTATGACTTTTTACAATACATAACACATTTACCAAAAACAAACCTTGAAGATTGCGTTGATCTATCTAACACATTTCAACTCTGTATTTTGCTGTACCTACTTACGGCTCCCGTGCACTATTCTCGTAATAATAGTAAGCAGGCTTCCGAGACTTTGTTATTACACCTAGCAAGTATTCGCACTATTTCCGTGTACTCGACATAGAATATTGATACACCATCATGTAAAGATAATTATGTCCGCACTGCTGAATTTCGCGACAAGAACACGTATGACGCGACGCAAGCGCATCAAAGCGACTGACCGACTAGTGAGGGTCGCCCGTAAATAGGTCAAGTTTATGTTCAGCTACCCTCCGCCATTGTATTATCGCTTGCTTCGCATATACTTCGTAATATTTAGAACGTTCAATTTAAATACTCTTATTTTTGTATGAAAATTTGATGAACTAAAATATGATACATTTTTAAAAGTCGTAGAACAAAAGTTGTTGTTTATAATGTTCTTAACATAGTCCTAAGAGGTCCTAAGAGTGTGCTTTACAAATAACCCTGTATATATATACATATATATGTATATACATGTATATGTATATATTAATGGAAAAAACGCCTACTTTAAAAAAAATTATGTTCATATATTTGAATTATTGCTTATGAAAAATCTGATTTGCCCTTCCCTGGCCCAGAACCCGGGTACGGCCATGAAATAATTTCTGTAATGTTTGTTGCACAATCGAAACCGGTGATGATCCGGCAATCGATGGTGGCTCAGCCACCGGTGCCAGGACCATTATCAAAACGATATCGGAAAACATGGAACGCAAAATTATGGAACGGGGAACCGAATTATCCGGCTGTATATTCGGTTCGGTAAGCATTAAACCGAATATTATTCTGTATTCGGTTATTCGGTGAAACCACCTTTCGGCGCATCTCTAGTAATAACACCATAATCACATAAAAGCAATTCGGTGAAACCACCATTCGGCGCATCTCTAGTAATAACACCATAATCACAAAAGCAGTTGTATGGAAATGTACCTCGAGTTGGCCGCTCTTAACAATATTTTGAATTAGTAACAATTAAAATAAAATTAAAAAAAAACCGGCCAAGAGCGTGTCGGGCCACGCTCAGTGTAGGGTTCCGTAGTTTCCCGTCCGTCACAATAAGTGTACCCACTTATGAGTTGAAAATGATTTTAGTAAACCCCTATGCATTTTTAAATACCTATCCAACGATATATCACACGTTAGGGTTGAAATTAAAAAAAAAATCACTTCCCACTTTACATATAGGGGGGCTACCCTAATAAAACATTTTTTTCCAATTTTTATTTTACCACTTTGTCAGCGTAATTGATATACATATTGGTACCAAATTTCAGCTTTCTAGTGCTAACGGTCACAGAGATTAAGCGAGGACGGACAGACAGACAGACAGACGGACAGACAGACATGGCGAAACTATAAGGGTTCCTAGTTGACTACGGAACCCTAAAAACCAAACTTTAAAACAAAGAGAAAAATGACTTATAAAGTAACTAGCTTTTGCCCACGGCTTCGCCCGCATGCATAATATATATAGCCTATGTAACTCGGGAATAAAGCCGCCTTTTACCGGTGACAAAATTTTAGAAAAGATTTAAAGAAAATTTTGCAATCGGACCAGCCAGTACTGGTCCGATTGCAAATTTTTTTCAGAGATTACTTCCTACCAACAAAAATATAAAATAAAAAAACACATCATTTGTGTAGATAAGCAGCTCTGTGTAGTCTTTTATGCTACCATCTATTTTTACTCAATTAAATCTTTATGATGTATTTAATGACTTGTATAATATTTATGGATTTCAGATGCAAATGGTAGAAAATTTGAGAGATAAATATCGTAAAAGTTTCAAACAGTATGTAGATGATCTTGTGCGAGAACCTAGGGAAGTAAACGTCGAGAAGTCATTAGAGCAAGCTATATTGAGATTGGATAGCGATTTATCGAGCGAGGTTCTTGAGAGTTACAAACTGCACGGAAGAGTAAGTCAAAGAAGCCTATCTGTTGCTCTGTCCGGGGCGGTGGCGTGCGTGACGCACATCGACGGCCCGCATCTGTACGTAGCTAATGTGGGCGACTGCAACGCAGTGCTGGGTACTATGATAGATGATAACGAGTGGGTGGCCAAAAAAATAACCAAAGAGCACAATGCAGAAAACTTCGATGAACTAAAAAGAATTTGGAACGAGCATCCTGACAGTGAAAGGAAAACTGTGATAAGAAGGGACAGGCTGCTTGGCGAATTGGCACCGCTTCGCAGTATAGGAGACTACAGATATAAGTGGCCAAAAGAGCTTTTGAAAAACCTAGCCGCACCATTTTTCGGAGCTAAAGCTGTACCTGCTAATTATTACACTCCTCCATATCTGACATCGATGCCGGATATTTACTACCATCGACTCACTCCTAAAGATAGTTTTTTAATAATCGCTTCGGATGGTCTTTGGGATATGTTGAGTCCATTGCAAGCTGTGAAATTAGTTGGTGAGCATATGAAGGGAAAAGTTTTTTTTAATCCGCTAAGTTTACCGAAGAAGAATATACAACTGGGCGCGATTGATGAGCTTTTGTGTCATAGGAAAGAAAGTTTGAAGAGTAAGCCTAAGGACAAGAACGCTGCGACGCATCTGATCAGACACGCCATCGGCGGCACGGAGTACGGCGTGGACCACTCGCGGCTGGCTCACCTGCTGACGCTGGCGCCGGACGTTAGCCGCACGTTCCGGGACGACATAACTGTCACTATCGCCTATTTCGATCCTGAGTTTCTTAGACAATGTCCAACATAAACATAATATCCAATTCCTGTGCGTTCCTATTTTGGTTATATTTTATCGAGACTGCTCAGTAGCGTGATTGTTTCTGCCCCTGGACATTGAACAATTGTAAAATTAAATATTTAGAAAAAAAAAAACAAAAAAACAAGCGGCAGCGTCACGTCACGTCTCGTCAAGTCTCGTCACGTCACGTGCACTGCCTCTAGTGCCTTTACGCTATCGTGGCATCTCGGTGACACGTTAACCTTGTAGCAATGTTTTGCCTTTAAATTCAATGTTATTTTAGTGTTTTAATGTATTTGTGTATTCAATAATTGTTTTATCTTGCAACGTTATTATTGCCGTATAATTAAGTAATTTATTCACGTTCTACTTAGTATTAGTTTGTAATTCAATTAGTAAATAGTCAATAAAACGGTGCATTTATACAAAATGCTATTTTGTGAAGATTGGCCTTATAATATTCTCCACAACTAGTGATGGAACAATTCGATTACGGGCAAACTAGAGAATCTATCATAAAACATAATTTTATTTAGTTAGATCATAAAATAAAAAAGAAATGTCACGTTTGTTATTTTTTTTTTGTGAAATGAACATAGGAAGCAGGCACTTGATAGCAATTAGCAATTTAAAAAAAAAAAAAACTATTTTCTAAAATTTAATAAGAATTACGGGTTGTATCGAACTTGTCTCAAATTATTGTTATTGTATATGAACCAAAAATTATAACTTCTGTATATACTTTTATAATAACTACTAAAGAAGCAATACTCATCGCGTGTGATCGATAGTCACCAGATAATGATTAATGGTTTATAATATTGCAATATTTATGAGCAATGTATTTTAAATTATTAATTTATTATATGCAAATAAGAACCGAAACAGTAACTAGTATAAATTGAATTTAAATTCAATATCAGTAGTTTAACATATAAAAGATGTGAGTTATTTATACTTTTTAATTTTTATCTATACCTACTTTTGCTTTACTAAATTAGCGATATTTTTATGTCACACAAAAATTTAACTTATTAAGATATATTTTTATTTTGGAAATCTCTTCCTTTATGTAGAAATCTCACAATTTTTTTTGCAGAAACGACGAAATATCGTTGACCTATGGACCTAAATTTTGAATTTTAATAGTATTTATTTACCTATGAGGTTCCCTTGCCGTAATGTTGGCAATACGGAAAAACAGTGTTGTTATAGTTTTAGCAATGAAATTACTTAATATTAGGGAGATATTATTTTTTTTTTATGGTGGGAAAAATCACCCAATGACCTCCCCCGCTCTTGGGCGGAGCGGGAGACAGTGTCAGACTCTTACTGATTAAAAGCCCAACCCGATCCTTCTAGCCTCATACCTGCCCCTGATAACCCTGGCCCCAGTAGGCTTCGACCCGGCTGGGCCCCCCTGCTGTTGCTGACAACTCCTTGAGGCGCGCGGGAACAGGGCGTGCCGTCGACGACTTGGGCGTGGTCCGGACAGTTACCGGACGGCCGGACAGCGAGCTACCCATTGCTCACTGTCCGCAAGCCCGCGCCTACAGTGGCCGGAAATCGGGATCGGAATCCCAGCGGCGGCGGCGAGAACGCCGTTTCCTGATGCGGTCGGCCTCCTGCCACTCCTCCTCGTTCCGGACCATGGCATTAGAGAGATACTGATATTTCGTTACTTTTAACAATTGCCTTATAATTTTTTTTTGTTTTGTTCCTTTTGGAAACTGTAAAAACTATTTTTGGATAAAGCATACAACGTTGGGCTCCATTTCGATTGTCCTGCAATTCTTTCAAATACCGAAAACGCCACGCCACAATATCGTACCTCTCCATCGAACAACTTCCTTTTATACTTGCTTTTTTATAATAAAATCCCATTCCCCTCATTTATTCTCCATAAAGTGGTGCGATTACCGTTAAAATCGATTTAGTTTATTATTTCGTGCATAAATTTTGGTAGAGTAAGCAACCCTTTTCATTTTTCCCTTCTTTTTTCTGTAGAAAGACAGGGGAGCCAACATTACGGCAAATGAACCTCCACTGTAATGGTAGTCAGTTCGTAGAGAACTACCGACTGATTGCGTTTAGTGTGTCGGAAAAACTGCAAGTGAATTGTGTCGCAGGTCCAATGCTGTTTTGTAAACTGCAATTTTCCCTGTTCTGATCTTTATGACATAAAAGGAAATAAGATTGAATTAAATTCGCCAATGAAGGTAAAATCTCGTGACGTACCTACGCAGCATTCATTAGAGGAAACAATGTTGAGCTATGTTAGATTCAGCAACGTTTTTTGTCGAAAAACTTGTAGGTAATATAAAATAGAATGTTATAGTGTTGCTGGCAACATGCCAATGTTACATATTTATGGCAAAAGAATGCGTGTCCCAGAAATGTTGATTTATTACCCAATAATGTTCTCAATTAATAAGACGGGACATTCAGCTACATTATTTGTCTGTAAGGTTATTAGGAATATTCTATAATTTAATTTAATGCTGAAATAATTTATGCAATGATTTTTATGTTACATTTATTTTTAAATTTTGACACACATCAAACAAAGCTTACATTAGCTGCTAGTTTGGCGCCTTTAATGTTCATTTAGTTAGTTATTTTAATCTTCTATAATAATTGCTTATAAAAAAGTGATGTAGGTTATTTTATTTATTGACGTGATGAATTATTTGGAAATAAAGAGTTACTCGGATTCCATTTGTTTAATTACGAGAAAGGGTTCTCACCACAAAAAAAATGGAAAGAGGTTAGAAAGGAAATACTTTCAGATTTGTACTACGAGTGTCGCCGCTTGTCTCACACCCTTTAACTCCGCTACAGGCAATAAAACAATACGAAAGCGCATCACGCAACTAACAGACCACGCACATTTAGATCGCAAGTTTGCTATTGGTAGTTGAACTATGAGCATTGACCTACCTACTCTGTGTCACGCCTGCCCCGCCCACAAGGCCATTCTAACTTCTTTCATCTGTTCTGTGGTTCTCGCAACGACTGCGGCCGGGACCGTTGCTGGTCGATTGGTCATTGGTCACGATCTTGGCCGCTGAAGCTTTGACTAAGGGCTGAATCTGTGTAAAGCATTTTGGAGAGTGCGCAGGAATTACATGACTTATTCCACCACCTTATATCTACCATCGGACAAGCCGACGAATGGCGAGTATCTACCCTTACGTTGTTGAAACCACTACGGTCCGGACCAAGCGTTTCGCCTCCTCGTTTATACCACGTACATCGAGGGACTGGAACAATTTGCCTGCTGCGTTCTGACCGTCTGGTTATAATTTAGATATTTTTAAAGCAAGATTGAATAGGCTTTTAATACATTAGTGCGCCTCACCATCAACGATTGCATCACTGCTTACCATCAGGTGGGATCGCAGTCAAGCACTAGTTTATATAAATTAAAAAAAAAAGTGTACTCCCGAGACGGGCACCCGTCGCGTGATAAAACACGTGTGCACGTGCGTGTTGATGCTGACGGTCCCCATCGCGGAAACCAGGAAAACTGGTTATTACCGCCAGTTCAACTTTTGTTGTGCATGTAGTCGTGTCGATGTAAAACGCTACGCGGGACCGTGCGGGCGTCCGCTTTACGCAATTTCGGCCCTACAACAACAGTATCTACTCTTGTTTGATTTTGATTATTGTGACCAGTGACTAAGGTTTGCTCCCGGTACTGGTACCACCCACGGCAGTACCACCCATGTTTCCCAGAGCAATACCTAAGACTTTTTGTTCTTGGTTGCCCAGTATAGAATGCGCATGCTGTTTCGATGAACCTGCACTCTGATTGCGTAATTCAATCTATTGTCTTCCTGGTCATAGTTTGGTTGGGCCCAGTAGGTGGAGATACGATAATACAGCATCGGTACCACTTGGAGCATCCCAATGTGTTCCACATGTTCTAAATACTCACGAGTTGTTATGGTGAAGCTCAGGGTATTTTTTTAATATGATATAAACTAGTGCTTGATTGCGATCCCACCTGATGGTAAAGTTATGCAATCTCTGATGGTGAGGCGCACTAGTTTATGAGCCTATTCACTCTTGCCTTGAAGACACTCAAATTATAATTGGACGGGAAGACCGCAGTAGGCAAATTGTTCCAGTCCTTCGACGTACGCGGTATAAACGACGAGGCAAAACGCTTAGTCCGGACCCTAGAGGTCAAATATAAGAGAGCTTCTATTATCTGGATGATGAAGTCCCTATGGATCTGCATGTAATATGAAATTACCTGTGTTATTGTCATTTGCCTATAGGAATGCCGTATGGTTGTACTTCGTTTTGTATGGGATAATTTTCCCCCTTTAGGTACTCTACCTAGATACCTATATACTTAAGTAGTTTTTGCGATTAGAGACTTCCCGTTTATCAATTCTAATGGCAGTCGGCCTTAAGTCCGCCATATTGCTGCGGTATACCTGACATGTTGGCCTGTACAGGTGAGTTGTACAGATAAACCTGAGCGTGTATGTTGCACAACTGTGCAGGTTTCCATACAAGCTTACCTGACAGGTATAACTGTGCAGGCAAACCTGTCACGTATACCCTAGCGTGTATGGCCTACCTTTATATAATCATGAATCCACTAGCTTTTGCCTGCGGCTTTGTTCGTGTTAATTTTTATTAAAAAAAAAAAATATAGATACAATCCATAGCCAGTGGTCGGAATAGGTAGGTACAGGAAAATTACCTAAATTTCGAGGAAGTAACAGAGTTGACACTTCTTCTTTTCGTGCCGATACTCTCAAAGTATATTTTTTCTGGCCAATATTTGGCAACCTGTACAGCTCTATCGTTGGCCTCGCATAGATCCTAAAAACTGTAGGTGGTTATGCAGGATGGGCAGCATTGCAGGTGGCGCATGTCTTGTGAAGAGGCTCTACACTGGCACTGTGTTAGAGATGGGTCGAGGCTGGTCGAGGAAACATCATTTGGTCAGATTGTTTTTACAGTGGCCAACCTGAGTTCGCCGTCGGTTTAGAGATTTCCAAATTGGCCACTGTAGTCCGCGTCCAGGGGGAAGATATTCCGATGGGGTGATGAAAAGTAGAGGCGTTGAATGTTTCTGCAGAGTTGACCCTACCTTGTCTAAAATCTCAGAATCATAAACAATAATATAATAGTTTAAAACACTAAAAAACACGCTTTTAGCACGCACTAAATTTAATACCCATATTATGGTGCATTTCAAATAGCCAATCTGCCATCTTGGACGTCCGCCATATTGGATTTGAGTCACGTGACTATTTTTTTTCGTATTCTTGATAGCAAACCCTTTCATTTGATACCCATATCATGGGGGTGGATTTCAAACAGCCAGTCCGTCATCTTGGGGAGGCCGCCATATTGGATTTGTAACGACGTTTCTTAGCTAGTCATGTATTGTCATCAGAACTCAGAGCGTGTGCAAAATTTTATCCTAATCGAAGACCGGGAAGTGGGTCAAATTAAGATTCCAAGATTTTCTTACATAGGTACATAGTTAGTTACAAGTGAAGCTAATAAAAGCTTCTTAAAAACATGACGATTATATCCCGGGAATTATGAGATTGCAAATTAGTGACATAATTGCGTAACAAAGTTACTAAAAATAGAAAAAATAATCATCCAATTTTGTTTTTGGTATAACATTTCTACTAAAAAAAAAAATTCAGTACTCATACTCTGAAAGTAGGTCTGAAGTAGGGAATGCAAACCGGTTAACCCGAAAACCGAAAAACCGGTTTTTCGGCATATTTTTAATGATTAAAATAACCGGTTTTTTTTTTCAAGTAACCGGTTTTTTCGAGTTTTTTGACGTGACAACGTCTTATAAATTGGTTTGCCGGGTGACACTTCAAGAAACTGCGTTACGCTCCGCTCACGTTATGCGCTCACAATGAGAGCGAGTGAGAGGCACGCGTGCATGGTTAGCCCGCCTAAGAGCGAGAGAGACAGACATTTTCATCCTTCTTCCTACTATACGAATGAATATTCACATTAAAATTATTTTACCACTCAAAGTCGTTGTCACGTAAAACTTTCGCCCGTATACCGACTTTACAGGCAACCAATTTTTTTTATTACTTTCAAATGACACAATTTTTAAGCAAACATAGTTTTAAAACACTGTTGAGGCTTGATATCAGTCGTAGGTTTGTTTATAAATATGTATGTACCATAGTGATAGCTGCACCAATTGTACAGTTCTTCTGTTTACGATCATTAAAAATCCAGGCCGGCCACGTGTTGTGAGAACAGGCAGTGAATGTCAGGGTCAGAATTAAAATCTCAAAAGGACACCAAAATTATTATTCGCAGATGGAATACCCACCGTTGTTACTCATCATAACATCATCATCACCAAGGTTCATTTTCGTGAAAATGTGCTACTCTAATTTGAGCTAAAGAGTATCAAGATACTATCCTAAACGCCATAGCAAAGCCTCTTAAAGCCTCTCTCTTTTTGATAAAATACTAGGGGTTTTTCAGCAAGACTCAGCTTCCGGTCACAAGGCACGCACTACCCAGGTTTAATGCCTTGCAGCGAGTGTTTCGGACTTCATTAAGGCTGATGATTGACCTTTGGCTAGCCCAGACCTCAACCCGTGAGAGTCGTACCGGGCGGCGGTCGCTCTAGCGACACGCGGAGTTGCGATAGTCGTTGGTAGGATCCAGGAGTTGGGACTCGAGGTGGCGCTACACAAATCCGAGGCTATGTGCTTTCACGGCCCTCGGAACGCACCACCATCAGGTTCCCAACTAACGGTAGGAGGAGTTCACATCGGCGTCGGGTCGACGATGAAGTCCTGGGACTCGTCCTCGACAGCCGGTGGAATTTCGGGGAACATTTCCGACCTTTGGCTCCCAAACTCAACCCGACGGGGGCTGCACTCAAGCGGCTCCTGCCTAACTGGGGGTCCAGATGCCTCCTGCCAGAGGCTCTACGCGGAGATCGTTCAGTCCATGGCCCTCTACGGGGCGCCGGTGTGGGCGCCGTCGCTGCAAATGCGACCGGCGGCCATGCTGAACGCCTGCCAGAGGGGCATGGCAAAACGTAAGGTGCGGGGATACCGCACAGTTTCCCGCGAAGCGGCGAGCCTTCTTGCTGGCCTACCACCGTGGGATCTGGAGGCAACAGTCCTTGCACACATACACGATATGCGCGTGGAGATACAACGTCGGGGTGAAAGTCCGCTGCCGCGACAGGTCACGGCATGGCGGACAGAGCTCCGGCAGGATCACACGGTGAAATGGCGTCAGTGACTATCGCAACCCAGTGCTGGGCACGCCACAATTACGGCGGTAAGTCCCCTCTTTGAGGCGTGGCTGGAAAGATCTCACGGCGTCCCTACCTTCCGCATGACGCAGGTCCTCACCGGACATGGCACGTTCGGGAGGTACCTGTTCCGGATTAAAGCAGAAGTGACGCCCGGGTGTCGCCATTGTGCCGAATGCCCGGAGGACACGGTGGAGCACATCTACACTAATACTAATACTCGTATAATAAAGAGGTAAAGTTTTTTTTTGTTTTTGTTTTTTGGTTTGTAGGACGTAAACTCTGGAAGTACTGGTCCGATTGCTAAAATTTTTTCACTGATAGAAACCTGCTTTGTTTCTGAGTGACATAGGTTATATATATTTTATGTACGCAGGCGAAGCTGCGGGCAAAAGCTAGTGGTGGATATTTTGAGTAGAAGTATATATTAACTTCTAGCTAGTATATGCAAACATCATTCTGAGACATTCGTTTTTATGAAGTTGAGATATTTTTTTTTATTTTAACAGGATTTATATTAGGTATACAATATATTTTTTATTAGATAAGTTCCAAGATAAGTTTAAAAATATTTATTAAGAATTTCACAAGCAAACAAAAATTAAAATTTTCACTTAAAAATAAATTAAAAAAAAAACAAATTTAAAACCGGTTACCCGGTTAACCGGTTTTTTTTTTAGAAAAACCGAAAAAAAAACCGGTTTGTAATTTTGGCGGTTTTTGCATTCCCTAGTCTGAAGCAAAGTCTGAAGTTGTCTGAGGAGCAGGTTGATTGAAAGTAATACTTTTCAGACCTAGGGAGTTTTACTTTCAACTGACAGCTGCCAAATTATTAAAAAAAAAATAGTTCTATCTTCACATAATCTTGGAGTAGTGAATTTTGTTTGTTTGATGAACTTATAAATATAATGCTTATATTTCTCTAATACTCGTATATGATTTGATCGACCAAATTGTCTTTTAATAACCTCACAGATGGTGTAAAAAGTAGAGTATGCAACACGGGGATAAAGCTGTCTTTGTCTTGGGCGGCTTGAATTCCTCACTTCACTCAGGTTTCTTTAATAACTCACTCGCAATGCTCGGGAGTTAATTATATAAATCCCTCACTAGCGTTCGGGATTAAAATCAGCAGCCTTCGTTTCGTTCGGAATTAAACATGCCGCCCGCGACTTAAAGCCACTGCTTTATCCCCTAGTCACATAATCTACTATTATAGAGCACATGGTGTAATAAAAAAAATTGAAACTACAGCATCTTATACAATTTTCCATTCGCTCGAACCAGTTATTAAAACACTTATTCCACTCCAGAGTCAGTATGTCCAAAATCGCCGACTTGAAAGCGTCGACTGCTTCTTCACTGAACTGGAACCTTGCCCACGAAGAGTTTTCTTAATTTTAGGAAATGTAAAGAAATTGTTAGGGCTTAGGTCAGGACTGTATGGGTGGTGGTCAAGAATTTCTACGTTTTCCTGCTTCAAATAATCAATTGCTTTACCAGCGGTATGTGAGCTTGCGTTGTCATGGTGTAGGATGAAGCGTCGCTTTGGGTTAGATTTCCGAACTTCGGCGATGACTTGTGGCAAACAAATTGTGGTATACCACTCTGCATTAACCGTTCTACGATCTTCAAGCGCAATTGTTGCAACGTGACCGGTTTTCGCCACGAACGTAGCCACCATCTTCTTCGAAGTGCTTCGAGAGCGAACAACTTTAGTCAGCTTTCTCTCATCTCGGAAGACCCAGGTTGTGGATTGCTCTTTGAAATCAGGGTCGTAGGCATAAATCAATATTTTTTTATATAGCCCATATAAAATAATTTTTTTTTATATAGCCTCTTTTTATTATGTAAATGGAAGAACACTGTAGACTCCACGAATTCTTAGATTACTTCATATTTTGACTCACTTTTTTTAAATGATTATTTTTATTGTGCTTTTGAGTACATTATAGACCGGTTTACACTGTTCTTAAATAATACCTTTTATTACTGTTATATGGAAATATTGTAAGTACAACCATTTTTTTAAAAAGAGTAACCATGGAGTTTCTTGCCGGTTCTTCTCCATAGGAAACGACCAATTTCGAACCGTGCACTAGCTTCTGACGTTTTATAAGTGCCCATGTAGGCCTATGTGAAATAAAAAACTTTTGACTTTGACTTTTGACTTTGAATCCAAGATTCGTCACCACTGATAATGTCGTAGACGTGATTTGACTCTCCTCGCTTAAACCTTTGGAAAGTTTTCTTACACCATCTGACGCAGGCCGCCTTATGGTCATCGGAAAGCAAATGCGGAATCCATCAGCAAACTAGCTTTCTCACACCAAGCTCCTCATGCAAGATCTTTTGAATGGTTGTCCCTGAGATGCCTATTAACGCCTGTATCTCTCGATTTGACACATGACGATCTTCGAGTATCAGTTGTCTCACAGCAACGATGTTTTCTTCAGTAAAGGCGGATTTTGGACGTCCTTCACGAGATTTGCCACTAAGACTAGTATTTCCACGCTGGAATTCTAAATACCAGCGTCCGACAGTCCGTAGACAAGGAGCTTCATCACAAAATACAGATCTTAATTCCTCGAAACATTGAATCCGAGTGAGGCCTCTCCGAAAGTTGTAAAAAATTATAGCACGTACGTTTTCCTTAGAGATTCATTTTTGTACGCGACTTGATACATTCAAAACAACGCTGTGACTAAATAGATGCATCAATCCAATTAGGATTGATGCATCTATTTAGTCACAGCGTTGTTTTTGCCAATTTCAATTGTTTTTGCCATTCTAAATTCAGACTTTGAAAATTGAGCAATTCTAAATTCAAAATTTAAACGACAGAACTGAAAAGACATGCCTAGTACCTATATGAGTATAAAAATTTCTCATTTACCATGTCGTCGTGACCGTGAAGGCTCCCGTGTTTTTCTCCGACCATCGTGAAATTTTGCTGCATACCTACAGTACTCTTCAGTTCCCAGAGTTAATAACATGTTTTCCTTAGTTTTATTTATTGTTATATAAAGCTGAAATAAATAAAAATCGCACAAAACGAACGTATCATCCTTGCCTCGCACCGGTGTAAAACCACCCCTAGAGATGGGTTTGCTACCCAACCAGCGGCAGCTAGTCGTAGAAGTCCGTAGGGTATACGAGTTCCTTGGCTGTAGATACTTAAAATTAAGTTTTTCTTTGTAAGTATTATCGTCATTGATTTCTTTTACATCTGTGGAGTTTTGCTACATAACTTAATTTGACAATTACAACCTATGTACATACGTATGATTCTTGGGACACAACTTCATTTTCTTCATTATCTAGTTTGTCGTAAAGATTCATGTCATCTGTGTGTATAAGCATTAATCATCATTTTTAAAGACGTACAGAAAATAAGAAACAGAGTAGGTCCGAAGAAGCTTCCCTGAGAAATTCCGTAATCGACTGCAAGCAAGCAATACCTCCTATCTGACTCCGGGTGGATTTTAAAGGGGAAAAATAAAACTTAATAAAAACCTTATTCCGAGGTATAATGAGATACTGAAAATCCAAGTTTTCTTTTTTTATGTATAGTATTGATTAATAAAGTTTTTTTGTTTTTATTTTGAGTCTAAGTGTAGTTTATGGTAGATACGAGTTATTGGTATGGAAAATCTGATGCAAATATTGCAGATAGAATTTATTGGTATTAAAGTTCTAAATAAAAACAAGTAATTTAATGAATCATTTAATGAAAATAATCTTATAATTCTTCATAATTATGGTAATTATTTGTAATCACATTATTTTCAATCTAATAGAAAGTAGGTACTTATAAAAAAAACAGTCTTCTCTTAGTAATAAACACCTAGTCAGTCTCGTAATTAACAATCAGCATTCAGTTTAAAACTAATTTTACACTTTTCAATTCTTGCAGGTGTGCAAATTTTGTACCAGTGATAGGGAGCTTATTCCGATGAAGTTGTTTATATTGTGTTACGATGGGAATTTTGGTAACTCGCTGAGGCAAACATTGCCAATCATCAGAATGACTGGTTTTGTACTGTATATGTCCCTCTGGAACATACATCAATGCTTTTATATCCGTCACCTTTGGGTCCCCTGGTTTTCTCCCTGGTCTGATAGAATTATAACGCCAAGTTGACGTGTCTGTGTAGATTTTAATAAAATCATAATCAATCATTGTAGTCTCGTAAGGATAAGGTTTTTGTCTAGCCTCCAAAGTTGCAGATAGATAGTCACTGGGCAAATGGATCAAACGGTTTTTCAACTTCCGTTCTATCGCGCTATGGACAGAATCTCCCTCCATTTGAGTGCGGCCGACCTCCAAATATTTTTGAATTATAGTTACATTATGTTGCATCGAGAAATTGAGTACCTAGCGCATTACTCAAAACATTATTTCGATTCTGTCCAGTACATCCATCACTGTATACAATTATCGGGAGACGTTTAGGGATGCAATATTTTACTAAGTAGTCCGTCAATAATGAAGCGTAAGTTGAAGCTGTAAGGTCTGCATCCACCTCTGTGAACCAGTAACACATTACATGATGCGTAGTCAGATCATAAACCGAATAGTTGTGCAATGCCAGCTTCGTTTTATAATACACCTCACTTGCTGTAACAAAAGGGCATACTTTGACAGCTTGAAGATCTACTGTGAGTACTATACACTTTCCCTAGTGAGGGAAAGTGTATATATATAGTGGATAATGCGAGAGCTGAAAAAGCTAGAGACAAGCTGAAGGCTAGTGAGCCTTCAGCTTGTCTAGCCTGATAATCAAATTCTGTTACATTGCCTGTCTTGAAACCTTCGCATGTGTCGCACATATCTTTTTTTAATTGATGTATGGCCAAATTCTTCTCTTTAAACATGCTATTAAAAATTTTCATTGAGTATGGAACGGCATCACGAGTTTCACAGAAGCTTTTATAGATTTTGTAGAGATTTGCTATAGAATGGTAAATTGGTTCCAGAAATTTTTTATTTGTGTTTTTTATCGGTTATAATGCGATGACATTTTTGGCAACGAGTCGAAAAATTCATGTAACACAGCTAATCTTTCAATCCTTAAGGTATCAACAGATCTCACTCTAGATAAATCAGCACTATCCTGAGATTTATGCATCCCGTACTGGCTAGACCTAACCCAGGAACGTACTGAAAATGGCCCGATGCTTAGGGTGTTTAAAAACATCTTTTTACATACCTTTTTAACGCTACTGGTCCCACTAGAATCCGTCACAGTCAAGCTATACTCAAAAGAACCCTTACGTCTGGAATCATTTTGAACAGTACATTTCTTTTTGTTCTTACATACCACATGGCTAGCTACAAATATCTTCCGTTGATCCCAGTTCATCTCATTCCAGAATTTATTAAAAATGTGAGTTCTATCTTCTTCCAATATGTCTGCACACTCTCTTACGCTGCTTTTTTTATAAAACTCCGATTCACAACGGCCTGCCATTACCCTTCCCGTCCGATGTTTATTTTGCTTCATTTTTTGTCCCCTTGGACGCGAGTAACCCAAGTATGGTTTACCTTCCATACGCAAATGCTTATTCAAGTTCTTCTTCCACAACTTCTTATCTGCCTTACGTCTTCGACGAATACCACTGCTCATATCTCTATAAAAAATTTCGTCCTGGTTAGAAGTACTTGGTGCGGAATCATGATTCGATTCATTTTGACATTCTTCAGTTTCCACTGATTCAATGTCTGAATCAGAATGTTCAGTTTCGGATGTATCCAAAGATAGAGTTACAGATAATGTGGTTGCACTGCAAGTTGATCTACTGCTGCAGCGACTTAGATTTAAAGATGCAGGAACTTCTAATACCTCATTTGGTGAACTCGGGGTATCCAACGATGCAGGAACTTGCAACGACATGCTAGAAGTTGTAAATTCCATTACCTCGTTTGGTGGAGATCTGGTATCCGGTGGGTCATTTTTATCACAAAGACAAAGATTTATTAATTTAAGCGTTCGTTCACTCGGCATGTTTACCTACAAAACAATACAAATCGTGTTAGTAAGACGCGTAAATGTAAAGAGTTAGTGACAATAACTTCTTTCTGATCAGTCAAACAAGTAGTAGCGACATAACAACAAAAAATCTTGAGATGGAAATACCTCTTAACTATCACTCGAATCTTACAACTTATTTTCTCAAGGCAAAGACCGACATTTTTTTTTTTTTTATAACATAAGTTAATAATAACCTTTGTCATCAATTATAACATTCAATTACTACTATTAATATTAAAAAACAAGTGTAATACTTACTTTTTGTCTGGACGAACAGGTGCCGACCGGTTCTCAATACGAAAAGAACTGTCAAATTGCGAGATAGGAGAAATTTCTACCACGTTTATTTGCGCGCGAGTTAGTAGCTATTTCTATGCGATTTTTCGTGACTAGTGGCTTTAGATACTTACGAGTTTTTGTCACGCGAAAGATCTCCACATTTCACAACAGATGGCATTAAAAACAATTTTTAAACAAAAATGTCAGATAGGAGGTATTGCTTGCTTGCAGTCGAGTATGTAATGGGGAGATGACTAAAAACCCAATCGCCAAGTCATACAGGAATCTCTTACTAAGGTGGCTTGTCAAACATTAGAGCAGTAAACCCTTTGATCCCCATTCTTTTAAGCTAGAGTTGGAGTTTGGGGGTTATGACCATGTCGAATGTCTTTAACAAATCAAGAAATATTGACAGCATAGTATTGTATGTATGACATGTGTTCGTATCTATTGTCGTGTGCTTCGTTAGTCTCATGGTAGCAGGCGCGACTGCTGAGCGAGAGGTCCTGGGTTCGATTCCCGGGTCGTATAAAGAGTGCTATTGTTTTTTCCATTAGGAATTACTCTGTAGCAGCTCGAGGTTTTGAATTTGGTTATGTGACACCCTCGTGCGTTGAATAGCATGCAAAGCAGTTGCTCCTGTACTTGATCTGCCTTTGGTCATGACGGATTGCCGGACTATGAGAGTAAAGGAACAGAGAGTGCACTTGAGTTTGCGCACTCGCTTCTACACCATAATATCTCCTGCCTACCTACTTGGTCAGTTGAGTTTGGCCACCGTGATCGAAATTTGGTCAAGAGGATATATAGGTCCATCAGACAAACTGGAATAAATTTATATTTAAAAGTTAGTGAGTTAATTAGTCTCTACCTAGTATTCGTAGATCAGTGAGGAAAATAGAGGTAATTAGGCGGAAAGATTATAAGATTAAAATTAAACAACAATGCAAATTTCAATTCGTTTATTATTAATCATCATTATTATTAAAAGTGAATATTATCATAATATCTATGAAAGTAGGCGAATAATAAATTACTATTTACATAGAAAGAGAATAAGTAGGTATTACCAGTTATACATAAATAGGTATGGTTACAAATCGGTAGTTGACGACTCTACTGCTGAATTTCAGCTTACATTCTTTAGCTAATTGTTTAATAGTAGCATAGACCATGTGATAACTTTATGTAGGTATCAGTTTCTTAGGCGCTTACTTTAGGCTTCCGTTGCGCATAGCGTCGGCATCCATCGCACATATACACTGAGTTAACGCGACTTCAACCACCGCTAACTAGGTGTGATGACAAAGGCGCCTCAAGTCATTAGATATTTATAATTCAGTCAGCTCGTCGCCATTACGAAATTACATGGAAATAATTAGAAGCCTGCTATATTAAGGATAATCTAGGTTTAGATACATTTGAACAAATAACTTGTGAAAAGATACATCGAAATTAAGAGATCCTACACATCAAGTTGTTATGTTAGGTTAGTTAGTTAAAGAATTTATGAACAGTTTTTAAACCCGAAAATATACTTAGGTACTTCTGATGGACTTCCCCTATTAAAATAAAGAAACGAGGTACAAATATAAACGTGTTATATGTTTTAAATACTCTATAAAAACAATAAATGAGGTCTTTTGGGTACAAAAATGTGTACCTAAGCTCCTCTGTGATAGAATAGTGTTCTAAAATGCCTAGGTACTTTTATTTAATTATTTCTCTCTTTAACCAGGCACAAGTAATTCCAATTAGGCGCCTTCGTTACAAAAATAAATAATAGGTAAATAGGTAGGTACCTAGGTCCTAATTTTTGTGGATAAAAAAAATAAACAAAAAAAACATTATTTACGGATCGACTGAAGAAAGTACCTAATAAAATTTTTAAAAGATTTGTTAAACATTTCTAATTAAGTGACTTATCATCCATGCTCGATCTAAATGTTATTAGGATTGGCCAGGTGTTCGCATAACATTAATTTTATTATCATTGTCATCTTAGTTACTTCATATTCTCCAATGTTTTGTAAACCTTAGTTCTTATATATGCCTAGCGCCTAGTTCAATCTAGTTCGAGCAAGGCGTATACCTACCTGTTCCCCAAAAAGTACAGAAGATTGAAATTTTCAAGCAGTAAAACAGTTACAAATTTTAATGCATTTGGAGCAGAATATAGCTACTGAAAAATACTAGTTCTATATAATTAATTATTATTTCATAGTAATGTATGATTATTTAATATATGATTATTTAAATTTCAGCGTACCTTTAAGATAAGATCTGATTTTATAGCCAAAGTTAGTCAAGAGTTTAGACGAGGTGGTACCTATAGAGACTTGTTTTAAGTTGTGAGCTGCACAGGGTATTGTTCATTGAAGAAATGATAAGAAATCATTCTGTCCGTCATTGTCATGCTACCAGCTGCTATGTGAATAGCCATACCACAGAAGATGAATGTACCTACACTAACAAATAGTAGAAACTGAACATAAGATCGCTTAAAATAAGACAACAGGAAAAGTAAGGCAGTTAGTTATAGAAATGATTTTAAATCAAAGGCAAAGTTGATATTAAGATTAAGTTTTGAAGAAAAAGAAATATAAATAAGAAGTGAAAGAAGTTATAGAGTAAGAAGCGCTGTAGGTATAAGATACATTTTCAACAGTCCAACATGAGATCCGCTACTTAACCTATACGAAATGCACAGCCCGCGACAATATCCCTACACTAGTTCGTTTGAAAAACGCATCTTAACGTCTACAAACACTGTTGAAAGACACAAATTGACACGTGATCCAAAACTACCAATATCAACTTACCTAATGTTTCAGAACTTTAAACGGACAACGCCATCGCAATAAATAGCTGAGAGGTTACGAAATGCGAAAGTTCACACCTTAATATAGAATCCATTACATGTATCATAAGAAGTTTAGTTTACTTTATAAGCAAAGGATAACAATTAAGTTCGTATAAAGCTGCAGGTAAGTTAGTTTCTTACATAATAAATAGACTTAACAACTACGTTATGTTGAGAATCGCTAAACGGAAATATCCAAAAGGCCTCCAAAAAATATTTATAATTATGTGAAAGAGGATGGAGAGAGAGATGTAGGTAGCCCTGTCTCAGGGCGTAAGTTGTATAGATATAGGTAGAAACTATATATTTGGCAATGATTATACAAGTAAAGATTAGTGCTCTCCAAGAAAAGTGATAAACGTGCCGCCAAGACGACGCGCGGTCGACTGAAATGTTACAATTGTGCTATTATCTCAAAGTTAAAATGTAATACACAAACTACATCATCTACTACTGCTCTAACACATGGATAACTTGTTATAAACATAGACACAATGAATTAAATAGATTTATATGTCATCATAATAAAACTCGCCGAAAGAACTGCGCTTTATCAACGCATCGCGCTCATCTCAACAATCATCATATTTAACGTTACTTACACTATTGTAAATCTTTTTATTACAATTTCACACAATTCATCTTCATTATCGAAATTGTTTTTTTTATTTCTAACGAATCGCATTTTCCAATTTTCTACGTATTTTAAATAAATCAACGCCTAATCCTTAAGTTTTAGTATTTAATTTACGATTTTCGTAGGTGTATCTCGTCTTCAATGTATTTTCCAAAAAATTGTAGACGAGCAGTTTTAATATTTGATAAAAAACAGCACAATTCGTTTTAGGTACCTATGGCTTTGCCACATCTGCACTCAATTTTTATGAGAGTGGGTATTTTATATTATAAATATGGGGCAATAAAAACCCAAAACGCCTGTACGCCAAAAATTTCATATTGTCTTAAAATGCAAATTTAACGTTAATGGGGCGCAACACTTAAAAAACTAACAATTTATCAACAACAACAGTAAAGTGATAACGTTATGTCTTCACAAAACGCATGAAAATACCAAAGTTGTTAGTATAATGCCAGCAGGGTGCGCTGTGCGATCCCAGGGAGGCGGCGCGATAGCGGTGTGTCGCGTGTCGCTGTGCTGACACTACCTATAATTATGCATTTCTCATTGTAAGTTTACTTGATGACGTTAAGATTAGGCGATTGTTTTAACAAATGGTGTATAATCGCTTTTTTTAGTGTACCAACGACTAGTAATATAACCGTCTGTGTTTTCTCAGGTCATTCTCTCGCACGGATTTAACTTTGTTTTAGGATAGCTGGAGCTCATTCTAACAATTTCAATTAAATAACTATTTCGTTAATGTCGTTGGTTGTTGCAAGCCTATTAGTTGAGAATTTTATTTAAATTCATCATTTACTTCAGAAAAAGCATTATTTAATTTGCCAACACGAAGCGGACGGCGAGGAAATGTTACTTTGTTCCACGGTAACAATGAATGCATTTCACAATTCGCCAATATTTGTGTAGTTATGGATAAAACCATTGTCAGAAATAATAAAATGATGTAAAAAGTATCAACTGCAAATAAATTCATATATACAACCATACGATTGTAAACATGAGAATCTGGATCGCAGGTACTAAGCATTTCTTCCAAAAGCACTGATAGGTATTATTGTCTTAGATGGTAATCGTTCCGAGTTATAAGTACCTATGTATCTACCTATTAGGCTCTTCATGTGCGATTGACTTTAGTTGGAAAAGTGTCAGGCACATCTCCACTTCGGACACCACATTACCTATGTTGTCACATTTGGGAGACTTCTACATTAGGTACCTACCTATCTATATCACAAATGTTAATATGCGTAAGTCCCTATCGCTCAGCAAGTAGGTACCAGGGGGAACCTACAATGGCGAGACGCATCCATTGTTGGGTTTTTCTGAACTTTTAAGTTTACAAATAGGCTGAATCCAAAATGATCCATATTTTTGTCCAAACACAGTAGAAAAATATTTTTGGATTCTAAACTTTTATTAAAATGGTTTTTAGGTAACTAGATTAAACATAAGTAGCTCGGAAATGTTGAAATTCACAAATTAGGTACACAAAATGCTTACTAACCTTTTACAGGCAAGTTATTTTTAAATATTATTAATCATTTTATTAATCATTATGATCATTATATGAAGCTTCCAGGCCTGGTGCTCATATTGGCAAATATTACATAAAACAATATTGATTAATATCCATCCGTCGCTTATGCTACAAATTACAAAAATATTTATAAATTTTATGAATTATTCAATTTTTAAGAACTGTTTTAGTTGATACAGGTGTTGCAACGTCCAATAATTCTAAGGACCAATAAATTTTAACAAACAGTAGGTAAGTAACCACTTTTTGACGATAATTGAAACAATACACAGCGAAAAGATTGGTCACTTAGATCATCATAAGACAAAATCGAAATAAATAATTACTATATCTAAATTAAGATAAATACGAAATGAATACACAAGTCACAAAACCAACACAAACGGCGGAATGATATTAGCTTATGTAGAAGTAAATGTGAATTCCGGCGAGAGTATGACCGTCGATTAATCGCCCCCAAGTGAGAGGGCCTGCACGATGCGGGGGTCGGCCTTGCTGCCCTCACGGAACTCCTCCAGTGTCAGGCGGTCATCGTGGTTCTTGTCCATCTGGTCGAAGATCTTGTCGACGCGCTTCTGAGGGGTGTTGTCATCCTCAGGCTGAGGGGTCTGGCCCTGAAGGTAAAAAAAGTTAAGTATGAGTTACGAAATTACAGATCTAGGTACCTAAAAACGTATATAGGCAGGATATACCGACGTTTATTACATTTAAGAAACATTGAAGTAAAGCAGCACATGTGTTATAACTTCTAAAGCCCTTATTTTAATAATATAACGCTAGCGCCAAAGAAATGGTAAATGTTTGTAATTAGTTATGGGCACACCCAACCATGAACCATTTCAAAAGCTTCATCAGGGTTTGCAAATACATTCTAAAGAGCTAATGAAGCTCAATTGAATCGTTGCCTCTACGGTATGGAACGCGCCACTCCGCTACGGTATTGCATATTAAACACAAACAAAAACAAACAGGGAAATCTGCCATGAAAATAAATCAATTATGTACCTATACAAAAATAACTTATATTTAAAACGTTGTATTGAAAGGACGCACTACAGTCCGTGAACGCAATCATTTGGAAAGTTATAACTCCAAACATTTCTTAATTAAAAGATCCATTCTACTTTCGCAATTTACTAAATCTTTTCAACTTAAGACTTTTCCGCTATTAGCTCGCATAAAAACTTTTCTCTTAAATAAAATGTAGAAGGTAAAGACATTTTTGAAGTGTCTTTCCGCTGTTAATCGAAAGTGAATCAATCAGGATAATATTTTTATTGTGACAACATTACTGGGAGATTTTTAAGGAAAGACCAGGTGCTACGAGGTAATGTTTTCGATGCTTGCTGTCAAATAGATAGTAATGAATACAAAAGAGGACGCTAGGCTGAATAAGGAAGCTAAAGAAAACGAGAGCAAAGTAATTAAGGTTATTTAGGGTCGTTTATACGTACCACCATCTGATAGATCGCGTCGACTATGTTGTACATTTCATCCCGGGTGATGTAACCGTCGTTGTCCACGTCGTAGAGCCGGAAGGCCCCTGAAATTTATAACATCAATATTACATTTTTACTACACAGGATAGTATAGTTGAAAAAAATCTTTAACTAATTGGATTGGAAATATTATGTGTTATAATTCACGTTCAGATATTGTAATATCTGCTTAATTCTCAGTTCAGTTAACTGGATATTTCGAGGGAATGCATTATGTCGTTCGCATAAGAGTTACATATTATGTATTAAATTAACATTCCAACAATCTTATTTTATATAAAAAAGTAGCCATATCAATGAAAAGAGAATTTGATTTAGAAAATGCTATTCATTAAAGTAACAGACGAGGGGTGTATTTTAGGTCTACTAAAAATATACTGAAAATTCTTAAAAATACGTACAGTGTAGCTTTTCGTCGAGATTTCCCCGTGACGTCACCGATAGAGCGCGTATGAACTCCTCGAATTCGATGGAGCCATCCTGAAATGAAGCAGATAAATCATTACATCACACAATTAAGTATAATATGTATTATCTATACATACAACGTAATTTTTAGTTTATGCGAGATCAAAATATAAATAAAAAGGTCACAAGTTGAACACCACCGACACTAAGTACAACACAGGTTACGGTAGGTCATAGCGGGCATTAGGAGCCAGCAAACAACTGGGTGCAAATGCAAAATAACCCCTTAGTCGCCTGGATGGCTCGGTGACTATGTATTTTTGCTGGTATAACAAGCTTATAACTTTGTGATTTTTCATGATACAGTTATGAAATTTTGTACATAGATTCTATGCATAAAAATACAGAACACGTGTTTCGGGTTTCGTATATACTAAAACTAATGTTGTATGTATAGCGTTATGGTGCTGGTGGCACAGATTTGAATAATGGTGAAAAAATAGGCTCGCATTGTGTGGGACTTCATTGTTATAAAATAAATTACATGGTGAAACAGGCGTCGTGTCTATTATAGGCCGCTGCTAAAACTTTGCCGGGAAGACAGGTGCTATGATCAAGTCCCATACCTACCAGAGGAGCTCGTTCCTTTTAGCAAGTAGTCCTACTAATCCATCATGAAAACTTCTTCTTCCTGCCCTTATCCCATATTACTTGGGGTCGGCGCAACACGTTATTTTCTTCCATTCTGTCCTGTCACCCGTCACACTATCACTAACTCTCTTTTCTTTTCATCCATCAATCTTTTCTTTGGCCTCTTTCTCCCTCACCATCTATCTACGAGTAGCAGTATCTTTTTAATTACTTATCTATATTTAAAACATTCTTCTGTACGTGTGTTTATCACCTAACTCCTACTATATTACATACATATATATTTAATATAATGTATACGTTCTAGGTATATACACATTTATTTATATAAAGTAAAAGAAAATATAAGAAAAAAAGGGGTTTAATGTTATTATTACTCTTGCAATACCATATGTACCACAATTTGATATAGAATTGTGCGCCATAAAAAGAGCCCATATTTTGCCCAATGTCTTTTTTCTCTAAACCAAATAATTTCCACATTAGTCGAAGTTTCTCGAGCGAGATCTATTTCAAACTGTCTATCGTCATATGAATATTAAATATTATGGTCAAGCAAGAGTTACCTAATATTAATTAAGGGCCGCATATTCTAATTTTAATAATGTGGAAAGTAGGTTATCGATATTTTTGTGTCAATCTACATTTTAAAAAGGTGCTTTTAAATTATATTTTTATGAATCAAATGATTTAAATAGCGTGTCATTTCCGAACAGGTTTTCAAGTTTACAAAAAAATTTATTGACATAAAAAACACAGGTAACATTTATGATTGTGCATGCCGAGAAAAATATGTACTGTAATTTTTGACGTAATAAATCATTTGAAACCCTGTGGACTCTTGTCTTTCAGTTGCTAAAAGTTTCATTTTTTTTTCAATATTTATTTTTGTTGTAATAGAATTTTAAGTGTTTTATAAAAAAGTTTCTTTGGCATGATTAAGTGGTATGGGTGGATACCCAATTTGCACTATCTAACTCAAGTTGTTAGAATAATGCTTACTCACTTATTTTACTAAATAGTATGTTTCTACGTCATAAGACGCTTTAGTCATCGGTACAGTAACGCAACCCTACCGCCAAAATGACCACATTTTACCGAAAAGAACAGGAGGAGGCGGGCGAGGAGGGAGGAAGAGGTATGAAACTATATTACCATCTACCGAGCATAGAGAAATTCTTAATAAAAAAAACTAATAAGGTCACCCAGATGATAATATTGGGCTATAAATTACTATTTTATAAATTAATTTATTATTTTAATTTTATTCTTAAGTTATAATTTGATTTGACATTTTTCAAAATTAATTTTGTATGCATAATTATAATAGCTGTGCTATTTGAATTAATTTGTAATTTCATTTTGCATAGTTCCATAATAATTATTGTAAATTTTTGCCTGCCTATGTTCAGGCAGAATGTACATTGGCTCGCTCTTATTTTATCCACCAGTATTTTAATGTAACCTACATTCGCTGCAAACAAATTATTTGATTGATATATTGATTGACCAAACAACAGAAAATCATTATTCCGTTTCAGATTTTGCATGTTATAGTTAGAAACCCCATAAAGTTTTTTTTTGTTGAAAGCAATACAACATTTAAGTTTATAGAAAATAAATGTGTCCACTTACATTGTTTTCGTCGAACACCCGGAACACTAATGACGCAAACTTACTGGGGTCACCTTGCGGAAAGAACTGTTTGTAGATCTTAATGAACCCCTGTAAATAGGAAATGAAAACGTTATTATTCAAAGATTGTGAATAACTTTTCATTCAATGGTATGAACTGATAAAAAAATTAGAGAAATAGTTTGAATTTTGAAGACATAAATGAATGCCAATTGCAAGCAACTGAATAGAATAGAATAAACTTTATTGTACACCAAAAAGTAACACCACTTATACATAAACTTAAATTAATGGGTACAATGGCGGTCTTATCGTTGACAGCGATATCTTCCAGACAACCTTAGGATGGATAAGAACTTAAAATAATACGGGGGGTAGTCTGTGGAGTACTGCTAACAAATTGATCAAACTCTATATAAAACACAATACATAACTATAAATGTATATATACATACATATTAAAATATGTTACACTATTTCATTAAAAAAGGAAAGAATGACAGAATAAAGTTGAGTTGGTGGAGGAAATTAAATTACTTAGAATCAGGGTAGTGTTAGAGAGAAAGGAAATGGTTTTTAACTGAAATGAGTATGCTATCCCTCTTGGATATAGGTATGATGTTACGCAAATGGGTATAGAGAAAATTTACGTACTCATTACGTTATGTAAGGATATCTGAAAGTTGAAGAATAGGAAACATGTGTCTACTCGTACAAGAGTACAAACATATTAAAAAGATTACGACTGTAGGAAGTGGTGACAATTTTTTTAAAACTAGATAGGTATATAAGGAAGAAGTTATAGCAACTCACAAGCGTCATGTGTGGTAGTAAAATTAAAGGACATTTGTACAAAACAGCGATTAAAGTTGCTGTCCTGTATGGATCCGAATGCTAAAATGGACACAATCGAAATGTGCATGCTTCACAAGTCAGCGGGAGTCACACATGATAAACTCCATATTGTGTACAAACGAGGCAGTTTTAAAGTTGACCCGATAGTGGATAGGGTCAAAGAGAAGTGTTTACAGTGGTGTGGTTACGTGCAAGAACACCTAGACGAGCACATGGTGAAGCTTGCCCTTGAACTGCCTACGATGAAGTGCACGCGAGGAAGACCACCCTCCACTTGGCTGACGATGGTCCAAAGAGATCTTAAAGAAGCTCAACTCGACATAGACATGACAAAAAATTATGCTTGAAGGAAAATGAAGACGAAGAGGGTCGACCTCAAATATATAGTTATGGGATAAGGTAGAAAGAAGATAAGTAAGAAAGAAGTTGTTCCTTACAATATAAAAATATAGTACACGTTGACATGCGACGCTATCTCAAGTAAGTTAGGACAACAAGACGGGCACTTTTAGAAGTAACAGAAAAAAAGGTAAAGCAATAAACTTCTAAAAGCTGAAAATAATGATGATGATGTAATCAGGTAAGGAGAGAAATATAAAACTGAGTCATACCTGTTCAGTCAGGAGTCCGTTTGGACAGTCCTTAAGAAATCCTTTGTGCCTAAAACAAGAACGAACCATTATTAAACTTATTTGCTCTACGAGAATTAAGAATTACATTTTCATCGCGGCATACATACCAAAGCCGGATTTCCTTTTCCGTAACTGAAACAAACAGAGAACAAAGAATTAATTGTATTCATTAACTTAGAAGAAATATTATTGGCTTATTTAATAAGTAAATTAAGGAAGACTTTTGCTTAGGAGCTTTGATACTGCGTAGTTTTCCCAACGCTAAGCATACATTTTTGTAAACCATTATGCCTCTATACATAGGAACTGCACGTACAATTGTCCGCATAGGACTAAGTGCGGAAACCATACTCAGACATAAGACATACATAGGAACTGATGACGATCTTGTGGGTCATTTTAAACGTAACACGTTTCAGGGTTGCATACCCCGAAGTCATAGTCAGTTAAGTACTTGACGTAACATAAGTTACCTCCTATGTAATTGGGGATAAGCCTATAGCCATTAATTGCCGGGGCCCACTAATTTGACGCGGCCCACTAGGACCGGCGGCGCCTGCCATGGTTCAGTATGGTTTATGATTTAAAAGAGTCACCACAGTTCTGGAACGTAAAGTATGCAACTGAAGGGAGAAGGGTGGGTTTTAGTCAGTAAAAGATTGACATTTCTCGCTTCAATCAGAGCCGGAGAAATTATTTTATTGCACTAAAGAAAAACGCTTTTCCGATTGGTCTTTATTAAATCCAGAGAACAGGCAATAAAACTTGACTGGAGCACCTATTGCATATTGCACGATCTAAGAAGCAAATCCAGACACCCTGACTCAGCATAGAGCCTCATTTTTCGCTGGCCACTAGATCCTCATGAAGCAGTTTCTATAGCTACACTATAATAAGGTCGTGGGGCGCTTTGGACCGGGGCCGCGGTCCCAATAATTTCCACCTATAAAAATAATTGTTTTTTTTTAGTTGTATTTTGGGAGGACAATTACCACTAAAACTGTATTTATTTTATTAGTGGTCCCAAAATACTACTCAAAAATATTATTTTTATAGGTGGAAGTTGGAACCATGGTGCCGGTCCAAAGAACCCCACAACTCACACGCTAGTGGTCGCAAGCGTGATAATATTTTTTGTTTGACCAAATCGCGTTAGTATTGCACGTGACACGGTGACACCCGGTTCAGACTCGATCCATAAATTCATTCGAAGGAGTGTGGGCTGTTATTTTACAAAACATTCAATTAAAATTGGGTGGATGGACGGTTGTTGTTTTTGCATGGTACGAGCGAGCGTGTATACAAGAACTATAACAAACTGGGTGCAAAAACATTATGAATTTGGTTTATGTAAACTAGCGTTAGGTATTTACTATTGTGAAGAATGTTCACATGTGATGCGGAGACTATCGAAGGATTAACGGAAAAATTCTTAAACAATTTAGAACAAAAAGTTCTCTTTAAATTTTCTGACCTATATATTATTATAGTGTTCCTTATAATTATATGGACATTGCAAATATTTAATAATGGTTTAATTAGATAGAAACATCAGTCGGAGTTTTTCCATTTACAAAAAGATTACCTAGTAATCAAGATTTTGATTGTATTTATAATTGAGTCGCCTTCCCATAAGCCTGGTAATAAGGCGAGGAAAAGACGCCTCGTACTGTTTACCCAAAGAATCCTAGTTATTACTGTAAATGATGTTATAGAAATTAGACTCGGCGTACAATGCAGTAAAAAGAATATAGCCATGAATATTATAAACACGCCTTAGCCATAAGTACGGTCCACACAGTAACAATAAAATGTTACAATTCTGTGAAATTGTACAGTGTTGCAAGTAATGTAGATAATATTGTTTGTTTATTTTCAAACGTAAGATTCCTGTTGTGTAATTATATGACTACTTTCAAAAATCGTGAGACTTGCTGTTTTGATTAAAAAGAAAACAGCACGAATAAGTTAGTTTGCATATTACGTAGTAGGCCAACTCACCTAAATTTTCCACTTCTGAGGGTTTCTGTCATCGTCGATCCGTGTGATACTGTCGTATTATCACTCAGTTTAAAATATTTATGTATGGTGGAACCGTGAGTGAATTTTAACTGTGAATTATAATATTTTAACGGTGAGGCTATAGAAGCGGATAGCGGATAATCTCTTGGGGATACTTGGGTGAACGGTTGACGGTTAACATAAGGTTAAAATGGATTAAAAGAATAATGTAATCCGTTGATCCAATTGACATTGGTGACATCTCAAAGTATAAATAAAACTAATCTCATCATGTTTAGGCTGACGACCTGTACTGGTAAATTTGTCAGCTTCCTTAGTTGAAGTGGCCGAGGCGGTTAATGAGGTAAACAAAGATTTAGTGATTGTTTTTAATGGCACGGTTTTCCCTTACAGCGGCACGGTTTTCCCTTACAGCGGCACGGTTTTCCCTTACAGCGGCACGGCTTTCCCTTACAGCGGCACGGTTTTCCCTTACAGCGGCACGGTTTTCCCTTACAGCGGCACGGCTTTCCCTTACAGCGGCACGGCTTTCCCTTACAGCGGCACGGCTTTCCCTTACAGCGGCACGGCTTTCCCTTACAGCGGCACGGCTTTCCCTTACAGCGGCACGGTGAAAGACCAGAGTATTTATATAGGCAAAGATTTCTTTATGGGTCTTCAATTGCAATAAGTTGTTTGCGTCTGCGGGTTTTCTAAGGAGACTGCGTAATTTTCTACAAACTACAACAAAAACTGCGCTTGCTCAATCCTTCATACTGATACTATGTAGTTATCTAGATCTTATCGAAGTGCAGCTTGAATAGCTTGAGCGACTCCAAATGTTTTGTATGGGATTTAGTTTGCGCAAATATGTTTGTCCTTGCCTATGAAATTGGTGCATTTTAAGACGGGTTACTTTGAACCCTTTTTTTATGGTGGGAAAAATCCAATGACAACCCCCGTTCTTGGGCGGAGCGGGAGATAGTGTCAGACTCTTACTGACTAAACGACCCACCCTGCTCCTTCTAGCCTTCATACTGGGGCTCGACTTCATTTCGGATAACCCTGGCCCCAGTAGGCTTCGACCCGGCTGGGTCCTTGCTGTTGCTGGCAACTCCTTGAGGCGCGCGGGAACAGTGCGCGCCGTCGACGACTTGGGCTTGTCCGGACAGTTACCGGACGGCCGGACTATTTACTTACTACTACTTACTTTGAACCCTGATATCTTTGGATTGACTAAGAAAACTTAATATTTATATTCTTTATATATATATAAAATAATAATTTTTTCGTAATAAGTTATTTATTGATTTCTTTGTATTGTATTTTATGTGATGTCGCTGTATTTATAACCATTTTCGTATGAAATTTAAATCTATTTTATCCACTTTAATTTTATTATGTCCCTATCAAATTAATTTTTTTAGTTACCCGCTTTTCTTCTTAACAACACAAGATTGTGTTACATCTTTTGTATTTTATTTACCAGTATATGTATTAAGTGGCAAATAGATATTAATTTGAGTTCATTTTATGGTTGTCTGGTAGATTACACTGTCAGCGACAAGACTGCCATTATACCAATTTAAGCTTGTGTATGAGAGTTGTGACTGTGTAACTTGTTTGCTGGACAATAAGGTTTATTCTACGAGTATTATGTTCTATAGAACACAAATTACTGTATTATCTAGCAAGGTTTTCTTCTGACTTTTGGGAACAATTTGCAACCCACGGATGCCCCTCAAGTTGAAGAGTAAAATTTAAAAGTCCACTGTATGGATCAGAATGTTGGGCTGTGAAAAAGATGGATGAAAAAAGATTATGTAGCGGAGATGAGAATGTTGAGATGAATGTGTGGTGTGACGAGAAAGGATAAAAAGAGAAATGAGTATATTAGAGGAGGTTTGAAAGTGACGCCAGTGACTGAAAAGTTGGAAGGAAATAGTTTGCTTTGGTCACGTAAAGAGGAAGGATGAAACACATGTTACTAAAAGAGTTCTGAGTATACATGTAGATGGATGGAGAGGAAGAGGCAGGCCAAAGAAAAGATGGAAAAAGTGATAGTATGACGGATGACAGGACAGAAAACAAGGAAAAAACGTGTTGTGCCGACCCCAAGTAATATGGGATAAGGGCAGGAAGTAGAAGAAGTTTTCTTCTGAGTCTTCTTGGACAGATATATATAACACAAGTTCAATATTTTACAATAAAAATAATAAAACAGAATGAAATACGGAGTTTCACAAATAAAAAAATTATCTGCGAGCGAGGTAGTTTGACTTAGTTTGTAATAGCATTGTTTCTGGGAATACCCACATGCCAAATGTTGAATACCTACTGTGTATCGTAGATAAATTGCTATTTCTGTACATTACTTAATTGTAACACAGACTTACAATAACTATTCCGATTGTCGAAGTGTGATTATTAGTTTACCTTAGTTTTAAAGTTTGTCCTCATTTGTCATCAAGTGGAATGTAAATTTCTAAAAAGATAAATTCTGGAAGAATAAATAATTATGTAAATAGAATCTTAAATTTTATATGTGTTCAAATTACATTCCGCCGTCATAGACACAAGACCCGCCGCCTTAGTGACTCCGGAAATGTGATCGAACCGAAACTCATCATTTATTCAAAATTTGCAAACCTAAGGCACATTTTGTCAAAGGGAAAGTGTTTATAAATATTGCCTCTGAGCCGATAATCTCATCATTTGGTGTGTGTATGGGAAACGAAGATGTCAATCGTGCTGGTCAGTCTCTTTAGATGTTATAAAGTTATGTGTGTCAGTGAAGTTTAAAGTGTGCAATCAAATGTGATTTAACAAGTTGTGTTATTGTTCTAGGTTATTATAGTGGCCAGCTTGGCATTAGCAGATGCCGGTTATCAATACAATGCACCTGGTGCATCCCTCGGTTTGCCAGGCCAGCAATCAGCTAACTTTCACCCAGGACATGGCTCACAGCACCTTACTACAATACGAAACGAGAAGGACATACCCTTATCGCACTCGATATCATATAAGGATTACGTTTATTTGAAACAAGATAATGGACACAATCATGGAAATCATGGAAGTGTAAACCATGGAATTAGTAATGGTGGATTTTCAGCACCCAGCTTACAACCTGCTGCTGGTTACAGTTCAACCAATGGTTATGTTAATACAGGCTACACACTGAGCTTAGCACCTACTTCGACTTTGAATTTGAACAATAATTACGTTCAGAACTATCCACCAGTTAATAATCATTTCAACAGCGGCCATGGCCAAAGTTTTTTACCAGTGGCAAGTGGCAATGGGAATAGTGGTTACTCACAGACTTCATCACTTTCTGGTTCTAATTCAAACATTGGTTACGTGCAAAATACAGGATCTATTACCGGCGGTAGCCTGAATACGGGCTATACACAATCCTCATCAGTGTCTGCTACTGTTCATTCGAACAATGGTTACTCGCATACGTTTGTACCAAATGTCAGTAACAATTTCAATAGTGGAAATGTCAAGACTGTTGCATCTTCTGCCAGTGCCAAGTTAAATACTGGTTACTCAAATGGCTGGGTCCCATCCGCCAATTTGGGTGTAAGCCACGGATTTACGAATGCGGGCATTTCATCTGCTAGTTCTAATTTAAATTCTGGTAACACACCCACTTTAACACCATCGGACGTTGCAAGTTCGAGCAATGGTTATTTACCACCATCTCCTAGTGCTTCTCTGAATACTGGTTATTCTCACACTTCAGCACCATCTGGAACAGTCAGCTTCAGTAACAGTTATGCTCAGATATCTGTACCATCCGCTAGCGGAAATGTAATTAGCAGCTATACTCAAGCTGCAGCAACATCTACTAGTCCTAATTTAAATAATGGCTATTCCCAGGCATCAGTTCCAACCGGTAGTAACAGCTATTCCCAGGCATCAGCTCAATCAGGCACTTCTGGTTATTCTCAGGTATCAGTCTTATCAGGCAGTAATAGTTATTCCCATTCATCAGATCAATCTGGTAGTTCTGCTTATTCTCAGATATCAGCGCCATCAGGTGGTTCTGGTTATTTTCAGACTTCAGCGCCATCAGGCGGTTCTGGTCATTCCCAGACATCAATCCCATTAGGTAGTTCTAGTTATTCTCAGACATCAGTCCCATTAAGTAGTTCTAGTTATTCCCAGACATCAGTTCCATTAGGTAGTTCTAGTTATTCCCAGACATCAGTTCCATTAGGTAGTTCTGGTTATTCCCAGGCATCAGTCCTACCAGGCAGTAATAGTTATTCCCAATCATCAGATCAATCTGGCAGTTCTGGTTATTCCCAGACATCAGTCCCATCAGGTGGTTCTGGTTATTCCCAGACATCAGTCCCATCAGGTGGTTCTAGTTATTCACAGACATCAGTGCCATCAGGTGGTTTTGGTTATTCCCAGGCATCAGTCCTATCAGGCAGTAATAGTTATTCCCAATCATCAGATCAATCTAGTAGTTCTGGTTATTCCCAGACATCAGTCCCATCAGGTGGTTCTGGTTATTCCCAGACATCAGTCCCATCAGGTAGTGGTAATCTGGATAATGGCTACTCACAGACCCTAGTCCCATATCAAAGTACTTCAAGTACCAGCAATAGTTATGCTCAAACTTCGACATCATCCTCTAATGGTAATTTTAATAACGGCTATTCACATATATTTGTCCCATATTCCAGCTCGTCTAGTACAAGCAATAGTTATACCCAAACTTCTGCTGGTAGTAGTTTAAATACTGGGTACTCTCAATCTTTGCCACAATCCGGTAGTCTTAGTTCAAGTAATGTAGGTTATTCCGGAACTTCAATACCAACAGCTATTAGTGGTAACAATAATTACAATACAGGCTATTCTCATTCTCTTTCATCTGGTACTGCAAGCACAAGCAATGGATTTGTTACATCACCTGCTGGTTCTGCTTTGAACACAGGATATTCTCAGTCAGCTTCCAATTTGAAAACTGGATACACACAAAGTTTACCTGGCAGTGGAGTTATTAATAGCGGTTATAGTCAGCAATCTGTATCTCAGCTTGGAACTCAACCAAATACTGCCTATGGACCACCAGTGAGTTCTTCGCGGAATAATGCTTATGCTCAGACTTCCACGACACCTTTTAAAGTTAATCTTAATCCAACCTTAACTTTCGATTCTTCTACAAACAGTGGTAATATTCAAACATCAACAGGGTCTGCAACTTTGAACACCGGTTTTATGCAAACAGGTCGTAATAACAATTTCAATGGAAATTCTAATACGGTTAATGTACCTAGCAGAGTCCCAGTAACTCCGGCGGTGATAAAGCACATCTATTTTCATGTCCCTCCACCAGACGTAGAAGAACAGAAAGCTATTCAACCACCTCCACCTCCGAAGAAAAACTACAAGATTCTGTTTATAAAAGTGCCGTCGCAAGAATCTAAATCCAACTTGGCCCGTCTGAAGCAACTAGCTGAAGTGAGTAATGCTGCGGCTTCAGCTGAACATAAGACTTTGATATACGTGTTGGTGAAGAATCCGGAAACTCAGCAAACGGTGGTAATTCCAAAGCGGACTCCGTCGGAGCACGAAGTTTTCTTTGTAAAGTACAATGGTAACCCTCTGGATATAGCCGCAGAGGTGAATGATGAATTGGATAAATCGGGTGCAGTGCAAAGTATTGTGCCCTTGGAGCCAGGTTTAGTAAATGGAAAGCAGTGAGGCGATGAAAGGTCTCATGAACTTTTAAAGTCATAATCGTCATTATTATTATTGACGAAGGGATTGCTATTTGCTAACTGTTGTGCAAATAAAAGTAGACTACAGGGATTGTTTCGTTAATCAAAGCCAGTACAACTTCTTTCTGTTGTTGTTCAATAATATTGTCCTTATTATTAATTTTGTTAAATAATGTTTTCTGTGATGATGCCAAAATGAGTTGGTGTTTGGTTTTATGTTACTGTGAATAATTATCTAAGATAAATCATATTTAATATATAGTACGCCAAGAATTAATTCCGTATTTTCGTTCAAAGATATGTCATCAATGTGATTAATGATTACGACAATGAATGATGAGACATGGGTGTATGTAAGATATTTTAATATTATTTCACTTTTAATTACTATGTCTGTTGTTATGTTTTGCCTTTATGCGAAAATGCGCTGAGCGAATTGCTATAATTTTTCTTTATGATTGTACATGGTCTCTACTTTTGAACATTATCTCTGATTTATTATACGCATCATACATACGATGAGATATTATGTAACACACAGGACATTATTAAAATGAATCCAGATTTAGCCAAAGTTCGTGTTAAGTAAATTAAGTAATTTATTAGCTGATAATGAAAATAAATATTATGGAGAGAATGTGATTTATTGTCCATTGTTCATGTATCCGACTTGATTTTGTGTGACATAAGATGAAAGCTGATTTTCAGTAGTCCTAGTCGGCCAGGTAAACAGATGCATTGTTATAACTTTGTTGGAGTGTAGATTGTATTGGGTGGTTGTTGGTGTACGCATCAACGCGTCACGCGCCCTGATTCACGAACAGAGTACACAACAAACTTTGTTCAACATAAATTGCATCAATGTGCACAGGACCGTGGACTGTTTAAATATTATTTTTATGTAAAAAATCCAAAACTATGTCTATATAATGTTAACATGATTGTGATCAAACTAGTTTGTTTACACCAATGTGTATTTATATGTAAATTCCTTACATTTAGTTACGTAACTGAATTATGTAATAGATTATGTGAAATCCAACCATCGGTATCGCAATAAACGAACAAAATTAGATAATTAAAGTTAATGGATTGTTTACATTGCGTTTTTGTATACATAAATATTAATGTTACCGTGTGAAAGTTTTATCGATCGTGACAGGATTTGAATAGTTCCCAAACCTTAGTTTCAATGCCACAACTAATGGAAATAATGGTGAAATGGTGAGTTAGTAATTCTTTAACATTATAGATGGTTAAATTGTGCTTAACGTTGATGAAAACAGGGAGCTACTTTTTTAGTAACCAGTTCTTTTCATTAACGTTAAAAGAAAAATGAAGCTGTGTATCGGGCTGCAGCTCTTATATGCGTCAGTACTGCCCAGCGAACGTACCCGCCCCCTTCCTTATCTCGGCGTTTTTATAGTTCTTCTTCATTTATTAAGGCAACCTGACGGAGATTAAAGCTACTTTCGAATTGATTAGGAACTTTACTGCTCTTGTTTATGCCGGCGGAACATTTTATGTCAATTTATATAGAAAGTTACGTTTTTTTTTACTGTTTGTATAATTGAAGATGTTTTGCGTGACTACGAGTTTATTAATGAAGGTTTCTGGTTTTTGTAGCATTGTAATCAGCTGCGAAAGCACTGTGACATAGTCCCTGGTTAACTGAGTACATATTGGATGTTGGGTTAAACTAAGCAAATATCCAACGTTAAACAGAGTACCGCCTGTCCACTATTTCAAGTCCTGTCAATAAGCTCGCTTAATGAGTCTGAAAAGCGATGTGCAATTTCACACTCTATTGTGTCAAGTGCTTGTGAAAATGAAACATGACAATTAATTAAAATGTTATATCACAGCTTTATAATACATAAGCAACGTAAAGAAAGGTGAAGAAGATTGTAGTTGCATTTGCAATAAGTATTTTTGTAGGAGATAAATGTAAGTTTGAAGAGGAACGTTTGGAGCGTTGAGAATGCCAAAACCAATAAAGCCAGACGCGTCATACCATGGCTGTTACATTACGTGGGACAGTCGACTTTTTATTTCCAGACGCGACGTCGTCATTCCCGTTGTCCCAGTTACATAAACTTTCTGTAAAAAATGGCGCATCGAAATTGAGAAGAAGTTTAACTTTGTATGCACCAGTTTTTGCAGTCTCATCTTAGTCATCTTTTTTTATACTTCCCTTACAAGCTCTAATTAATTTAGCTTGCAATGTTTGAATGTTTATTTACAGTTATTATTTCAAATGAATCCTGAATCCTGGTTATCTACCAATTGAGCTGAATTTTTGCGGGTATATTCAGTTTGAAGGATTATAATGATTAGCTAAGTGACGTCAATCAAAATTATATTATTTATTGGGTACCTAATTGACTCAATTTTTTTATTATTTGTGTCACATAGTAAGTTTATTTAAAATAGCAAAAGGGAAAAAAGAAATCCGTTCAATATTAAGTGAGTTAGAAACCGTTAAAAGGTGGAGGGGGAAACAGTCAAGTAACAAAATGAGGATGCAAGGACTGAATAGTGACGTCACCGATTAAATTACGTGTTTACAAAAGAGATAGCGAGATATCGCAACCACGCCTCACTCCTCAGACCAAAAGAAATGTCAATTGCTATTTCATTTAATAAACAATATTGGTGCTGTTTTCAGAAAAAGATTTAGTGTTATTAGTTTTTTAGTATAGTATACTTACATACTAGGTACCTAAAATTTATAAATGTAAAAGTAACTCTGTCTATCTGTTACGCTTTTATGGTTAAACTGCTAAATCATTTTGGATGAAATTTGGTACAAAGTAAGCTGGAACACCAAGGAAGGACCAAGGCGTGTTTTATCCTGATTCGAATTTGACACCGCAATAACCAACATTAACTTGGAAGAAGTAGCGCGTAAAAGCTAGTGAGGTATAAAGGCAACCTGCATGAAATAATCACAGGGTGGTAGTAAGTCGTAAACAAATTAGATTTAGTGGCCGACGGGACTGACCTTTGCCAAACAAACGGAAATTACATCCTTATCTCTTTCATCTCGGCCTATTAATTCGACGTGTAGGTACCTACTTGGCATTAAGGCCCTAGATCCCAAGCAATGCCACAAAACAGTTGAAGCCTAATACTCCTCGGTAACGGTTAGGTTAATAAGTTGGAAAAAATATATGTTTATTGTAGACTCATGTACAAGATTATCAACGTACGATTTTTTCGTATGACTAATACTATTTACAGAAAAAATAGCTGGTTAAGCGTTCTTCAGAGTGTATTTTTTATTTTATTTTATTTATTTATTTTATTTTATTATTTTCGGAAAACTTACAGCTAAGATACAGATAGTATAGTAGTGTAGTAGTGGTGTAGTAATGTAGTAGTAGTGTAGTTATGTATATCATCCAATGACATCTCTCTCTCTTGGGCGGAGCGCGAGGGTGTGTCAGACTTTAACTGACCAAAAACCTACTCTTGTTCCTTCTATGCCTTCATCCCAATGTATATAGCGTAATATGTAAATCAATATTTCGCAAAGAAAATGGCTTTTTAAAGGTCCGCGGGGATCTATATGACAGTGCGAGTTGTGCATTTAACTCTGTCCGTTCAAGGGACTATACGCCTTAAATATACCTATTGTAGCCTACTACCGTGCGTTCCCTTTGTGCAAGTCGACCCCAAACAGATGCGGAGGCATACAGACATATCAGATGTTTCAAAGGTCTTTGTTAATGTAATTAGTGATAGGCTACGAGTATTAGTGCAATACTGTGCTGTGGCTAAGGGATATATTTCACAAAGACACTATAGTGGCGACAACAGTCGCCGCTACCAACAAAATGTATACAGCTCTATAAAGAGTTACTCACCTGTACCCCTAGCCAAGTCGCTAATCTGCAATAGTTAATGCTAGTAGAAAGCTCAAATGTACGGGAATGACATCATCTCAACGCTCATTCACGTGGTCAGAACAAAAGAATTGGGGGCGTAGCCAACTCGAAGCGTTCAACGCAAGCGAAACGGTTGTAATTTGGCTAGGAGGGATGGTGTAAGCACTCGTAATAGAAAAATTCTTTAACCATTTGGATATTAAGTTATAATACTACCTCGTTGATTTCGTGACCACAAACGCTACTGCTGAGCGTGGGGTCCTTAATTTGATTCCTGAGTTAGGCTAAAAGGGCTAAGTATTGGCTATTTTTCTTTTGGTATAAAACTTTTTTAGTATTGTTTTTGGATAGTTTGTCAATGAAGAAGAATAGATTTAATTTCATGATTTGAACTTTACCGTATGAGAAAATAAAGTTATAATCTAGCCTATCATAGTCTAGATTTGCTAATTAATGGATTCGTGAAAAGCCTGCTAATTTTGAGATAAAATTATGGATATTATAGTAAGAACGACTCTAATTCAGAAAGTTTTCAGCAATTCATCTGCAATAGACCATACTACGAGCTCTTAACGATCTAAATTGAACTGTTAAAGGGGTGGAATTATATGTATAGGGTGTACATAGCTCCATCTTCCTACGAAAGAGCTCAGAGAGCAATTTCAAAAGTAGCCAATTTCCTCCCCTTTCTATATCCCACAGACTTGCTATACAAATCCTGTAGCGTGCTGGCTGTTCGCCAACTTTTTATATCATCATCATCATTTCAGCCGATAAACAACCACTGTTAGATATAGGCCTCCATCAAGTGTCACCACAACGAACGGTCCTTTGCGTCTCGCATCCATCGGCTTCCTGCAACCTTTACCAGGTCTTCTAACGCTGCGTCTTCCGGTACGCGGTCGCCTCTCTTACGGATATCTTCATTTCTGATTTGATCACGCAAGGAAACTCCAAGCTTAGCCCTTTCCTTTGCCCTTTGGGTGACTTTAAGCCTTCTGATGAGGTCCATTGTGAACGACCACGCTTCGGCACCATATGTCATCACTGGCAACACGCACTGGTCATAGACTTTCGTCTTGAGGCACTGTGGTATGTTGGACGAGAAGATATCTACCGCGCAGCTTCCATAATGCACTTGGTATTAAAACAGCACGAAAATACTAACAAGAGACGGAATGAAATTGTATGCCATTCTAATGCACCCTCTAAATATGTCTTCGTCAACAGATTTTTTAGTTTTTAAGGACCTTTTATATACAATAGATTAATTCATTAAACCGCAAGCGAACGCTGGCGTTCGCTCTCGCATTGTCTTACTATTCTGTTTCTAATTATGGTATTCGAAAGGTTAAATAGAAAATTAAGTATACCTATACTAATAGTGATAAACGTAATTTTAACACATAATACATTTAATTACAACTCCAAACTATTCAAAAGGTATAACACCGTGAAAAGGGCGCGCAATTCTTCTTTCGACTTGTCGGGTGATAGAGCTCATCCCTAGTGCGGGGACGTCATTAGGGATGCGCTCAATTATCAAATTTTTAGTCTAATAATAGTAATAATACAAGTTAAATTACTATACCTAGTTGTAAAAATATTATTATCCAATTTCTTCTAAGCACAACTTGTGTTGATACAGAAGACCTACTTGCAGTATGTAAATAAAACCCGCCTTCAAGCACGTGTCCACAGCACGTAGCAGGCATCCTTCCACACAAAAAACATATCTTAGTCGAATCCGTTTCCACCAGTGCTATGCTATGTGCACCCAATGAATATGATTTAGTCATCAATGGAATATTGTGTTGAAGATAAAATATAAAAATAAACATTTAAAAGTATACAGTTGCAGTTATGGTCAATGAAGAAAAAAAAACATACTAAAAAGGCCTACTATACAACTATATTGTGAATAATGATTATATAAAAAAAAAATAGAATACCTAATAATTTACTGTAAAATAAATTTCACATGTTCCAAAAGTACAAAATCTTATATAAAAAGATCAACAAAATCACACAAAATAATAGTCCAAATTCCAAATTGAAGCCAAAATAGATTAAATCAACATTTAAAAAACATAAAAAATTCAGTTCGAATGGTGGTTATCAAACACGGAGATGTGCTATGCTACGTTGCTACGGATACCTATAGCAGCGTAGCATAGCACATCTCCGGTAGAAAAGCACCTTAAAACGTGCATCAGAAGGAACGGAAAGGGGTCGCCGGTCGTTCAATACTTGACACCATCAAAGTGGGACATGCCCCAAGGGGCGCAGCAGTCAGGTAACAGCTTTCATAAAGGAAAATAGAGTTTCGTTGTGACAAGTACACAGGTCTGCGAAGCCGTTCACAAGCTCTTCTTGTCTTTTCAAAAATCTTTGCACTCGAAAGCAACACATAACTTTTCATCCCATCTCAGCGAGGAAATGACTAAATGCAAAAAAAAGTACACCAAGGAGGTTCCGACACTGAGTTATTTAAAATTTTTAAAAAGTTGTATGATAAATTTGGCACCATGGAGGTTAGAAGTAAATAGGTTTAATAATGTTTTAAATTCAGAAAAGTGCACACGATGTTCTAAATTCAATTTACTTTGTCTTCCGGATAAAAACAGTTTTTCCACTCAGATATCGAAGAGCAAAAATACTCTTTCCGAGATGGGGAGATGAAAAATACATTATTTATCTGGGTACTTATTTATATTTGTATTACATTTTTAAAAGAAATAAAACAAGAACCATTTAAAATATTAAAAAGTGTCCAGAAATACCGCTTTCTGAATCGAATCTGATCCTCCTAAGATCCTCCGAGGGTCCTGGCTGATCAGCCTTTGGCTGACATGACTATCGGTACAAAGATAGCTGAGTCCACAGCCCACGTGTCGACCACCTCGCAAACCAACTCATGATACTTGCTTATCTTTCACGAGGTTCTTTGCTTGCGGGACGGTTCTATCCACAACCATTGCACGTCTATCGATTCGGTCCACCACCACTATATCAAACTTATTGACTACAATAGACTATTCTGAGATGATGGAACGATCCCGGTGCAATGTGATTTGATTTAAAAAAGTCAAAATGTTATTATTATTAAATAGTATCTATTATAACACCACGCTACGACCCACGGAAGCGGAGCAGTATCCAAAGAAGCGGGTGAAACCGCGGGGGATTGCTAGTCTAAAGTCGGGTCCGCTGCGCCGTGTTTTCGTGTTTGCTAACAGAATAACATTGTTTGCTAACCGAATAGTGGCTTGGCCTAACAGTTTTTGTTGGTCGAGACGAATGGGTAACATGTTTTAATAACATATTTTGTTAGAAAATTGCCGCAGCGGACCCACCCGGCTTTAGGTAAAATAAAGCAACTCAAGACAAACGCTGTAAATCCAATTCTAACCATAAAACACGAAAGTTTCCTTTTCTATAAATAAAATCCGAATAAACCAGCATTGTTATTCGTATGATATTTCATTTGCATGTAAATTATTCGGAGTGGCCGTTCATCACAGCAAAGTCTGTATATCTACTGGAAAAATATATTGAAGGTTTGTTCTGATTCTCTTACGAACAACTATTTTATCTTTGGGTCAAATCGAACATTTCTTACCTTATTAGGCTAGCCTTTTTCGGTCGTAAAGCAATAAAAGCTGTTGAATACGCTTTCCTTTACTAGGAGTCATAATCACATAGGTTACTTTTCAGCATTTTTTTTTGAGAAGAACACGGGGTGTTGAATATATTCAGTCAAAAAATCTTTTAAGAACGACATTTTATAGTTTTATCTGAACTTCTTACGTATCTAACAGCTGCAGGCCTCGGCTCCATAACACTCGCCTACGGCTAGTGAGAATTCCGCCTCAGTAGCAAGGACAAACATTCTGCCCTTGTATCAAAATGTGCTATCTTTACAATTTCTTTATAACGAGCACCACGTTACTAAAAATCACTAACTTACTTTGTTAGCTTTACGAGTAGCTGTAACAAACAACCTTGACTGAAGCCCGGCTAAGTTAAACCTAAAAAAAAAAGCAAACGAAGGTATTCGGCACTCCATTGCTTCCAATAAACTCTTTTTTAACTACCCAGTCGGCTGCCAATGCTTGTTAATCGTTTAAACTCAACGAAACAGTTAAATTGTCCGTGGTTTAGATTAAAACTGAAAATAGGTAGGTACTATTGCGCTAAGTTTTAGGGCAGTATTCAGCTTACTCAAGATAAAATAGAAAATAGAAAAAGTCGAAGTCCTTATCCTAACATAAATATGTATTACTAGCTTTTGTTAGCAGCTTCGCCCGCGTACATAAAATATAGTCTATGTCACTCAGGAATAAAGCAGCTTTCTATCGGTGAAAAATGTTTTGCAATCAGACCAGTACTTACAGAGATTTCCTCCTACGAACAAAAAACTAACTTTACCTCTTTATAAAATTAGTGTAGATAAAACAAAGTCTGTCTGTATTTCGCGAAAATCTAAAATACTACAGAACGGATTCCCATGCGATTTTTAATAAGACACAGATTGATTGAGTTTTGATGGAAAAAAAACAAAGAATTTCAAAGATTTGTAAATCCCGGACGAAGTTCGAGTAGGTCTAAACTAAAATCGTATAGATATTTACAAATACTTGCGCTTGGACCTTTGTCAATAAACACATCTAAATTCACATTTAACAAAGAAATAATAATAACAATACTCGTTTATTTTCTCTACATAAGTTACTTAATCTTACAGTGGAGGACGAACATGGAATAAACTTTGTGAGAGACTGGTGCCTGGGATAGGTCTATATAAAACCTGTATTGCAAGTCACAGGGCCCTCTCGCAGCTATTAGCCTGCTATGTCCTGATTTTTAGGATAACAAATAACATAAAGGAAAACAGAAGTGCCGAGAAAATACACGCTTTGCATAATAGTTATAAGAAACAAAAAAAAAAAAATAAGTAAACAATAAAGTACACCAAAGTTGTGGAAATCTCAGTTTGCGAGTAGTTGAAGAGTGTTAATGAGTGAATGTTGACAGTTAAGTGAATTTTGATAAGTGAGAGTTGTAGAATGACTAAGGTGCGAACATGATTGATTGATTGATGGAAGACTATAGTTCAAGAAAATAATTTGTAAGAGCAGCGGACAGGATGATTATTTTACCTTAGAAATTGTCTATCTGGGAGCCAGCAACAGTTTTTCTGTTGCCTGATAGTCAAAGGTTTTCAAGTAAGAAGTAACTGTGGTATTACATTTATATTTTGTAGAATTTTATTTAGTTTATTAGGTATATAGGTAAAGGTCCGAGAAACAAGAAGAAATTATGAGAGTTAAATGAAACGTATAGTTTCCTTTCAACGTGTGTTTATTTTACTGAAGCGCTCGGCAAAGGATCCCGAGTCTTAACGAGGCTCAAAGTCATTTTTAGAATTCCATACCCAAGTCGGCAAAAAAGAACCCTTATAGAATCATTTTCTTGTCGTTAGTCAAGAATCTTTTTCTCAGAAATGCGCAGAGGAATGAAGCTGAAATTAATATAAAATACTCAAATCGGCTTCTTTCCACAGCAGAGAAAAGATCAAACTTAGAAGTTTGCGTTGACTTAGAAGTCAACGCAAACTATAATAATAAGGCCGGTTATACTCCGTTACGGATATTTTGACACTTGCTAGGAAATCAAAACCTTCAGGGTATTTCTCGTTGACCTAGAATCCTGAAATTTGGCATGAAGAAAGGTCTTTTAGTATAATTAAAAATATGGTAAATGGTTATGTTACAAAAAAATATTTTTGCGATTCGGAAAAATATCGAGACTCGATTCGGAAATTGCACTATTTACTTAAGGCTGCCCGCCCACGTCAGACTTTTTGTAGGACAGATAATCGGGCCGATTTTGTATAAGTATTTGTAACATTGTTCTGTATTTCTGACCGGCTTTTTGTAGGACGTGTGCGTTTACTATTGCTATCAGTATGTTCTATTCTTCTCCTACAAAAAATCGGTCACCGATTATCGGACGTGAGCTGGCAGCCTAAGTAAGTTTGTGCAGAACCCTCAGTGTGCGAGTCCGACGAGGATTTGCCCGTTTTTTTAAGTTTCTGTACCCGATGGGTAAACAGTTCCCAAGCCTAATATACAAACAAATAATACACAACACTAAAGTATAACAACAAATAGTAAACGCGACTACCGCCACAATACTTTATTATTTTTTCTATCAACATAACTTTACGTTTTATTATTGTATTCCACATTATACATTAGTATCCCTTATTACTATGTTAGTTCAGAAGTTCAATAATATTACACTGTTTTTGTATTCTTCCCATAAAATTACATTATTATTAAAATCCATAACAATTGTCACTATTTAAATATTAATAAAATACTAAACTAACTACATAGCATAAAATAAAAATAAGGAAAGACCACAATGAAAACCGGTCAAGTACGAGTCGGACTTGCGGAGCAAGGGTTCGCATTGTCACCTTTTTCAATGTACTCGCAAAAATTTTTATAGGGACCTAAAATATTAAAATTTGGTAAGAAGCAATATGATCGTGGTGTGGACATGCGAGTCACCAATTAGCCGGTTTTTTATTTGCCACTAGCTTTTGGCCACGGCTTCGTTCCCGTCAACTGACTACTATATTCTATTCTACTCAACTCTACCTTACACTACCGTACTTTATTCTGCTCTACCCTACTTTACTCTACCCTACTCTATCCTATCCTACCCTACCCTACTCTACCCTACTCTACTCTACTCGATAAAATCCTATGTCCGTCTCCTGGTTCAAAGCTACCTCCCCACCAATTTTCAGCCAAATCGGTATAAATATTGTAACTAACAGTTTAAAAGTTCCAGCTTTGTGTTAAAAAAAAAACCGATTACCTAAAAATCTCGCGTTACAGTGTTTGCTACTGAACTCCTCCGAAATGGTTTGACAGATTTATGCTTTTTTTTTGTGTAGGTATATTTAGTAGGTCTCAGAATAGGTCATAGGCAATTTTTCACTCTCCTACCTCTACCTCTATTTTTGCTTTGATAATTTATATGACAAAACAACATTTGGCGTGTCAGCTAATTTTTTATAATAATGATTCTAAGTATCCATTCGTAAGGAGAAAAACGGATAGAAACTTTTTTTAAACAAGTGGCTACGGGCAAAATTGCCCAAACGCATTAACTTTATCTATATGCGACGTTTTTCTTCCTACAACATATTCACCGAAAGTGTCCTGCTCTATGTTTTATAACCCATAAAACTTTACTGGACCCCAGATAAAACTTTACATCAAGGTAAACAGCTTGTCACATCTTGAATGTAGCTTCTGAAAACCTTTTAAAATTTGCTTTCGGAAAATCGTTTAAATAAAACTGTGTATATTTTCGGGGTGTATTTTGAACGGTCCCGCTTTTATACCCGCGTCCTTGTTTACTACTCCATTTTTAGGGTTCCGTAGTCAACTAAGAACCCTTATAGTTTCGCCATGTCTGTCTGTCCGTCTGTCCGTCTGTCTGTCTGTCCGTCTGTCCGTCCTCGCTTAATCTCTGTGACCGTTAGCACTAGAAAGCTGAAATTTGGTACCAATATGTATATCAATCACGCCGACAAAATGGTAAAATAAAAATTGGAAAAAGTTTTATTAGGGTGGGTAGCCCCCCTATATGTAAAGTGGGAAGTGATTTTTTTTTTAATTTCAACCCTAACGTGTGATATATCGTTGGATAGGTATTTAAAAATGAATAGGGGTTTACTGAAATCATTTTTTGATAATGTCAATAATTTCGGAAATAATCGCTCCAAAAGTAAAAAACAATTTGTCCCCCCCTCTAACTTTTGAACCATAAGTTTAGAAACTATGAAAAAAATCTGTAAAGTAGAACTTTATAAGGACTTTCTAGGAAAATCATTTTGAACTTGATGGAAAGAACAGTTTTTGTACAAAAAGACAAAAAGGTTGGACAAAATAATTTCTGGACTAAGTTTGTAGTATAATAGTATGCAAGCATTTTTTTAAACTCATAAGTGGGTACACTTATTGTGACGGACGGGAAACTACGGAACCCTACACTGAGCGTGGCCCGACACGCTCTTGGCCGGTTTTTATTGGTAAAAGTCTTAGCGTGATTTTATATAGCCTATAGTCGTTTTTGATAAATATGCTATCTAACACTAAAAGAATATTTCAAATCAAACCAGTAGTCCTTGAGATTTGCGCGTTCAACCAAACATACTAAAGCTTTAAAATATTATTAAGAGTAGATTAAAAATATCAAAGCAGAATCGTCATTATACTGTCCACATACTGTCCCAAAAAAGCAAAGCGCGAAACTCAACCTTAACTTGAAATGGCGCATCTTCAAAATAGATTCATAGATCTACATATTTAATGCAACGTTAGTTACTCGGGAACACGTGTTTCGCATATAAATCTTCACTGAGATAGAAAAATAGGTACCTATGCTTTCGCAATAAATCCAGCTTGCGGCTTGTTGCAGCCGACCGATCCACTTTTTATGCCCTCCACCTCGCTCTTCACTTCCAACTGTTAGCATTCGCTCCCCCACTTTATTTCAATTGATTTTATAGCCTTAATTCCTGACGTTACCAGCTATCTGCCACAAAGTTTTGAATTAGAAAAGTTTTGGTTGGAATCGAGAGTTTCAACCTGCGAACTTCAGCACTGTTGGTTTTTTGTCGCAATTACCTCATATTTGTTGAAGTTCTATTGTCAACTATGGGGTAGGTAAGTTGAGGTTCTGTGCTAAGAGAGTTTAGCAGGAACATTTCAACAAACAACACACTTTGTTTGGAGCAGCCGTCGAAAGGTATACCTAACAGAGAATGATCGTATTGTTTTTAACCTAGCGTGGCGCGAGGACAGATTGAAATATGATATTTTGAATTGGAGTGCACTCAAAGTTATTGGACTTCTATGTGGAATTGTTTGCTCTCATACAATTTTGATACTTTCAATCAATGTCCAAGTTTGTTGTTCTTTGAATAGATCTCAGTAAGTGACGTAAATAATAAATTGATTGTTTGACGTTATGAAGTTACCGCGTTACGACGTCCTCCCATGGATTATTGAAATTCTATCACTGATTGACATTGACAGAGAGCGCGCAAGTTAAGTTGGCGCGTGGCAGAAATTGGAAACTAATCGGTCGCCGCCATCTTGACGTTTATGTCATGTGTCAGGAGAATAATAATCGTCATCACAATACCGAAAGTGATTAAAAGTGTTGGCTGTGATATTATCTTGGAAATCAAACGAGCTTTTAAAGAGGAATGAGAAAATATCGGGCCTACGGTACTATATATATACGGTATTTTCCAAAGTTAAACTCATTTGTCAAATATTTTTTCGGGTGACCATAATAATAAAATTCCCCTACATATTGGCACCCGAGCGGTGCCGGGCAGGAAAACAGAGTTTGTTGAAAATGTATTTAAATCTTAATTAACTATCATGACGATATGAATTCTGCAAACTTCATGCGACGGTTGGAAGAATAAATTGTGCCAATTCTACAATCTAAATTATATATAGCGTGACTGGCAATTAGTGTACGATACTTAAACACGTGATTGTGTTCATGATAACAAACAATTTTTATTATGGGAGCAAAGCCGAAATCGTGAAAAAAATATCAACTGTTCAGTACATTAGGCAAAAATAAATGTACTGAACAGCTAATTTTTTTTCGCGATTTCAGGTTTGTTCCCATAGTAAAAGTTGTTGGTTATCATGAGCACAATCACGTGTTTAAGTATCGTACACTAATTACCAGTCACCCTATATACCTCGTAGGAATGGAAATGCATTATATCGCTGCTTCATCCGATCCTTCTGATAAAGACTAGCATGGATTCTGATGCTATTAGAGCTACTAGATATTCAATAAAATATTTACAAGGTTCTCATGTCTTTTTTTTGTAATAATTATGCTAATGAAAATAACCTGTGGTTCAATCTATTTGTTAACTTTCCTTTTGGTACCTAAATAAATGTATTATAACTAATGGACGGATCCCAAGAACAAAATCGTATATGTAAAAAATATCGATTTATGGTATGAGGTTTGAAGTTAAAGGTAACACTACCTTTAACGATTATTTATTTTATTATGTAAAAGAATATTAAACTGAAATAAAGTTGTGGCTTAGTATGTACAATAGGCATACGTTATAAAATACATTTTGTTTTCGTTTTCATTTTCGATACGATTTTATTCTTGGGATCCGTCGTAATAAATTGTATAAATTACAATTAGTTACAAAAGATTGTTTTTAATTATATGAGAGGAAAATAGATTAGATAGGCTGGCAATATTAAGTACGCCCCCAGCTACGCGCCAAGTTAACGTGCGCTACCTTCTAACATGAAGTTATTTATGGATTCGAGTATTACCGTTACTAATCCTATAAGTCACACTCGGCCTTAGGAAAGCAAAAATAGTAATTAACTACGAGTATTAACTTTTATTTATAAATTTTTAAGCCCACTTTTCAATTAAACATAGCTGATGCAATTCGCTATGGATACTAATAATGTTACGCAAGTTCTTCCGGGTTCAATATCGGCGCCAAAGCATTTGAAGGTTCTTCAACAAAGGATGTCAATACAAAAAAATTTTTTGGAATATATTAACGTCTTAAGTTTGCGCCTTTTCTGACAAATAAAAAGTTTATAGAATAAGTAAAAAAACAATGTTTCTTTGGGAAAGTTGCAAGTAATCATGACTACAATGACGTGATTATGTATCGGTCACTAATTACCAGTCACCCTATATATATATAAAATCCAAATCGAGACGAAACTGATAAATATTAGTTCTCAACTTGGTAAAAGAGTTAGGCAAAGTGCAAATCGATTGTGTCGCTACAACAACTACTGGTAGTTACTTTACAAAATCTCGCATAAGGAGAATTGGAGCCTAAAACCGTTCTACTCTGCGGTGGACACAGTGGTGTTATGGGACTGCGGGTACGCAGTTCGTACGGAACCCTCAGTGCGCGAGTCCGACTCGCACATGCCCAGTTTTTTTTGTACTAATTAAAAAATAGTAGTGTATACCTGAAAATGTATTGAAATTTAAAACTAAAATATAAATAAACTGTGATTGTAGATAATATTTTACAGAAAACAGTTTTTTTCCATCTGTAAAGCTGCCACTTTTATATTTATGAGGTTTTCGCTGTAAGGCAACAATTTTTGTCCCTACGAGTATATTGCGTGTATCTGTGTTTGTTAAATACACAAGTATTTTCTATTTTTTTGATATAATTAGTGTTAAGCCGGGTACAGAATGTTGTAACCTGTAACATAACATGCAAGGTAACATGAAAGGAGCATTTCATAAGTGTGGACGCAGCGAGCGCGCGTACGAACCGGGCATGGACAAGCTCTATTCGTACGCGCGCTGCTTACCTGCTCACAGTTGAAATGCTCCGTCGGCGCGCGTTCTGTGCTCTGCGCTCCGTTCTGTTACATTGCATGATACATTGTGACAAATTCTTTCATTGCGTGTTATATTACAACAGTCTTTAGCCGGCTTTAACCCAGCACTTGTCCGAAGTGTTAGTAAATGCAAGATAATACGAAACTATAGTAAAGTTTTGTTTGAGTTCCATTTGGCAAGCGCGTGTCCGCGAATATCGACGAGAGTTAATCAAGCCAATGTTGTAACCGAAGTACTCACTGACCCAATCCTAAAGTGGCCTTGAAATAGGAACTTGAACTGAGGACTTTGAATTCACCTAAACCAAAGCTATACAAACTCTTTTGTAATTGCTAATGAAACGTTTTTAAGGTTTCCGTACATATAGGGTAAAACTGGACGCTATTACTAAGACTCCGCTGTCCGTACGTCTGTCTGTCTGTTTGTCTGTCTATCCGACTGTCACTAGGCTATATCTCATGAACCGTAATAGTTAGATAATTGAAATTTTCACAGACGATGTATTTCTATTGCCATTATAACGACAAATACTAAAAACAGAATAAAATAAAAATATATAAGTTTGACTCTCATACAAAAAAAACACGGTTGTTCGTGATTTTTTTGCCGTTTTTTGCACGACGGTACAGAACCCTTCGTCCGCGAGTTCGATTCGCACTTGACCGGTTCTTTTACCAACAATCGTACAGTACAAAAAAAGTGAAATATTATTAACCCTTAAATATTGGCTAGCTATGTATTTTACTAATAAACTTAAAAGCGTAAAAATGCAATATTTAGAGTATTTTTCGTAGGAACAATACAAGTGATTATCAGTTTAAAAGAACATCCCAAATATCCTTTATTATGAAGGTATTTTTATTAATTATTTCAGACATATTCAGAAGGAGATATTTCAAATATTCTTTTAAGGTGGACGGACGATTGTCCGTCCACCGTTGTATGTGACCAACTGGATGTGGTCTATGATTGTAGACCACACCCAGTTTGTCACATATTTTAAAAAGATCTGGGGCCTTAACATGATGTGTTAAAATGTTAGTCGTATGTCCTACATAGCTCCATCCTCTTAGCACTTCAGTTTAAGGGCCCTCGCCCACAACGACTTTTTGTAGCGATGCTTTCGCGCTTTTCGTAAGCGTGCGACAACATCGTTACTATCGTCTAGTCGCATTTGCAAGCGCTATAGAAAAAATGCCAACGCGCTACAGCATTGCGACTGTATCGATGCGAACGCGCTACAGCATCGCTACAAAAAGCCGCCGAGGGCGAGGGGCCTCAGGGCGCAGCGCCTTCAAATTAGCCGCAAAGTGCCGCGCGACTGGAGCGCGGCTGCAGCGCTGCCCTCCATTATTCCATTTCCTGCGGTTTCATTCAAATCATTGCGCGGGTCTGTCCAGGCACTTCGTTAATATTCACATACTGTGTCAGGGCACACGATTGTCTACTCACTGCACTTTATCGAGATATCTCTCTACGAATATTCGTGTGCATATGTGGCCAGCTATGTATTTCCCACGGATTTGTTGCTGAGGCAAATTCCGCGGGATTAAAGTAGACTACGTATGCACAGTGGCGTAGCAAGGGGACCAAAGCGGCAACGGGGAAGGGGGAAAAAAAATTAAGGCCCCTTTTTACATGGGAAATCATCAAATAACCTCTCCTGCTCTGGGTGGAACGGGAGGGAGTGCCAGAATTTTATTGACTAAAAGAAATGGTGAAGTAGCAAAGTTTAGTTTTTTAGCAACCTATTTTATTCAGATTTCGAAGGTAGGAGAATTTTTGGGTAGCTCAATAAGAGATTTGCTAATCAGGTTTTGGGCCCCCGAACTTGGGGGCCCCAGGCTAGCCCCAAGGTAGCTAGTTTAGCGCTAGAATCACTTTTTATCACTGAATAAATATCCATAATCGGAACTGTACTTCTAGAGATTGTCATTTACATGCATAGTAAGCAAAAAATACAGTCAATTGTAGGTACTTGTTTATGATATTAGTTAAATTCCGTGTATCTCTGCAATATTTAGTCAAATCATAAAAAGTTCTGATAGCAAAAAATAAAATATTACTTGGATATATTAAAATCGTTGAACAAAATTTAAGGAGGCTCTTTAAATATTTGGTGTTTTACAGGATGCAGTTTGCGCGGGAATTGCATGAGTTGATTCCACCATCTCATTTCTACCATCGGACAAGCCGACGAACGGCGAGTATCGTTTCCCTCGCCGTTTATACCGCGTACATCAAGGGACTGGAACAATTCGTCTTCCCGTCCTATTATAATTTAGGTGTCTTCAAGGCTAGAGTGAATAGGCTCTTTTAATAAACTAGTGGGCCTCATCATCTACGATTGCTTCACTACTTACCATCAGGTGTGATTGCAGTCAAGCACTGGTTTATCTCAATAAAAAATAATGTTAATCGTCATCATTTCAACCGAAAGACGTCCTGTGGTTCTCGCATACATCAGACTCCAGCGACCCTCACCAGGTCATGGGTCCACCTTGTACGAGTAGGAGAACTTCCGACTCTAGAATCTTCGTTTCATCCTATGACAACCCCTGCTCTTGGGCGGAGCAGGAGATAGTGTCAGACTCTTACTGACTAAAAGCCCACCTCGTTCCTTCTAGCCTTCATACGGGGCTCGAGTTCCCTTTCGGATAACCCTGGCCCCAGTAGGCTTCGACCCGGCTGGGCCCCTGCTGTTGCTGACAACTCCTTGAGGCGCGCGGGAACAGTGCGCGCCGTCGACGACTTGGGCTTGGTCCGAACAGTTACCGGACGGCCGGACAGCGAGCTACCCATTGCTCACTGTCCCCAAGCCCGTGCCTACGGTGGCCGGAAATCGGCCATGGGCCCTCACTACCTATTAAGTTTGGCGATTATTCGGGCTATGTCAGTAACCTTGGTTCCGAAGCAGTAATGCTCGCAAAGGAGGAGGCCGAACGCATCAGGCAAAGGCGTTATCGCCGCCGCCGCCGCCGCCGGGATTCTGATCCCGATTTCCGGCCACCGTAGGCGCGGGCTTGCGGACAGTGAGCAATGGGTAGCTCGCTGTCCGGCCGTCCGGTAACTGTCCGGACCAAGCCCAAGTCGTCGACGGCGCGCACTGTTCCCGCGCGCCTCAAGGAGTTGTCAGCAACAGCAGGGACCCAGCCGGGTCGAAGCCTACTGGGGCCAGGGTTATCCGAAAGGGCGCTCGAGCCTCGGTATGAAGGCTAGAAGGAACGGGGTGGGTGTTTTAGTCAGTAAGAGTCTGACACTATCTTCCGCTCCGCCCAAGGGCGGGGGATGTCAAAGCATGATTTTTTCCCACCATAAAAAAAAAGGTAACCTTGGTTCTCTTTTGGATATCGTCATTTCTGATCCGATCTTAACCATTTCCATTGCCCTTAAGGTGACGTCAAAACTTCTGATGAAGCCCATTGATATAATAATAATACAATATTTTTCGATTTTCGCTATCTTTGAACATCGAACTAGTACTTATTGATTTTTGTGCATTAGTTGCCTGTATACAATCCATACTTTAATTTATTTAAAATGTGAAAGTAACTCTGTCTGTCTGTCTGTCTGTTACGCTTTAATGGATAAACTGATGAACCGATTTTGGTGAAATCTGGTACGGAGTAAGCTTGAACCCCAAGGAAGGACTTAATATTTGGCTATAACCAAAATTCACGCGGACGAAGCCACTGGCAGAAGCTAGTTGGAACTAAATATAAATCGTCACTACAAAATAGAGAATTGTATTCGCATTTCTATTGGGATAAATTGAATTCTCGCTTGCGGTTGAATCGAAGAATCTTGAACTTCTTCAGAATTCCCATCCTTGACACATTATCGAGACCATTTTATTTTGCAAATATTTTCTTATAATTCAGCAACTTTTGCGTCTGAACTATTTTCTACCTGACTGTAAGATACTGTTTATACTATGTATATTATTTTGGATCTGTTGTTATACTGGATTTGTTTCTAAAAGGAATATTCGGTCCCGGTACGAAAGGCAACGCAGGTACTTACAGGAGTGGATTTTTAGTCAGCAAAAGTCTGACACTATCTCCAGCTCCGCCCAAGAGGAGGATGTCATTGGATGATTATCCAACCAAATAAAAATTAATGATAATAGGTGGATCTTAGTGTCAACAACGGTGCTCCCTAGTTCTCATCAGCCTTCAAACCTGAGAAAGAGTGAATAAACTCTGTTCACTCTAATTGTTTTATTGATTACGGTGGCACTCCATCGAATAATTCGCAGAAACATAAAAGAATAGTCATAGTCATAGTCATAGTCATAGTAGTCATAGTAGTTTATTGGTAAGGGATTCTTACAAGTCAATACAAAATTTTTAAATTACATGTTAACAAAAGATTACATTACAATGTCAAGCAAATAAAATAAACAATACAAATAAATAAATTAGGTAGAAATCAAATCACAAATAGAAATTAACAATAAATCACAAAATTAAAAGTCACAACAATTTTCAGTCCAAATTAATATTTACGTCAAAGTTAAGTTATATTAAGTCATAAATTCGTCAAAAGAATAAAAAGCTTGCTCGATAAGCCATTTTTTCAAGCGAGCTTTGAAGCTGCCTATAGTCGGGGCACCAGAAATAGCGGCAGGCAGTTGATTATAAACTGTCGGGCCCATAACATGAGTCGAATATATAAATCTTATTAACAAACAATTTATCACAGCATTATAGAGCTTAGTTAACTGTATATTATGAACTAGCTTTTGCCCGCAACTTCATCTGCGTACATAAAATATATGCCTATATCACTCAGGAATAAAGCAGCTTTCTATTGGTGAAAAAATTGTAGCAATCGGACTAGTATTTTCAAAGATTATCTCCTACAAATATAAAAACAAACTTTACCTCTTTATAATATTAATGTAGATAGCACTTTAACGCTAAAATAAGTGAAGATGTTCAGATAAATATTTAGTTATTAACTTAAATATTTTTTTACACCACCTGCTCGATAATGTCGTTTTACACGTCATACAAACCTCACTTAAAGCAAGTCATTATATGCCTAGGGAGATAATGCAGTATGGCCGATCCCTAGGGAATAATGAGATTTGAATTTAGAGCATCAAGAATCGTCAACATTGTGAATTAAAATGTAGGCGCATCGAACAAGTTGACTCGAAATTCAAACCAAAGAGTATGTAATCACTATGATTCAAACTGGCCACTAACAAAAAAAAGAAAATAGAATAAAACGTGCGTACTGACGACACGGGAGCATTTTAAAAAATTGAAACTATAGAATCTTGGAGTAGTGAATTTTGTTTGTTTGATGAACTTGTAAACATAATACTTATATTTCTCTAATATATGATTTGGTCGACCAAATTGTCTTTTAATTATCTCACAGATGGTGTAAAAAGTAGAGTATGCAACACGGGGATAAAGCTGTCTTTGTCTTGGGCGGCTTAAATTCCTCACTTCACTCAGGTTTCTTTATTAACTCCCTCGCAATGCTCGGGAGTTAATTTTATAAATCCCTCACTGTCGTTCGGGATTAAAATCAGCAACCTTCGTTTCGTTCGGAATTCAACATGCCGCCCGCGACTTAAAGACACTGCTTTATCCCCTAGTCACATAAACTACTATTAAGGGTTTCTGAGAGTAACTTTTCTTTCCTCCTACTCTCTTTTCGCGAATATGCTGAAAGAGAATGCATTAGAAATAAGCATCATCAGGTGAGATAGCGGTCAAGCGCGAACCTATCAACAATAAAAAAAAAACCTTTGTATTTATCTCTCTGTTACCTTCTTGTCTGTTTTTATTAATGCGTGTACATTAATTGTTAAACACCTACTTACATTTTTTTCCCCTAGTCTTTGAGTACATCCACAGGATGAAGCATAGTTTTTACTACAATTTAGCCTTATATATAGACTAATAAGTAATTTAATTATATCCTAAACTAATAAATAATCTTTATTAAGAATGTGTCGTACAATTATGCTACATTCTCTCTACGGCCTGAGTCCCAACAGTGGGAACATTTTATAATGCCTTATGGCCTTATGGCCGACCATACTAATTATGCTACATTACACTATTCACTATCACTAAACACTAACTCGAACAGTTTTGTTCTTTTTAGTCTTCTCATTATATTTGTGTGGTCAAGCTGGATTGCCTCGATGTTCACATGCTGATGAAGTCGCTTTTCGTGAGCTCTGCAAACTTTTTTATCACTTTGTTGATGAACTCAACAACACCATACGAAATGATGACCTCCATCGGGACCTAAAATCCCGATGGAGGTCATCGTTTCGTATGGTGCATTTACAACTTCCCTTAGTACCTTGTTCTGAAAGAGTTGTATAATACTTATATTGGTCTGTTTGATGCAGCCATATTATACATAGCTGAATACCATAAGTCCAAACTGGCATCAGGAGTTGTCTGTATAACAACAATTTGTTTTGTACTGACATCGTGGAATTTCTTCCAAGCAGTCAATACATTCTTTTGAATCGTAAGTCGAGTTCATCTCTTTTCTTCTTGACGTGGGCTTTCCAGCGTAGCTTAGCGTCAAGAGTCGTACAGCCAGATATTTGGCTATATTCTCATATGGGGCTTGTTTATTATTTATATCAGACTTGATAGGATCGAGGGCCAATAAAAATGACTAAATACATTAGGGGGCCGCAAAATGTTTTTAAAAACAAAATACAGGTATAGTATCATTAGTTTTATTGCTTTTTATTTATCTTTTACAATTCTTTTAACATCAACGTCAATATTGGTAGAAGAAAGAAGCAGTGCATGCTTAAGTGATGTGTCTATAAATGGAGACCTATATTTCGATTTTATAAACTTCATTATTGAATATTCACTTTCACAAAAATAGGTACTGCCCGTGCCCATCATCGAACCCATTTTTAGACCAAAATTTGTCAGTTTCGGGAAACGTTCAACAAGGAGCTTAAAAAATTCAATTCCAGATTCTGTTCTGAACTTATAAAAGGGGTCTGATTGCAGATCACACAGTTCTAATTGATAGTCAATATTCACACTTTCAACTGCTATCGTTAATGAATGAGTGAAGAGTGCTATATCACTCTCAATTTTATTAAAATCTGTGGAACGTTGCTCAAATTCCACGATTATTTCGTCCACGTATTTCAGGTGGTCCAAAAAATTACATTATTCCAAATTTTCCATTTCTAAATAATGTTCTTCGCAACTTGGAAAAATGGCGGGCCGCGTTTATTCAAGCTGTTTATTCAAGTTTAGCCACGGGCCACATGCGGCCCGCGGCTATATTTTCTATTTTCACGCGGGTGAAGCCGCTGGCACAAGCTATGGTAATTAATAAATGTTCAATCAAAAGACCAATGACATGGCCTGCCTTTACAGACTGGAAGCCGAACCCAACACGATTAGGAGGAGGCTAGGCGGATGAAGATAAGAGTAATAAGGACAGATAAACAAAAGACAAACAAAGTGGAGAGACAACAGATAAAGCTGAAGCTAGCTGCTAACTTACAGAAAACACAATAGCTACTGTAACAACGAACATATTCAAGCTACAGACCTTCTACTAAAAGAAGCTATTCAGAAACCTAAAGGTGTCACAATTTTGAACAGGAAGGGAGTTAGAGGCGATATCGTCAAAATCGCGCGTTTTTTTGCTTCTTGATATAAAAGTACTTAGCAATTTTGCAAGTAAAAGCAAAAGCATGCGGGGTGCGGGCGCGACATTCACCAGTTTGGCCAATTTATTTAAGCTTATCACAGACGCAGACCAGTATTGAACCTGTACCCAGTGAATGGTTGTGACCTCAAAGTGGAATCGTTGCGGAGTTTCCATAACTAAAATGTCAGTTCAGTAGTTTGAGTTTGTCATTGTTCTGTAATGGCTAGGTTTAAGTGTCTTGCTAAATTGCCCTGGTGGACCAGGTCCATTCGGTAAGATAGCAGTGGGTTTTGGAAAATTACTTCGCTTGATCTTGGCGAGCGACACTGGCCGACATACAGACATAATAGTCATTTATCTTCGGTTTAAGTTTCAAGAACATTATTTTAGTTGATATCGCCGGTGCTTCGGGCGTATAAATTGTTATTTGTGAAACACAGGCAACTTCTTAGGACTATGTTACGAACATCATAAACAACAACTTTTGTTCTATGCATATTATTGCATATTGCAAAAAACAAAATGGTAAAATAAGGTTTTTTGTTGAAATTAGAGCCAAATTAAGAGTAGTATCGCAAGGTATTGTTTCAAAAAAAAATATGGAGATCAGTTTGACTGGCCTGTTGATCTAGTAGTTAGTGGCCCTGACTGCTAAGCCGGAGGTCGTGGGTTCGATCCCCACCCAGAACAAATGTTTGTGTGATGAGCACGATCATTTGTTCTGTGTCTGGGTATAATTTAACTATATATGTATGTATATAGAAATACTCGTATATAAGTATGTTTATCAGTTGTCTAGTACTCATAACACAAGCTCTGCTTAGCTTGGGACTAGACGGCGTTGTGTGATAGTTGTGGAATATTATTAGTTTTATTCTGAGACCTATGGTAAAAAGTGGTTCAAATTGTGGTATATGATAGCTGAATATACGGTGTGTCGACCCCTTTACGTTGGACCACTATTTACGCCACACCCTGTATATGTGTAGTTAAGACTTGGTGATCACGATTATTTTTTCGATTCGATTAAACTGTTTTCGAAGGGCCACTAATTGGAGAATTTGTCATGTGTCGTGGCCAGATCTTAGAAATTGGTCACTTCATTATAAATGGCCACGTAAAACTGGCCAGATCCTTTTAAACGTTAAAGTTTGATGATAATTATGTTAATCCTCGTTTGGCTTACTTTTATTAACATAAAAATCCTACATCAATGATATGGCCAAACGAGTATTGACATAATGTTAACGTTTAAACGATCTGGCCAGTTTTACTTGGCCATATCATAAAGTGGTCAATTGTAAGTCTGGCCACGACATATCGAATGCTATTTGAGACACGTGATAGTATAAATTTAGGACGCAGTCATAATATAGCGTCGATCTTGCAGAATCATGCCAACATGCAGTGATTCGCATTTTTTGAAAATATTTTAAACATAAAATTTATCTAGTTGAAGGATTGGATCGGTTTCTTGGCAGTCAATAATAAAGAAGGAGAATGGTAGAACATTACGAAGCAAAAAAATCTGAATTATGGATCGGTATAAAAATTATTTGTAACGATTTTATGTGCAAAATATTCTAAGAATTCTTCTTTATGTTGGATTGCATATTATTTTTATTTGTACCTAATGTATGTTACTGCTGCAAGCTAATGTCCGATTTGAACAATATCAGAGGTTTTCCCATGGGATATCTATTATTTTAAGCTAACGGGAAACGGTATTCCATATACCTCCTTGGCCTCAATGAGATCCTCGGTCTGTTGTGTTTGGTTAGTGGCCCTGACTGCTATGCCTGAGGTCGTGGATTCGATTTCCACCCAGGACAAATGTTTGTGTGTGTGCACGATCATTTGTTCTGTGTCTGGTTGTAATTTATCAATAATTTGTAGATATGTATTTAGAAATATAAGTATGTTTATCAGTTGTCTAGTACTCATAACACAAACTCTGCTTAGCTTGAGACAAACCGGTATTGTGGGATAGTTGTGGAATATTAGATATTATTATTATGTTTTTAAAATTTTATATAATTTTTCGGTACCACGACAAATAAAAACTAGCACAAGTTTTTACTTTACTAAGGCGTAATGCTACCTATTTAAAGAAGAGCTATGTACTGACCCAGTTAAGCCCTGGATTAAACAAGCGGGAAATTAATTAACTAGGACTTTAAATAGTTTAGGAGTTGTCCCAGAAATTTAGTAAAGGAAAACTTTTTTGTTGTATCTTTAGATGACGTCCATTTAGTTGTAGAACCTCAAATAGTACGGGTAGTCTATTAATTTTAATTATGTAACCAAACTTAATTATTGTCAAACAAAGTCGGTAAACCGTCTTTATGTTTTTTCAGGAAACGAAAAGTATCGGCCTCTCCATACAAACTGTCCAATCATGTTTTTAATTTTGTATGGTGAGGCTGATTTTTTTTTCGTTTCCTGAAAAAAAGTCTTGTGGAAGGTTGTTCAGTTTCGTCTACCTGAGCAAGCCCTTAAAGTTTGTGGAGGGTTGTCCCTTATACCCTGTATATATATAAAATATACCCCAAAGTAGTCTGTTGAGTTACGGTCACTGGTGTAAAATCATTAAAAAACAGAAGTCCTGCTTTGTCCAAGCGATTTATTTTGAAACTATTTTATTTATTTATTTTATTACAATCGGAAAACAAACAGTATTAACAACTAACAAAAACAACAAATTATGCAATTATTAACCAATGACATGTTTTCACATTTAATTATCTATGAAGAGCTGACTTGAAAGAGAAAAAAAAAGTTATAACTAAGGTATAACTCACACTTTAATTAAGCCTTATAGTTCCTTGAATCATCTGGCCGAACATAAATGGTCACAACTTTCGTACCCGTCTAGGCGACAGTACGACTATCTGTGCATGTGTTTGCGGTCAGCTGCGCCCGGATAGAGCCCCGCTGACTTTTAAATCCGTTTTCTTAGCGAAGTATTGATTAATTTACATATGCTAACTATGTTCACTTTGAAGAATATTTAACCACCAACTTTTATGTGTAAAAAGGTTCCTTAAGATCTAAGCCGTTGCGTAGGAGTAGAGAAAAGTTGCGAATGTGAATTGTTGTATGTAATTTTTTTTTTTGTCAAAAGTATTAATCGCACGAAACAATCAAATGTCAATAATGTTGTTCATGAATCTATAATAAACATATCTTTTTTTCAAACCTATTAACCTGGCCGTTACCGAGGAGTAGGCTCCAGATAGTCACTGTTTTAGGCACTTTTCCGGCGCTTGGGCCTTAACAATACGACACAATCACAACATTAGGTCTTGCAGGGCAAACTAAAGGAGTTATCGAACCAATGTTTGGTAAATATTCGATTGAAGTCAAGTTCAGTAAAGTCAACCACATTATTGCAGGAATTTGCGCATCTTATAAAGAACGAATTCTGACTGTAATTTGTCTAGCAGCGGAAAAGTTAAGAAGAAGAAAGGGTATTCTAGCAGATCTAGTGGGGGCGCGTAAATTAATCTTGGAGAGAAGTTGCGGGGCGTCGATGTAAGATTGTTAACGAGGAAAGAGATAATATCTGATATACTCCTTCTTTCCTTTAGTAGTAGTAGTAAGTAAATGGTACCTTTTGCATCTCGACTCGTTATTATGATCGCGGGTTTTACACTTATACCTACTGTAAGTATCGCGTAAAGTTTCGCTGGACAGACACGAATTAATTGTATTGTATTAATATTTAGTTTTTTCGTTATGAGACCTCCACGAACACAGCATACATCGGAGGGCGATTTTTCATATTTTTTCTTAAATTATATTGTTAGTTATAGTGCAATGTGCTCTTGGTGTGTTGGTGGATTTTGTAATAAAAATAAAGTTTTTATGTCATCTAACTCCTCCCAATATGGCTGGAGCAAGAGGGACTGTCAGACTTTTACAAACTAAAACCCACCTTTGTTCCTCCAGTTGCCCTTTGCGTTCCTGGGCCACGGTCACTCTTTAGGACAACCCTGCAACCCTGGCCAGCTCATGTGCAACGTTGTTTGTTTTAAATAATAATTTTGTTCGTAGGCTTGGGTCTACTGTACCCTAGCTGTAATATCTCACCAGGATAACTGCGACTATCACAACTGTCGTGATGTAAGCGAGTTCTTAATTGCTGACATAAATCGCGGGCTAACATTAAACTTAGTTTCAGCACCATCTAAGATTACAACTCTTGTTATTACGAGTTTTGTTAAATGATGACCCACATGTAGTTCAGCTACAATAGTATGACGGTTTACCTTTTCGCCGTTTGTGGTGTCTTTCAAAACATCCGTAATCGGTAACTTGTTTATTATAAACAAAACGAACAGTCCTGTCTCATATTTGCAACCTGAGTTCCAGTTTCAGTTTGGCTACAGAAAGTGATGGTTTTCATATCTATAAATTCCTATGGAGCGCGTGAGTCTAGTTTACTTTATTATTCGTGTCTGTGTTGTCCACTTGCAGTGCACAAGTTAATATAAAAAGCCCTATACTTCTTTACAGGTGATCGCATTTCTGGTTATATACTCAATGAATTTTGCCATTCAAAGTTTTCCTATAGAGAATGGATTTTCGGTGAAGTTTAATCCGATTTCCCTTAAAGAGGAGCTTAGACCGAGAAAGTTTGGCGCTTTATTTGGGAAAATTCCACAAGACTTTAAAGGCCAAGAGGAAATCAAGCGAGAAGGAGAACTCAAAACAATTTTGCTTCCTCAGCAACCCAATGTGCCATATGGATATACAAATCAAGTAATGAAATTACTTTTTCCTACTGAATATGTTTATAATAGAAATAGTAATGTTCTCACAAGATCGCTGGCAGAGCATTATGCAGGTTTAAATTATTTGAACCTGCCGATAGTCAAGCAGCCCTTTGCTGATTACAAGGTGTTAGTAGCTACTGCGCCACCGAATGTACATCTTGGTGGAGACAGCAAGCAGACGTTTATATATGTTGTGTTTCCTGAAGACGGATCCAAAGATAAAAGTGGTGCTTACAATGTACCTGTGGTATACTTTGTTAATGAGAACACTGGAACAAACCATTCTATGAAGAACGTAGATCCTGTATTGATTGTCGACAGCAATAGAACAGTTACAGGAGTACGAAGTAAAGAAATTGCAAAGATCATCAGATTTAAAAATAAACTAAGAAACCACTTCAAATATCAGATAACGTATTAAAATGATTTAAGTTTATGCTAAGTTTATAAAATTAATAAATTGTAGTAATATTAAATTTAAGATTATTTTGAAATATTCTGTCAGGTGTTGTTATAGTTTCATTTGAACCGCTATGCTAATTTAGTTCTTTGAAAAAGATTCTCTATAAAACACAAAGTTAGTATTATTTTATTTTATAGATATACACATGAACTAACGCTGTTTTTGACTTTTAGTGAGTCTAACGAACATTAATTGATAGCCCATTTATCGAGGAAGGCTATATAACACTCTACAATCATTTTGAGCCGAAGCAACAACCAAAGACACGAGCGGAACCGCAGGGGACATAGCCATGATTATACGTGTTTCATTCATTATTTCAGAAATTTTCATTGAAATTAAAAAGCCTCTGAAACCTAGACACCTTCCAAATTATAAAATTCGGTTTCAAAGTATAGCAGTCAAGGAATGGCGAGCCCATTTAATGAGACCTTATTAATACCGGTGGTATTTTCATCTAGTGGTTTGCAGTGTGGTGTTCACAACACGGAATGCTGCTATTAAATAGTTAAGTCCGATGGGCGACGAGCCAGGGAGGCTACTTGCGTACTGCGATACCACCATCTTGCATCGCAAGTCTTCGTCTCTAGTGTTATCAATATTACAGCGCTTAACGTCGAACTAACTTTTAATATGTACGTTAGTTCATAACTCCTTCTACGCATGCCGCGGCAGCCATTAATTAAGGCTACACTATAAAATGTAAGACTACCTACTGAACCTTTAGCATGAATAATGGTCTAAGCTTTGTTCGTTGTCTTTAAATAAATAATTTACAATATTATTATGATCACATTAAAAGGTGTGACGCGTAAAACAATGCCTTTTACGGAAAGCCAAGTAAAAATTAAACACGGTATCATGTATGTCATTTAAACGTTGACTGTTATTTTCTAAGTTCAAGAATGATTAATTTGCCTTGATCTTGTTGTTGAGGGCCCACTGGATAGTCAAGATATTTAAGCCAAGGAAACGTCAATAACTTGACAAAGATATCGGTCAGCAGCGACCTTAATCTAACTTGAAACAAGAAAGTTAAATTGTCGTTCAAGGTGTCAGTGTAAAGTTGGATACAATGTCGGGTTGGAGTTGTTCCAGTGAGAAATGCGTCAGCCGCTAAGTTCGTGAAGGTAGGGCAAGGCAACATGGTCGATATAGCCAGATGTGATGTAATGTCATTAAAACACCAAATTGCTTATCGATCTACTGCGTTTTGGGAACACATCTATTATGCGTACAGCTAGGGAGGGGAATTCCTTGCCGGAGTCTGTGTTTCTTGATACAACTTAGGGGGTCTTTGAGTTTAGAGTGAATAGGTTACTTCTAGGCAAGCGTGCTCCATCGTCGGCCACATTATAGCTTACCATCAAGTGAGACTTGCACAATGGTTACATTCATTGACATTACGTAGAGAAAAGAAAAAAAAGGAAAATTCATTGATCATGACAAAAGTCATAGTCGTGTTCATTATGGGAAATTTTACAATAAATTAGTAAAATAATCATGTTTAAACACAACCGAGATTTATGGGCAAAAAAATTTTTTTTCAATTATTTGAATCTTCAACAAATGACACACAGATCATACAATAGAAATCACAGCTATTATACTCATGGGGTAATTTAACGTGGTCTCCTGTAACTACAGGAGACCAAAGCATGCACATATATGAGTAACTGGGTAAAAGATAGAAAAATAAAAAATACATAAAACAAATAAAACCGGTGAAAACCCATTCCAACAAATGATGTCAATGTTATGTCGTACCACAAACAGGCGATATCACAGCTTGTAATAAACTAGCCTTTAGATAATTTTCAAAAGCCATCGCTTTAACAATTGCTATGTTATATGACCCGAATCAAATACTTCGGGGAAAATATGAAAATGGTTCGACGAGGGTCACTTTTGTGTCATAACTGTTTATGTTGAGCATTTGTTCTGTGAGCTTGTTGTCCGTCTAAGTATAGTCATCACGATCAAAAGAATCCTCGTCCATCGGCATGGTACCCTCACAATATTGGACAGTGTAATATTGCCTCTAACAATATTAGCTGTTCACGATAATATATCAATTTTTCACAACAGATTCAACCGCGACTTGTTACAATAATAACAAATATTGAAGTTCCGCCTCTTGTGGTTTTAAACATATATATCCATGTTTATAACAGTGTTCTTCCGTGGTCCTTCCATGGGTTGACTCAGAGCCACCTATGTTGGGAGAACGGATTCAATTTTATGAAGGTGTTCGTCCGAAGTGTAAATGGTCTGAAACAGTCTGATTATATAATTAAAAGTCGGTTCGAGATGTTTTGTATAGATGGCGCAGACGAATTGATTACGTATGCGAGACGCGATGTCGCCTTCTGAGATTTTATGTAAGTATACTATAAAAGTTGACAGAAAAATTTAATCGTATATCGTGTAAGATTTGAAACCTGCCTTTGTTTAATCTAAATCTTTTTTGTCATGTAAAACTTAGTAATTAGGTATGTATACTTTTACATATTTGATACATACTACGAAAAGTTACGTAGGTAGGTACACTTTTCGGTTGATAAATTCAAAAGGAGAAACTGACTGACTGACATATCAACGCACAACCGAAGCTGCTGAGACTAGGAGCGTGAAATTTTGCACGATGCTTCCTTTTATAATGTAGGCGAGCACTGGAGAGGGTTTTCTAAAATTCATCTCCAAAGAGGATAAACGGGGCTCCAAAGTATGTTTACAGAAACATACTTTCTCATTGGCGAAGCCGCTGGCAGAAGCTAGTAATATATAATATTAATATCAATCAAAATATAAATATATATTTGCATTTTGATTGAAAAGATTATGCAGAAAAAGTTAAACGTGAAGAAATATTATAAAAAATATTTTTTGTGGATTCTCTCTATCTATAGCCAAATAATCTATGTTGTTTACCTGCCGCATACAGGCTGTTGGAAAATCAGCTACGGAAAGAAAATATTGGAAAGAATTGATAACCCGTCCGTGTAATTTTTTCATTCGCATTTGATTTATTTGTTTTTTGTTTACTAGGATGTTTTTGTATAAACAGCTTATCCGAATCGATGTGAAAACACGGTACCTAGTACCTGACTGTGTTACGATTACGGTGTAGTGACGGAAATATAAATATGTATACAGCCCGAACAAGTAAAATATATACTCTAGAGCGGAGCGGGAGGGTGTGTCAGACTTTTACGGACTTTTTAATAATGTAGACTAGTGCTTGACTGCGATCCCTCCTGCTTACGGTGATGTAATCGTTGATGGTGAGACGGACTAGTTTTTGGGAGCCATTTCACTCCAGCTTTAAAGACACCCAAAATAAACCCAGATAGGTAGACCTCAGCAGGCCAATTGTATTAAAACCTACTCTTATTGGCACACTACACCGTTGCCGATTCCTGGTAATCGATATTGTTTCCGGCCTACGCTGAAAATCAACGCGGTGGACCCGTTGCATTTTGCGAGTGGACACAGCATTATGCTGAGCGTACGGCCGTTTTGCTCGGACGTAGTGCATAATTTTTTTTAATTACATATTTGTTGAAGAATGTGTAAAATAATTAAATATAAAAATGTACCATTGTGTTATGTTAGTCTTAAGTTTGCGCCTTCTCGAGCAAGTAAAAAGTTTTTCTTTCTTTCTTTCTATGTTCCTACTTTGTCTTCATTCCAGGAGCCCTGGGTTCTTTTCCACACAGCCCATGGCCTGCGACCCTGCTGGACCCCTACGGTTTTGAATAGTGAATTTAGAAACTGCTCATCAGTTACTAAATAGTCCAAAGATTTTTACGTATTTCTACTTTTCGGTGAATACAAAATAAACGTAATAGTTTTACTGTCTTATACAATATCTTTACAACTTAATCAATGCACATCCTGAAACTAGTATGTTCAGAATGGGCTACTCGATAATCATCATCAAATCGATTTCACAACTTTTTAAAATAGATAACTTAGGTACTTCTTCATCCTAAAATAGTTAAGAATTTTGCTTTCGTCCCTAATGTTTGTGTGTCCCACGGAGTAGAGAAAGAAGCGTGGGTGGCCCAAGGCAATAGGACACACCTTCTTTCTCTACTCCGTGGTGTGTCCCCAGTCCCCATACCGATGCGCTCCCATTGTAGTGGGTCAATTCTTATATTATTCTTCTACTTTAAAATTATGATAATAATTTTCTTTGAAGATTATAAAATAACTAATCAATATTAATAACTTAATAGGTAAGTATACAGGGTTATTTCTAAAATACTAACAACCTTGCAGAACTTGTATTACTAACATCATAAACAACAACTTTTTTTGTTCTATGAATTTTCACAAAACATAATTCATTTACCAAAAACAAACCTACAAGATTTCGTTGTAATATCTAACACATTTCAACTCTGTATTTTGCTATACCTACCTACGTCGGAATGACGCGAGGAAAGCGCATCTAGCACCCCCGCCGCCCGATCCCCGCTCCCCTCCGCTATTGCATCCGCTTCGTAATATTCAGAACGTTCCATTTAAATATTTTTATTTCTCTATGAAAATCAGATGAACTAAGATATGATAATTGTTTAAAAGTTTTAGAAGAAAAGTTGTTGTTTATGATATTAGTGACATAGTCCTGAGAAGTTAGCAGTGTTTTGCAAATAACCCTGTATATACCTATACCAACTAAAAATAATAATATTTATAGTCTGTCTAATAATTCAACCGACTTGGGAATTTTGTATAATATTTAATCATTTAAAAAATACTTATATTCGATACTTTTTTTAAGGTTCTTCTGTTTAGTTAACAATGATCTCTATCTCTTAACCAACCTTGATTATTGAATTCGTGTTGAATACATGAAATTTAATTAAATCCTAATAATTACCCAAGTCGTTTAACTTATTAGACAGACTCTACAAACGGGTAGAAAAAATAATATTTGGCAACAAAAAAATGCTGGCTGGCTGCACTGTCAATGCTGATTCGTTGTCCGAAGAAAAGCCCAGCCCTCTGGTCACGAGAAGAGCCGACCAGATTTTCTTAAAAAACACTACCTGTTAAAGTGTATTTAAGTAAAATTTAAATTTAAAGCTATGTTTGTTTCGATTTTCTAATACACCCCTATTTTATTATTTGTACAAAAAAAGGCTCCATTCGTACCTACCCTTTACTGATCATATTTTTTTTTAGTCAAAAGTAAAAATCGTTATGCCAAAATTGTTTTTAAAAAATTTTCTTAATAGGTAAATTCATAATTGAATCAATTCATAACAATTTCTACTAGAAAATCTTAAAAAAATAAATATCTATGTCAAAGTATTACGCTCAGTGTTTTCCATTTTTATCGCCATCCATTCATTCATAATATCAATAGCCTGTAAAATATTTCCATAAATTGAGAGTGACATTCTGGTAAAGAAACAAATGCTCATAACTGTACCGTTTATGAATATTATTTATTGAGACTTTAATAATAACGAGACCTTTTCTAATAAGCTCTAATAATTAAAAATTAGTTGTAAATATTTTATTATTATTAGCTCCTTTATTTGTCTTTTATAACACATACAAAAAAAAAGACATTTAAAAATATAAAAAATAGTTCTCCACCGGTGTCGGGAGCAGGATCCACGCTACCGGTGGTTAAGGCTCCAGAGAGCCGTGTCGATGAGTACTGCCTTCTGTATCAGACCCTTGATCCAACCGCTCAACGACAGCTTCGACAGATGGTCTCGAAGCTTTTGGCTTTATGGCCATTATTATTAGTATTGTTTTAGTTTGATACATGTTGTTTATTCGATTCAATTTAACTTATTGCATTTAACTAAATGGAGTTTCTACCAAACATGTTAACAAACAGCGAGCAATGGTTAGCACGCCGTCCGGTCGTCCGGTAACCGTCCGGACCGAGAACGTGTCGTCGACGGCATGTACCTAGTCCACGCGCGCCTCAAGGAGATGTCAGCAAATCATAGGGGCCCACCGGGGTCGAAGCCTTCTGAGACCTTGGGCTCAGTGAAATTGAACCCCGGGGATCTTGGAACGCAAGGCAAAGAAGGAACACAGGAGTAGGTAAGTAAAAGTCTGACACACCCTCTCGCTCCGCCCAAGGGTGAAAGAAGTCATTGGATGAATTCCCACCTAAAAAAAAACAAACTAACAAAATTGTGTGTAGTAAAATTAACAAATATTTGAGAAGCGATCTAGCTACTTGCTGACTGGCTATTAGATATAATATAACCTTTTTATATGATATCAGTTAGTAAAACTCGTCTTAATACAAAAGAAGAAAAGCTATAGAAAAAAAGAGGTTCAGATAAAAAAAAATCACGTCGAAAACTGGAGATGCCAGCCTACATCTAATACTTACACCCTTACAAATGACGAATCACAGATGTCGATGTGAAAAAGTGACGAACTGACATTTCGAAGTTCTATTTTAGTACAACGATTTTTCGCCTTATTTGTTAAATTTTTATTATCCTCGAAGAAAAATGTCCGCTATAAAAGACTTCGGCAGTAAAAGTCAGATCCTATAGGCGTTTGTACTTCGTAACAATGGAGCGACCAAATTAAATTATTTGAAACTTTGACTATTTAAATTGGTGTCGTAAAATTTAATGGAAGAATCCTTCGACAAACTGAAGTCAGACTTATGATGAAGGTATTACCAAGTTTTGCAGAGAATCGACTCTAACAGATTAGTGAAACAAAACTCACAAGTATGAAAAAAAATGCTTTTGTTTTGACAGTTTTACAGATTTTCCGTGTCATTGAGGTTGTAAAGTTACCAGTCTCTTTGGTTCCGTGACGGCAAGCGCGACTGCCGATTGTTGGATCCAGGGTACGATTTCTAGGTTGAGCAAAAAGTGTTATTGGGTTTTTCTGTTGTATTAGAAATTACTCAGTAGCAGGCTGCTGGAGTAATTCCTAGTACAGTTGAAAATGAAGAAAAGTACTTTGTTAATCTGTGCCTGGTGTTTCCCGTTACAGTAATGGAACAGAGAATGCACCTACAATGTTTGCGTACACTCTTATGTACTAATATAAAAAGTGGTACGATATAACCGACTTTCGAACATGAATAAATAAATAAACTGTATAGCGTTATTATTAACGTGGTCTTTATCCCTAATTGGCTTTTGATAATATAATGGTTACTATTGATAGATTTATTTCTTTCGTTAGAGCCCTGGTCATTACACTATTTTTACGAACGCCTCTCAAAGTAATATAAATTATGTGATTCATTAGTTTATGTATTGTATATATGTAAATAGTACACCACGAACTACGTATCTTTTTCTCCTTCTCTGTCAAATCCATCCAAAGGTTGTCTGTTAAAAATCGCTTTTAGCGACCGCCCATCATGAAAACCTATTAATTTTAAGGTCCTAACGTAATTTTTATTTTTGGTGTACACTAATCAATAATAGATAGTATCTATCTAACTGTATGGCGTCGAAAAACTCCGTCGCATCGCTGTCGACTAGTAATGAATCCAAAAGACTGGCGGCACGCGTTTGATACAGGAGTATCAAACGCGTGCCGCCAGTTTTTCACTCAACGGATTTGAATTTTAATTCACTTGTAGACCATGTCATGGATATTAGATACTTTTTATTCCAGAAATACCTAATTATCTACTTTTTCGCGGGTAAATTCGCTTGCAGAAGTTAGTCTTTTCATACTAGCCCTCCGTTATTTAGCCTCCGCTTACTCTCACAGTCATCTTTAATTATTATTTATTTTTATTTATTTAATCTAGTGCTTGACTGCGATACCTCCTGATGGTAAGCATGGATGTAATCGTTGGAGGCGAGGCGTACTAGTTCATTAAGGGCCTATTCACTCTAGCCTTGAAGAAATCTAAATTATAATCGGACGGAAAAGATCGCAGCAGTCAAATTGTTTCAGTCCCTCGATGTACGCGGTATAAACGACGAGGCGAAACGCTTAGTCCGGACTAAGAGTAGAGTTTCAGTTTCAACAACGTAAGGGTGGATACTGACAATACGTCGCAATTCCCGCGCACACTATCCAAAATGCATCCTTTAAAATTACCGAGGGACAGTCTACCCTACGCCTGTGTCAGAATCTGAATGATCAATTAGCCTCTTCGAACGCCTCTAAAACTGCTAGGTGGTATTTTACAGCACCATTCCATATGTGGCTGCAGTATTACACACATGATCGGACCAAAAATCAATTCTTCATAAAAAGTTTTCTTACAAAATGTACCTCAATTTTTGACCTCACATTTTTATTCTATGGACTTATGGATAAAGTAAAACAATATACTGTTGTATATGTATGGCACTTGTGAGATATTCTAAAAATGTTACTATTTTACCTAAGTTTGTGGAGACTGTAAGCGAAATGTAGAAATTCACGCTTTAACGGGCAGTTACTTGTTATCAGTTTTTGAATGTCCAATGCAATGCCATTGTTGTACCCGTAAAATATTATCAACGAGCACATTCTCTGTGATATTAAACCCTCTTGAAAGGATACCGTCATTTGCAGAAAAGTATAATATCTTTATTTAAAACGAAAATACAAGTTTAGCAACAACGTAAAAAAAAACTATGATAATGATTTAATTTTAGTTAGATCGTAGACTGCCACAGATCAGTGGATCCCAACTTTTTTAAACTGGGACTACTTCGATTTTTTTTATGTTTTTAGTAACGGCTTACCCTTAGAGCCAAAAGAAAAATTAGTTATCTTAATCTAAAATAACATTGTATTAAAATCAAAAAATTGTTGCACACTTATTCTTGAAAATGAAAAGTATTGCGATGGAAAACACAAGATTTCTACGTATCAATGTTGCTTTTATATATAAACATTTTCACATTTTATGCTTATCGTGGACCATATGCAACCAATGTTTTAGATCCTCATATATCGGGGATGTTTTAGGGTAGCCACCGCAGTAAAAGTCTGAAACGCTCTTATGCTCCACCCTAGTGCGGGAGAAGGCATAAAATGATTTCTCACCATAAAAAATGTTTCCCGCGAATTTGTTTTTTTTTTAAGTTTTTTGCTTTCTGCAGCTCTGTCAAATTATATATTTTTTAAAATATAATTTGTGATCGTATATACCGAATTATAATCATTAAAATATCAATATAATCCTCTCAGTGCGTCTAACCCAAGTTCATCAAGGCATTCAAACGATGAAAAAATCAAAATTTCTGTAAAATACCTTCCTTCACCTTATGCTGTAATTTACTCGTACATCAATCTTTGGAATATATGCAATGAGATGGGTATCCAGTTTCCATAACGTAAGTCTTGAAAGTATTTATGTGATATTGATTAGTCAAGAAGGATAAGAAAATTTCATAATTTTTAAAAATCTGTATCAAATGATCCTTAGTCGTAGATATGTTACTGTAAAAGCTCGAACTACGGTAAATCTTAAGATTTTCCAGTAAAACCTAAGATTTACCGACATGAGTTGGTAAATGACGCGCCCTGCAGATCACACCTCAGATCTCTTCTTAAATCCCCTCCCCATAAATCCAGTTGCGACTCCTATTCTTTCTGTGTCCATGCCGTGAGGTTGTGGAACTCACTTCCGCCTAGCATTCGAGATTTAAAATCGATCTCACTTTTTAAAAATCGATTAAAGGAGCACTATCTTTCCTCTCAATTGTGATATTTATCTATATATTGTATGTATTATGTATGGTATATATTTATAGCTGTAGGTATATATTATTTTTAGGTATATATAATTATATATGACTTTGGATTAAGACTTCACACATTCTTCTTTTGCTTCCTACACACTATGGTCTACATTTCTTTTTGACTTCTCCTTTCGCAGGTCTGCTGGAAGAAATTTCTTTGGAAATAAGCAGTACCTTTGTACTAACGTCTCTTATGTATTAAGTATCTGTTTCTGTTATTTTTGTGTGTACATAAATTGTAAAATAAATAATGTAAGTATAATAGTTATAATGGGACGATTTTTTCGGGCTTTTACCATTCCAATTCAGTACATGCTACGTTTTACCAATGTGGACTGGTAAATGTTGGTTTTAGGAATAAAACACTGATTAGGTACTTAATTCTTCGTCATTTATTTCAAAAACTTGGGTATAATCCTGACCTATTTAGATTATTTTCATTACAGAGTTGTACCATTAAAATTAGGAACAAGTATTTTTTTTTACATTTGAAATATTTCCCAAGCAGTAAAAATAACACAAGTAAAATGATCTTCGCACAAACAAAACGTTAGCTAATCTAACTGAATCTGTATTTTTCTTATTATTTGGTATTTAACAAACAAATATAAACATAACGCTTATATTAGCTAGTCTAATTGAATCATTATTCTTCTTATTATTTGGTTTTTAATAAACAAAGTAAAAAAAGAAGTAGAAGACGTAATTGTAGGCAATAAAAAAAACTTGTTACAAACAAATTTGTTAAAAAAAAACAAATTAGAAAAATAAAATAAATTGTAACTAATTAATAGGTAAGGTAAAATTACATTTTAATATTTCAACACGGAGTGCTATTGGGGCATTTAGAACAACAAAATAGGTAATCCTGATGATTTGCAAGTGCATTTCCTCGACGAGCATTTTTTGAATCCTTGTCCTCCAGTTAACGACAATTTTCCGACAACTTCACGAAGACTCACTTCTTTATCCTCAACAACTTCTATCTTTATAGAGTCGATGCGCTGAACATGCTATGACATGATTTTTTTCAACATTTACCATGCCTTTAATGTAAATCCTAAGATTTACCAAATGAATGGTAGTAAAAGTTCGAATCGCAAACTTTTTTGGACATTCACCTTTAATAATTGGTAAATCTTAGGTTTTACTGGAAAATCATAAGATTTGCCGTAGTTCGATCTTTTACAGTAACAGATATATTTATAATTTAAGTCTCATCTATTTGCAAACATTACTTTTCTCTTTCTATTCATTGTCTCCGTTGAATAGGTTTCATTAAACCCTGAAGGAACCAGCACCATAGACATCACAGTCTCAAGCAGATTTGAAATCAAAAGGAGATGAGGCGACGTTTTAGAATTCATTTCCATGAAAATCGGGGGGTTTAATGGACTAGACGCGTTTGAGCCTTTTCTCCGTTATTGTATTTAATTCCAATAAATGGAAACTAAGAAGTTAGCAACGCTAAACTGAAATAGGATTACATGCGTTGTTTGCGTGTTTTGCAGTTTCAAATTAAATGATTGATATCTCTATTTGTCTTTGGTAGGGGGAATTCCGGAACTGAAAGGGTTTTCAAGTTTTAAGTGTCATTTTCTGTTTAGAGTCGAAAACTCGTTGCATTCGCATTGATTGTGACGGATGTGATTTCGTAATGGCTCCCGGGTACCACAAACCTAATTGCCTGAGAGATGGTTTGTCAATTTTATTAATGATTGATGTATTTTAAAGGAGGTAGTGGACATTGAAGGATGGGTTAATGCATATCGCCAGCCTTTTAGACCAGTTGGCTTGCTTTTAGGTTGACTGATGGATGAAAACTCATTGCAAACTCCAATGATTTATTTTGTTTTCTAAAGAGGATGAGGATACGACAAAAGTAATTTTAATGGTAGGATCTCAATCATTGATTGAAGACGTGGTAGGTGCTGGAGACAAACAAACAATTTTACTATATTTTTAATACGTTTTTTACGAAATTTACTTTTAGTTTCAACTTAGTGTTTATAATTTCGGCTTGTACAAATAAGGTTTCTTAGATGTACTAGCGTCATTAAAACAGGACAGATTTTGTTCATAAAATGATTCATACATTAATATTATCTTGAAACTATGTTTGTCATTGTCCTCATGTAAGAATTAACATAAAAATTGTTATATTATGTATATTAGCTGCTGCCAGCAGCTCCGCCCGCGATCCTAAGGGAACATTCTCTCGTTATACATAGGGGGATGACACTTTTCCCATACATTGTTAACATGTATTTCTTTTTTCGCCAAAAGTGAAACCTGGGCCATATCATAAAGGACTGTATGATAAATCAACAGCAAAAAGAATTTTGTCTACCAACCGTAACCAAACAAAGTTAGAGACTATTTCGTATATTGCTATAATTTGTTATCAGGCGTTATTTTTCTTAAATAAAACGATGGCGATGCGCCACCGGTACATGGTCAGTTTTTCCTTTTATAAATATAGATTAAAACCAACAGTGTTACTTTGCGAGCCCTTATCACCACGATAGTGGCGTGCTCAGCGTAAGGTTACGACAGTCACTGTTTTCATACCGCCCCATGACATCCTACTTTATGCGCCATGTCGCGACTAGTCGTGGCAACGGTGACAAAGCCACTTGTGCGTTTGTGCAAGGATTGCTGTTGTGACTCTTGTTGCGGTGGCTGGCCGGCATGGGGGCTCGCCGCCTAGCATGACTCCAAGCGGTAACTCCACTGGCTACGGTGGCTTCGTATCGTATACTGCTAAGGACCGCACGACTCTCGCGTAGAGCCTCCGGAATGAAACATCTAGACCCTCTGGACTGCAGGAGCCGCTTGAGTGCAGACCCAGCCCGTTCGGTCCGGACTGGTTGTCAAACGTTGGAAATGCTCCTAGAAGTTCCGCGGCCTGTCCAGGTTGAGTCCCAATTGGTCTGAGATCTGACAAAGTTATACGAGTATAAAGGCTTATTTTGAATTGCCATCCAAAGAGTACCCGCGGAACTGACAAGTTTGTCGTCTCTAGGAACCTTCCGTTGCATTTCTCGCATCTGATTAATGGGTTGACCACACGGTTGCAAACTAGCGTTCCAACTAAGGTGACCTTGCGTTTGCCTTTTGTTTGGTTTGTGTTGTGACTATATGGTGGATAATCCACGCGCCAACATGTTCGGTGGTTGGGAAAACGCGCCTCCCAACGAAGGGCGTTGAAGGTCATGGATTACAACTGCTGTCTATACAGATTACAACTAGCAAGGTCACCTTGGTTGGGACGTTGGATTGCAACCATCTGGTCACCCCTTTAATGTCATCGATTCGTTGTTATTGTACGATTCGGCGCACACTTCTCCTTTTTTTGTGCGTTTGTTTTCGAAACGGAGTATGGCAATTTACGAGTTTAAAACACGCTGAAAAATATAGTTATGATGTGTATTATCCTAACTAAAAATAAAAATTAATTTGATTTCGATTCTAATAAATGACTAGATATTGCTCACCTCTTGAGTGTACTATGCCAAATCGAATGCCAAATAATCGAACATCTAAATACTCAAACGTTCATAATAAATCAAATCGTTCGAATGGTGAATATATCGAACACTATGAGTATTTAGATGTTGGATTTAAAGTGTTCGAAAAATTTTTCGAATACCATAATTAGAGACACACTATAAATACAATGAGAGGGCGGCCGCCGCCGTCCGCTTGGGGTTTAATCAATTAGTTGATGTTCGATTATTTGGCATTCGATTTGGCATAGTATACCCTTTGATTTTGAGTCTATCTCGTTTTCAATCAGAATTGAAATGCATATTATAAAAGCGGGCGCTCGTAATTAAACGTGGCCGGGCTGAATATTTAATTTGTCTGAATTCAGACCCGTGCAAGGTACATTTTAATTAGGTATCAGGGTCCTGGGTAATAGTATTCGGCAATGTGACTGTATTTGGTAAACTGTGTGAATTCTACTCGTGCACGAAGCGTTCCGTACAATTGCCAAAACGGATCTTGAGCGCTCGGCGTCAGAGTGGGGATCGCTTTGCGCATTCCATACATTGGCGAGCCAATCGTCTTCGTTGTTATATACATGCAGCAACGCAGGAAACGAATTAGGAGTGACGTCTATGACGCGATGGCGCGGCGAACCAATCACAGTCACTCCCCGCCCCCGCGTCTCACTTCGCACCACTAAAGAGACCGAATATTTGACTTCTGCGCAACCGCTCAAGATCCGTGATGGCAACTGTAGCGTCCGTTAGCAAACATCAGCAAAAAATATCGTGTTTGTTTTATGGGAGCTCCCACTTAAATATTTATTTTATTCAGATTTTAGTATTTGTTATTTTATAATATCAAATTTATTATTAAATTATTTTATAATAACAAATACGGCAATAGAAATGGATAATCTGTGAAAATTACTACGGTCTAGCTACCACGATTCATAAGAGCCTGGTGACAGATAGTTTTAGCAACAGGGTAAGGGTTTTACACTTTGGGTACAGAACCCTAAAAATGACTTATCCGTCACAGTTTCACGATATGTATTGTTTAGTAAACGCAGATAATGTGTGAAAGAATCTTATCAAATTGTCACCTATAGGGCCCAGAAAGTTATCATCAACTGTCGATGTTTTATTGGCAAACACGAAGCAAAACTTGTACTACAAGAACTTTACAAAAATTCTTGACTCACAAATACCCACGAAGTTGGTAAGAACTTTGAAATTGTAAAGAAGTTTAATGCTGGTTTGCTGAGAACAACGGACTTAAACGTACAGAAATTATTATTAATCGTATTAGCATAGCATAGTCGGCTTTTTAATGTTCCCACTGTTGGGACTCAGGCCTCCTCTTTAGGAAAAGGAATGGGCCGTAATCCACTACGCGGACCCAGTGCGGGTTGGTAAATGTCACAATATGTCTTCGAATTTTTGTTTTATCACAATATTTTCCTTCACCGTTTTCAGAGCAGTGACTGTGGTGGTGAAATAAATTACCCAAAGTAATGCGCCTGGCTGAGTTTGAACCCGCGACCAACAACTCGTAAGTCGAGGCCATTACCACTCAGCCACCACTGCTCTATTTTCGTATTAATCGTGAATATATTTTTAAAGACGCCAAGACATATTTTGCAGAGAGAAAATTTCTAGCACTAAAATATAACTGTCTTCTTATTTTATTCAGCGAAGGTTTTTCACAAGAGAGCTATTAAGTGTCTACCTACTTATTCCTTTAGAGAATCTAAAACGGGAAACTGCTTTATTCAATTTGTTTCAGAATAAAAAATAAACCTGATCACGGTAATGTCATTTTCAACGCACTTATTTGATTTATAAACTCTTGAATATTGTACCGCTTTAACTATGTTAGTAACTCGGCACGATCACAATGCAAATGCAGTTATTTCACATACGTGCGCTTTACTTTGCATACTCGCACGTTGCGAATATAAACAGTGTTAAGTAATAAAAAATATTTAATTTTAATATATTCAGACGATTTGGTGCTTTCAAATTAGCCTGATTCGTGTATGCCCAGTATCCCCATGATCTGTGTCCCCGTCACGGGGATAACGGTACGTTAAAAATTTACTTGCCGTTGTCCCGGTTAAGTGCATACGGGCAAAATAGATAATGGACAGTTAAGATTTTACGTGTCTACGTCCCCTTTAAAATCCTTTTGTCACCTTTGATGGGGACGTATATGAAGGGGACAGTGGGAATATAATAATTTACCTATGTTGCTATTGATATGCGAGAGTTACTTCTCTTACTTGAACACTTTACTATTACTGAAGGAAATTCAAGATTTACAAAGTTGTTGTCATTGATTTATTATTATTATTATAGTATAGATTATAGAATAAAGCAAGTAATATTATTTAAATCATGCTGTATTATCAACCCTAAATATTAAAAATAATAATATATTTTTTTGGCTTTTACAAGGGACCGGCCGAAAAAAAAGCTAGAAAAGGCCTCAAAAAAAAGCTGAAGCGCGCGACAGCTTGCGGCCGGAGAAGCTAGAACCGGCTTCATGCTTTTTTTTTGTGGCGGCACCACCGCACGCGGGCCACAAAAAAAAGGCCGCAACAAAAAGAAGCTAGAAGCGGCTTTTTTTTGTGTTTCTTGTGCGGGGACACTTATTTGAAGGCAACTAAAGTTAGGGCAACTTTACTGCTTTGTAATGTTAGTATAGATTTTTCCTCTGTGCTTACATTTTCACGTCAAATAAAATCTGACCACTGAAATTACGAGTCGCTTCGTTCAGTGGGTCACAGCAGCATCATGATGAATAGCCTTCTTGTTGCCTACATATTCTGTTTAGTGGTTACAACTTACAATACTACTGACTTATAGTGTTTCTTTTTATAATTTTACGATTTTTGTTATAGGTAGGTACATTTGTCTGTGTATGATAATAAAAAGTGTGATAGTGTGATACTATCACACTAATATTATAGAGGCGATAGTTTATGAACATTTGTGAATGTTTGTTACTTCTTAACGCTCGAACGGATGAACGAATTTCGATGAAACTTGGCACAGCGGTAGACTATATCGTGGAATAGCACATAGGATACTTTTTATTCCGGCAATATGTTCCTTTGAGATATTTTTCTTCTATTACGCGAGCGAGTCCGCTGGCAGTAGCTAGTAAGTACTTATATGATTTGCACACGTACGATGCCAAACTGGTGACACAGTCTTCACCAGTATTTGCTAAAAGACAAAGAATAAGATATGTAATGACAACCATAGCCTGTTATCCTTTGGTTAGTTGCAACCTTCATTTATGTACAAATTTCTTTACCGTTTTTATTGTCTTTATGTAGCGCGGCAGGGGCGAACGGTATTTTTTCCTACATAGTTAGAACGTCAGTGAATTTTCAAACTGGGTACTAAAAGAAAAAAGATACTCTATCACGTGCCTTGGTAATCTTTTTAACAATATTGTGTTATTTTGAGATGCGACCGGTTAAAGGGTTTAACGCTTACCATACCGGTAAGGGTTAAACCCTTTAACCGCTCTTGCGTCAGATTGATCCGACGACCGTGTATGCGACTGGATAGTCCAACTCGTATAGCTCTTCAATGCCCTTATATGTATAACAGAAGAGTTAACGAAAATATTTAGTCAGATTTAGTAGAGATCTAGCGGAACAAACACGCGAGTTTTTGTCCAATATATCCGACGTACAGAGGCTAGTTAGTTATAGTGATCCGACGAGCGTTTTCATGGCCTATTCGCAAGGGTTGTGTGTATGCGACTGGCACACTGCATCTCGTTTAGCTCATCAATCCCGATATGTGGCAGAAGAGTTGACGAGTATTTGGTCAGATTTAATAGGGGTCTAGCGGAATACAAAACGAGAATTTTTGTCGGACTTATCCGACGTACAGAGGCGTAACCTGGGCTAGTTTAGACGTGGCAAGGCACATCAGCCAGTACCCCTAGCCAAGTTGCTAATCTGCAATAGTTAACGCTTGTAGAAAGCTTCAAATGTACGGGAATGACGTCGCCTCAACGCTCCGTCATGTGGTCAGAACAAAAGAATTGGCGGCAAGCTCAACTCGAAGCGTTCGACGCAAGCGAAACGTTTGTAACTTGGCTAGGGGGGGTGGTTCTTTTGTCACGTAAATTCAAAAACGAGACAGCTACTATCGCAACTCAGTCTTGCCTACTATTAGGTTAAGTAGTGGCGAAATGGGAGCCTATCAATTTTAAAATACACCTTCGTTCTTAAAGAGGCTCCAATTGGCCCTTTTGAGTGCGGCCGTGGGCGAGGGGCCTCTTCGTCCAGACCTAGATACGCTACTGCCGATGTTGGTGATTAAATGGATAAATTGAACGCCTGTCACCTTGTTATTTTCTTGTAGCTTTTCAGTTTCAGTTTGTAAATGTACGTTTAAACTAGTTTAAAGTTTTGCGAAGTTGTTTATTGACTGTTTCCATAGAATATTATACTGGTTTATTTGCTCTAATTTTAACTACTGTGGACCGCGCGTTGGAGACCACAGGGCTATTCCTTACCACTGTAGATGCGGGCTTGTGGACGACGAGCAATAGCGAGCTCACCGTCCTTTAAGGCCCAAAAGCGCCCAAGCAGTGCCATAAAACAGTGACTTTCTGAATCCTACTCCTTGGTAACGGCAAAGTTAATAGGGTTGAAAAAAATATATGTTTATTATAGATTCATGTATAACATTATCAACTATCGATTTTTTCGTGCACTTAATCATTTTGTCTTAAAAAAATATTTAGCAATTTTTCAACTCGTACCCGCCTTGGCGTCAGTAGGTACGAGTATCTGTGCATTTAATTGCGGCCAGCTGCGTGCGGATAGAGCCCCGCTGACCTTTAAATCCATTTTCTTTGCGAAATATTGATTGATATATACTATGTTCACTTTGAAGAATATTAACCCACCAATTTTTATGTGTAAAAATGTTTCTAAAGATCTAAGCCGTTTGGAAGGAATAGGGAAAAGTTGCGAAATTGCTAAATATTTTTTTTAGACAAAAGTATTAATCAATAGTTGATAATGTTGTTCATGAATCTAGTATACATATTTTTTTTTTCAAATTTTATAGGTTTAAACAAAATAGTCCTCATTTAATCAATTTGCCTAGATTTGTGTGAAAAGGTATATTACAAATTTTATTACGAATTCATCTGCAGTTTGCAGGTTTCGTAAGCCGAGATGAAATCAGAAATCAGGTCGGCCATCCTTTGCCTGCACGCCTGCTCTTCAATTTACGATCTGTGTGAAGTTAGCAACAAAGTCCTTCGGGAGAGTTCCGACATTAAACTGCACATCGTTAATTGGTAATATTATTAAAACTGTTGCTTCAAACTAATATGATTGAACCAGTTTAATTATGAGAGTAATCATCATCGTAATCATAACGTCAATACTGATTACAGTGACGTTATGATTACGATGGAGAAACATGGACGATGGGTCTACTAATAAACCGGTTGCGGAACAAAAGCTATGTTGGTTTAGCTTAACTCGCATAGTTGAGGTAACTTGTATACTACAAGCAGTTCGCTAGTTGTATCTTAATATTACGATCGGTCAAAGGGTAAATAACCCTGATTTCCCAAAATAGGATATTGCTAGCTTGCTATTTCAGTGTCAGGAATTAATACTACGGAAAATGCGTGAGAAATTTTGCCACGTGTTTCGCTTACGCAGTTGAAAGCTTCAGAGTCTTTACTCTTGTTTTAATGTTTCCATAACATAAGTATAAGGCCAAAATTACGCCATGTCAACCTGACTTACGGCGAGTAGCCTTACGTTGTTGAAATCTCTACGGTCCGGATTAAGCGTTTCGCCTCGTTGTTTGTACCGCGTACATCAAAGGAGTAGAACAATTTGCTTGCTGCTGTTTTCCAGTCCGATTATAATTTGGGTGTCTTCAAGGCTAGACTGAATTAGGCTCTTCATAAACTGGTGCGTCTCACCATCAACGATGGCATCGTTGATGAGGCAGTGCTTACCATCAGGGCCCCAAGTCTGCTATTACAATAGTGTCAGAATGGTCTATCATTCATTTCATAATTGTTGATTTTTATTTCTCTCCGAAGAGTTGCGAATCCAGCTTGTTGAATCACTTGTGCTTTCGAATCTAAACTATGCGGATACCGTTATTGGCCCTCGACTACTGGTACGAACTGATCGACTGATCCAGAGGGTACAAAACGCCTGTGCTCGATTTTGTTTCAACATCCCAGCAAGAACTCACGTAACGCCGTTTTTAAATAAGCACTCTATCCTTAGAATGAAGTCGCGTCGTAAGTTGCATTTGGCTTGCCTACTGTTTGGGGTGATAAAGTACAAACAGCCGACTTATCTTTATAATAAATTGAGCTGGATCGCAAGCAAAAGGCAATGTGCCAGCAGACAGTGCTCGCCATAACTGTCCACTCCATCGCACAAGACAGCTGCCTTCAGGGGCAGTTACAGGTACGCAGCATCCAAATGCTGGAACAATGTTCCTCCGCCGATTAGGAATGTTAAATGTGTTAACACGTTCAGAATACGGCTACGACAATTCCTCATCACCTCACAGAAAGAACGTGGTATGTTCATTTCGAATACGTCCTTCATATAGCTGGTCTGCGTGTTCCTTGTTTCCGGGACAGTCTGCTGGGCTTACCCACATATTCCGCTTGGTAGATTGCGTTTGATAGGTTAATACATATTGAAAATGCTGTTTATGACTCACCGCACCTCACCTTTTTTGTTCCATTACACACACATACTATACATTATTACATACATTACATTATTTTTTACTTATTCACTTTGCTTATTAACTTTGCTTATTATTTTATGCTTATTAACTTTATATATTTATCTACATATTCACCACCTACAAAATTCACTTCGTTAAAACTTTTCACTCAAAACCATCTGAGCGTCCGAATGTCACCATATGGATCCAGCATAATATCAGCGTCAGGTATTTTTGCCTGATACATGCTGAGCTGGACTCCCATTGGTGCATGTACATGTGTTATTATTTTATTTTTTCATTTGTTGTTGTCTATGTGCTTAGTTTTTATAATCTGTGTGCATTATGTATTTTGGTGCATGTTTTGTGCTGTAGCCAACAAATGATTTATCTATCTATCTATCATTTTGAGTAAGTTTGGTAATCTACTAATATAATGGCGTCATTTAGACTTTCCAAGGATCAACCACTGACACTCAATTAAAAGAAGTGGGATAGAATGGTAATCTCGTACATATTTATAAATGAATGTCTTACATTTGCGGTAATCTGCAAAAATTTTGATAGTTCCTTTGATTAGTGACCTACCATTAGAACGTCATTGTGCAGTCATTGCTTTTACTATGCTTGATATTGTCATTTTGACTGTTCCTTTGATCAGTGACCTACCATTAGAACGTCATTGGGCAGTCATTGCTTTTACTATGCTTGATATTGTCATTTTACCGCAACTCTATTAGAGACCATTGACCGATCAATGATCGATCATTATGAATTAGCAGATTAGAAACTTTTAGCAAAATGACAATGGGATCGTGTTGGAATGACGAATTTATAAAAATAGCAGACTTGGGCCCCAGGTGGTCACAGTCAAGCACTAGTTTATATTATTAAAAAAAAAGTAATGTGTACAAAACGCAGCACCAAAAACTCACTCAAATTTTAGCCTTGTTTCACCCCTCTGTATTTCCCCTAGCCAAGAGAGAACACCATTCCTAGTTTTAAATGACGTTTCAACCCTCGGATTAGGACGTTTTATTGCAAAGTGGCAGGTAAGCCCGTGCCATCTTGGTTCGCCCCACCCTTTACTATTTGAACTAAGGATTAAAAATGATAGTAGCTGCGATATGCTTGTAATCTGGGCTTTAATTGAGAGATTTTACTACACCGCTCTCAGCTTCACTGTTACTCGCTAAGGTAGGCACAAAATAAACGTGGAATAAAGATCATTGACTGGCCTGTTGGTCTAGTGGTTAGTGGCCCTGACTGCTATGCCGAAGGTCGTGGTTTCGATTCCCACCCAGGACAAATGTTATTGTGATGAGCACGATCATTTGTCCTGTGTCTGGGTGTAATTTATCTGTAATATGTATGTATTTAGAAATATATAAGTATGATTATCAGTTGTCTAGTACTTATAACACAAGGTCTGCTTAGCTTGGGATTAGACGGCGTTGTGTGATAGTTGTGGAATATTATTATTATTGACTCTTCTGCATTTATTAACCCCCGACGGAAAAGAGGGGTGTTATAAGTTTGAGGTGTCTGTGTGTCTGTGTGTCTGCTCGTGGCATCGTAGCACCTACGCGAATGGCCCGATTTTGATGCGGTTTTTGTTTTGACATTCTTAATTTAAAAAAAAATGGAATTAAAGACACAAAGCTGTCCTCAATCGATATCTATCGTGATCCATTAACTTTGCTGAAAAACAGTTCATTGATGGTTCTTCGGGTACCTTCGATATATTGAAGATATTAGGAAAAGGTCAATGTCCTTTATTTTAAGTTTATCTGGCGCCTAGTATAGTTGTGCTTTAATTCTTTATGCCTAATGTAATGACACAGATTACCTAATCGTCTCGTCGTGATCTGATGTAACCGTAACTGTTTAAATGTGGTCTGGCTAGTCTGTGGCGCAAAATTTTATTTGTTAGGTCTTGAGAAGGGGCTTTTGTAGCCGTGGGCTGACAGCTTACCTTTCAATCGATATCTGCTACCTACTCTTTGTTCTTTTTAGGGTTCCGTTTTTCAAAGGAAAAACGGAACCCTTATAGGATCACTTTATTGTCCGTCCGTCTGTCGTTCTGTCAAGACCCTTTATCTCGGCAACGCGTGGAGGTATCGAGTTGAAATTAAAACCATATACCTCTTGAAGCTGTGAAAATATCAAATTTCTGTGTTAATGAAAAAAAAAGATACGGCCGTTTATGTTGCAAAAACGTATATTTCGACACTCTCATGGAAATCAATCATAAAAAAATCAATTTATAGGGTACTTCCCGTTAATCTAGAACCCTGATAAAAAATATTTTGTTAGAATTACTTAAATAAAAAAAAAAATTAAATAAGAAATTATTTCTTTTAAGAGAAATTTCGCATAAAGCAAGGTCTCATAGCACAAGTAAAGGAAAAATCTAAAAACTGTAAATTTGTAGTTAAATACGTCACAGAAAAAAAAAACTTATTTTGCGATTCGGAAAATCTTCGTAATTCAATTCGGAAATTGAACTGTTTTCATAGGTATATGTACGAAAGGTTCCGTACGCGAGAGTCCGACCCACACTTGCCCGGTTTTTAAAAAGGAAATGACCTAAAAGTATTTAAAAAGGCTCACTTTACTGTGATTTATTAATTTTTCGAGCATTAAAATTAAATAGTTCTTGCTTAAAATTCTCAAATCTGTTATAATCAACCTTATAATAATGTTCCCACTGCTGGGACTCCGGCCTCCTCTTTAGGACAAGGAAACATATTGGAAAGTACCTATATAATATAGTGTTAAACATGGGTGCTAAAGTAACTCTAAATAATTGTACCGTGACAACATCGTGTAGAGAAAATTCGATTTTCGTGAGGGTGGCACGATGAAGGGCTTTTTAATAAATTCAGAATACTGATTCAATTTAAGTCTTTAATATATATAAAAAATCAATTGCTGTTTGTTAGTCTCGCTAAAACTAGAGAACGACTGGACCGATCTTAATTATCCTTTTTTCTTTTGTTAACCAGCTCAAAGGGAAGGTTTAAAAGCAAAAAAAGAAATAGGAAGATAGGGTAGGGTAGGTAGGTAGCGTAGAGTTAGTAAGTAGGTAGAGTGGGGTAGGTAGGTAAGTAGGTAAAGTAGGGTGGTAGTCAGTTGACGGGAGCGAAGCCGCGGGTAAAAGCTAGTTTTGTTATAAAATTGCCGTTCTATTTTAATGGAGTCGGCCGACACTTAAATAAGCAGTGCATTATTCAAGTCTCGACCGTCTCCTATAAAATAGACTCCTTGTTGCGGCACTCACGTAATATCGCCATACTTACTTTCATTTTGAGAATTCTAACCATTGTGTAGAAAGCATATTGTTTCAAAAATCGAGGTGCGCGGGTGCTATTCTTCAAAGTGATAGATAAATTAGATATTTTAAAGGAGACGAGGGAATAACAACCACGGTTGGCAAAAGGATTGGCAAAGATGATGACCGATGTTCCTACATATTTCTCGTATCTGAATACAACACTAAGTTCAAGACAAGGGCTGCTTGTTCATAACCAGTTACCGCAGCTCTGGAACGCAAAGGGCAATTGAGGAAACAAAGTTGGGTTTTAGTCAGTAAAAGTCTGATATTTCCTTTCGCTCCACCCAGGGTGGGAGGAGTTAATTGACGACTTTCCACCTCAATAAAAATCGAAGCTATTAGCCATACGTAGGTGTCATAAGTGAATTAATATCATCGCTTCTCGTTTAGCTTTTAGTCTTACGGAAAATATCATAGGTTCCGTGTTATTTTAAGCATCGGATAATTAACTCAACTCGTAGTACCGTATTTTAACGCGGATGAGTTGATTTGCGAGCTCGAGCCACACGTTGTCACTCCTGAACTACGGAAACTTCCAGGAACTCTGCCGCCTACTGATTCTAACCATATTTCGGTGACATAACATGATTTAACTGCAGCGACATTTGCACCGTCAACATAATCGAGCATAGTAGTCTTCGTTAATAATGGAACAGTTTTTTATTAAGCTAGAAAGTGTTCTAGCTTAATAAAAAAGCTAGAACACAGTGTAGTGACAGTGTGCACACGTGTGCCACACACGCCGATCTGGGCGCGTCGGTCTCCATACATTTTATATGGAAACTAGACTTGTAGAGCTACAATTGATCCACGCCACGCGACGTCGTTCTACGTACAGATCAGGCGTGTTACATGTTTAAGTCTGTCTTGTAGTTCTAGCTTCAAACTCACTATTTTTATATTCGGAAAAACAAACTGAGGTCAAATGAACAAATATTTTGTAATATTAATGAAAATGCGGCCAATAGGTACTTAAATGGTACCATCTAAATAGAGATACACTCATAAATATTCAAAATAACGCAATAATGACTTTGTATTAGGTCGTATGTTTCTAAAGTACAGACGTACACCGAAAGAGCAGTTTGAGGTGCATCATGGATTCTAGCGTTACGTCACCTCAGGTCAAGGTCAACTATTTTTTATTCTAATTCGAGAAATAAAACCAGTTTTGATTTATTGAATTTTCATTATATGCCGAAATTTCTTTAGTTATATAAAAATCCTTTCATTATTCAAATCAAAATGAACAAGAATATTTTATACTTATCGATGAACTTGAATGAATTGCGAAAATAAATAACAGTTGAAATCGAAATGGCAACTTTGCTCGGAACAATATAAATGAACAAAAACAAAGCATATCGGCTCATGTATGACTGAAGCTTTTGTTAGAGAACATAAATATCAGTGATCGTATTTTGAGATTACATATACAGATTACTTTCACAAATAGAAATGGCTCTAAGTATACTTTTTATTACGAAGGTGTATTACAAAAGTAAAATGTTCGAGAGACGAGCATTTCGAACCGACACATGAATTAGTATCGGCTTATCAATTCAGTTTATCTTTACCGACGACGTTAACATATTACTTAAGGCTTCGGCGTCTAGCGACATTGATAAATTGGTAATTTTGAGCATATTCCACAACGACAGATCTATATTAAGTATCATTATTTTGAAAATAAGACAGTTTCCGAATTTATTTAGTACCAGCACTTTACTAGCGAATTCGTTTGCAACACTGTTATTATTTTGAACAATTAATAATATATATATATCCTTTATTTTTATTACACCATGTGGCCAGTATCGAGTGTAGGTATTAAATATAAATCCTCCATACATTGTTTTCTATTCTGAAAACAAATAATGACAACCTTTATTATTTACTTAGGTTACTATTTGAGATAATTTTCAAATATATCTATTGGTACCTACACGTAATGAGATTTTGCATATAAACATAATTCCCCCCTTTTCACCCCCTAATAGATTGAATTTACAAAACTCCTTAGCGTCCGCTTACATCATAAAAGAAAATCTTGTGCAATATTTCACGCCCCTCGTCCCAATAGTTTCGGTTGTGCGTTGATATGTCAGTCAGTCAGTTTCTCCTTTTATATAGTTACATAGATTTACATAGTAAGAATTTGTTACTAAACAATCTTTTAAAAATCTTATGGTTGAATAAAGTTCTCGTATCTGACGGCCGGATCTTCTGACCATAGTTTACGGAGTTTGGGCCAAATCCCTGTCCCTGTTTCCCGTATAGAGATTTATATCCCAGTATATTTGGCAACATAAATAGCTCTGCACATCTCTATTCTCGAGCCCGTAATGACCTTTCTTAACACAATACACACTGAATTTAAATAATGGTCTTAATTATTAGGATCGAATTTACACGCCATTTAGTTTAATGCAGGGAGCGTAATGGACAATTAAACCGTGAGGGAATATTCATGACAAGGCGACCATTTATCTTGACTATCGAATATGGTTAGTCACATAATTAAATCGTTGATTAAAATTATATCATAAATGACACAACATGAGTCATAGTTATGAAATCTTGTGGAATCCCAATCATTCTAATCCAAGAAAGACATTTAAATAAGAATTTACATTTCATTATGTTTCGTATCTTGACGGAATTAAAACTTAAGGATAATGGACATTGAAGGTAAACAATCTGTCGCCCTTAATGTAGTCTGAATTGAGAACATTGTCATAATTCAGCCTTAAGTATAAAAATATCTTTCCAAGGTGCAGAAACTGATAGCTACACTTTAAGTACTCTGCCCCAATTTATTAAGTAATTATTTCCGCGCAATTATTTTTTTGACATTACCTATAAGTGCGATAGTGGAAACTGGAGTAATAAAAAAAAGACGTGTGGCACTCGGGGACTGCCGCGGTAAAGCTATTGCATAGCATTTTTTATCAACTTATGTAATAGACCTCGCCAACAGCTGCTTAACCCCACCCATCCAAAACCAGACCTCGCCAACAGCTGCTTAACCCCATCCATCCAAAACCAGACCTCGCCAACAGCTGCTTAACCCCACCCATCGAAAACTAGACCTCGCCAACAGCTGCTTAACCCCACCCATCCAAAACCAGACCTCGCTAACAGCTGCTTAACCCCAGCCATCCAAAATGTGACCTTGCCAACAGCTGCTTATCCCCACCCATCCAATACCGGACCTCGCCAACAGCTGCTTAACCTCTTCCATCCAAAACCAGACCTCGCCAACAGCTGCTTAACCTCTTCCATCAAAAACCAGACCTCGCTAACAGCTGCTTAACCCCACCCATCCAAAACGCCGACAGCTGCTTAACCCCACCCATCCAAACACAGACGTCACCAACAGCTGCTTAACCCCACCCATCTAAAACCAGACCTCGCCAACAGCTGCTTAACCCCACCCATCCAAAACCAGACCTCACCAACAGCTGCTTAACCCCATCCATCTAAAACCAGACCTCGCTAACAGCTGCTTAACCCCACCCATCCAAAACGCCGACAGCTGCTTAACCCCACCCATCCAAACACAGACCTCACCAACAGCTGTTTAACCCCACCCATCTAAAACCAGACTTCGCCAACAGCTGCTTAACCCCACCCATCCAAAACCAGACCTCACCAACAGCTGCTTAACCCCACCCATCCAAAACCAGACCTCGCTAACAGCTCCTTAACCCCACCCATCCAAAATGAGACCTTGCCAACAGCTGCTTATCCCCACCCATCCAATACCAGACCTCGCCAACAGCTGCTTAACCTCTTCCATCCAAAACCAGACCTCGCCAACAGCTGCTTAACCTCTTCCATCAAAAACCAGACTTCGCTAACAGCTGCTTAACCCCACCCATCCAAAACGCCGACAGCTGGTTTCACTCATTGGTTTTCTTATCGGTCACCACGATCAAAAAACAAATGAGTGGGGGGTGTTAGGTTATTTTCGTTACGGAATTTCTGGATTCGGTCTCCACGCTCAAGGCCCGCGATAAAAGCTATGCTTAAAAGTATTTTTTCATTAAACAAATTACTGTTGCCAGATATAGTTAGTTAGCAGGTAGGAATTTAGAATTTTAGTGTAAACTCCGCTAAGTATTTATATTTTGACCTATCTTTGTATCAATTATTACTTTTATATAACTCATGATAAATAAAGAAGAAAATGACCTGTGGTGATGAGACGAAGTCGCTCAGGTAGGAAGCCTCCTGCCTGACTCTTATGACCCTCTCTCGTGCAACTCGCCTCGGCTGTGCAGGCTAGTTGCACAGAGAGCCATGCAGCGTTTGCGAGTGCGAGTTCTAAACATCGAGAGCCCAAGAAGTATTCGTGCTTCAGGCTTATGACATGAGCCTTATGAAGGCTTATACAAAAACACGAATAATAGAACTGAAATAGAACTGCGTTAGTACGAGTAAGGCGCTGACTGAGTGGCTGGACGCCACTGACACGTGTCTAATGCCGTGATCACATATACCGAGTAAACGGGCGAGACAGTCAGACTCTCGGTCGAATTCTCGGTACGTAAACAAAGCGCCGAGTGCTCGGCCGAGCACACTTATCTCTAAAACTTGCTTACATCACTGTCTCGGCCGACCGAGATTTTACAGTCTCGCATTTTTACTCGGTACGTGTGATCAAGGTATATAGTCTGTCTAATAAGTCAACCGACTTGGGAATTTTGTATAATATTTAATCATTTAAAAAATACTTATATTCGATACTTTTCATAAGGTTTTTCTGTTAGTAAACAGTGATCTCTATCTCTTAATCAACCTTTATTATTGAACCCGTGTTGACTACATCAGATTTCATTAAATCCTAATAATTACCCAAGTCGTTTAACTTATTAGACAGACTCTAACTGTTGATCGTCTAGTGGTGAGATGGGCAGACGACATTGACGTGGATGGATGATACTGTTACCAAAACGTAGGGATTGGTATAAGTAAAGTGAAGCCTATGCTCAGCAGTAGGTGAAAGCGAATGATGGTGATGATAACAGAAGAAAATCAAGTGAAAAAATAAAAATATTCATATAACAATATTTCAAGCATAAAATAACGTTTAGGCATGTGTTTTAAGTGCAGTTTTGTTTAATAACAGATATTAGCATAATAACACAATAAGTACTGATCATTTACATGATATGAGATCGTATTCAGCACGTTTTAATATGAATGCTGCGATAACGTGGCTACACGAGAGTCCACAAGCGAGAGTAATGTCTCAACTTAGTGATTTATTGGTGTATTGTTTAAGTTTGTGTAAGACTATTTAAACTATGTTTTATTGTAGTGATATGGTAGATACGGTGCTAATTACACGTTTCTCTTGAAACTCTTGCTTGTTCTGGATAACAATTAACCTAATGTATAATAATCTCATTTATATAAAATACTAACTTTTGCCTGCGGCTTCGCCCTTGTACGTAAAATAAAGCAGCAGCAATAAAGCAGCTTTCTATCCGTGATTTTTTTTGCAATCGTTTGCAGTACCAACCACATGTAATTATTTAATCTATAATTTAATATTGAATCCTTGATTCACTTTGTTATTTAAACGATATTTTTTTTATTGTATCTGTAAGTATTTGTAACAAATAAAATTTATTATTATTATTACTGTTAGAGATTGTTTGTAGGAGACAAACAAAAAAAACATAAAACTAAAATAACAAACTTTGTCTCTTTATAATATTAGTGTAGGTAGATTGCTGTTCATAAGTTTCGCTAAAATTCAAATACAGCTTGATCTTGATGATTGAAAATGGTTGAAAAATACAAAATTAATGTAAAGTTTTCGGGGGTGGTGCTGTGATCGGCAACTAGTTGTTGATAAATAAAAATGACCAATAATATTGTTCAGTTAACTAAAACTTTAATCTTTCGTATGCCTCTAATTAGAGGCACAATTAAAAAGCCATTGTATCCCGTGTAGATCAGCTTTCGTACGAGTTAATACAGTTTAAATAAGTGGACATGTATCCCCGCATACAAAACCCGCCATAAAAAAAAGCTAAAAGCGGCCACACAAAAAAAAGCTGAAGCGCGCGACAGCTTGTAGCCGGAGAGGCTAGAAGCGGCTTTTTTTGTGGCCCGTGTGTGGGGGGGGGACACTTAACTCGGCGTCATTTAGGCAGGGTCAATAATATGACCCTGCACGCTTTGTATACGAAAATTTATGTAGATATTGGTGCTGTACACAACCGTCTGTCTTTGTAGCTGCAGCTAAGTATCATCCCTCCCCTTCGTGTATCTCATTTTAGTCGCCCGCGCAAGAAGCAACACGTGTGTAAACTTGCGACCGGGTAGTTATGACCCAGCTCAACGTCGACGTTGTTACCTTGTGTCAATTTATAAATAATATTATTCTAGGCAAAATAGTAACAATTGTAACAGGGTCATAATAACCCCACCTCAGCGTTAGTGTAACTTTTTCCCGCCAGTTTAAAACTTAAAAAAAATAGTTAGACCGAGCGCTATAATGTAATGACGTCATCAGTCGATGTGCCCATCTGTTGAAAGATTGAGATAATCAATAGCCATTACCGCAGTAGTCAAGGTGAGCCCGCCTCTAATAAAGAGCAGATGCCGACGTCGGCTGATGAAATTACCTTTCAGGAGATCTGCCACACACCCGTCCATATTCCACTCAAGATTGCTTTATCGATACCAAACTTAGATTATTTTATTACTCTAATTTACAAACTCTGAACATTTATTAAAACGATATCGTTCGATACACTTAATTTTCTAAATTAAAATAACACAGATGAAGTGAATGGAAGGTCATGTTTACATCACAACAGGGAGGCATTTACAGTCACGTTGCGAAATCAGGATGCATGAGCCAACATCTACTTTGCTTTGAACAATATTTATAATAATAGAGACAATATTTTAAAATAAGCTGAATCGCATACTTACGTATTCGTATTATAAAATGAAGATATTATGTAAATTGTGATGCAAAAATGTATATATTTTACAGTTCTTGTATAATGTTACAAACTGCGGAAAAAATATTTTTTGGTACTAGGTAAACTACATATAAAATGAAGTCAGAAGCGTTTCAAGTGAATATTTATAAAATTAAACACAACATTCAATTTTGCAATAATTTCCCGTATAATTTTAATGCTTTAAGAGCGCTGGTGGACCTGCTGGTAACAGTCCCAACTTACGAGTTGTAGGTCGCAGCTTCAAACCCAGCTAGGTGCATTACTATGTGTGTTCGTACACAACACAATACTTCTGGGCAAGACTGGTGTCAAGACTGGCTTTTGACTACCATAACGACTGTCAAAGATCTACAAATGGCAACCCGGACTAGAATCTTAACGTGATTTTGAAGGTAAGAGACTCGATGTGAAAGGAATGGTCACCCATCCACCAACCAACCTCAGCAAGCGTTGCTTAACCGTGAAGACCAACATGTGCGGTTGTTATCTATAAGTTGACAATAAGATTATAAATATATGTTAAGAGCGTCAAACCAGAGATACGCGCGTTTCCACACTACCGCTCTTACGTGATTTTGACGTAATTACAGAAATACCAACACATCTTTCTCTAGATATTTTGGAAACACAGATATATCTTGTGGATATTATCTAGATTTAATTGGAAATCAAATCGTACATTTTAAACTAATTCAGTAATGATCTCTGAATGTCTGTTAGTTTGTGTGTACTTTTCCATTCATAATTGTACACATAAATTAAAAAAGGAAAGAAAATATAACTATAGAAACCTGATATATATTTAATCAAGATTCTGAATATCACATTTTTCCTAAAATCTTCCTGGTTCACTCGAATATTGAGTGAATGACGGAAATACCATATCGAATACCAAAAAAACCAAAACGTTCCGGTGTTCTCTTTTTTTTCACGTTGCCTCTATAACAAACATTGCGTTGGATACACCAACAAGCTTTTGAACCACGCTCAGGTGGACTATAGGGTCGGAAAGGGCTCTCTTAATTGAAATTACAGTAAGAATAAATAAATCTTAGATGTTATTGCGTGTAGAACAGCAATTGGTGAACGTGAAGCGCTCGTCTCGACATTTTTCTTATTCTAGACTATTGTTGTGATTTAATAAATCGCAGGGTTAAGAGGGAAACAACAGGTAAAAGAATTGTGCTTTAAAGTGGATTCCATTCTTAATGCCCCTAATAGCTTTAGGTGGTACTACCACCAAAATGTACAAGCTTATGATATAATTATTTAAAACTAGCTTTTACCCGCGGCTTCGCCCGCGTGAAAAAATTAGCCTATGTCGGTCTCCAGGGTCCCAACTATCTCTGTACCAAAATTGACCTAAATCGGTTTTGCCATTTGGGCGTGAAGACGTAACAAACAAACAAACTCACTTTCGCTTTTATAATATTCTAGAGTAAGGATGTTATTAGCTATTCATTATGTATTCGTGTTACACACACAGCTCTTATATGTAGCTGTGTTACTGTTTTTGTGTTCAATAGAATATTATTCTGTTCTATTCATAAATGATAAATTATATTTATTTGAGTATTGACGCCGTGTTGCTAACCTGTCGGTTTTGTACCGGTTGCATTTCAGGGAGTGCGTCGGAATTGCATAATTAAATTCCACCAAGCCCATTTCATTATTCAACCACCAGAGGTTCACGGCGATACACCATTAGTACATGATGCACAAAACCGTTATAGGAATTCATTCTTTTTACGTAGGTAGAAAAGGAATTAATTAATTAGGAAGAAAAGTGATGAAGGAGTGAGATTTCTTACCTGTGTCTGGGTTTTCAGTTAGCTACAACCACGGTGTCGTCACGTCACCTTTCGGATACCGTCAATTAGAGACACAATAGAAAGACAATGACACAGCAAATGCCGTCACTTGGGATTTAATTAATTAAGTCGAGTGAAATGTTTACTTCTAGGCAAGCTTCATCGTTAACCATATCATCGCTTTTATCAGGTGAGATAGTGGATCAGCGCAAGCCTTTCAATAATAGACATAAGATAAATAAAAATAAAGACGTCACTCATACGATACTCTGTTATAGAGACAAGGCATTGTCCCAACAGTGATAATACCATAGACTGTTTGAGCATTGTAATTAAAGTTAATTAAGCAGAAAGGCTGGAGAGTTGACTTGGAAGTGAATTCATTATCCCCATTTCAAATAATAATGTCGCGGGAGCCTAAACAGTTAAATCAATTCGCTGGGACTTATGGGGTGTAATTGCGCGGTTTACGGCTGGCTATTCTAGATCCAGCCTTACTGAAGTAACATTGGGCCGCGTGTGTACGAGGGCTGGTAGGTAATCCAGTCGGTTAAAGATCGGGTGAGCCGTCTGTATGAACGAGAACAAACCGTAATGTAGTGGCCATATGAATTTGTTTAGCGAAACTACAGACCATTAGGAAAAAAAAATTAAATGTGGATACAGGATAGTTCCAATTTTTTTTTTCTGCCCAGACAAAAGATATTTTGTACTCATATAGAACTTTACCGAGAGAGTTTACAATTTTACTAGATTTAATATAAACTGACGAATTCTGGAACTTCCCGGTGACATATTGTATAGTGTTTGAGTAAAATCTGGAAGATTTTCATGTAGGCCATATAGCCGACAGCAAGCCAAGTGAAACTAAGTTAGTTTAGCTTAGCTCACATAGCTTTTTTCTCTTTTAGGGTGGGAAATCATTAAATAGTTCCTCTTACTCTGTGTGGAGCCAGAAGAAGTGTCAGATTTTTACCGACTACCAACCCACCAGTGTTTCTTCTGTTGTCCATTGCGTTCCAAGGCCGCTGTAACTCTTTCGAACAATATGACTGGCCTGTTTGTTTTCCTAGTGGCCCTTTTTTTTGTAATAATTTGTGTGTCTATTCGGGCAAAATAAACTTTTTTTAAGCTATTGCATAGCTTCTATCGCGGGCCTTGAGCGTGGAGACCGAATCCAGAAATTCCGTAACGAAAATAACCTAACACCCCCCACTCATTTGTTTTTTGAGCGTCGGCGTTTTGGATGGGTGGGGTTAAGCAGCTGTTAGCGAGGTCTGGTTTTTGATGGAAGAGGTTAAGCAGCTGTTGGCGAGGTCTGGTTTTGGATGGAAGAGGTTAAGCAGCTTTACATCTATAGAAGCCTTGTAAAAATCGAGATACTGAATGATGACAGTTATTCTCAAAAACTTTTAAAGCTTTTAATAAAACACATAGCTCGCTCTGTCACGTCCTGGAACAAGTTTTGTGAAATATTCGAGTAAATTACGGGGTTACGGAATGCCAACAGAGTTTTCAGGTGTTTTCTTTATTCTTTCTTCGTTGCCTTTACATCAAACATCGCGTTGGATTGCGTTAGATGAAGCAACAAGTTTTTAAACCATTCTCGACGTTGACGATATCACGATATGATAGTCGAGTGGAAGAGGACCCTCTTAATGTTAAATGTCGCGTCACCGTTGTTTGATATCCTCGTGTTTAATTCGTCGATTTAATCCGTTTCAACAACAAATACCACTTGTATTCTTTTGATATCCTATTTATTTTCTATTCCAAACAGATACCAACAAGTTGAATTTGGTGCAGTCATCTCAGTCAAACCTAATCAAAATAAATTTTAAATATGATTCAAACAAATACCAGCGGTATAAGCTGTTAGTACCAAAATGTAATAAATCGATTCGCCAAACGCTGCGATGTTTCATTTCCTATCAAATGACATACGTAACGTATTTTAGCAAAAATGACGTGACGATATGTCTCTCATTCCTCCGCAACACATTCGCATTTATTGTATGCAAATCAAAAAATCTTGATTCATTGGCCATCGATTTCCAAAAAGGTAACAAATGAAAGTCGTAAAATTAAGTATGTCAGGTATGTCAAAATGCTAGACTTGTTATTATTATATATATTCATTCAAAGTATTTTGACCTTTTTCTGAAAGCGTGTACTCAATTTTGTCTAATCGAAAGTAGTTACTAGGTCTTGCAATTTATGGTTTTTTTGAATAAATTATATTGAAGCTTAAACTGAGCAGTGGTGGCCGAGTGGTAACGGCCTTGACTTACCCAGCCAGGCGCATTACTCTGTGTAATTTAATTCATCACCACTGCTGTTAAAGTGGTGAAGGAAAATATCGTGAGGAAACCTGTCCTAGAACCAAAAATTCGAAGACATGTGACATTCACCAACCCGCACTTGTTCGAGAGAGGAGGCCAAGGTCCCAGCAGTGGGAACATTAAAAAGGCTGATGATGATGATGATGATTTTACAAATAGGCTTTTAAAAACACTTGTACACGTCAATTTTTTCGTCAATTTAAGCTGGATGAGGCCGGTGTTTCCTACCTGACTACCCTGATAAGAAACACCGAAACAAACTCAGGGTAATTCTTCAGCTAAATTAGAACCACGATTAGAAGCTAAATATCTCTCCTTTTACAAATACTAGGAAATTTGGGGACGCAGACTAGGTTCAGAAGGTCTGATAGGCAGTTACTCCATGAGAATCACGGGTATTCAGTCGCATCCGGTTAGCCTGGAAGCCTACACCAGGCTAGTCGAGAAAAGGAGGTCAGAATTAGATAGAGTTATTCACGTACTTGCATCTAAATGTTGATATTAATATAAAAAAAATCCCGTGTGAAGATAGATAAGACAAATAAAACAAAGATAATTAACACAAAAAATTATTAGTATTTTTCATTGAAAAAGATCTCTCTACGTCAACGGTGAGGTTAACTTAAACACTTCCTTAATGCAGGAAGAATTTTTTTCTGTTAAATTTCTGATAGTGTCATAAAAAATCTGCTCTTTAAAATGAATCTCGGGATTTGAGGCATATCCACTTGCCCGGTTGTCGCCACTGTGCGGAACGCCCGGAGGACACGGTGGAGCACACAGTCGAGTTGTGCCCTGCTTGGGCGGAGTATCGCCGTGCCCTCGTAGGGGCGATCGGCGGCGGAGACCTCTCGCGCCGGGCCTTGGTTAAGGCCATCGTCCGGAGGGAGGAGGAGTGGCAGGCGGGTGCTGACTTCTGCGAAGCAGTAATGCTCGCAAAGGAGGAGGCCGACCGCATCAGGCAACGGCGCTCTCGCCATCGCCGGGATTCCGATCCCGATTTCCAGCCACCGTAGGCGCGGGCTTGCGGACAGTGAGCAATGGGTAGCTCACTGTCCAACGCACTGTTCCCGCGCGCCTCAAGGAGTTGCCAGCAACAGCCCAGCCGGGACGAAGCCTATTGTCATTGGATGATTTTACCCAACAAAAAAAAGGCATATCCACTTTATTCTTTAACTGTATAATATCAGTGTAAGTACTTAAATAACTTTACCTAATTCCGACCTCTGCTCATTAGATATATATACGTACGAGAAGTTATGTACCTATAAACGAGTATCCGTTCTTCACACTATAGCTATAATACCTCCAATACCGCCAATCTACGCTGTTCCCACATTCTCATGCTAACGGAAAACGAATGTCGAGCGATTTTTCATTGCAGTCAAAAATGAATAATACTGTGCTACCGCAACATTCATTTTATTTGGAACATTCAAGTGGCTCGCTACTGGATTATATTATATTGTAGTTACCTATGTGTTTCCTGATAACTATAACCTAGGGGTATGTAAGTTAAGAGTGAATAGGTTGCTTCTAGGCAAGCGTGCTCCATCGTCGGCCACATCATCGCTTTCCATTAGGTGAGACAGTGGTCAAACGCGAACCTATCCATTAAAATTATCTACTTTTTATGTGAAAAGGAGTATGCTTCTTCTCAAAAAATCTTTGCACTACAAAAGGAATTACTCGTGTATCGTGAGTTCGTTCACAATTTCACAAACATGTAAACTCATATACACAATATGCCCAGATCCGCAACAACTATCAGTTGGCCATTTATCGCATGTGGGATGGGAATCGAACCTACGATACCGACGCAGAAGCCCATCGCTTGACCACTGCGTCAACCATGCCTTTAAAAACAGAGTATTAAAGGCATAGCAAGTATTATCGATACTTTGGAATTTTTATTTTAAATCTTTCTTGGATGAGATGAATAGGTCTGGAGAAAGTTTTAGCGTGGCCATTTATAAGGATTAATTGATTTTAAGAAACTTCTTTAAAAGCAATTGCTAGGTAATCGCGATTGCTAAAGTAGCTTTTTATGATGGCTAAATTTAGTCGGCATATCTACTTTATACTTAAGTACAAATGAGCAATAAGCAAATGTGTTTACTTTAATATTTAATATACTTTATTGTAAACTGGCTTTTGCCCGCGGCTTCGCCCGCGTAATTAAAATATAGCCTATGTCACTCAGCAATAAAGCAGCTTTCAATCAGAGAATAAATTTTAGCAATCGGACCAGTACTTCCAGAGATTACCTCCTACAAACAAAAAAACAAACTTTACCTCTATAAGACCTATTTTATAAATAAACTAGCTGACTCGATAGACACCCTGTGTTTTTTTTTTAGTGAAAAGTCATCCAATTACTTTTCGCGCTCTAGGGCGGAGCTAGGGCCTCTCAGACTTTTACTGACTAAAACCAACTCCTAAGTTCCTTTTTTACCTTGCGTCCCAGGACCCCAGGGGTTCCCTTTTGGACACCTTTGGGACCTGTCTTGCACTATTAAACTTGCGAAACGTCAAATGCGTGAACGTTAAAAAAAATATTTGTTTCTTTTAAGTATTATTTTTCTTAATTTTTTCTTTCATGAACTTCTCCTGACAATAACAAAAACAACAAAAAAAATTAGCGGAATCGATCCAGCCATTCACGCGTAATGATGTGACCAAGGAAAATAGGGTTAATTTTCATCTATATGTATAGATAAATGTGACCAGTACCCTTAGCCAGGTTGATAATCTGCAATCGTTAATGCTAGTATAAAACTTCAAATGTACGGGAATGACGTTATCTCAACGCTCAGTTACGTGGTCAGAACAAAAGAATCGGGGGCGTGGCCAATTCGAAGCGTTAGACGCAAGCGAAACGGTTGTAACTTGGCTAGAGGAACAGCTGGTAGGTAGGTAATTTATTTGAATTATAAATACTTTGCACGAATTACAAGAACTAGATAATAGCGGAGGAGTTTTATGACGTCATATTTAGGTAAACATTTAGTGTATATATTATCCCATTAAAAACATACCTGTTAAAAAGGGGGCCAAGTTCCTATCGGCTAATTGTTCGCCTAAAAAAGGGTTGAAATCCAATCCAATGCCAAGTTTAGATGCACTTTAAAATCGATCATAATCATCTTCATCAACAGCCTGATCATCGTTAAATTTGAAATTGGCAGGTTTTCATGCTACACGTAACACTTGATTAATTGTATAATTGTTATATAAAGTTCAAATTTAACGATGATCAGGCTGTTGATGAAGATGATTATGATCGATTTTAAAGTGCATCTAAACTTGACATTGGATTGGATTTCAACCCTTTTTTAGGCGAACAATTAGCCGATAGGAACTTGGTCCTCTTTTTAACACGTATGTTTTTAGTGGGATTTCAATACTTTTTTTCAAGAAATCGTACCTATTTTTTTCTTTTTGTGCCACCCCCGCGTCTATTGTTAACCTTAGATCGTATTCTCATTGTATAACTGGTTCATAAATATTTTATTAAAAATTTGATATTCTATGAAGCCAACTCACGCTTGACCAATTTCTTAAATTTCTTATGACATATTTTATACCCCCTCCCCCTTTCGTCCCCCCCTCCTCTTCGTATTCTCATATCACTGGTTTATAATTATTAGATTGAGCCAACTCACGCTTGACCGATTTCTTGAATTTCTTAATTTTTTGTTAATCTACATATAACACACGATTTGTGTGCCAAATTTCATAACGCTAGGACAATTGGAAATGGCCTAGAGGTTTTGATTACCCGTCAGTGAGTCAGTGCCAAAATTAGCTATATTCACAGGGTCATATTTCAGGATCTACTGAAGCTATATCTATGAAATTTGGTTTCTGATTTAGTACTAGTATATGATAACGTAGGTTCAATTTTATCTCTGTACTTGCAATAGGCATTGAGCTACAGGGGGGTCAAAAGTGGGTCGAAACGGTTTGTGTAAATAGTGCACGGCATGCACACGGCTTGTTGCTGGAACTTGGCCTGTGCACGGCCGTGCGCTTAGATTTTTAATTATTTAAGTTTATTTTATTGTTTATTTATTGAGAATTTAATTTTGAAAGCTAAATATAATTATTTTGACTTTTTGTCGTTGTTTTTCCCTTTACGATCCAAATTAATGTGAGGTTGTAATATTACATTTTAAAGCTAAATAATTTAATTTTGACATTTCCTTGTTGGTACTCTTATTTTTTCCGTTTAGGATCCAAATATGGGTTTTTTTTTCTGTTGGTAAAAATCATCCAATGACATCTCCCGCCCTTGGACGGTGCGGGAGATAGTGTCAGACCTTTACTGATTAAAAACCTACCCCGTTCCTTCCTATTGCTTCAGTTAATTCCTATTAGAAACCGGTCCAAGACCCCTGTAGGTTCGGACCTGCTGGGCCCCTACGGTTTGCTGACAACTCTTTGAAAATATGAGGTTGCAATAAAACATGAAAAAAAATATTGACCATCTCGTAATTTGGTGTTAGAGAATTGAATTGTCCTAAAATATTGTAATGTTCGACTATACATGATAGGTTCACAATATAATATATGTTATTAATACATACAAAAATACAAACTTCATGCAGGTCTCTCCTTTCTACTCTTATAATTAGACTAGTTTCTGCCAGCGGCTTCCTCAGCGAGAAAGTCGGTTTCTCCATATAAACTTCCAACCCTTGTTTTAGCCCCTTAGGGGTAGAGTTTCGTAAAATCCGTTCTTAGCGGATGTACACCCTATACCTACCTACCTGCTAAATTTTAAGTTTGTAGGTGTTATAGTTTCTGAGATTTCGTGATTAATCAGTGTGCGGTATTTCGCTTTTATATATATAGATTACAGCCACACATTAGCGAACTATCATACTACATTAGATGCGGGTCACCTCCAGCAATCCGTGGCCGGTTAGGCATATTACACACGTGGCGCAAGATATGTTTTCCAGAGTATTTCTGTGTTGTGGCTTAAATTAGGTCAACCCTTTATTTTAAGCGAGGGTCGTGAGAGGTAACTAGGGGTTATGGCTAGTGGGTGGACACCAGCTCAACTATATGTAGGTATATACAGATAATGAGAAACATCTAATGCGGCAAGTAATCTGCCACACCTGACGATAGAATTTTCCATTACAACCTTTGTTTATGGAAGTAAATAAGCAGTGTTTGCGATGTATGCACGAGAGCGCACACTCTATAGAACCATTTTCGCCTACCTATCTGCTATCGCTATCAAAATGATTTATGGTATCTTGCCATTATAATTAACAGTTTATAACAAGTAGTTGTCTGCCAGCCTGTCACTGGAGGGACCATAATTAAGTTGCAGCGTCTAAACGCGGCCTAAACTCATACCTAATTACTTTTCCATTAGTACCTACATTAAACTATTACTGTATGGACATAAGCTCGAAGTCTAGCTACTGTATTTGGCAAATTGTAACGTAACGGCCATTGGCAAATCATATTGCATTATTGCACCAATTTAGAGGATTCATAATGATTAAAGTGATGGTATAAACAAAAGGATTGCTTCACTTCCTCGCTTGTAGATGTACCATGTGGTCGTATCAAGAATTCTTATGCAATCATTATTTTAACGAGTGTGCTCTCACGCGGTGGACCGCCGCTCGACTACCGCACACGTCCACATCGTATACACTAACCCGACCGGATGTGAAGCGTAGCATCAAGCCCCCATACATTTAACTACCAAACTGGTTAAATTCACTTCAATAAAAATAGATTAAATCCATGCTGTTGAACCGCCGTAAATAACTATCTATCGAGACTCCCATGGGAACACTCTTACGTAACATCTATGGAGCCTGCGGCATCTTTTCTTTGCCTGTACTGTCAATTAATGAAGGCAGATAATTAAGTGATAATTTGTTAAAATACACAGAGCCGCGATGTGCAGGGAAGTGAACGGCAGATGCAAATGGCATTATGCCACTGTAATACAATCTTGCCGCTCTGTTTAAAACAATGACCAACACGTTACTGATGAAACACTTGTTTTTAAATAACTCATACAAATCTCTTAAAATATTTTAGTATTGGGTATTTTAGTGAATTTGAACTAAATTACTATTTACTGTCTATTGAGATTAAGTGAAAGGAAATGGCGGATCTTCGCATGCTCGTTACTGTTGCTGTAAACGTTCCGAGGAACGCTATAAAATGTTCCGTTGTTCAAAGTTCTTACTTTTTATTGGGCTTTTAAATTACTTTAATATAGGATGAAGAAATATTGACCGCAGTTATAAACGTATTGTTTTATTTAGGACCTGAAGAACGAACAATGTAACACGATTTAGATTAGTCGAACGAATCTTGCCCGAGATCAAACCTTCAGTTTTGATGGTCTTTACAATACAGAGCTCGGTCGCATTCAATTGATTTCAAAAGCAAAGTATATTTCAAAATCATAAATAGGTCCTAGGTATTCGGAATTGTTTGTGTGTGAGGCAATCTGTTGTAACATAGTAACAGCGCGACGTTGTTGCCTATAAACGAGATCTGAAGAGCATTCTCGAGTCTGAAATGAATCATCACTTAGCGAGAGAGCTCTTAACACTACCTTGAATAATAAATCAGATAGTATCAAGCTCGTAATAAGGCCTTCACACTTCTCGCTCATGTACACCGACTGCGGCTATATATTAGTATTATGTAGGACCTATCATACTCTAGCTTATGACTGCTTCGTACTTCGTACCTCATCGTCGCAAGTTTATAAAGTAAGTATCTTATGTTCATGTACTATCGGCCTGCAAAATTGTTCGAAAGAGTCATCGAGGTAATAGAACGCAAAAGGAAACTTATGGACTTCGTGAAGAAGGCCACCAAGGTGAGCGTGAAGAAGGTTTTCTTTTGAGGTGGAACTTTTACTGATTAAAACCCACCCATGTCTTTCAGTTATGTTTTGCTTTCCAGGACTACAGAACATAAAAATTCGCGTTGACCTAGTGAGCCCTCTGGGCCCCTACAGTAAGGAACATGGTGGGCTTTGCTTTATAAAAGTCTGACACCCGCGCTCCATTTAGAGCTTAAGAAGTTATTTAATAATTTCCCATACAAAAAAAGATCGTTTTTACCGATGTTCCAAATGCGTTTAGCCATCGAGGCTAGACTGTTTTCCTTTAAATCGTTTTTTACCTATGTTCCAAATCCTTTCAGCCCCTGAGGCTGTATTTTTCAAAATGCTGGGTTTTTCATTGATATAATAATAACATCAGGTTTCTTGTTATCCTCGTTTTGTTCCAACAAAAGGATGGTGTTTTTGTCATACATGGCTTCAATGCTCCATCTCTCTTTGTACTTGAACAATGGTTTTAAAATAACACCATGTAGTCCCAAGACACAGGGACTCAGAAAGGCTTAGTGATCTTCTAAGCCTTTTGTGTTGCCTCTAAGCCATAATGTGTGTATTCAATGTTTCGACAGATAAAAGTAAAAATCTATGAAAATATTGCTGGAAAACTCAGGACACTGGGAGACTTAGTGGTCTTCCAAGCTTTTGTTGTTTTAAAGCTTTGATACCGTCTGTTAGACAAAACAACGAAGGAAGTTAAAATATCAAGATAGAAGAAAACCATAAAAAATATTTCAAAACAGAAGAGTAACAAGGACAAAAGGGTTTCTTTCATTTCGTTACACTCATTTAACTACACATCTATACATCTAAGTATACCTACTCTATACATATAAATACAATTGTGTCTCTCTCTCGGTTTGTTCCGGCCAATCTCCGAAACGACAAAACCGATTTTCATTAACGGATAGCTGATGTTACACAGAGTAACTGAGGCTACATTTCGTCTTCCCGCAGGAATGGGATTCAACTATCGGGGTAGGACGGGCAAGGTACATCTCTGAAATGAAAGAGTAATGTCACAAAATAGATAGGTACAGAAGACAATCTCATGTATGTATATATTGCTAAGTTATGGAAGAGCGGAGTCTCCTAATACAGGCATTATTTACCTAAAAGGAGGCTCCAATCACAATCTATTGTTAAAAAAAAAATTGGTTCGGAAATAAAACATTTTGTATTTTTTTTTGTATTTTTTTGTACTTCACTTTTTATACCTACGCTCGGTGGACGCACACTAATGAGCGTTTGAGCCGGAACTGTTCGACGAGCGGTCCGAGACGCTCCGAGATATCGTATCCATGAGCGGTGTCTATGTGTGCGTTGCTCGAGCGCGCTTTGTGTGTAGATTGACTTCTGTACGTATCTATTTTGTGGTAAAGTTCCACGAAGACGCGGGTATTTCCTAGTTCCTACTAAAAGCCTTCTGTAAGTAAAGTCATTGAATACTCGACTAGCTGGGTTACCATGACGTTCAAAGTAAGATTGTTTTATTCATATTCCAATGTCGGTAAGAGACAGAGCTATACAGGTTGTCTAGCGCCATCTCTTACCCACACTGAAATAAGAATGAAACAATCTTACTTTAAACGTCATGGTATACCAAAGTATTGGGTAGTTTGGGATCCAGCGGAGGTATTTAATCTAGATCCTCGTAATATGTTTCTGTAATTCAAGAGTTTAATTATTTAGGCAGCCAGACGCAATCAAGAATGGGTTACTTACAGGCGGATTGCGGCCTAATCGCCCAAATTAACAGCACCTTCTGACATGACTAATGCGGCCCATCGTCTTTGTTTACGTAGATAATGCTAACAAAACTGTTTTTTGTAAAATATAGGAAGATTTGTACTTGCCTACTTATTGTCATCGCTTAAAGCCAAAAGGGTAATATAAAGAGGTACAGTTGCCATAACGGATCTTGAGCGGTTGCGCAGAAGTCAAAATTCGGTCTCCTTAGTGGTGCGAAGTGAGACGCGGGGGCGGGGAGTGTCAGTGATTGGCTCGCCGCGCCATCGCGTCATAGACGTCACTCCTCATTAGTTCCCTGCGTTGCTGCATGTATCTAACAACGAAGACGATTGGCTCGCCAATGTATGGAATGCGCAAAGCGAGCCCCACTCTGACGCCGAGCGCTCAAGATCCGTTGTGCCTACTGTATGCTCGGTGTTTCCTTGCATGATCGCGTCAAAAATGAAGATATTCGCAGGAGAACCAAGTTTACCGACATAGACCGAATCATTGAACTTAAGTGGCAATGGGCAAGACACATTGCTCACAGGTCGGATGGTCGCTGGAGCCGAAAGGTTTTGGAGTGGCGACCGCGTACCGCAGCGGAACCGTTCAAACGTCTCCTACAAGGTGGAACGATGACCTGGCGAGTGTCGAGAGGGATCCAACGAATGCGAGGCGCACAGAAATATTCAATGTGGCGTCATTTGAGGGAGGCGTATGTCCAACAGTGGACGTCTGTCGGCTGAAATAATGATGATGAATATTGTCGTCAAATTTACAGAAACGTTGAGCAGGTTTTAAGACTATAGTAAAGTCGTAGCTTTATGTAAAGATTGAAATGTACTAAATTATTGTTGTTACATAAATAGATAAGGTTTATGTAGCCTCTGCTCAAGACTTAAGGGGTTATGTAGCAAGTATATCTTTAGAACAATAGAAGATTTTACGCACGAACAAACCGTAATCTACTATCTGAAACGGGTAAAGGTCTCTAACTCAATTACGTTTCGATCTTAACTTTTAGCATGGCTTCTCGATAAATCCTAACATATTCACTAGCTCAACTTAAGATCGTTGACCGAATTTCTTCCCCAAAAATAAACATTTTTATACAAACCACACTACATATAATACATAGAAATGTACATCTAACAATTATTTTTGTGTACAAATAAGAAACTTAAACAGCAAACGAGGCGATATTCCCAAAAAAAACAAAGCCTAAACATACGTTTGCCAAACAAGACAGACAATAAATTCAGAAGATAAATTATTACAACGCGATCGAATTGCTCAGAATTCACGATAATATTGTGTTCTTGTATCAGAGTAATGTAGCTTCACGGAAACCATTTCACTGCTCAGCTTTTGGTCCGCTTCCAAACAGAGTCTGGGTAACTTCCACAGCATTATATTTGTGGATCAAACATTTCGATCTTTTCAAGGCAAACAGAACTGGCAGTACAACGTCCTTCAGCAGATTCGTTTTTCAGTTACTTTTATTCGTGTGATCTGAGGCTGACGTGTTCACGCGTCCGGTGGCCGCTCCAGCAGAATGGCCACCGTCTACGTGGGCTATCCTGGACGTTAAATAAATTATTCAATACCGACAGACCCTTTGTAGATGTTTTTGTCCCTGTTGCTCCTAAAAGTTCGGCCAGGGTGCAAGGGGGACGCGTGTCCGTTATGTAAACGTGTGAAAGAGCCGATGACGAGTACACAAAGGATTCCATTTATCATTTGCTCGGAACACTGTCATTTGTGAAGTGTTTAGCGAGAGTTGTGCCGCGTCGATAGCTCGCATGTTAATGGCGCTTACCTTCAAAAGATATTAATATTACGCTTTTTAACGAAAACCTTCACGGGGTCGTAGTCGGAAGAGAGATGCTAAAAATAGCTCTTCTATTTTATGAGTTATTCAGGTTGAGATTACAGTAACACTCTTGATTCTGAGTCATTAATCAACCCATGTCAGAAACGTCGCCGCTCGCTTCGGTAACACACAAGCATAAGGGAATATTGTGGGATACAACAAAAATTATATTTTAGAAGTACATCGGGCTCAAAGCTGTTTTAATTTGTCCAGTAGCCTTTAATTATAAAAAGTAAATGTAAAAAGGGTTACGAAATTAATGCCAAGATTTTTATAGAGCATTTACTCATGAGTAATCAAAGGTGTCAGAACAAGTTATGAAGCTACGAGTACGATAAGAATTACGGAATTAATTTTAATGAAGTGTTAAGTGAGAAAGTGTAAACGTATTTGTTTTTCTATAATATAAGCGGGCCGGGGCGCCGGCTTTAAGAAAACCTCATGCTCATGGGTGCTCATGCTCATTTGATGACTCGAAAAAGTGGCGAAAAGTGAGAAGACCGACAAATATATAAATTTCCTATTTATATACTGCTTACTTAATTACTAATTATGTGTGCTTTGCGTCTCAACCGGCGCTCTAAACCACTGCGCTGAACGGGTCGTAGGGTAAAGTAAAAACGCCTATTCCTAAAAGGTGATTACTGATCTGTTTCTTGAGGTCTATTCTCAGGGGTGCTCAGCACCCGCTGTTTATTTCTCATAGGTGCTCGAGCCTCCGAGCACCCACGGAGTCGACACCCCTGTAGGAGGCCTAGGAATAAGAAAATTTACTGTTTGATCTGTTTCCACACGTATGTACACGCGTCGTCTCGAGATGTTTGACGCGAGTTGCTAAAACTAAAAGATTGCAATACAGTTCGTGTGATGACGCACACATTTTGACATTTTTGATGGTCGTGCATCGTTTGCAAATAACATGCTATCCATAAAATTGTGTGCGTTGGCTTTCTTTTAATTTATTTACCATTCATGTCGCACAGCTATGTGGTCGGTTACGTTGAGTCTTGGTTACCCTGTTACGAAACCAATGCATTTTCGTTTGTAATCACAACGACCATCGTAAAACGCCTTCTTTGCTTATATGGCTACAAATGAATCCCATAGCTCTATGTGCAAATGCTAAATTTTTTTGGTGTCATTGTCGATGAATGTTAAGTAATGTTAAATTTGGATTATCTTGAAATGATCGCAGTATGTGGTCGGATACCGGTGGTGTGGCATGTCGACCACTCACCGGTGACGTCACGGAGTGAACGTCGGCTGCGATCATTCTTAAGAAGCATTTATGGTGTAACAACTGGTTAGGGATAGTGATGGACCAATTTATGAATTTGTACCGCCGCCTATGCTTGGATGATTACGGTGAGAGTCTGATCACGCAACGTTGAAAGAAAAGCGGCGTGCGAGTGGAGGCGACCTTCCAAGGTCATCTATTGGAGACAAGGTCTCGCAACGCTTTGAAAATTCTTCAAAAGTAGTGATTAGGATGTAATGGGCGTCGTATTGGAATGAGGTCAAATGCGAGTGAGCATCCGCGACGTCCACCACGTCGTTATATAAGCAATTAGCCGTTTCGAGAGCGTCGTATTCTATTTTGTTTTCTTTATTTCGCGTAAGGCACTCATTAGGCAATGCTGTGCGGGGTGTAATTGCGGCCTTATTTTCACGCAGTTCGCGAGCATGTGGCTCACGTTTCGCGTTAAGTGAAACTTAGCCAAAACACTGCACATGGCCGGCCCCGCAGGTTCAGAAGAGAGTGAAAGTGGTATTGCTACCTGATGGCAGTCTTGAATCCGCGTCTGATACAGATAAACCCAGTCTCAGCTTTGGGCTATGTTGTAAGAATGAATTGAACTATTGTAATTGAATTATGTATAGGATAAATGATAAGCATTGCCATTCAGCGTGGCAATACCGCCAGTTTTTTGAGTGCATTACCAATCGACAGCCGCGATGCTGAGGAGTTTTTCGACGGCTTACTTTAGAATGCTTTTTTTAGTTCTTTAGGGCTTTTGTTAGTTTTAATTAGGTTAAGTTAACTTAATTTTACGCAATTGCAAGTTGTAAGTAAATAAATAAATAATAATAAAATATTAATAAATAAAATAATAATAATTGCCGTAAGTATTGTACGTATCTATTTTGGGCTTATACTGGAATATTCACGTAATAGCACCTCACGATTAACTTGACTTTTAATGATCATGCAAGCAACAAAAGTTTAAATGAAATTACAATTTGAAACGCATTAGCAATTGAAATGGTTTGAACTGACGGCACCTTAATGTGTGCTTCTGTAAGCGCACGCGCAGATTACTACTAAGATAAATTGATCACGGCTGGCAAGTCGGTTGTTCTAATGAAAGTTACGAAACTTGTTCGCCACAAACAGACACTACATACCGATTACTCTCATCGATACGTTTAAGTGGCTCTGATTATATAATCTTTGACCAAACAGGATAATTTTACTCTGGCTAGAATCGCCTTATAAGAATGCTGATTTGAATGTATGACTAAATCTGAAATGGGTTGCAATTGCGACAAATTTCATCGCCAGTTTGGTACAATAATAATAATTATGTAATATCCATTTATGTAAACTGTACATGAATAGATAAATTAATTTACAAAAAAAAAAACTTAACTGTTCATAGAACTGCGGTCTATATGATATTATGTTATTTTATGTCAAAGGAGTATTAAAACCAAAGCACCAACAGCTGGGTTATGGTTATATACAGTGGCAATTTCTCAAAAGTATGTTATTAACAACAACGTTTGTTCTATGACAAAACATAATTCATTTATCAAAAACAAATCTTCAAGATTTCGTTGTTCTATCTAACACGTTTCAACTCTGTACTTTCCTATACCTATCTGTATAATAATAATAATAATATTCCACAACTATCACACAACGCCGTCTTGTTGTCCCATGTTAAGCAGTGCTTGTGTTATGAGTACTAGACAACTGATAAACATACATACACACCCTAAAATTTTGATCGTTTTAATCCCGTGGAGGGTCGTCCGGTACATGAAACGTAAATAATACGGTAAGGTCGTGCAATTTAGTTAGTGTTTTACAAATAACCCTGTGTGACTAGGTTTTGCTAGCGGTTCCGTCTGCGTCAAAGTAGGTTTCATGCAAAGGGGTCGAAAAACTCATCCGCATTGCTGTACCATCGCAACCGCTATGTCCCTGCATTTTTAATCTGTAATATCTTCGCAAATATTCATTTAAATTTCATGCTGTAAAGGGCCATATTGCTCTATATTAAATCACAATGTATTAATTGGACAAGGATGAATGCTGTATTGCTTAAAATCGCTTCGTAAATAAGCCATTATTTCTCATAAAAAGTAAAGGATAAAAAAATGTTATTAAGGTTTATCCCTAAGAGTTAGACATATACCACCGCGGACTTTTTTGGAGACCTTATTAAGGTGTACAATACTGTAGTACATTATTTTGATCTATCTTGTAGAGTTCAGCCAGCGTTTGCATTGTAAGCGTAAAAAAATGTGTTAATTTACGACATCACATTAGAAACCTCTAAAATTATCAATGTTTCTCTACTATTATTATGCATGTATTATGCACGCGGCTTCGCCCGCGTATAAAGTATAGCCTATGTCACTCAGACACAAAGCAGCATTCTATCAGTGAAGAAATTTTAGCAACCAGACCAGTAGGAGATTACCTCCAACAAATAAAAAAACAAAGTGTACCTCTTTGTAATATTAGCGTAAATATAAATCTCTTGAATCACTCTATCTATAAAAAAAGTATCTAAATCCGTTACGTAGTTTAAGTGACAGTCAGCGGTAAGCGACTTTGTTTTATACTATACAGTGATTCTTATGTGTTGTTTACGTGTGTTTATCATTTAACTCCTCCTAAACGGCTAGGCTGATTTAGACGATGTAAAACGAAGTTTTCTAAAATGTTAAGATACCGCTTTTAGGCTTCCGAGAGCGTTATTGCGCACACAATACCATTTTATAGTCAGTAAATTAGCTAACCAAGGACCAAGTTGATCAAAGAAAGAGTGGATTTCTAAGCAAAAGATTACATAATCAACAAAATTTTATAATCACAATGCAAGGCACGGGTGTCGGCGTCGTTCAGAAGCATATGCAGATGTTTTGAAAGAGGATTTAGTCAGAATCCGCCCAGGGGCGCCGGCTTTTAGAAAACCTCATGGGTGCTCATGCTCTATGTCTATGTCTGAATATGGTTTCCGCACTTAGTTCTATGCGGACCATTGTACGTGGGCCATAACGACCAAAACCTTAGGTGGGCTTATTCCAACCAGCCCACCTCTCTCCAAAAACGGATTAGGCCTCTCAGGTTTTTCAGGGCATCTATAAGGGAATTCGGGGATCCTAAGGTTCGTGTGCCACCTGTGCAGTTTAGGAGCACATGCGCAATTGTCTCCTCCCCCTCCAAGCATGCTCTGCACAGGGGACTGTCTGTGATGCCTATTGTGTGGAGGTGCTTATTCAGTGTGCAGTGTCCGGTGACGGGTACCATCAACAGGCGCAGGTCACCTCATGCTCATTCGATGATTCGAAAAAGTGGCAAAGTGTGAGAAATGCACACTGTTATCTGTTTCATTAACCAACAACACAAAGTTGGTGCGGGAATCGAATCCGATCTTTGCGTTTCAACCGGCGCTCTAACTGGCAATTACTGATCTGTTTCTTGATGTCTATTCTCAGGGGTGCCCACTATTTATTTGTCATGGGTGCTCAAGCCCCCGAGCACCCACGGAGGCGGCGCCCCTGAATCCACACGCAGAGTAATATATGTAAATTCGTATGCAGTGTTGCAGATGTTAAGGCAACCAACACAACTGTCGTATGTGCGTAGATTTCAAAACTATGCCAACTTAATTTTCTTATTTTTAAATCACACAAATAACACCACTGGATACATTTATTTAATAATTGCTACACACTATTTATATATGACTGACTGGCCTGTTGATCTAGTAGTTAGTAGCCCTGACTGCTATGCCGAAGCTCGTGGGTTCAATTCCCACCCAGGACAAATGTTTTTGTGATGAGCACGGTCATTTGTCCTGTGTCTGGGTGTAATTTATCTATTATATGTATGTATTTAGAAATATATAAGTATGTTTATCAGTTGTCTAGTACTCATAACACAAGCTCTGCTTAGCTTGGGTATAGACGGCGTTGTGTGATAGTTGTGGAGTAATATTATTATTATTTCTTCGAGTTCGAGTCCGATTCGCGCACGAAAGGTTCCGTACCGTCCGTAGTAAAAAAAAAACTGTGAAAAAATCACGTTTGTTGTATGGCACTTAAATTATTTTTTTTTCTGTTTTTAGTATTGTTAAAGTGGGAATAGAATTTTTTTTTTTCTAGCCGTTGCTGTCCCACTGCTGGGCCTCTCCCAAGTCCTTCCAAACTTTCTTTTCCTGCGTCACGAATAGAAATATACAATCTGTAATACTTTCAACTGTCGTAACTATCACGGTTCATGAGATACAGACTCCGCTGTCGGATGGATCAAGACGGATGGACAGCGCAGTCTTAGTACAGTTGCCGAAACGGATCTTGAGCGCTCGGCGTCAGAGTCCCCACTCTGATCGCTTTGCGCATTCCATACATTGGCGAGCCAATCATCTTCGTTGTTAGATACATGCAGCAAGGCAGGGAACGAATCAGGAGTGACGTCTATGACGCGATGACGCGGCGAGTTAATCACTTACACTCCCCGCCCCAGCGTCTCACTTCGCACTACTAAAGAGACCGAATATTTGACTTCTGCGCAACTATAAGCCAGCGCTCAAGATCCGTGACGGCAATTGTAATAGGGTCCCGATTTACCCTTTGGGGACGGAACCCTAAAAGACTAAACATGGACTTTGTTATCCACTTATTTTGTGTTGTTAAAGTGTACATGAAGAATTAAAGAGAAAGAGAAGTTAGTGATAGTGTTACGTCTTATTGGACAAAATGGTAGAAAAATACGTATTTGGCCGATCCCAAATAACACAAGACAAGGGCAGAAAGATAGTATTGTCCGTTTTATAGCAAAATGACGTCAATAAACCGACGGCTACCAACAATCCCGTGACGGATGGTGTGCGCTTAACGCATTTTCCGTATCTAAGTACTCGTATTTGTTTCGTTTCATTGTCTTTGGTTTAATAGGCGTGTAAGAATGTGTGTAATAAAATACTTACACTGGGTCAATCGTGTCAATTTGACGTTTTTATGTAAGTACTAGCTTTTGCACGCAGTTTCGCTCGCCTACGTAAAATATAGCCTATGTCACTCAGGAATAAAGCAACTTTCTATCGGTGAAAAAAATTTAGCAATCGGGCCTGTACTTCCAGAGATTACCTACCTCCTACAAACAAACAAAAAAAAAAAAGACGTGTGGCACTCGGGGACTGCCGCGGTAAAGCTATTGCATAGCATTTTTAACAACTTATGCAATTATAATTATTTATTTATTTTATTTATGCAAAATTTTTTTTCCTTTGATATTAATTGAAGTTACACTTTCACACATTGAATTGAATTTTGATTGATTGTTCACTCATTTGTTTTCTTATTGGTCACCACGCTCAAAAAACAAATGAGTGGGGGGTGTTAGGTTATTTTCGTTACGGAATTTCTGGATTCGGTCTCCACGCTCAAGGCCCGCGATAGAAGCTATGCAATAGCTTAAAAAAAAAAAAAACTACCTCGTTATAATATTAGTGTAGATTTGTTCTACAAACGAATATCTTAGTAAAAAACTACAGTGAATACTTATAAAATGTCGACAATAATTATAAAATAACGACTATGATTATAGAACGACGACTATAATTATAAAATGCCATATGTTACCCTGTATCTAATAGATATCATTACGGCATGTGCTGTAATTATATATAATAAGTAGCTTATGTCCGTAGCCCCGCCCGCGTAAATATAGGTTTCTCTATACAATTTTTGCACCCCCGTTTGAATGAAGAGGGTGGTGAATATTGAAAAATCCTTTTTTAGCACATATACAACATAATGACAAACGCAATTCTTCGTCACAATTACCTCTTTGTATATACAACACTATTTTTAATACATGTGAAATCTGCCTATAGTTTGTTCAGAATCAGATTTTTACACCATGTTATTTTTTTTTCTCAAACTATTTAAAAAAGGTCACAAGTTGGACATCACCGGCAAAACAGGTCACGGCAGGTCATAGCGGGCATTAGGAGCCAGCACACAACTGGGTGCGGAAGTAAAACCACCCCTCATTCGCCCGGGTGGCCCGGTGACCATGTATTTATGTCGCCAACCAGGTACCCTAACTGAGTTATAACTTTGGGATTTTTCATAATACAGTTTTGAAATGTACAACATAGTACAACGGGGTCAACGGGAAGTATGTACCCTATGAATTTTGATCTTTGAGAGTATCAAAATATACGTTTTTTTTGCGACATAAACGATAAAATAGATAACGAATAAAAAAGATACGGCCTATCTTTTTTATTCGTTATCTTAGAAGTTTGATTTTTTCAAAGCTTGAAGGGACCGCGGACTTGAGTATATGGTTTTAATTTAAACTCGATACCTCCACGCGTTCTCGAGATAAAGGGTCTTGACAGACAGACAGACAGACAGACGGACAACAAAGTGATCCTATAAGGGCTCCGTTTTTCCTTTTGAGGTACGGAACACTAAAAATTAGGTTGTAATATTTTGCAGACTCCTTATGATTATAATAAATCTTGTTAGATTATATTTTACAATCTTACAGCGTTAATTACTAATTGTTCTGAACAAACAGATAGACAGACAATTTAATAATATTATTCATTTTTGTTAATGTAATAAAAAAAGCTATTTTGACATTATAAATACAAAATTAAATTTTATTTTATTATTTGATGATAGGCTCGCGTTGAACCACTACCTCACCCATCTCACCTGATGGTAAGCGATGATGTGGTCGACATTTGAATAGAAAGCGACGTTGCATCCATTAAGTTTCAGTGAAGTTCTTCAGTAAAACGAGATAAATTCAAATCGTCGTAGCTTTATCGGCTATAGCTCGTCTAATAAACCCTTTAGTGCGCCGATGGCCTTTAGGTGCATTTTGTATTTACGATCGCTCGACTGACGGTAACGACGCTCTGCAAACATGGTCTATTATTTCTTATTACACACCGTTTTTTTCCCCCTAGCTATTGCTGTCCCACTGCTGGGCAAAGTCCTTCCAGACATTCTTCTTCCGCGCCGTCTTAGACCAGTCCCAGTAATACGCGTCCAGATCGTCTCAGAACCCGATTATTTAATCAATTTTCTTTTAGTTTTTCTTTCAATACTTACCGGCAAAATAAAAACGGTGGCTAGCACGGCTGCGCACTTTGAAGTTCCGTGAAGCAAAAAGTGTAATTGGGTTACAAAATTCCCTGTTATAGGCCGATATTGGAATTGTGCACGATAAATGGGTACAAGCTCGTTATATCGACTACCATCGGATTAGAAGTGCCTAAACTTTAATAAAAACAGCCCGCAAAATGTGCTTTACAGATGAGTTTCTGAACTCCGGAATAATTGCGTATTTTGGAAGATCTAATCGACACCAGGCCATATTACCTCGTAGGGACACAGTGTGCCGCTCATTTGATTGTTATCATAACGTTTGCTCCGTGTTGAAGTATCAAAAGACTCGACTTTGTCGTAAAATAATTTGCATAAATAAAAAAATCACTTGTAGAAAAATATATAACAAAAAAGAGGGCTCTATTTTATTTATTCACATTTTATTGCTCAAGTAAAATGTCGTATAAGTGTTCATCCTAGTCTGCTGGCATTCGATCAAGTATTGGGCTAAGCAAAAACACGATGAATGTTTGTGTAATAAATTTATATTGAACCATCAGCCATGAGCCATCCTCACTTGAAACAAATACCTATAATGCAATAATGCTTTATAAAGTTATCTTTTATATAAGATAAGCTGTCTTAAATCTTTTGATACGTCTACTATTATTAAATATTACTTAATTAGAAAAAATCGGAATGCTCTGACACTGTTAGGAATTAATTTTCATATAAGTACACGGAGGTGCTTAATGTTCCGAGGAAATTATAATTCTTATAATAAATTCGAATTTTAGATTGAACAGTGCCAGATTTAGATTTTGCTATAAATATCGAAAGTAAATTCGTCCAGATTTTTGGATAGGTACGAAATATTCTCCTTGGGTGTGAAAAAAAAAAAACACATGAGTCATGGGGTCCGAGTGCGCGTCGCCTTTTCAAGGATATCTCGCCGGCTGATGTACCTACAATTTGTGACCAGAGGGCTAGCCTCGTCTTTGCCCAAAGTAATGCATTGCCATTCGAAGTGGCCATGCTGCCAGTCTCATGGGCACATTTCACACTAGATGACAGCGATGTGGAGGAAAATTTCCTACGCCTGACTGTAATTTGTATATACATTATTTACTTACTTAGATAGTTGATTATTAAGTTTCTCATGTACATATATTATTATTTAATTTTCATAAATAAAATATATTATATTCTTAGCCAAAAAGTAGAAGGTACTTTTAGGATTTAAGATTACTTCTTTCTCATCCTAAAATTTTTAGGTGTCAAAAACTGGTTTTATTTTCCATACCACGCAGAGGTATTATTCAATGATTTCAATTGAGAAAGTGTAGTATTATGTAGAGTTACACGCCAAGTTAAAAAAAGAAAAAGTAGGCAACAAGAATGTAGAAAAAAGATTCGAGATTCCTAACTGCATTCTTCCAACACCGCGCCATAATTCCTAAAGCTTTTAAATAAAATTGTAACTGCAATTCCTTTGAATTTTATTTAAGTAATCGGTCTAGTTATACCGAAGAATTAAGATGACAATAATTTTTAGTGAATTAACTTAAATGCCTTAGCAAGCGACGGCGGCGGGAGCGGGGGCTCAACTGACTCGAGCACCATCCTGCCCGACCGCTTGCACACTTTGACAACACCGTGCCCCTTGCTCAACTCTTGTCGTTTATTCTAAGATTACAGTTGGGAAATTAACTTTGTACTTTGTGTACTGAAACGTTCTTTTGTTTTGAAAGGATTATTTCTTGGGGATTTTAACTGTCATGACGTCTGTAAGGGTAGAGGTGTGCCTGCGGGATTAACCGGAAAACCTATCGCAGCAAAGGACCGCAAACAGTAACTGAAGGAACACAGGTGGGTTTTAGTCGGTATTAGTCTGACACTAGATTTCGCTGCACTCAGAGTAGCAGTAATATCAAATAACTCCTAATTGTTACACCAAAAAAAGGAGTTAACGTTTATGGTTCACCTTCGATTTTACTAGTTAAGTATCAAACCGAGAATAAAGTCAGATAAGGGAGAGAGGGAGGGGTGCTAACTATAGAGAATTTTATAATAGGAAAGCCGGAAAGCCTAACGAATTAATGATACAAGCCGCGCTTGCGACTTTAGCCCAACGAAGCAACACTTTTAAAGGGTTCCGAGGTTCAATAGTGTAGACTGAGTTACTTATTGTCAACTAAATTAGCTTATCTCCACAAATTCTACGTAAACAGCCATTACACTTTTATTTTATCTGTTACAGACCAACATGGATGGCAAGTTTATTTTATAGCATCGCCCCGACCATTAAAATAAGTAGCATTATCACTCAAAAGTTTCGAACGAGAACGTTGTAACGTTAGTCTTGTTCTTAACTTTTTATCGTGTCTACAAAGTGTCGGTACATTATACACCTTTTTTAAATGTGTGGTCAAATAAGTTGAAATGTGTGGGCTTAGCTATGCTGAATTTGCTTTTGGCTGGTTATGGTGGTTGAAGGACCCATAATTGTTGGAGCAGATAGGTCCTGATATGGTCTTCCACATATGGCGGTAAGTCCGCTCTTTGAGGCGTGGCTGGAAAGACCTCACGGCGTCCTTACCTTCTGCATGACGCAGGTCCTCACCGGACATGGCAAGTTCGGGAGGTTCAGAGCGGAAGTGACGCCCGGGTGTCGCCACTGTGCGGAACGCCCGGAGGACACGTTGGAGCACACAATCGAGGTGTGCCCTGCTTGGGCGGAGCATCGCCGTGCCCTCGTGGGGGCGATCGGCAGCGGAGAACTCTCGCGCCGGGCCTTGGTTGAGGCCATGGTCCGGAGCGAGGAGGAGTGGCAGGCGGTCGCCGAGTTCTGCGATGCAGTAATGCTCGCGAAGGAGGAGGCCGACCGCATCAGGCAACGGCGCTCTCGCCGCCGCCGGGATTCCCATCCCGATTTCCAGCCACTGCAGGCGTGGGCATGCGGACAGTAAGCAATGGGTCGCTGTCCGACCGTCCGGTAGCTGTCCGGACCAAGTCCAAGTCGTCGATGGCGCGCACTGTTTCAGCGCGCCTCGAGGAGTTGTCAGCAACAGCAGGGACCCAGCCGGGTCGAAGCCTACTGGGGCCAGGGTTATCCGAAAGGGAACTCGAGCCCCGGTATGAAGGCTTGAAGGAACGGGGTGGGTTTTTTAGTCAGTAAGAGTCTGGCACTATATCCCGCTCTGCCCAAGAGCGGGGGTTGTCACTGGATGATTTTCCACACCAAAAAAAATGTGGTCTTCCACATCAGGACTGGTTGAACGTCCCCAATTAGGTAGACTAATAACGCCTAAAAGTGACTAAGATAGACTTAATACGGAGGGCGAATGACCGGGTGCTATCTTCTTCTTAGCGTATCGAGGCCAAAACTAGTTAAATTCCATGCCTGGAACAGAATTCGTCCACGGCAATGCCGTCCGCTGATGCTGTCATTAGGTCAGTACGTGAGCAGGTAACAGGGCACATGATGCAGGACGGAGGGTGGGACATGGTCTGCGGAGAGACGCCGCACAAACACTGAAGATCGAAATCATCCGAAAACCCCCACCTGTGGAGATTGTCTTTGCTGCGTCCAAATTGGTGCTATGGAGCAACTTGAGAGTGGCATCTTTAGCAGTGAACATATTAGTTGATTGATAGTAGTCCGCCATGATTGAATGGAGAATTAGTGTAAACAGTCTAATTGGATAATTTTCCGCTTTTTGCTCAAAGCCATGTTATGTAACTAGTATAATTACGGCAACGTATGAGAGTTGAACTTGAGACAACTCCGTAACGTAACAAGTTAGTCGAGTCGAAGACATTGCGGCCCGAGAAATTAAGTAATATTTTTAAAGCAGCACTTCTGTTTACACTTTAGAGTTAGAAATCATATTCATTAATCATCATTAACTGTTGGCTAATTACCGTGGAATAGTCTATGGTTTGGATGGTTTTTTTTTATGGTGGGGAAAATCTTCCAATGACAAACCCCGCTCTTGGGTGGAGCGGGAGATAGTGTCAGACTCTTACTGACTAAAAAACCAACTCCGTTCCTTCTAGCCTTCATACCGGGACTCGAGTTTCTTTTCGGATAACCCTGGCCCCAGAAGGCTTAGACCCGGCTGGGTCCCTGCTGTTGCTGACAAGTGCTTGAGGCGCGCGGGAACAGTGCGCGCCGTTGACGACTTGGGCTTGGTCCGGACAGTTACCGGACGGCCGGACAGCGAGCTAACCATTGCTCAATGTCCGCAAGCCCGCGCCTATGGTGGCTGGAAATCGGGTTATTTTTTGTGCAGCTTGCATAGCTCGTGCTGGTAAATCTGACAGGACAGCATCTATGAATGGGTAATAATAGTTACCACATTTTAATTGACTTCTATAGGTATACCTACAAGTTGTCAGTATTACCAAAACAACTCTTCATTAAACCAAACTTGACTTAAACAGTCGTGAGATCCATTTAAACAGTAAAAAGGTTTTGTTTCCCTAATTTCAAAAGCATTTTATAATCCGTTTAGGGTGGATTTAATTTACCGCTTCATGAAATAATTTAAACCCTTGGCAATCAGCCTGATACTCGAAAAAGCTCATTGCTATCTAGAACGTTCGTTGCACAGTGATGATTAATGTGAATAGGAAGCTGTGCACTAACGAACGGACTGATGAAATATTCGTAGATAATGAAATATGAAAAATGGTCGTGGGCGCTGCATAAGCAAACTTCGGTTCGATATTAATAGTTTGTATGTATCATTTCTGTCGCTATGGACGTCTGTATATTTTATGAGTGCTAAAGCTCGATGAAGAAATTGCTCATTTCTGTAGCTCCTTTATTTAATGCAGGGTTTTTATCCGCTCAGCGATCGCTGACGCCCGTCTCGCATTCCGTCTCGACGTAGAAATTACTTTTGAAGCATTCACTTTAAACTTGGAACAGGTACGCTAGACTTGTTCTCATTTTTATAGCAACATCGTCTCAAAACAACTTGTCTTATTTTAATGAAAGCGATAGAAAGGACACCGAGTCTAGAGACTGTTTCAGCAAGAACAAGAGATTATCAGATTGAGATATATGTCAGTAAAATTGTATAGTTAATTGATTAGCGGGTGAATGTATTGGAAAGGTCGTGCCAAGGTTTGCGGCTGGCCGCCGGCCCAAGTTGAGTAGACGTATGTATACATACAGCGTGTGGTGGCGGGGGCGTTGGGCAACGCGACCTCCAGCGGATAATGAGACGCATGCGAGGAGAAAAATCATATCTAAATCATTACCTACATTGCCTACCGCTGACCCCTGTGAGTGGTCATAGTTCAAGGTGTCTGTCATTCAACTAATTGGTCAAATAACGCCTAACAGCTGCTATTATGACAAACTACAGTTCAATGCCAAAATGTAAATCATGATGTCAGATTTGTTGCACCAAAGCTTTGCAAAGCCCGTCTTGATTTGATTGATCTCGTTAGGGGATTTGTTTTAATTATTCTTCGTCGGTTCAAGCTGCAAAGCTGAGGTCGTTTTGTAATCTTTAAAGCGCCTTAACATTAGGGTCCGCTTACACAGATGGCGAAGCGAAACAATCTTAAGACAAACAAAGGCTTCTTCAAAACATAGACCCTACCATGACCTTTTAACGCGATCCATTTTACGATCTAAAAAGAACTGATATAGGGATGGAGCTATGTATATAGGGTGTATACCTTTATACCTCTCGCTCTCACGACAGACATTTTGGCACGTCATGGTAAGGTACCATCAGCGTTGCGTTCAAAAATAACCACAGTAATGTAGAGTTGCAACACAAAGTCGTTTTTTTGTAACGCGAGTAGCTACCCTAGAGTTAGCCCAACTAACTCTAATTCGGAACAGGGTAGGTTGGAATAAGCGGCAATATGCTTGACATTGACAGTTGAACTCGTTCGCGTTCAAAAATGCCAGGGTAGAGTTGACTATGACGTCATTAGAGTTAACTCTAAACTCAAATTTAAACGTAGGGCTGACATATTATGCCCAGAAATGGAGATATAAACTTTATTTGTCCCTTTAACATTGCAGCTTAGGTTGTATGCTATGAGGATATGGGAGCGGCTGGTCTTCAAAACTATACCACTTGACTAATCTGGGTAGGTATAATATCTTTCGTAATTTTGTTCCAATAGGTATGTTGTGATTTCACTTTTATGAATGGATAATTTGTTTACGACTAAACTTGAGTGTATTGCAAACAGTTTTCTGTAATGTGATGGGATGTGAACGTGGGCGTGTATCAGATGTGCTACATCATGAACCAACCTCTGGTGTCACTTCACATTAGCCAGTTTTAATATTCAGATAACAATATTATAATATTTAGAATTGCATTTGCATATTTGTTTTCCTGGTTTAAATATTGAGGCAGCCATTCATGTAGAGATGAATGATGTAAAGTTACAAATATACAAAATAATGTAACAATCGTTTAATTGTATTGTCTGACTCGGAGGTAGATGCAGTTATCGTAATTTTACGGAAATGGTAAAATTAATCGAATGTTATAACGTCTTTTTTTATCTTATATAAACTAGTGCTTGACTGCGATCCCACCTGATGGTAAGCAGTGATGCAATTGTTCGTGGTGAGGCGCACTAGTTCATTAAGAGCCTATTCACTCTTGCCTTGAAGAAACCCAAATTATAATCGGAGGGAAGACCGCAGCAGGCAAATTGTTCTAGTCCCTCGATGTACGCAGTATAAATGACGAGGTGAAACGCTTAGTCCAGACCGTAGAGGTTTCAACAACGTAAGGGTGGATACTCGCCGTACGACGCCTCAGAAATAAAATAGTATTTCATGAAAATTAAGAATGTGAATGTATCATGTAAGTGCGTACGGATAGATGGGGGTTTCGAAGTTCTAGGCTACAACTGGAATGAAGAAACTGGCCAAGTGCGAGTCGGATTCGCACACGAAGGGTTCCGTACCTGTATTAAAATGGAACAATCAAAACTCGACAAAATAACATTACTTGTTTGGGAACCCCCTCAAACTTTTAATTTTATTATTTGTTGTAGGTACCTAGCAGCAATAGAAATATAGATGTCTGTGAAAATTTTAACTCTCTAATTTTAATGGTTTATGAGACACAACCAGCTGACCGACGGAGAAACAGACTGACGGACAGACAGATGGCAGGGGTTTAGTAATAGGGTCCAATGGCATTTTTCCGATACGGAACCATAAAATCATGATAGGTAAAGCGAATTATTAAAAAATGAAGGCCAGTGTTTGATTTCATGGTTTTTAACGTAATAATATTGGATACAGTTTAAAATTATAGTATTGAGCCTTGCATTTAGCAAGGGTCACGCCATGTTTTTACCGGCCTATGAAACACTATAATATTCCATAACCATCACACAACATCGTCTATACTTCCAAACAAGCAGATTTTGTGTTATAAGAACTAGACAACTGATAAACATACTTATATATTTCTAAATACATACATAATATAGATAAATTACACCCAGACACAGAACAAATGATCGTGCTCATCACACAAACATCTGTCCTGGATGGGAATCGAACCCACGACCTCCGGCATAGTAGTTAGGGCCATTAACCACTAGACAAACAGTTCTGCTTCATATTGCAAACAGACATATAGTGTAACCAGGGAATTTCATACAAGAGGTTTTCTAGTTATGATGATACTAACAGACAGATGGAGACGTTGGTTTAACTTTTTTAGGGTTGGACGCAAAAACTCCAAGAAGGGTTCATCAAACAATTCAATAAACATTATTATTATTATTATTTTCATACATTTATTTATCTCAGGACCATGAGGTCCTGGACCTTTGGAAGGCATACGAGGAGCCGAAACCAACTCGCAGAGGCCCTTTTAGCTGCTTCTAATGGAACGTGGTACCAACCGGCGATTATCCCTGTATGCGCCATGCTAGTGCATCCAAGGACAACCCCCGGTTGAAGGAAAACTATTGCAACATGTGAAAAACTAATATAAGGCTATGGTTTTTGGAGTCTTAAGTGGACTGGTTACCAGGAACTATGTTAAGACTATGGCCCCTGCCTAAACAATGTTTTTAATTTCCATCGATAAAAAGGCAAAGGGTGACTTGCACACTCAACAAATGGGCCCCCAAAATGGTCGCTAGCACGTAGTGACGTAGCAACAAGAGGGCAACATATCCTGATGTGCTTGAGGAGTGGAGAGGTATACCACGGCTATCAGGACAATCCCGGAAGTACGGTCAAGATCCCTACCAGCACCTTACTGGATTATACATCCTTCTCCCGAGCGCATTTGCTCTTGCGAATCTCCACTCAAGCCAGCCAATAAAGGCAAGAGAGGGGTGGGAGCTCTGTTCCTCGTCAGTGTTCACTACGACCGGCCAATAAAGGCAAGCCGGAGGTGAAGAACAAGAATTCTCCCGGGAGATCGGGTCCGTGGGATCGCTAATGCCCAACAGTTCGCCACAAAACTGCCCTGCGGATTGTATCTCTCTTGGTCTGGCCCCTCACCCTAGGCATGTTACGGCTAAGCAAGCGCTACCGACACAGACTTAGGGTTCATTGGAGCGCGCAAGCCCCACCACGACGTCAACGTAGAGATACGGCGATGGGGTTATTATTATTATTATTATTAACAAATTAAAAATATCGTTATCAGTCTTATGTTCCCACTGGTGGGACTCAGGTCTCTTCTCAATATGAGAAGGAATTGGCCGAAATTCATTACGCGGGTCCAGTGCGGGTTAGTGGATGTCACAAGTCTTCGAATTTTCGGTTTGAGGACAAACCGATTTCCTCACGACGTTTGCGTAAATTTATACATTAATGTGATGAAATTACATACATTAGGTAAATCATGTGAAGGGCTGGGTTTGAACCTACGACTTTTTTTTTGCGCCCTTGTTCGGAGTGATAGATAGTATCAGACTTTTACTGACTAAAAACCCACTCTTGTTCCTTCGTTGCCTTTCGTACCAGGGCCGAATCTTCCTTTCAGAAGCACCTTTGGCCCCAGTAGCCCCTAGGGTTTGCTGACGACTCCTTGAGGCGTGCGTGGAACAATATGCGCCATCGACGTCTTTGGCTCGGTCCGGACAGTATCTATCGGACGGTCAGAAGGTGAGCAACCCACTGCTTGCCGTCCGCAAGCCCGCGCCAGTGGTGGCCAGAAATACGGGATCGGATTCCGGCGTGAGGGCCGTTGCTTCATGCGTGCGGCCTCCTCCTTTGCTAGCATTACTGCTTCATAGAAGTAGGCGACTGCCTGCCACTCCTTCTCGCTTCGGACCAAGGCCTGTATCAAGGCCTGACGCAAGAGATCGCTGCTGCCGATCGCCCCTAATGAGGACACGGCGGTGCTCTGCCCAAGCGGGGCACATCTCTACCGTATGCTCCACTGTGTCCTCTGGGCGGTCCACACAAAGGTGACACTCGGGTGACACTTCCGCACGAAACCGGTTCAGGATTATTCAGAACTGACCATGTCCGGTATAATCCAGTAAGGTGCTGGTTGGGATCTCGGTACGGTATAATCCAGTAAGGTGCTGGTTGGGATCTTGACCGTACTAGACCGCACTTCGTAGGTACGTAACAGAAGCGCAAAATATCATGTTGTTAAAAAAATATATTTCATTAGAAATAAGCATCACCTTTGTACTATTTTTCTGTTTCCTTCTTCTTTTCTTTTATTTCCATGTGTTTACATAAATAGTTAAATAAATAAATAAAATAAATATTTTGGCAACAGTATTAGTCATACGATAAAATCATACAGTTATATGTTACATGAATTTATAATAAACTAGCTTTTGCCCGCGCGGCTTCGCTCCCGCTCTTCCCTACTCCACCCTACTTTACCCTACTCTACCCTACTCTACTCTACCCTACTCGACCCTACTTTACCCTACTCTACCTTCCTCTACCCTACACTACCCTAATTTTCATTTCTTTTTCCATGAGAACCTTCTCCTGACAATAACAAACACAATAAAAAAAAGAATTAGCGAAATTGGTTCAGCCGTTCACGCGTGATGCCGTGACCAAGGAAATAGGGATTCATTTTTATATTTATAGATATTTACATTTTTTTTTTCAAATCTATTTACCCAGCCGTTACCTAATGAGTAGGAATGGTTCGAAAATTGTAGGAATGCTTCAGAAAGTCATTATTTAAGTAAGAGCCTTTATCGACGAAAAAATAAGTATTAGGTTCAATGAACTAGATAAGACTTGTTATTACCATGAAATTCATCGTGATTGGAGTCATCTCCAGTGTCTATGTAATTATTTGTAACATTAGCTTTCTAATCAAGTTTCAATGGCTTCTTCAATAATAAATTGTAGCTACATGAGAAGCCTCACAAGCACTATCGTAATAAAACATAGTTGCGATACTAACTAGTTGTACATTGTTGGAGTTAGTAACACAATGTTGAAACGGAAACGTTCATTACAAGTTAGGTTTTCTAACGTCTTTAGATTATGTATTTCATCATCATCATCATCATTTCAGCCGAAAGATGGCCACTGTTGTACATAGGCCTCCCCCAAGCGTCGCCACAACGACCGATCCTGTGCGTCTCGCATCTCACTCTATAACTTTCCGGCCCCATCGACCATCCTTTCTACGAGCAATGTGCCCTGGCCACTGCCACTTCAGTTTGGCGATTTAGTTTGATTATGTATTTGATGTTCTTTTATTTTTCAAAACGTTGTTAATAGAGTAAATAATAGTCCAGTAAAATAAACCTGCTTAGAAGAGGTGGCGGGATCATTTGGACGCATACCGCGGGGACTGGTTTGAAACGGCGCGAGTGAAGAAAGTTTGGAAAGACTTGTGGGAGGCTTTTGCCCAGCAGTGGGACAGTAAAGGATAAAAAATTAAAACATAAACCAACGAAGTAATTTGTAGATATGTAAATTGGTGCAGAACTACCAGTTTTGGGATAATCGGCGTATCCTTGGGTAAAAAATTGAAAACATTTATGACATCTACCAATCCGCATTGGGTACGTCGTACAGTGCTGGAGTATTGCCCACTCTTGAAGAGAAGAAAGATTTCTCTAAGTAGACGGAACTGGTTATGGAACATTATTTTTTCAATCACAGGCGTCGGCTTTTAGAAAATCTGATAATCCCGTGGGCGTTAAGTTCCTCTGCAAGATTGAAGACTAACTGGTAGCCCTGGAACGCAAAGGGCAACTGAAAGAAGCGGCACACGCCACACAGTTAGTAAAACTCGAGCACTCCCTCTTGGTCCACCCAGAGTCGGAGAAAATTTCCCACTTCAAACGTTCATCTCATTTATAATTGCTTGCTATACTTACTTGAGAGCAGTGGCGGCCGAGTGGTAACGAGTTGTAAGTCGCGGTTTCAAACCCAGCCTGGCGCATTACTTTGTGCAATTTATTTCAATACCACTGCTCTCAAAACGGTGAAGGAAAACATCGTGAGGAAACTGGCATGTCCTAGAACCATAAATTCGAAGACGTATGACATTTACCAACCCGCACTGGGCCCGCGTGGTGGATTACGGCTCATACCCTCTCTTAGAGAGGAGGCCTGAGTCCCAGCAGTGAGAACATTAAAAGGCTGATTATGCTATTATGCTGTGCTCATGGGTACCCAGCTCCTACTATTTAGAGTCATCGAGCACTCACGTAGTCGGCGATATTTAATGTTGAGTTGAATGAAAACTTGGTCGAAATATTTATACTTTGGATGATTTTAATTCTCACTGTTCTGTTGAATTGTAGGATTAAATGGTCATTATGCGGGAGCAATCAGAATCTTCAGGTATCCGATGAACGTGACTTTTGTTTTGCACAAGTTATTTAAAACGAATTCAGTGCTTTCCGAATGCTCGAGTATCAAGTTACTGTACCCGTTGACTACTGCATTGTTTTGCACTGGATGCTTGCACGCAACGTCATGCTGAGTGGAATGGATGGCACACAATGAGCGAGACTTTCAGCTCTACCCCTTACCCGAAAGTATTTGAATTTTGTAATTTTTTCTTTATTTATTTTTGTGTTTTTGGGCAAAATTGTATTCCAAGAGCCCCTTTTGCTCTGGGAGTCTGAGCAATTGCGTTCCTAGCTATTTTTTTTCTATCCCTCCCCCCATAATGGGATGTCAAGATATTTAGCTCGATACCTTCTTTCCCATACGAGATCTTACGAGAGGTGGTTCCAAGAGCACATTTTTGGTGTAAATACGTTAATTTATGCTTGTTGGATATATTATAAAAAAAAGTAATGTATTTAACTATTTTATTTAGAACCTGTTAAATTTTACACAAACTAACCCTGGTTTTGCGATACAACAATGTTTTTTTGTGGAAAAAATTACGCGCACCCCGATTCCCATGTCCGATTGGATGAGATTCGACATGACCACCCCTAAACACTTCACGTAAATAATGGGCGCCCCAAATTTGTAGAACTAGGCAGTTTCATTTACCTGTAACTATCTGCATACCTACTCTTATATGCTGATAGCACGGATAGAGATAAAAAACCAAAACGAATAAGACGATGTTTTCCGTTCCTTCGTGATCCAAAGTAAATGACCATTCATCATTTAGGATCATCATCTCCCTGGTCTTTTTCCAACTAGGGGCGATTTCCAGTGCAGATGCGGCTGAATAGATGAAGCGACTGCCTATAAGACCTCCACCAAGTTATTGAGCAACGCTATATTCCTTGGATAGATTGATGGTCAGACTTTCTGGCGTCTGCTATCATTTAAGCTCATGAACGAAAAATATCGTGATGAAATATATGAACGAGACGGCGAGTGGGTAATCGATGTAACCAAATTAGCCCCGAGCTAGTCAGTAATTACGTAAATCTTAGTTTTTAGATCGCTTTATCGAGTTTTTGTTTTAAAATCGCAGCTGCGAAAGTATATTTTTCCATGTAGACCTTTCTAACCCCGAAATCTAGTATTTCATTTCGCAGACCGACATTTATATTATGACACAGTGATGATAGTTTTGCGCATAAATCGCAAAGTATTTTAATTAATAATTTCAAATCTGACGATCGTCGAGCAGGTTATGTAAAGGGTGGGATACTCTGAATTAGGGATGTAACGTAAGTGGTTATATAGAAACCGGAGTTTTTTTTTTGGTTTATCGGAATCGGAACCTAAATAGAAGGTGGAGGTGAAGGCAATTGACACAAAATGTTTTTTTTAAATCATATATCTAGTGCTTGACTGCGACCCACTTGATCGCAAGGTGTGGTGCAATCATAGACGGTGAAGTGCACTAGTTTATTAATAGCTTTCCAAGTATAACTAAAGAGCGAATTACAACATAATGCTCTTCTGACTCTAACACCGAAGAGTAACTTGTTTGCTGGGAGATGGATAGATTTGTGTCGAGAATGTATAAGGTTTTGTGAGAAGATGGATGAAAAATTTGTAAAATTGTTTTTGGGATATTTTATTTTAGTAGTTCTTTTATTTCTAAATTAGGTATATGTTAGTATTTTTTTCTTCAATGTTATTGCTTGATTTGTTATTAGGTTAGTTTGTTTTTTTTCTTGTTAGTTTCTATTCTGCAACGCCTCAGACATTGTCTATAATGTTGTACAAGTGCTTGTAAATAAATAATATGAAAATAAACAAAAACTGGAAGAGTGATCGATAAAAAGCGCGCGACAAGTAGGTATAAATTTATTTGTACCTCCGAGTTAAGTTTCGATTAAAATTTATCGTAACAGAAATTGGAATCGAAGGTGCAAAATCAATCGAAAGTGCCAACCTTTATAGTCTAAGATCCGATTAAGAACGACCTTCACCGGTCTGTTTAATGGATGAAACATATTTTATGATAAATTTTGTGTATTAAATAATATAACGCGGGTGGGTTGCCTAAGAAATTCCTGGCCAGACTATTATTAATTAAAAATTGAAAATTTTCTTTTTTTCTAGAAAAATGTACAGCCGTTATTCATACCAGATTTTTTTGTAGACAACACTATAACATAGTATTCGTAATGAAACAGTGTTTATTTTGAAATAGAATTTGTAGTATATAAAAAAAAACACACCTGTTTATACATACCTGTTTATACCTGGCAACCCATAGTTATGCCAGGAAACAAATAGGCAACCCAACATTTTTATCTTCTGAAGGCTTCACTCTTTCTGTTAGTATTAATTTATTCGTTAAACACACCGGTGCACTCTTCAAAAAAAAAAAAATTGTTTGGCCAGGAATTTCTCAGGCAACCCACCCGCGTTATATTATTTAATATACTAAATTTATCATAAAATACGTTTCATCCATTAAACAAACCGGTGAAGTTCGTTCTTAACCGTATCCTCTACTATTAGGCATTGGAATCGAACCTCTATATATTTCTGTTTTATATATTGGTACCTACTTAGTATCTATTTAATAAATTCCTTTTTAGTAGTCGAAGACATGTGACATTCACCAACCCGCCCTGTTCCCGCGTGTCTGTCCACAGGAGCGAAGCGAGGCTGCGGAGTGGAGAAACGGAGAAATATTAACCAATTGGATTGCACAAAATCTCCGCTCCTCTGATTTTGTGTACTCCACTTCTGTGGACAGGAAGTCTCGGCCCCTTCCCTCCCCTGGAGAAAGGAAGCCTGATTCCCAGCAATGGGAATATTAAAAGGCTGATTATGCTAGTAGTCGATGCAATTCATTTATTTCTGGAATAAAGAAGGGTAAAAAAAATGCAAAAGTTAACCCTTCTTTATGTGGTTTGCTGTAGTTGTGAGTTAAGCTCGCCTATGTACATCAACTGTCCTATTTTTACTGTATGTATTAATTGTGTGTAGGTACAATCAAGAATAAAGAATAAAGAGGTCAATTATTACAATCACCTATCTTGGCTCAGTTACTAACAGATTGCATACTTTGATTTTAAATCAGTGTTCCTAAACTTTTCGGACCTAAATTAGTGTCGGCTTCTAGTCAGACCAGACCAGGTCTCCAGTATTTTATATGGAGCGACGACCTATCTGACCTCCACAATCCGGTGTCAGATTTTTGGCTTCTGACTATCCATAATTATCAATCGACAAATGACAGCAGGGACCAACAGCCTAACATACTCTTCGAAGCGAGGAGAAACCTGGCTGTGTTACGATGCGCACCCATCCACTGGTTTTTTTTATGTTGAGAAAATCATCAATGACAACCCCCGTTTTTAGGCGGAGCGGGAGATAGTAGACTCTTACTGACTAAAAACCCACCCCGTTTCTTCAAACCTTCATACCGGGACTCCAGCTGTCTTTCGAAACTAAACCTGGCCCCGGTAGGCTTCGACCCAGCTGTGCCCCTACTGTTGCTGACAACTCCTTGAAGCGCGCGGGAACAGAGCGCGCCGTCGACGACTTGGGCTCGGTCCGGACAGTTACGGGACGGTCAAACAGCGAGCTACCCATTGCTCGCGACCCATCTACTGGTCGACTTCGGCAAGCATTTCTCCTTTCTTTCTTTAATTCTTTATGGTACACACAGGAAACTTAATAGATAATTTATGTACAAAGCGAGCTTAACTAAACAATGAGTTTTCTCCCAGCAAACCTTTGAGTGACAGAGAGAGATCACATTCGAGGGTAGGATCAACCCTAAACTTATCTAACATTAGCAACTAATTAAATAATCTAACTTTTCCACCGCACATTCTCAATAAGGTTCAGTTGAAAACCAGCGTCAGGCAACTACCACGTAGTTGTCTAGCATTTTTGCTGAACTGGACCTATTTGGTGAAGGCGCGAGACACACAATGTATTATTATTATTTTTTATCAGAAGTGTTTACATCTACATTGTGTGTATCTGTGTACGTACGCCAAATAAAATATTTATCTTTCTTTCTTTCTTTCTTCTTTCTAAGTTTGGACATAGGCCACACGCCTCCTGTGTAGAGTCCCTCACACGATTTTAAATGCAGATCTGTAATTTTATTTGCTTATTCGGTAAACCGTTTAAAGAGACGTCCATTGGGTTGGGGGCGTTCAAAATTTGAAGTTACGCACCCATTATTGACTGGCCTGTTGGTATTGAGTGGTAAGTGGCCCTGACTGCGATGCGGAGATCGTAGGTTCGATTCCCGAGATTAATATTTTTATGATGAGCACGATCATTTGTTCTGAGTCAAGGTATAATTTAACAATTTCATTTTTTTTTTTTATATTGATAGGCTCGCGTTTGACCACTACCTCACCCGATGGTAAGTGATGATGTGGCCGAGGATGGAGCACGCTTGCCTAGAAGTAACCTATTCACTCTTGACTTAAAGACCCCAGGTTGTACGAGTAGCTATCAGGAAACACAGACTCCGGCAGGGAATTCCACTCCTTAGCTGTACGTATAATGAAAGTGTTTCCAGAAATATAAGTATGTTTATTAGTTATTTAGTACTCATATCACAAGCTCTGCTTTAGTTTGGGATTAGATAGCGTTGTGTGAAAGTCGTGGAATATTAATATTATCTACTACTATGTTATTTAGTGAATTCCATGTGAGCGGACGATAATGAAACCAATTACTCGTATACATTCATAAGAGCGATGTTTCATATTATATAGTTGTACAGAACTAGCAACCGTTCATAACCGGAATACTTTTAAAATCAGGTTTTATTTTAACAAGATGTATACAGTGACAGTCACTTTTTTAACGCTCTCCTTTCTCCGTAGCTAATAAATTAAGGCCCTAGTTCCCGAGCAGTGCCATAACATAACAGTGACTTTCTGAAGCCTACTCTTCGGTAATTGCTGGTTTAATAGATTTGAAAAAAAAAAGATATGTTTATTATAGATTCATGTACAACATTATCGATTTGATTTGGTCGTATGACTAATACTTTGGCAAAAATAAAAAAAATAATTAAAATGTATCTTTTTGCTTGTTTTCCCCACTCCTTTCAAACTGCTTTTGAAATATGTTTACAAAAAAAAAATAGCTGGTTAAGTGTACTTCAGACTATACATAGCATATGTAAATCAATGTTTCGCAAAGAAAATGGTTTTAAAGGTCAGCGGGGTTCTATGCAGGCGCAGGCAGCAGTACGAGTAGGTATGATTGCATTTAACCCCAGCCAGATATTCAAGGGACTGTGCGCTTTAAATTATACAATGTTTCAGCATTGTAAAATAAATAAGGATGGACGGCTTCCAGATGGCCTGCTTTTCTAGTTTTAGAAAGGAAACATTCTGTATTATTTTTCTCAGTTTAAATAAGTTTAACTTTGAAACTATGTTGCTCCATTGCGCTAAATGGAATGCGTTGAGCAATATATAGAGATCGGGTGTTAATATGATTAACGAAGATGATTTTGGAGGACAATCTACGTTTATTACGAAGTACAGAAATATGTACGTTGCAAACTGATGCGTTAGTTTGTGTTGACATTGTTTTAGTTACTGAGAAGTAATGAATACCTCAGTTAAATCATCTTAGCAGACAATTACTATGGCTGTGAAGATAACATATAGTATAGAATGATGAGTTCGATACTAAGGAAGGGAACATACACCCGGAATGAAAGGTAAACCTTTAAGCTATTCCAAAACAATGGCCTACTCGTGTGCCAAGATTTATCGAAATTCGTTCAGCCGTTCGAGCGTGAAAAATTAACGAACATACGCGCACACACACACACACACCAACTTTCTCGTTTATAATATCAGTGTGATTAAGTTTTTTCTTCATTTTAAACTAGATGAGGTTCAGTATTTCCTAGCTGGCTACCCTAAGTAGAAACACCGAAGCAAACTCCTCTGTATTTGTTTAGGTGTTTCTTGTAATATGCAAACATGTAATGGGAACCAAATAATATAAGAACCATTTGCCTAGATTTTAGTTCACATATTACAGAGGAGCTGTTTAATAAGTGCCAGCGTTTGTCAATATTCGTGATATCTATTGTTATTATATTATTTTATTTTTGTGTAAAATTTGTTTATAAAAATGTACATATAAATGTAATATGTTAGTCTTAAGTTTGAGCCTTTTTGAGCATATAAAATGATTTTCTTTCTTCATATTGGTATAGTTCACAGGACGACTGGACGATATACAGGTAATTTGAGTAGGCGGAATAACGTCCTCAATTTTACCCTATAAATTTAATCTAGTACTGAAATTACAGAGCACATTTAATTAATTAGGTGCAATTAGATAGTAATTAATTGAATGTAGAATGTAATCAGTACTGCATGCAAACAAGACAGATTTCATCAGTAGGTATTCAATATACCCTGCTAGTAGTATTTTGTTTTATCATGTACATGTTTATTTTATATTTCATATGTGACGTTAAACAAACCTTGATAACAAATAAAATGAATTTGTTGATCAATCATTTGTTTTTGGTACATCGAAATTTATTTGTATGTTTTATATGCATATTTTAACAGTATATTAAAACCCTTTAACAGCTTTCGACGGATTAATTCGACGAGTGTTTTTGGGTTCTATTTGCCAGGGTTGAAGGGGAATCGTTGGTCTTGGTATGGTCTGTAAAGAGGAGGGATGAAAGGCATATTACTAGAAGAGTTTTGAGTATACATGTGAATGGGGGAAGAGGGAGAGGGAAGCCAAAGAAAAGATGGATGGATTGTGTGAAGAGTGATGTGAAAGAAAATGAAGTTAGTGACAGCATGACGAGTGATAGGGCAGAATGGAAGAAAAAAATGTGTTGGGCCGACCCCAAGATAAGATGGTAGAAGAGCAGGAAGAAGATGATTCGCCAGGGTCGTGTGTATACCAATCATGGCGGTAAGTCCCCTCTTTGAGGCGTGGCTGGAAAGACCTCACGGCGTCCTTACCTTCCGCATGACGCAGGTACTCACCGGACATGGTTCGTTCGGGAGTTTCCTGCACGGGATTCATGCGGAGGTGACGCCCGGGTGTCGCCACTGTGCGGAACGCCCGGAGGACACGGTGGAGCACACAGTCGAGGTGTGCCCTGCTTGGGCGGAGCATCGCCGTGCCCTCGTGGGGGCGATCGGCGGCGGAGACCTCTCGCGCCGTGCCTTGGTTGAGGCCATGGTCCGGAGCGAGGAGGAGTGGCAGGCGGTCGCCGACTTCTGCGAAGCAGTAATGCTCGCAAAGGAGGAGGCCGAACGCATCAGGCAACGGCGTTATCGCCGCCGCCGTCGCCGGGATTCTGATCCCGATTTCCGGCCAACGTAGACGCGGGCTTGCGGACAGTGAGCAATGGGTAGCTCACTGTCCGGCCGTCCGGTAACTGTCCGGACCAAGCCCAAGTCGTCGACGGCGCGCACTGTTCCCGCGCGCCTCAAGGAGTTGTCAGCAACAGCAGGGACCCAGCCGGGTCGAAGCCTACTGGGGCCAGGGTTATCCGAAAGGGCGCTCGAGCCCCGGTATGAAGGCTAGAAGGAACGGGGTGGGTCTTTTAGTCAGTAAGAGTCTGACACTATCTCCCGCTCCGCCTAAGGGCGGGGGATGTCAATGCATGATTTATTCCCACCATAAAAAAAAAAAAAAGGGTCGTGTGTATACGACTGCGAACTCCATCTCGTTTAGCTCCTCAATCCCCAAAGGTGACAGAAGAGCTGACGAGATGAAGTATTTGGTCGAGGATGTGCGACTCTGGTCGAATAAACGAGAGAGTGTTAGTCGGATATATCCGACGTTTGCAGTGAAAAGGTTAAGAGTGAAATAGTTACAAAACTTTACTATTGTGTTTGTTTCAAACCTATATTGGCATTTATGAATAACTAACTACAAAAAAAAAAAACTTGTCTCCATTACATCAAGATCGCACCTGTTACAATGATTCCACATATTGCCAAGTTGTGCAGACGCTTGTTATACAAAACTATAACAACTTTACATCACAACACCCATTAGGAATTAATTTGCGAACAATTGAAACAGCCACTGAAGTTCAAACGAAACCAAAAAACCAAACGAATTGTAACAATCCTCTTCTAGAACCATTTGTATTGACATTCTCGTTCAAGAAATTAAACCAAATAAATCAATATAACTTACAAGAGCCAGGGGCGCCGGGTTTTAGAAAACCTCATGGGCGCTCATGCTCTATTCATTTTAATGACTCGAAATAGTGGCGAAACGTAGAAGAGAAATGCACACTGATTTGACACTGATCGACCGACAAATAAATAAATTTCCTACTTACATACTGCGTCCCAAACTAAAGTATTCCCTTGTACTATGGAAACCAGGAACAACGAAGGTACAACATACACCCAAACCCAACACAATCTTTTTCATCAACAATCATTTGTGTTGGTGCGGGACCGACCGATCCTTGCGTTTTAGCCGGCGCTCTAACTGCGCTAAACGGGTCTTCGGGTAATGAAAAATCGCACATTCCTAAAAGGCTGTTACTGATCTGTTTCTTGAAGTCTATTCTCAGAGGTGCCCGTCACCTACTGTTTATTTGTCATGGGTGCTCGAGCCCCCGAGCGCCCACGGAGTCGGCGCCCCTGACTAGAGCCATACCCTTCGCTAATACAATTGGTTCCGACATGAGTGGAATGGAAGCTACTACAGATAAAGTTATATTGAAACGTGTCTGAAAGCCAGATTAAATGCAGCTACTAAAATAACATTGACAGTGTTCTCGGCTAAATGTCACTGCTTTTATCCATTATCCGCTCAAGACGACAGGGGAGGAGGTAGTGGGTAGTGTGACATGTATACAATGAATGTTGACGTATCTAACCAGTCAATTAGGATCAGATGTATAACGTTTAATTAACAGGATGTGTGGTAACCAATATCTATGGGTTTACTGATACAACGTAGGAATTATGAAGCTATGTATATGTCTTTCGTACATTCCCGCAAGCCACTTAGACCTACCATAGGCGCGGGCTTACAGACGGCGAGCAATGGGTAGCTTGCCGTTACAAAGTTAGCTCTTGTTAAAAGCTAGCATAAGAAAACTTTGTGATGGGAAAATAAATAAAATGATTATCTATATTATTATTTAAAGCAATGGTCCCAAACTTTTTTGCCTCATATCTTACCACTCACAATATTTTCCGGTTTTAAGGAGACTCTCTTTTATAAGAAACCAATGCAATAACAGGGCAATCGGAAGGGCTATGCTCAGAGTTTCTTTGCGTGATCACATCAGAAATGAAGAAATCCGCAGGAGAACCACATTGCACACAGAACAGATGGTCAATGGCGACAAAAGTTTTGGAGTGGCGACCGCTTTCCGGAAGACGCAGCATTGGAAGGTCTCTTACAAGGTAGATCGATGACCTGATCAGGGCCGCCGGAATCCGAGGGGGGCGTGACGCACAGGATCGGTCCTAGTGGCGACGCTTGGGGAAGGCCCATGTCCAACAGTGGACGTCTTTCGGCTAAAATGGTGATGACTCTCTGCGAGGAGCGAGAGGAAATTTCAGACTTACTGGCTTCAGATGAAGAAATCCATCTTCAGTTGCCCTTTGCGTTTAAGGACTGCGGGAACTCTTTCGAACAGCCACAGCTTACTTCTGTGAGATCGAGTATCATAGACTTACATAATACCATATATTTTTTGGTTCTCATTGACCCCTTTTGGGTCATCATCGACCCTTGGGAACCACCAATGTACACCACTTAGTGTATCACCGAATGTCTTGGTGTTGGTTTTGACCCCTTACTCAAGACCCAAAGTATTTTCAAGATGTTTTAAATATACCGTACCTAATAATAGATAAGCTCTACATAACTAAGTTATTTTAATACGCGAAACTGTTTTGTTTACATAATATCATATTATAATATTTAATATATATAACGACAGCTATTAAATTGCTTAAAATTTGTGTTAAATGTAAATTTTAGCAATACATTTACACATAATAGACCTAGGAGACTAATTCAATATTTTACTAAAAAAATATGACTTAACCTGGAGAAACGCCAAAATTAAGTGGCAGTGGTTAAATATATTTTTATGTACATCTACCCTATCTACATTAATATAATAAAGAGGTAAAGTTTGTTTTTTTTTGTTTGTAGGAAGTAATCTCTGAAAGTACTGGTCTGATTGTGAAAATGTTTTCACCGATAAAAAGCTGCTTCATTCCTGAGTGAAATAGGCTATGTTTAATGTACGAGGGTGAAGTTGCGGGCAAAAACTAGTATTATATACATAATTTGTTCGAAAAAGATGGTCGATAGGGGACTAAAGGTTAATCTGGGGTGGGGACCGCGTACAGGAAGACGCAGTGCTGGAAAGTTACAAGATGGACTGATGACCTGGTGACGGTCGCGGGAATTCGATGGATGCGAGACAAAGTGAGCTGTTGTAGTGATACGTAGAGGCCTATTCAGTAATCGATATTTTTCGGCTGAAATGACGATGGTGATGATAAATACTAGATGTATTTATAAGTATATCGTTAAGGCTTTTTGTTAAAGTTTGTGGTCACATTTAAATAAAATAATATTTCAATGACACAAACGTAATTATTTTTCTAATGAAATATTTGTAGTGCATCAATCAATTTGCGTACTATTATGAATGAAATAATATTGCGTTTTTAAACCTTGATTCAATAAATCTCTTGACCTCAGTAAAAATATGCCCATCAAGGTGAATTTATTCGATAGTTCATGTTAATCACAAATGTAAATAAGGTACTCAACTCAACCTTCCATTTTTCTGGGTTTAAAACCGTCATTTCTAAGACGTGGCTCACCAAATATGTTCACCCTGTATGTATAAATTAGAATATTTGTTTACGCAGCTTCGCTGTTTACAAGAAGCTAATGTAATATTGGATATTCCCAATATTACTTTTTACCTACGTTTTCCATATTTTGCCGATGTATTTTACGAACATTACTTTTTATGAGTATGAACGGATTTCTTTAAGACGTTCAGTATAGATATTTTTGGGTCTGGAGCAATCAAGTTGCCCTAAATGGGCTGTCTGAAAGTTGTCTCTACAATTTATTTTCTACGTCTGAATAATCTGGTTGAAATTATTAAGGTCATCTATATGTATAAAAGGAGAAACTGACTGACTGACATCATATCATCTACAGGGACTAGGAACACGAGATTTTGCACAAGGATTCCGTTTATAACGTGAGCGAGCACTAAGAAAAGATTTTGCAAAATTAACCCCCTAAGGGGATGATACGGTGGTCCAAAGTTTGTATAGACAAAGCTACTTTTACGCGGGTGAAGCCGCTAGCAGAAGCTAGCTAAGTACGGTGGTGGTAATATAAGGCGAAAATACGAGTATGTTTGTTCCTTCTTCATGCTCAAACAGCTGAACAGATTTGTATAAAATTTAGCACATGGGTTTACCATATCCTGAAATAGTTTATTACTTCGATTTTTATTTCTGGTGAATCTGCTAAGATAATTAATTTTTGTACTTTCCCACGGTCGAAGCCACCAGCGGGGGCTATCTACACTATTATAATAAAGAGATAAAGTTTGTATTTTGTTTTTATGTTTTTTTTTTGTTTGTAGGAGGTAATCACTGAAAGTACTGGTCTGATTGCGAGATTTTTTTCACCGATAGAAAACTGCTTTTTTCCTGAGCGACATAGGCTATATTTTAAGTGCATGGACGAAGTTGCGGGCAAAAGCTAGTATTCACATAAAACCCAATAAGTGGTTGTGAAGTACATACTAATTCTGGGTTATATCGTAATGTGGAACAATGTGGCAGCCTGTGAGCAGCTCTGCGCCAGCCGCAGGAATTCAGGGATAATGTGATTAGCACTTTATTTCTGGGCCAGTAACAGACTCTTAATAAAATTAATGTAACTAGGTTCGAATTCGTAATGCAGATTAAAGCGAATGAGTCCAAGTTATATTGGTCTTTCGTGGATTTTTATGGCCTATATGGATTTCTGAGCTGTTACGTAATACTTTTTGTATTTTTAAATGCAAAACATTTAAAAAGACAAAAACTAATAATTTTCGGCTCAAGTTTTTACCAATCTGACATTATTAATTAACCAATATTTCGACAAAAAAAAAGAAATGTTTTATTGGTTAATTAAAATGAAGATACAAAGATTAATCAAAAGATACACTTGACAACGCTTGTCGGATACTAAGGTCGGGTAGAAAAACATTGTTGTTTTTCTTTTCACTCTGTAATTTATGTTTTTTGTTTGACTTAAAACAATGGAATCATTCGCTTTGTTGTGCATAAACGTCTTTATGTTTCTTGGTAACATGACCAAATTGCCAATCTCTCTCGGTTTAATTATGTAAAAATTAATTGCTCAATGGGAAAAGAACTATGAATCCAAGTACTGAGACCTGAGACTACAACTACTACAGTAGTCACAAGTAGTTAGTCTCGAAGTAGTCTCAGGTACAAATGATGAATATTAAAACAACAGTTTTTGAAAAATCAATATTCGTTCATTTTTAGAAAGCAAAAACATTTTTTTTATTATTCCACCATTTGATCGATTATATATCTTATAAGGATCATCGCTTATCGCTTGAAAGTATGGAAAGGTCGCGAGGCCGCCCGCGGTACCGCGCGGCTTATCGGTAGTTCTAGCCTAGCCAGCCACAGCCGGCTGCTGCCATTCCGGTGTGTCTCGGCCCTTATTTAATTACTTAGGTTACTATTTTTGTCAACTTTCAAGAATATTGACACACGGAATGAGATTTCGTATACTAACAAAATTCCTCCGTTTCACCCTCCTGTAGGTTAAATTTTCAAAAAATCCTTAGTGCTCGCTAAGTCATGAAAGGAAGCCTTGTGAAAAATTTGATTATTCTAGTCGCAGTAGTTTCGGCTGTCTGTTGATAAGTCACACAATCTTTCTTCTTTTAAAAAAAAAAACCTTTGCCCCACACTAGGAGTAACTCCTGTATCTTGGGTGCGTTCACAAACATGTAAATTCACATACACAAGACACTTAGACCCGGAACACTTGTCTGTAGGCCATACAAATATATGTCCCGTGCGGGAATCGAACACACGACATGCAGCACAGCAGCCGATCGCTCAACCACTGCGTCAGTTGTCCAGTTAATAGTGCTACCATATATCTAAATAAACTTAGTACAACACCGAATTCATGAATATTAATTGCACTGCGGGGTATATTTATATATTTTTTATTGGGTTTCAATTTTGAGCTGCAAAAAAATATTGCGTCAACTTTTTGAACTGAAATTTTCTCAATAAAAAGAGAATCGTTTCTCTTGCAGTGTTTTCAGTATGTATATTTTTAGCCTGACCAATTTTATTATTTATTTAAATTGTCTGGTGTATACTCACAATACACACCGCGTAAAATAAACACGAGTCCTGAATGTTTGTTCAGGATCCGATACTAAAATTGAATTCAAACGGTTTTCTTTAACAGTAATATTTTTACCGATAATATATTTAAAAACGTAGAAGGACGTAAAAGATAACATATTAAATTCGAATCTCTACTTTCGTAGCCAGTTTATCACTAGTGAATTAAATATATTATATAAAAGTAGTGTCAAGGCTTTAAGATTTGAAACAAGTTGTATAAAAAAAAAATCTTTTTTATGGGAACGCATCAAATAACTTCTCTTGCGCTGAGTAGGGCAAGAGCGAATGTCAGACTTTTACTGACCAATATTCACCTCCGTTCCTACATTTTGCCCTTTTACTGACCAATATTCACCTCCGTTCCTACATTTTGCCCTTTTACTGACCAATATTCACCTCCGTTCCTACATTTTGCCCTTTTACTGACCAATATTCACCTCCGTTCCTACATTTTGCCCTTTTACTGACCAATATTCACCTCCGTTTCTATATTTTGCCCTTTTACTGACCAATATTCACCTCTGTTCCTACATTTGCCCTTTGTGTTCCAGGGTCGCGGTAATTTCGAAAATGGTTTAATAAATAGATACTGCTATGTATTTCTGAGAGCCATGTTTTTTTTTTATCTTATTTCTCCGGAATAAACCACGGTAGTGAAACAGCGGAAAAGGCTAATGTAAATAAACACTAGCCTTCAGAACTTAGTACTACAATTTTAAATTTGCAATTTCTCATTTGTGACTATTGAAGTTAGAATTATGAAATAAGAAAATATTGAAGTTAGAATAATAAACATTTTATTGTTTTCACCTATTACTCGGACTAAATTAATAGTAAATTGTTACACTAGGGGTGAAAGTAAATCATTTCGTCCCGAGAAGGAGTTGGCGGCCGAGCGTAGCGAGGTCGCTAATTCGACGAATATCTTCAGGTTTTTTTTTGTTTGGAAAGTCATCCAATGACATCCCCCGCTCTTGGGCGGACCGTGAGATAGTATCAGACTTTTACTGACTAAAAACCCACTCCTGTTCCTTCCTTGCTATCTTCGCAGGGCCCCGGGTTTCATTTTCACACTTCCCGTGGATCTTCAGGTCTTGTGATTTTTCTCGTTAAGCAATAGAAAAAAAAAATTAAAATATGTAGGCAATGTTCCTAAAATGTGTTTTTACACCACCTGCTTGATAGTGGCCTTTTATATGTCATACAGCCACCACTTATAGCAAGTCATTCTGTCCCTATGGAGATCATGCAGTATGGGCGATCCCTAAGGAATAATCAGATTTGAATTTGGAACCTCAAAAACGAGTGAATTAAAATGTTCGTGCATCAAGCAAGTTAATTCAAAATTCAAACAGACCACTGATAAAAAAAAAACCAGAATACTAATAATAATATAAAACGTAGCCGTGGTTACTGGAGAGTTTCTAAAAAAAAGTAACGTAAGAGCGGGTACGTTATAAACTATAGAATCTCAGAGTAATGAATTTTGTTTGTTTCAAATCTCAAAACATGTTGAGTGTTAGTTAAGATTAACTTGTAAATAATACTTATATTTCTTTAATATTTGTTTTCTAAATTGTCTTTTAATTATTTCACAGATGGTGTAAAGAGTAGAGTATCCAATACGGGGATAAAGCTTTCTTTGTCTTGGGTGGCTTAAATTCCTCACTTCACTCAGGTTTCTTTATCTCCCTCGCAATGCGCGGGAGTTAACTATATAAATCCCTCACTGACGTTCGGGATTAAAACTTAGCAACCTTCGTTTCGTTCGGAATTCAACATGCCGTCCGCGACCTAAAGACACTGCTTTATCCCCTAGTCACATAATCTATTATTATAACTCAGGCATGTCAACTACTACCAAAGTTAACTTAGGCTGTAATATATACAACACGTCGCTTCCAGGCATATAATATACGGCGCCATCCTCTGAGACATATGGCTGTTTACGAATTCTTAGTCGTAAACATCCCACTAATATCATTTAGAATTTTAGAACATTCTAGCAGAACATTAAAAAGCTCTTCATTCACTTAGTGGTTACTTTGTGAACAGCTATAATTACTCGTATTTTCAACACGCGAATACTGGCCACTGAGAGCGCTCCGTTTACCGCTCGTTACATTTTAAAATTTAAAATTAGAATGAATCCGGAAAATAAAGGGTAGGGTCCGTCTAATAAGTTAAACGACTTGGGTAATTATTAGGATTTAATGAAATCTGATGTAGTCAACACGAATTCAATAATCAAGGTTGATTAAGAGATAGAGATCATTGTTTACTAACAGAAGAACCTTATAAAAAGTATCGAATATAAGTATTTTTTAAATGATTAAATATTACACAAACTTCCCAAGTCAGTTGACTTATTAGACAGACTATAGTTCTCCTCATTTAAGTCTTTAGATGAAACCCGTTTTGTATGTTATGGGCGCATTCAATTTAGACGTTTTATGTCGGACCGCTGCCGCACGTTGCAGAACGTTAGCAGTCCGGCAAAAAGAGCTGCCGTGCGTTTGTATGCCAGTGATGTGCTATTCAATTCATCGAATTGAACACGTGGTGCTTGTGACATTGCCGTACTGTTGTCGACCGTTCGCCGCACGGTTGCCGCACCGCGCATATTGTATGAAAAATACGATCGTCTGTACGCAGTAAGATTAACGCACCGCATTCGCACTGCTGCAGGTCGTCAAAAAACGCATAAATTGAAAGCGCCCTAACAATACCTATTAAGTAATATTTTACCTCGTTATTGGCGTTAATATCTAAAAGGGGTGTTAATGTCGATAGCAATTTTTCTGAAAGTTTAGTGTATTTTTTTTATGCTTTTATGGTTTACTTTATTATACTCGGATAAGTCAAATATAACAAGATTTAAAAGACTATGCAGTAGGTAATACGGTTTGTTTTTGAATGAGTAGATATTCGCTGTTTTTACTCTTTTGCAGTTTAGGCCAGCAGTTCAGGGTTAAGGGCTTAATATGATATAATTAACTTCCGGTAAAAAAATGCCTACTTTGTGAAGGGCGTTCCATGAATAAATTTGAGTTTTTGATACTAATTTCGACAAAAAAAAAATTGATACAGAACTCTTTTTTATTGTCTTTTTTTTCTTTAATGCGCAAAAGACATATTGATTAAGGTTTTACAATAAACTTTTATAGCTTTACTATACGGAATATAAGCTTTCTATTATTAATAGATGTTACTACTACCGTAAGGTAGTAGTTAACCCTATTTATATATCATAAATCAAATAACAAAGAAAACACAACACGGCGCCTTTTGAACAATACCACATCTTGCTGCTGTACTGCTCCTGTACTCTCACAATGCTAATCAGTTTCTATTCAGTTCTCATAAATCTGTTTGTATAAAATTTGTACTAGTAGTGGTAACAAAGCAAGAGCATAGTATTTTCCGCCTCACGTCGGATGTTTGTTCAATTTGATACTTGTAGTTTAGCAGTTGCAGTTCCTAACTCTAACGCTAGGTCAACTATAACAAAGTTGCAAAGAGTATGGTCAAACAAAGTCATTTACTGAAGGCGTCTCGTTTACTCCTAAGCGAGCAAATCTGTGTGCCCTGAAATTAACAACAAACAAGTTTTATGATTCAGTTTTCCCAATCGTACGCTCTGTAGTCGCCAACAAAAATAAAAACCCGCCCCGCCGATATTGTGGCCGCTATCAAGTATCCAGCCACATCTTTAATGTATTTCCTCTAACGCTGATTAAACCCTTGCGTTGAGAGTAAATTCCCGCTGAGTTATACAACCGACCAGGTGATATAGAATTTCAGACGGTTGATGCATTATGCGGAAACCAACATAGATATTGATTACAAAAAAAAAACCGATCCAGTTGTGCCGGGCGCCGGGCGATGCGTTCGAGCCAAAGTAGGCTGTAATGGATATGGATATCGAGCAAGGCGATGCGTGCAGGCGAGCGCTGGTCGCTAAGGCAGCGTGTCGAATGCGCCCGCGCCGGCCGCGGACCTCGGCGAAAAGAAAGGACCGTATAGTGGTTAAATAATGACGATAGTTGCACGTTACCGAGTGAAATGCTCGTAGGGATGGAGTGTTCTGACGAGATGAGCACCTTGCTATTTAAGAGCGGGTCGGCATGGCGAATGTCATCAGTTAACACAAGCTCACAGCCACAGGAACATCTCCAAAAAGTGGATTTGTTCTAATCGGTCACACCTCTCGACTTTGGAGTAAAGGTCTTTAACACCCGGAGCCGTCTCACCCAAGCACAATATGCGCGCATTTATGGTAAGCAGCTCGCGACACGTTTACTTCGTTAATTTATTAAATTTTACTGTTTGGCACATGCGATTGATAAATAATTAATTTTAAATAATAATAATATTCTTTCATTAAATCAGTGTTCCTAATGTGACATTTTATACAGAGTAATCAGCGTTTCAGGAAATATGGAACTGAAGTGCAGTGTTCAGTGATTGGACTATCGCAGTGTGCCAAATAGTGGAAATAATTACTTCAGTGACGTTGAAGTGTTTTAGTGAAACAAACTAATTAGTGATTGTGAATTACCAAAATTATTCATGATTTTATTGAAGTTGCAAAGAGCATCAGTTGGTGACATTATTTATCGTTCATTTCATAAATACTGACTACAAATTAAAACTAAAGAGAGTCTTTTAATATTTAAATTGAATGATTAAAATTCTCTTTGCCCTAATTATTTCTATTAAAAATTAAATAAATTCCAATGGGAGTGAAGTACCATTTTATCCAACGCAAAATAAGTTTGTTCTTTTGTGAATTGCCGGTGAGAATTAAAACTTAGGAGAAAAGGGATGGATAGGGCTAAAATTTAATGGTACAATTAGGCAACACTCTTGGGCATGAATTAAAAGGGCGACGACGGGCACCGAGCCTTCGTCGAGGCTCATATTTGTTGCTCACACTCATGAAAGGGACTCTCGATCATTATTCACTTCGAGTGCGATCTCCATTTCACTGAGTCCATTTCCACACAGCCACTCTTTACACGCGCAGAATAAACGTAACGCGTCCATCAGTATTCCATGAACCTAACACATACAGTAACCAACTATCGCCAAAATTCCCCGTGTACCTCTTGCGTAATACAAATTATTTCAACTCGTTTACGACTGCCGCATACGAGCCGATCTTACGTCACATCACATTTTGCACAGTTTCTTCAATAGAGTCACTTTCGTATTTGTTATATTTATTACAAAACTTACATATACCATCAAATTTATGGGATAATTATGCTTTGCGAATTGATAATGATGCGAGTTTCTTACTTTGTACAGTGTTGACTAGTCAGTGTGTTGTGAGCGGTACCTACTGCTCGCACATCTTTCACTCCGTCTCGGCTAATGTGATGTGGTTAGCTAATGGTTACGCTAACTAACTTGAACAACTGACGGCTTCATTAAGGCTTTTAAACAAATAAGACAATGCTCTAAATACGGTAAAAAATATCAATCAGTTTACATTTCCGTTGATGCCAATACCTAAGTGCTGGAAATGTAGTAGTATTTATTAGTGAATGGAGTTTGCACCCGGCGCCGCGCAATCGCTTCGTGTATCGGACGCGTCCGCCCCTCATCCGGGGCACTCGCGACGTTGGCGCCCCGTGTTCTAATTGTACGGCTCGATTAGCTGCCCTACTCATTCAATCACGGGTTCATATCGCCAACTTGTGTTAGCAAAGTATTCTGTTCTTAAAAATATATTTGTTTGTTACAGGTACTCGCCTGCGTGGCGCTGGCTTACGGCCGCCCCGAACCCCCAGTAGGCTACAGCTACTCGGCTCCCAGCTCGGGAGGATACAGCTCGGGTGGACATAGGACCGTGTCTGTCGGAGGAGGACACTCGGGAGGCGGTCTGTCCTTCGGCGGCGGCCACTCCGGTGGCGGACTTTCGTTCGGTGGTGGACAATCTTCTGGAGGACACTCTTTCGGAGGTGGTAGCATCGGAGGCGGAAGCATTGGAGGTGGATTCGGAGGCGGAAGCATCGGAGGTGGATTCGGAGGCGGAAGCGTCGGAGGTGGATTCGGAGGAGACGATGGCGGATATGCCGGTGGATACAGCGGCGGCGCTCTAGTCCAGAAGCACATCTACGTCCACGTTCCACCCCCAGAACCCGTTGAGCAGAGACAGCCCCGTATCCCTGAAGTTGCTCCTCCCCAGAAGCACTACAAGATCATCTTCATCAAGGCCCCGACTCCTCCCACCCCCACCGCCCCCATCATCCCCATCCAGCCCCAGAACGAGGAGAAGACCCTCGTCTACGTACTGGTCAAGAAGCCCGAAGAACAGCCCGACATCGTCATCCCCACCGCCGCACCCACTCAGCCCTCAAAACCAGAGGTTTACTTCATCAAGTACCAGACCCAGAAGGAGGGTGGTCTCGGCGGTGGTATCGGCGGTGGTATCGGTGGTGGCGACGCTGGCGGCATCGGAGGCGGTATTGGCGGTGGCGCTATCGGCGGCGGCATCGGCGGTGGTATTGGCGGTGGTGACCTCGGTGGCATTTCTCTTGGTGGCGGATCCGGCTCTGGCATCGGCGGCGGTGCTGGCGGCCACGGTGGAATCGAAATCAGCGGTGACTTCGGTTCAAGCGGCGGAGACGACAGCGGCTCTGACGGACACGGTGGAGCCACCAGCTCCCAGTACGGACCCCCCGGTCACGTGGCGGGACCCCTTCACTAAACGAAACATTGTTCGGGTGGTAGGATAATAAGTGGAGTTATTTATTGCTAAGCGAAATTTTTGCCAGTCTTCAGTGTATCAAGGGATCGCGGGTCGTTTCCGCGATCGGGATTGTTCGGGAGGATCCTGCCACCTCGCGCCGCGCACCGCAGCACGCGGCCGAACGCCCTGCACACAGTCACCTGCAGCGTGTTCGCCCGCGAGCTCCGCTACGACATAACACGACTCATCGATTATCTCATCATCGCCACTCATCTACTTGTTATTAGTGCACAGTGTTAATGTTGTTCGAAAGAGGCATTTTACTGCGACTGTTATGTTATGTATTATAATATAGCTTTTTTATTTTTATAATAAAACCAAATGTGATGCTTAATCTGTTTATTGGTACCCATTGGGGAGTGGGAATTCAAAATGGACAATTGCGTCACTTCCGAAAGTAGTGGTGAAAGGTTGCCTGGTGAGTGAGGGCGTAGCGGTGGCGAGTTCGGGTCTGAGCGGGTCCTTTCTCGAGCTGCTACGATTAGTTTCAACATAAAATCGAAATTTGAACAATCAGAGAGGTGTTACGCAACACTCACCAGTACCCAGCGAGTGGGGCGCGGGCGGCGGCGAGCGGCTCTCGCGCCCGCGCCTCGCTCCGCGCCAGCCGACTCGCTCTCATTAAATGACCGCCTTAATGGATCATACGTGTAATTACACTTTCATATAATTTAGTGGATGTCGGAACGGTTACGTAAACTATCAGTTTCTTCACACCGCTAGGCCATTAATATTTTTATGGATTAGGGTATTTCAACTCTTATGATTTCACAACCCATAAAGTGTACGTGAAATGGGTTTTATCTTTTTAAAGGTTTTAATAAACGAGCTGGAATGAGTTTTGGAATTACTGTAATTAGATCATTCTGAAGACGTGTAGTTCCATCAATCACTTACTTATGTTCGGCAACAGGTAGAGCGATGAGTGTTCAGTTAGTTTATGAACTTGACTTTGGGCCGTGATTTGATCAATTTATTTTGGCAAAATATGACACATCTGCAGCCAAATCGAAGCTAAAACTTGATTTGAAAGTAATAAAATAGATTCGCCCGCCAAGTCTAGACGAACTCTCTCACAATCTAGAACACCATTTAACACTAAAAGTCATAAGAACTTGTAGAAGCACTTGAAAGATTAACTGAAGCGAATCATCTTTATGTTCAGCCGAAAGCCACCGAATCACAAACTGAGTACACACCCGGCCAAACTTAGCGCAAACTAAGGGGAAAGCAAATAAATAGGGTAAAACAATACAGCCTACGCACATTGAGAATTCCATTACTTTATTCCCCTTTGCGAAGATAGTATTTACCGCCATTTGAACGCCGAGGGCCTTGGTACCTCCGAACAATAGTCGATATTTACGCGGGGATCGTAATAAACTTCTGGCTACCTTTCCCTGGCCGGCAAGAAATGACATTTTGTATTGGCAACGTGCCCAAAAAGTTGCGCTCGGCCATATTATTGGGTTAGGTTTGCAAACTCGCTCGATATTCGCCGGGGAGATAATATGGTGGCGGCGACGACCACTGGCCATGCAGCTTACGTTGATAGACCCCATCCGACACTTTTGTCGACAAGATACCTTCAGCTCGACATAAAATATGGAAAGATCAATAGTGTTGGCAGACATCGCAGAACCCGAAATTAAGAATTGAAAAAACATTCTGAGTGTGTTACATAACTCTGTTTGAGCCCACTAACCACAAACAATCGGGAATCGCTTTGTGTCTACAGAAATTATGGTAGAACGGACAGTAAAACTGACAGTCCGATATTTCGGTATGGTGCACGAGGAAGTGCGTGCGCGTTTCCGAAAACCAAGCCAGAGCGCAAATCGAAATATTCCCATCCTAGGGCTAATGCCGGTACTTTAAAGAAAAGTCGACTTTTTCTTACTTTAAAGGCGTTTCAGACCGTCCTTGTTACTTGGCCAAGAGGTGACATTAATAAATGAAGCCTTTCCAAGCTTAATCTTGAAGTTGTTCAGGGAGCTGCATTAAACGCGTGTTTTTACCCTACTTCGGCGAAGTCAATGTGGAAGTTTTATAACCTAGGATAGGTTAGAGATTTTTTCATAAAATCCATATCATTTCCAAAACGTTATGTTACATTCATATTTTTAAGTAATTTTAACGGTTCCTGACCGCTGATTAATTTAATAATTTCTGAGTAATCTATCTATACTTTTTCTGTAAATGTTAAATAATATTCATTTTGCAAATAGGTTTTTACAATACATTATCAAGTAGACTTTTTCGTCAATTTAAACTAGATGAGGCCGATGTTTCTCTCATGGGTGCTCTTGATCTGCATTTTACTTGCAAGCATAGAAATATAATTATATACTTACATCATTTCACGTAATTTCCATATTAACAATAATAAAAAAATAATAATAATGTACAAAGTTTTATGTCAAAACTTATTAAAAAAAAGTCAAATTTAAAAAAAAAAATTAAAAAAAAAATATCCTGTCGGTAATTAAATAGATGACACTAATCAAACAAAAGCTACAAAAAAAAATCACAGTCAAATGACTGTTTTGCAGTAAAATAATATATTGCAGAAAACTGGATTGGTTGAACTGAATTATTAGCAGACAAATCGTATGCCCGGTGACCTTTTCCGTCGAAAAAAGTTATGAACTTCCACACAAACTTCCATTTTCTATGTAATCCATTGGGATGATACATTTAAATAATGCTCGCCTTCGTTATACAGACCCTTTTTTTGCATAATCATCTAACGACATAATGTCAGACTTTCACTGATTAAAATCCCACTTCTGTTCCTTCTTTGCCATTGTTCCAAAGCCCCGGGGATCTCTTTCGCGTTACCCATTGCCTCAGTAGGCTTCGACCCTGCTGAGCCCGTAAGGTTGCTGACAACTGCATGAGGCACGCGTGGAACACTTCGCACCGTCGTCGACTTAGGCTCGGTCCAGATGGTTACTGGACGGTCGGACGGCGAGCTAGTTTTCAACCCTGTGGTTTTGATTGCGCGTGATGGACCATCAGTGATAAATTACGTTAAGAATTTTATCAGGGTAATAGTGAGTTGAATGGTTGAATCTTTTAAAGATCGAATAACCTGATTTTGCTGGAGCACAAAAAAATTTCTAGATTTGCAGCAGTATTAAGCCACCACACATGGCTGCTGATGACGCCAGCCGCAAGCGGTCGGCCACTTGTTAACTATTATTTAAGGGTCCATTTTGAAGTAGTAGCGATTGGAGCCACCGCAAACCGCACGCGGCTCTGTACTTCTGCAGTCTTGACTTCAGCACAATATAATAATTCCTAGCCTTTGTGCGGTTACTCTTCTAGATATTATATAGATAGCGTTTTGGGAACATATTTATGTGTGCACAGACGAGGAGTGGAATTTCCTGCCGGAGTCTTTGTTTCCTGTTTGACAACCTAGAGCTCTTTAAGTCTAAAGTGAATAGGTTACTTCTAGGCAAGCGTGCTCCATCGTCGACCATATCATCGCTTACCATCAGGTGAGATGGTGGTCAAACGCAAGCCTTACAATAAAAAAAAAGATATGGTAAAAAAATCAAGCCAGTTTTAGTTAGCCATATCATGAAGTGATCAATTTTAAGATTTGGCCACGACATATACAAACTTAAAATAATAATTTGCACCAACGGGTACAAAAAGAACTCATTTGGGCATCAAAAATCAATGTCAATAGGAAAAGTGCCCTGAACCAGAGAGCCAAGGGTCTGCTTTTGAAAGGAAGACTCGGCCCTAGTATGAAAGGCAATGAAGGAACAGGAGTGGGTTTTTTGTCAGTAAAAATCTGACACACCCACTCCACCCAAGAACGGGGTATGTCACTTGGCGACTTTCCTTCCTACAAAAAAAAGTGTTTCAACTCCAAACAGCTCAAAAATCCTGTAGTGTTCCCTCTGATTATAATTTACTACGATAGATGTAATATCCTAGCATTATCTGTTCTGAACTGGAGCTGTACTGGTATTTATCAGAAATAGATATCTGTGACAGATCTTGGACTTGGATCGACCAAAAACAGACCGACCAATAAACAGACAAGGAGCTGCACTCCTAGCCAAGTTACAAACATTTCGTGACGAATTGCGTTCTGTAATCGGTAACGAATCGGTGTCAGCAATTTTACAAAACGATAAGTTGGTAGCCATGTTGACGTGCCTGAGTAGGCTGCTCGTTCTCCGATGTAGCGTTCGTATAACAAAAGCGTTGAACATTGTAGAAACGATAACAATTCATTCTAACATTTTGAACGATGTGAATTTGGCTACGTATTTTTTATTTGTTTGTTTTGACCACGTGACTTAACGTTGAGATGATGTCATTCCCATACATTTGATTAGTTTTCGACTAGCGTTAACGATTGCAGATTATCAACTTGGCTAGGGGTGCTAGTATACTCAATGTTATAGTTAATCAAGGTTTACATTTGCTTCATCATCTTATCTTACTGGAGCCTCCTAAGATCTATTATTATAAGACTATCCAATGTAAGTGACGGCTTGCACCCTAGGAAAATCAGAAGAAAGGATGGGAGACCATTATTCTTTCCGATTGTCCCGCCATGCATTCATAAAATCTTACTTGTATTATACAGAGCTTTTAGAATTCAATGATACGGGTAAAAAAGACGTTTTTTATTGGTTACAGAATAATTTTTTTTTTACTCAACTCTTTTTAGTACGAAAGTTTAAAAAAACAGAACTGTTGGTCTAGCTATTATATTTATTTATTGTATTCTTTATTGTACACCGCATAAATAAGAAATACAGGACAAATATTATTAAAAATAAGTGTATAATGGGCGGTCTTATTGCACAGGGCAATTTCTTACAGACTACCTTTGGATGGACTGAACGAAAGGAGATTTTGGGCCGTCAGTGTACAACATCAGAAATTATAAGGCGGCTTATGAACGATGCCGCTCACCGTTGAGGAGAGAGGAGGCGGAGCGAGTTTTGTGGCGGTGCTCACGAGGTGAGGCGGTTAGGGTGCTAGTTAGCTCGCCGTCCGACCCTCCGGTAACCTTGCGGACCGCGCCTAAGACGTCGACGGCGCGTATTGTTCCACGCGCGCCTCAAGGAGTTGTCAGCACACCGTAGAGCCCAGCAGGGTCGAAGCCTACTGGGGCCAAGGGTCTGCTTCTAAAAGAAAGATTCAGCCCCGGTACGAAAGACAACGAAGGAATAGGAGTGGATTTTTAGTCAGTAAAAGTTTGACACTATCTCTCCCGCTCCACCCAAGGCCGCGGAGATATAATTGGATGATTTTCCCAACTACAAAAAAAAAAAAATGGTGCTAGTTAGCGCGAATGGTGAAGAGCGCTAAATCACGCAGATTAAAATCAAAAAACGAAATTAATTCTACATTGATACGCGCGGTAATGCGATGCTGCTCCGCGCGGACGGGTGGAGACGGTGCGAGCGCCGCAAGTCCGCACAGTTAGGCGATATACCTACGTTTGTTAGGCATCAACAGATTTCATTCAAGAAAATACAACATGAGATTCGCTTCACTACGGATTCGTATATGTTTTAATTTGATAATAATAATACGTCTACGACTGAAGGAATTTGGACAAAACATGAGTGCCTTGTCACGTGTAGGTCATGCATGACCCAGATGGACGTAGAATATATTTAGCCCAGTAGTACCCCACTACATTTTCGACTTTCACCCGGGCGAAATTGCTGGCAAAAGTTAGTGTACCTAGCATAGGGGTTGGTACCTATATAAATTGAGAAATTGAAGTTAAGAATAGTGATGCAATAGATCCTAACTTCTGCTTCCTTAAGTTCGAAGTTGACACACTACTTTTTATAAAATACAACATTAGTTTTAGTATATATATACGAAACCCGAAACACGTGTCTAGTATTTTTATGTAAAGAAACTATGTACAAAATTTCATAACTGTATCATGAAAACTCACAAAGATATAAGCTTGTTATGTCAGCAAAAACACATAGTCACCGGACCATCCAGGCGACTGAGGGGTGGTTTTGAGCTTGCACCTGTTTGCTGGCGCCTAATGCCCGCTAAGACCTGCCATGAGCTATGTTGTACTTAGTGTCGGTGATAAAATTTTAAATATTTTTGGGAAAAAATATAACATGGTGTAAAAACTATTAGGAATCCATTCAGTTAAAGATTTGTAAAAAAGCTACAAGTTCTGCCTCCATTTTTGATTCTGCTAAAATTTAATGACATATTGTTTCCGTTTCTACTTCCGCTACGACATTTCCGTTGCATCATTAGTTAGAACATGTTAAACCTACTTACCTAACCTATTACAAATCCAAAGTTTTCTGGCTCCTGAATTTGACAAATATTCAACAGTAGCTTTTGCCCGCACTTCGCCCGTGTACATACAAGGTGTCGTTTTGAAGCTGCAAAATATTTCAGGAGGTAAATATGTTAGTGATTCTCGACCCGAATCAATAATAAAATAAGTAGGTAATTTTTTTTTTTTTTTATAACCGCGCTTTTTTTCACACATACAAACACGGAACAATAAAGGGCGTTTTCACACACACTAACTCGCAACGATAGTTTCATAAATAATGTATCATCCAATCATCATCCCGCACGCCACACCCTAGCCACGCCCCCGCGGCCATCGATCAATCGATTTAGTTTAGTGTAATTAAAAAATTAAATAACAAGTATTACTGATTATTGACCAGGTATCGTTTTTTTACATGATTATTTATGAGTTTTATTACAACCTCCTGAAATATTTTGCAGTTTTAAAACTGCACCTTGTATAGCCTATGTCACTCAGGAATAAAGCAGCTTTCTATCGGTGAAAAAATTTAGCAATCGGGCCAGTACTTCCAGAGATTACCTCCTACAAACAAAAAAAAAACATAAAAAAAAACTTTACCTCTTTATTATATTAGTGTAGACATGTCTCATGCTCTCAAAATGCCGAAGGAAGACATCGTGAGGAAACTGGCATGTCTTAGAACCAAAAATTCGAAGACGTGACATTCACCAACTCGCACTGGGCCCGCTTGGTGAATTACGGCCTATTCCCTGTCCTAGAGAGAGGAGGCCTAAGTCCCAACAGTGGGAACATTAAAAAAGACTGATGATGATGATGATGAGATATATTTCTTGATTCTAATTAAATCGTAATGAAATATAATTAATCGTAGTTTAATAATAAAGTGTACCTACGTTGAAAAAGTACTAGTATATTATGTATATTATATATTAAGTATATTATGAATTATTTTACTTATATCGCAATTTGTTAATTATACCCTTTGATAATAAGGTCCCAATATCTTTCCCTTTGCAGGCCGGATATTGCCTGGTATAAATAAGTTTATTACCAACAGTTACAATAAACTGGATCGGGGACACAATATGAATATATTTATGCATGTAAGAGTCAGGAAAAGCAATTTTATATATACTTAAGGTTGAATGTGAATTATACTTCGGTTAATTGTAACCGAAAAATATGTTTAAATTTTAGCGTCAATTTATTTGGATTTGATTGCAAAAGACACATTATTAATTTTTTTTTTAACTATTATTCTATGTTCTATTGTTATATTTCTTACGACCGGCGACCGTGTAATTTCTCATAAATATGGATAAATAATTGCAAATCGTCAATGAAAATGACTCAGAATTTCATTGGAAGTAAACAGTTTACAATTTTACGTGACTTTATAAACTAACGGTGTCTATACAGCAAAAAAACGTATGGCTATACCGATAGAGAAAATTTAGTAATTGCATCAAGTTATTAGTTCAAAAGCCTTGTAATAAGTATGAGGATCACTTACACTTCACACCTTAGTTTGTAAAGTCTCTATACAGTTACGACTCGATAGTGCGACGACCATTTTCAAAGAAATTTTTATAAGTAACATTATAAAGGGTGGTCGAATTGTCATCACGTCAAGCCTGACAACAACTTAAAACAAGAGGCATTAAAACATGTCAAAACACAAAAACCCACCGTAATGGTTACGTACTCATATCGGTCAATTATATGGCAGGTATTTTATAATCAAATATTTCACCGCGTTATGTATCTACTTAATTAATTAAGTGTCAGAACGAACTGATAAGTAACTCTTAACGTGAAATTAGGGTGCAAACACGTTATTAAGTACGTTCACTTGGTACGCCAAGTTCGCCAGCTTCGGAGGGGATGCTGGCGAAACCTATCAGCTATTATAATTATTTAACTTGGCTCAAACGCCAAGACTGAGATGTATCCCTGGAGTACGATCCGGAGGGCACTCCGGTACCACCGGGTGCCCGAATACCTCTGTCGAGTGGTCGAGGCCTATCTGTCGGAGAGATTTATAGTCTACCCCGGTCACCAGGGAGACTGGAAACGTCGAGAGATGTCGTGCGGTGTTCCGCAGGGGTCGGTACTAGGGCCACCCTTGTGGAACATCGGGTACGACTACGTGCTGCGCGGCGACTTCCCTGACGGGGTCAGCGTGGTTTGCTACGCAGACGACACGCTGGTCCTAGCGCAGGGAGAGTCGTACCAGGCGGCGGTCGCTCTAGCGACACACGGGGTTGCGATGGTCGTTGATAGGATCCAGGAGTTGGGACTCGAGGTGGCGCTTCACAAATCCGAGGCTATGTGTTTTCACGGTCGCCGCCCTCGGAACGCGCCGCCATTGAGTTCCCAACTAACGGTAGGAGGAGTTCACATCGGTGTCGGGTCGACGATGAAGTACCTGGGACTCGTCCTCGACAGCCGGTGGAATTTCGTGGAGCATTTCCGACGTCTGGCTCCCAAACTCAACCGGGCTGGGGCTGCGCTCAAGCGGCTCCTGCCCAACCTTGGGGGTCCAGATGCCTCCTGCCGGAGGCTCTACGCGGGGATCGTTCGGTCTATGGCCCTCTACGGGGCGCCGGTGTGGGCGCCGTCGCTGAAAAAGCAACCGGCGTCCATGCTGAACGCCTGCCAGAGGGTCATGGCAATAAGAATGGTGCGGGGATACTGCACGGTCTCCCGCGAAGCGGCGAGCCTTCTGGCTGGCCTACCACCGTGGGATCTGGAGGCAACAGTCCTTGCACACATGCACGATATGCGCGTGGAGATGCAACGCCGGGGTGAAAGTCCGCTGCCGCGACAGGTCACGGCATGGCGGACAGAGCTCCGGCGGGATCTCATGGTGAAGTGGCGTCAGCGACTATCGCAACCTCGTCATGGGCACGCCACAATCATGGCGGTAAGTCCCCTCTTTGAGGCGTGGCTGGAAAGACCTCACGGCGTCCTTACCTTCCGCATGACGCAGGTCCTCACCGGACATGGTTCGTTCGGGAGTTTCCTGCACCGGATTCGTGCGGAAGTGACGCCCGGGTGTCGTCACTGTGCGGAATGCCCGGAGGACACGGTGGAGCATACAGTCGAGGTGTGCCCTGCTTGGGCGGAGCATCGCCGTGCCCTCGTGGGGGCGATCGGCGGCGGAGACCTCTCGCGCCGGGCCTTGGTTGAGGCCATGGTCCGGAGCGAGGAGGAGTGGCAGGCGGTCACCGACTTCTGCGAAGCAGTAATGCTCTCAAAGGAGGAGGCCGAACGCATCAGACAACGGCGTTATCGCCGCCGCCGCCGTCGCCGGGATTCTGATCCCGATTTCCGGCCACCGTAGGCGCGGGCTTGCGGACAGTGAGCAATGGGTAGCTCGCTGTCCGGCCGTCCGGTAACTGTCCGGACCAAGCCCAAGTCGTCGACGGCGCGCACTGTTCCCGCGCGCCTCAAGGAGTTGTCAGCAACAGCAGGGACCCAGCCGGGTTGAAGCCTACGGGGGCCAGGGTTATCCGAAAGGGCACTCGAGCCCCGGTATGAAGGCTAGAAGGAACGGGGTGGGTCTTTTAGTCAGTAAGAGTCTGACACTATCTCCCGCTCCGCCCAAGAGCGGGGGATGTCAATGCATGATTTTTTCCCACCATAAAAAAAAAAAAAAAAAAAAAAGACTGAGATGTATATTTTTGATCGATATACCTAGTCTTTTCCAAACTACTAGTAATAATAATAAAATAGGTTTTATTGTATGATTTTGTATAAAAAAAAAGTAACTTACTCGTATAATTACCGAGTAAATTTGGGTAACTTTTACCCTGGAGTATAACTTTGGCATAATAGAAACAAAGTAAATACAGTCTCTTATGTTCATACCAGTTAATAAGCTTGTGCCAAAGTTATACCCCAGGGCCAAAGTAACCCCACTTTACGGTATATGAAACGAATAAAGGGAATAATAATCCTTTATTATCAGGCAACTAAGGCCCGTAGGTAAAATAGATAAATAATCTTAATAAATATTAAATTATTAAGATTATTTATTATACAAGGTGTAAGGGACAGCCCTCCACAAACTTTAAGGGCTTGCTCAGTAGACGAAACTGAACAACCTTCCACAAAAAATTTTTTCAGGAAACGAAAAAAAAATTCGGCCTCTCCATACAAACTGTCCAATCAAGTTTATAATTTTCTATGGTGAGGCGGATTTTTTTTTTTCGTTTCTTGAAAAAAATTTTTGTGGAAGGTTGTTTAGTTTCGTCTACTGAGCAAGCCCTTAAAGTTTGTGGAGGGCTGTCCCTTACACCATGTATATACATTAAGAAACTATTAGGTAAACTATAAACTTGTACACGAAGTGAAGGCGCCGTGTTTCGCTAGGAGGTCCGCGAGGTCAGTATCCTTCCACGAAATCGTCGATACACGACACATTTCGGCCAAAACATACATTATGTTGAGGCCGGCTTTCAGGTTGAGCAAGCTGCTAGTATGCAAAGGTATGTAGTGTATTACATGTAGCGATTGTCTATCAGACCTCCACACCTCATTAATTGGGTAACACCAAACCTCTTGGCAAAAAATGGTTTTTGCCAAAGGGTTTGGTGTTACATGGGTAGCACCCACTCCTCTCAAGATCAAACTCTACAGTCGAAGTTGAGAACGATTACGTTTAGCTGGTACAGACGATCCAGTTGGGTAGTTCTAACTTTGAGAAAGAGGTCAAGCATCAATCGACTTTAAATGACCTAAAGGGCAATCTCAGAGTTTCTTTGCGTGATCGCATCAGAAATGAAGATATCTGCAGGAGAATCAAGCTCATTGTTTACAGAATGGTCGATGGGGCTGAAAGGTTCTGGGGTGGCGACGCCGCGCCGGAGCACCGGAAGACGCAGTGTTTAATGTCCTCCTACAAGGTGGCCCGATGACCTTGTAAGAGCCGCGGTAATTCGTAGACGTACAGGACCGTTCTTTCTGGCGACACTTAGGGGAAGCCTATGTCCAACATTGCATGTCTTTCGGTTGAAATGACGATGATGACCGCGTCTAACCTGCACTGGACTCGCGTGGTGGATTACGGCCCATTCCCTCTCCTAGAGAGGAGCTCTGAGTCCCAGCAATATGACCATTAAAAGAAAGAAAGAAGGAAAATCATTTTATTTGTCGGAAAGGCGCAAAAGGTTTAACAAATTATAAACATATTTCATGAAAAGAATGCTCCACTTCCGAGCAAAACGGCCGAACGCTCAGCACAATGCCGTGACCACACGCAAAAAGCGGCGCTGGTTTTCAGCGTGGGCCGTCAGCGGTGTCGACATAGAGACATCGGCACGGTGTTGTGTGCAAAACGACTTGAATAGGATAGAATTAGATAAATAAAATAAATTTTAGGGAAAAAAAAAACAGTAACGAATAATTAAAGAGTTAGTTGATGATGATGATGATGATGAAACCCCTTGGCATTCTGGTGTTAGATTTACTCTCTTTTTACTAACTACTGTCAAAGACCTATAATCTACAGCTGACACCATCGGCTAAGCTCCGGCCTCTGCAATTTTCGGGCTACAGACAAAAATCTAAATTTACATATAATTTTTTTTTTAGCCTAATTAAATCCATACTTATTTGAACGTAACTCTGTCTTTTTGTTACGCAAACTATTGAACCGACTTTATTTCATGAAACGGATTAAGCTTAAACTCTACGGTAGAACATAGGTTACTTTTACTTGGTTTTGATTTCGAATTCGTATCTGCAATAACCGTCACTTACAGGGATGAGGCTAAATAAAAGCTAGTAGTCAATAAAGTAAGTCGTAACTTTGCAATTTTCCGCTTTCATTGTTTTTTAAGTAATTTATATTCAAGTCTAAATCCCTTTGTAACCGTCGTTGGCTTGTATATCTCACCTGCCACTTATTTCAATGTAGTTTTTCTTATTTCTGATGTGAACTTTTCCTTATCGCTGTCACACGCCTGGAAATAATAGATTTACCCCAATTTGGTTCGCTTGCCGACTCGGTTTTTCTTTACATTTGTAAACAAGGACTGCTTTGTAAAAGAGAATTCAGTAACATTATGTATTACCAGATTTTTCTCGCTGCTTGCTCTTTTTTTGTTTCTCTTTTATTGAGATTAGGTCATCATTTGTTATTCTTGTACCGCAGCTTTATCTGCATCTGGCAGTGAAATATTTGTATATTTCAACCGAGACAGGGGCCGATATAAAATGCCGAATAATGAATAAGTATTTTAAAAAAGTAACTCAACAATATAGTTAATACATTGTAATCTAGTTAGTATTGCTATTGTAAAATTGTAATATTAAACTATATTACAAATTATACGTTAGGTAGACAATGACGTAGTAAGCGATATAAACCGCTAGACTACAGCAAATTCGAAACTATCGTGGTTGCAAAAGTCAACGAAGCTAACTGGTGTATTCAAAGAATAAGAAACTAATACCATCTTCATGAATCATCTGAAGCTGGTGTTAGTTGTAGGTCTTAACGTTTTTCTACTGTTTTATAAAAGCGCGCCTGACTGTGTAATAAATTTCTTTATTTTGAAAGCTACTTCACCTGTCGCGCCATTGTTGGACCAGTTCCGCCCGTGTACAATTAAAGCTATGAGTCTTGTTTATATGTTGTGTTTCTAATAGGCATTTAAATCTAAGTTAAGCCTACTCAATTACTATAACTATTGTAAATCCACTTCTGAATTTAGTACCTACTTTCATTTCCGTGTTTGCAACTTACTGTTGGCACACGGGCTTCAAAAAAACGCCGCTTCAAGCTTCATTTTGAGGCGGCCTTTTTTTGTGGCTCGTGTACGGCCGTGCCGCCACAAAAAACTGGGCAAGTGCGAGTCGGACTCGCGAACTGAGGGTTCCGAGCAAACTACAATTCCCGAATGGAGTCTCGAAGATTTTTCCGAATTGCAAAAAAGTTTTTTTTTTGTGACGTAGGTAACAACAAAACTGTTTTCAGATTTTTTCCTATACCTATGCTATAAAACTTTGCTTTGTGCCAAATTTCAGGATTCTGAGTCGACGGGAAGTACCCTATAAATTTCGATCTTTGAGAGTATCAAAATATACGTTTTTTTGCGACGTAAACGGCCATATCTTATTTATTCGTTAACTTAGAAGTTTGATTTTTTCACAGCTTGAAGGGACCGCAGACCTGAGTATATTCGTTTTAATTTCTACGCGATACCTCCTCGCGTTCTCGAGATAAATGGTCTTGACAGACTGACAGACAGGCGGACAGACAACAAAGTGGTCCCATATGGGTTCCATTTTTTCTTTTTGAGGCACGGAACCCTAAAAAACGCTTGAAGCGGCTTCAAACTTCACCGGACACAAGAGGTGTCTGGTGATTTTTGCGGCCGCTTCTAGCCTTTTTTTGTGGCGGCGTTTTTTTGAGGCACGTGTGCGGGTACAGTTACATATCCATTTAGTTGTCAGTTAAACTACGAATATTGTCTCTTAAATAATGACAATTAGTTCGGGGCATTGGCTCTCTTTATCTCTATAGACTTAACCGGATTTACTTTACGTAATTATAGTTTGCGCTAATTCGCTCGATATAGGTATCTTTAGCTTCCACTAGACACGCTAAGTGTTCTTCTAAAATAAATGAAAGCTTGATTTTTTTATTAAGATTTCGTCATGTCTGTCTGTCTGTCTGTCCGTCCATATGTTACAGCCACTTTTTTCCGAAACTACAAGAGCTATACTGTTGAAACTTAGCTAATAGATGTATTTTGTGAACCGCATTAAATAAGAGAATGATAAAACTAAAAAAATATATGATGTATGTACATTACCATGCAAACCGCCAACGAAAATTAGTTTGAACGAGATCTATAGTTTTTTTTAATACGTCATAAATCTAAAAAAATACACTGTTATTTAAGCATCGATCAAAGTTACAACGAACTACAAGAACTTTTATATTATGTAACTTGCTGCTACGGAACCCTTCAAGGGCGAGACCGACTCACACTTGGCCGCTTTTATTATAGACCACTGTCTATTTCATTCGCATGAATAAACATCATGCATGCATACCTAAAAGCAACCATCATGCATGCATCTTTACCTAAAAGTAACCTTAGCATGTTTACCTAAAAGTAACCTATTAAAAAACTTCAAGATTTTAGCTATCAGGAAGCACAGATTCCAGGGAGTTTGACTCCTTAGTTGTATGCCACTGTGTTCTTAAAACGTTTTGCACGTATAGGTGGGATATCGCCCATGTACCGGTGGCGCAATTCCGATGCCTCATAGTGGTCCAATGTTGAAACGGAACGATTTAGTGTTTGGACTCGACGAGTGCATACATAGTCGGCCTTTTTTTAATGTTCCAATGTTCTAAGATAGGAAATGGGCCGTAATCCACCACGCGGGCCCAGTGCGGGTTGGTGGATGTCACATGTGTTCGAATTTTGGTTCTTTTCATGCCGGTTTCCCCAAAATGTTTTCCTCCACCGTTTTGAGAGCAGCGGTGATGAAATAAATTACACAAAGTAATGCGCCTGGCTGGTGCATTGTTGCCGATGATTTTCTTGATACTTCCCGTATCAGCATCGAAAATGTTTAAACTGTAATTTTTATATTTGTACTTACAGAATAAACCTCGCACTTCGTTTTTATAAGTCGCTATCTCAAATGGGTTAAAACGCAGCATTAGAGGACAAAAAAAAAATGGTAAAATAAATAAATAGAGTTGTTTGTGTCACGCGACCGCCGCCGCGAGGGCGGAAGAAGGAATGAGTTAGTGCGTGTTGGTGAATTTGTTTTCTCTACAATTCAATACATTTTGAGTGGAATATTATTTGCATACACGAGAAGCCGTGCAAGTTCACGTGACGACCATACAGATGATTGTCGTGACGTGAACACAAATCGTGTGTAAAATCGAAAGTGCCAACGTCATGTTCACCTAAATAAGCTACATATTGGCAATATTTAAATTCGTTATGTGTTTCAAAAAATAAATGCAAAAAACGAGAATAGCGGTCATGATGTCATTGGTTTATTACGTGGTTCACATACTTACTGTTATTACATGTTATTTCCTATCCTATTACTAATATAATGAATAAAATTTTTACGTTAGTAATTTTAATAGCTGAACAGGTTAGGAAGTTTTCGGCTCTTGTTCAGGCCATTGTACGGAGCGAGAGAGAATAGGAGAACGTCACCTCCTTCTGCGAAGCAATAATGCAAGCAAGGGAGGCGGCCGAAACCGTGAAGCAGAGATAAGCCTTACGCCCGGCATCTGACAAAAACTTCTACCGTAAGTGCAGGTTTTTGGACGGCGAGCAATGCGTAGCTCGCGGTACGGCCGTTCCATAAGGACCGAACGCTGGTTGACAGCGCATTATGTTCCGCGCGCGCCTCAATGCAATATCTGCAATACTGACGGAGCCAGTTAAGCCCGATGTTTGCAAGGCCTTTGGATTGTTCGAAGGAAGAAACACTGGGTTGTGGTCAGTAAAAGTATGACACTCCCTGTCGTTCCTCCCAGAGCAGGAAAAGTTATAAGATGATATTCCAACTAAAACATAGCTTGAGAACAACCTGAGGTACACCATGTCCTGAATTAAGACGTAGGTACGATGATGATGATGATACTTTCTGTACCAGCATTTAGTATTGCGTGGGACTTTCACGTGGGTTTATCAATTCATATTTTTATAGGTAAGGTATAGAACGTATTTATATGTCGTCAAATTCTATCGTCTATTTTGGTTGGAGTAAAAATACATATTTTAATTAATAAATTACCAAATCCCGTTCAAGTATTAGAATAGGAGATACGTCAGCAGATGTTTTTGCAAATAATAACTGCTCCTCCCTCTTGTCAGCAAAAATAAGCAAAGCTCTCATCCCTCCCCATGATTACGTAAACATTGATACCTACAAGCATTTGCCAATGTGTTGGCTTAGTTACTAATTTATGAGCAATTGTTGTAAGTCTAGAAATAAGAAATAGGCTTGAAATAAAGGAAAAAACAAACTTCATTTAAAATTTTGATAAATTAATTCAAATTTACAGTCCTCAGTCAATGATACACGGATCCATGACTCTAAATCTTCAATGACATTGGATGTTTGCAGCTCAGTGATGTGTCTGCTTACTTTCTCTTGTGATTTTGGAAAAACTGAAAAAATATATACTGCTGACGTAATCACCATCATCATCATCGTCATCACATCAATCACCCCCCTGTAGTGCTTACGTAATACTTGAATAGCCCCATACAACTTTATAGTTACCAATCAAGCATAATTATTACTACCATTAAAACTTACTACGATCTCATTATTCAGGTACACAGTACAGGTTTGAATTTTATTGAAATTTAACAAATATCTACGAAGTTTCATAATCATCATTATCATTTCAGCAGCGGACTAACATAGTGGCGTTTTTGTACAAACACTTCAGCGCAGTGGTATACCAATAGTCAATCTCGCACTTTTAAGGAGACTTGCGGTACAGCCCAAGCTGTGTCTGGATCGAATCGAGGACTTTCTCGTAGTCCACAAACGCTAAGCAGAGAGACAAGTTATACTGTTTGGTCTTGTGTATTACCTACCATCCCGTAAATTTGTGGACCGCAGTGCTGAAGGCCTTTCGTAATCAGGCTTGTTTGAGGAGCTGGAAGTCGTCAAAGCTGCACTCGAGACGGTTCGTGACAACTCTGAAAACAGTTTGTAGACATGGGCCAAAAGTAAGATGGGTTTGTAATTTTTAAACAGGGCATTGTCTACCTTAAACAAGAGTACCTCCACATCGTTAATCCTTGCCTGTGGCATTTTCCTCTCGAGTGTAACGCAATCAAAAGGCTTCTGATAGGATTTCAGGCTCGGTTTTCCTCCCGTCTTCAGGGGTTTGACTGTAATTCCATCATCTCCCGATGTAAACTCGTGCAGGTTACCTTTTACGAAGTTTAATTTCAATATACTTGTACACGTAGTTGTTGACGTAGGTAAAAACCGTGCCATTTCAAAAAAAAATTCGATAGCTACCGTTACAGGGTTACAGAGAGATATTGATTGGGAATGACAAACCGTTTCGATATCAGTGGAATTAATGAAATAAACGTCTCTGATAATAATCAGACACGTTATATAAAAACTCGTATCCATTTCCGTGATCGCTTAGTTTCACAATATGTAGTCATGGAAAAACAATGATAACGGACCCGCGTGGTGGATTACCGCCCATTCCTCTCCTAGAGAGGATGCCTGAGACCAGGGATGTTACGGAGCTCCATAACCGTAACCGAAACTATCGGATATCCGATATAAAATAATATCCGTAACCGAATCCGAAATAAAAGTTTCGGATAATTTCGGATAGGGGCGGAGCCTAATTGCGACACGTTATGACAGCCAGTCATAACGTGTCGCGTCGTAAAATATAAATAGTATAGTAATAAATAGTATGTGTTTATATTTGACTTCTGAAATTCCTTAAAAATCTAATATCCGTAACCGAAATTATCCGAAACTAACGGATAATCCGAAAAAAAATCATATCCGTATCCGTATCCGTAACCGGTATATAATCATTTCTATATCCGTATCCAATCCGTATCCGAAATTTCATATTCATAACATCCCTGCCTGAGACCCAGCACTGGGACATTAAAAAGGCTGATGATGACACAAACCATTAGGTACCGATAGTGAACTTATTAATATTTCGAATTTCGAACTCAATTTATAGAAATACTTATTGTACAAGCGCATAGTATTTTCTAGTAGCAATTGTTATGAATCATTCGTACTAATTAAAAAATATCATTGCTCACAAAACAGATAGTCAATGGAGCAGAAAGGTTCTGGAGGGGCGACGAAAGGCCTCCCATAAGGAGACCCGATAACCTACGCTGCGTTTCGAATTGCGTCAAAAGCGATTATGTCGCGAATCGGACCAATAATAGTCACAAAATGTAAGGGCTATTGAGTAATATTTGTGACGCTGCGCGTTGGTCGGATTCGCGATATTATCGCTTTTGACGCAATTCAGAACGCAGGGCTAGTGAGGATCGCGGCGATTCGATGGAAGCGTGACGCACAAGACCGGTCATTGTGGTAACACTTGGTGTGGACCTATATTCAGCAGTGGACGCGTTTTGGCTGAAATGATGAAGATGATAGTGTCATATATTTTACTTATATGGATGGGTCATGAGGATGTTCGAGCAATAAATAAGAATGGCTAGGAATTTAATCACTTTACTTCTCAATACAATTATATGACTAACGAAGATAAAAACAATAAAACATAGGACAGTTCACTAGACACCTTCTCGCTGTTACGGCCTGGTTAAGAGTGTCTGCCGTTCTGGTGGTTCTCCTCGACCTGGTAGCTAAACGGAAACTCAGGCATTTCCGTTTAGCTCTACCAAAACGCGCCAACTCTAGTTCTTCTAATTGTCACTAGATGGCGTACCTTGTTTTGTTGTCAACAAATCAACTGCCGGATACGACATAAAAAATAAGCTTAGGATATTTCGTTCCACCATCTGACTACTAGACGTACGGCGTTGCGCCATCGGTACATGGTGGACATCCCATCCAAACGTACAAAGTGTTTTGGGAACACAATCATTATGCGTAGGTACAGCTAAGGACTGGAATTCCCTGCCGGAATTTGTGTTTCCTGATAGCTACAACCTAGGTGTCTTTACGTCAATAGTGAATAGGTTACTTCTAGGCAAGCGTGCTCCATCGTCGGCCACATCATCGCTTATTATCAGGTAAGATGGTGGTCAAACGAGAGCCTATCGATAATAATAATTTTAAAACAGTAGTTAATGGCTAAGTTATTAGAGTCTGTTTATATCCCAAAATATTACTCAATTTATGGAAATATTGTACAGGAGCATAGTATTTTCTAGTAGAAATTGTTACGGATAATAAATACTAATTAAAAAATATGGGTGTATAGTTAATTATACAAACTCTCGTCTTTGTAATATTAGTATTGGTGCGATGATTGTTTATATTTATTTATTAAAACTTCATCCTCTACCAGTCAACCAAGGGCCCCTATATTTCCTTGGGATAAGTTCAACTTACACACGGGCGAAATTGCTGAATGAAGCTAGTGAATTAATAGGATAATCAGCCTTAGGTACAATGTTCCCACGGCTGGGACGCAGGGCTTCTCTTTAGGAGAGGGAATGGGCCGTAATTCACGACGCGAGCCCAGTGTGGATTAGGACTAGTATATGATCGGATTTCTTACGATGTTTTCATCACCGTTTCGTAAAAAGTGGTGATGAAATAAATAATACAAAGTAATGGGCCTGGTTGGGTTTGAACCCGCAACCTGCAAGTCGTATATCGTGGCCGTTACTACTGGACCACCTTCCTGTAATACTATAACTGTGAGTTAAATCTGTAACAAAGTATTTATGTCATCAAAAAAACCAATATTTGGCGTAGAAACTGCAAACAACTTTGTTGCCAGTTCTAATGAAACAGGCATAAAATAGAGCATGAAATATTTCAACAAGAACTTTCAAAGACTTTTTCATCGTCGTCGGTCGTCTTCAACAAGCCTCCAAGGAAAAGAACAATAAGTATATAACAAGACGAGCTCATCGTCTGAAATTATTTTCTCAGTAGGTAGAGTAATACTTACCATAATGATTTACAGACTGAGTGATCTAACAAATTATTTTATTGAGGGAATGAGCAGTATTATTCCCTTAATTGTTCAATAAACCTCCTTCAAAATAAAACTTATTTCATAAAACACACCTAATTGCTCCTTTCCACACTAACCTCAAAAGAAAAGAAAAACGGATGTCATTTCCATGCCATGACTTAACACTACGAGTCTCCGATTTTGGCCTGGATACTAAGTCCTTTAAGCCAACAATTCTTACATAAGTAGCAGGCTTAGCTATGGAAAACTGGATATGGTGGACCGGTCGGTGGAAGTCGTCCTCGCTTGGGCGGAGCACCGCCGTGTCCGCGTCTAACTCTGTTTACGGGTACGGAGTGAGAGACAAAATGAAATCCTCACGGCCCAGGCGTTGCGTTTGCTGCACACAGTAGGTACGAGTTTACAAACAGTGAGCAATGGGTAGCTCGCCGTTAAGCTGTCCGGTGAGAATAAGCCTGAGGCATCGGCGTGTTGTGTTCCACGCGCGTTACAAAAAGATGTCAGCAAAATGAACGAGTTCAAGTAGGGCGGTTGCCTGATAGGGTTATCACTTTATTAGACATCGGGCCTACTAAGGATTATTCGAAAAAGTTACCGTACCCCTGGAACCAAAAAGGAAACTGAAGGTACACAGGAACGAAAAAAATTTTTACCAACTATAGTAAAAGTTTTTTTTTAGGAAGAGTAACTTGATGAACCTTTAAGGCTAGGTTCTACGCATTTCGAACTTTTTATATAAAAGAGAACACTATGAAAAATTATTACTATATGACCAGCCGCCGGGCAAAAATCAAAACCAATCGAAATCCTCAATGGCTCGAAAATGGATCGTAAATTTTTTTTTTTTTAATAATGCAGCAGTTACGGGGCCGTGTAATCGACATAGATCCGAGCGGAGTTCACACAAAATAGTCAGTGACTACAATCGGCTCTTTACTGAATTGCCAACATTTTAAAAATTAGTCATAGACATATATGCATTATGAGCCATGACATAATAGTATGTATTACTCGGAATTCATAGGAAAACGCTGCATGGCGTAAGCCGCGTACCTAAGCGTTTTTTGTGTGTTGTTTTAATCCCGAAAAGCAAGACGAAAAGAAATAAAATCAGTGGTTACACCTTAAGTAACATATTAATAGGTCGTTTTCCTGTTCTAAGCTGCGAAACGTAAAGGGCACGTTTGAATTAAGTTACAATGTTCCAGCTTGTTAACACGTCACTACTTACAATCGATCTTTTTAGCCTTTTTTTTAGTTATTCATTAAGCTACTGCCTGTCTGACTTCCAAAGCCCATTAACTGGGTGACAAGACCACCTTTGGCAAGACTGGTGTTAGATTTTCTGAAAGAATCTACAAATGACAGCTGGGACCAATAATTTAGCTTTGAGTCTTGGTATGTTAAAATGATCAACCATCCACAAATCGACCTCGACAAGCGTTGCTTAGCCGTAGAGATCGAATCATGCGGCTGATATTATTCAGCCCAAGAGCACCGTTAAAAGCTTCCAACCTGAGAGACCCATACAACCGCTCTCACGTGATTATGACGATACATACATCATTGTCCAGATATTCTCCAGATATTCTCCAGATATTTTCCAGATATTCTCCAGATATTCTCCAGATATTCTCCAGATATTCTCCAGATATTCTCCAGATATTCTCCAGATATTCAGAACCAACCTGCTGGCGAAAACACCCCTCACCAGAATAATTCGTACTTATTGTGAATTAAGTTTATGAGCGATTGAATGTATTCTCGTGCACTTTGCAAATATAGTTAAGTAAGTTTTAAGTTTTATTTTTTTAATACCTAGATTCTTTTTCAGATTTTATCATAAATGTATGTGTAGGTTTAATTAAGCATAGTTGTTAGCTTCACTGTCGCATTAGGTTTTGAGGCCTGTAAAGATAGATGCAATAAGAATAAATAAATAAATAAATACATATTTTGGAAATATAGTTTCCTTGCGGATATTATCTCGATTTCTATTGAAATCAAAACATTTTTTGTGAACTTTGGCCCTTTATAATCCATACTAATATTGTAAATGTTAAATGTCACAATAACTCTTTCTGTCTGTCTGTTACGCTTTTACGGTTAAACTACTGAACCGATTTTTGTGAAATTTGGTACGGAGGAAGCTCGAACTCCAAGGATGGAATAGGCTACTTTTATAGATTTACGACTTCGACCTCGCGTCCACAATATGTTGGTTACATTCATGCGGACGAAGCCGCTGGCAGAAGCTAGTATACTCATAAATTAAAAAAGTAAAAAAAAATATCCTGTAAAAACTTTGCACATTTAATCGAGATACTAAATGACCTTTTATTTTATTTTATTAAGGTTTTTAAAAAATTGAACAAGTTTTGTGAAATATTCCATTGAGTGACGGAATTACCGAATGCAACAGAACATTCAGGCGTTGTCTCTCTTTTTTCGTGTTACCTCTTTATCCAACACTAGCTTTTGCCCGCGGCTTCACCCGCGTATATAGAATATAGCCTATGAGCTGTGAATAAAGCGGCTTTCATTTGGTTAAAACATTTTAGCAATTGGAATAGTACTTCCAGAGATTACCTCCAACAAACAAAAAAAAACTTTACCTTTTTAGAATATTAGTGTAGATTGCGAATGGGTTGCGTTGGATGAAATAACAAGGTTTCAAACTACATTCACGTTCACGATAAACGGATCAACAAGATCCCTCTTAACACAGCAGTACAATGAGACAATTATCTGGGTGGCTACCTACGTAACTTTGACCTATAGTGAGGACCTACGGAGTTCTCCAGAATCCAAATTGGTTTCAGATTAACCTTAGCAATCATGCAATTACCTGCATTCAAGTTCCATTAGAGTGCGAGAATCCGACACGGAGTAATAGGATTGCCAACGTTCATAGAACTTCTAATTATGACTAGAGACTGACGGACCTTACACGGTACGGTGGAGAGAAAATTACTTCAGGTCCGGTCCTCGGTTAAAATATTAGAAAACTTGATTGTATTGAAATAATTTAACTATATGCGACAAACTAAGGAACAAAAGTATTAAAGACTAGCGGCCCGTCCCGGCTTCGCACGGGCAATAAATATAGCCTATGTTACTCAGGGTGAATGTAGCTTCCCAATGGTGAAAGAATTTTTGAAATCGGCACATTGTTTTTTAGTTTATTCATTACAAACATACACATACAAAAATACAAATTTTCCCTCTTTATAATATTAGTGTAGATAATATAGTCTGTTCAAAAAGTCAAACGACTTGCGAATTTTTTAATGTAAAAACAAAATCTGTTTTTAGCAACACAAATAGATGTCATTCACTTGTTTCTTGAGATGATGATAGTTCTGCAACAGATGTTGATCGTTATAAGGCTAGTGATGATGAATCAGTACGCGGAGTAGAATATTTAGAATCGGATTTCTCTTACGATTCCAGATTTATGTTATTACTTTATACTTACTCATGACACTATTACTTATATCTTTGCAAATGTTTTCTACTTTTGTAATATGAATATCATTAAAGAAACCGAAATAGGTATATTCTAGACGAAAAACTTTTTAATTTTTAATTGTTAAAAAGTCCCTAATTAAATCACTTACAAATTTATATTCGATACTTTTATAAGGTTCTATAGGTTAAGATCTGTTAAACAACCTTCATTATTAAACCAGTCGACTACGAATATATCAAATTTCATTTTACCTTAATAATTATCAAAATCGTATGACTTTTTAGACAGACTATAATTTATACGTCAACAAACATGTATTATGTAATAAAAATAAAGGCGAGGACACATAATTTAGGTAGGTTAAAGTTTACTCCGTTTAACACCACTTTGATTTTCATTACGGAGTTTCGTGGAAAACACGAGTTAAACGACGAATAAAATCATGTTATTATAGTAATAAATAGTGACTAGTGACTGAAACACAATTTTCAGCCGAAACCGTAACGTAATGTTCGGCGTTTCTTTCAGTTTAAGCCATAACCACAACTTGAAACTTAGAAAAAACATTAACAATATTTTAATACTACTAGTTATTTAGGTTGGTTTTACAATACAGTTACCTATTATGCTTAATTATGTAGTAATAATTTTAATAAAATATTAAATAATCGATTAAATTGACGATGATGTAAATAATATCTATATATAAAAAAAATGAATTGCAATTCTGTCAATCTCGCTAAAACTCAGATTAGTCTTGAAATATTCGTGGAAATCTAGGAAAGGTTTAAACGGTGAGAAAATATGCAAAAAGTCACAATAAAAATCGAATACAACGCCATCTCTAACTAAAATGCCATTTTGAAATGAATTATGCTGGTTGTGGTAATGCTGTTATGATGGCGTTATCCTATGACAGCTAAACTAAAAGGACTATTCTATTTAAAATATAAAAATGAATATCTAAATGTGTTGCTAAGTGCAAATTTCGAGAACAGCTGAACCGATTTCGCTAATTCTTTTAGGGTAGGGTAGTGTAGGGTAGAGTATACTAGGGTAGAGTAGGGTAGGATAGGGTAGAATCAGGTAGAGTAAGGTATAGTAGGGTAGAATAGGGTATAGTAGGGTAGAGTATGGTAGAATAGGGTAAAGTAAGGTATAGTAGGGTAGAGCGGGAGCGAAGCAGTGGGCAAAAGCTAGTAACATAATAAATTAATAAATCAGTCAGTTTTTAGGGATCTTCCCAACCGCCAGCTCAAAGATGCTAGTTTCCGGTCGAGCCGAAGATTCGGCCACTGTTTGGCCGAAAACGACACTAGCCGAAATCAGATTCTTGAATCAAGCCAAATCTTCGGTTGGTCTCTAGTAATAAATCTACATTTGATGCAAATTGACACCGCGCAATATTATTTGATGGTCTCTATCTAAGAATTTGGGAGCAAGCACCGTTCGTCGATCCCATAACCAAGCCCAAGTCAAGAGGAACGAATGATATAAACCAGGCCAAAGGTCCAAGCTAGACTGATACGTAATACCAGCTACTAGAGCCTGAATTTATTTGAGGCCTTAACATTTACGACCAGTAGATGCTTCGGGATCCAAGATTAAGACCGCTATTACCAGAACGCGTTCGTCTATTAAAGTAATGGTACTTACGAATCAAATATTTTGATTAGAAGGTGTGCGTACTATTGTTCTCGGAAATTGGAACGTCACTATCATCACAACGTCACATTCGTCCTTAAATAGGTCGAGTTTACGAATGATGATTCGTAAACTCGAATCAGAATAATATCATGTATAATGGTGTTAATCAAATTTAATAAAAAAAACCTTAGTTTTTTCTATTACTCGTAGTTACTAGGTTTCACACAGTTAATTCTTCAATTAACTGTGTGAAACATAGTAATTAATATAAAAATGAGAGAAGTAAAGGGATTCCGATCCCGATTTCCGGCCATTAGCTAGGCCGGTAGCTCGCTGTCCGACCGTCCGGTATCTGTCTGGACCAAGCCCAAGTCGTCGACGGCGCGCATTGTTCCCGCGTGCCTTAAGGAGTTGTCAGCAACAGCAGGGGCCCAGCTGGGTCGAAGCCTACCGGGACCAGGGTTAGTTTCGGAAGACAGCTCGAGCCCCGGTATGAAGGCTTGAAGGAACGGGGTGAGTTTTTAGTTAGAAAGAGTTTGACACTATCTCCCGCTCCGCCCAAGAGCGGGGATTGTCATTGATGATTTTCCAACCAAAAAAAAAGGGGGGGTGTCAGACTATTCCTGCCTAAAACTCATTCCTATTCCTTGAATTGTCCTTTGCATTCCAGGGCCAGTGATTCATTCCAACATCTTGTAGTTCGAAGACATTACGCTGACCCGAAATTAATTTAGATTAGGGCAAGACAATTAGGGTTTAAACAAAGAAGGGAACAATAAGATAGCCAGAGAAATTTGCTCTGAGTGACAGCCATTCTTCTAAGCAATATATTTATTGAAATCCTTTCAAATCAAACAAACAAAGAAACCTATGTACACTTTAAGGGGATGCTTTTCGAGGTACTTTACGTACCGCGTGATTATGATGTTATTACACATCTTTCTCCAGATATTTTGGATGCACAGCTATCTTGTGGATATTATCTAGGCTTCTCTTAAAATAAAAATATAAATTTGTGTAAAACTAATCTAGTAAAGTCCTCTGAAAATCTGCTATTTTACGTGAACTTTGACCCTCTACGGCGCGCGCTGTTCCCTCGCGCCTCAAGGAGTTGTCAGCAACAGCAGGGGCCCAGCCGGGTCGAAGCCTACCGGGGCCAGGGTTATCCGAAAGGGCGCTCGAGCCCCGGTATGAAGGCTTGAAGGAACGGGATGGGTTTTTTAGTCAGTAAGAGTCTGACACTATCTCCCGCTCCGCTCAAAAGCGGGGGTTGTCATAAGATGATTTTACCCATCGAAAAAAAAAAAAAAAAAAAAAACCCTCTATCTATAATGTACCTATATATTAGAAATATAAAGAAGTACATCAATAGAAGCCTTGCACATTTAGTCAAAACTCTGAATTAAATTTTTTTGGAAACAGTTTTGAGGCTTTAAAAAAACACGTATTTCCTGTAACAAGTTTAAAGTGGAAATATGCGAGTAAATCACGGAATTACCGAATGTCAACATAGTTTTCAGGCGTTATCTCTCTCTTTTTGCATTGTCACTTAATGAAACAACGAGCTCTTAAACCATGCTCGGTGATAACGATCGGCGAGTGGAAAAGGACTCTCTAGTACAAATCAAATTAAAAACCTTAGTGGTTTTTGGTTGCTATATCCTGTTTTCTCTTGTATAAATGTTAATTAAAAAAAACTAGGCAAGTGCGAGTCGGACTCGCGCATTCAGGGTTCCGTACAAACTTACGTATGAAAACAGTTCAATTCCCGAATTCCGAATCGCAAAATATATATATTTTTTTAACTATAAATTTATTCACAGTCTTCAGATTTATTCCTATACTTGTGCTATAAGGCCTTGCTTCATGCCAAATTTCAGGATTCTAGGTAAACAGGAAGAATCCTATGAATTTTGACTCTCGTAAGAGTATCGAAATACACGTTTATTTGCGACATAAACGGCCTTATCTTTTTTTTTGTTAACACAGAACTTTGCATAGCTTCAAGGGACTGCAGATTTGTACCTATAAGGTTTTAATTTCAACTCGATACCTCCACGTGTTCCCGAGATAAAGGGTCTTGACAGACAGACAAACAGATGGACGGACGAAAAAAAAACTGATCCTATAAAGGTTCCGTTTTTTCCTTTTAGGGTACGGAACCCTAAAAAGAAAAATCTGTATTCCTCAAAAATGCAAAATCTGCGATGGGCACCTACAGTTTTGCTGACCTCTCTTTGTGGCGCGCGTGGATACACAGACACGTCGTCGACGTCTCGGTTTCGACTTGGACGGTTACCGGACGGCCGAAAGGTGAACTACCCATTGCTCGCCTCGGCATCCGGCCGGAGGAGGCTGGATGCAGAGGCGGTATTACTACTTCGCAGAAGGAGGCGGCCGCTGGCCACACCTCTTCGCTCCGAATCATGGCCTGAACTAAGGCTTGGAGCGCCAGGACTGGCGTGACTGTATGGTACAACAGTGTTAGCATTTTAAATTATAGAAAGAAAATGATGATATCTAAAACACAATTGATGCAAGTTCATGATAGCAGAATACCAAATACGTTAGGTATTTCGAACCTATTATAAGGCCGCAGTCAAATATAATAACAACAGCCAATCTGTGGTATGGCTTGATATTTTTTTTATGTTAAACAGGTAAATCAAATTATACCCTCCATAAAACCGACCATAAAACACGCTCTAACCACAACCGCTTCTGGCGATCAGCGGGTACTGATATCGATCCCTACACCAGACAGTACCAGACGAATAAGCTCAGTAGTAGGTAATATCAGGCGAATATGAGACAGTACTATAATACGTATAAACTCATCAGGTGAATACGATTGGGTTTCAAGATAGTGTGAAGTACGTAATGCTTTCACACTATCTTGCAACCGTGGCCTTAGAACACATAAAACAACCAAAGGAACAAACCTTGTTTCAGCTTTCAGTCAGTATAAGTCCGAACTTCTGATTCTGAACACTCCGTCGTTACCTATTCCGTACCGTTTCTGCTGTTCTGCAGCACTTACGACCGTAGCAAGGATGAAGGTACCACAGGTAAAACCACTTCATATGCTGATAACTGTATTCAGTACGAATTTGAAAATATAATCATCGCAAACCTAGTCACAGTGCGGAAAATCTTAACATCGCGATCCAGAAATCGGCGCTCATCTAACAGCGCCATCTATTGGTCAAAATATAAACAATATTTCCAACACTTTCAGTGCTCCCAGAGCGGGAGAAAGAAAGAAAGAGAGAAAAATAAAATATATATAAGAAGAGGAGAGAAGTTATTTGATAGAGTTTTACCCGGTTATAGGTTCTTTTTTATTTTAAATGACATAAATTAGTGCTTAACCGCCAACCTACCTGATGGTAAACAGTGATGTAATCGTTGATAGTGAAACGCACTAGTTTATTAAGAGCCTATTCAGACTAACCTTGAATACACCCAGATTATAAATGGACGGGAAGATTGCAGCATTCAAATTGTTCATGTCCTTCGATGTGTATACGGTATAAACAACGAGGCGAAACGCTTAGTCCCGACCGTAGAGGTGTGTTATAAGGGTGGACAGTTGCCATACTTCGGGTTGGCCGAAGATAGAAAGGTGATGGCGTGTGAAGGAGGTGATGGTGATAGGTTCGAAACAATTGAAGAGCTGAACCTCAATGATTGAACCAGAGTTACAAAGTTTGACAAACAGGTAAAATGCTGGTATAGTATGTATGTACCTACACCTGTGACTGCCAACCCTTTCGGAGAACTACATTGGCGTGAAACTATGTAATTACTAGATAATAATTACTAATTATGATTAACTAAGTATTTCATTTGATGTCAGTAGAACATTAGTGGAACTACGTAGTAGGAAAGCTAATGTTTACTAAACTTTCCATATTTATTTTCTACGAAAGGTTCAATGCCAAGGAAACGATTAAAATTAATAATTTAAGTCTCGTGCTACGTGCAATATGTTTATTCAGCAAAAACATTAGTCCGATATACGTCATAGAATTGTTTACATTGTCGTTTTAAATGACATAAACATTCAATAAGAAAATGTAGAAAAATAACTTATTTAATTTTTAACGTGTCTTTTTTGTCGTCATATATGACTCTTCCCGCTCTTAGTGTCAGACTTTTACTGACTAATACCCACTTGACACCTATGTTTCTACAGTTGCCTTTTGCGTTTAAGGCCGCGGTAACTTTTCAAAACCATTCTGCAACAGTTACAGACATCTATTTTGCTAACAGTTCTTTGAGGCGCACGACTATGCGCCGTCAGCGCTGACTTGGTCAATATCGGACGGTAAGATACTCATTGCTTGCTGTTTGCAGACCCGCGCCTACAGTGGCCGGGAATTGCCCCGCGCCTTACGACGCTTGGGGCATCTCCTACGTCGGATCTTAAACGTCTAAGATGGGAATAAAGCTAATTTAATTCTATTTGAAATGAAAAAAAGGCAATGTTCATTCTCCAACTAGAACATTCGTTCCAGAAGCCTAAACACATCGACTTATATTCTAGTGATAGACAAGCCCTTTCGTGGAAACTATTTGTCAAAATACTGAAAAGTTAAAACAGAAGTTTGCTGCATTATGTCGTCTGATAGACCTATTAAAACATGCAGCGCTAATATAGTTTTTAAAGGATACATTTTTCACGACCAAAAGGTGACCTTCTTTGTTTCACGAAATTCATAGCATTTACGCGTTTCGTTTAACATAGTGTAATGTTCAAGGTGTTCAGTCGACATTACACCTGATTCGAATGAAGTGACTGTTCTGCACGCCTAATCTAGTGCGTAGTACATATATATCTATGCCTAAACATGGCAGTAGAAAACTTAAAACAAATTAAGTTCTTGCGCCAAGCAAAGTAACGCTTGAAATCCATAATGAAGGCTAAAGTTGAAGGTAAGAAACATGCCAATGCTTAATAAGCGAAGACAAAAGGAACTCATTGTTAGCCTCAGACAACTTGGTACGAATAACTTCCCTATTGTTCATGTAGCCTGCACAGAAACTGTGTCTGTTGAAGGGATCATCAGGATCCTAAGAGAGGCAAACTTGTGCAAGGAGCCACTGAAGGCAAACTTACTTCGTGCAATTCCATATTGGAAGTTTCCTAAGTACCTATGTACGTTTTAGCCTGTACCAAATGCCTTTTATTGTAGAAACTATACAGTATCGCAACATTCATAACATAACGCTTGTATTTTTCAGAGTTTGACAACGGTGCAACCCTAATACAACCGCATTTCATCACCAGTAGTTTTACAAACTCGGGGCTGCTACTGACATAACCCCAGTGCTAAAATCTAATAACACACTCACAACCCGGATATTTCATCCCTTATATAAAACTTATCTAACCAAAACTCAATCACATAATATTATTATGGTAAAATATCTAGGGACCATGTCTTTGTCAAGGTTTTTTTTATCCAAGGGGATCAAAGAAAACTCCAATTGACGTACCGTTTTCCGAAATACAACTACGCAAGCGAGAGAGGTTCCAGCATTTTTTATGTGGCTGGCTAAAAATATATCTGAGAAGCACTTCAATTTGATAACAGTATAATTTAGTATGATTCTTCATAACATCAGTTAAAAAAAAAGCATACGAGGCCAATAACTATGTAACTATATAACAAAGTAAAGAGAATAATAGTTTGCTTGCTTCAATTTTATAGGTATAATAAAGTCCATCCGTAAGTATTACCTAAATATTCAACTAAAAAAATATTTCACAGATGAAAATCTATATCACTGAGTGTCAGTATGCTACATTTTATCAAAAAAAAAATGAACAGTCTGTGGAGCAAGACAAGTGAGCTAAGCTTCGAGAAACTCGTATTTTTAAATGTTTTTCAATAAATCAATATCACTTAATACGCCACAATCAGATCCAATTAAGATTCAGTGCCTACAAAGGTAGCTACAACTTGACATATTTTTTTAAATGGAATATGCTGTATTCAATTAATTAGAAAAATTGAAATGGTTGTTATTTTTTAGTCTCAATTATAGGCAAAGGTTTTCTACTCGCAATAATTACAAAAGTCCAAAATGTATAGGACCTTTGTGATTTTTAGGTCACCACGTGACGTGGAAATTTTTTACCTACAATCTAGCTATACATTGAAAACAAATCCAACAGTATTGATTATACTGTGATGATGCTAATAACTTCTTGAGAATGTCTTCACTTTGAAAGAAACCCGATTGTTTGCTGTCCTGACGTTCAGAGGGAGCGCATTCCAAAGAGAGATCGCTTAGATAAAAACGAGGGGTAGATAAACTAGGGTTATGTAGGGACATTGTAAAAACCGATTGTCACTCTTACAAGGCCGTTTCACTGAATTATGAGCTCATTGAGATGTTTATACACTGCCAAAAAAATAAATGCTAAAACAACTACTAGCCACTAATTAAGTCATTAAAAAAAGTATAATCCACCCGAAGGGAAGATGAAGAGGAATCACATATTCCTTATCTTGGCTTAAAAGATGTATACGTTTTGCTGACCCTTTTTTCTCCGTGCGGTATCGAATCGATATCAAATACGTGGGGTATTGCGACCCCAGAGAGGAAATTGTTACTGAACGTATATATGTAGGTACCTAAAATACTCTACAGCGAAATATTTTCCAGTCGATTTTAATCCAAAGATCTTATGAAAAAGAGTCAAAAGGTTTAATCAAATAAAGATACCATTTTGTGATTTAGTAAAGCGTTATGAAAATTAATTTGGAAAATAAGAATTTAAGAATAGAGTGAATGTATATATAAAGAAAATATAAATCTTTGTGTATGTTGTTTTTTAGGAATAACACTTATGAGCCATTTGTCAATGTCCAGAAAATCAGAAATTAAATAATCCATTTGTAGGTAAAGAGTAGGTAGCAGTGCTATGCAGCATTTGATTTCATTTGATACTTTCGAACCTTTTCAGGGTAAAGCAAAAATGCGCGCTGAATATAAATCTCAAGTTTATGATTATTTTATTGAATAAAATACTTTCAGGATAACTATTCAATAACGAAATACGGATTAAGTATTCAAAGTCACGGCAGCCTAGCCGTTCGGATTAAAATAAAATATGCGTAGACGGCAAATGTAGTTTATAGGTCAAAAAGATACTTAGGTACTTATCAATATTTTGCAAACGTCTAATATTTGTGTGAATTTGACGGTGCTGTTCTTAAGCAAAATCTGTTAGTTCGTCAAATAGGCCAGTATGTTAGGCTGGCCTAATTTCTACGAGGCCAAGCCTATCTGTTTGTTTGTGATGACTACGTAACAACAACGTGTCTGCAGTCTGTTAACTAATCACAGACTATGAGCTAAGTCAATAGGCGGTAGTCCCATTGTGTCACAATAACATACTGAATGCCCACTGGACCGAATCGCTGCATTTCCTAGAACAAGAATATCTCCTCCAGAAGTGTATACAATCTGTAACCTCAGATGAATGACAATGAACTATAACATACTTGAACAATCGAAATTGCTTCTCCATGTCTTTTTTTACTTTTCTCTGCGCGATGCATACGTGAACGCTTGCAAAATGTTCATCCATGGAGTTCAACATCATGTTTGTCCATGGAGTTTACTGAGATTGAGTTGCGACCTTCAGCAAACTAGATAAATATCTTTATGAGATTTATAGTTTGTTGTCTTGTTGATACTCTGTGATGGCAATTATTTTTAATAATTTAACTTTATGTTACTGTCGTGTTAAATCGTTTGATTATTTCGTACTAGCTTTTGTCAGCGATTTCGCCTGCGCTATGAAAATATATACACCAGGAAAAAGAGTCATAGGTACTATCCTATATCTTAACCCATTTGATCTATCCAAATGTTTAATTAAAATTCAATCAACCGTTTTAAGAAGTGAAAATGTAAGAGGCAGACAGTTACTTTGGTATTTATAATTTGACTATGGATGAATGATTATTTTTCAGTACAACCCGCAGTACTCCTTGCCGTGTTAAATTAAATATATTGTGAAAGACAGTGAAATATTATTTTCTGATAGGAACTTTTGTAGCTGTGCACACTACTGTTGTAGGAATGGTTAAAATAATAATATTCTTTCTCTGTGAACGTGAACCTCTGTGTTCAGAGAGTACCTGCCACCTGCCAACCGTTTTTCGAGCGAGATAACGCGTGTATAACATTTTAAGGGATTATATAGGTAGGGTTAATCGAAGCTATCTGCTGTGAGATATGAGGTTTTATGAACAGAAAGAAGCGGTTTTCTGGTTAGCATACGTATCTAATTACGTAAGGCATGCTAGGGCCGGATACCCGGACACCCGGGCATAAGCCACCCGGGCATAAGACACCCGGGCAAAGACACCCAGACATAAGACACCCGGGTATAAAGACAGTGCAGAGTATCGCATGAATGCATGAATGCTTCCTTTTAATGGACTTCTTTAATCGCCATCGGTTTGCACTTTTATTGTTCTTCGACGGAAGTCGAATAAAAAGGGGGTTTTAACAAAACTGTTAATTTCTGTGAGTAAAATGAAATGATTTCCTGCTTGAGGTGAATAGGTAATAGGGGTTTGTTTGTATTTGCCTTCCTTTACGTGTTTCGTCAAACAGTCGCGTGTAGAGCCAGCAAGGTGGCGTGACATTTTATGGTGTCTTTATGATGTCGAGACATTTGCGCCAATCAAAGTTGTTTTATTAGCGAATTTTGTGCCAGTCAAAGTAGTTTTATTAGCGAATTTTATGCCAGTGAAAGTTGTTTTATTTGTGAAATTTGCACCAATTAATGTTGTCTTTATTTGCGATATTTATGCTAATATCAGGAGCAGTGGTGGCCGAGTAGTAACGGCCCCGACTTACGAGTTGTAGGTCGCGGGTTCGACCCCAGCCAGGCGCATTACTTTGTGTAATTTATTTCATCACCACTGCTCTCAAAACGATGAAGGAAAACTTCGTGAGGAAACCGGCATGTCGTAGAACCAAAAATTCGAAGAGATGTGACATTCACCAACGCGCACTGGGCCTGCGTGGTGGATTACGGCCCATTTACTCTCCCAGAGTGGAGGCCTGAGTACCAGCAGTGGGAACGTTCAAAGGCTAAATATGCTATGCTATCCTTTTTTTTTAGCGGTAGGAAAATCATCTAATGAAATCCCTCGCTCTTGGGTGGAGCGGGAGATAGTGTCAGACTTTTACTGACTACAAACCCACTACTGTTCCTTCTTTGCCTTTCGTACCGGGGCTTGAGCTATCTTTGGAATTAACCCTGGCCCCAGTAGGATGCTATGCTATGCTAATATTTCAGCTTTCACGATCAAAACAAGATTGTAGAGGATTTTCAACAGTATTTTTTAACTTTCTGTTTAATTTGAACTAAAATGTTTTAGCTAATTGTTTCTGTTAGATCTATGGCTGGCAGCAACACAATTTATGGCCCAAATCCAGAAGCAATCCGTAATAGAAGAATTCTGTGATCACGTAGGTACCGGGTTTTGAGTAGAATCTTGTTCTCTTTGAAGCCTCTATTCTATAAAAATTGTCCTGTTTCTTTTACAGACAAAACTAGGCGTGCGTAAAAACAGGTTTATCTTGTTTAAGAATAAATTATTATTAAGATAAAACAGATATTTCTATTAAAAATCATTTGTTACTTTAATTTGTTACACCTAAAATGTACCGATAAGTAACAAAAAAAAAAATAGACAAGTGCGAGTCGGACTCGTTCACTGAGGATTCCGACAAACTACAATTTCCGAAGTTTTTTCCAAATTGCAAAAAAGTATTTTTTTTTTGTGATGTATGTAACCACAAATTTACTGTTATCAGATTTATTCCTTTATCTCAACGGGAAGTACCTATGAATTTTGATTCCTTTAACTGTATCGAAACAGCTTTTTTGCGACATAAACGGCGTATCGTTTTTATTTGTTAACTTAGAAGTTTTATTTTTTCACAACTTCAAGGGACTTTAGACCTAATTATATGGTTTTATTTATACGTTCCCGAGATGAAGGTCTTGACAGAGCGACATACAGTCGGACAATGAAGTGCTCCTATAGATAAGGGTTCCGATTTTTTCTTTTGAGGTAAGGAACCATGAAAACCAATGTTTCTGGAAGGTATGAAAAAAAGTGTATTCTTTTCCAGAATGCAGACTTCTCCTATATGCCTAATTTGACACATAAACTTTCGTCTTCTTCTCAATTTAAAGTGAGAAGGGGTGTAACACAAATAATAAACTAAACTTTAAACACAAAATAGATAGGTACAGACGTCAATCTACATACAAAGCGCGCTCGAGCAACGCACACATAGACACCGCTCACGGACACGATATCTCGGAGCGCCTCAGACCGGTCGTCGAACAGTTCCGGCTCAAACGCTCATTAGTGTGCGTTCACTGAGCGTAGGTAAAAAAGTGAAGTACATACACGAGATTGTCTTCTGTACTTATCTATTTTGTGCTTTAAAGTTGTAGCTGCACAAAATTAGTCCGAGCTCTTTTTAGCAGAAAAATAATTTCATTTTTCAGTGTGACATGTATCTATGTTTTTATATTCTGATCATCTAGTAGCTTATACTCTTATGTGAGACTGTCTATATAGGGCTATTTGTAAAACACTAACAACCTTTAACATCATAAATGATAACTTTTGTTCTATGACTTTTTACAAAGCATAATTTCATTTACCAAATACAAACCTTCAAGATTTCTTTGTTCTATCGAACATATTTCAATTTTGTATTTCACTATACCTACTCACGTCTTTACGACGCGACGCAAGCGCATCAAGCACCCCGCCGTCCGATCCCCGTTCGCCTCCGATATTGTATTATCGCTTGCCTCGCATAGACTTTGTATTATTTATAATGTTCAATTTAAGTATTTTTATTTTTGTATGAAAATCTGATGAACTATAATATGATAATATTAAAAGTCATAAAACAAAAGATGTTGTTTATGATGTTAGTAACGTAGTCTTGAGAGGTTGCCAGTGTTTTACAAAAAACCCTGAAAAAAAAAAAAGAAAAAAACAAAAAATAAAAAAATAAAAAAAATGAAAGAATCGTGTCATTCGTCTTGGTGTCTTCACTGTGCACGCGTGCGATCTTTCTACGTATACGTAGTAAACATGTGTCTTTAATGAGTATCTTTGAGGGTAGGTTTAAGTTAGGGTAGTTAGTTAGGGTAGGTTTATTCGCTATTCGCAAGATGATGGCTGTAGACTCTGAAAGCGAAAGCCTAGCCTATTATGGCGCTAATTTTAGAACTAATTTATGTTAAATTTTCGTGTCACTTAAAAATTCTGAAACATGAATTGATAATAGTTATCTACAAGACAGTTTTATTAATATCTTGGTTATAGGAAACCATTAGTGACTAGCTCTACTAACGGCTTCGCTTGTGAGAAAGTAGAAAAATATAGGTAGCCTATTTCACTTAGTGATGAAGTATTTTTAGGCACTGTGTGAAGGAACTTTTAAAATAAGTTCCAGTACTCTTAGGGTTTATTAATTACAAACAAAAATACAAATCATTCGTTTTATAATATTAGTATAGAGTATAAATTAAATTGTGAACGTTGTTTTCAGTACTTACCTACAAAATATAGGTAGGTACATATATGCATGTCTTTGACACTGTAAAATCTCCGCTATCAAGAAATGAATTGCTTCGATAATTTCTACAGGAACTCTTAGCGTGATAACAAGAAATAAGGGTCACTTTGGAGTAACAATTAAATAACTCAAATAATAGATAAATGTCGAGTCTATAATACAAAGATAACGCAATCTGCCATTTTCTTGAATTTATGCCAAAATAAATTCGGGGAAAAAGGTTACGCAACGTTTTCTCAAGGCTTTACCCATTCTGTGGAATTTCAGCTTGTCACTTCTGTAGGTTTTGAGGATTAGGCACTACCTTTGAGAAATTCGTACGATATAAACCAATAACAGCACGGTTGGCGCAGTGGTTTAGCGATCGGTTGTTGCGTTACGTGTAGCTTGTTCGATTCACCTATGTAACAAAATATGTATAACCCACAGCCTTGTGTTCAAAAATAACCAGAGTAATTTAGAGTTGCAACCCAGGGTCGATCTTTTGTAACTAGAGTAGCTAGCCTAGAGTTAAACCAACTAAATTTAACTCGGAGCAGGGTAGGTTGGAGTAAACGGCCGTATGCTTGACATTGACAGTTGAACTCGTTCGCGTTTAAAAATGCCAGGGTAGAGTACGAGTACATTACCCTCAGACGTCATTAGAGTTAACTCTAAACTCAAATTTGAACCCAGGGTTGTTCTGAGTGTGGGTGTCTTGTGAATGTCAGTTTACATGTTGTGAATGCTCATAACACAGGAATTATTCCTAGTGTAGTGTTTTTTTTTTAAATTGATATAAACTAGTGCTTGACTGCGATTCCATCCGATGGTAAGCAGTAATGCAGTCGTTAATGGTGAGGCACATTACTCGTAGTTCCTTAAGAACCTATTTACTCTGGCTTATAAGACACCTAAATTACCTATACTATAAATTCCAAAATGCATCCTGTAAAACCCTCAAGGCCTCGCACAGGATTGGCCGATTACCTGGTGAGGGTCACGGAATTCCGACGGATGAGAGACGCGTAGGGCCGGTTGTTATGGCGACACTTGGGGGAGGCTTATGTCCAACAGAGGACGTCTTCCGGCTGAAAAGATGATGATAATGACGATCCTGTAAAATACCGAAAGGCTGGCTACCCTAAGCCTGTGCCCCAAGTTTTGTTCATTGGTTTTGACCAAATCTGGATCACCAATGGCTTATATTACAATAGCCTCATCGCACGCCTTTCCACTGACATTTTCTGTAACTGACCGTCAGTGTACCATAGCCTATAATTACTAAACGTAGGATTTTATATCGATTATAATCGACTAGATTTTAATACAACCTAAACCAATACTAATCCTCCTTCGTAATTTTTTTCCTGAATTTCCGGTCAATTAAGTATCTTTTATTATTACATATTTAGCATAATCCCGTTCAAGATGAGCCTTCACCAAAAATAGTTTAGAAAAAGTTGTATGTTGAATAAATTTTAGGTTAATTTAGAAAAGCAATTTTTTGGCCTAAATTCTTGTACAAGTTTAAACGTAATACATTATAAATCGATGAGTTTAATTAATTAAACCCCAAGCGAACGCCGGCGTTCGTTTTCTCATTGTCTTGTTTCTCACTCTATTGTGTCTCTGATTACGGTATTCGAAAGGATAAATTAAATATTTATGGTTTATGGTATTTCAATGAAGTCAGTTTTAAGGGCCAAGCGCCCGAAAAGTGCCATAAAACAGTGATTTTCTGAGGCCTACTCCTCCGTAACGGCTAGGTCAATTGGTTTGAAAAAAATATATGTTTATTATAGATTCATGAACAATAATATCAACATTTGATTTTTTCGTGCAATTAATACTTTTGTCAAAAAAAAATATTTAGCAATTTCGCAACTTTTCGCAACTTTTCCCTACTCCTTCGAAACGGCTTGGACCTTTAGAAACATTTTTACACATAAAAATTGGTGGTTAAATATTCTTCAAAGTGAACATTGCATATGCAAATAAATGCACAGATTTGCCTATTGCCGCCTAGGCGAGTGCGAGCGTTGCGTTCACATAATTTCGGTCAGATGGTTCAAGGGACTATACGCCTTAAGTCAGTACTACAACATTCTTCATTGTTTTGGGAAAATTCTATGCAGTATTTTCAGTTGTTTTTTTTTAACCCAAACCTATGTCACTCTAGGGATAAATCCTGTATCATGGGTGCGTTCACAAACATGTAAACTCACATGTAAAGGTAGCCATACGCGCTAGGGTATACCTGACAGGTTTACCTGCACAGTTATACCTGTTAGGTAAGCTTGTACGGAAACCTGCACAGGTGTGCAACATACACGCATCGGTTTACCTACAGGCAAACCTGTAAGGTATACCCTAGCGTGTATGGCGGGCATTACACAGAAGACACCCGGACCCAGAACACCTATCTGTAGACCATTTAAATATATGTGCTGTGAGGGAATCAAACCCACGACACGCAGCACAGCAGCCAATTACTCAGCCACTGTGCCAACCATGCCGTCTTTTTAAGAATTAATGATTCTTCATATAATATTACTAGTGACGCAGCCCCGCTTCGTACGGGTTTTAAAATCATTTGAATTCAGTGTTTCTCTACTACATTACACATTTAAACACTTAAACTGTCCTCATGAATCACTGTCTATTATTGAAAATCCGTTCTGCAGTTTTTGAATTTATCGCGAGCGAGTACAGGTGTGGTGTGGTATTTTGTTTTGTAATAATTACTAGCTCTGGGGCGCGGCTTTGTCCGCGTACATAAAATATAGCCTATGTCACTCAGGAATAAAGCAGCTTTCTATCTGTGAAAAAATTTTAGTAATTAGACTAGTACTTCCAGAGATTACCCCCTACAAAGAAAACAAGCTTTTAATGAAAATCTTTTTTTCATAGCAAGCTTTTATAGCTCGGTATACCTATATAATTAATACTCGTCAAGACGAATCATACGAGCCCAAACTTGATGGAGTTGTGTCGTTTAACTACCAAGTTCCTATAGCCACCTTCCGTTTCCATCATCAGATCAGCTCCTTGTCATCAATAATTTTGCATTGTCATCTGATATAGACATGCATGCAAAATTTCAGCTCAATCGGTAACCGGGAAATGGGTCAAATTTAATTTATAAGATTTGATGACAGACAAACATCGGGACAGGTGAAACTAAATAATAATAATAAAAAAAGCTTGTAAAAACAAACTTTACCTCTTTATAATATTAGTGTAGATGACAGCATGCAATCGTTTCCAAGCTGATATAAAGGCTTGAAAACCTGTTGAAGTTGTTATTATTGCTTTTAAAATGGTTACCCATTCGTCAGCGCAGAGCGCTAAGGGCCTTGACTACTCTGTTCTCTTTTCTGGATAATCCTTCTTCCCCTTCTTATCTGATTTCAGAACTTCAATTTCTTTGCTCTGGGCACAGTAAAAATCTTCGGTCTACTAATAATCGTCTTCTACGATGTCCCTCACACCGCTCTGGGCTTATCCACTCTTCCTTTTTTGTCCAGGCGATATCTCTTTGGAATGCGCTCCCTCTGAATATCAGGATGGCAACAAGCCGATTTTCTTTTAAGGTGAAGGCACGTGAGCATATTCGCAAGATGTTGGTAGAATCATCACCGAGCTAATTGGTTTGGATTTGTTTTTTCACAATAGCATTGTTTTTGTTATATGTATGTATCTAAGTATGTATTTACTATTGTATATATTTGTTTCTCTTCTGTTTTGTCTGTTTATTAAGTTGCACCTGCCATGTTTTGTTTCTGCACCACCCTAAGGTCGACTGGCAGATAATGCCTAAGGCATTAAGTCCGCCTTTGTACAGTTTTTTTGTGCATAAAGCTTTAAATAAATAAATAAATAAATAAATATAGGCAATTTAAGTTTTATTGAAGTCCATTTTCTGAAGTTTGCAGATGAAAGATCAAAAGGGATTCAAGACTGACTTTTTATGATAGCATTTGTCGAGATATCGAATCTACTCGAGAGTGATTCGATATCTCGACAAATGCAAAATAAATTGTAGCTGTAAAATCAGCACGAGTTAATTAGAATATTTTGGTAATAACTACTGCGTGGGAATAAAATTAGAAACATTTTGTAATAAACTATTGAGACAACAGGAACATTCCTGGAAATGAGCATATTTGACGAAGTTTGAAAATGGCGCCAGTGACTGAAAAGTTGAAAGGGAATCGTATATTGTGGTATGGCCATGTGAGCAGGAGAGATGAAAAGACAAAGAGTTACGAGTTACGTGTGTGGATGGATGGAGAAGGAGAGGGAAGGCCAAAGAAAAGACGGATAGTGTGAGAAATTATTAAAGAAAAGGGATTAGTGATAACGTGACAGGTGACAGGACAGACAGGAAGAAAACGACGTGTGAAGATGATGATGGATTATAATCATTCCTGTAAAAAATATTGTCGCGTTGCCCTCACATTGTCGCGTCGCATATTTTTTTTTATTGATAGGCTCGATTGACCATTATGTCACCTGATGGTAAGCGATGATGTGGCCGACGAGAGAGCACGCTTGCTTAGAAGTAACCTATTCACTCTTGACTTAAAGACCCCTAGGTTGTAGCTATCTGAAAAACATTACTCTTCGGGAGCCTTGAACAAAATTTCACGCACTTAGTACCTGTAGTTTTTAAGTACTAACTACTTTGTAATTGCAGTTATTTAGAAACATGATCCGGATAAAAGAAAAAACTAATTATGATGTCTGTATCTTATAATTGCCAGTACCAAAGATTTTTATTAAATCTTTTTAAAAAAATCTTTGGTCAGTACATACATTCAAAGAGATGGCCATCAAGATACTAATAGGAATCTCGTAATTATGACAGAATCGGTCAAAGAAAAGTATGTCGCTGTCTGGGCCATCGCTGCGTTAAGCGGAAGTCCGCGCGGGCGCCCGCGGTTGCTCCCGTTGCGAGACGTCGCGCATGTATTGTGTGCAGCGTCCCCGTTGCTGAAACCGGATTATTACCTGCGCACTGTCGCTATTTCAACTTTGACGGTGTGGCAGTCGTGTCGATGGAGAACTTTAATGTGTTATCACGTAGCAAAACGGCCCGCGACGGGTGCCCGCGCAGTTTTGTAAGGGACCGCGTGGACGTCCGCGTAACGCAGCGTTCGGCCTTAGTTAGAGACTAGTTTTGTGTAGATATTTAAACATGTGTGAACCTCGGAGACTCCCGAGCTCGTTAACTTGTAAGCAGCGGATGTCTTACCTGTACATTTGTATAATACAATCATGCATATATTATCTCCCTTACTACAGTTTGTAACATATATTTTTGGCGTCACTTGCTTCGAACTCGTGTTACACAGTTGATCGACGTCGACTACTCTATGACGATCGATGCGGAAGAAAAACACTGCGGGGAAGTGTAGAGTATGAATATGGATGAGAAAGACTTCAGAAACGATTATGGATCGCTTAATGGTTAACCAGCTATTAAGAATATATATATTATGTGCAAAACAAGCAGTGAAAATAAAAATCATAAAAATATTTCCTACCAAGCATTGGATACTCTTAACTGATCCAGGTAGGCCGCTGCACAAATAATCTGGCCAAAAGGGAAATCTGTGATCCTACACTGCAAAGAGCAACTGAAGGAACATAGGTCGGTTTTAGACTGTAAAAGCCTGACACGCCTTCCTGACCCACCCTAGAGCGGGAAAAGTCATAACATGATTTAAAACTTCACCAAAAAAAAACAGCACCTTCCAGGATTAATACCAGGCCAATAAGAGCTATACAGAGATAAATTTTCTCTGTCTGAATTTATCAACATGAAAAGAGAAGATAAAATATTTGCTGCCTTATTCAAATTTAAGGCCCGAGCAATGCTATAAAACAGTAACTTTCTGAAGCCTACGATTCGGTAACGGCTAATTGAAAAAAAAAAATGTTTATTATAGATTCATCCTTCGGTTGTTGTGGCGACGCTTGGGGACGGCCTATGTCCAACAGTGGACGTCTTACGGCTGATATGATGATGATGATAGATTCATGTACAACATTATCAATATACGATTTTTTCGTACGACTAATACTTTGGTAAAAAAAAAATAACGACATGAAATTTTTTCACTTGTTTTCCTTACTCCTTTCAAACTGGTGGTTTGGACTTTAGAAAAATGTTTAAAAAAAAAAACTCGTTAAATGTTCTTCAATCTTGAAGAACGTTTAATGAGGTTTTTTTTGCATAGCATATGTAAATCAAACACTATATTGCTAAGAAAATGGTTTTGAATGTCATCGGGGCTCTATGCGGGCACAGGCGACATTACGAGCATTTGTGCAATTAACTCCGCCCAGATATTCAAGAGACTATGCGCCTTAAGTAAAAATGAATCGACACGAAAAAAAGAAAGAAGAAGAAGAAAAATGCATTCGTTCAAATTAAAATCGACTGCAATCTGGGATGTTTATGTCAAATGCCAGTAACCTTTAAAAATAGTTTTTTCATAATATTATTTAGGGTAATGGTTGTAGAGAAAAGCTTGATCCATTGTCTTGCGGTGTCAACCCTCGTCGGATTTAGACGATGTATAAAACATATCCTGATCGGTGGTAATCAATCATTGGCTTCTAATCAAATCTCATGATTAAATCTTATCATATTTTATTTATGCCTTTTATTTTCCAAAAAAGGAGTAAATTTTCATAAAATCGTAGCATGTATGTAAAAAATAACAATAAGATTAGGTAACTATAAATTTATTTTTCTGTACATAATAATATTATAGATATAATATTATGTAGTTCGTCTATAGTGCACCTGCACATTAAAGAAAATTAAATTAAAATGAAAACATGCATTTGATAAAAAAAAATTTGTTTTGGTTTATTGATTTTGTGGTTCCCATATTTTATACCTTAACAAATATGTACAATGTTCTAAACATGATTGTTAATTAAAGAACACAAACTTTTGCCCGCAGCTTTGAACACGTACATTTTTTTCTTTCTATCGATGTAAAAAAAATTACAATCGGACCAGTAGGTACTTCCAGAGATTACCTCCTACAAACAAAAAAATAATAGATAGAAAGCTGCTTTATTCCTGAGTGGACCACGGATGCGCTAAATCGTCTGTAAAGGCGACTTTTTTGAGGTGGGAAGTTATCAAAAAGACAAATAACTCCTCCCACTCTTGGTCGAACGAGAAGGAGTGTCAGGCTTTTACTGCCCAAAACCCACCTGTGTCCCATTGCGTTCTAGGGCCATGGTAACTTTTCCGATCAGGAGTGCAGTTATAAAGACTAGACTACGCTTATAACTATGGCACCTAGACTGAAATTAAGGCCCCTCGCCCACAACGACTTTTTGTAGCGACAGCATCGCTACTAACGCGCGTTAGTCGCATTTGCAAGCGCTATAGAAAAAATGCCAACGCGCTACTAACGCGCTACAGCATCGCGACTGTATCGATGCGAACGCGCGACAGTATCGCTACAAAAAGTCGTCGTGAACAATAACAGTAGCCTGATTCACGTAAAATCAAACAAGCCAAATATCGCTGAAGTTTTATAGTCGTTCGATCGAAGTCCTATCTAAAAGCGGTATTCACGATCAATCGACTTATTTCCAGTTACATTAATAAGTATTCTACCAGGATAATGTAATACAGATTTTTTTTTAAATCGAAGAATTTCAAACGACTTTAAAATCGATGTCGTTCAAACTCGATTGATGGATGTGAATACGAAAATGGTCTAAACGACTAAATCGCTACGATATCGTTACGGGTTTCATTACGTGAATCGGGCTACAGTTCGGGTGCCCTTAGCCACTTGGAAATCTTTGTCGGCTGCTGTCTTGAAACATCAGAGGCGACGACGGCGACAATAGAGGTGTGGCTTACGAGATTTCATTTCGCTAGGTGCCGATCTCCGAAAAAGACGCGCTCGAACAAACGCTTACCAACCGGTAAAAATAGTCTTTAGATAGGTCCCTAACAGTGACGTTACACCGTGAATTCTCACACATGTATAGGTCGACAACAATATTCCACAAGCTACCGGCCCTGATGCCTTTGTTGCCAAGTTAAAGTAGCCAAGTAAGCCAGTGGCCTTTCGCAATACCTGTTTATTTCTTAAGAAAAGAGCCTCGGAGACCTTGTAAGTATTTGTAACAAAACTTTGCTGAAGTTTGTTACCAATACATTCAGGAGTTTGTTCAGAAGTCATATATCAACAATTGAGAAATGATAAACATGAGGTATTATACTAGTGGCCAACGAAAAACAATAGCATCAACCGACAATGCAATGGGGAACTTCCAGATTTTTGTTGCTGCAACCATAAGATAAAACCTATTTAAAGGTTCACATAACCATAAATCTTTTGAAAACTACACAACAAAAAGAAGTTTCAAGAGTTCTGTTTTGTATCGGTTCTGTCAAAATTTACGGAATCCAGTTAGTACCTAAGTGTTACATAGGCACCAACTGGATGAAAAAGAAATCTGAAAAGCATTAGCATTTGCTTGTCAAAATTTAACAGTAAAAGTAATTACAATTTCCTTCCTTTGACATAGGAATTAAATTAGAAACTTGTATTATGTAGGATTCTTTAACTGGAAATACGGCAAAGTAATAACTGAAGGCCGTAATGCTTCATTACATTCCTTGCTTGGGTAATAAAGCTAAAGCAAAACGTCCGGAACATTTATACCTACAATTAAACTGTGGATGAGCGAGCATTGTCGCAAAACAAACTCGGGTGTCAGGAATGGGAAACACCGACACCTTAGGAAGTGAAAGTGGCCGCAGGCACGCAAGCACGCAAGCCCGGCCTCCACCTCGCAACCCTCCGTGGGGCGGGCCTATGTACGCGACACACTAACACCCGCCACTTATGATCTCCTGGTACGGCTACATAATTAGTGGTTACTCTTTTGCTGGTACAAATACACACCCGACCTACCTGTCTTACACGGTAAACAGTTGAATAACAACTGAACTTATGTACCTTACGAACTTTATTTGTTCATCTAAACTTGGAAATGGAACTTCTACATTCGTAACCTTACGAGAAAGATTCAAAGTAGAAACAATACTAATTTAGCAAACGTTCATGTGAGTGAGATGTGATCATTGGTGAGACCCCCCCCCTCCATCCCGCTTCGGGGGCGCTCGCAGCTTCACAACATTCCCGGCTCATTCCGCTTGTTCGGAACTATTTGACATTATAATTGTAAACGGCTAAAGAGAAGTTTCTTAGCGAAACAGACGAAGTTTCAGAACGTTTTTCTGGCTTAAATATTTTACCGTCTTTTAGATTTTGTAATCAATTTGTTTTTTGAGGGTTTTAAGGTAGTTAAAATGTGGAATGGGAGATGAAGATTAAAAGAAATATAAATGTGTCAAATTTTATCATTTTAAAAAAAATGGGCTAAGCTCAGTATAATTTGTAGTTATACTCTATATTTATTTAGTATATTACATACATAATATGTATGAAGCAGGGCCGAGGACGGCGATATCGGGCTGCAGGGCGGCGAGCGCCTCGGGTCGTCCAGCCCGGCCGGCGCCGACCAACTTCCTCACTTAACTTCGCCATAAAGCTAAGTTCGCCACTTATTTGGGGAAACTCCGCAATTACTACACAGCTAAGACCCGACTACTTCTGACTTAACGCTGTTATTTATATAAAAATAAACTTCATTATTATGTTTCACATAACTAATTGAATACTTCCTTGATTAGGGATTTGTCTAGCTGTTGAGGCAGGTGAACTAATTTGTTAATAAGCTTATCTAGTGGCGGATCCCGTGTCCCCATGGCTGGATCACTGGCAGCTACTATTAGCATAAATTCATTTGCCAATTGTTTTGGTTGGAGCGGCGCAGCTCCGGATTTCCATGTTTGTCAATCCACGTGGTTAAACGGATTACACCTTCAATAAATTAATTTATTATGCATGAAATTTACACTTTTGTCCAATCAAATAATAAATCGGTGGATTCTATGGGAACAGATTAAACTTAAAGTGTTTCCCCTGACAGTTTTATGCGGATAATCTGTTTTCGTTGAGCAAGACACGTCTATAGAGTTGCCGAGCTCAAAAATAGTATTTATCTGTTTTTGATCTATCCACGGATTAAGGTTGCGGCCATGACCCAGTGTCTTAATGATAATTCGTATAGTGATTAAGAAGTTACGACGGCGGTGCGGGGAGCGAGCGAGGTGAAGTGAGCGGGGCTCACGGCGGCTCGGCACACACCACAATCCATGAATCATGATCATGACAGTGTCGCATTCACTACACTTTACCATTAATACCTATTTAGGCGCCAGTCGATATGTCGACACGAAGCCGAATCGCTCCGACACTTTTTTGTTGCCAACGTGTAGGGGTTTTATTTTAATACCCGATAAAAATAGAACATACGGTTCATTGTAATATGTAAGTTTTTTTTATATTGCCGTACTGAAATTTAGGGGCGTTTGGGTTATAAATTGGTATAATAGATGTCAAATGGGTAAATTACAGCCGTTATTTTTCAGTAGGTATGCTGCTACTTTTTTTCTTGTTTTTCGATAATGGAAGTCGTTTGTTTTCACTTTTGTTATTTGTAAAGGTCTGTTCGTTAAGTGAGTGGGCGCCGGTACCTTATGTATTTAATATGCAATGTAACAGGTGGCGTTACGTGGCTAATCTTGGATTACCTGAATACCTACCTCCATTAAGCAGGTAAGAAATAGCCCGAGTTTGTAAAAATAGGAGGGAAATAAAGAGGAAAATGGGTTCTTGATTAATACCAAAATGATTGGCGTATATGAAGAAAACATATTTGTTTCTCACACAACTCTTCTTCTTCTTCTTCCTGCCCTTGTCCCGTTTTATTTGTGGTCGGCGCAACACGTTTTTTTCTTCCATTCTGTCCTGTCACTCGTCACACTATCACTAACTCCCCTTTCTTTCATATCACTTCTCACACAATCCATTCATCTTTTTAAATATTATTAAACAACAATAAATAAAAAACGACGTCAGCAATTTGACTCACAGCTGTGCCAAATATGATAGCGATATTGGAAATGGTTGCATTAAGTATAATATACAGAATATGATTAAACAAATACGAGTACATTGTTCATTTAACAGACAGTAAGCGCATCCGAAAAGAGCTGATCTTTAACAACAACTAATCCTTTGTCGGCATCAGAATGTTGATTCAGACTTGGTGCGGTTACGTGTACATTCGTGCACAATAAAATCATCCCATAACGATTGTCCGCGGTGACTTTAATTGCGATTCACACGGTTCCGACCGCGTCCCTGATGAATCGATTTTCACTTATGGTGCTCTCGGCAAGGACGGGACCTTATTGAATCGACTGAATGCGCAACTTAGCTGAGCTTACCCCGAAACGTATTCTGCAGTGCCACTTTCATGAGCTTTACCGCGGTGTCGTAATTAGCTTAACTCCTATCTGACTATTTCCAATTGGATTAAGACTGTACATTTTTATTTAAGCATTATTTTGGGATCATTTGGACACCTGTAAGAAATATCACTGCAACTCATGAGATACAATCATATTCTTGCTGCATAAATTGTAGAATGAAAATTGCCTAAAACTGAGTTTTAATATTATTCTTTGCAGACTATGTCAATTTCATTGATGTCAGTTTCAAGTGTCTGTCAATAAACATAAACAGGCTTGGAGAATAAAGGAAGGGTGTGGTTATGCCGCAAATGAAAACGTTGCGTCGCATGATGCCGCAGCTCTACCGGCGCGCACCACCGCGCACCGCGCATCGTGGCACGTCCGCACACAGTGACGCACTTTATACCGCTCTACAGCGCTTTGTGTGCCCTTCTACCTCCTTTGCATAGCTAACAGGCACAAGATTTGAACCTGATTACTACTCTCTGAAAAAGTTTTCGTCTATAAAATTATGCAAAATATTCTTGTTTGGTTCATTCAAATTCTATTGAGCTGGAGGAAACAACATGTTTACAAAATATTCTTCCAAAAATAACCTTATTCGTACTGTGAATATTTCTGTACCTCCTTAATTTATTTTCAGTCCGAGGGACTAGCTGCATCATGCCAATCAGTTTGATTATGCAGTGAAAGGTCAACATTTAGCGTTGCATAATTCGACTCGGCAAATGAAAGCCTTCATTACGAAACATCTGTTCATAGTTGAATTTTGGATAAGAGAATAATAAATCACCTGTATTATCTGTAATGAGTAAGCACAATAAGTTGCTTTTTATTAGAAATTCAGCGCTCAGTTTGTAGAGCTAGGCTGATAGCGGAAGCACGGGCCTTTTGAAATCACACGCCGCCTTGGCCTCGGAGGGTGTTACGATAACAGCCGCACTAAACCACGCAGCTGGGACGTCTAGAGACCATTCGTCTTGACAGCGAAGCCATTGTACAGTAACGGAACGTTGCCATTCGAAGTATCGACGAGCTTCCCGAATGAGATTGTGTTGGGTATTTGCGTCTTTCAAAGCGTTTCACAATTTGTCGTGAATTTCTATAAGTTGTAGCTAAGTGTTGTATAAAGATGAAGGTACTCACAGTACGTTGCGGTCGTCAGCCGGTCGATCGTGTCTTGTTTTAGTTTCGAGTTCTTCTTGCCCATTTTCGCTGTCGACGACTCTCCGGGACCAAGTAGCACTCACACTAAGTCAAGTCTGTGTTTGTCACTGGGCTGTGACGTATTACATATTATTCAACTGCGCCCGATTCACTCCACCTGTGAACAGGAATATTGCAATAAGAGACAGTCCAGCACACTGCGTAGGTAACTATTGTTAGGAGGATAATATTGAGAAATTATAGTTTATATTACACACCAGGCCATAATATGGTCACGCAGTGTCACAATTTGTACGAAGCTGCGTCAACAAGGTCCCTAGCTTTTCTACCTCTCTCTGTCTAACACAAAAACTACAATATCTTCATCTCGCTCTGTATAAATTATAGCTGTTTTCCTTCTCCTGAATACTGTAGGGTGAGTAGCGAACGGCGGCGAGACGTAAACGAAATACTTATTTTGGCGTATCTTCGGCGAAAACAAGCCATTTGTAAGATGGCGATAAATCAAGTGCTCTCATGTTACTCTGTGCAGGCAATATTTAGTCTGCACGAAAAGTGTAGTCATAACTGATTATTAGCTTAATGGAGACGATATCAAGTAAACGTATAAAACATTTGCGTCGTTATGTCGAGTTATCGTCAATGCTCTTGAACTTATCAAAGTAAACATACGTGGGTCAACATGGAGACTCAACTCTGTTCTGTGTATGTGTGTGTGTTGTGGTTATCGCAGACCACATTGTATCCAACTGTAAAGTTATTAGTAACTTTATTGCTTTATTGGTTTGCTTCAGAGAGCGTTGCAGAAACTAATCAATTATTCAGCAGCAGATCACGGAGCTCGCTAGACTGGCGATATTCGACTTTCTTCAATATTAACTGAAGAAAAGAAAAAAACAATAACTAAGAATTGAGAAATTAATTTCAGCTGAGAAACGTAATAAATGGGTCCCTGGCGCGCGGCGCTCATTCTGCTGAAAACATTACGATAATATATACCTTACTGTAAGATTTTTTATTACCTTTTAGCGTTACTGTTTATTGTTTATCCTCCAGGAAAACAGAGCATACTGGCACTCCATCACACTATGACTACCGGTTTATACACTATTTTATCTTTTCAGTTACATTAACACTGTTTTCAAGTTTTCTTTACGATATCTGAAACGAGGGAGAAAATCTCTCGTTACTATTGTAAGTGGTTTATATTAACAAAGCTAAATATTCGCGGAGCATTTTCGCTTTTTCATTAACGCTCAGAGCCAAGTTTTCTTCGCTAACTCTATTACCTACACAAAAGTTTCCTCTTTACGTAACAATCCTTCTATTTTAATACTGTTTTCAACAAAGATGATTTATGAGCAGGAATTTGTAATGATATGAATAATCGTGTGACTTCACACGTATAATTTACGTTGGGTTTTTAATATTATTGAAATGGCGGCGTGCGGTACGAAGAGCACTTACTGAGATGATTTTTAGACGCAAAGGTGTGCTTGTGAAACGCATTTGAAGTGCACTTCGCGTCTTTATATATGGGTTAAGAATGAGGACGCGTGCAGCATATATATCTTCCTAAAAGGTTTCTGTCTTCGTACGTAGCGTGCCTCTTTTTCACAGTTTCAGTTCAACTCTTGAAGTCTATGTTTTATTCCTCAGGTTTAACATAATAGCTTGCATGCAAGCTACAGGTTGTGGTGCACGACAGGAAACAAAACCTCATAACGCTAAAAGTAATTTCGTCAGAATTGTGTTCTGCGATATACAATAGAGGTTGTATTAACGAAATTGCTTCGTGAGTCAAGTCTTATTATGCTCGATATTTCATAAACTTCATATCGTGAACCGACCCTGTACCTTACACAACGTACCTATTGAAACTACGTAATTACTTAATGAAGCCATGGTGAGCCATGGTTTTCTTAGTTGATCTGCAGTCTTTAGTACAATTTTCCTTTAGCATTATTATATTACAGTGAAACCTGGATGACTTGGGTCTTAAGGAGCCTAACATTGTTTGTCGTTTACAGAGGCTTTTCATTTATTAAGTTTCCCAAATAACTCGGTTTAAAGTGGCGTTGTCGCATTTACCCCCTCAAGGGCCCCGCGAAGAAAATCGATTGTTTGCAAACAAAAGCGTCGCAACTGTCCGGACCAATAAACAAAATTATAAATTACGAATTAATTGACCGACCTTTTTAAGTTATTGAAGTAAAACGAGTCAAATGTAGATGTTAACAGTTTAGACTCAGTTATTTATGTTCGTAATTCTCGGTAAGAGAGTTATTCTAATGTAAAAGTGTCGAGACTTCTTTGTAATTAAATGAGGTTTATTTTAAATCCAGAGTTCACTTACACAGGTTTCATTGTATTATAGGATGCTCATATAGAACTACGAGGAACTTTAGGAAGATGTTCTGGCGCACCCATGAGACACAATATTGTTCTTCTTCTTCTTTGTTCGTCCCTGATCCCATTGCATGGGGCCGGGTCTCCTCACAATGCTGCGCCAGGACACTCTGTCCTGGGTTGTCGATTTTGGCAATTGGGCATATAACCTACACACAATGTTGTTCATTTTTCAATTTAAGTTTCTATAGTAGGAGTGTGTGTGTTTCATATGATGGTGTTTTTATTATTTGTGTGCACGTGTGTAGGTTTTATTAGTTTATTTTTTTGTGCTAAATAAGCGTGTTTTTTTTTCTTTTCTTTCCTAGATAGGTGTATATCTACATAGAATATTATATTATATATAAAAATGTTGTCTACCTGACTGCATAATTTACTAGGACAGATAGTCGATAACATTCGTGGAAAATTGTCAGTGAAAAGTGAGAAGTGTCAAAAGTGTCCCAAGTTAAATTGTTTTGCAGTCCTCAGAGCGATAGTTTTGTAGGTAGCACTTGACTAGTTTTCTGGACTAAAACGAATAACAAAATAGTGCAAGCGAGGAAACTTTCGCGTTCCTCTATTGTTCATCTTTTGCCTTGTCTATACCACGTTTGTGCTCGTGCTCGTATGTTTTATGCTCGTTCAAGACATTTTTTATTGGCTCGGTCAAGTTTAGAGAGTACAAAATACAGTTCCTTGGATTTCCATTAAAATGCTGATGTACCTAACACGTTCTTATATGTTTGCAGTGTTTAGCAATAAATCTATTTAGTCAGCCTTTTCGACAAGCTTCGCTGAAGTATACAAGAAAATTCAAAACTCCATTTTACCGAGATCGCACTGTTTCAATGATTCCACATGTTGTCCAGTTGTATAATCAATTAAGAAACAAAACTAGAGAAATACATCACGATTGCAAAACTGCTTACCATCACGTGGAATCTCAGTTAAGTAGTAAGTATATATAATTTTTTTAAAGTTATCAAATTCATTTTCGAATAATTAGAATAGACAATATCCACCAACCCGCACTGGGCCCGCGTGGTGGATTAAGGCCCATTCCCTCCCCCAGAGAGGAGGCCTGCGTCCCAGCAGTGGGAAATGCTATGCTAAAATAGCCGCCGAAATAAAAACTAAAAAAAACATCCTTTGAAAAACACTTTTCACGGAACAAATTCAGGAGTTTTCGTGCAGTTTTATTTTTATTGCGTTGTTTCGATATTCAATGGCGGTTTGCTGTCACTTCACTTTATAGGCACATAAAAATAACCGCCAATGCGCGTAGAACATTGATTAACAAGTGACAGCGGCTTGTTATTTCACTGTCGAATTTTACGAGGTAAAGTTGCACTACAGGATTTGATTTGACGACTATTGCCGCTTTTATGATTAAGGCTTATGTCATTATCTCCTTTATTCATCTTTTATACTTGTTAAAATACATTTTTAAATATTCCTTAAAAAAAAAAAACAATTAAAAAAACATTTAAAAATATAAAAAACAGTATCCCACCGGTATCGGGAACAGGGTCCAAGCTACCGGCGGTCAGGGCTCCAGAGAAAGGAACCTCCTAACAATACGAGCCGTGTCCAGAAGAACTGCTCTCTGAATCAAGCCCTTGATCCAGTCGCCTAACGAGAGCCTCCTAAGGTGTTGGTCGAGGCTCTTGGCTATTAAGGCTTATGTCATTATTATTAGTGTTTGTATTATAAAAAGTGTTTCATTATTATAATTTTTTTGTCTCGATAAACCACATAGGTACAAGAAACAAGAACATAGATTTTTCGTTCGTACGTTTTTATATACATAGTATGTTAATTTTATTTCAGATTTATTTTTATTAAGTAATGTCTGGTTCTTTCTTTGTTAAGTATGTACTCGGAAACTTATTACATAGTTCTTCTTGTCTGGTCGTGATCTGAGAACTTAAAACATTTATTTCTAAAAATAAACACTTTTCCAACACAATGTCATATAAAAAGCTATTATTTATGAGTCTTAGTAATATTGTGTCATTTATAACTTATTCGAAACAAAAACTGAACAACAATGCCCATTAATCATTGTCATTATTATTAATTGACCTGTTCCAGTATTAAAATAGAAGGAATTGTTAAAATGCCTGTGAGTTTACTGATAGAGACGCGGTATAGAGTCTATTTCACTGTTATAGGAAAGGTGATATTTTTATAGAAAAATAAATATTACATTCACATACCAATATTACAGAATTATAGTCTAAAATTAACTAGTGACGTAAAGGGCTACGAGCGTAGCAAATGTGAGATCCGCTACGAGCTACGAACGGCTACGATATCCGAGCGGATCTATGCAATGGTGATACGGATCCGCTACGATACCGCCGGCGTCAGGCGAACTACTTATCAGGCACCAAAATAACCCTCTTTCAGTACCTAATGTGAGTAAACTCATAATTAAGGTGACTTTCGCACAGCAAATTCGCAGAGCCTATTCCGACAATACACGACTATAAAAAACAATGAGTTATTGTGTTGTTATAATGGAAAAGCCACAAAATATTTTAATACCCTCATAAACATTGTTTATTTCGTTTTGCTGATAAATTATAGTTTTGATTCAAATACATAATTGAATTTATTATTCTATTCATTCGATCAGCGAAATGTAACAACCAATGTTTGTTTTTTTTTATTTTGTTTGCTTGTAATATCATCAATAAAATAAATACTGTAAAGTTAAACAAGGCTAGTTTCAGGCTTGAATTTATAATCGCAAGCGCTTAGTCAAGGCTCCCTCGGATAGACACACCATGACAATACGAAAACCGTTTTAATAGAAAATGTGCATAATATCCATAATGCATTGTAACGTTGCGCTAGCCTACGAGAGCCTTCAGTCAAAGGTTAGGATTACTAAGAGAATATATGTAACAAATCGCACAAATAACGTAAGATAAGAAAGGCATAAACACTTGAAACACTCAAACCTGTTTATAAACAACGACGATAAACAACTTCAGAATATCGAATAACAACTTTGTTTAGGTACTTTTGTTTAGATATAAATAAAACCTTTTTGGGGATATGCAGGAGATATAAGTTTGTATATGAATTTATTGTTTGCGTGTAGAGGTGAAACGTAAGTCGACCGGGTTCTCAGTCGTGAGTATGTGTGAGTGTGGATCACGTACGTCCTGCCTAACTCCACTAAATTACGTGTGTCCGTCGTTAGAGGATGCCGAGCGCCTCTACACGCTACGGATTATAGCCTCTTGAATTATAGATCATATCAGGAATCCCTATTTGTTTTAAGTTAGAAACCGTACGTATCTTGGGCTATGGGAATAAGGTGTATTATGTACGGTGAGTGGTCAAAAGTGCTATCGCATGACACCAAAGCTAAAACTTCTAACATTTCTTTGTAGGAATAAAGTCAATGGTTTAGGACAGATTAAATCTATAGCTATAGAATCTAAAATACGAGTATCTATAGATAAAGTAGTAGTGACCTATTAACAAATTGCAGAGCACATATTACTCACTAGATTAGATTACTGTCTTTACACAATATAAGATAATGTAATAGACGATTTAAGTATCTCATTTTCATCAAATTAAAGTCTGGTTAGAATAAAAAGCAAAAATGGCTTTATTCCGTAAGGCTCGTTTAGAAGCCGGGTGTAGAATTGTGCGCAGCATGCCGATAAGCTCATCCTGTGTAACATAGAGGCAGACGGGCATTGTACACCCGCCTGAATACGGACTGACGCGGCCATTAACTATGTAGGGGGCTCTAAAGTTATTTGCAAATGCAGAAAGCCTTTGTGACACGCATATACTCGTATTTCGATGGTAATTGGACCCACAAGAAGAACACTGGCCTTGTTATATAAACACTGACATACAGACAGAGCTACAGTGAAGTTTCGAAAATTATAATGTCAGCTTTCAATAAAATATTTCCTTTGTACGCCTTTCTGATTTAAAATTGGGTTGTCAAATAAAGTCTTGATTGTTCCGTTGCGTTTGTTTTTTTTTCAATTCTATTTTTATCAGGCGTACAAAGAGGCACGTCCGAAGTAGTTTGCAACGCCAGCAAACTGAAGTGGCAGAGGGCTGGCTATTAGCCATGACTGTCAAAGGACGCGACGGATGGAGCAGAATCCTCTAGAGGCCAGAGACTGAGAATTGTTAAAACTACTTCTATTCGCTATAAGCCCACTAGACCGACGCAACTTTAGAGTAGCGGGTCCTATTTTGAAACCAAATGCTGAAAACTAAGTTGAGTAATTAAGTTATGAGGCCCGGAATCGATTTATTCAACCTTATCGGTAATATGATAGTTTAATGAACGTTTGTTGCTATATTCGGCAATTCGGAAACACAAGCCTAGACAAGTAAGTAGGGCTTTATTTAACACATTTAAAGTAAAAAGTATTGAGTATTGTATTTAAGTGCAAGCACGTCGAGCTGTTCATTGACTTCGTTTGTGTCATCATTAGGAGCATATTTCCATAGCCATTAGCATAGCAACATAGCAAGCCCCCCTTAGCCAAGTTACAATCGTTTCGTGTCTAATTTCGTTCTCCATCGGTAATGCCTTCGTCGGTGTCAGCAATTGTAGAAAACGATAAGTTGATAGCCATGTTGACGCGCCTGAGTCGACCGCTCGTTCTGGAATGTAGCGTTTGTATAACAAAGGATGTAGCGTTGAACATTGTAGAAACGATTTTAAACGATGTGAACTTGGCTACGAATTTTCTATTCGTTTGTTCTGACCACATGACTTAACGTTGAAATGATGTCGATCCCATATTTTGATTAGTTTTCGATTAGCGTTAACGATTGCAGATTATATCAACTTGGCTAGCGGTGCAGATTTGTGAACTTTTTAACGTGGTTTTAACATCGAAAATAAGTAAACAATGTTTTATTTGTTCTGTGGGATATATTATTTGTTAGCTTTTTTTTCTTCAATGTTATTGATTGAATTGTTTTCGTATTAAATATTTTTTTTAGTTTCTAAGTTTCAATTGCACAACGCATTAGACACTGTCTGTAATGTTGCACAAGTGCTTGTAAATAAATAAATAAATCAACAGGCTCTATTGTCTCATTACAATAAACTGGGTGAAACAGCCAGACGCTGAAACTTTGTAAGCTAAGTATTATTTGATTAGCAAGACAACAATATTTCGAAAGAATGTTTCTCTGTCTTGACTACAATCATTTCCGTAAAAGCTTTCGAAATGGATTTCTGCAGTCAATTTTATAAATCATACCATTCCTACAAACGAAAATAGTCCGATCAAAAAGGAAAAATGTGGATACACCTGTATTTTGCCGAGATCTATTTAAATAATGGTATTTTCTATTTCTGATACCGTCTTAGATGATTATAAATTCTGTGTTTTAACTTTATTTTAAACACAAAATTACACATAATTTTGGATAGTGGATAGTTAGGCGGTCTGGGAATGCTTCGGCCATATTATGTGGGACAACTTTAATGTTTGTTCTGCTAATTTTGTTCTAGTTATAGTTAGTTTGTAGTGTCCAATAGAGAGGACATGCCGCACTTAGATAATAACTTTGACTTTTGATTATCTGACGACGGAATAAAATATCCGGTCCATATTTTAGCTCATATGTGTACTTTAACTGTTTCCGGTCTTACCCTAGGGGAAGACCATAGCATTTGACTGGCGTGTTTAGTAGTTAGTGATCCTGCCTATTGTGCCGGAGGTCATGGGTTCGACTTCCACCAAGACAAATGTTGGTGTGTTAAACATGATTATTTCTTCTGTATCTGGGAGTAATTTATCTATAATATTTATGTATTTAGATTTTATATATATATAAATCAATGCCAAAAAATTGTCGTTGTAATTTTATAACTCAAGAACGGGCTCACCTATCCAAACCAAATGTTTAGGCTTTGTTCGGACTATTTAGTAGATGGTTTATGTGAAGTTTGGTAGGTCTACCCTACCAAACTTCACATAACACTATATTTATAATATTCCACAACTTTCACTTAACTTCATCTAGTCCCAAGCTAAGCAGAGCTTGTGTTATAAGTACCAGACAACTGATAAACATATTTACATATACTAGCTTTTGCCCGCGCGGTTTCGCTTCTGCTCTTCCCTACTCTACCCTATTCTGCCTTACACTACACTACTCTATCTTACTCTAGCCTACTCTACTCCACTCTACCCGACTCTACAATATATTAATTTAATATGCCATTAAACACATCAACCGGTCAACTTAAACATTTCAAATTGTCTTTCAACCATACACCATAGACAACATTACGTTTAGCTGTTAGTTGCATTTTGTTATACCACGTTTTATGTTACGTTCCACGAGAACGGGATAAAAAGTATCCTATGTCCGTTTTCTGGTTCTAAGCTACCCCTCCACCAATTTTAAGCGAAATCGGTCCAGCCGTTTTTGAGTTATAAATAGTGTAACTAACACGACTACGAGTCTACTAATCCTAACTAGAATTGTAGAGAACATCTACAATTCTAGTTATTGAAAAACCAAAACCTAACTAACTGAAAAACTAACGCCAAACTCTAACCCCTTCACACTTTCAATAGCCCAGAAAATGAATACTGCAAACATTGTAACATCAAGTTTTGTTACGATGAAACGAACGAGGCAACTTTCCAACTTTAAACTAGGTACAAGAATATTATTTAGACCTATTATAATTTGTTCTTGAACACATAATATCTGAAGGAAAGTGTTTGTTTACTTATATCTGCAGTTTGGACGAGGAAAGGCAACTTGTGGGGGAGAAAATCCGTGTTAGCGTAAACTTTGTCGTCACTAGTTTTGAGTTTATGTACTCGAGTCTCAGGAGAGTCGCATGCTTATTCAACGAGGTGACGTTTTCCTTAATTATTACTAGCTGTACCCGCGCGGCTTCGCTCCCGCTCTTCCCTACTTCAGCCTACTATACCCTACTCTACCCTACTCTACCCTACTCTACCCTACTCTACCCTACTAATTATCATTATTTAAGTAGAGTAAGTTTAAGTGTTGCACTAGTTTTCGGCGTAAGGAATAGTTTACATTTAGAAGCGGTGTGGCGATTCGTGAAGAGGCCTACAGTTTGAGACAAATGACTTACCTAACGCTAAGTAAATACATAACATAATCAGCCTTTTTAATGTTCCCACTGCTGGGACTCAGGCCTCCTCTCTAAGAGAAGAGAAGAAGTGGGCCGTAATCCACCACGCGAGCCCAGTTGGTGAATGTCACATGTTGTCTTAGAATTTTTGGTTTTCAGTTCAGTTCAGTTCATTTATTTTGCCAGAATATGGTACATAATTATGGTGTTGAAATAAATTAATGGTCTCATCACATTCTGCCACGTAGGGCGTGCAAATATTGGCAGTACATAAATAATTTTTTTGGTTTTAAGACATGCCGGTTTTCTCACGATGTTTTCCTCCACCGTTTTGAGAGCAGTGGTGATGAAATAAAATAGACAAAGTAATGCGCCTGGCTGGGTTTGAAACCGGGACCTACAACTCGTACGAGTAAGTCGGGGCCGTCACCACTCGGCCATCACTGCTCTTACGCTAAGTACATAATGTATGGTATAATGACATTACCAATACTACTATTAATGGTAGTGACAAATGAGGTGACAGCTAAAGCATATGTGTGTTTGTTTTCTTTGCCCTTTGTGTTTAGGGCTGCGGTTTCTCTGTCTAACCATACCGCAACCCTATTTGTACCGATTATTGCATAATTATTACTTGTCACTAACAATATTCGTCACTATAACACATAGCGAGCAATAAATTAATATATGCTAGAATGTCTGAATTCGGTCTAACTGAATTTAAGCTTATCTTTAAACGACATTAATTTTAGTACAGGCCTCTCTAGTATTTTTATGTAAAATATTTCATAACTGTATCATGAAAAATCACAGAGTTATAAGCTTGTTATGTCAGTAAAAATACGTAGTTACCGGGCCATCCAGGCGACTGAGGAGCTGTTTGCTTATTTCTTCTGACAAAATCCAGCTTTTAGATTCCTATCTACGCCATAAGCATGGCGGTAAGTCCTTTCTTTGAGAAGTTGTTAGTGAGACGTCACAGCGTCCTCATCTTCAGCGTGACACATTGCAGGTCCTCAACAACAACAATTTATATAACTAGCTAATCCAGATCTGGCGAATGCGCCGCGAGCCGTTCGCGAGCCGCTCGCGAACGGCGCGCGTTTCGTGCAAACATGATATGCACGCGTGCAGTTCGCAAGGGGCTTGCGAACGGCTCGCGGCGCATTCGTCAGATCTGGACGCCGGGTTAGCTAGTTTTATAAATAGAAGCACCGTACGTAGTGCGATCGGGGCACAACTGATAAAAACGTTCAATAAGAACACCCAATAACTAGCCAATTACATTAGAGACAGATATATAAACTTTGCAACGTACACAATTCTTTGTAAAACCACCCACCCCATCCTTTACAATTTCCATCCACAACAGATCATATCTCTCAGAGCTTACTAATGTAGAACTTTGACAGCAGCTATGACCGCGCCCACACTCGCCGTCAATAGGACAGTCGCCCGTTCACCATGTGGGCAATCCACAACTGGTGTAAAATGTATATCTTAGGCAAGGAGAGTTAGTTGGTGAGAAGCTCACTATCATACGTCCCCGCGCCCTAAAGAGCTTCAAAGCCAAGCCGAACTGATTATGAAAAGATATGCGAAGAAAAATATTGTGACGGCGACCTGGCCTAGGATATAACGAACACACTGTGTGTAGCCACAGGTGAGAAATGAGCCATCATCGCTGATATCATTAGTTCAGATGTCATCAGCGATACACGCGCTAATATCGCGCTTCACATAAGTGAAGAGAATGTCGAGCGCGAACGGGTACGGCAGAAAGCAATGCATCTGCATATACCGGTTTATGAAAAGCGAAATCACAAGTATTTTCCAGTAAAAGAGCTTTTTCTACTATCTAATGAACAAAGTACCTCCCTGGCCTAGGCCGTAATCGCTACCTACTTAGATCAAGAAATATTGATAAATTAGCCGACACGCTAAACAAGATGACGCGTTTACTAGAGCGTCTCACGAATGATCGTTACTCAAGTCAGCGATGCGCGATTCGACACGAACGTATGATTTTTCACGAGCGGAGTACCTACCCTACCCACGTAACAGCTTTAAAGGTGCTCCAATGTTGACCCTGCCGTGTTAGTACTTACGATCGAACAATATTAGGTTTCTCCGGAAATGATAATAGTCGAAAAAGTGTTTGAATACATAAAAAGATTGCCATGCCCCAGTACGTTTTCCACCAAACTTAATATTAAATATGACAGACAATATTAATTTGTTTATACACGGACAGATGAGTTTGCGTGTAACGTTGAGATACGGCTAGTACTCATCGACCAAAAGCACGCTGTCACACTGACACTGAGAGAGACATGAGCCGTAAGTATGCTCTGCACTTATATTGTAACGGCCAGGATACATAGCCTCCTCAAGGAGATGTCTGCAACCATAGGGGCCCAGCAGGGTCGAAGCCACAGGGAGAGTCGTACCAGGCGGCGGTCGCTCTAGCGACACACGGGGTTGCGATGGTCGTTGACAGGATCCAGGAGTTGGGACTCAAGGTGGCGCTTCACAAATCCGAGGCGATGTGTTTTCACGGTCGCCGCCCTCGGAACGCGCCGCCATTGAGTTCCCAACTAACGGTAGGAGGAGTTCACATCGGTGTCGGGTCGACGATGAAGTACCTGGGACTCGTCCTCGACAGCCGGTGGAATTTCGTGGAGCATTTCCGACGTCTGGCTCCCAAACTCAACCGGACTGGGGCCGCTCTCAAGCGGCTCCTGCCCAACCTTGGGGGTCCAGACGCCTCCTGCCGGAGGCTCTACGCGGGGATCGTTCGGTCCATGGCCCTCTACGGGGCGCCGGTGTGGGCGCCGTCGCTGCGTAAGCGACCGGCGGCCATTCTGAACGCCTGCCAGAGGGTCATGGCAATTCGGATGGTGCGGGGATACCGCACGATTTCCTGCGAAGCGGCGAGCCTTCTGGCTGGCCTACCACCGTGGGATCTGGAGGCAACAGTCCTTGCACACATGCACGACATGCGCGTGGAGATGCAACGTCGGGGTGAAAGTCCACTGCCGCGACAGGTCACGGCATGGCGGACAGAGCTCCGGCGGGATCTCATGGTGGAATGGCGTCAGCGACTATCGCAACCCCGTCATGGGCACGCCACAATTATGGCGATAAGTCCCCTCTTTGAGGCGTGGCTGGAAAGACCTCACGGCGTCCTTACCTTCCGCATGACACAGGTCCTCACCGGAAATGGCAAGTTCGGGAGGTTCCTGTTCCGAATTAAAGCGGAAGTGACGCCCGGGTGTCGCCACTGTGCGGAACGCCCGGAGGACACGGTGGAGCACACAATCGCGGTGTGCCCTGCTTGGGCGGAGCATCGCCGTGCCCTCGTGGGGGTGATCGGCGGCGGAGACCTCTCGCGCCGGGCCTTGGTCGAGGCCATGGTCCGGAGCGAGGAGGAGTGGCAGGCGGTCGCCGACTTCTGCGAAGCAGTAATGCTCGCTAAGGAGGAGGCCGACCGCATCAGGCAACGGCGCTCTCGCCGCCGCCGCCGGGATTCCGATCCCGATTTCCAGCCACCGTAGGCGCGGGCTTGCGGACAGTGAGCAATGGGTAGCTCGCTGTCCGGCCGTCCGGTAACCGTCCGGACCAAGCCCAAGTCGTCGACGGCGCGCGCTGTTCCCGCGCGTCTCAAGGAGTTGTCAGCAACAGCAGGGGCCCAGCCGGGTCGAAGCCTACTGGGGCCAGGGTAATCCGAAAGGGCGCTCGAGCCCCGGTATGAAGGCTTGAAGGAACGGGATGGGTTTTTTAGTCAGTAAGAGTCTGACACTATCTCCCGCTCCGCCCAAGAGCGGGGGTTGTCATAAGATGATTTTTCCCATCGAAAAAAAAAAAAAAAAAAAAAAAAAAAAGCAGGGTCGAAGCCTACTGGTGCCATGGGAGATGCGAAAGAGATCTCTGGGGCCTTGGAACGAAGGAAAAGAAGGAACAGGAGTGGGTTTTAGTCAGTAAAAGTCTGACACGGAAGGGCGGGAGATGTCATTGGACGATTTCCCACCTAATAAAAAGGCGACATAGCCTGTGATGCTATCAAACAGGATGGGTTGAATCTTTGTCTGCAGAGGAAATTGCCGTTTTGTTGGAATGGTTCACAAGAAGTTATTAAAAAAACGTGTAGCAAGTAGGAGTTCACAAATATTAGTCGACGTGAGTAAACAAGCGTACGTGGTTGAATATTTAAGAACGGTAACGCCTGAAGAAACAGTGATCGTGACACCCGTCGCAGGAAAGGCAAAAGTTGCACCGACGAAAGCACAAAATATACCGCGACTTAGTAATCAAGAACAAACGAGTTTGGCAGGCCATTTTAGACGTGAGCATCGCTAGGAGTAACATTGGTTACGATATTTGGAGTGATTCTAAAACTGCTCTCAATTGGAAGGGCTTTGCGACTCAAGAAAAGGAAAGGAGTTATAATATTCATTAAAGAAGCGCAAAATGAATGTTTTCCTACGGAAATGACTCGCTGCAGAAAAACGAGTTGAAAGAAGCTCTAGTACTAGTGTCTACCATTTAGATCCAGTATTTCAAGATGGAATTATATGATTAAATAGATTAATGCCGCGAAAGTTTCACTGGATAGAAGGCACCCGCCAATTTTACAATACCGCTCTTGGGTGGAGCAGGAGGTCGGGCCAGACTTTTCCTATCTAAAACTACACCTGTGTCAATTCGTTGGTCTTTTCGTTCTAGAACTTACTTTTCAGAAATTCCCCCTGGCTCTATTCGGTCCCTAAGGTTTTGCTGACATCTCCTTGAGACGCACATAGAACACTACGCGCCGTCGACTCAGGCTCGCTCCGGACGTTTATCAGATGATCGGACGGCGAGCCAACCATTGCTCGACGTCTGCATGCGCTTGTGGTGACTGGGAATCGCCCTGCGACGGCCAACGCCCCAGGGGTCTCTTGTCATGGCGGCTAGGGAGTGAGGAGCACGCGTACGGCCGCCTCCTTAGCTAACAGTATTGCTTCACAGAAGAAGGCGACCGCATCCCATTCTCTCTTACTCTGGACCAAAGTCCGAACTAGGGCCTGTCACCAGAGGTCGCTGTCGCCGAGGTATTATCACAGTGTAGGTATCCACAGTAAGACAATGTTCTGGATACTAAGAATAAAACCATAGTACGTGCATTGATTAATTGATTGACTGAACAAGTAAACTTCATCGATCTTCCACGAAACCTGGCATAGCACGGGCAATACATATTGAACTATTGTCTAGCTTAAATATTTACTCGATTATGATGGCTATTCCAAGAATAGGCTCCCAGAGTGGCAGGTCTGACACCAAAATGGGACTAATTTTCTTGTCTTCGACGTAGAAATTCAACAGCAGTTTTAACAGCGGTAGAACGAAATTTTTTGCGATCATGCAAGATATACTCGTACAATGGTAATTTTTCAAATAAGGAGTGTGCGTTAGTTTAATTTAATATCATGTAATTCAATTTAGACATTAATATTTTTCAGGAATGTGACGTAATTTTTTAAATATTATTAATGTAAAATTCTAATCTACACTAATATTATGTAGAAGTAAAGTTTGTTTTTTGTTTGTAGGAGGTAATCTCTGGAAGTGCTGGTCCGATTGCTAATTTTTTTTCACCAATAGAAAGCTGCTTTATTCCTGAGTTACATATGCTATATTTTATGTACGCGGGCAATGCAGCGGGCTAAAGCTAGTTATTAATAATAACATTTTATCCGTTGAAATTAATTAACAAATTTTAATAAAATGTGTTTTTAAATCAAATGTTTTAAGTTAATGTAATGATTGTCTCTAAGTGTTGCAGTACTAGAATCGTGTTATGTACTTTTAAATTCCCAGTGCCTGTAATATTGGCTATAGATACTAATAAGTATAAGAATTGAAATTTAAAGGCAATTAAAAAGATGGAGCATTGTGAGATCTGTAAATTAGAAGGTATCAGTAGTACATTCGGTGTTACATAAATATGCCGTGCGCCTTTCAACGTGGCCATTTTTCATTCATCGAAACCCCTTTATAGTAAAGGGGGATAATATTGTTGATATTTTTTAAACACAATACCGTATAGTTTTATATGTTACTAGTACATATTGTATTTGTTTTATATTTATCGTCCGCACGCTCGTAACTACTCTCTAGCAGCTCTCATGAATGTGCTTGCTTGGCACTGTGTGGTATTCTGTTTTTAAAAAAATATCACTAAATTACTTATATCATCAATATCTCCCTTTACTTATTACCACCTTTAGTTTCATTATTAAATGTAAGAGAAAAGGTTACTTTATTAAGAAATCTTATAAACAACCACCTAGTAACTTTGCTACAAGCCGCTGTTTGCTTTTGTATTTGGTATAAGCAAGCGAGGGGTTACGTCAATGTTTTGCGTTTTGTTTAATTCCGCAGTCGCTACACGTCGTGCCAATATCTGGAAACACAACGGAATTGAGTTACAAAACTACCCCACATTTGTCACTTCGTGAACACAATTTTGAAATTTACTTTCATCAGATCATATGAGCAGAAAGACGTCCTCTGTTGGACATAGACCTCCCACAAGCGTCGCCACAACGACCGGTTTTATGCGTCAAGCATCCATCGGATTCCCGCGACCCTGGCCAGGTCATCGGTCCACCTTGTTGGAAGCTTTTCAACGCTGCGTGTTTTGGTACGTGGTCGCCACTCCAGAACTTTTCGTCCCCATCGACTATTTGTTCTGCATGCAATATACCCATTGCCACTTAAGTTTGGCGATTCATCGAGCCACGAAATTAATTTATTGGAAATTTACGTTAGATAATTTTAATTGTTAGTATAATTTACAGTGGGGTCTGGCTCCCAGTTGCAAGTGTACCAATTTACATAATAATTATACCTACTGTGTACTATAAAGAAAAGTCACTTTGTTGAATAACATTTGCAGGCGTTAGCTCTGTAGCTTCGAGATTTACGGCCCTTATCTGTAAGAAGAAAGTTGTTATTTTTTATCTTTTATCTCCGGCAACCTATGTTTATGTTTGTTTTATATTAGGATTTAGTTATAGGATTGGTGTTACGTGTTACAAAAACATTCTGCCACTTATTTAGAAATGTTAGATGAAAATGTCTTTGTTATACATGGTGTAACGGAAATGGGGCGTCGTCTAGTGGAACTAACTGAGGCTTTTTTGAAGAAAGTTGTTCATTTCTATGGGCAGACACAGTATTCACAATTTGACCCCTCACTTCCGTTACGGCCTGTATATAAAATAGAAGGAGAAGTATTATTTTTTGTTTTTGTACTTTCTGGCTTAGAAGAAGAGTTTTGTAACTAGCATGTCGCCCAGCTTCGCACGGTTGTTAAAAAGCGACGAAATTCTGGGCTTATCTCTATTATACACGTAAACCTTCCTCATGAATCACTGTGCCGACTGGTGAGAGTCTCGCAGTTTATCGCAACCACACAGACAGACGCGGCAAGCGACTTCGTTTTACAATATGTGAGGATATGTATTGTCTTGTCAATCTTCATATTAAAATGGTGTAAAACAGATTTTGAAGATTCATGGTAACAAAGCATAGGCAACTCGGAGTTCAGAAAGTGAACAACGATTCAAACAGGATCATAAAATAGGATCGCCTTTTTAAAGGATTGGTTCGGATTTGACTTAAAAACATTTTCAGCTTAATGAGTGCGATTATCGTTTAACTTGGGGCCATATAAAGCTCACTTTACCTAAAATGAAGCAGAGAGATGCTTTATTTTCTCAGAAATAATTACCATTGAAAAGGACTTCTGAGTAAATTTTAATCGGCGTAGCCTTTTCAAGCTAAAAGCGGCCTCTCGAGGCATGTATATCGACGTGAACTTGGTTTAAAAACTTGCTGCAGACAAAACAACAACTTTTTAAACCTTCACGTCGACTTAATGTTTAATAAAGAGGCATCGCAGAAAAAATAAATAACGCCTGAATGTTCTGTTGGCTTTCAGTCATTCCGTCACTCAGTTCCGTTACAAAGTTTTTGGAAAAAAATCGTTTTTGGAATCTTGACAAAATGTACAACCTATAGATATATTTTCTTTATTTTTTAAATTTAAGACTACATTATGGAGCGCCAAAGGTCACGTAAAATTTTACATTTACTTAGATTAGTTTTACTCAAGTTTAAGTTTTGAATTCAATAGAAACTTATAGAATATACACAAGATATCAGTAGGTATATTTATAAAACTCCTAGAGAAAAATGTATAATAACGTCACAATCACAGGTATATAATCTCAGGTTGCTTAACACCTTATTCCAAAACGCGATCTAAATGTAGCGTAGGTCCGGGATTATTACTAGGTTTAAGACTATAACTAAAGAAAACGTTATAAAAAAATAAAGTTTATCACTAGTTTCTGAAATATATCTATGGTAGTAAAGTTAGACCGCCGAAACGATTAATAATTAATTTAACGATTTAATACACAAACTCAAAGCTATCCTTAAATAATAAAAATACAAATTAGCTTCGAAGTTGGTGTGGTCTAACTTTACTACCATAGATAGTTTAGAAACTAGAGATAAACTTAATTTTTTATACTTAAACTCCAAATTCAAAACCTACCTTCGGTCTTAAACCTAGTAATGATCCCGGAACTACACGACATTTAGATCGCGTCTAGGAATAAGGTGGTACGCCCGGTCCCGCATGTGTTCGAATGTAAAGAATTGGACCATACCATCTCTTCCCGTGGGTGTCGTAAGAGGCGACTAAGGGACATACCAGAGAATGGCCAGCAGCATTCTCTGTGGATTTCAACAACCACACTGTGATCGCCAACCCGCTTGCGAAGCGTGGCGATTATGGCAAACCCCCCCTATGAACAACACAAGAAAAAGATGGCCCCTGGTGCCCGGCAGCCCGTCTACCCTTGACTCCGGTAGCGGTCAAGGCAATGGCAAGGCAAAGGGTGCGAAGAATCTCCGGAAGGGCTTCGGCTACCCCTTAAAAGGAAAAACGCAGCGTTGGAAGGCCTCCAAAAAGGTGGATCGATGACCTAGTCAGGGTCACGGGAATCCGATGGATGCGTGACGGATCTATCGTTGTGGCGACGCTTAGGGGAGGCCTATGTCCAACAGTGGATGTCTTTCGGCTGTTATGATGATGATAGTTACGCCCAGGATTGATGCCCAGACACTCACACTAGGGCTGCTTGATTGTTCGATAAAGTTAACGCGGCTCTAAGACGCAAAAAGTAACTGAAGTAATACGAAGGTGGGTTTTAATCAGAGAAAGACTGAAACAATGAGAGCGGGAGGAATTATTTGAAGATTGACCCACGTGAAAAATTACATACAATCGACTTAGACACTAAACATTTTATCTATAGAAAAATAATAACCTTTTTACTAATTAAAACAAATAATTTAAATTAAAAAATTCTTAACTAACTATAATTTCATTACAGTAAAATAAAAGAAACCATAATTATGCTAATTACAACTAAAATCAAACTAAAATATGGCGTCAAGAAACTCTTCCACATCGGTAATTATTCGTTTTTAAATTACGCTAATGTACATTTATTATCAAATCAATCACTGTTTATAAAGAGTTCATTAAAAATGTCATACAATAGAATATGACAAAAGTTTGAATGTATGTTTGTTACTCCTTCACGCACAAATTGCTTTAATTTTTATCTAATTTTTATCAAATAATGTTCCCATTGGATAATTTTCTACTTATACGCGAGTGAAGTCGCTGGAAGTAGCTAGTCTACACCATTATTATAAAGAGCGTATATTTGTATTTTTGTGTGTATGTTTGTAATGAATAAACTCAAAAACATTGTGACGATTTCAAAAATTCTTTCACCATTGGAAAGCTACATTCACCCTGAGTAACATAGGCTATATTTATTGCCCGTGCGAAGCCGGGACGGGCCGCTAGTCTTGAATAAATGTACTGCTTATGGAAATGTGGAATGGAGTGCACAAGAATGTTGGTATGCGAGGGAAAACGCTTCTGGTACACATACAGGGCCCCGGTTAACTTATCTTCACCTTGCATCGGTAGAACGCTGCATAGCTAAATTCCTCGAGAGAAATTCTCCGAAATAAAATCACAATTTATAAGAGCCGTTATTAAATTTAGTTTAATTGTTTAATCGCACACATTTAAGATATCTCAGTAAAGTTTACTCGAAGTAGATAATTTAGGAGGGAAAACTGGTGGGAACGACGCTCGTACATTCCGAAGGATCTTTTGGTAACTCGAATTGTTATTTGAAGAATGTAACCACAGTCTTACAGACGAAATTGGAGGATTACACATTTTCTGAGTGAACATATTGTCTATTAGTTACAGTAACAGCGCAGCAATAAATAGGTTTCGGTTTAGATACTTTTGACCCCAAAACTGTTTGTGTATAGGTAAAACTAAAGGATCGTGATCATTAATATTCGATAGCTAACTTAACCTCAGCTGAAAAATAAAACATTATTAGAAAAATAATCCGTTTTGATCCTTCAGTATCCGTTTTCAGCCCACTTAAAATTTCAGCTCCTATTTCAATATTTTACTAAAAATAATTACGTGAACAATTCGTATTTCTATGATTTAAAGTGCGAGTTTCTAAGCCTCGAGACGTGGACGTTTAGCGAAACTTATTATTACAAAAATGACGTCCGTATAATAATTATATTCCTTACAAACTTCGCGTCTTCTTACAGTAGCTATTTTCCTCTTGTGTCCTGAGTGTTTTTTGTTCAATGGCTTTATTTCTTTATTTAACAATAATTCTTTTGATTCTCGTGGGACAGCGCCTTTACTTCGGGCTGAGCGTTTAACTTGTGTGGACTTATCTTACGTCACGTTGTGCCACTCATACCGGCTTCAGACGGGCTTATTTTGTAATAAGACTGTTTTTGAAACAAAGGTCAAATACACATATTACATTCGTAAAATACGTATTCTTTTCACTTAAGTACGAGAACACACATTGCCTTGATACGGAATTTGAGTGTACTTAGAAACGTTGAACCGAACCAATCCTATAATTCTATGCAATATAATATTCCTGGAAGGGCTATTGGGCCTCACTTCAGGCCGATAAGTGTATAAATTTGCTCGGCGTGCCGACTGCCGCTAAATTACATTTCATCCATTTATTATTTAAACTGAATGCTTTTTGAAATACAAATTCAGCAATAGGATTATTTTATATCTTTACCGCAGTCATTCGGATTGCTTTAAGGACCGAAAATATGATGGATGTAGGCATTGAGTACAGCGCTGATCCCTTTTATATCATCGTAAAATTGAATTCAACATTTCAAGTTTTATGTCGTCTGTTTGTCATAACCTAAGAACACCTATTTCAAGTTTTATGTCGTCTGTTTGTCCCTAACATACATACGACATTACAACTTGAAATAGCAGTTTATTGTATGTGTTTAAGTCGTTGGTTAACTCAGATTCTCAATGAACATGAGTGTTTTGAGAGGTAACTATTTTGGATCCGGCGGGAAGAAACGCCGAGGTGTCACCATCATGCGGATCGCTCGGAGGACACGGTGGAGCATACGCTGAAAGTCTGTCTGCTTAGATGTAACACCGCCGTGTCCTTGTCGAGGAAATCGGTGACGGCGACTTCACCCGTTTGGTACTGAATCAGACCATGTTTCGGGAGGGGAGAACGGAAAACAGTCACACCCTTTTGCGAAGCAGTAATGTGACCAAATGAGGCGGCTAAAATCGTGAGGAAATGGATATCACACTACAGGAGACGCCTCGGGCGTCGAAAGTCGCAAGGCGCCAGCTTAGGTGCGGGCTTGCCGTCCTGTAAGGACGAGTCGAAAGCGGGTTGTGCTCTCATGCTGCAACATGCTTCAAAGAGATATCAGTGTAATGGATGAGGCCCACTGAGGCCGATGCCTCCTAGAATTTCGAGATTGCTCAAAAATTACTGTGACCCTAGAATGGGTGCCCCAGCCGCCGCCGGGATTCCGGTCCAGATTTCCGGCCACTGTAGGCGCGGGTTTGTGGACGACGAGCAATGGGTAGCTTGCTGTCCGACCGTCCGGTCACTGTCCGGACCGAGCCCAAGTCACTGCGAGCGCACTGTTCCCGCGCGCCTCAAAGAGGTGTCAGCAACAGCAGGGGCCCAGCCGGGTCGAAGCCTACTGGGGCCAGGGTTATCCGAAAGGGAAGCTCGGTCCCGGTACGAAAGGCACGAAGGAACGGGGTGGGCTTTTAGTCAGTAAGTACTACTACACTATCTCCCGCTCCGCCCAAGAGCGGGGGTTGTCATTAGGTGATTTTTCCCACCATAAAAAAAACCCTAGAATGGAAAGAAAAACTGAAGGAACACAGGTGGGTGGTGTGCTCTTGCTGGAGAAGGTATTCGATGATTTCTTACTTCAAATAATAAAAGATTTATGTTTTAATCGAGATTGAAATCAAGTTTTTAATCAAATTGGTAATGTCTCATGTTGTTTTGTCCGAAAATACCTAAGCAAACGTACATATATAAATATTGGAGTGGATGGGGCGGGTAATGGCGGCCCGTTACAAGGCGAAGGCGACAACGGTTGCGCGCCCCAATAACAAGGAATCAGGCGCGTTCTACCGACTACTGGGGATTACGCACAAGCAACGCCGATAAAATACCGTACCCAGAGGATATATTACATAAAATATGGGCCTGCAATTTACAGAACTGTCCCTTGACACAGTACCTCGGGAAATCTTTATTTAGCTTACCAAAACCCGTAATTTAAATGTCTATTCGAAAATTGGCGACAATTTAAAGAACTGAAAGTAAGCATATTTATTTTGAATTGTAGTCGCATTACCATTTACGGCACTCACCTCAGTGCAAATCTTTTCAAAGAAATTGCCGAGCTTTGCAAGCTTATTTTCACAGTTAAAAAGATTTTCTCTTTACATACAGTTAAGGTATTTTATTTAGTTTAATACCGAACCTTTTATTAAATCACTTAACTGTGCTGAACAGTCCACCGGTATTATAAACTTAAACATAAGCATTATAGGTCAAGATTGTGTACTTAGTTATGTCTGTAAACACTAACTAATCGAACATAAACACTATCACGGTTATTACAAATTACGCATAGAGAAACTTCACCGTCTCGAGTATTAGATAAGAAAATATTTACACAAGCTAGCGATTTTGAGTTTAAATTCAAAGCCACTTAGGGATAGGTCACACCGAGACGCGACGCGATACAGCGATGTTTGAAGGGGTAAAACGTACAGTACAACTAAAGCATGAGGAGTCAGATTGATTACGTAAAAAAAAGGCAAAGTGACTTTCCATTAGCGATAACCATTACTGACAAGTATGCGAAATGTCATGTGATCAATCTCAAACATTTTGGTAGGTAATGTGACGTGGGGAGACGCTATTGAAAGGCTTTAAACTTAATTAGACTTTTATATTCTTAGAAGCCTTTGAATTATATTATAATATAAAATTAAATAAAATATTTTTGCATGTTGACAACTATCCGTCATATTCGAATCTACCTTCTTAATACCATAAGCCTTAAAAGGTCCATTACAATGAAGTTTCTACTTCAACTAATATGTGACCTTCGTGGTCGTCACATGAGCTACGCCCTTACGAATGGAAATGCTGAGGATGGCAAAGCACTTCCATTCCATAATGGCAAAGCATTTCTATTCCAAAAAAATACTTTTAAGGTTTAGGTATAACCTGCCTATACCTAATACACAGATGTCCCTACCTATGGAGGAAATAAATTTACATGGTGGTGGTCGTCTCTTTAGGAGCGAGCCTAAGTCATGACGAACGATAAACAAAATTCAAAATCTATTTACTAACTTACTATGCGTTAACTTTGCGCTTATCATTCAACGTTGTCATGCTTAAACCCCACCGCAGCAAAACCTCAAAAAAAGCCACGGTGCTGCACCCTTGCCATAACTGACATCTACTCAGAAGGAGTCTAACATAAAGTAAACTACAACTCTTAAGGTTATGACTTTAACCTCATCGGACGCTCACCGTGTCAGAGAAGAAAGAAAAAGATCTAGATTTAAATATCAATATTGTCTATATATTGCCATAAGCCCATGGTGCATCCGGACGCCGCCGCAATGGTTTTCTTTTGTTTTATTTTTTCACTGGAATGTGTACTTTTTAAAATTCTATCGTCATCATAATTTCACCTGAAAGACGTAGGTACACGGTTACTATTCCACAATATTCCACAACTATTGGGCATAGGCCTCCCCAAGCGTCACCACAACGACTGGTTCTGTGCATTTTACATCCATCGCAATACCCTGATCCTCACCAGCTCATCAGTCTACATCGTAGGAGACTTTTCATTAAAGTTCTAGATAAACCTCTACCTTAAAAAAAAGACAGTGCCCTGTCGTGTCGCATCTCGTTGTGAGCCGAGCCTTATTCGGAATTGTCGTATTCAAAGATCTTTTAGATTGTCAAAGACATTATCAAAGCTTCGCAATGTATTAGGCTGTCATGGAAGCAAGGAATTCCAATTAAGCAACTCAAGCAATATATTTTATAATAAAAGGAGAGTTTACCTTACCATGTTTGATAAATTGTGGGATCGCGTTTGTGTTTGTGGATTCTATGTAAATCAAATAAAGCAAACATAACACGTTTTGGATAAAAAACTAAAAATTCATTTTATTTCATACCTACCTGATATTGAGCTTCTTAATAGTCCTAAGATTTACGAATACTGTCAAATGCTTGCACTGACTGAACGGGTCAGTTTTTTCCTCGAAACACCATCTCAGACACTAATCTGCATGGTTCTCATGTGATTTGACTTTAAAAGAGACTGACCCCTGAGTTTGTTTTGATGTTTCTTCTCAGGGTAGTCAGCTAAGAAGCACCGGCCTCATCTAGTTTAAACTTACGACAAAATTAACGTGTCAAAATCACTAATTTTTTTCTCTCTTGGAGAGGAAGCCTGAGTCCCAGCATTGGGAACGCTACAAGGCCGATTATGCTTAATGCTTATATTTTATACATCTTAATATGTCCATAGTCCCGCGATTGTTAATTTTCACGTTTCCCTCGAGTAAGTGTTAACTTAGGTTAATTATAAATTATTTAATAAACTTCATAATTAAAACAAATGATGCAAAATAATAACGGTAATTGTAATAAAACGTCGTGGAACCAACCGCGAACAAATTAATGGAAGAGAGGCGAACTCTGACAGCGAGTGACGACCAAAAACAGTCGATATTTTTAGAAGTTTAATTTGGAATAGACTAGTGACCCGCTCCGTCTTCACCCGGATGTGGATTATATTGTCGCCGTAAACTTGTAAATACTGTTAGATTATAATCTATTTCGCGAGATTATGAACGAGAACAGACGGCTTACAATTTAACGCATTCCTTTTCGGTAGATTAAAATATATAGAAGTGAAACGGTTCACAAACTTGAGATAAATTAGAATCTAACATTATTTACAATTTTACGGTGACACTGAAATATACACATATTTCTCGTTTATTGCTCTTTCTATTGATGAAAACCGCATGAAAATCTGTTGTGTGGGTTAGGAGATGTTAGTGGATAAACTGGCAGACGTGGAAAGGGACTTTGTTGTGTTTATACCAAGAAGCTTTCATAGGCTTATTTCATAATAGTAAACACACGGTTTAATCGTCATTTGGATTAATTGAGATTATTTGTGCATCGCATCACCCTGAATGTGCGCTTAACACGTTATATCATAATCTATATGATGTTGAGCTCCTAAACCTCCTGACCTCAATTCCTAGTTCATCACATCCTAACTAATATTATAAATGTGAAAGTGTGGATGTTTGGATGTTTGTTACTTAATCACGCAAAAACGGCTGAACTGATTTGGATGAAATTTAGCATTATTTTTTAATTTAGGCTTTAGCCTTTGACATGGAAAAGAACATAAGCTACCTTTTATCCCGATTCCTTAAGTACCTAATGCCACGCGGGCGAAGTCGCGGGAAAAAGCTAGTAATTTCATAAAGGCTAAAGTTTATGAGAGTATATGTATGTTTGTTATTTCTGCAAGCTCGAACGGCTGAACGATTTTCAAAACTTCACTACATAGTATAAAACAAGTTTTTAATGAAAATCATTTTTTCATAACAAGCTTTTATAGCCCAGTATAAATAAAACTCGTCAAGACGAATCATACGAACCCAAACTCGATGGGGTTGGGTCATTTAACTAACGAGTTACTACGGCCACCTTCCGGTTCCATCATCAGATCAGCTCGATGTCATAATAATTTTGCATTGTCATCTGATTTACACATGCATGCAAAATTTCAGCTTATTTATTATTATTTATTTATTATATTCTTTATTGTACACCGCATGAACAAAAAAGATACAGGACAAACATTATTCAAAATAAGTGTACAATGGGAGCTTAATCGGTAACCGGGAAGTGGATCAAATTTTATTTGCAAGATTTGATTACAGACAAACATCGGGACAGGTGAATCTAAATAAAATAGTAGAGGATACGGTTAAAACGACCTTCACCGGTTTGTTTAATGGATGAAACGTATTTTATGATGAATTTAGTATATTAAATAACATAACGCGGGGTGGGTTGCCTGAGAAATTCCTGGCCAAACAATTTTTTTTTTTTAAGTATGCACGCACCGGTGTGTTTAACGAATAAATGTAATACTAACCGAAAGAGTGAAGCCTTTACAACATAAAAATGTTGGGTTGCCTATTTGTTTCCTGGCATAACTATTGGTTGCCAGGCATAAACAGGTGTGTTTATTTTGATATACAACAAATTCTATATCAAAATAAACGCTGTTTCATTACGAATACGATGTTACAGTGTTGTCTGCAAAAAAATCTGGTATGAACAACGGTTGTGCATTTGCCTAAAAAAAAAGTAAATTTTCAATTTTTAATTAATAATAGTCTGGCCAGGAATTTCTTAGGCAACCCACCCGCGTTATATTATTTATTTCACAAAATGTATCATATAATACGTTTCATCCATTAAACAGACTGGTGAAGGTCGTTCTTAATCGGATCTTAGACTAAAAGCTTGTAATAAAAAAGTCGCTTCTCGTCTGTCTGTTCCTATGTATGTTTAGATCTTTAAAACTGCGCAACGGAATATGGTGCGGCTTTTTGAATAGATACGAGTGATTTAAGAGGAAGGTTTAATGTATAATTATTTATGCATAATATAGTAGAGAAATACTGATAATTTTAGTAGGTTTCTAATGTGATGTCGTAAATAAATACATTTTTTTACGCTTACATTGCTAACGCTTGCTCAACCCTACGAGATACATCAAAGTAATGTACTACAGTATTGTACACCTTAAAAAGATCTAAATTAAAGTCTGCAATGGTATATGTCTATCTCTTAGAGATACGTTATCAATAACCATGTTTATCCTTTCACAATAATTTCACAATGTTCACAATTATTACAAATTTGTACAAATTTTGGGAGTTCACAATAACCATTTTTATCCTTTACTTATTATGAGAAATAATAATAATAATAAAAAGCAATACAGCATTAATTTTTATCCAATTAAGTACCTTAAATACATTGTGCATTTAATATAAATCAATATGGCTCTTTAAAGCATGTAGTTTAAATGAATATTTTCGAAAATATTACAGATTTAAAATGCAGGGACTTAGCGGTTGCAGTGGTACCACCTTTGTGTTTTGATAGACAACATCCAAGAGTTGGTTAATAATGTCTATACCGACATTGATAACATAAGTTGTAAGATACTATATCTTGGTTTAAAGAAAGAGCGATTCTGTCACCAACTAACGAACAAGTAGATAAGGTAAATAACTTAATTCTTTCAAAGATGCCGTCGCAAATATACTACTCGGTCGATTCTGTTCTCGATTTGGAAGAAGCTGTTCATTTTCCTACAGAATTTCTTTGGACCCGTCTAAACTGCCTCCTCATAAAATGGCGTTGAAAGTAGATTGTCCTGTTATTTTATTAAAAAAACCTGAATCCTCCTAAACTTTGCAATGGCATGCGTTTGCTGGTAAAATCACTAAAAACTTTCCTAATAGAGTGCACAATACTCATTGGATGTGGTACCGGAGAAGATGTATTGTTTCCCCGAATTTCTCTGATGCCATCGGATTTCCCGTTCTTTAAACGCCTACAATTTCCGGTAAAGATATCTTTTGTAACAACCATTAATAGATCGCAGGGTCAAACTTTCAACGGTGCAGGCTTAGATTTGAGCGTTGAGTGTTTTTCACATGGCCATTATGCGTCGCAATTTTAAGAGTAACATCTAAAGAAAACATGTTTTTAAAAATAGTCAGATTAAACTTTCATTACCGTGACCCTAGACCGCAAAAGGTAACTGAAGTAACACAGGTGGGTTGTAGCTCGCGACAAATTAAATGCATTACTGTTAATTTTATGTTAGAACAACTGCTACCATCGGATTCATCCGCGTCATGATAGAAAATTATCTCAAAGGGACATACTTCCAAGATAAAAGTACCCTATGTGCTATTCCAAGACATGATCTACCCATGTGCCAAGTTTAATCGAAATCCGTTCAGCCGTTCGAGCATATACAAGTAACAAACACATGCACTCACAAACTTTCGCCTTGATAATATTCAAATGTAATTAATAAATCGCTTCGCAAACAATATTCTTGAACCTGAAACACACAATGGGTAATCCGCACACGCTAGCTCGCAAAATAGGCCATCACGGACCGGTATTAACCAGACTTATCGGAGCTGAATGAGCCTGCCAAGATAAAACGGCTGAGGAGATGAAAAGAGTTTCTTCAACTCTCCCCAATAGGGTCACTTCCTTTTGAGGTCACATTGACGTCGTGTGATGTATTAGTTGCTGAGGTATTCTAGACTCTAAGTAAAGTCAATAAAGCTTTTTAAATATGTTTACCAGGAATAAAAAACTGCAGGTACAGGGTGTAGTTCTTCTTTTGAAAAATTTCCGAATGTTAAAAAACTTGAGCAGCCTTGGTTTAGATGTACCTTATTACATGCATATTGTAGTATAGAAAAGGCGAGAATTTCAAAGATTTCTAAATACTCTGCCACACTGGCAGCGGTGTGCGGGTACAGCGCGGGAGCGGGAACGCGCGCGATTTGCTTGGCCGCACTGGCAGTGCGGTGCGAGGAGCGGTTTTGCCGTAGCATGCCTCGAACTAGTTTGAAATCCCCGCTCTCGTGTGGGTTCCCGCTCGCCGCCTGCACACTCACTGTGGCCACTTGTAGGAACAAGCTATGGTGTGAGTTGCCCGGTCCCTTCCCCCGTTGAGCAGCCCGCACCGCTTCCCGCGCCGGCGTGCTCACTATGGACACTCAAATGAATTTCATGTTTGAGATAGAGACGCCTCGCCCGCCCCGCGCCCGCGCTTACAGTGTGGCTGAATATTCACACACGCGAAGCTCGTGTCAAAATAATATAAACAAATTTTAAAACTTTAAATGAATACATTATGTATTTATTTAAAGTTTTGAAACTTGTTTATTTATTATAATATTTATATATACTAGGCAGACATGCCTGGTTTACCATTATAGATTCACAGTTCAAAGTCAACTAAATTAAAAATTATTGCAAGTTAATACACGTGCCGGCAAGGCTACTGCGTACACAAAAGTTTTCATATTAACTGTTGGTGAACTAACACCTTACGGTAATATATTTTAGCCTATACCTGTCTAAAGTTTTGCACTCTGTGGGAACTGCGGTTGTCTCTACTGAAATGTCAGTTTAGCGACGAGATGTCAACTAAACTGAATTGAATTTAACTCCGATAATATGATTATGATGTTTTGGGATTTGATTTTCTACGATGTGTACTGAATCTACCGTAGGGGTTCTAAACAGTGAACCCCTATGGTAAAACAAGACCACTATTGGAATTATTGATTACAGGTGAGCTATTTTAAAGTATTTTTCTATTACTCATACTCTGAAAGTAGGTCTGAAGTTGCCTGAGGAGCGGGCTGAAAGTGATACTTTTCATCCCTAGGGAGTTTTACTTTACAACTGACAGTTGTCAAATTATTAAAAAAAAAAACTAGTTCTATCTTCGCATTTCTATTGAACCATGTTCCAATTTTCCTTACAACCTGTCAATCACAGTGTGATTTAAAAATTAAATAACTTAAAGAAAGTATTAATTAAATAATATTATATTTTAAGTGACTTATTTGTTCAACTATTTCTTTAAAATACTTTATTTAAATAAAATTACAATTAAAAATAGAATTCTTTAGATGGTGCCGGCGCCGTCAGATATTGTGATTAAGTTAAAAAATACTCGCGATAGCTTGCTGCCATCTAAATCAAAACGAAAATGGAAAATTTTCTTCACTGCAAAATGAACAAAAATACGTCGTAATTTTCAGTAAGCATTTCTTCGTAAGTGTGTTGAAAAACGTCGTTTGATACACGTGGAGATTTGACACTGCAGCACTCGGCTCCATAAAACCCTCGCTTATACGGCTCGGGTGAATTTCGCCTCGGTTGTAATGACAAACTTTCCCCACTTGTATCAAAATGTACTATTGTTTGCATTGTTTAATAGTTTTTCCAGCCAGCACGTTCCACGAACTCCCTTCCGTAGAGCCGTCGGGTCTCATCCTGTTAACACCTCTTAATTTACGCAATATTGCCCTAACCAAACCATTATACCTTTTAGAAATATATAAATCTTAATATATACGTTCCTGAATAAAACATTGTTCTCCGCCTTAAGGGTGTTTGGTGGAACTAAAATATGTGACCATCGGCTCACGCCGGACTCGGCATGTTAATAAGTAACGTGTAGTAAAGTAAGAAAAATATAAGAGTGCGCCGCCCGAAGTGTTTCATTTCAGGAAGTATCCCTATACGTTGGATACCGACGAGCTGAGCTTATTACATTATGCTGGGATTGAACGTTTTCATAAATACCTTATAGAGGGAAGGTGTGGCCAAATATTTGAGTGATAAAGTGAGTCGTAATTATGACGCTAGGGAAGAAAGCTTAAGTATTAACGTCGAGATATCGATGCTAAGAGCAGTGGTGGCTCAGTAGTAACGGCCCCGACTGACGAGCTGTACATCGTGGGTTCAAACCACAGGCGCTTCACTTTGTGGAATTATTTCATTACCACTGTCCTCATAACGGCGAAGGAACACACCGTGAGGATATCGGATATTATGAGATGTCTTAGAACAGAGAAATTGAAAAATTTGATCCATCAACCAGCACCGGGCCTGCGTGGTGGATTATGGTCACATAGGAGGCCTTAGTCCTAGTTGTGGGGATATTATTATAGCGGATTATGCTTATTTATTACTATATCTTCGGCCAGCAGCATTACCCTCGTGAAAATAGGAATTTACCCCAGGGTACCTGCATACTCCCGGGAATGAGAGGCGGTCTCCTCATTCTGCGGAGCAGCAATGCAAGCATAGGAGGAAGCCGAAACCGTGTGATGAAGACAAGCCTCACGCCACGCTGAAGACGACTACCGGCCATCGTAGGTGTGAATTTGCGGACGGTGAGTTATGGGTAACTCGTCATCCGGTAGTCTAGCAACAATCAAGCCCGGATCGCCGCGTCGTGATCCAGGCGAGCCTCAAGAAGATTTCAGTAAAATTTTCGGGAGCAGTTAGGACCGACAAAGGTCGCACTATTCTCCGATAAGATGACTGTAAATCGCTTTCGTTGTTATGGACCCGTTCAAAGACGTAGTGAGAGCCACGTGGTACAAATCGCCCTAAACCTGACAGAACAGACAGTTGACCTGATATTCAAATATAGAGAGGGACCTGAAGAAAGCCCAGTTGCCATAGTTGACAACCCAGGATAGAGCCACTTGGAGCAGGAAAGTGAGGAGGACCGAGCCCAAGTAATGGAACCAGGAAGAAGAAGTTCTACCCGTGTAACTATTTAAATATTTTCAGCCGTTTCAACGTGAAGGAGTTAAAAACATAATGTTTAATTCCCTTGCTGTTCACCGCAGATAACTTTTTATATTAAATTCTAACAGTCCAACCAAAAGATAACTGGTAGATTTTGCTATCAGCGATAAGACCGCCATTGTACCTACCCACAGATTTTGTTGTCAATGATAAGACCGCCATTGTACCTACCCACAGATTTTGCTGTCAGCGATAAGACCGCCATTGTACCTACCCACAGATTTTGCTGTCAGCAATAAGACCGCCATTGTACCTACCCACAGATTTTGCTGTCAGCGATAAGACCGCCATCGCCACCCACAGATTTAATTTTGCGTAATAGTTATGTTACCATTCTTATGTCTAATAAAGTTTTCTTTTCATTCTTGTCTAGATGTGGAGTAACGTCAAACTAACTTCAAAAGGTCCATCCAAGACATACTTAAGCATAGCATAGCTTAATGAACCTTTTTAATTCATTAAACCAAAAGCGAACGCAGGCGTTTGCGCTGTCAATGTCTTTCTCTAATTGACACGATTGAAAGGTTAATGTTCCCACTGCTGGGACTCAGGCCTGCTCTCTAGGAGAGGGAAAAGCTTTTAATTTAAAATTTAATCAAGCAACTACCTTTCGCTGTGGATTCAACTAGATAACGAACCAACAAACTGAACAGTTAATTGCACCACAATGCAGTATTTCTAGAGCAAATAGATAATTTATAATATATTTTAAATCAAGCATATTTCTATTGTTTAAACTTGTGCCAGGGTTAAGTTTATTGTTTTCCGTCCCCCGGTGGAATTCTTGGTGCTAACTGTGCAAATACGACACGAGATGAGTTTTGAAATAACCTTAGAAAATTTCTATCATCTAAGAGTCTAACAAATCTTCCTTTATATTAGTATAAGTCCTACTAAATTTTATCAACTTATTCCTTTAAAAATAATAGTCAAACTTTAGTGGTAGTTGGCAGGGCACATTTCTCGCAGAACAGATGCTCGATGAGCACGAAAGGTTCTAAAATGGCGACTATGTTGGAAGGCCTCAACAAGGTGGACCGATGACTTGGTGAGGATCGCGGGAATCCGATGGATGCGAGACACACAGGACCGGTTATGGCGACACTTGGGGGAGGCCTATGTCCAATAGTGGACGTCTTTCGGCTGAAATGATGATGATGATGATTTAGTGGTTATTTTACAACTAGCTTCTGTCAGCCCCTTCAAGTAAGTTTCTCCACACAAATTTTGTGACCCCGTGTCATCCCCTTAGAGAGTGAATATTGGAAAATCCTACGTCATAAGTGGTAACCTTGTGAAAAATGTCACTCTCCTAGGCCCTATGGTTTTGGCTGTGTGTTGATATGTTAGTCAGTCAGTATCTCTTTATAGATTACTAGCTTTTGCCCGCGGCTTCATCCGCGTATATATAATACAGCCTGTGTCACTCAGCAATAAAACAGCGAATGCTAAAATTATTTGGGTGAAATAATTATAGGTATATAGTTAATTAGATAACGTGAAATAATTTTAGCAATCGGACCAGTACCAACTTTCAAAAATTACCTCCTCCAAACAAAAAAAAAAAAACAAACTGAGGTAACTCATTATAATATTAGTGTAGATGGACAAATTATTGTTTTTCAGTTAGGTAAATCATCCAATGATTTTTCCAGCTCTATAGCGAAACAGATAAAGGTTTTCGAGAAGATTTCCGTATCCTCTGTCCGTCTCCTGGTTCTAAGCTACCTCCTCACCAATTTTCAGCCAAAACGGTTCAGCCGTTCTTGAGTTATAAGTAGTGTAACTAAAACGACTTTATTTTATATTTATGTATACATAATATAATTTGTGAATATGAGATAGGTACATATGCAACAATAGTGTTCATACCTAGTTACTTTACAAATCAAGTTCAACCAGTTAAACTTATCCACTCACACTCATTAAAATCGCAGCATGAGCTTCTCTAACGTCACGTCATCAATGTTTTAGAAAATTATAACAACTTTGCGGCAAAATGGATGACGCAAATTCACTGAGCTCACACTAATCAACAGCTAACGAGTAACGATCTAACTCGGTAACAAATTATTGCCTTCAGTAACTACTTCGGTAGATTAATTGTGCAGTCTATCTGCGAACAGGCAAACATTTACATAGGAAAGTATAGAACGCGACTGGGACGCAGATGAGGATGTTCTTGATGAGATTCGAAATTAACTTTAGTTTTCCCAATAAACATAGAGAATGGACTGACCTCTCAAAATGGATTGCAGCAAATGTGAGCCACAAAAATAACAATGTTGCTATTTAAAAGTATGAGAATATGCAGACTGATATGCCTACTACATCGTATTATACCACGACCGTGCTAGGAACATATCAAGCACGGAAATAAATAGGGCACACACTATTCACACTAGACCGTTCCGTCATCAAGTAACACCGTGACATGCCATGCTCGGAATATCGCACAGCATATCGAAAAATAATATTTTATGTTGCTTATGGTATACGGTGTAGTAGGAAGACTTTTTAATAAGTACTTGTAACTTTTCTGAAGGTTATCAAAACGAAGGTGGACCCTGCAACCGGTGAGGTAGCCCAGTAAGAAATAATTGCAGCGTAAGACAACTAGGGGAGACCGGGTACAAAAGTAACATTTTGTACTTTTACTTTGATTTCTGGTTAGGTGTGATTATTTTATAGAAATGAATATAACCATTTAAACATTCCATTTATGGTCTTTATATCGGTATCTCAATTTCGCTTTTTATTGTTCATTTGATATGAATCAGAGACTCGAAAAAAAAAATGGGAAGTTGTTACTTCCGACCACGTAGGCAGGACGAAAGTAACACATTGTGGGTCAAAAGTAACAGGCCAAAAGGGTTCGTAAAGAAAACAATATGACATATTAAATCAACATATTATTTATTTTAAGACTTTGTATTCAAAGAAGTTGCATTTAAAATGCTCAAAAACTTAAAAAAATATAATAAGAAAACAAAACAAATTATTATTTCTTCTTCTAATAATGAGATCAGTATTTTTTAAACTTTAAGTAATCATTTTTATAATCAGCCTTATTTTATTCAGACTCACAATTGTGACATATATAATTAGTATCATCATGGACACATTCGGCATGTGACCACATTTTGCACGAGAGGCATTGAACCCACTGTTCACTTGGCCGGCTATTGCCAAAGGTTTCTAAACAAACGAGACAAAAGCAATCTTCGTCGTCTGATTTGTTTTCCTTCTCTTCAGCTGCCTTTGTCTTTTTTCCTTTTCCCTTCCCTTTCGAACATATCCACTTTTTCTTGCCATTTCCAGTATCAGGTGGTAAAACCGTTCTCTTAGCTTTATTCCTTTCTAGGTATTCTTCCTCAATTGCGTTTTTTTCGGGTGTGTCCGTCAATATTGCTGTCTTACGTTTTTTACGTCCTCTGCTTGATACAGTCCTCGGGCCTGCTTGTGGTAAGGGTCTCAGATCTTTAGGTGTTAAATAAAATGGCTGAGAAGAATTTGCTTGCTGTAACCCGCTAGGTCCTGGTGTAGGCGAATGGGATCCTTGATTAGATGATAATATATTTGACAAATCATTGTTAACTGTATGCTCAATAGTTTGGTCACTCGACGCTGGAAGAATATCAACTGCAGTATCTGGATCAACTTGTGTGGTGGTCGTTGCATTAAAACTAGTCAACACGTCATTAGATGGAATTTCACTGTTTATTTGTAAAGGCCGATCCGTAACAGACGATGGTGCATAATCAACAGCGGTAAATATATCCCTATTAAATGGACTTATACCGGTACAGGTAAATCCGGCTATTGCATTTCGATCGGTGACTGAAGCAGGAAATGCTTCTCTAACGATTCCAGGAATGTAATGGATAGTCATTGTTTGACCAGGATGATTCCGCATCCAGTTGTCTGTTGCGGCGTTTATCATTTTTTTGAATGGTCCAAATACTGCTCTATCTAAAGGCTGAAGCTTATGGGTGCAATGGGGTGGGAACGACAGCAATACTATTCCATGTTTTTTACAAAAATCTAGAGCTTGGATAGATATATGCGATGCATGATTGTCGAGCAATAACAAGCATTTTTGATCAACTGTTGGCTTGACTTGTCTTTTAAAGTGTTCTAGAAATAGTAAAAATTCTGCTTCTTGCATCCATCCACTAGCATTGCCAGCTCCGGCACAACCAACAGGTCCTTCTCGTATCATGTGCTCTTGGTATCGCTTTAATGGGAAAACAAAAAAAGGAGGTATGTGTCCACCTTGAGCATTAATCGCAACAGCAACAGTTACTAATCTCCCACGTTCAGCTGACGTTATTGCGCCTACTTGTTTAATTCCTTTTTGAGCTAAAATCTTGCTAGGTCTTTGTACAGTGGTCACCCCTGTCTCATCCATATTCCAGATATCCTTAGGCTCAAAGTTATACCTGTCCATTACTTCAGCAAGATTATCAAAAAACTTACTCACATTATGTTCGTTGAAGCTTGAGGCTCGTGACAGGCTTGTTGCTTGATGTGTCCTCAAAGAAAGGCTCGGGTGGCGTTTCAGAAAACCCGTCAACCATTCCTTACCCGCCATTTGAGTATCATGCCACTTTTCAGGAAATGTTTTTCCATTTTTTACCGCCAACTCATATGCCAGTTTACGAACTTCAGGTGGAGATAACCCGAAATAAACTCCAGAGCACTCGATCAAATAGTCCCGTAGACATTTTTCCTCATCATTATTGAAAACTCTATTGACGCAACGATAGCCCACTACAGCGCTAGTATTTCCTGCTTCAATTTTTTTTATATATCTGTATAATGTTACATGACAAACGTTAAATTTTTTTGCCAAGGCTCTAATTTTTGTACCATCTCTTGAATGCTCTTCAGCCGCTTTTCGGTATACTTCCGTGTCAGTGGTTCCTCGTGTGGTAGTTCTGATGCGTTGTCGCGGCATCCTGTTAAAATAAATACACAAATAACAATGATAAGCAAAAAAAAAGTTAACAAATCAGTACGGGGACAAAAGTAACATGTTACTTGTGTACCCATAGGGCTATGTTACTTTTGTACCCGACCACATTTCTGTTAAAATATAAAAGATAACCTTAAAATGAAACGTGCTAGACAAAAATGAATTAAAATACTGTATAATCAATCTAATCAAGAATTAACATGCAAATATTCAGATTGGTATCATCTGTAAAAGACTACGAAAACACTAAGTAAGAAAACGACAAAATACTTACGTTTGGTTGGCGAAATCACAAAGCGTCTTCTCACATAACCTAACAGCGCGAGGCGCGCGTGGCGACTGAACGCAAGCGAGGGGGGTATCGCCCCGCTGTGAACTTACGACATCGACGCGGTGTTTGACTGTTGGATATACTTACAGAGCATTTGTTACTTTCGACCCGCCGTTACTTTTGTACCCGGTCTCCCCTACTTGCCAATCACGTCATCTCTCAAGCACTTTTCGGTCTGTACTTATTTACTCTCTTCATAGTCTTTTCATTCCTGGATAAAAAGCTCAATCCATTCTCCCATCCACCTGTTCAGCACTAATTAACACAAATGACTCGAAGTCCAAGAGAACGCAAGCAATTAATTAATGATTAAAAACTTCGTCGTCGCTCTACAGTAATTGATCTTTATTTATGTGACAAGTGTAATATATAAGCTTTGTCGCTACGACATCTGAATATTATCAAAATATTTCAATCAGTTTGACATTTATATTTTATAATCTACAGGATTACGCGTCGAGTGCCGGATATTGAATTCTTTTTGAAATTGATGACTAGAAATTTCTATTCACATTGCTGCATTGGAAAAGTATTTGGATCGAGCAGAGAATTTCCTCGTGAGATTTGGACGTGCTGCTGGTCAAGTCAATCGGAAGTTTTGGCTAGCTGCGACGACGGTCACTAAACAGAATTAATTTTGTATAAACTGTAAAGTTAAATCCAAATCAAAGTTTGTGGGTTGCATCTTGTCAGAACAGACTTATGTTAAAGAGGTCTGGGGATTAACCTAGAGTTTTCCATGCTTTACTCAACCAGGTTTATTTTTTCGGTGTGAGCAGAATGGAGTAGCAGTCACCTGCTACAGTGAAGCAGTAAAGCAAGCGACAAAGGCGGTGGAAACCTTGATGAGGAAACAATCCTCACGCCCGTAGATGTCATGGGCGGCTATGACGCGGACGGCGAGCAATGAATAGCTCGCGATCCGATAAGGCTTAGACCAACCGTATGCCGTTTGTGTGTGTTTCACACGAGACTGTAAGAGATATCAGCAAACTTGACAATTAAAAGAATTACCGCAGCCGAAAGGAAATTGAAATAAAGGGTAAAGGTGGATTTTAGTCAGTAAAAATAAAAATTGAAAAAGAAGATTTATTTCTTGAAGCTTGGCTTCGCTTGTGCAATGGCAGGTAACTTATTAACCAGCTATTAAAGATAAAAATGAACTTAACCGTTCAGCTAATAATAATTATAGCCTTCATTACCCGCTACTGCGCTACCGTCGAGAGCCACAAATCGCTTTGAGGTTATTTATCAATGGAATGAATATATTAAATTGAATGAGCGGCCTGATCGCCGGTTGGCATGATATTATAACGATATAGACGGGGGAATTAATGGCCGCGCTTGTTTATGTTACCGTGCACGCAAGCCTTTTTTTGTCACACCTCTTTTTAACAATGATCAACGCGCTTATAGACCGAAAAAATGAAAAAAAAAAAGATCTTACACACAGAAAAGGTACAGCAGTTTTTTTTTGTATAAAATCAGTTAGCCTACATAAATAGTTGGCCAGGTTTCGCGAATGCCATAAAGCCGAGTCATTTGTAAAAAAAAAAACCAGCTACTTCTCAAGATCTACTAAAATATAAATAGTTTTTCATCTATATATATATAATATATATAAAAGAAAGTCGTGTTAGTTACACTGTTTATTAATCAAGAATGGCTGAACCGATTTGGCTGAAAATTGGTGGCCAGGTAGATTAGAACCAGGAGACGGAAATAGGATCTTTATCCCGTTCCCGTGGAACGTGACATAAAACGTGGTGTAACAAAACGCAACTGACAGCTAAACGTAATGTTGTCTATGGTTAAGTATAGTTGAGACAATTTGAAATTTTGAAGTTGACCGGTTGAGGTGTTTAATGGTTTACCTATTAAATTAATATACTGTAGAGTAGGGTAGAGTAGAGTGAGGTAGAGTGGGGTAGAGTGAGTTAGAGTAGGGTAGAGTTGGGTACAGTAGAAATAGTAGTGAGTTAACGGGAGCTAAGCCGCGGGCAAAATTAGTTTTCAATAAAGAGTATAGTTGATACAGCCACAACCAGATTTATTAAAGAGGACAGCGAGTGGTAATCCATCTATTGTAGTCGAAATGAACAAGTCAACTACAGATTGTTTATTAAATATCAAATGCATTAATAAACAAAGATATTGAATAAGGTGTGCTTTTAAAGGTTCGAAACTGGGCACGTACCAATGTTATTTTTTTAATTTAAATATGCACTTTTCTAAGTTTATCTAGGATGTTACTGAAACCCCGTGCCTCATGTTACGGCTACACTACCGTGATATGTCAATTATAATTGCCATAACTTCAATAACGCCTAGGAAAACCACGATTTATGGCCATAATTTAACAATGCCAATCAACATGGCAAATGGCGGTAGACAATGGCTGCGGCGGCGGTCTTTTTTCGTACATCAAAGAAGATTACCGCACTAATTAATGCGTTTATGGCCACACTACCGTTCAACCAGTGTGCAACATGAGCTCAATGACGACGCACGTATCGACCGACATGGAGTAATCAAATGAAAAAGCGCTCGTATTTATGGAATTATTCCAACGTTCTTGTAATAAATGAAGAAGTGGAACAAAACCTCACCTTTCCATTTTTTAAATTTTCCTACACACATTACTCACAGCTGCAGCATCAACCTCCATCTTGATAAAATTATATTTTTAACGCCTAATTTATTGACATATAGTAAACTCTAGTGTAACCATACCACTTCACGCAGTAATTTAAACGGTAATTAAATGCTATAATTATTGCGGTAACAACCCGAAAGACGGTAAGGTAGTGTGGCCGTAACATTAGAAAGTGCGTAAAGCCGTTGATCCCGGTCTGTCAATTGTACATCTTTGACAGTTGTTAAAGGTAGTCAGACGTCAGAAAGTCAAACCAACAGTCTATCCAAGAAGTATCATGTTACCCAGTACAATGCCTTTTAAATAAGAATAGATAGATTGCAATGTTATGACGTCACATCGTACTGTCATGTTTGTAGTAGGTAGAAGAATAGATTACTAAAGCTAAAATATTTATCAGGACCCTTTGTTGACCAGGTCCTGACTCCTGTTGTATATAATTAAAATACATGTCCAAATTTTAGTTTTCCGTCCCACAACGCTACTAATTTTTCGTAGTAGCAAAAGTCATACTATAGTTAGTGTTAGAGAAGTTACTTCTCTTGATTAGATTAACCAACTGTCTGACATAGTATTGCGTTCAAATTGCCCGTCCTCGTAACCTCATTCCCCCAGGATGTCATGTACGGGACTCCTATTCACAAGTATTCACAACTAGTTACAGATTTGGCTAATGACTGCTTGCCACAGTCTCAAAAGATACAAGTTAAAACATGATGTGGTTGTAACTTAAATTCTTGGGATACTTATTTATTTATTTAAACTTCATGTACAGTAGTGGTACATAGGTGGACTTAATGCAACAAAGCATTCTCTCCCAGTCAACCTTTGGCTTAAAAAAAAACATCACTGTGTGTGTGGCTGTGTAATTACTAACGGACCTACTCTTACCCCATAGAAAGAGCAAAGGGTTTTGACATAGCATAGTATAGTCGGCCTCATAAAGTTCCCACTATTGGAACTCAGGCCTCCTCTCTAGGAGAGGAAATGGACCATAATCCACCACGCGGGCTAAGTGCGGGTTTTTACATAATACGCTTATGGGTTTTGATACAATACGAAGAAATTATTCGTAAAATAAAATCACTTTATCTATAAATCCATTTGACAATAGTACGTGTCTTGAATGGCTAAACTAGTCTTAAGAGAAGACTTAAAGTAAAGCTAACGACATTGTTGACGTTGTTGACCAATCCCATCGATAAACTGTCCTTTGATTGACAAATATTTTGCTTTATTATCATTTAAAATTCAGTAAAATCACACAGAAATGCTTGACGATGTAAAACGATGTACAAATCACAACCCTCGTGTATTTGTCAAACTTGTATGATTGCTTAATCTATTTTACATCCGCAGCGGAAACTATATTCTATCTCGTTTCATCACAAACTATTAGCGTGTTTCTGTTTCAGTAATAAAACCGATTCATGTCCGTCGGTTGCAATCGGCTGCAGTCGGTGAATCGCCTTTGCGACGTGAGGACCACGCTCACTTTGGCAGCCGATGTACGTTAAAATGATCGTAAAAATGAATAACTTTTATCGTTGGAAACTATTTCATGTGGGCTTGATTTAAGGAATATGTTTAACAGATAAACTTGGTTTTGTTTTTGTTTCTGCCTACTGAGTTTTCACTTAAAGGGGTTCTATTTATCAAATGTTGCAGTTGCAAATTCGTGCAATTAACTAACCTACCATGACAGTCCGAGGTGAGGTTTCAACTGTTCAGTACCAAGTCTAGTTAATTGTAACCATTTCCCCATTTGAGTCTTAATTTAGAGCCAGGGTTAATCAGTATAGTGTCTATGTGTGCAGTATGCAGGTACATTGTTTTATAGAACTGCATTGTATAACGGTTTTACGTTTTTGCTCTTGTAATAATTATAATCTGCTGAATTTCTGTATGGCAAAAGTAGTATGATATTGTTAACAGACAGAAGGACGCCCCTGTTTGTACATTTGACGTAATCCCTTAGTCTGCAAGTCGCCTCTTACGACTCCCATAATTCCGCCCGGGCGGCAGGCGGAATTATCTTAACCTTTCAATCGTGAGAATCACAGACACAATAGAAAGACAATAGGTGCGCGAACGCCGGCGTTCGCTCGGGGTTTAATGAATTAATTTTCTCTGGAACCACGTCAAAACTATTCGTGTTATTTTTTCGCCTGCATTTTTTTTTGTTGTATTTAATTTATGCTCTTAATAAAAATTATGAAAGTTTTAGTAAAACAACTTAATGAAATGGCCTTGGCGTATCGCTGATTGTCTTTAAAAACCCCTCATTAAAAAATGAATGGTGAATGTTAGTGAATTTCTTTGCCTCATACTTTACGTCATTATCACAAAATGAGCAACGTTTGAATTAAAAATTCTAGGAAAATCTTAAAAATGCTACATAACTAGGAAAAGTTGTTTTTCTTCCATTTACTTATGTAACTTTTCCAGAAACGATATCTCTTCCTTGGATGACTGATTGACGAAAGAGATATGCTCACAATAATTGGAAATTTGATAGAATTTTGGTACTATGGCGTTTGGAAGGTGTTCGAAAAAACTTGATGAATAATGCTTGTTTTTTTTTTTCTGTATAAGTAAAGAGCATTAATACATTAAAGAAAAAAATCGTTACAGAGAAGTTTATAAGAAGCCATTAAGTGCGAATCCCTAGGAATTTCTAAGATATTGGTTTCAATTTCACTTATTTACAAAAATCCGGGCAAGTGCGAGTCGGACTCGCGTACTGAGGGTTCCGTACAAACTTACGTATGAAAACAGTTCAAATCCCAAATTGAGTTACGAAGATTTTACCGAATCGCAAAATATTTTTTTATTTTGTGATGTAACTACAAACAGTTTTCAGATTTTTTCCTTTCTTCACCTCCTTTTTCACAGCATCAGGGACCGCATACCTGAGTATATGGTTTTAATTTCAACTCGCTACCTCTACGCGTTCCCCAGATAAAGGGTCTTGATAGACAGATGGACGGACAACAGTGATCCTATAAGAGTTCCGATTTTTCCTTTTAAGGTACGGAACCCTAAAAAAAGAATCAAGGTTTTTGTAGACTCTACGGAAAGTTTTCTTTCAACAATAACCCATTGGAAGGGAGGAGGGGTGGGGGGGCTTTTGTGGTCGAGCCGCAACTTTGCTTGCTTGCCAGCTTAGGGACAAATAGCTTCCTATTTTATGGTGTAGGTACTGATTTGGTTCAAAACTTGATTTCGCTTTTTACCCATTTTCAGTTACGGTCTCTGTAATGGAAAATTCAAGTTGGTTAGTACTTTACTTTGATGGTCGATGGGGACGAAAGGTTTTGGAGCGGCGATACGTACCGGAAGACGCAGCGTTCGAAGGCCTCCAACAAGGTGGACCGATGACCTGGTCAGGGTTGCGGAAATCCAATGGATGCGTGACGCACAGGACCGGTCCGGAGGTAGGCGGAACAGAGTCTATATATTAGATTCTTTTAGTTTTTATTTCTTGTAGTTATTTTGAGGCGCCATAGATGTCGCCTACTAACCACGGTAATGTGTATTTAAAAAAAAATTCTTAGTAGCTATAGCTGTAGGTTTTTCAATAGGTACTGGTCCTGGAACGAAAAGGGCAACTGGAGGAGCATAGGTGGATTTTAGATAGTAAAAGTCTGAATATCGAAAGTCAGTTTCTTTCTCTACCCAGAATGTGTCTGGTTATTACGGTTCATGAGACAGACAGACAGACGGACGGACGGACAGTGGTCAGTGGAGTCTTTGTAATAGCTAGGGTCCTTTTTTTTTACGGACCCCTAAAAAAGAGATTTGAAAGGTTCTCTCGAACTTTGACAATGAGCCTACAGCAGCTAGCTACACCCGTCAATATCGGGTAGGTACACTAATTGAGTCTTCTCATTTGACCACAGAGCGATACGCGACGACAACACCGTGAAAAAATAGTTAAAAGTTATACTCCATCGGTTTAGGTAGTTAAAGTAAACGTAAAAAAGGTAAATAATCTTGATGTCTTTTTATTTTAAACTAGCAGTGCCCGCGACTTCGTTCGCGTGGAGTACAGGATTTTGAATTTGTTTTTTCTAAAATAAAAGTATTATTATTTTTTTATTTATTACATCAGCTACCTGCCAAAAAAAGTCCCGCCAAAATCGGTCCAGCCATTTCAGAGATTAACCGGAACAAATAGACAGACAAAAATTGTAAAAAAAAATATTTTGGTGTATGTACCGTATATTTATATTCATATGCATGTAGTAAAAAGCGTTTATTACAATAATCCAAACAGACACTCCAATTTGATTTATATATAGATAGATAAATCGTATATAAAACATAGAAACATTATTTAAATTTAGTTAATTACCTAACATCGGTTTAGGTAAAAATCTAACTGTAAAAATTTTTCGATAAAAGACATGTTAAGATTAGATTGGTATAGTATAAAAATCAGTGTTCCGTTTCCCTCTAATCGCCTAACGTTCCGTGCGCTAAGTCTAATACCTCTATACGTCCATTCAACGTCCATCAACATTGTGCGACATATCGCCAGTCGACTACTTTCGACTACTACGTGAAATCTTTGTATATCTTTTCTTCTTGCCATTAAAGAAAGAAAAAATGTTTATTTGTGCCTCACACAATCGTATAAACTAATGTATGTATAAGTATTAATCAAGAGCACAGATGCCATGTCTGTGTGTGTGTGTAAATGTAAGGCAATATTGAGTTTTAGTCAGTAGGAGTCTGACACTGCCCAGACTGGCTCGTCCGTGAGGCAGACTGGGCGTCCATGAGGATTTCCCACTACTACCGAAAAAAAAAAATGGTATAAACTAAAAAATACATAATGAAATAAAAAGGTATCTAAGGTAATCGATGGAATGCCGAAAAGACACCTAACTTACTACAGGTATGCTGCGTTATTTAAAACGATAAATAACGCAGCGCTGGTATGCTGTTAGAACCTGCTGTGATACCACGAAGACACTTACGGACGTTAAATAGTCTATCGAAATAAAATATTTTATAGAGATTACCGTCTTGAATGCCAATATAATTCGGGTTTTTTCAAGAAATTGGGCACTTTTATGCGAAGATGTCAACCAAAATTGGTCCACGATTTTATAAGAGCCGCGGTAGCCTTTTGTCCATCAAATGCATATTAAAATAAAATAAAATTGCGGCAATATCACTTAAACTGATTGTTCTGATGAAAAACCTCATAAGAATTTCATTAGTTGTTGAAATTTTAAAATAAGGAATAGCGTCGCGTCGTCAACAATATATGTATAAGAAAAATAGAAATTTAAAATTGAATTAAAAATTTAATGATAACAATTAAAGTTTGATTGATTTCAAAATTGAAGGCAATAGGAGAAAACATTTATGTTTTCTCTCTTTCAGAAAAATAGACTAATGATATTTTAGTAACGGTTTCACATCAAACTATCGATTAACGTTGATCAACTTTAATCGATGCCGCGACGCCGACGTCATCGCGTCGGTTCATAGGTGCCCACTTTACCTTTAGTTTGGTATAAAAGAAACGGTCGATTGACATCGATTGATCCGCTCTACAATCAAATGAAATTGCATCGATTACTTTGGGAAAATCACATAAAAAAAATATAAGTAACTGCGTGGCTAAATTTGCTCCAAAATCGAGAGCAATTTATAACCCACAACCACCGGTAAGACATAGGAATCGGGGTGCTACAATCATCTATCTACCCAGCACAAATGCACGTCACATCTTCTGAGTCCTCGCAGTTGGCTGGCTGAGTGCCAGGTTGACTTGCCTTGCTTAACGAAACTGGGTTGGCCGCTTGTTAACTAACCTCTGTAATGTTTTTCCATCTTTCTTAATAGTTATTGCGACCTTTGTGGCTTCTAGAATATATAAAGGTTTATAGATAGACAGACAGGCACCTCAATCTACCGATAAAAATCTTTTATAGCATTAGTTTATTCGGTTTATTAAATAAAGTTTCAGCTTAACCGTAATAATATGCAGAAAACAAAATAATGCGAAAAGGGGTTTGTTTATCATTAAGTGCCTCAATGCAGAAAAAACAGCAGACTGAACTTGCTCGGATTATTTCATAAAACATTATGCAATGAAATAAAAGTGGAGAGACTGAAAAATGTGTGAATTTTTAATTGAAAGTAGAGTGGCATCATTGGATATAAAAAACTCTTTTATTTAAAATTCGTCCACAATTTGGACTGAAAATAAATGCGGTTGACAGTTTTTATTTATAGTTTGCAAAAAAATGATGGTTTTGTGAAAATATTATGACTGACGAACGGAATAAAGAGCACAATGAAAGTTACCATAGCTAATCGAGTTTCCTTTTAAAAGCGTTTTTCCCATAAAGTCGGCTTTTCTCTACTCAGAAGTTGTATAGGTACCATAACGTTTTCCGTTACCGTGGTTTTATCTGTGACTGTTGGTTATAAAAGCTACAGTTCGATTCAATACTGCCGTAGAAAAAGAAATAGCTAATACTTCGTTTTACTTCGACTGACGTATATTTCTTTTCCAATGGTATAAACTCCTAGTAAAATTTTAAATTCCTTCATTATGCAGATATCAAAATACTTCAATGATTGTTTTGTGTTTCGTTATATAAAAATATTGCAACTGAAATCGAAACGAGGTGACAATGCGTCGAACGAATGTAACGGAAATTAAATTCCGGTTTCACAATATAACAAAAAAATCATCTTCAATGTAAGAATGTTTTATTACGTTACAAAAAACATTATTCATATTTCGCATAAATATTGCTGTATTCATACCGGTAGAGCTTTCATAAACCGATTTGATTTGATATCAATAGGTCTGTTTGAAACAATATAATACGGAGAATTGGAACACTCAAGTATCATTGTACCTCACTGATTCTCAGTGTGATAAGTGCACTCAGCTTAGGAGACTAACGAATTAGAGATACTGCCTATCCTTGAAGCTAACATCCAATTTTCAAAAGAACAGATTATTCGTGGCAGGGAAAAAGTAATAAAGTTGGTAGAATCATCACAGCACTGATTGGTTGTTTTTTCATAATAACGTTGCTTATTTATATGTATATATCTATGTATGTATTTACTATTGTATTTGTCTCTCTTCTGTTTGTCTATTTATTAAGTTGCACCTGCCATGTCATGTTTCTGCATCACCCTAAGGTCGACTAGTAGAAAATGATGGCATTGAGTCCGCCTTTGTACAGTGTTATGTGCATAAAGCTTTAATAAATAAATAAATAAAAGATAGATAGATTAATGTACATCAAAAATAAAAATTACATGAGAAACTTAAAATTAATAGGCTGTCACAATGGGCGGTCTTATTGCTAAAAGCGATTTTTGCAGACAGCCAGCCAAAAAGCCTCAGGTTATAATACTAGATGCACTAAAACTATTAATAAATGTAACTTTGGGGGTGTAATGCTCATTCAAATATGGTGGTGGCGTGTGTGCTAGATCAATCGGAACCTTACAAAATGGTTGACCCGATTATTGCCTGACACAACGCATGCATTGTTTTCCTGTACGGGCTCTGTCAATATGGACGTGTCATGCCTCAACTGCCACAGTTTATTTTAATTAGTTTGTTTTTTGAATTTTTTTTTTCACTCCGTGCTCTTTTTATTTTAACGCGCACGTATTGTTCATCCATCTCTTAATATGTTAAATTCCTACAATAACGATGTCACCATGATTTCTAGTATATATTTTTTTTCTTTTATTCAATCTGTACCTACTTTCATACTGCTGTGCAAAGGCCTCCCCCAACTTCGAACCAATATTATAAAATTGGAGATTTTTTCGTCACATTTCTTGTGAGCACTCTTTTTCATAGAGATCTATGCTTTTAAACGTGGCAATAGTTTCATTGTTAATTCAAAAGTCCCTTTAATGGTTTATTTGAAATCAATGCTTTGTTCTGGGACGTTGGAAAAGCCATGTGGCAATCGGCTTACCTACGAAATCCGGAACCATTACCGACCCCGAAAGTGCGCATTAGCTGCAGCCGTTTAAACCACAAACGACTATTAAACCTTCCCATTCAATACACCTCTCAGGTAAGCGCATTAAAAGGTTCATAAGTCAAGGATTATTCAGTCAGTGGTTGTCAATGCGTAGGAGGGCTGTGGACGACTACGGACAACATCAATTTGTTTTATATCTTTCAAATAAACTCTTCTCGCGATCAAAGACTTCCAGCTATTTACTTGATAAAGAAAAATTTTAGTTATCGTTAGTTTTTTACAAGAAAATGAAAGTGGAGCTAGAAAGTATTACTTTTCTTTCTGATTGGTATTTACTGTGCAACTGAAACTTTGACCTAAATCTACGAGATAACGATACGTAGGTAGATAATAGTAGATTTCAGTTAGATCTGATATTGTAAAAACTACCTCTTTGAAAATATTGTGCCTTATTCTACAAAACCACTAGGTTTATAAAACCTTGAAACTATACGCCGGGCGAGAGGACCTGAGATAAATAGGAAAAATAACACGTTATTTTCTGGAAACATAAAAATGGGGTGAAAATATGGCGCATAGAGAAATAGGCTCTACTTTAACGCTATCAAGAAATATGGTGACATTGCGAAAACAACTGAGTGACACATAAAGGCTCCATGCACCATTTTATTTGGCACACATTTGGCAGACTTTTTTTCAAATAAACAGAGTAGTTACACTGTTTATTTGTAAAAAAAAGTCTGTTGGTACACTGCGTGCCATTTGTACATAATCAGCCGTGTGAACCGTCACCTGTTTTGAAGTTTGATCTGAAGTACATAGGTCGAGGATTCGCGATTCATCTCATTCGCTCTGACATTTGAAAAATACTGCGGATAAATACAACAAACATAGATTAGAAAATAAAATTTTGTATATAAAATAAAAATTGTGTTAGAGGTAACTCAACGCGATGTGATTTTAAAAATATATTTGCTTATCGGCAGGTTTCCACATTGAGCTTAATCCAAAAAATGTTAACTTGCACGAAAGTGAAGTATCTTTGTAGATTAAATTTTAATGTATTTTCCAAAAATTTCCTATTTCATAGACATCTTCTGATTCGGTACCTACTAGAACTAATTAATTAACCAAACACATTCCCGTATCCACATTGTAATGAACAAGCTAACATTAAATCTCTGAATACATTTCATCCCTTCAGGGACATTTGGCCGTAGGTACAATTGTGAGATAAAATTGTCGACACCCCTCTCAAAGTTGCCGTTTATATGTTAATTCCGAACGTTTTATTGTTTTCCCGGTACGAACGTGAAGATAAAATGAGAAGCGTGCGCGTATTCTGATTTTGGCTTAGAGAGAATTCAATGGTCATTACGTCCGCGTCGGTCGTTTTTTTTGGTCAGACTTGTAGATTGATTAGTACCTCTGCAGATATTTTATTTCCAGATGGGATCTAGTCGTCTGTGTAAGTTCATTTGCACAGTATTTCTGTGCGTGTAAACTGTTGATCTACGCGCCCAAAAAATTGTGTAGTCGCTTTAGTGAGATTGAACCATAAAACTCAGAAAATAAGGCTTATTTTAGAAAGATATTAAAACCCATGGCCCACGTATAAAAAATATAGTCTATGTCACTCAGGAATAAAAATAAAAGTAGCTTTCTATCTGTGAAAAAAAATTTGTAATCGAGCCAGTATTTTCAGAGATTATATAATTATGATCGTATTTTTTTTTCAATTTATTGCCTACATCCACTTTAAACATCACTTCTAATAGTCTTCTTACACGTATGGCAAGGCTTTACAATGAAAGGTCCAACTTGATGGATTACCCTATCGATGTCTTCTCGATGAGTTTTGCTTCATACAGACGCCGCCTGTATAAACAGTGTGAATAGTGTACGTTTTTATATTTTGGTGTGTTTTGTCTTTGTAGTGATCTGGATCTAGTTGTACCTACTGGACACACTTTTTGTTTTTCTTTGTCTCTAATTTCTCATTTTTTCAATGTCATGCGTACCTGTTATTTGCGTAGTTACTAAAATGTCATTTTTTAGATGTAAGTTTTATTTGTACTGTAAGTGATTGGGTTGTTGGTATGCTTATTACTAATAAATAAATATCCTAAAAAAAAAACTTTACCTCTTTATAAAATTAGTGTAGATATATTTATATGCCTTCAAAAATAATGTTCGTATTGACAGATTTCTACTGCTCTAACCCCTATTCAAATCTAAGAAATTTTGCTATTGAGATGCGAGCCATCTCACTAGAATATGAATGATCCTCACAAAAAAGAGAACAGCCTATTTTAAATCGGGGCACACTTGAGCATCGATATTTCAAATTGAAATTCTAAAGAGTAACTTGAGTATTGGACGCGTGTCTTCGAGTAAGGTCGTAAACCTCTCAAATGGACGTCTTTTTCTTTACATTTGTGGTCTAACCAACGTGTATGAGTAAAAAAATAATCCATCATTCTTATTTTTTTCTTGAGGTATTACAGCCTTCGTCTAAGGGTAGCACTAAAAATGCCTAACAGAAATTGTTTTCATAATTTTATTATTATTATAGTTAGCCCATTTTGTCCCACTGCTGGGCAAAGGCCTTCCTCCACTCCTTCCAACGATTGATTCCTCGCTTTTTTATTCCAATTCTTAAGGAAGCCATCCAGGTCGTCCCGCCATCTCCTTCGTGGTCTGCCCCGGCCCCGCGTCATAATTTTACTATTACAATATCCGTATTAGGAATATTGGTTCTTATACATGGTAAATGTAAGGACTATGTTGATTGCTTTTTTTTTCTTTTCAGTAGGTACTTAATTTTAATGTGTCTGGCAATTTGAATATTTTCTGCGGCCTACCCAAATGTCCTTTCATTGTTATTGTTCGTCAAGTCGTTGAGCTCCTTATTAGTCCTGAGTTGAGCTTTTCGAATAGGTACTGACAAATGCTTGCACTGACTGGACAAGTCCACTCAAATGTGTATGGTTCTTTCTTCAAAAGACCATCTCAGACAAATCGGCATGGTTCTAATGTGATTTGACCATTAAATGTTTACTGTATGAACTTTAAAAGAGACTTTGACCCCTGAGTTTGTTTCGGTGTTTCTTCTCAGGGTAGTCAGCTAGGAAACACCGTCTTATTTAGTATAAACTGACGAAAAAAAATTTGACGTGTAAAAGTGATTGTCATTATTTATACGACGTGGCTCTTTCCTACTTTTATGTTAACTGGTTATCGTATACTGGTCGATCATAATTTCAGTCAAAAGGCGTCCAGTGCTTAACATAGGCGACTCCCAAGTGTAACCACGACGAGCGGTCATGAGCGAGTTATATCCATCGGATTCCTCCAATGCTCACCAGGTCATCGATCTACTTTGTGGAGGGCTTTGAACGCTCTGTCTTCCGGTATGCGATCGTCAATCCAGATCCTTTAGGCCCAATCGATCATCTAAGCAATACGCGAGCAATGTGACCACTGCTACTTATGTTTGGCGAGGTTTCAGGTTATGTCGGTAACTATGGTTTTTCTGAAAGGTCGCATAAGGAAAGTCCATATATAGCTCCAAGCAAGGACTATGGAGAGCCTTTGAGTGACTTTAAGCCTTCCGATGAGGCCCATTGTGAGCGAGTACTTGACAGTGGCTGTAATTCTTAAGCACGGCGTTATCACTTGGGGGAAGCCCAAGTCCTGCAATGAACGTCTTTCGGCTGAAGTGATGTTAATGATGATGAGGGATGAAGGAAAAGGGAAGAAATAAACAAAGCGTTATTTCAGAAGCGCATGAGCCCTCGCGCGCATGGTGGCGTTTTTATAAACCTCTTCTAGTTTTTTCCAGGAAAAATGAAGATATAAAAACCAAAATTTTCGGCCGAATAAATTTTAAACACCCGTGTGTACAATACGACAATTAAGCGTTTTTCAAGGTCATTCAAGTTGTACAACCGTATGTACCACCGAGGTCATCTCTGCCTGATCACTCAAAAAAAAATCGTTTAAATCCTCTGGCGCGGTGCCATCAAAAATGAACTTAGCTGTGGTCAGGCGGAAGTGTCTTTGATGGTGCGATAGGCACTAGAGGGATGGACAGAAATTTCTAGCAAGTACAAATCAAGGTCATAACCATACAGTGAGCAAAACTTATGTTTGCTCGCCTATTAGATTAAGGTCTTGTATAACATTCTTGACACGATCAAAAAGCCCTAAGTACACACAACAGCGCAAACCACATTATTGGAAATTCTTGTTAAAGTGAAAAGGTTCCCGCCTATCTCGGTTGGATTACCGAATACAATTAATGGGAGCTTAAAATAATTATAACATGATCTTGTCAATAACTTGGTCCTTTAATGTTACGTCTGTAGGTGTATGGCCGTTCATATTTCATTCATTGGAGATGAGCATTCAATCTGTGTAGAGGGACCAGCCTATCGGAATTGATTGGTTTCTTTAGTTTCAAAATGAACAGATCTTAAAGTGTGTATAAAAATGACTAATCCATCTCCAGTTCGGGAAGTCCCTGCATCGGATTTAGACTTTTACTGACTAAAAACCCCACTCCTGTTCCTACTTTGCCTTCGTCCCAGAGCAGGAGTTTTCCTTTCAGAAACAAACCCTTGGCCCCAGTAGGCTTCGACCCTGCTGGGCCCCTACGGTTTGCTGACAACTCCTTAAGGCGCGCGTGGAACCATACGCGCCGTCGACGACTTGGACTCGTTCAGGTCAGCTACCAGACGGTCGGACGTCACACCTCTACCGTGTCTTCCGGGCGGTCCACACAATGGTGTCACCCGGGCGTTACTTCGTACGAATCCGGTGCAAGAACTTCCCGAACTGACCGTGTTCGGTGAGAACCCCCCCCCCCCCACCCCCCCTCTTTGAGAAGTGGCTGCCATAATTATTGCGTGTTCATTGTGCTCAATCAGTTACCCTTATATTATTATTAAGTTAACTGTTTTAAAATTAATTTGCAAGATTTGACCTGAACAAACACACATAGGTACATACAAACATTACAAGTTCAATAAAAGCTTGTAATAATTAAAATTTATTTGTATATTCTAAACATGACCAAGAGAATTAGATACGTGTTTTATCAGACTTTTATATAATACTAATAAATCTAAATAAAAAAGGCCTTCCATTCAAAACTGCGTTGTGATTGTGATGTGATTTCTTGATAACAGAGATGACCATACAATGTTCGATGCGAATCTATTTGCAAGATCTTACGATGCGTTGTGCGAACTTGCAGGATTTTACGATGCTACATCGCATCGCAGTTTTAATTAATGGTTTTGGGCCCAAACACGCACGACACAATTTTGTGTGGGAGGTCTTATTCTTATACCAGCACCCGCCAATTTGATAATCTGCAATCGTTAACGCTAGTCGAAAACTAATCAAATATATGGGAAAGGCATCATCTAAACGTTTTCATGTGGTCAGAACCAACGAATAGAAAATTCGTAGCCAAGTTCACATCGTTCAAAATGATGGAATGCATTGTTATTATTTCTACAATGTTCAACGCTACATCATTTGTTATGCAAACGCTACATTGTAGAACGAGCGGTCGACTCAGGCGCGTCAACATGGCTATCAACTTATCGTTTTCTACTATTGCTGACGCCGAGAGCCCGAGACGTTACGGATTGGAGAACGGGATTCGACACGAAACGGTTGTAGCTTGGCTAGGGGGGCAGCTAACTGAGCGTAGGCGCAACATGTTTTCTTATTTACTCTTCTTATACTGCGTCAATAAAGCACTGTATTTATATAAATATTGATGTCCCTAACTTTTTTCTTATATACTCATTCAATAAACTTTAACTGCCTCATGTATAACAATGTACGAACACTGAATTAAATCGTTGACCACCAATGAACCGATCTAGCCCTAAATCGTAGTCACTTCCATGAAATCCGATGTTCGGTTGCCCGTGAATTTTCCTCCTGATTCGGTAAATCTGCAAAAGGTATTCGAAATTCAGATAACTCTGCCGAAACGAGAATGAAATAGAAATTTCCAGGCAAACTAAACTTATTCACAACGTTAGTTTGGTGTTGTTGGAATATGCCAAGTTTGAAAGGATGTTGTCAATATAATAATTGATCTTGCATTGCGCACTCAAGTGTCCGAAACTTTCATAGTATAAGTTGGACATAAACCCTTCTCAGGTTGTACTTGAACTTTTGGTTGATTTTGTATATAGAAAGAAATAAAACCACATTTCAGGAATTTATCTCAACTGTAAACCTTCAAAACAAAAGAGAAAAGGTACATTCTGTGTACTCTCATTCCATCTGTCGCTACTGAAATACGTATTAAGAATTTATACTAATTACTATTAATACTATTCGAATTTTGCTGTGCTCGGAGTTTCCTTGCGTGCTCGAGTCAGAATCTTTGTAAGTACATACGAGTATATATTTCAGGATATCCGCAGTGGAACCAAGGTTACCGACATAACCAGAAGAATCGCCAAATTTAAGTGGCACTGGTTACCCACATTGCTCGCCGAACAGATGATTGACAGGGCCGAGAGATTTTGATGTAGCGACAACTTACTGGAAGATGCAACGTTGGACCTCCTACAAAGTGGACCGATGACCCGGAGAGGACCGCGGAAATTCAATGGCACATCCATCACAGACGCACAGTGCAAATGGCTGTGGAGACACTTGGAGAAGGCTAATGTCCAAACATACGCCTCCAAGTATAATTTTTCGGTTAAAATGATGATGATGATGGAACTTTCAAATTACCCTGAGTATTGAGAAACAGAACCAATTTTAATGCATGTCCTTCAATTTTGTCATTTATTATGCGCACAGCTAAAGGGTTTTTTGAGGTGGTACATTAAGAAATAATGTCTCGCGCTCTAGGGTGGAGCAAGAAGGCCAGTCAGACTTTTACTGACTAAAACCTCCCTGTGTCCTTCAGTGACCACGGTATCCCATTGTCTTTAATACGGTTGCTGAAAATAGGGATCGGGGTCCCGGTGGCTGGGGCGTGAGAGCCGTTCCCTCACGCGTGCGGCCGCCTACTTCACTAGCATTAATACTTCACAGATAGAGGCGATCGCATGACAGTTGCCCCGGCCTGTATCAGGGCCCGGCGCGAGAGGTCGTTGCCGCCGATCGCCTCCACGAGGACACGGCAAAGCTCTGCCCAATCGTGGCTCTCCTTTACCGTATGCTTCACCTTGTCTTCCGAGCGGTCCACACAATAATGACACCCGGGCGTTTCTTATGCACGAGTCTGTACCCCTAGCCAAGTTGCTAATCTGCAATCGGTAACGCTAGTAGAAAGCTTCAAATTTACGGGAATGACGTCATCTTAACGCTCGGTCACGTGGTCAGACCAAAAGAATTGGCGGCGCGGCCAACTCGGAGCGTTCGACGCAAGCGAAACGGTTGTAACTTGGCTAGGGGGGCTGGTCAGAGCGTCACGCGGAAGGTGTGGACGCTGTGACGTCTTTCCAGTCACTCTTTCAAGAGGAATATGTGTGTTTGTGACTTCTTAACGCCAGACGAATAAACGAGTTTGGGTGAAGTTTGGCACACGGATAGACCATGAATAACAAAAATAATAGTTTTTCCTCGGGGGTATGTTCCCTCGGGACAACATATGCTTTCACACAGGCGAAACTTTTAAACTTTTTAGCCACATGATCGCTTAACATCAGGTGAGATAGTGGTCAAACGCGAGCCTATCCAATTTAAAAAAAAATGAGAATTTTTTTGAATATTTGGAACGATGTTATTTGGATTTTAATCGTATCTTTATATTTTTTAATTCAGTTTTCAAAACGAATTGAAATGATATTCGCTTGAAATATATATTAAATTACAAATTCGCCTCACTCGCCAAGGTGTCTTATTTTATACAGAAGGTGTTCACGCTCGAATGCTAGTGAATTTTCCGCCTCAGACCACGTCAAAACGCCCCTCACTACCCTCCCATGGGGTAATGGCACTTTTTACGGTTCTGCACTCTAATCAGAAGAAAGAATTATTGTATGTATTATGACGAAGTGTACTTACTCAATGTTTATGTTTTCTCGACATTTTTTTTTCGCTTTTCCTCGCAGTTTATCGATATTTTTGTTTAGCATTTTTGTAGCTGCATTTATGTTCGTAACTCCGTGTTCATCTCATACCGAGGGATGAGACAGGTTTCAATGCACCTATTGTTCTTTGCCGGTCAACTTTCGGGGTGAGGAATGTCATTTTAGCGTCAACTACTGGAAAATTCTACACTTTCTGGACTTTTATATTTGTTTCGACACTCCACTGAGGAAAGTTAGGAACACGGAGCATATTTTTAAGTCGACCTGAGTTTGTCGAGAAGTGCCGGTGACATTACGTTTAACATCATTGTTTTAGAACTAACTGGAAATTTACCACGAAACTACACGAGACTTTTGTTACGTCCACTTAATTGATGTGAACGTAAGTGTTACAAAATTAAACACAGACAACTGTGTAAAATATTGTTCTTCAAGGAGCACGGCGTTGTAATAACAGTATATTTAGCTTTTTGGTTCATAAAATACGCTGATTTCAACGCAAAAAGTGATAATATTTCTTTACAAGATAATATTTTTGCTTTATCTTCGTCTGTAAGAGGCACCGGGGCCATGTTTAAATATCTTCAGTTTTATAGAAAAAAAAATAACTGCGCACAAAGGTTTTAAATTTGATATATTTTTTTTATGATTTTAATAAAATATACGTAAAGGTAATGGTGTTTTTGTGGTTCGTAGAGCTTTTCGAGCCAGAGGACCTAGTATAATTTTATGCTGTCTTTTTTAAAGCTGTGTAGTTGTAGCTGTAACAACACCGCTGTAATAACTAGCTATGCGCACTGTGCAGGTGCAATAAACGCGTTGTTGCCGTAGTTTTACAATCGCCGCTGTGGTTAAGCGTCCGCGATTAAATTTTTCTCGTTCCTTTCATCGCATAATAAAATTGCTCTAAAAGCCAACACACAAGATATGTGGTCACAACATAAAAAATAATTAATGCCGACGACAAACTTAGCAATTTAGCGAGTGGCTCGTAAAGCCTGAAGTTTTGCCCGTCAACCACTGAGTGCCACACAACTTTGGACAATTCCACCGTAGCGTCGACGCATCAAATGACGTCAGGGGAATGAAGCCGGCCTAATGGAATATTCTACATTAAATGAACATTTCTAGCTACAATACTTACACACGTAGCCACCACACAGTACAGTCATGCCAGCTGATTATACGTTATATGACGATAGTTTGTACCATGACCTTTTCCTTCACGTGGTTTATGGTAAGCAATAAATAACGTCATGCTGAAACTAAGTTAAACTGCCAAGCAACAAATGACGCAAAACATGTTAAGTAAATGTGACTTTAAACGGTTACCTAAGTAATAAATCTAGTATGCCTGTATTGGCCTGCATAGTTCGTCATAAAAAGTCTCCGCTAAGTTGACACGGTTTTCAACTTTGAAGCGAGGTTTCACCGCCGCCGATTCACACCCTCAGGGAAATACGTTATGTTTTCGGCCAATTTACGGTTATGTTTTCTGTACTAACACAAGTTTCGTTTCGAAATGGCTTTTAGTACACCCACTACCGCAGTTGTGTCCTTTTTAGAGTGAGTGGTGCTAACGAAGGATTTCAGCCATTCAAGAATTTTTAAAGGTAACGAAATTTCGAAGCTAAAAAACGTATAAAAAGCCTGAGTGAATAATGAACACCCTGGATAATAACTGGAATGATAAGGGAAGCGTGACGAAATTGAGGCTTGGCTCGTAATCTTCTTATCGAGTAAAAGTCAGGGGGAGTGGATCGCGGGCTCACACGATGTCATATCGCTCGTCAGCAGAATCACACTACGTAACTCTGGGCGTCATAACTTGTCTCACTTTGGCTCTAAAATATAGACTATTCTCTTCGAAGTGACGTAGATTGTAGCTACCTTACTTAGGTACCTATACTTAAGTGCTAGTAGCTACCTTACTTACTTTACAATAAAACTAGTAGTTTACCATAATTTAAAGTTAGCTTCAGAGTTGACTGTACATACATTTATTAAATGTTATAATTGGACACATAAATCTTTTTTGGTGTAGTTTTTTTTTTATGATTAAGAATCGCTATCTACTTTTAATTTTAATTGGTTTCTACACAAATTATTTTACAATTTTATTCTTTTTGTTCCCGAGTTTATGACATTCGTGGGTTGCAGCTGAAAATAAGCGTCTGGTGGTGGCCTTGTGTTGCCATGTGAAATTATGCTGAACTGAGGCCCTTTTGAAATTTTACAGTGTATTTTTTTATTTTGTTTAATTCCAAGATGGTTGCTTTACAATGCCAATAAACGAAACTTTCTTTCTTTTCTTTCTTTCTATAATATTAAGAAGTTTTCTTAGATAAAGTTTTGAAACATAGAACAAACAAAAAACCACCAAACTACTCCACCACACTCTACCCTCCTCTACCCTACTCTACCCTACGCTGCCTACCCCACACTACCTACCCTACGCTACCTACCTACCCTAAAATTTTCCCGTAAGCTCGTGAACAACACAAAAAAATAATTACTAAAATTGGTGCACCCGTTAAGTTGTAGCTTGAATAGGAGAAATAGGGGTGAATTTTGAAATATTTATAGATATATGTATTTAGTCACATGGTGATCAATAAATTTGTATACATGTATAATATAACCCATGAGCTTGTGTGATAAAAATAAAAACTGTTTGATTTTACTTATCAACTTTTTTATTGAAACTTTGATGTCGAACCTTTTCAGTAGATATTCGGCAGTGTCAGTTTATTATAGCTGCCATTCAATGGATGAGGAAAAAAGTTCAAATGAGTTGGCGTTTTCAACCCCAACATAGAGGCCATAGGTTTGCGGGATAGGTCTACCAACTTTCCTTTGTACACTTGACTTAGAATAAAAAAAGCTTTTTAACCTTTAGATTACCGTCATTAGAGACACAATAGAAAGACAATGAGATAACAATAAGATAGCGAAAGCCGGCATTCGCGTGGGTCTAATGAATTAAATTATAGATCTACATAATTACCCCTTTTTGAAACTGTACGATTGTTATTTCTGAATAGTTATTAAGCTAAGTTAAACTTTGGCGACATTTGAATTAGAATGTGTACTTTTGTTTGGTCACAGGTCAAGCTGTACTGGCGACTTCATTTTAATACTTAACAAGGGACCCGTCCCAGCGTCGTCTTCGTGTTAAAAATCTTTCAGTCTCTCTACTATAATATTCATGCATTATTCACCCAAACCTTCTTCATGTTTCACTTGGACTATTGCCGAAAACCGCATGAAAATCCGTTAGAACTAACACTTTGAGTTTGTCACGAACAGACTGGTCTGTAAGTGTGTTCCTGGACTCAATCAAATCGTCAGTCAATCAAAAACGTTTATTTTATATAAACCATTTACTATTTTGAATTGTCAAAACGTAAGTCATTCAAAAAAGTGAAGCTAAATTGCACGTTCTATAGCGTAGCTCTTTATGGAGAAGAACGTGCAAGAAGATCTATGGACGCTCTTTTAAATCATGGTGTGTTACGAAAATCTTGGTTAGGTACCTACGAGTATATGTCTTGTCGCTTCTCTCTGATTTTATTTTATTATGAGCAGAGATAAGTTTTTAAGCTATTGCATAGCTTCTATCGCGGGCCTTGAGCGTGGAGACCGAATCCAGAAATTCCGTAACGAAAATAACCTAACACCCCCCACTCATTTGTTTTTTGAGCGTGGTGACCGATAAGAAAACAAATGAGTGAACAATCAATCAAAATTCAATTCAATGTGTGAAAGTGTAACTTCAATTAATATCAAAGAAAAAAAAACAAAGGAAAAAAAATATTGCATAAATAAAATAAATAAATAATTATAATGGCATATGTTGATAAAAATGCTATGCAATAGCTTTACCGCGGCAGTCCCCGAGTGCCACACGTCTTTTTTTTTTATTACTGACAGTTCTTTTAATAACGGAAACAAGAGTAACAAAAATAGAAAACGTTTGAGAGTCGCATCGGAAAATATAAAATCACGTTCCCTCGCGGACGCGGCTCAGAGCGGGACCAGCCGGGACACTGCGGGACTGGCCCGGTCCCCGACAATTTGCTATAACAATGTATTATTCTCGTATTGAGTAATTGGAAAAGCTTCGGATCGCCTCACAATTTCTCTATGAATTGACATCTATTGTTATGATCGTTATTTTCAATATTTTTGCTTAATTTAGAATGTCGTAGATCTGACAAATAATTGAACAATAACTGAATAATGTCTGACGTTTTGATAGTGGTCTTGGGTTCGATTTCTAAGTTGGGCATGGTTGTATTAATTTTTAATTCATAGAAACTTTCTCAGTGAGGCCCAGGGCACGGTAACTCATCCAAATATTCCCGCAACCTTTACCAGGGTTCATAACAGTTATCTTAAATTTTAATTAGCATTTCACCACAATAGAACATTCCGCTAATTAGGCGACATGTGCTAATGTGTTGGGTCTGTGTAGTGATTGTTAATATACGCGCGACTCAGAGTCAGTGACCATGAAAGTCTGATATGCCACATGAACAAATCCAACTTAATATGTTCATTTTAAACATCGCGCTTATTTCCCGAGAGAGCAGTGGTGGCCGAGTGGTTAACGGCCCTGATTTACGAGTTGTAGGTCACGGGCTCAAACCCAGCCAGGTGCATTACTTTGTGAAATTTATTCCATCACCAAAGCTTTCAAAACGGTGAAGGAAAACATCGTGAGGAACCCGAGAAAAAATTCGAAGAAATGTGACATCCACCAACCCGCACTTGGCCTGCGTGGTGGATTATGGCCATTCCCTCTCCTAGAGAGGAGGCCTGAGTCCCAACCGTGGGAACATTATAAGGCCGACTATGCTATGCTATGCTTATTTCTCGAAGGGTACGGTAGTGTGGCGTCTATAGTACACTCGTATTTTGACAGCTCCATATCCTAATAGAAGTGAGCCTATTGACTTTAATCGAGCACATATCCGTATGCATCTATTTGAGACTAACTATTATTTATAAACACTCGTCGTACAAAACGCACTTTTCGTGTTCAGAGACAAGAAAAGTCACTGTTTTGTATTACGAGTAGTTTTCTGACACTTTAATATATCTTCTGTCTATTACGTAAAAGGAAAAACTGGCTGATTGACATGTCAGTGCACAGCCGATACTACAGGGACTAAGAACATGAAATTTTGCACAAGGCTTATGACGTAGGCGAGCTCTAAGCAGGGGTTTTTGAAAATTCAACCTATGAAGGGGGAATATCGTTTGTATGCAAAATCTCATTCTGTATACTAAAACACTTGAAAGTTAGGACAATAGTAACCTAAATAAATAATAAATGTTGGCGTTATTCGTTTTCAGAACTAAAGGGACTTTAAAGATTGTATGGTGGACTTTTATTTCTAGGGTTAATAAACTTGAAAATTAGCACAATTTTTAATCAAGATGAATATTAAAGGTTATCTTTAGTAGTTTTTTAAAAATACCCTCAAAATACGGTTTAAGGGGGAGTTAAAGTTTCTATGAAAAATTTCTCGTAAACGAAGACGCTAGCAAAGTGCTAATATTTAATATATTCTTGCGGAGGGCGAGCAATGGGTAGCTCAGCGTCCGGCCATCTGGTAACCATCCGGATCAAGCCCGAGTCGTCGACAGTGCGTGCCTCAAGGGGATGTCAGCAAAATTGTAGGAGCCCAGCAGGACCGAAGTCAACTGGGGTTTGCTTTTGAAAGAAAATCCCGGGGTCCAAGAACGCAAGGCAAAAAAGAAACATAGAAGTGGGATTTAGTCAGTAAAAGTCGGACACTCCCGCTCCGTCTTAGAGAGGGAGAAGTCATTGGGTTATTTCGCACCTAAAACAAAAATAGGAAGGTAGACAAAGCACAGAAATGTCATTGGTGAGGATTATTGCAGCCATAGGTAGGACACTCGAAAGATGGCAATATACATTTTTACCAATTTTCGTGGCAAAACCGTGAAGGTAAATTGTCCAATTGGATGGAATTATGGCGACGTAGTCACACGCCTAAGCTCAAGGGACGGACGACGGCTGGGAGCTAATGGCTCGGACAGGCCATGACTCGTTTCATTGCCTTTGTAGGAGAATGCCTTGCGGATAACCTGATCAATACAGGCAATATTTTGCCATTTGTTTCTTATTAGCGGATTTTGGAAGTACAGAAGCAATTACTACAAGTAAAGCAATTTTTTGACGTTGTTTGTAGTAAAAAAAACTTTATAATACAGAAAACTGGCTAACTTGGTGCTCAGGGCCCAAGAATTTTGATTTTTAGAGACTATGAGTTCTCTCCAGCCCCGTACTAAGTAACTACAAATTTACAGTTTTCAAATCTTTTCCTATACTTGTGCTATAAGACCTTGCTTCACGCCAAACAGGATTCTAAGTCAATGGGAAGTACCCTATGAATTTTGTTTGCCTTGAGATTCCGACTCGATACCTCCACGCGTTCCAGAGATAAAGGGTCTTGACAAACGGGCGGACAGACCGACAGTCAGACAGCCGGACAACAAAGAAATCCTATAAGGGTTCTGTTTTTTCCTTTTGAGGTACGGAACCTTAATAACGAGAACTTTTTGCCGTTTTTTGCTACGGATGGTACAGAATCCTTAAAAACCACGAGGTCGACTCGCACTTGGCCGGTTTTTCAATATTTTAGAGATCACAGCAAAAGTTTTTATATCCGGCCAGTGAATAATTTCACTCCCCGATTGTCAATTAATTAAAAGTCACCCTTTGTGTTTCCTTGTGCTTGCTAGAACCATCATCAAAGTACCTCTTGCCTTGAAGACACTCAAATTATAATCGGACGGGACTGCGGTCTTCCCGCAAGCAAATTTTTCCAGTCCTTCGACGTACGCGGTGTAAGCGACGAGGCGAAACGCTTAGTCCGGACCGTAGAGATTTCAACAACGTATGGGTGGATACTCGTCGTACGTCGGGTTGTCCGATGGTAGAATTGAGAGGGCGGAATCAAGCCATGCAATTCCTGCGCACACTCTCCAAAAAGCATCCGAAAGGCTGGCTACCCTACGCCTGGCTTTGAAGGTTGGACTTAACCAAATCTGGATCATCAATTAGCCTCTTCACCGTCTAGTGATAATAGATAGAACATTGTAGGCTTCGCGATTACATTTAAGATACAATGCGCGGCTTAAACATCACGTAAGTAGTTAACCTATTTTTTTTTTCATGAATGTCGGCGTAAAGCGTAAAGCGTGCTCCGGGTGCTCCCACGTCGACCACATTTTGTTTTACCATTAGGTGAGATAGTTGTCAAACGCGACTTTATCTTAATCAATAATAATAAAAAATACGTACCCACAAATAATTCAGAACAACAGCCAAATGAATTAATGAATTAATATTAAAGTGCTGATAAGATCACACTCAAGCATTCGTACTTTGTTAAACACTTTTGAAATACGAACCTACTCAAAAACAAAGACTTTGGTAGGCATTAGTCTCGCCGTACATGGGCCACAACATACCACGGCCACAAATACCGCCACGAGAAGCTAGAAGCGGCCACAAACGCTGCAACAAGCAGCTAGAAGCGGCCACAAGCCACTTATGGCCAGTAGCTGCTACTTTTAAGCTATTGCATAGCTTCTATCGCGGGCCTTGAGCGTGGAGACCGAATCCAGAAATTCCGTAACGAAAATAACCTAACACCCCCCACTCATTTGTTTTTTGAGCGTGGTGACCGATAAGAAAACAAATGAGTGAACAATCAATCAAAATTCAATTCAATGTGTGAAAGTGTAACTTCAATTAATATCAAAGAAAAAAAACAAAGGAAAAAAAATACTGCATAAATAAAATAAATAAATAATTATAATTGCATAAGTTGATAAAATGCTATGCAATAGCTTTACCGCGGCAGTCCCCAAGTGCCACACGTCTTTTTTTTTAACCCATGTGCGCAGTAGTATAAAGGATTCTGTCGAAGAAGGTTTAAATGCGAGAGTAGCGTGTGACAGTTTTTATATCGGCGTTCAGTGGCCAGTGCGGGCCACAAGAAGCGAGCAGCGGCGTTTTGTAGCGTGTGTCGGCTTCCGGCGTCAACCGTGTGCGACGAGTCCATATAAAATGTATGAAACCTACAGGAAATATGCCGGAGGCGGCGTTTTGTGACTGTGGCCAGTGGCCTTGTGCGCCGACTCTTAATGATGCACCACACAAAATATATATAATTGAATACCTGTATTTCCTCTTCAGTTTATTGAATCTAATTGAAATTCATACGGCCTTTCATATGTCCTAATTTACTTATGTACGTATCATTAGTGTTATACATTGAAATCTATAGAGGAATTTCAGATTGACTGGAATATGGTTTTAATTTAATATGGAACTCGTGTTTCATGAGCGTTCAATATTTCATTATGGTAAATATGTTCCATATTAGTTTAGTTTTAGTAAATTTCAAATAATACTAAATGATTGAATGAAGAATGATTTGGTAGGTCTCATGTATAGCATAGTCTATCTGCTATCGGCGTCTCCGCAATCTTGAGGACTCCAGGTACTCCACGCTTTGGGCTTTGGTGGACACTGGCATGGATCAAATTGTCTATGCTTGTGTCTACCGCTCACACAGCGGTGATCAGGAGACAACCAGGCTCACACAGCACCTTAGTGAGGCGGCGGATGTGGCTCTGCAGCGGTACCCTTCTGCCCAATTGGTGATACTGGGGGATTTCAATGCCCACCATCAAGAGTGGCTCTTCCCATACCAGTACACAGACCATGCTGGGCGAGAGACGCGGAAGCTAGCGCTAGCGTTAAATCTTACCCAGCTGGTCCAGGGGGCTACAAGGGTGCCGGATGTTGACTCACACATGGCCAATTGCTTGGATCTTCTGCTGACTACTGATCCGGACCGATACTCAGTGTCGGTATCTTCACCAATAGGTAGTTCCGATCATTGTCTTGTGAAATTTGTATCTGTCTATTCCCCGCCCGATCCCAGCCCAAGAGGCACCCGGCGGGTTTGGCGATACAAGTCAGCAGATTGGGATGGTATGCGATCTTTCTTCGCATGCTATCCTTGGCAGCCTACTTGCTTCTCTTCTGCTGATCCTTCGTTGTGCGCCGACGCAGTGACGGCTGTGTTGCGTCAGGGGATGGAATATTACATTCCATTCTCAGATGTAACAATGTCTGACAAAGCTCGACCTTGGTTTGGCGCCGAATGTAATCGCGCTGAAGCGCTAAAACATGCGGCATACCGAGCATGGGTCGACGCCCGTATGCGTAAGGCGAGTGACATGAGTCAAAAGAAGAGAGCCTATAATAGGGCTGCCAAATCCTGCAAGAAGGTGATGCGGAGGTCTCGGTTTGACCACATTAGCCGTATTGGGAACAAACTTGCTTCGTACCCAGCAGGGAGTAAAGCGTTTTGGTCCCTGGCTAAATCTGTTGAATCGAACTTCTGTCGTCCCTCACTACCACCACTGCTGAAACCCGATGGGTCGCTGGCCCATACCGCTGAAGAGAAGGCTAATCTATTTGCCTCTCTCTTTGCGGAATCTTCACGTCTTGATTCTGGTAACGCGCAGCCCCCTGCCTTTCCTGAGCGATGCGAGACGAGTATGGCAGACATTCGCATCTATCAGAAGGACGTCCGTAGGGTGCTACGTAACCTTGACGTGAACAAAGCCAGCGGTCCCGATGGGATACCGGCAATTGTTTTAAAAACTTGTGCGCCTGAACTGTCTCCGATCTTGACACGCCTATTTCGTCTTTCGTTTGAGGCGGGAAAAGTGCCGTTGGCTTGGAGGCAAGCTAATGTGCAACCCGTGCCCAAAAAGGGCAGTAGGGCTGACCCTGCTAATTACAGACCTATCTCGGTGACGTCCATTCTCTGTAAGTGTATGGAACGAGTGGTCAATAATAAGCTCCTGGCATACCTAGAAGCTAATGACATCCTCAGTGATCGTCAATACGGTTTTCGCCGAAATCGGTCAACTGGGGATCTTCTAGCGTATGCCATTCACATCTGGAGCGAGGCCATCGAGAAGCATGGGGAAGCACTTGCAGTCTCCCTTGATATCTCGAAGGCTTTCGACAGGGTCTGGCATGATAGCCTTATTGCTAAGCTTCCTTCCTTCGGTTTGCCCACTGGTCTGTGTAACTGGATAGCAGACTTCTTGAGGGGGCGATCCATCCGAGTAGTTATTGATGGCTGCTCGTCCAGGCAAATGGATATTAATGCCGGGGTCCCTCAGGGGTCGGTGCTCTCTGCAACACTGTTCTTGCTACACATAAACGACCTACTTAAACCCGGTACCTTTGGGTATGCAGACGATAGCACTGTTGCTGAGAGTTACGTGTCCGATGCACGTACTAGTGGGTCACAGATCCAGTCTTTGAGGGAAGCTATGGTTGAGCGCTTGAACTTGTCCTTGGAGGCGGTATCCGATTGGGGCGATGCCAACCTGGTCAAGTTCAATGCTGCTAAGACCCAGGCGTGTCTTTTTTCCGCCAAACGAAGCCAATTTTACCCGGCTCCTATATTCCGGGGTGTGACCGTGCCGATAACCGACGGCCTTGAGCTTCTTGGGGTAACGTTATCATCTACCCTCAATTTCGGCTCTTACATTGAGGCAAAAGCACAACAGGCTGCCAAAAAACTGGGGATCTTAGCTAAGGTGAGGCGGTACTTCACTCCGGAACAGCTGCTCAACCTATACCAAGCGCAAGTTCGATCGTGTATGGAGTACTGCTCTCATCTTTGGGATGGGTCTGCCAAGTATCAGCTTGATGCTCTGGAGTCGATTGAGAGGCGAGCCAAGAGGATCATCGGTGATGATGCGCTTGTTGAGTCAAAGCTCCAAAGCCTTGAGCATCGACGCCGAGTTGCTGGCCTGGCGGTTTTCTATCGATTACACTTCGGTGAGTGTGCGTTGGAATTGCACAATTTAATTCCGCCAAGTCCGTTCCATCATCGGACCACTAGACGTACGGCGTTGCGCCATCGGTACATGGTGGATATCCCACCCATTCGTACAAAGCGTTTTGGAAACACATTCATTATGCGTACAGCTAAAGAGTGGAATTCCCTGCCGGAGTCTGTGTTTCCTGATAGCTACAACCTAGGGGTCTTTAAGTCGAGAGTGAATAGGTTACTTCTAGGCAAGCGTGCTCCATCGTCGGCCACATCATCACTTACCATCAGGTGAGATAGAGGTCAAACGCGAGCCTATCAATAATAAAAAAAAAAAAAAAAAAAAAAAAAAAAATAGTCAGCCTTTCTTGAAGGATCGGGGTGAATTTTTTAGTCAGGAAGAGTCTGACACTATCTCCCGCTCCGCCCAAGAGCGGGGGTAGTCATTGGATGATTTTCCCCACCAAAAAAAAGCCCTATAATGTTTTACTGTTGGGATACAGACCTCTCCGCCCATCTCCTCTCTGGGACAGGGAATGGGCCGTAATCCACCACGCGGGCCCAGTGCGGGTTGGTGCATGTCACATGTCTTCGAATTTTTAGTTGTAGGACATGCCGGTTTCCTCACGATTTTTTCCTTCACCGTTTTGAGAGCAGTGGTGATGTAATAAATTACACAAATTAATGCGCCTGGTTAGGTTTGAACCCGCGACCTACAATTCATAAGTCGGGGCCGTTACCACTCGGCCACCACTGCTCTCATGTAGTTCTCATGGTCTCCTTGGAATGAGTTAATGAGGTTCACATTCGATGTTGTTGTGAGACCTCATTCTCGACAGTCAATGAAACTTTGTGGAGTACTTCCAGCATTTAGATCCCAGACTGAACCTCTGGCGCCGGTCTTTACCTCAGTAGACTGAACCCTCGGTATGGAGCGTGAAGGCTTAGGAAACATCTTTTTCTTTGGAGTAGGTACTATTGGTAGCAAAGGAGGAGGTGATAACCGTAAAGGAAAGGCTATAAAACTCCTTTCGTGGCAGGAGATACCCCGGTATGAAGGCTAGAAGGAACGGGGTGGGTCTTTTAGACAGTAAGAATCTGACACTATCTCCCGCTCCGCCCAAGAGCGGGGGTTGTCATTGGATGATTTTGAACCACCCTTACAAAAAAAAGGAGATACCCCGGTCATTGGGAGTTGCATATCGACTTCGGGTCTTAATAGGAGCGAATTTGCGGGCGGCAAGCAATACGTAGCTCCCGGTCCGATATGTTAGCATAATTGATATGACCGATGCCTGACAGGACTGCTGGATCATTTGTAAGAATTACTGCGAGCCCGGAATGCAAAGTGCAACTGAGGGTACAGGAGTGGTTTTTAGTCAGTTAAAGTCTGATACTCTGTCTCACTCCACCCAGAGCAGGAGAAGTTATTTGATGATTTCCTACCCTCAATAAAAAGTGGGCACGTATAAAAAAGTTTGGCTCGAAAGTGGAAATGATCAACAAATACTTAACGGCGGCCATCAATCACTCTGAAGCCACATAACTCCACAGTACAAAGGAAACACAATAAAAAAAGACTAAAATTACTTCTTTTCGTGTTACGGAGTAAGGGCCATTTTGTTGCCACACTTAAATAAATTCCCTGTCCTTAGAAAAATTCAGCGCGATCCAATACCAAACAGCCTAGCGTCCTTTATACAAACAATTCGAGTCTGTAGCGTTTACAGTATCCTGACAGACTCCACCGACACTAACAGCAGAAAGCAATTATATTTGTCAAGTGTAACATTAATTACTGAGCATTCCTACGCAAACACTGTTCTCGTGTTACAATAATAGCTAAGTTATAGGTATGTTGAACCAGTGCAAATATCAACAGCGTAATTGCTAGGGTTAAGTATGATCTATGTATCTAACGTCCTCGTATCTCTCTGCTCATAAAAAAATCACAACTCAAACTCAAAATTATTTTTCAATCCACTTTACTCGAAAATCTGCTCTTATCTCACCGCTTTTAGGCATGCGATAGACTGTTTTCCGCACTAGTGCAGAAAAGTATGCGTGCTCTTCCCGCCACAATTTGATATACGTGCAAAATTGTCACTGCAGCCCTCGGCTCCATAACACTCTCGCCTACGTCTCGTGTAAATTCCGCCTCGGTTGCAATGATAAACTTTCTGCACTTGTATCAAAATGTACGAGTACTTTTATTTCACAATGACTTACATGGTCACTTACTCGTCAGAAGATAGAGCACGGTTTCTATTGGTCGTTTCTAATGGAAGAGAACCGGCATGAAACTCCATGGTTACGCTTTTAAAAAAAAAATACAAGGCGACAATGAAACTGGTCAACTTTGTACCCAAAAAGTCTCTATGAATCCGCGGAGTATATTATGGTATTCGAATATTAAAAAAAAAACATTGCAAAAACAATATCGCAAAAAAGAAAAAAATATATATAAATAATGAAATGAAAACAATTAAAAGTGATTATTTTTCCGACCCAAATATCGACCAATAGAATTGCACCATTCGACGTCACGTGGTACAACCTACATGGTATTATACTGATAATTTTTTGAAAATTTTCTCTGGTCGTTGCTATATATAAAAAACAAAACATGATCACTGACAGGTTGAATTCAATTGTGAAAATTGGAGATTTTGCGACATTTGGGACGGAAAAATAATCCCCCGAATACCACACGAGCTTCAAAATTATCTGGCATTTCCCTCAAGGTTCCCTGCAAACACATGAAGGAGTCAAGTTTTTCAGGTTAAAAAATCACGAGCGGCGCGAGTGATTTTTTAACCTGAAAAACTTGACTCCTTCATTTGTTTGCAACGAACCTATCGGGAAATATTCGATAATTTTGAAGCTCTTGTGGTATTATAAGTGAAAAAAAAATTCACAGTTTTATTTAACCTTGACCTTGTTCTATGTTAAAGTCGGTCAAAGTTAAAAAAAGCCTTTTCGTAGGTTGCGTAAGTACAGGGTAGGCGGGGCGGAAATAAGCTTCTTATAAGACTAGCTTATGCCCGCGACTTAGTTCGATACAAACTTCAAACCTCATTTGACCCGGTCAGAAATAGACTATGGGAAAATCATTTGTAAAAGTTACAATAAATAAACTGTATTATGAAAAATCACAAACTTATAAGCCTGTTAAGGTAAGGTTGGCGACATAAATACATGGTCACCCGGGCCACCCGGGTTACTGAGGGGTAATTTTGTTTCCGCACTAAGCTGTACGCTGTCAACGCTTGCCCGCTATGACCTACCGTGATCTGTTTTGTACTAAGTGTCGGTGGTGTCCATCTTGTGACCTTTTTTAAATAATTTTGGGAAAAAATATAACATGGTGTAAAAATTATTGGAATCGATTCAGTTACTGATTCTGAACAAACTACATTCAGGTCTCGCATATACTAAAAATAATTTAGTATATCCTATATAGCTCCATTTCTTTAGCAGTTCATTTTAGGTCGTCGTGTTACTAAACCTGAAATATCGACAACTCCTTACAAATCCGCACCGTGGATAAACTCACCTGCACTATCACCTCATTTTACAGACCATAACGCATCTATCGGGTTCCATGAAAAAAACAACCCTCATAAATTGAAAGTTGGTAACTTTTTATTCATCGCTTCCTGCTGTACAAATAACGCTTATGAATAATTAATCTAGTCATTATCGAAGCGTCCTTGCACACGAACATGATATTTACCAAGTCGCACTGTCATCGTGGCGCATGTGGCATGGAAAGTCACAGCTGATATTCTTATGTCCATTAAGTCCAGCGGAAATTGTATAGATGTTGCATTAAACCAATACATAGTATGGTCGGCAGCGTAAAGCGCGTTGAGAGCTGTGGTGGCCGAGTGGTAACGACCCCGACTTACGAGTTGTAGGTCGCGGGTTCAAAAGCTTCAAACCCAGCCAGGCTCTCAAAACGGTGAAGGAAAACATCGCGAGGAAACCGGCATGTCCTAGAACCAAAGAATTCGAAGACATGTGACATCTACCAACCCCCACTGAGCCCGCGTGGTGGATTACGGCCCATTCCCTCTCCTAGAGAGGAGGCCTGCGTCCCAGCAGTGGGAACATTATAAGGCCGACTATGCTATGCTATGTAAAGCGCGTAGGGGAGATAAATCTTGAATGGTCACGGGAGCGATATTGTAAATAAACTGTTGAAGCTTGAAGCTTTTAACTTCCTAAATCTTTAATAAATAATATATCTTCCCTGTATACTTTTTATGTGGACTCTACATCAAGAAAAAACACTTTATTCTAATAATACAGTAGCCGATTGCGTGTCATTTTGCAGGTAATAGCTTCCAGTCTGGAGTAAATATTGGTACAACACACAATTTGTGCCGGGCTATGCGCTGCAATTTATTCAGCGGTACTATCGGCTCCTGCTATTATTTACGCCCTAAGCCTTTGCATAATTTTCCAATTTGTTCCCACTAAAATTCGCAAAACTAGAACGATGAACTAGAAGCTAAATAATAAACAAACCTGAGCTTCTGGGTTTAAAATAGATACAGTATCCTATTTGCACTGAAATTCAACCACGCAACGTATAATTATCGATTTTCAAAAATATATTCACTGTGGACACCCAGTCCATTCAAGTTCATTGTACAGAATGACATTGACGGAAAAACAATGATGCGAGTTTAAAATCCTATTCAGTAATTAAAATGTAAGCTGGCTTTCAAAGTGTGAGGCAATATTTTCGAATAAAATAGGAAAATTTCGATTCATTTTTAGGGCGCCTTCAAATTAGCCGCAAAGTGCCCATTCTAAGAATAACTCCTACGTATCGTGGGTGCGTTCACAAACATGTCAACTTACATAGACGAGACACTCAGACCCATCTTTAAGCCACACAATACAAGAATCGAAGCCGCGACACGTAGAGCAGCAGCCAATCGGTCATCCACTTCGCCAACCATGCCGTGAATAAAACAAATAAACCCCATTGTTTAATTGTTGGTTTATTATGTAGTGTTTGTGTTAATCCTCTGACCGCTCGTGAATAATACAGTAAGGGAGCGTGGTGAACTAACAGCGACCCTTGCTGATGACATCTCCAACTTGCCTAGTAATTTGCGCGCTAACTCGTGACTCGAAGCCGACTATCCGTAGCATTTGACTATCTATGCAAGTCTGCTAAACAATGAAGATTTCCTTTTGTCTGTTTGCCCGGTTCTATAAAACTTTATAACTACTTACATTTCAATTTGTACAAAGTGAATAAAGTGATCAGCGATTTTCTTGTGCGTCCAGATTTGGCGAAAGCACCGCTCGCGAGCCGCTTGCGAACTGCGCGCATACTCCAGGTCTTGACATACCATTACAATTGCAGTTACTTACTAAAAATATGTACCAAAACACGGCAAATCTTCTAAACAAATAAGGCGATATCTGTAATTTTGTTTTTGCCATGCTGTTGAATATTATATTTATCGTAAGTAACGTAGAAAAAGCAATTTGGGAACACATTAATTTATGCGTACAGAGCTAAGGAGTGGAATCCCCTGCCGGATTCTGTGTTTCCTGGTAGCTGCAACCTAGGGGTATTTAAATCAAGAGTGAATAGTAACTTTAAGGTACGCGTGCTCCAAGGTCGGCCACGTCATCGCTTACCATCAGGTGAGATAGTGGTCAAACGTGAGCCTATCAATAATAAGAAAAAGTTACTGCAATTACCAGAAAATTCCAAAATGGCAGATTAGTTTTTTTCTTTTTACATCTGTTAAAACAAGTTATTGATCATTCTTGAAGACAATTTTCTTTGTCTTTTCTGTAGTTTCACTACAGCATTAGTTAACAAAAGATTCGTCATATTCCATCATATAACTTTCTATTTCGTTTTGCTGGACAAGGTTCGTCGCTAGCTTTTCTTTGTTAAACTTGTTCTTAAAATGTTTACAATAGCTTGGCCATGTTGAAAATGGGATGTCACCGAGGCGTGGCGGGTCAGTGCCGCTTGCCCCCACAGTGGCAATTTAGGGTTGAACGCAACCCTCCACGACTATTGCAAGACTAAGGCCGCGATACCACTTTGTCGTGATGACAAATAATTGTGTAGTTTTAAGTGTCGTGGAAATGTTATGTATGTATTTAGAAATATATAAGTATGTTTATCAGTTATCTAGTACTCATTATCACACAAGCTCTGCTTAGCTTGGGACTAAACGGCGTTGTGTGATAGTTGTGAAATATTATTATTAGTTATTTAGCCAGAAACAATAGTCATCAAACGATAAATTAACCGTTACGACATAGTGGGATCGCGGCCTAAGCCCAGCTGACATAATCTCATACAATTTTGAGATAGGTCATGCAAGGTTAAGATAATCTTTTTATTCATATTTTGATTTATGTCAATTTTAGACGAAAGTTATCGTCTTTTGCAGCTTTAAGCTTGAATAAAATTTAACCCGTTTATAATATGTAAAGTCAATGTCAACGTCAAAGTCAAAGCTTTATAGCTAAACACAAAATACATTAAAAAAAATGTAGGTTTGTGTATAGTATGTCTAAAAAGTCAAACGACTTGGGAATTTTTAATAATATTTAATCATTTAAAAAATACTTATATTCGATACTTTTTATAAGGTTCTTCTATTAGTAAACAATGACAAAGACCTCTTAATCAACCATAATTATTGAACCGGTGTTAACTACATCAAATTTCATTTTACCTTAATAATTACTCAAGTCGTTTGACATTTTAAACAGACTCTAAAGGCTTAGCTCATTATGAGTGTAAACATAATATTTTTGGTCTGTGACAAGTTTAGAATTTATAAAATTCTTTGGTATCTACAGGTAATTCTGTTTCGCATAGAATACATTGTAATGATAGAAATATATTGTAATGTTTTTACATTATTTTGCAGCATTTTTTTTGAGTCAGCTTTCTCGGCCAGCTTCGCCAAGGCTGTAGATGATATCGATACTATATTAAAATTCTCAGCATCGAGCAACTGAGATCGAGCCTGTTTTAAAAATTCATCACATTTTCCATTATAAAAATGATATATAAGACTAGAACACATAACTAAGTACACCAATTTTACATCACAATATCCATTAATCAATTTGGGAATAATTAAAGCTTAAACATGCGTTGAACGCCACGCGTCAAATATTGAAAAACTTGGCCTTGTCAAATATTGATAGTACTTATTGACTGAGTACTAAGAGAAGAGAGACAATATTGAATTTGTAGACTTAGAACAAGCCCGCTTCATGAAATTACACGGAAGAGAGAATAACTTATGTGATTTGATACAAGTGGGAGCGTATATTGTTATGAGACGCGCATTACGTTTACTAA